>OY992509.1:19539564-20982564 GCA_963921215.1 Scoparia ambigualis
TTTTTATATTTCCGTCAAACCTGTAATCTTCTTTATCCATAAACATTTGAGAACTTTATCAGTTATACAAAGATAATTTTACTATCGATAAAATTCCAGCTAAAAAGATAATGCACGCATAATAAAAACTACGTCCACCTTACGTTAGCGTTTTATTATACAAAACAAATCGGACGGTGGGCTGGTGTTTTTTCACAAAGATTTATGGAAAACGAGGTCAGTAATAGTTGTGTTTCTGAATAAGAATTTTTTACTAGCCTTCGAAAACAAACATAGTACATAGTCATAAAAAATACTTACAATAAAAAGTACAAAAAAATAAAAAAAATACGAAATACGGTTATTATACGAAAACAAAACTGTTGCCTCTGTTGTTACTTGTATGACAGAGCTAAAACATGGTGACATGAAGAAAATCATTATTTACAATTCAAAAATATTAAGTGATAATAAAGTTGACAAAGTTAAGACAGTACTAGTTAGCACGCACGAGCAGATTTCAATAGCAGCTTGTGTAGAGTAGTGTGTGTGTGTGTGTAGAAGTAGTGGTGTTTGGTACTAATTAAATTACCACTATTACCACATCTACCACCACGATCAGTAGACAAGTGGCTGACGTCTAGTGACATTGCCGCAATCTACTATCCTTATCACTATAAAAATAAACAATAGCTACTTGTACGACGGAATACTTACTACTTGAGAACGAACGTCACGACCGACCGAATTGGCTAATTTATTTTTTGTTGTGATTGTAATTTCCAGGACAAGGTTTTTATGAATATTAGTTTTTGGAAAATCCACGGGAAGGGTCGGTATTTTGGGTGAACCATAAAAAAATAAATCATAAAAATATTAATAATACATGGTGATGGGAAAAATAGACCTAATATTCCTTAAACGGGGTTACAATAGAAAAAGTTATTGCAAAAAAACTGTTTCATTCTGAACTCTAAAATTACACTTATAAAAAAACAGAAAAAAAAAAGCAAATAATTTAAAAAAATATTATTCCGAAAGTCTATAAAGTCTCCAATTTCTGACCCTATGCATGAATTGTTTTTAGTGACAAGTAAGAGAATTCCTAAATAAACTTTAAATTTCTTTCTTCAGTAACTACACATTTCCGACCAGTTAGTAAGCGCTAATGTTACTACATTACATAGTTTATTTTCCTAACGTTTCGAACCCTTTACAGGGACCGTGGTCATAGGGATAGACTGAGGTGTTGGTCGTCTCATAGTTAGAAGTTATTTGCCTACCGTCAAATTTTTTTAAATTTTACCGGGTGCGTTCAGGTTTACACAATACGAGCTACTCAACAATATTATTAGGTCTGGCAATGTGTTGCTGTTGCGGCTGGGATTTGATGACCTGTATGATGGGGTCCCAGGCAGGTGGTAATTTCCAACCATCCTCGCTATTGAAATTTCGATGTTTTTTGATTACAATAGCCTCGCGTATCATCCTAGGAATGAATCATTGTTCTTGGGCTAGTATTTGAGGTTTGTCAAATCTGATGTTAATGGTTGGGTCCCTCGAGAGCATGTTCGCACACTGCAGACTTATTTTCGCGCCTATGCTTGACGTCGGCTATGTGTTCTTTTACGCGGGTTCATACACTTCTCTTTGTTTCCGCGATGTATGAGAGCCCACAGTCGCAGTCCAGTTTGTACACGCCTGCGTCTTGAAGGGGTTTGTTGCACTTGGCAGGTCGTAAAAATGAGTTGATCTTTTTTGGTGGCTTGAAGTAAGTATTGATTGAAGCTTGCTTCAAGATGTGACCAATCTTGTCAGTGACACCTTTCATATATGGTAACCTGCAATACTTGTTTAGCAGGTGGGCGCTCGACTGTGGTTGGTTTATTGCGTTCTCTGTGAAAAAGTCGCGGTAAAAGGTTCCAACCCTATAAAGGGTTCGAAAAGTCAGGAAACTAAAAAACTATGTAATGTAGTAAAAATTAACGCGAGTTATAGTGTAGTGCTCGCTTAAACCTTATTAAAAAACAATAAGCGCTAATTTGTTGAAAATAATCTTTTTTTTTAACCCTGAATGGGTTTGCTCTTGATCCTAATCAAGCCTGGGGCTAAGACAGGATCTACGATGGAGTGAGCTAACCCAGAAGGTGCCTATTCACTCTTGCTTTGAAGGTGGACGGGTTCTAAGTACTCAGAGAGAGTTCCACTCCTTTGCTGTGTGCAGTTTAAAAGATGTTGAATAGCGCTTTGTGCGACATTTAGGAATATCCACCAAGAAAGGGTGGTAGCCCGCAGGTATCTCTACTGTAACCTCTTTTTCAAGGAAGAGGTCTCTTTTTCCCGTCATCCTGTATAATCAAACCCATCATCGTTATCATCATGTCGAAGATATCAAAATTAAAATTAGTATTAATAATTAATAATGTCAGAAATCAAAAGCAATGGAAGAACTGATTCTTCAAACTGGTATGCAAGTGCTCCCAGCATCTCAAAGATCTCTAGGGCTGTGTCCTGGAATTGCAAAGCTACTGAAATTATTTTTATCTTTTTTTGCGTTGCAGGTTACAAGTATACCTACCCGACAATATGGTGAAAGCAAAAGTATTCGTGGTCAAGAAACATTTCAAGGGTTCTCCAAAACGAACAGACTACGAAATAGCCGAGCATGAGCTCCCGCCATTAAATGACGGAGACATTCTTGTCAAAGCAGACTTCATCAGCGTAGACCCATACCAACTTGTCTACAACAAGGGGCATGAAGTGCCATTTGAACAGTTTGGTTTTCAAGTTGCATCTGTTGTAGAGAGTAAACATGCTGAGTACCCCGTAGGAACGAATGTCGTGTCTCACAAGGGATGGCGTGATTTCACCATTTTAACTCCTGATAACAATAAAGATGCCAAAGATCAAAGAGAAAGGATCCGTAAACTACCAGACATGCAAGGATTGTCATATTCGCTAGGCGTCGGTGCTATTGGCATGCCAGGAGCCACTGCCTACTTCGGTCTCCTAGAAATCTGTAAGGCCAAAGCTGGAGAGACTCTGGTGGTGACGGGTGCAGCCGGAGCTGTGGGCTCCCTTGTCGGACAAATAGCCAAAATAAAAGGCTTACGAGTTATAGGATTTGCTGGTTCCGAAAGAAAGGTTCAGTGGTTAGAAAAAGAACTAGGGTTTGACAAGGCATTCAATTACAAAACTGTCAATGTGGCTGCAGCGCTTAAGGAAAGTGCCCCCAATGGAGTAGATTGTTATTATGACAACGTTGGAGGTGACATTAGTAGTACAATTATAAGTCATATGAATATTCGTGGCAGGGTTGCTGTGTGTGGCAGTATCAGCTCTTATAGCGAGGACCCAAATCAATTACCACAAACAATCATTTTGCAACCAGCTATTTTGACTAAGCAATTGACTATACAAGGATTCTGGACATGGTGCTACAGTGAGCGATGGGAAGAAGCCTTTACAGAACTGATACCTTGGATCAAAAGTGGTCAATTGAAAGCTGAAGAACATGTTACAGAAGGTTTTGAGAATCTGTATGAAGCCTTCACTGGAATGCTAGCCGGTGATAATACCGGTAAAGCTGTCGTTAAGGTTCAGTGAATTCTCAAATCCCTATTTATTAAACGATATTGATAAACAAAACTCCAAGTCTAGTTTAGTTTAAAACATTGATTCCCAAAGTGGTCCAAGTGGACCCCCAGGGGTCCACGCCACGGTAAACTCGACGGGAGTCTACGTTGGTTTGATAAAAAAGTGGGGGATAACAATTCATAAGCGGGGGTCCACGAACATTTATCATAATTATATTCGTCATATTGAAAACGAGCTGTCCCGACGAACTTCGTACCGCCTAACTACTATCAATGAATGTAATGTCAACTTGGGCAGAATGGTATCCGGCTGAGCCCGAGCTCCAATAGGTATGCTTGTAGTTTCGTTTGAAAGGTCTTACCAAGAAGAACAACATTTACTTTGACCACCAGTCTCAGATCTGGTTGCGTTCGGAGATTAACATACATCAATATTACTTCTTAACTGTGTGTGAAAATGAGTATATATGTAATATTGGCGCTCGGTACATACCAGCTCAAGCTAGCAGGATCCTACTGCGCCAAGCATTTCTCAAAAATGGTCTCTTTAATAAAATCGAAACATATTATAGAGACCAGCACTTGAGGATCTGTGAGGTAAAATAGTTTTAATGCAATGCAACGCGACAGTTTAGAGTGTTATCTAGTTTTATTACTTCTTTTATTAAGGGTAAGGGGGGCGGGAGTTTCTAAAGCTGGGGGTCAAAGTTGCTCGCGTCCGTAGGTTTACCCTTGAGACCCTACACGTGATCCCTGGGTGGTGCTAAATGAGTGACACCAACTGAGTGGTAGAGCCACGCTGCGTTGCAGCACACATTGGGCCGGCTCGCCCGGCGTAATACCACCCTCTCACTAATATTCGGCGTGAAATAATGGCACTTGGTGCTGTTGTGTTTCGTCCGACCAGTGAGGGTTCCGGAGGCCCCTTCCTCCCTCCCCCTCCTCCCAATTCCTATTCCTTCCTTAAACCTATTCCTCCCTTAAAGGCCGGCAACGCGTCTGCGATTCCTCTGGTTTTGCGGGTGTCCATGGGCGGCGGTGATTACTCTCCATCAGGTGACCCGCCTGCTCGTTTGCCTCCCTCTTTTATAAAAAAGAAAAAAAAAAAGCGGTTAAAGGGCTAGTAACTGTGTTGATTCATCGTCTAATCCTTATCTTTTTATCCTTCTTCTAGTTATATTAGTTTGTAGTATATTTTCATTTATAATACTTAGTGGAATTACTGCTTTCAAAACGTGAATTAGAACTGGCGCCATGGCAGACGTTTTGCTACATGAAAAGGCTCGGACCAAATATTACATGGACAGAGTCTTACGACGTTGCCGCTTTAACATACGTGTATCAAAGTAAAGTATTTGTATCTCTGTCTGTATGACTGTAGTGTGATATGAGTAGAAGAGATAGTGAATGTACGTTTGGCAACGACGCACTGTCGGTGTGAAACGTGTCATTTCATGACCGACTACTTGGTCAAAACATTGCTGGATTGTGCGAAATAATAGTGAAATAATAAGAAATCTTAGTGTTTGTGTTATTTGTGTAATATACAATTGACATAATGTCTTGTTCAGCTGTTTATTGTTCGTCAAGAACAACAAAAGGAGGTGTGAAAGACCAGGAATTATCATTTCATACGTTAGTGATTTCTCATAATATGTATGCTTTACTATGAGATTTTTAATAATTAAAACGGCAAAGCATTAATTTTTGCTAATTCTAAATCATACTATATCGTATACTATTCATAAGAATCAGGATTTAAACCTTAATTAAATGTAATTTAAAGGCTTTGTTTTGGCATAATGTTTAGTGATGTACGTATTTGTGTATTGAAGCTTTATCGATATTACTAATATTCTTTTTATAATTCTTTTTTTAGGTTTACAAAATGCCCGGAAATAAGACGTGAATGGGTAAAGCTATTAGACGTGATAACTGGGAGCCTACAAAATATTCAAGGCTCTGTTTCAAACATTTTGAAAAATCTTTTTTTACAGTAAAAATTTTACAGTCGTAGTGAATCTTAATAATATGGGCGGGAATATGAATAGTAAAAAGTATTGCTCTTCACTTTACTACACAATTTTTTTTTTGTTATAATAGAAGGAGGCAAACGAGCAGACGGGTCACCTGATGGAGAGTAATTTCTGCCGCCCATAGACACCCGCAACACCAGAGGAATTGCAGATGCGTTGCCGGCCTTTAAGGAAGGAATAGGAATTGTGAGGGGGGGGGGGGGAAGGCCTCCGGAACCCTCACTGGCCGAACGAAACACAACATTACTGACGCGACGAAGTTAGAAAACCTAAGCATCTACCATGAAGGCTTTAAGCGCGCGCGAGATTAAAAACTCTTTGCGCCCTTTTTTACGTCTTCCACGCGCCTCATGAAAAATACGCTTTGTCACTTTTGGCGCCAAAGAAATTACAGTGCGAACCGTATTGTAATTTACGCCTATAAATTATTGATTTTTAACTTAAAGCTTACTTACGTTAACCATAATTACTTAAAGTTTTCCTTGTCCTAGTAATCAAGATATACTATTAGACTAAACTGCGTTACGATTTAATCGGTTCAGCAGTTATTTATAGTGCCTGATTAAAATCCCTTACTGGGTAAGTTGTGCATTTAATATAATGTGTTATATATAATAGAATAAGTGTGTTGTAGTTCTTTAACTGCTGTTTGTAAATAAAGTATGTGTTAATATAATTATTAGGTACTTACTTATATACATTGTTTAATAAAATAAGTACCTAATTAGCTTTTAAATGCCTAGAGTTATCTTGTAACCGTTACTGCTTTTATTATAACTGCCACTTCAAGCCAGAACAGTTGAGAATATCTAGGTCACTCCTTCACTCCTTGTACTTACTAGTGCTTTAAGATTACCTACTGGAAATGAGACTAGTGGCAGTATCAGACGTCGTCGTTCCGAGTATTAATTAGAACCATTGACTTGTTAAAAGGAACACCGTACGGGTTGAGATTGACCTCAGTTCATCTTGGACATCCTGGGCCTGCTGGACTTGGAAGTATTATCCCGTGTCTCGCGCTTTGGGAGCCTTGAGCCGACGGTTGAAGCAGAAGTACAGGGGAGTGCCCTACTACGGCGTTCTACCTTAATTAACCTCTAACCTACCCCGACCCTGAGACCTCACCTAGACTTAAATAAATTTGTATTCTGTATATATATATATATATATATATATATATATATATTGTCGTTTTACTTATCTTAGTAGAACCCTGTCGATCGATAGGTCTGGTAGACACTATCACATCTGAAAATGACGCCGCTGCAGAATGAGGAGGAGAAAAAGGCGGCTCCATGTCAAATCCACAAAGTGAGCCAAAGTGCGAAAATGCATAGTTTCCAAGATATTTTTTATTTTGAGGTTATTTTAGGTTATTTTTAGGAAAAAAAAACAAATATTCTACTAAGTTACCATTACCGTACCCCCTCCATCCCCCTACCCCCTACCCCCCCAAGATATTTTTCAATAATGCTAGCTTTCTATTGTGTAATAAAAAAATAACTTAGAAATTCATGACAATCATTACGCAAAAAAAAAACAAAAACAAAAACCGCTGCTTAAAATGTCATTTGGATAAAATAAACGATCGTGGCTTTAAAAAACGGCCGCATCCAGATTCTTCTGCGTTTGCGTCTCCGTAATAATAGTACGAGCAACGAGTCCTTTTCTGAATACATTTCGAAAGAAACTAATGGAATTTAGCCAGGGTTAATTGATCAACGTCGACCGACCGTCGATCGTTGGGTTAGACGAACGGTATCCGTCGATCGATTAAAGCTACCACACCTATCGATCAACGTCGACCGACCGTCGTCGATCGATTGGTTAGTCAAACGGTATCCGTCGATCGATTAAAGCTACCAGACCAGTCGATCAACTTCTGGTCTGGTAAAACCCTTAGTGAGAGGGTGGTATTTACGCCGGGCGAGCCGGCCCAATGCGTGCTGCAACACAGCGTGGCTCTACCACTCAGTCAGTGTCACTCATTTAGCACCACCCAGGGGTCACGTGTAGGGTCTAAAGGGTAAACCTACGGACGTGAGTAACTTTAACCCCCAATTATAATAACGAACTAGGGACACACCACATTAAAGTGATTATATCGATATACTAGTCACATCCTTAGTCACGCACACATGTACATATAGAAAGCTGCACACTAACAAAAGACGGACATGCTAAAAATCCAAAGACTCTGTCCATTGTGATATTTGGTCCGAGTGAAAAGGTCTTTTCAAATATATATTAATTATGACTATTGGAGCGGGTACCACGGTCTATACATTGTTGCCCATTCTCCTTTATTTAGAATTTAAGTACTTACGTTTTAAAATGAATAGTATCATTTTATTAAGTTCAATAACAGAAAATAAAAGCAAGAACGTCAATTCTGTAATTTTTTTTAATTTGAATATTTATGTTTTCATTACTTTTATCCTCTTTGCTGTCTTCTATGTCACTCACTCAATCACTTTATATGGAGATTTTATTATCCAAATTTTTATACTTTTCCGAACTATTTTTAAACATTTTTTTTCACACAAACCTATGCCTGATAATTACGTATACAACAAAAGAAGAATCAGCGAAATCGGTCGAGCCCTTCTGAATTGACGCACGTACAAATATTTCGGCAATTGATCCCCTTAAAATTATTAATTACTATTTTGTGATTGTCATTGTAGAAGTTACGTTACGTTATTTATGTATAATTTTACATACATACATACATACATAAATCACGCCTATTATCACCGAAAGGTTTTACCAAATAGCGACTGCACATGTGCTCAGCGTGACAAGTGGTAAGCCCATCGCTGCTCTATGCTATTGCATGTATTTGTCCGTTAGTCGCCTTTTACGCCAACCAAGGGATGATAGAGGGTGGTAGTATTCTTTCACCGCTACGCGACACGGTTTAATTTTAATTATATTACATTAAATGGATATTTTAATAAATACAACACAAGAAAATTAACTGTTTTTTAACCACTTCGAATGGGAACTTTTCTAAATAAAATAAGTGAGAATTGATTGGTTTATTGTGCTGTGAGAAGATGTCAAAAAAGTATAGTTGGCTGGAATCACTTTTTTGATTGGCCAGCTTTACTTTTTTGACATCTACTCAAAGCACAATCAATTAATTAATTAACCAATCAATTCTCACTTTCTTTTTCGAAAACTGGTAATTGGTTGGAACTCAGCCGCAACGTAAGCCATAGTTAGATCTAATCTTCACATTTTTGTCGAGTTTTGGGAATATGGTACAAATGTAGCGGCAGGGCAGGGCTTTACTCGAGTGCACTCGAGCGCACTCCGGCGCGCGCTGTAACCGTTCCGTGGCTTGGTGAAATTTTACTCTGATGGCTGTCAGAGCGTAGTCGGTTCTGTGGCTCAGAGCGCAGCAACCAAAGAACCATCAAATCGAATGGTTATTTTTCACTCTGACAGCTATTTGACGTTTATATCATTGTTTTTTTTAATCTTAAATAATGGCTTCGTGCGATCAGCACATTTAGCCAGTGTCAAGTTTTTGTCAATGTCAGTGTCAATAGTAATTATTATTTTCTTTACAATATGTAGATGATAATGAGTGATAATGAATGTTTAATGGTAAATGATTTTCCCCCAAACCCCTCGACACTCAATAAAGCTATGGGACTTTATTGAGGTCTCACACGGACTTCTTGAGAGAATTTGAAAAGTGATGTTGCACTGTTTTATTTGCTAACACTCATACACGTTCACGAACACTTAACAGTAAATAATTCACCATTATTTCACATTAATATTCGACAAAACACAAATTATAGAAAATAATACAAAACTGCAGACATGCCGATTCATTTTCCCGCCAAGAAGTCCTTTAACATTGTTATAAAGTGTCAAAGTTTGCAATTTAAGTCAAAACGTCACGAAAAAGTCCGCCTGTTTGTTTCGTATTGTTTTACTTTTTAATAATTTTGTTAAATATGGTATAAAAGTGGAAAAAATGGAGAAAGAAGAAGAATTTTTCCTCGTTTTGGACAGGAATACTTCAGAACAGGTTATAAAAACAACTCTATCGTTCCGTGGCCCAATTCAAACGGGTTAAACTTTAACCAAACAACTACACCCAAAACGACGGAACTCACTCCGGGGTCCACCGCAACCGGCAAAATTTTGAAAGTGGTCAATGAAAGAAAAAATCTGGGAACCTCTGGTTTAAAAGATACAGATTATTGTAAACTTACAGCAAATAAAGTATTTTTATAGGAAACGCATTTTTAATTATTTTAACCATTAAGGGGAATTAGGCGGTCAGCGAAAATTCCGGGCCCTAGCGGGTATTGGGCGGTGCGGGGTCCACGGTAATTCGCAAGCGCCATTCGCATTTTTATCAAAAAGTTAATAAATATCTTTAGTTTTTTAAAAATTCAAAACAGTCACGAAATTGAAAAGGTAAATGACGTCACGAAATTATAAAAATCTATGTTTTTATGATTTTATAGCAATTATTAATTTTAAAACACGGTCTTAATGTGCATTTGCAATTTTAGAGAAACTTCAGAATTTTTTCTATTGAGCGAAATGTTATCAATCGTGTTTTGGAAACAGTCCTCCCATCACACTTAGGGCCTGTAATACATATTGGGAATTTCAGTGCTAAATATCTATTTTTTTTATAACAGCTAATAGAAAACAGTAAATTTTTCAGTTTTCACCAAAGATATTATTGTATTAATAAATATTACCTTTATTTATTTTATTTTTTAATCATGTCTTATCCTATAATTTGTATTTATTCAATAATAAAATGTATTGCTTAAAAAAATCATTCTGTCTATAATACATATTATATTGCAAACAAAGCAAACACAGCAAAGAAAACATAATATATCGCAAACTCCACTACCCCGTTCACTAACCCGTGTTGGGCCATCGTGTTGGGTAGATGAGGAATAGTGAGGATGGGAAGATGACGGTGAAAGGTGAATTGTAAAAAATAATGTAGGTATTATTCTTTTTCATCGCTTCAGTGGTAGAGTGACAAAACAAAGAGAACTACCAAAGTTGTTAAAATCATTATCATTAAAAAATATATTATATTAAATAAAAAAGTAGGTAAAGAGTACCTACCTCAATGCATTGAAATATTCAATTTACTACATTACATGAATTAAAAAACTATATAATGTAGTAAATTAAACGCAAGTTTTGATCCGTAAAAAGTGTTTCATTTCAATGTTTAGGTAATGCTTGCATTGAACTGTTCAATTTATACATTACATGAATTAAAAAACTATATAATGTAGTAAATTAAACGCAAGTTTTGATCCGTAAAAAGTGTTTCATTTCAATGTTTAGGTAGTGCTCGCTTAAATCTTAGAAAAAAATATTCTAGTTGATATATTGGTCGAGTTGACATATTGGCTTATGTAAGGGATCTTGAAAAGGCGAACTTCTTCTCTGTCGTACAAGCGACTGATGCAGAGAATGCTGCAAAAAATTGGTCGACATTGTGTCACACTATGTTCAACCTTATAGAGAAATCAGTGGATCCTCAAGGACAAGAGTGCGTTAGGTTATTTTTAACAAGATTCAGGTACCCTTTAAATTGTTTTTATTTCTTTCAAATTGCAATCGCTTGTAGGTATGCTCGTTTAACTCATTTAAGTAAATTATTGCAAAAGTATTTGTACTTTCTATATATATGAGACATTAATAACATCGTTGTTAGGGTTTTGCCTAGACTCACGAAAGAGTTTACAAGTATCTATGTGTCGAATAGGTACATCCTGAGTAGACCTGGCGTGATCCACGGTTAGAGAATTCGTTTACTGCTTGGAAGGGTAATTAATTACACGTGTGTTAAATTGAACAGAGTGTGACACAATGTCGGCCATTTTTTTTATATAAACACAAATAAAGATTATTTATTTATTATTTAAAATATGTAATTGTTATAGTTTTGTAATAAAGTATGAAATAGTACGAGACTCTTGTTAGTTAACTAGAGCCGTTACTCTTAAGTATATTTTTTAATTTATTTTTTAAATACTTACCTACAGTAAGTAATTATTAACGTAATGAGTACCTACTATGTTTTTCGTTGTGTTTGCGTGTTAAGTTGTCTGACATGACCCTACGGTAGGTAAGTAGAAGTAAGTAACTCTACATCAGACAACTACATATCAGGTATACGTAAATAATCTGTGATCATTTTCTTTATTATAATCATGGCGTTAGCAAATGCATGCCAAGATATCAGATATACAAAGCCAATATGTTACAAAGCCATTGCGAAATCAATTTTCTTCTTATACGAGCACATGTCCGAATGAGCAGGTAAACATGCGAAGTAGAATTTGCCATGTCATCCTGTACCGCAAAAACGAAGCGATATGGGTAAATACGTTATTTTTATCGACATAGGTGAAAAAAATGTATAAAGGCGAAGGTCATATCTCATTGATAACTCGTCGTCACTCGTCAGTCTAGTCACGCCAGCCGCCGCGACACGACTCACGCGCCGGCCGGTCAGTTAGTCCGACATTCTGTTTATTTTCTCAAGAGCTGAGGTGAGTTATTTATTCCTATTATTATTATCTTAATTTGATTAACAAACACATACAGGTTAAAGCTACTAATAGTAACATTATAAATTCGTAATACCTAGCTATTTACTTGATTTTTGCGTTAATACCGCTCAAATAACACTACAAGTTAAAGAATCATTGAAAAAATTACTACCTGGAATGGGCACAGTATAATAAAAGGACCAGGAGTAGTCACTTTTTCACTACTTGACGGGAAAGGGAATGGTCATCGAGTCTGTAGTTTTGTTTATTATTTTTTAAAATTTGTGTCTAGTTTAGTCGAATATTGATGTGTAATAATGATGGATTATTAAGCGTTAAGTGTTCGTGAACGTGCATGAGTGTTGGCAAATAAAACAAAACAGTGCAACATCACTTTTCAATTTTTCTCAAGAAATCCGGGTAAGATCTTAGTAAAGTCACACATCTGTACAAAAAATGGGGTTGGGCCAGTTTGGGGGGAATATCGTTTACCATTAGGAATAAGCACATTGATTAACTTACTATGTACATCACCAACTATGTTAAAATAAAATATTTGCTATCATCTCTCTTACTTGGCACTGCTTAATATGTGCTAATCACACCAAGCCATTATTTAAGAAAAAGAAAGTGAACTCGTCCCGTTATCTCATTTTACTTCTACCGCGTCGCTGGTTCCTGTTTTTTGGGACCTAGTTCGGGACACACTCTGTGGTAACTTTAGCTCAGAGCTAATTTTACTTGGGACTATCATAGTCTTTCACATGTTTTTTCATTGTACTACATTATTCACTTATTAAAAAGAGACCTACGAGCGAACGTACGTACCTATATCAAGTCAAACAAGTCCCTAAAACCGCGAATCAACTCCTGCGCATGTCCTTAAAAGTTTGTGAAATAATAATAGGTACCTAAAATGTTAGTACGTTAATCAGTTTGTTATTCAGAAACATACTTTATGTTAATGTTTTAGTATATGTATTTAAACACAGTTTAAATATAATTGCAATGGTAAATACCTACCAACTTATACAAACTGGCATAACTATGTGTATTTAGTTACTTTGACAGCGATATTATTATCAACATTATTATCAATCTGAAACAGATATAACCATTTACAGATAGACATTAACAACGACCATAAACTTTAAAACACGTTCGTAAAATCACAAATTGGTTAACTTTATCAATTTTAAGCAATCTCTTTACCAAGTAATCATATTTGTACTAAAACTTAGTAAGTAGGTAAATAAATTAAAAAATTACCATAGGTAGGTACAATAGAGGGTTAAAGGTTAAGTCGACCTATATCCTTTAAAGAGGATGTAGTTTCCATCATTTCTGACTGCTTTGACTATGAAACACCGTACCCCAAACCACCGTACAAATTCCATATACGACAATAGGCGCAGGGAGTTAGTTATCGTAAATTTTTCGACACTGTCTTTTTCAATTTATAACTTAACGTATACTTACCCTTATTTTGATTGCTACCTGGGAGTCCTTCATCAAAGTTTTTTTCGTGAATCCTGATAATACCCTAACTTGTTATTCCTCAATAGAAAGCTGAGGAACCGTAAATATTTTTACGATTATCTGCAGCACAACTGCCATAGACTTTTTTTTTTATATCGAAGAAAGAATAAATTTTTTTTCCGAATTTATTTATTTTTTATACTGTTTATTGTCTACTACGACTTAGTTGGTACAACTACGTGCAATTTTAGTGTTCAGTATAATTAAGCAACTAATCTTCTACACAAAACTACCAAAACTAAATAAGATAGAGGCACAAAACACAAAAAAAAGAAGACAATAGACAAATAAATCGGCAACTTTTATAAAAAAAACTTCAAAGTACTATAACTTGAGAACGGTTAAGTTTGGGTTACGGTGTTTAATAGTCAAATCAGTCACAAATGATGGAAACTACATCCCCTTAAAGGATATAGGTCGACTTAACCTTTAACCCTGTATTATGCACTTTTTATTACATTAACCTTTCAAGGGGGCAATAGACCGCCGCCGCCGCCGTCGGCCGGCAGGCGCTCCACATACATTTATTTTGTTTGATTTATTTTTAAAGGTTAATGATCTGATAAACACAGTGGAATACACTCATACTATGATACAATGTGATAAACACAGACCAAGCATCTAAATAGTAGAGCTGTGATGAACAGTGATCGGAATAAAATAGTGTGTAGGTAGAGTATCGTTTAAAAGGTTAAAATCGATGAGGAAATAAGCTGTTAGAATTAGTTCAAACATAACTTTTCGTGTAGTAAAATTCGGGTGATTTTTTGGTTATTCTTTTATCTATATCTTTATATATATATATATATCTTTTAGATATTTTTTAGATACTCGTAAAAATATTTACTTAATAGTTTATAAAAAGTAGTGTAATTTATATGATTGTTCTAAAGCTGCTCTACTTAAACAAATAATATCTACAACAAAATACAAAAATTAATTAATATATTGGGCGGTATTAACAATTTCATTTTGTTGATGTGCCTTTTTGCGCACCTCCAGTGGAAAAAAGGCATGAGTCGAAATGTCGATTTTATCATAATTGAAAAGTAAAGTTATAGTTACATTATGCTGTATTTTTTTATATTTTTCTTGTTAAAATTGACGATTTCATGGAAAAAAGACTGTTTTATGAATTTTGATAACATGATAATTTTTCTTAGGGAAAAGTAAAATATGCGTTAAGTTAATACACAAACAATAAATTGAAGAAGAGTGCGTATTGCGGTTGTAAATCCATTATTTTTTTTACACTGCTAGTCGTGTAAACACGATTACACTTTTATTTGTTGTACTAACTAGGTAACATTTAAGCATAAATGCACATACTTATCTAAATAGATAAATTTAAAAAAATAAAGCAGATGTATTACCTACTGTTTACGTTCTTAAGCACTTCAAATAAATTGGAATAAAAACTATTATTGCTTTCTTCCACTAGAAATATTTCGGTGCACCAAAATGAAGCAGATGTATTAGTGTTTACGTTCTTAAGAACTTCAAATAAATTGGAATAAGAACTATTAGAGACTGCTTTCTTCCACTAGAAATATTTCGGTGCACCCACAGTTATCTGTGGGTGCACCTGACCGTAAAACTGGATACATTGGCGCAGGAGTAGACGGCAAGTACGTAAGAGTGAATACGACGACTGGAAAGCCAGCGGACTTAGTTAAAGTTTTGGAAGAAGAAGAAGAAGTTTACGAAATGCTAATTAACTGACAATGTGGGCATTAATAGAATCCTAAAAACCAAAAAAAGGCTTTTTTTTTTAAATTTATTACAAGTAATTCTATCATGAATGTTTCATTTTTCTATTCATTATCTAAAAGTATATAGTACGCAGTAAGTAATACATACATAATAATCACGATTATTATCCTCGAAGGGTTAGTCAGAGACTAGGCAATGAGGACCGCAAAAGTAGTCCACTGCCGTAGTCCACATTTCACCAAAAAGTGACTGTACATGAGCTCAGCGTGATAGGTAGTGTCCATCGCTCTATGCTGTTGAATGTATGTGCAGTCTTTAGTCAGTTAGTCATCTTTTATGACACCCAAGAGAAGAGAGGGGGTGGTAGTATTGTTTCACCGCTAAGCGACACGGTTAGGTATGCGGTTAATCAGTAATACTAGTACAAAAGCTAGTTAAATTATAAGTATACAGGGTTAAAGGCTTAGAATAATAACATATAGAAGGTCAGTCCGCGCGCCCATTTTGAAGCACTTTTTTTGGAGCCAGATATGGCTCCAAACGCCGAGTTTTCAATGTACACTACGGAGTTACAAGCGTACGTGTGCGTGACACCGAGCGCAAGCAAGTAATCGTCACGAAAGTGTGAATCGGTTTAGTGCTTCACTTTTGACAGAGCGCTTGTATGAAGACTAACTTTCTATACGTTATTATTCTAAGGTTAAAGGTTAAGTCGAGCTATATGTTCCTTTAAGGAGATGTAAGTAGTTTCCATAATTTCTGGCTGATTTGACTATGAAACTATACAGGACAACAGGCGCCGGGGGCCGGGAGTAACTTAACGTAGGTAATACCGTTATTTTGATTACTACCTGGGAGTCTTTCAACCTTGGTCCGAGCTTTCAACCTTCGATCAACAATACAACTAGATGTCAGGTTGGCGCTAAAAATATGTCTCGGTAAATAAACGCGCACTTGAGAAGAAATAATTTATATTCTCGAAAGGCAATAACAGGAATAAGTACTTTATTTGTTGCCCTTTAAGGTAGATTTCACCACTACATTAATTGACGTCTTTTTATTTTTAAGTGACAGGAGTAATTTATTGCTTTGAAAAAGTTTTATTCACGTGGACAGTATTAAGCTTTATTTTGTACGTGACGCGTTATCTAGTTGTATTGTTGATCACAGCTTTCAACAAAGATTTTTCCGAGAATACTGATAATACCCTATATAATAATATTATGTATAAGTATAAAAACACTTTAAAAATTACGTTCGTGACTGTACAAAAATTGGCAAACTAAAACAATAATACCTCAATTTTTAAAACTTGTCAAAACGGTAAGAACTTTATGAAATAATTATAAAGTCGGCATAAAGGAACCAAACTCAAAGAAACTTGAAAATTCGGCATAAGTGTAATCGTTGTATGATATTTCAGTAAAGTCGACAAACAGGGAAAGTCGGCACAAGGGTCATAACTCCTTGTTATATTATTATCTTGATAGAAAGCTAAGGAAACGTAGATATTTTTACGATTATCTGCAGCTCAAAAGTATGAGACTTTTTTTAAATATAATAGAAAGAAATAACATTTTTATCCGAATTTATTTCTTTTCCATACTGTTCATCGTCTACTACGACTCAGTTGGTACAACTACTTGCAATTTTAGTATTCAGAATAATCAAGCAACTAATATTCTACACAAAAATAGCAAAACTAAATAAGTTAGAGGCACAAAACACAAAAATGGGGACAATAGACCAAAAACGGTAATTTTGCGTTACGGTGTTTAATAGTCAAATCAGTCAAAAATTATGGAAACTACATCCCCTTAAAGGATATAATAGGTCGACTTAACCTTTAACCCTGTATAAAAAAATTACTCAATTCTCAGCAAAAACGATACCAACAAAATCGTCTCTTTCAAAGTGACCAAAGAAAAGTATACAGACGTCAGGAAGTAGTTGATCAACATGTGATCGACGGGAAGCTGTTGGATGTTAATGGCATGACTAATTTCTGACGCAGTATTTGGTCGGTGCCCGTCGAAACACACAGAAGATAAATGGATGATTGATTGAAAAAAATAAACTCAACTTATAACGTCGTTACACAATTTATATGATATAAAAGGTTGTCGCGAAATTTACTTGTGTAAATAAAAAAGTAAATTAAATAACTTGATGTGATTGATTAAAAGGACAATGTTCTGCGCCCATATATTGTTAGCCTAAGAACCAACAATTATGAAATATATGTTTCTTGGTTCGAAATTGCAAGAAAATGACTGTAAAAACAAAGATTTTTGACGGACACTCCTGAGAACCTAAATATCAGGAAAAAATTATAATTATTTTGAGGTTATGTTTAATTAGAATTTGAGAAGTGATATTGCACTGTTTTGTTTAATTTGCCAACACTCATGCACGTTCACTAACACTTACATAATCCATCATTATTTCACATTAATATTCGACAAAACATAAACTATAGAAAATAAAACAAAACTGCAGACGTGACGCTTCACTTTCCCGCCAAGAAGTCCAGAACGACAACTTTTTTTCTCTTTACCAAGGACTAGGGATAGGTACCTACTAGGCCTTCAGTCTTATTAAAGAGTTCATTGTTTATACTTAAACTGATGATAAAATAAAATAAAATAAATAAACTTTCCTACACTCACACCAATTATCTAGCCCAAGAGAAGCTTCGAAGAAACTCGTCATATGGTTACTAGACTACGCTTAAATACATACTTATTATACATAGAAAACACCCAGACCCCGAGACAATTTATAAAAACAATAATTTCTAAATTGACCCGACCGGGGATCCAACCCGGGACCTCAGAGATGGCGACACCATGAAAACCGGTGTGAGACTTTACTGAGATCTCGCACGGACTTCTTGAGAGAATTTGAAAAGTGATGTTGCACTGTTTTGTTTTATTTGCCAAAGAACGTCAACTGCACAACCAGTGTTGCCAGATCTTAGAGCCAATGTTCCGTAATAACTGCCAAATTCCGTATGAAATCCGTATGGGATGGTTTATTTTATTTGAATGCACAAAACAGGTTATAGGCAGTGGCGTATTTTAAGATTCTGCGCCCTGGGCCTGTGAGGTTTGCCGCCCCATAAATTAACGGAAAAAAGTAAAAAAAAAAATTATCAAATAAATCCAGCAGTATGTAGACGTGGGCTGTAATAATGTTAATAAATGAAAAACTAAAAAGAAATAAACACCATTTATTTATTTACATTTTTTTCGATGGACAGATTGGTTAACAAATTCTTCAATGACACTGTCATAATATAAATAGCTAAACGTTCTTCGCTTAAACGGTAACGTAGATAATTTTTTATTCTTTTAAGTACGGAAAGCGAACGTTCCGCACTGCAATTTGTCACCGCAGTGCACAGAAGTATGCGTAGGTAATGCGTAAGTAAATGGAAATGCTTCCTTTAAATATTTTTTTCAAAAGGAGTCCCTTTAATCTGACACCTACTTTCCACGTGCATCTGTGCCTGTTACCGACAGTCTCGTCATTCTGAGCATGGAGTTGGCTTCAGACATCAACTTCGTCACCAGCATCGAGTCCAAGGCTCAAACTGCAGCCGAAAAGCTGGGCGTCCTAAATAGGTCAAGCGATAATTCACGCCGGGACAGTTTTCAACTCTCTATAAAGTTTAAGTCCGATCTTGCATGGAATATTGCAGTCACCTATAAAATGGCTCAGCGAAATACCAACTAGCTGCTCTGGACACGATTCAACGCAGAGCTGAGAGACTAATTGGCGACAAGGAACTAGTGAAGAGCAAGTATCACACCCTAGCTCACCGCCGCAAAGTTGCCTGTCTGTCGATCTTTTACAGACTGTACTTCAGAGATTGTGCTCAGTAGCTGCATGAGCTCATACCGCCATCCCCTTCCTCCATCGGATATCCAGACGCACTGCGGGCTACTACCCTTTCTTGGTGGAGATTCCTAAATGTTGCACAAAGTGCTACTCAACATCTTTTATACTGCGCACAGCAAAGGAGTGGAACTCCCTCCCTGCGTCGGTTTCCGAGTATTTATAACCCGTCTATCTTCAAAGCAAGAGTGAATAGGGACCTTCTAGCTCGCTCCATCGTGGATTCTGTCTTAGCCCCTGGGCTTGATTTCAATTAAGAGCTAACCTATTAATAGTAAAAAAAAATCTTTGATTAATAAGCGAGCTAACAGAGCTCGCCTATGGTTTAACGTCGACTGTGCTCGTGCTAAGGCATGTAAACATTCACCATCTGAAAAAAGCCTATAATGAAGCTGCCAAGTCCTGCAAGAGGGTATTGCGCAGGGCGAGATTTCGTCGCATTGGCAAGATTGGGTCCAAGTTGGCATCTCACCCGGCTGAAAGCCGTACATTCTCGTCCCTTGCCAAAGCGGTTGAAAGTAGGTAATTTATGCCAGCCCTCCACACCACTGCTGTTAAAACCAGATGGCTCACATGACCATACTGCGGCTGAGAAGGCGAACTTGTTCGTTTCTCTCTTTGCGCAAAGTTCGCGTCTAGATGTCGCAGCGAAATAACCGCCTAACATACCTCATGACGTTGGCAACTGTCCACATACGCCAAAAAGAGGTATTAAAAATCCTGCGAACTTTGTATTCCAGCAATAGTCCTCCGCAACTGCGCGCCTGAGTTGTCTTCAATCCTTAATCGGTTTCATCTCTCACTAGAGACTGAGCTCGATTACAAATGTTAGAAGCTTGCGAACGTACAACCTGTTCCGAAAAAAGGTAGTAAATCCGATCCTGCCAACTACAGACCAATATCAGTCACCACCATACTCTGTAATACTATGGAGCGTGTACTCAACAACCGACTCCTGGCATACCTTGAAGAAAATAATGACCTCATAAGTGACCGCACATTTGGGTTTTGCCGAGGGCGGTATACGGGAGATCTTCTTGTGTATGCCACTCATCTATGGAGTGAGGCTATAGAGAAACACGGTGAGGCTTTTGCAGTGTCTCTTGACATCTCTAAGGCCTTTGACAGGGTTTGGCACGCTAGCCTTATAAACAAGCTTCCGTCATATTGGAACCCCCATGGACTCTGCAATTGGTTTTCGGACTTTCTGTAGGAGCGATCGATACGTGAAGTCTTAGATGGCTGCACGTCTGATCTACAGGCTATTGATGCCGGAGTTCCTCAGGGGTCTGTTCTGTCTGCAACCCTATTCTTGCTACACATAAACGATCTGTTGGTACCCGGAATTCTGAGGTACGCAGACGATAGCACAGTTGTGGACAGATATTTCTCAATTGCAAAAGGCCAAGGGTTGGTCGCGAGACCATGGTTGAGCGTTTGGATACGACTCTAGAAGCTATATCTCCGACCGGGGTGATGCTAACCTGGTCGACTTCAACGCCACCAAAACACAGGCGTGTTTATTCACTGCCAAACGGAGTCCCTTTCTACTCGCTCCGACTTTCCGTGATGTATCTGTGCTGATATCGGACCATCTTAGCCTTCTAGGTATGACCAGCTCAAACCTAAACTTCGGTCACTACATATAGTCCATGGCAAAAACCGCAGCTTAAAAACTTGGCATCCTTTCTAAGGTAAGGCGGTATTTTACACTGGGGCAGCTGCTTTAGATTTACCAAGCGCAAGTCCGATCCTGTATGGAATACTGCTGCCACCTCTGGGATGGATCTGCCAAGTATTAGTTAGCCGCTTTAAACTCTATTGAGAAGCGCGCTAAGAGGGTCATTGGCGACTCTAAACTCGACAAATCCAAGCTGCAGAGTCTTGAACATTGACGCAAGGTTGCCAATCTTTCGGTTTTTTGATCGAATGCACTTTGGCGAGTGTGCGCTGGAACTACGCGAGCTGATTCCACCTTCTCCTTTCTATCTCCGGGGAACGAGACGCGGACTGAGATCTCACCTTTACACTGTCAACATACCACCTATAAGCGCTTTGCGTCATCATTTTGGATACGGACAGCTATGGAGTTAAGTCCAATAAAAGAGAGTAACCGTTAAAACCGGGAACGCCAATAGAACTAAACATATTTGAGCTGACGTGTCCGATGAATGAAAGTAACAGTTGAAACTTGGAACTAAGACCGATTCATCGACCACCAACACCGCCGGCTCCAGAGGAACTAAACAGTTCCGCGAACATGATTACGGAGTTAGTTCCGATAAGTAAATGAACGAATCTTGAAACTTACAACCGTTGAGTTTTTGTTATTGTAAATTATGTAAGCTTTTTTAAATTTCTTCAGGCATATAAAAAAGCGCACAAAGCTGAGCACAAGGTGCGGCTTGCGCCGCCCCTCGCAGCCTGCCGCCCCGGGCCATGGCTCTTTTGGCCCTATGGTAAATACGCCACTGGTTATAGGCATGTAAAATACAAACAAAAATATTTTATCTTAAGGTTAGAGGTAGAAACTCTAAGGTATGTTTAAACATACTAACAACTATATATAACTATATCAATGAAAGTAATAAGATAATTAATAACGGCAAAAACACACTAAAACAATATGGATGTCAAATACACAATAATGATTCATTCATAACAAAGTGTTTTACGTCTTGCTTGCACTAACACTAAATAACTACATTAACTCTCTCTGGCACTCATTCTCATATTAGCCAACCATGAAAATATCTCAATGGGAATCCTCAAAGCCATAGTTTTTACTATGCATTTGCTGGTTTAGTTCTGTAAAAATCTATTAAAATTAAATAAGACTCGCTAGTTTACGCAGAATCAAATAAAAGTGACAACAAGTGTTTACAAGTGTACACAGCACAGAGTGACACAGCACCGCAGATTAGTAAAATTCCCTCATTGGAAAAGCAAAAGAATCTTATGTCGACTAACGTTTACAGTCTGGAATAAAAAGCGATGTATCGTATTCTAATGATGCTTGGAGTATTTGGCACTAAGTATATCGAGTCAGCCATGCATGATATTATTATTAGGTTTGTTTGCATATATTGTAAATATTTTGGTCACAAACCTTTAATTCACTGGCTGAATGCACTGAACTCTCAGTACCCAACCCATAATAAAAAAATGATACTCAATATTAATGTCCAAAATGTTCTTTTTATTATTGGTTACTTGTCTTAAAGTGTCAGCCAAAATCTAAATACTGTTATCTGTCGTAAAAAAAAAGCTAAGAATTATCATGTATGTCATGTTTGTGTTGGTTCTAAGGCTAACTTCAACAATATCCTTTCAATCTAAGTAGTATAGTTAAACACGAGTACTTTCATTATTATTAGACCTATCTTAATTAATGTCTATCGCGTGAAGCATTAGGCCAATTTCAATTGCTTTAATTTTATGGCTGTGGATAGAGTGCCACAAGCGGCATTCTAGTACGATTGGTTACGATGCCGTCATTACAGCATCCTAGTACAAAGTGTAGGCAGTGAATAGAGTGCCACAAGCGGCAACATAGTACGATCGGTTACGATGCCGTAATTTGACGGCATCCTAGTACGAAGCGTATAGAGTGCCACAAGCGGCATTGTATCTTATATATATTTTTATTTATTTCATTCTTATACATATTTTTTATTTGTCATAATGTTCAGACGACATAATAGGTATTCATAAGATATTTTTGTATAGAGTTAGATTTCTGTTGTCTAATAAAAAAAATAACCTCGAAATTCAAGACAATCGCTACGCTGCGCTTCGTGATTGTCTTAAATTTCTAACCTATCACGCACATTTCTGTTGTCTAAAAAAACCTTTAGCGCAGCTTAGGCGGCGTCACTAATATACCGCAAAACTAACGGTTCCCTAACCGATGGAGATACAGTGCCGCTTGTGGCACTCTATACACTTCCTAATTTTATAGAATACTAGCGGCCGCTCGCGGTTTCACCCGCGTGGTTCCCATTCCCGTGGGAATATCAGGATAAAAAGTATCCTATGTGTTAATTCAGGGTGTCATAACGTCATACCAAATTTTATTAAAATTGCTCCAGCCGTTTAGACGTGAAGAAGTAACAAACATACACACTCACAAATTTTCGACTTTATAATATTAGTGTGATTTAGTATTGTACGGTAGATAGAAATAAAATGGAGTCTCACAACACGTGTTATTGCCAATGATAGTGTTATTGCTAAAAGAACACGGGAGAAAATCGAGTACTTACATAATCTCGCGATAAACTGTGTAACAAAGTTATAATTTGATAGTAAAAGTTATTTTTTTCTTTTTAGCGCATTTATAAAAGCTTTTTTTTTAAATGTTTTTTTTAAATTTATTATTAAGAATACTTATTTAATCTTGTGTTACAAGGTGCCACCAAGTGTTATTAGACTATTTACGTTATTTTAAATGGTTGTTCAAGCTATTGCCGAATATTTAGAGTTAAATTCGTAAATGTATCAGTTGTTTTTTTTTCGGTCTTTACCAGAACTACATATTTCTTGGCAGTAATTGTTTAAATCTGTTACTTCTATTACACATTTTTATTGTATCCAAAACTATCCTGGGCCCTGATTCTGTATGACAACATTACGATTCCTTGTTTCAAAACCACGTCAATTCCTTAAGTTACGATATCTTCCAAAAACGTATTCTCTAAGACAATTGAACGAAACCTTGCGGAATGAACGCGACGTTGGCGTGACTAGAACTGTCAAAAATTCCACGTTTGTTTACCGCGCGGAATCATTGTGACTAGTGATTATTTCGGTATTTTATTACAAAACTCTGCAAAAAAACTTGAAAAGATTAACAATTATTGATATTTTGTAACAATAAACACAACACAATACTTGAGTAAAGTGATACAAATAACTATAAATGAATGTAAGTAAGTATATATTTTGTGATCCTGTAGAAATAAAAATCTTGCAACTATTTTTCGCTTTTTCTGTTTCTACATTTTATTTTTAAATTACCAATTCTTTTTATACCCAGGTACACGATATTTGATTGTAAAATTATTAATTGTAAAAGTTTTTTGAAACTTTCAATCATAACAATCAAACGTTCAAAAACCGTCTTACCTCTTAGTTTTATGTGAGAGTATTTCAAAGAAACTTATTTTAAAAGCAATTGGTTTGACTTTTTATTATAAACCTTTATACATGAAATAAAACGCATAGTTACAAATTATAACAACATTTTCATCTAAAAAAAATGTTTTTGTCAAGTACCAACACCATGGTCAGATAAACTAGAGTTTAATTTATGAACGCAAGTGTGACATCGTAATGTTCCATAGCCAAAGTGTCTTAGATCATACAGAGATTTACAGAATAGTGTTATCTAGATTCCTTACCGTGGCAAGACGTAGGCAAGACACGAGAATGACGTGGTTTGTGCGCGGTAAGATTTAGGTGTGGAATGTAGTTTGCGATACAGAATCAGGGCCCTGGGCCCCGATTCTGTATGACAACATTACGATTCCTTGTTTCAAAACCACGTCAATTCCTTAAAATGTTAAGATATCTTCCAAGTATTCTCTAAGACAATTGAACGAAACCTTGCGGAATGAACGCGACGTTGGCGTGACTAGAACTGTCTAAAATTCCACGTTTGTTTACCGCGCGGAATCATTGTTACTAGTGATTATTTCGGTGTTTTATTACAAAACTCTGCAAAAAAACTTCAAAAGGTATACAATTCTTGATATTTCGTAATAATAAACACAACACAATACTTAAGTAAAGTGATACAAATAACTGTAAATGATTAATGTAAGTAGGTACATAAGTATTTTGTGATCCTGTAGAAATAAAAATCATTGCAACTATTTTTAGCTTTTTCTGTTTCTACATTTTATTTTGAAATTAATAATTCTTTTTATACCCAGGTACACGATATTTGATTGTAAAATTATTAATTGTAAAAGTTTTTCGAAACTTTCAATCATAGGTAACAAACAAACGTTCAAAAACCGTCTTACCTCTTAGTTTGGAGTAAGAGTATTTCAAAGAAACTTATTTTAAAAGTAATTGGTTTGACTTTTTGTTATAAACTTTTATACATGAAATAAAACGTATAGTTACAAATATTAACAACATTTTCATCTAAAAAAACATGTTTATGCCAAGTACCAACATCATGGTCAGATAAACTAGAGCTTGATTTCTGAACGCAAATGTGACATCGTAATGTTCCATACAGTGTAGGGCAAAATGTAATCTAACTACTGATTACTAACTACGATTACAATTTGTAGTTAGTAATCATAATATTAGATTACATGAAGTAATCATAAAAAGTAGTTGAGCATTTTGATTACTAACTACAAATTGTAGTTGCAATCACGGTTACGTGATTACTTTTTATAACTACCTACGTTTACTTCTAGTAAAAAGACAAAACACATTTTGCAAGGTGAAAGGGGTATGTTCTATGGCTTGTTACTTCCATGCTTATTATCTCTAAGAAGAAAATTAGTAAAACTGTACAATGAAAATTTTGACGACTGCAACATTCTGGCAAGAACGCATTTAGAAAGCGTTAATAACCGTTTTAACGATATTTTTGATATTTCTACCGCCAAAGCACAAAACGCAGCGGTTGCTGCAATGTCAATGCCACGATTTATAACCGAATGGTTTGCATGTGTTCATATAGAATATCATCTACGATTGAAAAATCTTTTTAAAGCAGCTAATGCAAAAGAAGTTTCTGAAAATGCATAATCAAGTTCAACAACAAAAAATTAAAATAAAGAAGATAATTTTTTGTTTTTGATAGCTCTTCCTCAGATACCGTAGAGAACGTATGTCGAGCCCAGAGGTCAAAAGCAGATAATTATGAAAGGTACCTATTATTTGTCAGATATGGAGCGAGAACTTAGTGCTCTTCACAGATACCCAGAAGTAAAAAAAGTCTTCATGAAATACAATACCCCTTTACCTTCTTCGGTTCCAGTAGAAAGACTATCTTCATATGCGACAATAATAAATCGCCCTAAATCGCACAAGCTATCAGACGAAATGTTCGAAAAACGTGTTGTATTAAAAGCTAATTTAAATTATTAATTTGAATCTATTATTCTTAATTGTTTCCAAGATGTTTGCTGTGCAAAGTTGATTATTTTATCTATCAATCTACATAATAATATATAAATAAAAGTTTCACGCAAATCTTCTCAGGTATTAACTCAGCGCATGAAACTGAACAACTTTTGCTTTACAAACTTTTTCCCAAAATCTCATAAAAATCGGATATTCATACCATTTAGTAAGTCACATTCACATGATCAGTTTGTATCATAATCTGAATTATTTTTTTGCATTTCGGGAAGAACAAAAGTGGTTCAATTTCATAGGCTGAGTGACCACCTAAAAGGTTTTCCGTTATTTCATTATCGGATTGTAAAAGCACCTACGCATCTATTTACGAATCGAAGTTTTATATTCATCGATAATAAAAAACTTAAAATAAATTTAAGGTTTTTTTGTATACCACCGATTTAGAGGTTATTTTGTAGAATATGAAACATCTTCTGTTAGCCATTTCTTTTAACAACTTTTTTACATATTTAGTTATAATACATTAGGATTTTCTTAGAATGAAAGTAATCAGTAGTTATAACTACTCGATTTCCGCAATCAGATTAACAACTACTATTTGTAACTTGATTATTGTAGTTAGATTACATGTAATCATAACTACTTGTACTTAACTACTTTTAATCGTAGTTAGTAGTTAGATTACAAAATAGTAGTTAACTATGCCCAACACTGGTTCCTTATATAAAGTGTCTTGGATCATACAGAAATTTACAGAATAGAGTTATCTCGATTCCTTTTCGTGGCAAGACGTAGGCAAGATTTAGGTGTGGAATCTAGATTGCGATACAGAATCAGGGCCCAGGATAGTAGGGTCAAAATATTAATAAATAATTTTAAAAAATTTTAGCTTTTTTTTCCCTTTTATCATAAATATTAATCCGTAGGTAATATCTATTGATATGCATATAAGATTTTTATAATATATAGTGGAATATAACAATATTAGTGTTTACTTATAGTCTCTCAGCAAGTATTTCGACTAAAAAAGGGCACATGTATTTGATATGCATTACAAACAACAAATTACTAAAGGAAAAAACGCAGTAAACTTACTAACACTAGCAAAAATGTTCGGTATTACAAGTTCATTATTTTAACATACTTTGTACGATATATATATTTTTGTGGGAAAAAGTGGAATAAATTTTTGATACCTAGAATCCTATACCTATTTAAAGTACATTAAGAAAAGTAGCATAGTAGTTTATTTTTACAATTATTCTATAGGTAAACTAGACACATTAGTACAAATCTAAAACCAACACGCAACGTCAATTTTTTCCCCCTTTTTTGATGTTTGATTAAATCTTCTACGATTAAAATTAAAGTAAATATTGCCAAATAAACAGATTTTTTGCTTTATTGAACAATCATCATTTTTGACTTATGCCTTTTTTATCCACTGGAGGGTGCGTTATAATGCTGTACTTATAGCCTATACAATCACTGTATCAAAATAGCCAAGGCATCGTGCGAGTAGACAAATCGACATCAGAACCCTTTAGGCTGATTTCACAGTCATGCGTTTGATCTGCGCCGGCCACACGCGCGCGGTTACAATTACACTAGATAGTAGTTGCGTTTCATCACGCAGTTCAAACGCGCAAATACTATGTAGTGTAGCGCGCGTATGTGGCCGGCGCTGATCAAACGCGTGACTGTGAAATCAGCCTTAGATTTAGCAAAGGCGTAAGACAGGGAACGGTTGCATTCTGTGTCCCATTCTCTTTAACACCTATGGAGAATACATGAGACGAACATGTGAAGACTGGGAGGGATGGTGGCACAATAGGCGGCACCAAAATAACAAACCTTCGGTACCTCTTCGCGGGACGCCACGACTCTTCTAGCTGCGAGCGAAATGGTCGTCCACACGCAAAAGGACCAATACGCATAATGACCAACCGGAAATACTCATTTTGACATGTACACGCGTAACGACCAATCCAACACGCATAGATGAATGATTGGTCTCGCTGCGCTCGTCGCAGCGAGACCAATCATTAATCTAAGCCAACACGCATAATGACGATTATGCAAACGAACTTAACGCATAAATGACCAATATCAAATAGTCATATTAACATATACGCGCACTAAGAAAAATAGATTGAAGTCGACGTTGTAAAATATTATGCAAACATTCTATAGTACCCTGCTTACCACTAATTAAACAGTGCGCAACACTTTAAATAGTGACACAAATCTAGGTATATCTATTCTGCTGGGCATTAAACTTCATTGTGCAAGAAACCTCACCAAAATATAAAGTACAAATTGATTGATTCAATTAAATTAAATTATTAAATTAGTTTAATTTTTACGCTAACACCAATTTTCTAGATCAAGATGAGATTTTTTTTGAAACTCTAACGGATAAATATACATAAATATAGAAAAAACATCCAGACCCGAAATCAATTTAGAAAAACAGCTTTTCTCTAAATTGACCCGACCGGGAACTGAACCCGGGAACTCAGAGATGGAGCGACGCCACACCCGGCGTGCTAACCACTCAACCACGGAGGACGTGTCGTATCTTTTATCGTAAAATTGTGGATAATTCATCATAAACTACAGTGATCAACGCACAATAAATTAGCAATGTCTTAAATGCACCTTTTAAAATATCGTGTTTTACGTAGAAAGTTATGTACAATATTTTACGTACAAAGAGTTGCATCATTACATTTGATGAAATGCATGTATATACTATATTTTAAACTATGCAGCAAGTTTGATGGTGCCATTCTCGATTATTTGCACAATAAGTAGGTATGTCATCCCGAGGAACATTAAATTTCAGTGCGTATAGATATTATTGCACCTTAAGGAAACGTGCTAGGTTGAAAAAATATTGCTCAACACAAAAAAGTTTGGAAGTAGTTTTAAAATAGGCGACTCGCTCGACGCAATGTGACATCTCTCTCATTTCATCTTTGGGACCTCGAGCACAATACACATAATATACAGTAGTTTGACTGGGCCGTATTCCTGATTTGATTCTATACCTACGGCTAGATGGAGCGCTGTTGGCTGGCGCCTACAAAAATAAAGTAAGTAAGTACGTACCTATGTGTGGAGTTTTAGGTTCAGGAATAAACTTGCCAACAAAGACATACTTGTAAAAAAACTAAGTCAACTCAGTTCTTCTGTAGTAAAAAGATGTGAGATCCATGTAATACCAAATCGGTTGACTAGGCCACCGCATGAAAAAACAATGTAGGTATCTCACAAGTAATACATATATTAAGTTAAACTAGCCGCTACCCGCCCCGGCTTCGCACGGGTGGCTACAACATTCACAACTTTTTTGTCATTAGACAATACACACATGTTTTCTTTAGAAGTTAGGTACTCTTGAAAGAGTGGCATAATAATTGGCAATGTGAGAAACACTCAACCGCTATGTCCCTGCTTTTTAAATCTGTAAATCTTCAAAAAATTAATTTAAATTACATGCTATAAAAGGCCATATTGATCTATATTACATGCACAATGTATTTAAAGTACTTAATTGGATAAGGATTCACTAAATTACTGTGGTACCATAATTTTGTGTGCATTGTCGGCAGTGTAACTTAACGTGCTTGCACAATTGGTTAAACAGATGTGCATTCACAATAGTTTATAAATAGTGCCCCATTTTTCTCAACGCGAGACGACCAATACTGTCATAACATAATCTAAAGTTTACATGTCAGCTTTTGTAATGTGAACTACACTGGCCTGCAAAAATAAGTATCACACTTTAAAAATTGTAATAACTTTTAAAATACACAAGTTAAACAAGACACCAAAACTTAAAAAAAATACTATTGTATAATTTGCTATAGTTTCAAAGAAAGCTGATAAAATTGCTATAAAACGTTTTTTATTTTAATTTTCTAACTTCTATAGTTTAGAAAAAAATGAAATTGTGAAAGTGTGATACTTATATTTGCAGGCCAGTGTAATACAATATGAAAAGAATGACAAATAAAGGTACACATAAAAATAAACGGTTTATTAATGGATCGTTTGAACTTAAATAAACTTGTAATAAACTAAAAATCTTAAAATTAACTAACTCAGGCTAACATTCTTACAAAAAAAAAATTAAATTAAAATCATGCAAAACGTTTCAATCGCGATAATACTATTTATCTGAGATATTGCATGGTGTTTATTTTTTTGAGATGTAACTCACGCAACAAAATAGACAGTTTCATATCAAAAGCAATACCTATCACATTTTCTGCGATTTACTTTTCACCTGTCACGCTGAGCACATGTGCAGTCTCTATTTGGTTAAATAAAAAGTCGACTATAGCAGAGTACTGCTTTTGCGGTCCCTAGTGCCCAGTCTATGACTAACCCTTCGGGGATAATAGTCGTGATTATATGTATGTTATTGATGATTTTAGTAATGGAGGGCTGCTGAAAAATAGGTAGGTCAAATACACTCGAAGACAACGAAACGTTAAAAAAAATGTCTACCTCAGGTGGGAATCTAACCAACGTTCTCCGTAATTCGGGCGGATAAAAATTAAAAATATGAAGTCAAAAGCGTTGAAAAATTTCGGCAGGCACTACAACCTCGCCGATGGCGGAGGTTTATTTGAGCGCTATTAACGCAAATAATCAAATATTTCGAGTAGGTAGGATGTTAAATATAGGCTACTTTTAGGTTTTATAGAAGTGTCATTAGAATACAATGAGACATCTACATTATAAGTGATTAATTTTAACGTTAACCCTTTCAGGTCGCCACAATCGCAACATGGTGAAAGCAAAGAAGTATGTGGTCAAAAACTATTTCCAAGGAGTGCCCAAGCGATCGGACTACGAGATCGTGGAAGAAGATCTGCCAGCCCTCAAGGACGGCGAGATATTAGTCAAGGCCGAGTGGATCAGCGTGGACCCATACTTGCGCGCCTACAACGCCGGTAATACGGTTCCGTACGACCAGTTCAGCTTCCAAGTCGCAGCCGTCGTGGAAAGCAAGAACACCGACTACCCAGTAGGCACAAAAGTTGTGACACACAGAGGTTGGGCTGACTACTGCCTACTGAACCCTGCAACAGAAAAACCCTTCTACAAACTGCCGGACCTTGATGGCTTGTCGACCTCTTTGGGCGTCGGTGCGGTGGGCATGCCCGGAGCCACCGCATACTTCGGCTTCTTAGAAATCTGCAAGCCTAAAGCTAGAGAGACCGTTGTCGTAACCGGCGCCGCAGGGGCGGTAGGCTCTCTCGTAGGACAGATTGCCAAGATCAAGGGATGCAACGTAATAGGATTCGCCGGCACTGACGACAAAGTCAAATGGCTGGAAAATGAGCTGGGATTCGACAAGGCGTTCAACTATAAGACTGTAGATGTTGCCAAAGTCCTGAAGGAAGCGGCGCCGAAGGGAGTGGACTGCTACTTCGACAACGTGGGTGGAGAAATCAGCAGCATCATCATCAGTCAGATGAACACTTTCGGACGGGTGTCTGTATGCGGGAGTATCAGTTCGTATAACGACGATCCGAAACAATTGCCAAAGGCAACTATCACTCAGCCATCTATAGTGTTTAAGCAACTGAAAATTGAGGGTTTTATAGTTTTTCGTTGGGACAAAAGATGGAATGAAGCCTTCGCGGAACTAGTGAAATGGATCAAGAGCGGCAAGCTGAAGACCGAAGAACACGTTACGGAAGGTTTCGACAAACTGTTCGACGCTTTCATTGGTATGTTAGCTGGTGAGAACACAGGAAAAGCAGTGGTCAAAGTGTAATTACTATTGTAATAGCCTTAAGACGATATCTATACTCATTAAATCAGTTGTTTTTATTTTTTATGAACTTATTTTTACTGACCAAGCTTTTGCGGCTGATTACTATAAGCTGGCAAATTAATACTTGACAGTCCAATGATCTGCAGGAGATGGGACGAAAAGTTGCAGGGGTGCGAAAGTGAGCACAGGCAGCAGGGCCGCGTAGTAGGAACGTCAGCAAGTTGTATTGTATGCAGGTGTCGTACGAATTTGCCACCTTAAGCCAGCCGAATTTGTCTTACAGTAACCACCTATAGGCCTAGCATGCGCAACACGAGATAATGTCACGGACGAGAGACGACAAATCATTTTAAGTTGTCATGATAAGATTTGTAGACAAAAATACCACATTTTATGCAAAAATTACTATTAAGTCTACTTTGACATAATTATGTAGAGTTCTAAGCGCATCCATGTGTCTTTAGTGTCGATAGACATTAGTGATAAATTAATAAAACACGAGAAAACGGGTCGAGAAGAGTTCTCGTGTTGCGCATGCTAGGCCGGCTGGTGTCAATAGTTTTAATTCAAGAAGTTAGTTGTCTACTTACCACATACGAAGAATTCCAAATTAGAAAACAGCTGATGAAAATGACAAGAGTGTCCGAAGCTTCTAGGCACCACATAACCCCTGAAATAACAAGAAGGTCTTAAGGAGCCGACCATCATCACCATTACAGAGTTCTTTAAGAAATTGTTGGTATTATCTTCACAAGCTCGATGGTACCTACAGTGGCTAGAGTATTAAGGCGGGTCTTCTGCGACACTGTTTTGTGTTTTCTATCACCTAACATCAAACATCTAACAAATATGGGCGTGGCCTACGTACATATTTTGACATATATTGTTAGATGTTTGATGCTAGGTGTTAGAAAACACAAAACAGTATCGCAGGAGACCCGCCTTTAGGGTTGCCAATTGCGATCTTGTTAGTAAAGCAACTCCCGCAAAGTCTAGTCACCGGATAGATGACAATTGGCAACACTAAGTAAGGTACTACCGGGTGACAAGGCCCACTTTTTTACAAACTGAAATAAAACCTATACTTTATAATTTAGAAGAAAAAGAGTGTTTACAATGAAAGCTATGTTTATTTCAAAATCCAAATAATAGTAGTTATTGAAGCTACAACTATAATTAGTTATGTTTTTAAACATTTTTAAAAAACCTTACTTTGGGCTTTACTAAACATGGTATGTCCAATAAGACCCGTGTCGTTTTTAAGTCTTTTATGGATATATACACATCAATAAAAGCAATCGGATACTAAAATGATCAATATTTTGTTAAAAAAAAATACTTTTCCACTGTCTTATTTAACAGCCGAGGTATCGAATTTTGAAGTGTTTTATTATATTAATATTAGATTTTACTTATAAATTATTTTTATTTATGCTAAAATTAAGTAATTATTGTTTATATTCCTATTAAGGCCCAAGCAACTACTTCGTTGGGCCTTCCTAACCGTTGTGGGCTTTTGGCATTTGGCTTACAACACAAATTGAATATTTACAAAATAAAAAGCTATAAAATCGCACATGTATAAGTAAATATCAAAAAAGAAATGATCAAATAAACACACTAAATAAAAATCTACTAACAAATCGTAGTATAAATAAGTAAAAACTGACGTTTTTTAGGAGCCAAAATTAGTAATATGACCGGCCGCGACCGATGTCGGCGAACTACCGGGTGTCACTCTGACAAGACGGTAGCCGCTCGCTGTCCGCTGCTGCGTTTCGGCATTCATAATGATGTATGCATGCTACGAAGTTGGTACGGATCAAATGTAATAAACATAGTTTTCTGCGCTTGGGCCTTGGAAAAGTGTGGGCCTTGTCACTCGGTAGTACCTTAGGTACCTTTATCTCGAGCTTCTCGGTACTTTGGGAGGCACATTAGCACAATATTGTAGTGAGATGTCACTCTCTAAAAACTACTCAAACATTACTTCTTTTTTACACAACCAATAAGAAAGCTCTTGCGATCAGTCTTATTTTAACCGCTAGGAAGTGACGATAAGGTGAAAGTGAAAACGAACTCACTAGCTAGCTTTTCCGAAAACCTCGTTCGCACTAGAGTAGTGCCTAATTCAGACGATTATCGAGTACTTATATTGTGTCGCTAGTAAGTTGGCATAAATAAAAATAATTTACAAACAATCGAGCAAATTACTTACTCGTTACTTGACAAAATTGACCGTCCAGTACGAAAAAGGATTAACTGTCGGAAGACAACAATGCTATTAATTTATCTTACGTTGTTGCGGCGACAGACTAAGTTAGTAATAATTAGCCAGGCGGACTTCTTTGGTCTTAGGTTTCCATTCAGCTCTCGCATCGGATAACGACAGCGGCTTGATTGGCGGATAACTTTGGATTTTGTAGTGTATGCCTCCTCCCCCTCCCTCTCGTCTGGCACCGGGATAAGAAGACGGGGTGGTAGGAGTCCCTGACCAAGAGTCACCTGGGTTTATGACTAAGATTTCCCCAGCAACAAAAAACTAAGGTATAGGTACTAACTTGACACGTCGATGTCGTCAATGTATAGTTTGTCGTCTTTACTCATGAGCATAAAGTGCAAATCATTTGGCAACGGCTCCTCGTCCAGTTTCACTATCTCAAACTTCACGTTGCTGGTCAGACCCATTACTAGACACACCGCAGCCATGAACGAAGAAGACAGCGTAGCTTTCGACGCTTTCGCGTGCAAACTCTCAGCTCTAGCGAAGGTTTTACGCCTCAAATAACCCAAGCTAGTATCCATGTAGTCGATTAGAGCGCCAACTATAGGCACCCTAGATTTAGAATAGGTCATGTGCTTAGGCAAGTTCGTCTTGTTTCCATTCGCCATGGCGAGCAAAAACTAATTACTAATTTCTTTAAAATTAATACAAAATAAAGGATTTTGATAGGTACTTTGGCAAACTGACACAATGAGGATTTATTTCAATGTGTCTTCTTTGACAAGCGCACTGCATTATCCAAAGAGATTATACTTCTAATAAAAACAAGAACTGATGCAGCTGCACCTCTAGGAGTAGTTTGTATAGGGCTGGTGTTCGTAATGTGCGATGAAAATAAAAAATCACAGGACTCACAGCAATTGCGTATATTCCTCATAGTCTAAGATCCGAGTTTAGAACGACCTTCACCGAGAAGGTTAATGGATGAAAAGTATTTCATATCAAATTTAATATGTAAAATAATATATCGCGAGTGGGTTGGCTGTAAAAGTTCAGTCCAGTACCATTAATGATTAATTTAATATAAAAAAAATATTTTTTTTACATTGCACTGGTTTGGTGTGTGTGTGTTTTTAATGAGCTTATCTTTATATAAACATAAATTTTATTTATCTAACCAGACGGTTGCAAATTACTAATATTGAATTGCCTGTTTACACCTGCCTACCCAATGTTATGACAGGAAAAAAATCATCATCAGTCAGATGAACACTTTCGGACGGGTGTCTGTATGCGGGAGTATCAGTTCGTATAACGACGATCCGAAACAATTGCCAAAGGCAACTATCACTCAGCCATCTATAGTGTTTAAGCAACTGAAAATTGAGGGTTTTATAGTTTTTCGTTGGGACAAAAGATGGAATGAAGCCTTCGCGGAACTAGTGAAATGGATCAAGAGCGGCAAGCTGAAGACCGAAGAACACGTTACGGAAGGTTTCGACAAACTGTTCGACGCTTTCATTGGTATGTTAGCTGGTGAGAACACAGGAAAAGCAGTGGTCAAAGTGTAATTACTATTGTAATAGCCTTAAGACGATATCTATACTCATTAAATCAGTTGTTTTTATTTTTTATGAACTTATTTTTACTGACCAAGCTTTTGCGGCTGATTACTATAAGCTGGCAAATTAATACTTGACAGTCCAATGATCTGCAGGAGATGGGACGAAAAGTTGCAGGGGTGCGAAAGTGAGCACAGGCAGCAGGGCCGCGTAGTAGGAACGTCAGCAAGTTGTATTGTATGCAGGTGTCGTACGAATTTGCCACCTTAAGCCAGCCGAATTTGTCTTACAGTAACCACCTATAGGCCTAGCATGCGCAACACGAGATAATGTCACGGACGAGAGACGACAAATCATTTTAAGTTGTCATGATAAGATTTGTAGACAAAAATACCACATTTTATGCAAAAATTACTATTAAGTCTACTTTGACATAATTATGTAGAGTTCTAAGCGCATCCATGTGTCTTTAGTGTCGATAGACATTAGTGATAAATTAATAAAACACGAGAAAACGGGTCGAGAAGAGTTCTCGTGTTGCGCATGCTAGGCCGGCTGGTGTCAATAGTTTTAATTCAAGAAGTTAGTTGTCTACTTACCACATACGAAGAATTCCAAATTAGAAAACAGCTGATGAAAATGACAAGAGTGTCCGAAGCTTCTAGGCACCACATAACCCCTGAAATAACAAGAAGGTCTTAAGGAGCCGACCATCATCACCATTACAGAGTTCTTTAAGAAATTGTTGGTATTATCTTCACAAGCTCGATGGTACCTACAGTGGCTAGAGTATTAAGGCGGGTCTTCTGCGACACTGTTTTGTGTTTTCTATCACCTAACATCAAACATCTAACAAATATGGGCGTGGCCTACGTACATATTTTGACATATATTGTTAGATGTTTGATGCTAGGTGTTAGAAAACACAAAACAGTATCGTCCCTGACCAAGAGTCACCTGGGTTTATGACTAAGATTTCCCCAGCAACAAAAAACTAAGGTATAGGTACTAACTTGACACGTCGATGTCGTCAATGTATAGTTTGTCGTCTTTACTCATGAGCATAAAGTGCAAATCATTTGGCAACGGCTCCTCGTCCAGTTTCACTATCTCAAACTTCACGTTGCTGGTCAGACCCATTACTAGACACACCGCAGCCATGAACGAAGTAGACAGCGTAGCTTTCGACGCTTTCGCGTGCAAACTCTCAGCTCTAGCGAAGGTTTTACGCCTCAAATAACCCAAGCTAGTATCCATGTAGTCGATTAGAGCGCCAACTATAGGCACCCTAGATTTAGAATAGGTCATGTGCTTAGGCAAGTTCGTCTTGTTTCCATTCGCCATGGCGAGCAAAAACTAATTACTAATTTCTTTAAAATTAATACAAAATAAAGGATTTTGATAGGTACTTTGGCAAACTGACACAATGAGGATTTATTTCAATGTGTCTTCTTTGACAAGCGCACTGCATTATCCAAAGAGATTATACTTCTAATAAAAACAAGAACTGATGCAGCTGCACCTCTAGGAGTAGTTTGTATAGGGCTGGTGTTCGTAATGTGCGATGAAAATAAAAAATCACAGGACTCACAGCAATTGCGTATATTCCTCATAGTCTAAGATCCGAGTTTAGAACGACCTTCACCGAGAAGGTTAATGGATGAAAAGTATTTCATATCAAATTTAATATGTAAAATAATATATCGCGAGTGGGTTGGCTGTAAAAGTTCAGTCCAGTACCATTAATGATTAATTTAATATAAAAAAAATATTTTTTTTACATTGCACTGGTTTGGTGTGTGTGTGTTTTTAATGAGCTTATCTTTATATAAACATAAATTTTATTTATCTAACCAGACGGTTGCAAATTACTAATATTGAATTGCCTGTTTACACCTGCCTACCCAATGTTATGACAGGAAAAAAATAGTCAACCTAACGTTTGCATATTCTATAGGCTTCATACTTTCGATTGGTACCTATGTAATTTATCTATTATCGAAACAAGTGCAATATTAAAAAAAAAATTAAAATATTTAATTAATCATATACTGGACTCAAATTTTTCAGCCAACAATATATTCTTTAACACATTAAATTTGATATAAAATACTTTTCATCCATTAACCGCTCGGTGAAGGTCGTTGTATACTCGGATCCTCTACTATCAGCTCAGGAGGCGGACGAGAGAGGGAATAAAAAATGTTGCCACACGGCACTTAAATTTTTCCTTAATATTACAATGTTGCAAGTTTAGTGAGAGACTAACTCCAACATGTGGCCGCTTCACAAGACAACAATTAGAAACTTATGAATAAACTTGCTTAAAGCCCTTAGAGAATTTAACGTGCAAATGCTCTCCGTTAGCAAGATGAGAACAACCGAAAATTATATGTCTACGGCGGTATGCCCGACAGATGTCCACCGTACTTCTGGTAGTTATTCGTCTTGATAACTTCATCTTAAATTGCAACGACAAAACCTTTAGTTTCCCCAAAGAGGTCACCAAAGCGTAGCCAGTTCACCAAGGCTGACAAATTTACATCAGGCCCAGTTAGAGTCCGATAATTGCGACCGTGTAGATCCTTGCTCTTCCATATGTACCATGAGTGATTTGTGCCAGTTTTTTGGTTGCCAAGGATAGCGGCGTTAAGTGTCTACGAGTATTAACTGAAACAACATCCAAATGCATTCGCACTCATTGTTAAGAAAAAAATCACTGAAATGGCACCTATGGCTATGTTACCCTCGCCAAATATAAATTTATTTATTTATTTATGTAAGGAAAATTTACAGCAATATAACTAGAACTAGAATATGATAATTAATGACTGGGAGCCATTTACAAATTTTCACTAGTAAATTACAAATTTAAAAGGTACAAAAGATTTTATTTTATTTTTATAACAGAAACTTAAAAATATATTTTTAAAATTAATTCTTAAAGTGTTGCTCAGTTAATAGCCGTCTTATTAATTTAGCTGAATTACAAAAAAGATCAACGTCTATTGTTAGTTTATTAAGCTGATTGCCAGCTCGCAAGAGAAATGCGTTACGTCTATAGTTGCTACTGACCAGTGGAATATTAACAGATGCAGAGCCACGTAGAATTTTGCCCGGTACCTTTAGACAGATTTTAGAAAGTAGCTCTGGACAGTCAATTGACCCATTGGCTATGCTTACAAGGGTGTACATATATCGCTAATATTTCGTCTGTAGTGTAGTGGTAGAAAGTGATAGCGACGACAACGGTGCTCATAGTCTGTGGATCTAACCAGACATTTATAATCCAGGTAACGTAAAAAACGCCTCTGGATACTCTCAATCCGAGATTTATAAACATCATATTGAGGGTTCCAGACCTGGGAGGCATACTCTAGATGAGGCCTTACAAACGCACAGTAAAGAACTTTAAGCGATTTTATTGAGCGAAAAGAAGAGGCCGTACGCATGATAAAACCGAGGGTTTTGGATGCTTTGGATACCATACCGTCAATATGCTTATCAAATAGCAGTTTATGATCAAACATTACTCCGAGGTCTTTGACTTGTGATACTCTAGTAATGTTTTTGTTTTTGAGGCTATAGTTTGTACTGATTATATTAGATCTGCGCGTGAACGAGATACAGAAGCACTTTGATACATTAAGATCAAGTTTGTTTAACGTACAATATGTCTCAAATCTTACCAAGTCTTCCTGGAGTCCAGAGACATCCAACGAACCATTAATTCTCTTCAATATTTTCATGTCGTCCGCGTAAAGTAAGATATTTGAATTTAAGAAGCATAGGTTGATATCAGTCATAAAAATATTGAAGAGAAGAGGCCCAAGCAGGGATCCCTGCGGCACACCTGAGGGCACCATAACCCAGCTGGACACGTAACCACGAAGTACCATAGCCTGTCTCCGATTGTCTACATACTCGTAAGAGGCAAACCATCTCAGACGGTCACCATGAATTCCGGCACGAGCAAGTTTGCCAAGAAGGATGCTATGGTCAATACGGTCGAAACACTTGCTATAATCCGTATATATTACGTCAACTTGAGCAGCTGTACTCATTCCCTCAGTAATAAACTCGGTACACAAAAGCAAGTTAGAAGATGTAGAACGCTTCTTAAGAAAGCCATGTTGCTCATCTCCGAAAGTGGATTTCAAGGCAGAGTACAGCTGGTCATAGACTACTCTTTCGAATACCTTGGCAAACAGACAAAGTTTGGATATTGGACGATAGTTTTCTATCACAGATCTGTCGCCTTTCTTGTGTATTGGTATTATAAATGCAGATTTCCAAATTGAGGGTACAAATGCAGCAACGAATCACAGGCCTTCTTTTAGACTCAATCCAGGCTGCGGAAAGCGTCCCTTTGCCATGTCGAATCTTCGGGCCATGTAAAAAATCCATTCTGAATTTTTAAAATATTGTTTGCAACAATGTGCGAGTTAATTTTTGTTCTTAGTATGTATGTAAGGAGCTTGTATAAAGTAGGTAAGCACGTGATAGGTCTATAATTTTTCCGTTTCGGTACTACCTGATTTATGGAACTGAAAAGTGAGACCAGTTAACAAACTTGTGAGTGAATCTGGCTCTATGGCATCTTGAAATTGTGTTGCCAGATACCATTTGATCCAGAAGCTGTGCATTTCGTCCGGCCCTCGACATTTCCAATTTTAGGCCATAAGGATAGCACAACTTACGTCAGCTGTAGGTACTAATAAATGTATAAGGCATAGGTGTGGTCTCGATAGGTTCACGCGCCTCTCTGATAACAATCATCCATTCATCTTCCGTGTGTTCGACGGGCACCGACCAAATGCTGCGTCAGAAATTAGTCATGCCATTAACATGCGGCAGCTTCCAGTCGATCACACGTTGATCAGCTCCTTTCCGACGTCTGTATACTTTTCTTTGGTCACTTTGAAAGAGACGATTTTGTTGGTATCGTTTTTGTTGAGAATTGAGTAATTTTTTATGTAGGGGAGACCGAGGAAGGTTGTGACAGAGGAGAGTTGTGACAAAGACGATTTCTCGAAACCTATGACCGTTAGCGAGCTGGCAACAGAGCACTTTGACTCAGATTGTTTCATTAGAGACGTGCTACTTGACGCAGTATGCTCCAAAAGCGCACGGCAAGCGGTTGCGTGAGTACGACGCCTGCATGAAAAAAAACAGCAAAGTAAGCTTTTTATCAAAATTTTGATTTTATTTAATTTATGACATATTACATTAACGTGGTTATGCTATTTTTTCTTACATTGTGTTGTTTTTGAAGTTTTAAAGCGTGGCATTATCTTACTGTGTTTGCATGTTGTTTCGAAATTACGAATTATTATTCTGACCCGGTCGTGATTTTTGCCACCTAGGAGAGTTGTGACACGCTGTCACAACTCTCTTAATTAAGTTTATTTTCTGGTTACCTTATTGTACATGCTTTTTGCAATATTTTGCTTCTGTTTAGAGGTATGTATGTTTGTTTGTTTTAGTCAATTCTTACTACCTAACTTTGACATAAAAAGTATTCGACAATAATTTAAATCTGTCTTAAAAATGACATTTTGGTCAGGAACGTATTTGGGCATATGGTTTTATGTTGTGTGTTGAATTGCTATTTTTTGTTTCAGAATGCCTAATAATTATACACGAAAGACTGATAGAGGCATCGCTAGTGTCGACATTTATGAACTGGCTTTTGAAGAAGTTACATTAAGAGGTCAAAGTCTTCGAAATGCCGTATCCTCTTACAATACATGTCTTTACATAGATATATTAAGAAGAAACAGGCTTTCCAAGATAATGTAACTGATGTGGCTCCATCTATGGGTTATGCCAGTCCAACGGTGTTTACAGAAGAGGAAGAAAATATATTATGCGATTATTTGTTGACATGCGCAGCATCTAATTATGGGCTGACAACAAAAGAAACAAGAAGTATTGCGTTTACATTAGCAAAAAAATATAATAAAAAAATGCCGGCGTCATGGCAACAAAATGAGAAGGCAGGAGAAGTGTGGCTCAAGTTATTTATGCAACGACATCCCAATTTATCTTTAAGATTGCCACAAGCTACAAGCATAGCTCGCGCAACAAGCTTTAAAAAACTAATGTTACAGCTTTCTTTGAGAACTACACAGGTGTTTTAAGCAAACATAATCTTGAAGCAAAAGATATTTGGAACGTCGATGAGACAGGAATAACAACTGTCCAAAAGTCTGATAGAGTAATAGCTCGACGTGGAGAAAAACAAGTCAGTGCGATGACATCGGCGGAAAGAGGAACCTTGGTTACTCTGGCTTTGGCTGGAAACGCTATAGGCAATTACATACCACCTATGTTTATATTTCCACGTAAGAGGTTCCAAGAACATTTTATTCGTGATGGCCCAACTGGTTCTGTAGGAACAGCTAACGGATCGGGATGGATGCAGGAGGGTGACTTTCACTTTTTCCTTGAGCATTTTAAAAATCACGTCACACCATCAAAGGAGAAAAAAGCTCTGTTGCTCTTGGATAATCATGCTTCGCACACAGCTCTGAAAAATATCGAATTTTTCAGAGATAATGGGATTATATTGCTGACATTCCCACCACACTGCACACATAAACTACAACCGTTAGATCGTGCTATATTTGGGCCTTTAAAGAAAGCAATTAATACAGCATGCGATAATTGGATGAGCTCTAATGCTGGAAAAGTCATGAGTATCTATGATATTCCATCTATAACTAAATCAGTATTTGATGTGGCGATCACTGCAAGGAATATTAGTGCTGGTTTTGCTGCAACTGGAACATGGCTAGTTAATACAGATATATTTGGAGAAGCCGATTTCCTGCCTAGTCAAGTCACTGATCGTATTTTTCCCAATCCAGAACCAGAGCAAGTGTTAAGTGTTCAAGAAACTACGGCCAATTTAGAAAACAGACCCCTTATTCCAAACTCTACTATTGATAAACTTGAAAACAATGAAACAAGAGTTCTAACGCAAAATTCAAGTATCGGACCAGTTGAAAACGATCAGACAAGAGCCTTTACTCCAGTTATATCCACAGATCAAGCCACGACGTCTTCTAGCAATCCATATTTGCCAAGTTATAACGCCAATGAACCCGTTGCCTCTACATCTACAGCTCGTATTCCTCTTGCCACTTCTTCTAATGTGTTCTCGCCAGAATCAATAAGGCCATTGCCAAAAGCTCCACCACGAAAAAATAACCAACCTAATAGACGTAAGATCAAATCAGCTGTGCTTACCGACACACCTACCAAGGATGAAATAGCTGCCATAGAAGCCAGTAGAAAATTAAAAAGTGTAAAAAGCGTATTTTAAGCGAAGAAAAGAAGAAACCTAAAAATGCCAAAAAGAAGAATAGCAGGATAAGTGCAGGTGATGCCGAAGAAGATGCAGAAAATGATTGGTTTTGCTTGTGCTGCCTTGAATCCTATGCCAGTAGCAGATCAAATGAGAAGTGGGTTCAGTGCCTGGATTGCAAAAGCTGGTCTCACGAAGACTGCACTGGCGGCGAGCTGCAATATGTCTGTCATAACTGTTTATATATTAAGGTTTTTGACTGATTTTAAAACGACTGATCTCATAATGATAACATAAATACATAATTTATTTATTTATTTATTATTTATTTGGAAGACCAACAGCTAATATACATAATTATAACTTAAAATAACACCAAACAGCCAATTATAGGTCCTCACAAGTAGCAACAAATTAACTTAATAGACATAGTTGACATTACAAGCGCTCAATCACATACTCACAGTAAATACAATAACACAATTATAGACCATCAAATAACATCAAATAAAGAACTGCTCGCTCAAAAGTCTCCTCGCATTTGCATAACCAGTATTAAAAAGGTCGATGTCAACCTCCCTGGACACTGCATTGAATCTGTTAGCCGCACGCCAAAGATATGTGTTTTGCCTGAAATTCGACGTGGCACCGGGAAGATACAAAAGCGAATGGAATCTGCGCGACTTTAGGGGAGCTCTTAGGGCAATGTGAGAGACAAGCTCAGGGCACTCGACAGCTCCAGAAGCAATTTTTAACAAAAATACCAGGTCCGAGATATCACGTCGCTTATCCAATGGTAGGAGATGGTGCTTCTTGCATAAATATATGTAAGACATAGACTCATACCTAGTCTTAGTACGGAAACATAAATACTTCAAAAATCTTTTTTGGATATTCTCTATTCGCGAAACATAGATTTGATATCAAGGGTTTCAAACCTGCGACGCGTACTCCAGGTAGCTGCAGACAAATGTACAGTACAAGATCTTAAATGTTTTAACTTGATGAAAGTCTTTGGCACTACGCATCACAAAGCCTAGAGCCCTCGAGCCCTGGAAACTATATTATCGATATGTTTATCAAATAATAGCTTGTCGTCATGACAAACACCAAGATCCCGCACTTGATTGACCCGCTGAAGAGCAACCCCATCGAGCATACGCTCGATGGGGTTGCTCTGGTTGATCGTACAGAACCAAGTTACGCTTCCGAGTATAAGTTACAACACAACATTTAGATGGGTTCAGATCCAATCGGTTACGCACGCAATAATCCTGTAGCCGTACGAGATCCTCCTGTAGTAACACCGCATCACTCATATATTTGACAGTAGAGATTATCTTCATGTCATCAGCAAAACATAGCAACCGCGACGACCTAAGGCAGTGTTCGATGTCGTTCACAAAAATAGTGAATAAAAGAGGTCCAAGTAAGGACCCTTGTGGAACACCACTAGGAATCAATACCCACCCGTACATATAATTATTAACAATCACTGCCTGCGTACGGTTGTCAATGTACGACGAAAACCATCTGAACAAGTCCCCACTAATGCCAATCCCCAAAAGCTTGGATAGAAGCAAGTTATGTTGGATTCTGTCAAAGGCCTTACTGTAATCAGTATAGATGACGTCCACTTGAATGCCACTGTCCATAGCCTCAGTGAGTAAGTTGTTAAACACAACAAGGTTAGTTACAGTAGAACGGCCTGTCAGAAATCCATGTTGTGTCAGGCTAAAATAATGTTGAATTGCTCGATAAACTTGTTTATAAACAATCTTCTCCAACACCTTAGAGATAATGCAGAGCTTGGATATTGGACGGTAATTGACAATATCGGTCTTGGAGCCCTTTTTATGCACTGGGGTGATGTAGGCACGCTTCCATATATTCGGCACGGTTCCACTGCCTAATGACCTTTTGAATAATAGTGAGACGGGAATGGCTAAGGACTTGGCGCACCGTATAAGGAATCGAGCGGGCAGTGAGTCAGGACCGGCAGACTTAGAGGGGTCCAGGGACGAGAGAAGTTTGGTGATTTCATCGGCACAAACGGAGATAGTGGATATGCCAGAGCCACTTGTAGCATAGGGCACTAGATCTAGGCACGGAGTTAATTGGCAATTCGAAGCGCTTAAAAAATTTGAGCAAAAGTAGTCATAAAAAGCGTTGCATACAGCAACACCAGTGTTGACAACTAGGTCACCGCATTTAAGACTACTTGGCATAGCGTTAGACTTAGATTTACCCCTTATAAATGACCAGAAGGTTTTGGGGTTGTCCTTAATAGATTTTTCAATAGAATCAATGTAATTACGATATCAGGTCTTTTCCAAGATTCTCACTCGATCACGTAATAACTTATAACATATGTCATTCGAACGGTTACCGTAAATCTTAAATTTTCTCAAGTACTTATACTTCTCTTTAATTACCTTCCTCAGTGCAGAAGAATACCAAACTGGAAATCGGCTATTGTTAATCACCTTAGATGGTATGTACTTGTCTCTCAATAATGAAAGAGTACTATAAAAATATTCAACCGCCATCTAATTCTTCAAGCCAATTAATTTCAGAAATCTCTTTGTTAATGGAGACGTAGTCACCCTTATTAAAAAGATACTTGATACGAGAGGCCCTATCCAAAGGCACAAAGTCCGCAAAACGTAAGTCAATGGACAGTGCACCATGATGAGGGTCAGTCGGTACAAGTGAGTCATCACTACAGTCAGAGACAGAGACATCATCGTTACACAGGATAAGATCGAGAATCCTACCAGTGGCATTTTTTATTCCATTGAACTGCCTGAGACCGAGAGTGGTTAACTCATCCACCAACCGAATCTCGTTATCGGATTTAAAGTTGCAAGGATCATAAGAACCATCATTATTAACACTAGGAGACCAGCCTATGCCACTTAAGTTAAAATCACCCGTTACAAGGTATAAATCCAAAGGACTACGCATAACCACATCACTCAAACAATTCAAAAAGTTTGACAACTGCTGAGAGAATGTGAACCCAAGATTTTCTGAGCATAAGTAAAGAACACAAATATGTAATTTCACGTGAACATTATTACCTATTTGCTTGAGGGTCAGCGTTAGCCAAAGATCCTCCGCGGTAGAATGAAATGTAGGCTGAGGTATAGTAGCCAAGTCGCGACGTGTTGCTATAAGCACACCACCGCCATACACCTGACCCGTCTCATCATAGTTCCGATCACGTCGCCAAACCACGTACCGATCGTCAAACAACTCGGTATTCATTATGCCATCTAACAACCACGTTTCGGTAATAATAATAATGTCATAATCTGAAATACTCATATTACGAAAAAATATTGTTGTTTTTGTACGCAGACCCCGTGCATTCTGATAATATACTTTGTATTTATTCGTTGAATTAACATTAGAATTTACCTCTTTTAATATTAAAAGAAATTAAAATCAAACTTTCATCACAATAATAAAAATAAAAATGTCGAATAAATACATCAATCATCTGGTATTTGTGAAATAAAATATTAACTACAACAAACATCAGGCAAATAAACATGCATAGCGAGAAAGCGAGCGAATAAGCAATTCAATGCAGTAGCCATAAGCATAAAAAGTACACATAAAAGGAGCAAAATGTTGACATTGATTGAGCCACACTTAACTAAAACAATAACGGGAGGTAGTTTTGAGCGATACATTGGCAGCGCCAACACGTCTATAAGCAAAGCAGGTATTGCCAACACTTTAAAGTTAAAACATAACATGAGAAACACTATAAGTTCAAACTGATAGCTACACCAGACATGCGTGTGAAATATTATGACCGAAAATAAGTAGCATACATAAAAAATAACAGGAACTAAATGGCAGAATAAAAAGTAAACTAAACAATCTTGTTTAAATCATTCTCACTGGTGACTATCAGAACACCAGAGGTGTTATTTTTACGGACATGAATTTTGCAAAACTTTACCCACACATAGTTATAATTTTTATCTTTTGCAGCAGCTTTAGTTTTTGTAAGAAGACCCTTAGATTCAGGAGTAAGGTGATCATTTATAAAGATCTTTTGAGTGCTGTCCTTAAACCCTATTTCATTAGCCGTTATAACCTTTTTTCACACGAGCTGCTGCCACAAACTCTTCCTTGACATAACGGTTTATAAACGTGATAATAACAGACTTATCCTTAGAGTTATGCGTTGGTACTCGTGCAATATAATTAATTTGGGTCTTTGGGAAGCTGTATCCCACCACCCTACTCAATGTGTCAACAATGGCAAACAAGTTTTCTCCTGAATTCATGGGCACCCCTTTCACCTCCACGTTGTTAAGACGCGACCATTGCTCTCTCAATGTTAGATCCCTTCTTAAGGTGGTGATTTCATTGGTCTTAGAGGTTATAGATGATTGAACCACCTCCATGTCGTGAATGTTACGCTTAAAGTCCTGCAGCCTGATCCTCAAGTCTTGCGCTGTTAAATTCGCAAGACTTTTTCAGATCAGATAATTCCTGCTTCACACTCTTAACGTCTTCAATTAGAGTCGGTAGGCTGGCGAGCTGCAGTTTGATATCACGCAGTTCCCGGAGAATGACATCCAGTACCGTCGAATCAGCACCAACGGAGGGTGCAGAAGACACAGGAGCCGGAACAGGTGAGGGCGGTCCATGTCTACAATGCTTACATTTCCAAGTTGCTCGCCGGTCGGCACCAAGTTTTCTATAGCCCACCTCCGATATGTTGGCGCATCTAAAATCAAGGTGCCTCCTGCATCCACCACACTGTACACCATCGTTGAACTCGACGCCACACTCTGCGCACTTCATCTTCTTATTCGGTTACGATAGTCGACACAGACGAAAAGGTTGGTGATATATGGATGAACGATACCGAGATGCAGCTGCTATTCGGTAATTTCGGCCCGGTCGAGCTCTGCGTTCTTGGTCCAACGGATTAGGCGCCGACACTCACCCACAAACTCCGGGTTCAAATCACCGCACGGCAAAAATATTTTTTCAAACTTGTTGCTTGATGCGGGGCTCCAACGACGGCCAGGCAGAGCCACAGAAAGGGCGAAGTCCGACAAATAAAATTTTTTAAATTAATTTCTGAGACAAAATTTGCACACGTCCAATCTCATTAAAAGCCTAAGCGGGAATGAAATTATAATTCGTCAATAAATCTTTTATAATATAATTATAAAAGATTTATTGATTGTTTTGTAAATGCTTCATTTTATGTTAATGTTTTATATTATTTATATGTTTTAGTTCCTACAATTATGCCAAATGATAATTACAGTACTTTTATGCAAAAAAAGTGTGTTTTGTTTATAAAAATATTTTTATCTATCAATTTTAAAGTCTAGATACACAGCTGTCACAACTTACCTTGGTACCTGTCACAACTTACCTCAGTGTTAGGAGAGTTGTGACAATGGGAGTAGTTTTAGTTTTCGTAGATTTTCCCAGACCCCATATGACTATTCATTGACTTTGATAACTGTTTTCAAAAGAGTAAGGATTGAGCTATATTATGGCGTAGAGTTCATAATCGTGCTATGTTTATTTATTGAGATATGTTCTTGTAGGTAAAATTGGTCACAACCCTCCTCGGTCTCTACATAAAAGCTAGTTACATAAGTACAATGTATAAAACATGATTTAACTAGGTTTTTTACTATAGTACTGCTAGTTAACCGCTAACTGTGTCGCGTAGGGGTGAAATAATACTATCACCCACTCTCCTCCCTTGGGTGTCGTAAAAGGTGACTAACGGACTAATGACTACATACATACATTTAATAGCTTAGAATGGTGGACTCATTACCTATCACAATGAGCACATGTACAGTCGCTTTTTGGTATAAAGTGGACTATGGCAGAGGACTGCTTTTGCGGTCCTCATTGCCCAGTTTCTAACTAACCCTTCGGGGATAATAGCCGTGATTTTAAGTATGTAACGCTGCTTACTATTATACTCTTACATAATGAATAGAAAAATGAAACATTCATGATTGATTTACTTGTAATTAATGTTTAAAAGGAGCCTTATTTTATTTCTTAATGGTTTTTAGGATTCTATTAATGCTTACATTGTCAGTTAATTAGCAATTCGCAAATCTTCCAAAACTTTAATTAAGTCCGCTGACTTTCTACTCGACTCACGTATTCACTCCTAAGTACTTGCGGTTTACTCCCGCGCCGATGTATTCAGTCTTTCGTTTAGGTGCACCGAAATATTTCTAGTGGAAGAAAGTAGCAATAGTTCTTATTCCAATTTATTTGAAGTTCTTAAGAACGTAAACAGTCATACATCTGCTTTATTTTTTTTAAGTTTATCTGTTTAGGTAAGTGTGTGCATTTATGTTTAAATGTTACCCAGTTAGTACAACAAACAAAAGCGTAATCGTGGATACAGGACTAGCATTGTAAAAAAATTTAATGGATTAAAATCTTAATATTAGTTACTTTTAATATTCTACATCAAATCTTAGCGAAAAACTTAACAACCGGTAATACGCCTTATTCCTCAATTTATTCTTTGCGTATTAACGCATATTCTACTTTCCCTAAGAAAAAATATCATATAATCAAAATTCATAAAACACTCTTTCTTCCTTAAATCGTCAATTTTAACAATAAAAATATGAAAAAATACAGCATTTAATGTAACTTGAACCTTACTTTTTAGATATGATAAAATCGACATTTCGACGTAACACGACTTATGCCGTTTTTCCACTGGAGGTGCGACGTATTGTTATAGCACTTTTACGCGGTTTGTAACAAATTCCTAATGATTCGACAGAAAAATATTTGTGAATTAAATATCGTAATTGTGATGGTCTGCGCGCGATGACAAGTCATCACCGTGAGTACTGTGACGCATCACACCAGCGCGGGCATCTTGATGACGCTGGCTCCCAGCGTTAATTACTAAGGTGCGTTCACACATGCGTGATTTGTAATCAATTAAAGACGGGTACGAATAATTCTGAATATTAGGTTGGTGTGTACACGGAACTATGGGTAAAATTGAAGACACCGGTCGCTTCAACCTTAATTTGTCTTGCCTTCAGGATCCACGTATGGCTCATCTGAATTGCCTTTAATACTACAGTTGGTGCAATTAAATTATTATTGTCTTGACCAATTAATAATATGTGTGCAGCATTACTAAGCAGCAGTGTTAAGTTTATCTATTTTCCTAGCACACACATTAAAACGATCTTTGTCAGGATTCGAAACTTCAAAATTAACAATTTCAGGACGACATACCAAATCGCTAGAGTCCCACGCGCCTCGGGCGCGCATTGTGATGGGTGGGTGAGCCGTGCAGACCCACCTTATCAGCCAGCTCCACCGCAATCAAAGTGACAGTGGATCCATCATCACACAACGCGTCAACGTGTACACTACCTTTTGTGCTATGAACCGTGACCGGCACTTTTTTAAAAACACGTTTGGCACACTCTTGCACTGAAGCGCGGTAGAATGATTCACGGTCTCACTGGGTTGCTGTCGTCTTCCGCCGCCAGCTTCCTCTGTGTGCTGGGCTTCTTCCAATGTAGCAGATGATGGCGTGGAAGTCCACATCCTTCGACGTTACACTCAGGGGCTGTACATGTAGACTTGTCGGCGTGTTGTGGCTGGAGACATCTAAAACACAATCTTTGTATTTCGCCAGCGATCTGTGCGTAAGGCCTAATCTACATCAATGATCTCCCTGATTATATAAATTACCCTTGTATTCTGTTTGCAGATGACATATCTGTAGTTATCCCATGCCTTAACATTAATAACTATTGCACAGAATTAAATAAGACTTTAAAATCAGTAATACACTGGTTGAAACAGAACAACCTTAAAGTAAACTTAGACAAAACCAAATACATTCAATTTACTAACAAAAACGGAATCAAGAAAGATCTTTTAATTAGTCAGGACAATACATTGTTAACAGAAACAAATGACGTTACTTTTCTGGGTTTAATACTGGACGCAAAATGTACATGGGAAACGCATATTACCAAATTGTCTAGTAAAATAAACTCTTATGCAAATGCCTTATGGAAATTAGGGAAAACTACAAGCAAAGAAATAGTACTTCAAGCATATTATGGTCATGTTTGTTCTATTTTAAGATACGGCATAGTATTATGGGGAAATTCATGTCATATAAATAAGGTTTTTATTGCCCAAAAGTCATGCATTCGTGCGATGTACGATGTCGACAGTTTGGTTTCATGTACCTTGTTTATATATATATATGAAATATGCGTTCTTGTAAGAGCTCATCCAAAATTGTTTAGGTGTCTATATGATATCCCTAGTAATTACAGCCGCAGGCATCCCAATAAACTAATTTTGCCAATTATACGAACAGCCATGCGTTCTAGGAACAGTCGCTCAATGGCTGTAAGAATTTATAATAAGCTCCCTAACGACATTAAATGTCTAACATTAAATAGATTTAAACAAAAACTTAAGATATGGCTAACACAGAATTGTTTTTATAGTGTCACGGAATATTTTGACTGTTGTTAAACCTCTAATATTTTAATTTTATTTTGACATTTAAGCGAATAATATAATATTGTATGTGATTATTAAGGTTGAAATTTTATATAATATTTAATATTAATACTTAATTGAAAATTATATTGATGTGATGTCTTTATAAATAATTAATACCTAACTTCATTATTATTACTTAATTGCATGCCCAAACTGGGTGAAGGTGTCTTGCACTTATTCCTTAGATTAAGATCGCTACTGTACCGCATTCATGCATAATAAATTATTCTATTCTATTCTATTCTATTCATAAGGCTCGTTTGAATTTCAAGCATTTCTCTAATAGGTGATGATTTGACGTTTTGCCAAATTTTCATTGATTCTGTGGCCTGTAGCCTAATTCACGTAACAAAACTTCAACGACATGCAAGCGATTTGATCGCTGAAGTCACTTTTCGTATTCACGTATCAATCGCACGATTTTGTTTAAGTCGGTTTTGTTTAAGCGTATTCACGTGCATTAATCGAAGTTCGATCGTTGCCTCCGCGGTATTCACCTATTATTTTGACGTTTAGTTTTATCGGATTTTAGCGATTACACGTCAAATTAGACAGTTTCCAAGTCGTTGGAAAAAAATAATAAACATTTCTGCATGTTTTGTTAACAAAAAGTATTTGAATTTATTTGGTAGAACTGTAATGGCAACATTAAGTTTAAATAGTTGACAAATCGCTGAGTTGCGTTCCTATCGAGGAATCGTTCTAGCGAAATGACAGGTGAATACGGATTTGTGACTGTTTTTCAATAGGACGACTTCTAAACGTAAACGACATTTCGACTATTACGAAATACGTGAATCAGGCCACTGGGCTGTGTGACTGTGCGGCACTTGCCGCTGCTACGTGATTCTTTATTTTTATGGCGAATTTAATCAGTTCTGTGTGATATGCTTGTGACAACGGTGGTACCTTCTTTAATTGTGACACTATTTTGTACATAATGATCTCCGGTCTTCCAAACCGGAGCTCCAGCATCTATATTATTTCATATAGTGAGGTACAGTCGATAAAACTTATACTTATACTTAGTAGTGATGACACTGCCTCTCTTGCATCGCCTCGTAGGCATTCACGTAGGCGCTACATATTCTCGTGTAAGTATAAGTATTTACACAGTTCTGTTGATTCAATAAAGGCGTTTTTGAACTGCAGCCAGTTCAAGGGGTCCCCGTAATACATCGGAGGGTCTTTGGACGTGGCCAGTCTTGAGAGTAGTTCTGCGTTTTTACTTTTCGTGGCGGCCGTCGAGATTGTCTCAGTGAGTGCCACCGCCAGCTCTTGGATATCAGTACGCTGCTGGGGAGTGTTGCAGACTGCATTCTCGTGGTGTACTGCATTATCTGTTATGGTTAACGACTTGTCGAGCCAATCCTGTACTCTCTTCCATAAGAACTTTACTGATTCACTGGTCTTCCGACTAGAGCTCCGCCAGTTCGGCATCGAGCTCTATATTTACAAGCGACCTTTGATTGCCGCTTTCTGCTCAGCTGCTTTTGCCGTGACGTCAACGGCGGCCATTTCGATTTCGGCTCGTTTACGTGCAGCTTCTATTTAGAGACGGCGCACTATGGGGAAGCGCCTAAGAGCGCCACGCGGCGTGCTGCTGAGGATGTGCGAGTCGACCGACTGCCCTCGCTTGCTGATATTTTATTTTGCAGTAATGGTGCCACTGGCTCCTCTTTCACCTTTTTTAACAACTGTCGGCGGGTCTTGACGCCGGGCGGCGCCGCCATGCGGAGTGTGGAGTGGCGACATCTTGCAACGGTGCAAACACAATTATGGTATCACAACGAAGATCCGGCTCGTAGGACCACTTATTGTGGGCGATGAAAGGTCGCTGGTGTGACACTTGAAATAAAACAACTGTGTAGTTCGTGTTCATGTTCGTTCAACTATGTGTTAATTACAATCATGGCTGAAACTATAATCTACCTACCTTGTGATCTACTTCGAATCTGTTTATATGGTTTCTTTACGACACACATTAACCTTAGTAAAAATAAAAAAATATTTTTAAAAACAAGCTTTTATTTATAAAAAATTATAGTAGGTACTTACTTACATGAAAAAAAAATAATGCGAAAAAAAAATAGTAACATTTTTTATACACAGGGAAAAAAAATATAAGTACCTATATATTAGGGATATAAACGTTCAACGTGTGTTATGTTATTAACCCTGTGTATGAAAAATGTCACAAACATTTATTTTTTTTTTTCTCGCGTTATTTTTTATTTTTCATGTTTCTTTTTTATTTAAATAAAAGCTGGTTTTAAAAAATCTTTTTTTATTTAAATTTTATTTTTTTGCTTTTTAGTCTTAAAGATTTAACTACTAATAACATCTCTTTTTGAGCATTTTTTTTATTTATTTAAATAATTTTATTTATTTACTTTATTGACATTATTTAATTTTGCTTTAGTGTAATATTATTACCTTATTGTTTTCTACTCTTCAAGCCCTTTCATTTGATACCCATAATGAGGGGATTGAAAAATCTATTTAATCCGCCATTTTGGAGCGGCGGCCATATTGAATTTAGTTTAATGTTATTCTCAGAACAATAACTAAAGCATATTGTTCTGAGATGTTATTACCTTATTGTTTTCTACTCTTCAAGCCCTTTCATTTGATAAGATAAGATTAGGGGGATTGAAAAAAATAACTAATCCGCCATCTTGGAGCGGCAGCCATATTAAATTTAGTGCAATGTTACCACCAGTATCGTATTCTACTCTTCAAGCCCTTTCATTTGATACTTACCTATATTAATGGGGTTGAGAAAAATTTGCAATCCGCCATCTCGGAGCGAATTAATATTGTAATATTGAAATTATTACAAATTACAATACTGAGTATTGTCACTAGAACTAAAGGTGTATACAAATTTTCAGCTTAATCGGATACCAACAAATGGTTTGCAAATTTTGACGGACAACTTACATACGAACAGAGCAAGTTAAATAAAAGCTTATAAATATTGAGTGTACCTACTTACATTTGGCGACTCGCGTAAATATGGACGTCGTGCTCCGACGCCGGTTTGAAGCATACTAAATTACTAAAATATCGTTGTTTTGTTTAACTGCTTTGTTGTGCACAGTGCGCCATGGATACATCCAATTGAATATAAATTGATCTTTCATAAAAGTTCAACTTTTTGAGTAAAATATGCCACTAATTGCTTAAAACTACAATTATATGATTTAACTTTGTATAAATAAGGTGATTGCTGGAGCATACATTTTATTTTTTCTAAATTTAAAAAAAATCTATTATATCATCATAATAATATGTCCGAATGAGCAGGTAAACATGCGAAGTAGAATTTTGCCATGTCATCCTGTACCGCAAAAACGAAGCGATATGGGTGAAATTTTTATCTACGTGAAAAAAATGTATAAAGGCGAAAGTCATAATCACATTGATAACTCGTCAGTCTCGTCAGGTACACAGCCGCCTCAAGCCGACTCACGCGCCCCGGTCAGTTAGTCCGACATTCTGTTTATTTTATCAAGAGCTCAGGTGAGTTATATAATACTATTATTATTATCTTATTTTGATTAACAAACACATACAGGATAAAGCCACAAAATAATAACATTATCAATTTTTATTTTTTGCGTTAATACTGCTTAAATAATCTCGAAGTTAGCAAATTGTTGAAAAATAACTACCTGGGCTGGGCACAGTATGATAGAAGTACCTTTTTTATTTATTGAAGAAAAAAGCATAATAGTAGATTATGCATCAAGGGGATAAAGTAGTGTCTTATGTAGCGGGCGCCCCGTATTGAATCCCGAGCGAAACGAAGGATCCTAGCGTTAACTCCCGAGCGTAGCGAGGGTATCTAGATTTAACTCCCGAGCAAAGCGAGGGAGTTAAGACAAGAATCCTGAGTGCAGCGTGGGATTCAAGGTCGCCCAAGACGAAGGCACCTCTAGCCCGAGGAGCATACTCTACTTTTCACACCATCTACGAGACAATAAAAAGCAATAGTAAAACAATAGTATATTGTTATACAAGAAGCTAAAATGATCCAAACGGACTAAAGACTGCACAAACATCCAACAGCATAGAGCGGCGATGGGCTCATCAAAATAATACTACCAACCCCTCCCTTCCCTTGGGTGTCGTAAAAGGCGAATAACGGACTAAAGACCGCACATACATCCAACAGCATAGAGCGGCGATGGGCTTATCAAAATAATATTACCAACCCCTATCTTCTCTTCGGTTTCGTAAAAGGCGACTAACGGACTAAATAAATACTGCACATACATACAACATCATAGAGCGGCGATGGGCTCATCAAAATTATACTACCAACCCCTGCCTTCCCTTGGGTGTCGTAAAAGGCGGCTAACGGACTAAAGACTGCACATACATCCAACAGCATACCAAGGAGGTCGACATATATAAATATATGTCGACCTCCTTGGTCGAGTGGTTTGTACGCCGGTTTTCATGGTGTCGCCATCTCTGAGGTCCCGGGTTCGATCCCCGGTCGGGTCAATTTAGAAATTATTGTTTTTCTAAATTGTCTCGGGTCTGGGTGTTTTCTATGTATAATAAGTATGTATTTAAGTATTTTAAGTATGTTTATCCGTTGTCTAGTAACCATTTGACGAGTTTCTTCGAAGCTTCTCTTGGGCTAGATAATTGGTGTGATTGTAGGAAAGATTTATTTATTTATTTATTTATTTATTTATCTTCTCTTCGGTTTCGTAAAAGGCGACTAACGGACTAAAGACTGCACAAACATCCAACAGCATAGAGCGGCGATGGGCTCATCAAAATAATACTACCAACCCCTCCCTTCCCTTGGGTGTCGTAAAAGGCGAATAACGGACTAAAGACCGCACATACATCCAACCGCATAGAGCGGCGATGGGCTTATCAAAATAATATTACCAACCCCTATCTTCTCTTCGGTTTCGTAAAAGGCGACTAACGGACTAAATAAATACTGCACATACATACAACATCATAGAGCGGCGATGGGCTCATCAAAATTATACTACCAACCCCTGCCTTCCCTTGGGTGTCGTAAAAGGCGGCTAACGGACTAAAGACTGCACATACATCCAACAGCATAGAGCGGCGATGGGCTCATCAAATAATACTACCAACCCCTCTCTTCCCTTGGGTGTCGTAAAAGCAACTAACGGGCTAAAGACTGCACATACATCCAACAGCATAGAGCGGCGATGGGCTCATTAAAATAATACTACCAACCCCTTTTCGTCGCTTGGGTGTCGTAAAAGGCGACTAACGGACTAAAGACTACACACCTACCTACTAACTTAGTAAATGTTCGTATGTGATTTCTATTTATGTTCCAAATTCAAATGACATTAATGACCAGCGGGTCATAATGAAATTCAGTACAATATTAATACTAGACCTCAGGTCTATAATGACTTACTTTAGGTTAAGTTTGCACGACATATAATTTGACGTTGTCGAGCAGGTGGTGTGAAAAATATATTAAAAACACACAAAAAATCACGAAGATTTGTCTCGTGTACTAGGAGAGATACAATATTTCCCTGCATACTTAAGAGGCCTATTACATCTCGAATGTAGTATGCGCCGGCCGGCGCATCGCATTTTGTAGTAATTTTGCAGTAGTATTTATCGTTTTCATCGAAATAGGATAATAAATTCTTTACAAAATCTTTATTCCACATGAAGTAACAATTATTCTGGTATAAATTTTGCTCAATGATATTATCGTAGATAGGAGAAATTCACAGTTAACTTAAAGCGATTTTCGAAGTTTAGTAGTTTAGAATAAGATTTTTTTTCTATATAAAATCAATGATATTTTAAAATTCCGAGGCCGCTACGCACTATACGTTTATAAAGAAATAACATTCCAGTTTTTATATTTCATTTGTTTAGAACAGTAGTTAAATCAATGAGCTCAAAAAAGTGCCTCCGCGCATTTTATGAAAATCTTTCTCTGAAATTTTGGGTTTAATTAAAAAGCTAAGGAAAATTTACAAAATGCGAGGCAGCATTCTGCACTATTCAATAAGTAAAAATTGTTAATGTAATGTTGTTTCTGAGATCAAGAACCCCAAAATTGGCCATTTTATGCAAAAATCACTGTCGAGATGTAATTAGGCCTTTTAACAATAGGTTCTCTAAATTATTTTTGCCACACAAACACTAATTGCAATAACGGTTAGGTACTACAAGACCAGTTAGGTACGTAAATTTAGTCGCACGCAGGCGCCGCGGTACAGGTTGTTTATAAAATGTGTATTACGTTTTTTTATGTTGTTTACGGTTGTGATGCTGTTTTCAAATGTTAGGTATAGATTAAAACAAAAATTATAAACGAGGGACGATATATTGTGTGGTTCTTTCACCGAAAGTGTTATTTGTAGCTATTGGTTTTATCAGTTTTTGGTTTGTTAAATGTCGCGTATTTATTTTGTGCTTAATTTTATGTTGTAAATCCTTATTAAAGAAGTGTTGTTTTAATAAGTTATATTTAATTTTATGTTATATAGGTTGAACATTGCAATTTTTGAGAAGTTCGTCATCGTCATTTTATGTTGTTCTTATATTTTAGGAGACACGATTAATTTACCTACCTAGGGTAGTCATTTTTTCTCTTCTTGGCGGGAAAGTGAATGTCTGTAGTTTCGTTTTAAATTATAAAATTTGTGTTTAGTCGAATATTGATGTGAAGTAATGGTTGGATTATTAACCGTTAAGTGTTCGTGAACATGCAGGAGTGTTGGCAAATAAAACAAAACCGTGCAACATCACTTTTCAATTTCTCTCTCACGCGGATTTCCTCCGTGTGTTACTTTGACAGCGATATTATCATCAAGATTATTATTAATCAAATACAGATATAACTATTATCTACAGATATTCATTAACAATGACCACACACTGTAAAAGACGTAGGTATTACGTAAAATCACAAATTGGTTGACCTTATCGATTTTAAGCAATCTTTATACCAAGTAATCAGATTTGTACTAAAACTTAGTAAAAACGTAAATTTTAGAATTGTTGCCCATATTATGCACTTTTTACTGCATTAAACTTTCAAGGGAGCAAAAACCGCCGCGCCGGCCGCCCGTCGCCCCGGCCTGCAGGCGCTCCCCATACATTTATTGTCTGGTTTTGATACACTTGAAAAGTTAATGATCTAACACAGTGGGATACACTCACACTATGATACAATGTGATAAACACAGGCCAAGCATCTAAATAGTAGAGCTGTGATGAACAGTGATTAGAATAGATCGGAAGCGTCAGTCAGCAATTTTTTTATATAATGTCAGTAGATACTAAAAACAATTTAAATGACTGTGATGCATGTCAAGAAAAAAACAATGAGGAGAGCCCTAAACCAATTTCCCACGACATGTCTATTGATAACTCTTTTGAGACAATATCAAATACTAGTTCCATAAAGGAGGTTTTGAATGGTAGCTCTAATAGTCTTGTGATATATCTATACTTTTGGATGAAATAGAAAAACTTAAATTGGAGCTCAAAATCGCAAATGAAAATATAATTTAAATCAAAATCGAAAATTGTAGCATAAATCGAAAATTGATGAATGTGAAAAGCAATTGTACATCTATAAAGGTGTAATTAACACTTTGAAAACTGATGTGCCCCCCAAAAGTAAAAAGAGACCAGGTAAATTCTACACACCTACCACAAGGAGAGTGCAACAAAAAACTAGAGGTCTTTCGAACTCCAAATCAACTACAGGAGTCTCATAATGTTAGTGCTGTTATACACCGTGAGCAGCTGAAAAACTGTCCACTCGATGGGGTTATGGATACTTACTTCCAATAAACAAAAACAGCAGAGTAGTCGCTTGTCATCAACATTATTAAATACACCGTTTTAATGCGTTAAAAATCAAATAAACAGGTTATGCGTGCTAGGCAGCAACAACAAAAACAATGTTCTCGACACTTCCAAGAAAGTGTTTGATGACAGATACAGAGTATGTCACTTCTCATCACCGGGTGCAGGAATGGAACGGTTGCCTCCCTACGACGTCACTGCTGGTGTGTCCCAGGGCGGCGTCCTCCCCCCTTACCTTTTCTCTATTTTTATCAACTACCTTACTCCTCTCCTGTCTTGCCAGTATCACCTCTACGCTGACGACCTACAAATCTACTCCCATCGAGGATGTTGACAACATGATTGCTAACCTTAATATTGACCTTGCGACTATAAATAAATGTAAAAGATCTCCGAGATCAGTGGTAAAAATGGGAGTTCCGCAGGGTTTAATACTTGGTCCATTTGTTTTTGGTTTATATTAATGACTTACCTTATTTTGTAAAAAACAGTATTGTTTGCTGATGATATTTCACTTTTATTCGAAGTGAAACGACGACACCTAAATTATGACGATGTGAATAATGCGGTCTCCAGATTGTTCACTGGTTTAGTGTAAATAACTTGCTATTAAATGAGGGAAAAACCAAATGTATAAGATTTGTATTGCCTAATGTTAAGCAGGTAATAACTAGTGTACAAATTAAAGATAAGAATGTGAATCCTGTGGACACCACTGTGTTTCAAAGCATTACGTTGGATGCCAAGCTTCAGTGGAGCCCACATATAGCTAAATTGTTGAACAGACTTAGCTCTGCGGCTCATGCAGTAATGAAGATCCGTCAATTAACTGACGTTGATACAGCTAGATTAAATTATTTCAGTAACTTTCATAGTGTAATGTCGTACGGCATTTTACTGTGGGGAAATGCTGCCGACATTCAAACTATCTTTATGCTGCAGAAGATGGCTATTCGAGCAATCTATAACCTAAAGGCTGATGACTCTCTCAGAGAGAGATTTAAGGATATAAGTATTATGACAGTTGCATCACAATACAATTATGAAAATCTCATGTACGTTCATAAAAATATTGAAATGTTTGCAAAAAACAGTGATATTCACAATTTAAATACTAGAAGTAAGAACAAATTAGCAGTACTTTATACTAAGGTTCATAAAATAAATAATTCTTTTAAGAGTCAGTGTGTACGATTTTACAACAAAGTACCAATTGATATTCAGAAATTAGATCTTGATAAATTTAAAATCCATATCAAAGAAAAGCTTTATAAAAAGCTTATTATAAAGTGTCAGATTACACAGAAGACAAAACAGCTTGGCTCTGAACTGAAATGCTCCAAGTACTCCAAAAGCTATTTCTAATTGTAGGTATATAATTAATTTATAGTACCGTATATTTTACATTCAAATTATTATTTTGTATTTTATGACTTGGTAACGACATATTTTTTTTTGTAAATGTCGTTGCTTCTGTGCGCTTTGATTTCTTACACCCGTTCTTTGCCACGGTTAAAAAATAACGTCCTGAATGGGTGGTAGGTTAAAAATTTGGACGATTCAAAGTACTTACTAATTGAGTTTATTGAATAAATATATTTTGAGTTTGAAATCAATGGAGCCGAACCCATGGCCTCTTGGTGAATCCTCACAAGTTGCAGGTGATCATCATTATTGGTGGGTCGAGGCAGATTGCCCGACTCAAGCTCTTCAATGTCCCTCCACTCCTATAAGATTCTGTTCCCCTTCCCTTCAGTGATGTTGTCAAAAATCTTGGTGTTCTCTTCGACAGTACGTTGTTTTGGGCTCCTAATATTGCGAAGGTTAGTAGGAAGATGTTTGATGCCGCTGGTTCGTTGCGGAGGTGGAGAAATCTGCTTCCTGTAAAGACCAAGATCGAGCCTGCGCAATCTCTCCTTTTGCCAATTCTGGACTACGCTGATGGCATTACTGCTACGTTGACCCAATGACATTTTTTTGGATAAGCAGCAGCGACTACGGAATCTGAGCATAAGGTATATATTTAGCCTACGCAAGTTCGATCACGTGTCTAAATACAATACAAAATCCGGGTGACTTCCTATCCGACTGCGACGTGAGAGCATGTTCTGGTGCTCCTGTTTAACGTGCTGTATGCCCCTTGCACCCTCCTTACCTTAAGGAACGTTTCTAATTTCTTGGTACGGATCAAAATCGTGAACTTAGGTCTAATGCTGACAACCTACTGAAACAGCGCATGACTCGTTCTGAATACTTCAGAGGCTCCTTTTCAGTTAAAGCTGTCAGCCTTTGGAACAAACTCCCATCTAAAGTACGTCACTCAAAGTCACCTGCTTCTTTTAGAGCCAAACTGCATTCGCATCTCTTGACTAGTTGGTCCTAGTTTGCAACAACTATTATTCTATTTTAAGTTTTTCTTATTTCATATTCACTAATTTCTCGTGCACTGCTTGTCGCTCTTTTTCCTTTGTCCTATATTTCAAAGGTTGTCTGGAAGAGATCGTTTTAAGCGATAAGACCGCCTTTATCCACCTTAGTTTTAATGTGGTTATTTTATTTGTTTTCTGTATTTTCTCTATCTATAAATACCAGATTGTCTACCATCTGTCTCCGTAGAATTCTGGAGTTTTTTAGCCATATAGCTAGGACGGAAGGGCACAACCTTAAACAGTTAATAGTCACTGGCAAGGTTGACGGCAAACGTTCACGAGGCCGCAGTCCCATTAATCCCCGAATTCCACAGCGAACTATACGACGCCAAAAACAGAAGCAGGTGGCAAAACATTGTAAGAAAGAAGTTGATTCTACGGAGGAATCACGATCCTCAGTAATGAGGAGAACGATGTGAGGAGGAGGATAATGTTAATAACTTTGACGACCTCCTTGGTCGAGTGGTTTGTACACCGGTTTTCATGGTGCCGCCATCACTGAGGTCCCGGGTTCGATCCCTAGTCGGGAAAATTTAGAAATTGTTGTTTTTCTAAATTATCTCGGGTCTGGGTGTTTTCTATGTACGTTTATAAGTTTTTATTTAGGTATTTTAAGTATGTTTATCCATTGTCTAGTAACCATTTAACGAGTTTCATAACGAAGCTTCTATTGGGCTAGATGTGTAGGAAAGTTTATTTATTTATTTATTAATTAATTAAAAAAATTTTTTTTAACATTCTTGTGTATATTAACTGTATCGTGTAGCGGTGAAAGAATACTACCACCCCCCCTCTCTTCGCTTGGGTATCGTAAAAAGCTACTAACGGACAAAAGACTGCACAAACATCCAACAGCATTGAGCGGCGAGGGGCTCACCACCTGTCACGCTGAGCACTTGAGCAGTCGCTATTTGGTGAAAAGTGGAATATGGCAGAGGACTGCTTTTGTGGTCCTCATTGCCTGTCTATGACTAACCCTTCGGGGATAATAGTCGTGATTATAGTTTGTATATTATCGATGATGTAGTAATGGAGGGCTTAGCTCAAAGTAGGTAGGTCAAATAAACTCGAAGACAACGAAACGTTAAAAAAAAGTCCACCTCAGGTGGGAATCGAACCAACGTTCATCGTAATTCGGGCGGATAAAAATTAAAAACATAAAGTCAAAAGCGTTGAAAAATTTCGTCAGTTCTAACTAATACCTCGCTGGTGGCGGAGTGGTCAACGCAGCCGCCCGGAAGGACGTGGGTTCGATTACCACCTGAGGTTGACTTTTTTTTAAATGTTTCGTTTTCTTCAAGTTTATTTAAGCGCTATTAACGCAAATAATTAAATATTTCGAGTAGGTAGAATGTTAAATATAGGCTACTTTTGTTTTATAGAAAGTTTCATTAGATTAATTTTAACGTTAACCCTTGCAGGTCGCCACAATCGAAACATGGTGAAAGCAAGGAAGTATGTGCTTCAAAAAAATTTCCAAGGGATGCCCAAGCGATCGGACTACGAGATCGTAGAAGAAGAACTGCCAGCCCTCAAGGACGGCGAGATTTTAGTCAAGGCCGAGTGGATCAGCGTAGACCCATACTTGCGCGTCTACAGCGCAGGTAAGACAGTTCCGTACGACCAGTTCAGCTTCCAAGTCGCAGCCGTCGTGGAAAGCAAGAACACCGACTACCCAGTAGGCATAAAAGTTGTGACACACAGAGGTTGGGCTGACTACTGCCTACTGAACCCTGCAACAGAAGAAGCCTTCTACAAACTGCCGGACCTTGATGGCTTGTCGACCTCTTTTGGCGTCGGTGCGGTGGGCATGCCCGGAGCCTCCGCATACTTCGGCTTCTTAGAAATCTGCAAGCCTAAAGCTAGAGAGACCGTTGTCGTCACCGGCGCCGCAGGGGCGGTAGGCTCTCTCGTAGGACAGATTGCCAAGATCAAGGGCTGCAACGTGATAGGATTCGCCGGCACTGACGACAAAGTCAAATGGCTAGAAAACGAGCTGGGATTCGACAAGGCTTTCAACTATAAGACTGTAGATGTCGCCAAAGTGCTGAAGGAAGCGGCGCCGAAGGGAGTAGACTGCTACTTCGACAACGTGGGTGGAGAAATCAGCAGCATCATCATCAGTCAGATGAACACTTTCGGACGGGTGTCTGTATGCGGGAGTATCAGTTGGTACAACGACGATCAGGAACAATTACCGAAGGCAACTATCATTCAGCCATCTTTAGTGTTTAAGCAACTGAAGATTCAGGGTTTTGCAGTTTCTCGTTGGGACGGAAGGTGGAACGAAGCTTTCGCGGAACTTGTGAAATGGATCAAGAGCGGCAAGCTGAAGGCCGAAGAACACGTTACGGAAGGTTTCGACAAACTGGTCGACGCCTTCATTGGTATGTTAGCAGGTGAGAACAAAGGAAAAGCTGTGGTCAAAGTGTAATTACTATTGTAATAGCCTTAAGAAGATTTCTATACTCATTAAATCATTTGTTTTTATTGTTTATCTACTTATTTTTACTGAACAAGCTTTTGCGACTGATTAGTTTAGGCTGGCAAATTCATACGTCACAGCCCCATGGTCTGCGGGACGGGGGACAAAAGGTTTCAGGGGCGTGAAAGAGAGCACGGGCAGCAGGGCCGCGTAGTAGGAATGTCAGTTGTTTGCAGATGTTACCACCTTCCCTGCCGCTCGCACGAATTTGTTCCTGAAGTTAGCTGTCTACTAACGACACACGAAGAATTTCAAATTAGAAAACAGCTGATGAAAATGACAAGAGTGTCCAAAGCTTCTGGCACTACATAACCCTGAAATAACAAGGAGGTATTCAGGAGCCGATTGTCATCACCATTACAGAGTTCTTTAAGATATTGTTGGTATTATCTCGAGAAAGTAACATATTTACTCACATAAAACTATAATTCCTATTTTTTGTTTTACTATCGATTTGTGTTCATACTAATCAGTAATACCTCTTTATTTTTTTTTTCTCCTACTTCTTTTGCTTGCTTGCATGCCGCTTGTTTATTACATGAGTAATGTTTTATATCATTTGATTATTATATCAAATGTATATTATATCAAATGAAATTACAGAATCTAAAATCATATTAAATGTTTATTATATTAAGTTAGTTGTTATATCAAATGAAATTATATGAAATGAAATTATATTATCTGAACGTTAGACCATAAGTATTTATATCAAACATTACACACCCGGTCAAAAGTGCTACCTGATTTAAATAATGGTATTATTTTACTCTGTTTCATTAGGTCAGGAAAAACACCACAGTCAATGCATTCGTTAAATATGCAAGCTAAAACTGGAGCTATTGTCATAATTACTGATTTAGCGACGTCCACGGAATTACCCCACAGAACAGCAGTTTTCTTTTTACTGAGAGTGTTAAATGTTTTTATTATCTCTAACACAAATTTTATTTTTCACATTCACTCTCGATACGTTGAAGTGCAAGTTCACGTCATAGCTAGCTATTGATTTACCCAAAATGGTGTTAAAAAAATGTTGTAAGTTCAAAAAGCATCACGAAGAAAACGCCTGGCCTGGAATGTAGCAGATGTGATAAGATAGTTCACACTGATACTACGTGTACTAAACTATCAAATAAGCAGCTGAATACTCTCCGTAACTCCCCGGGTATTGAATGGAGCTGCGAAGATTGCTTGAAAAATCTATCCCGGAGGTCATCGTTCTTGGTGCCGGAAGATGTTCACAGTTCAAAGTTCAAAGTTTTTTATTGCATTCATGTTGTACATAAACAGGTGTTAAAAAAAATAAAATTAAAAAGAAACAAACATGACCCTGTAAGGGCATAGCAAGTACATAATATTAATATATTAAATTACGGTAACTACTTATTATTAATATAAATGTATTTCACATTACTATTACATTATTATTATTATTTTATTATCATTATTATAACAAATTATTAGAATCTACATTAATATATATATATATATATATACTAAAAATGTTCGATCTAAGTACTTAAATCAAAAATAATCCTATCATTAACAATGTCAAAAATGTCAAAAATCCATTATTTTATAAATTATTCATCCAAAAACTCTTGCAGATGATGACGGTGATGACGAATCTGAATCAGGCTCTACACTGCAGACCATTGATACGCGTAAGCTAGTGCAGGATATCAGTCATGAACTTAAAAAAAACGTTTAAAGAAAAGATAGGTAGCCTTGAGTCGTCCTTGGAGTTCCTTAGTGAACAAATTTCTACAATGGAGCAATCCATTTAAAGGCAAGATTGCGTCATTAAAGATTTGGAAAATAAAAACCAAGATTTAGTAAACAACAACAAACACCTGGAGGTAAGAATCACTATGCTGGAGCAAGCAGTGAATACGTTTGACCAAAAGAGCCTCTCACGCACTATGGAAATAGCTGGTTTACCGGATATGTCTCCAAAAGAGAGAAGTCAAGTGCTAGAGAAGATAGCTTCCGATTTAGAAATGGACCACTGCGACATCCAGTCCTCGACCCGACTGCCCGCATCAAAAGAAAAACCAGGTCCAAACCTCGTTGAAATGAAGAGCGATGCTGCACGCAGCCGGTGGATCGAAGCCAGCAAGGAAAAATGTCCCACTCTAGGAGTATTAGTGCCAAACATCTCCCAAGATAAAGCAGAAAACCGTGTGTACCTCAGAAAAGCGTTAACAAAGTATCTTATAACATTATTATATACAGCGAAAACTCAACTAGGTAAATATTTCCAATTTGTATGGTGTAAAGATGAGAAAGTGTGTGCTCGAAAAAATAGTACTAGTAAAATTTATTACATTCGTTCTAGTTCTGATATCGATCGCATACTTAAACAGCTACATGGTTCTAACCTCAACTAAATTATTATTTGTTTAAAAACCCAATAAAATTAATAGCAATTCTTGTTTTCCATATCGATACACATATAAATCAAATAACTGAGCGCTCATCTACAAATACTTTTTTACAACAATTACCTACTAACTAACACCTAAGCTTGTCATGTTTACATATAAATATCAGATCAATGATTAAAAACTTCATTAAATTACAACAAATTGTCCACGACCGTCCATTTCCTCTTGATGTAATAGCTATTACTGAAGCCGGTATTTCTGATATAATAGTACAATTGTATAATTTGGACGGGTATAACATGTACGCGCATCTACGTTCTGACAAACAAGGAGATGGTATTATTATTATTTATACTAAGAAACACCTCAAATTTACTTTAATTTCGCGGGCGACCAAAACATTCGAGAACCTTACGGGTATTCTGAAACTAAATACTTGTCAGGATGTGGTTGTGTGTGCAGTTTATAAACCGCCTAAAACTAATAGACACATCTTTGTTAAGGAGTTGGGTAGACACGTTTCTATGCTTGACACAAAGCAAAACTTGATTTTAATTGGTGATACGAACACTGACCTGAAAAGCATATCATCACATACAGATACGTACTTAGAAACACTTAGCGCAAACGGTTTAATGTGCGGAATATCTGAATACACCAGAATAGAAAAAAAAATAGGTATTATCACAAAATCCTGCATTGATCATGTATTTGCGCGACTCCCCACATTACATCCGTATATGGCAGCGCTAGATCTAGTACTGGCTGATCACCGAGCTATTATTATCGCTTGCATGGGCGACGCTCCCCACGCGTGTTGGGGTGTTTTTGATAAACCAGTTATAGATTATGATATTCTTCACAACAAACTTAAAAATATTGATTGGTTACAGACAAATAACATGAACTTACCTAAATGCAAAAGATAAAGCTACTCGTATAAAAAATTTAAATAGAGCGACAACATGCTTCGCTGTAGACTACCGTGGATTGATAAAAATATAACTCAAATATGCCGCAAACGTGATAAACTATATAGTAACTGGAGGTGGAACCCACATGACTTAAAATTAAAACTACAGTACAATAAAATACGAAACAAAGTACATAAAATTTTAGAAATAAAGCGAAACAAGTATTATGAGAATCTAATTAAGGATAACTTTCGAAATACAAAAATAGTCCATCAGATCATTAATAAGATGCTGGCACGGGTGGCATTGTCAATTGATTCAGCGGTTTTAAAAGCTTTTGGAAAGCAAGGTCTTACTATTAATGACATTGTCGAAAACTTCGCATCAGGGTTCGATAAGGCTGTAAAAGACATCATCCCAAAATGCAGCGCGAGGCTTCTTAAATCAAATATGGGCTATAAGCCTACTGATGCTAGCATATATTTTAAGAATGCGTCGAGTGCCAACATTTACAAAATAATTAAAAAACTTAATTTTAGAAAAGCGACAAGCCTCGATAAAGTAAAAGTATCTGATATCCAACATGTTGGTGTTGATGTGTCGTCGGCTCTTACCAATCTAATAAATCTAAGTGTTAGCACTGGTATTTATCCCGACGAGTTAAAAATAGGTTGCCTAAGGCCATTGTACAAAAAAGGAAGACGTGACGACTATCAAAGTTACCGACCAATAACTTTGTTATCTTCGATAAATAAAATTGTCGAAAAGTATATCTGTCAACAAATACAAGAATTTTATGAGAAACACGGAGTCATATACGAAAACCAATTCGGTTTTCAAACGGGGAGAGGTAGCAATGACCTTTTACTTAAGTTCACAAATGAAGTCAATAAACATCTTAACGATAACAAACAGGTATTAGTCTTATTCATTGACTTCTCTCGGGCCTCTGACACGTTAGACCACCTTAAACTGGTTGAAAGGCTCGATAATTGTTGTAACGGTACAGAGTGGATGGTATCTGTCCGTTGATAAAGAATGTATGAGTATTGCACTAAAATCAATATTAATGCGTTGCACCATTATTGTGATAAGCATAAAAGGAGAAAATAAACTAGTTTAAAATAATTGCCGTGTGGAAGAGTAGCTTTATGTTTAAAAGTTATAAGAATTAGTCAATAGACTACTAGCTTTTAGAAGACTTCACCTTGCCACTCTTCTTTTTGGCGTAATAGAGGCGAGAAGGCCGTGTTACCTGACAGCAGTAAATACCCCAGAAGAGTGACCGCTAACATCTTTGTGACTGCGAAGCAGACGGTGGCTTTTCGTGGTCCTTTTAGGTTCGCTGCTTCGAAGTGCTGGAACGATTTCCCGCCACCGGTACGTGACCTAAAAACAGTAAATACTTTTAAAAAACACCTCCACAAATACCTTATTGACATGCAGAAAACAGCAAACTAGACTTACTTCGGGTTTTGCCACGATAGGCATTACATCGTCGGGACTCGCGTTCCGGCACCTTTGAAGCGGACATTGTTTTATTTATCTTGCTCTTATGTGTTGCCTCCTTTCATTCTATGTTTCAAGTAGTCTCCCAAGTACCTACTTGTCCATTATTTTGTGTATGTTTTCTATTCTACCACCACTGACCACTTTGCCGAATCTGTGTTGGCAATAGGCTTGTGTCGATCTCGTTCATGAACTAATAAGACGCAATTCCTATAAGTGAACTAGAACGAACTATTCTGTTTTGGTCGTTCAAATCGGTCTTTTAGTTCACTTAGTTCATTATTCTCTAGGCGACATCGGGCTCCTCGTGAGCGAGAGCCGAGTAAGGACGAACGATTACGTACGAACGAGTGTCTGAGCGAGAGAGGATTAATTAGAGACGCGTATGCGTGAGCGTGATGGAAGATGAACGAACTGGAACGCTTCTAAAATTACAATGCAGGGACGAAATATCATCGGCCGCGCGGCTCTTGATTTGTTTTGATTTGAATACTGTCTGACAGTTTGTTGAGTTATTAAAACTTGGATTGCGTAAACTGATAATAATGTTACTTAATTACATGTTCATTGGTAATAATTACTGATTTTGATGTTTTTATTTGTTTTAACATGGGAAATGTTTTGTAAAACGGCCACGTATATGTTTATGTACCTACCTAAGTTTGTTAATAAACTTTTTCATAGTAAGGTTTTACTGCTTTTGAAGAAAACAAAACTTTATCTCCATCTTATCTTACCTACCTATTTTGGTTTTGAAAATTAAGTAAAAAAAAAGCAAAAATTAATACAAAAATCTAAAAATCAAAAAAATATTTAAAGCAAAAGAAAATGTATAGGTATTATAACATATAACAGATCAGTGTAAATACTTAGTTGATTTTAAAATACACTATTTTAATCAAAGACATATAAAAGATAGACAGGTTACACGCTAACATTATTGCATTTTAAAGTGCTGCAAGTAGTACTATATCTACGTATACAGTTATTTATTATGACACGTTGCGCTAACAAGAGACACATTATGTGGTTAGAAAGAGAAAAATATACATCTCGCTCTATACGCATGTGAGTTTCCATGGCGACGGCCGCCATTAGACCGCGCTAACATAGTCTGTTTCACTCTCACGCATAGAACAGATTACGTCTCACTCTTTACCCACGTGAGGACCTCTTTACCCAGTTTATTTACCAGGCATTTAATGTTTAATTTTAAAAAATCAGTACTTACGAATGAAATGACACGTTTTTCTTGTCTCTAACAGTTGCCGTGTAATTTGTGCACCGCCTAAAAACACAGGAAGGCATTTCGGCCACGAAAAACTTGATAAATTCACGCGTTGTTGCGATGTATAGCCGGGACGCGAGAGCGTGCCTGACTGAATGCGAGTCGGGCAATTACCTTTCATTCGTATTGCCATTCTAGAGCGTGTACAACGCATCTATAACTTTATACATCATTGATTTTAATCAGTCAATTAGTTTTACATTATTTAAATTAATGCAAATGTTAGATTTATCAAACAGTCCTAAGCTCGGACCAAATATCACAATGGACAGAGTCTTTGGATTTTTAGCATGTCCGTCTTTTGTTAGTGTGCAGCTTTCTATCTGTACATGTGTGCGTGACTAAGGATGTGACTAGTATATCGATATTATCACTTTAATGTGGTGTGTACCTAGTTCGTTAATATAATTGGGAGTTAAAGTTACTCACGTCCGTAGGTTTACCCTTTAGACCCTACACGTGACCCCTCGGTGGTGCTAAATGAGTGACACTGACTGAGTGGTAGAGCCACGCTGCGTTGCAGCACGCATTGGGCCGGCTCGCCCGGCGTAAATACCACCCTCTCCTAAGGGTCTTACCAGACCAATCGATCGATCGTCGATCGACGGCATTGATCAATGGCGATCGAAGTTGATCGACTGGTCTGGTAGCTTTAATCTATCGACGGATACCGTTTGACTAACCAATCGATCGAAGACGGTCGGTCGACGTTGATCGATAGGTGTGGTAGCTTTAATCGATCGACGGATACCGTTCGTCTAACCCATCGATCGACGGTCGGTCGACGTTGATCGATTAACCCTGGCTAAATTCCATCAGTTTCTTTCGAAATGTATTCAAAAAAGGACTCGTTGTTCTTGGCCAGAACGATGTTGCTCGTACTATTATTACGGAGACGCAAACGCAGAAAAATCTGGATGCGGCTGTTTTTTAAAGCCAACGATCGCTTATTTTATCCAAATGACATTTTAAGCAGCGGTTTTTTTTTTTGCGTAACGATTGCCATTGAGTTTCGAGGTTATTTTTTTATTGGACAACAGAAAACTAGCTTAATTGAAAAATATCTTGTGGGGGGAGGGGGATATAGGGGGTACGGTAATGGTAACTTAGTAGAATATTTGTTTTTTTTTCCTAAAAATAACCTAAAATAACCTCAAAATAAAATTATCTTGAAAACTATGCATTTTCGCACTTTGGCTCCCCCTCCCCCTCCTCTTCCCCCCTTTTTCGGTGTTGCTTAATCTAAAGTGCTTCCCAAGGTATTTGGGGGGAATATCAATTTAGTTTTTAAACGTTCATATTATCATCACTCATTATCATCAACTTAAGCATAATCAATGAACTGTATTATTACGACTAGTATCCATGGGCACAAAATAAAATAAAAAATATTGTTTTCTGAGGTTTAAGCGAGCACTACACATTGAAATGAAACACTTTTTACGGATTAACTCGCGTTTAATTTACTATTTACATAGTTTTTATATTATCCTGACGTTTCGAACCCTTTACAGGGTCCGTGGTCACAGGGAGACTGAGGTGTTGGTCGTCTCAAAGTTAGAAGTTATTTGCCTACCGTCAATAATTTTTATATTTTACCGGGTGCGTTCAAGTTTACACAATATGAGCTAACAATATTTTTAGGTCTGGCAATGTGTTGCTGTTGGGGCTGGGATTTGATGACCTGTATGATGGGGTCCCAGGCAGGTGGTAAATTCCAACCATCCTCTCTATTGAAATTACGATGTTTTTTAATTTCAATAGCCTCGCGTATCATCCTAGGGATGAATCGTTGTTCCTTGGCGAGTATTTGAGGTTTGTCAAATCTGATGTAATGGTTGGGTCCCTCGAGAGCATGTTCACACACTGCAGACTTTTATTTTCGCGCCTATGCTTGACGTCGGCTATATGTTCTTTTACGCGGGTTCCTACACTTCTCTTTGTTTGCCCGATGTATGAGAGCCCACAGTCGCAGTCCAGTTTGTACACGCCTGCATCTTGAAGGGGTATATTGCATTTGACAGGTCGTAAGAACTGGTTGATCTTCTTTGGCGGCTTAAAGTAAGTATTGATTGAAGCTCGCTTCAAGATGTGACCAATCTTGTCAGTGACGCCCCTCATATATGGAAGTACTGCAGGTTGGCGCTCGACTGTGGTTGGTTTTTTGCGTTTTTTGTGACAAAGCCGCGGTACTTGCAGTTTGTTATCCTGTAGTACATGCTTGACATGCTGAAGTTCAGCAGCCAGGTGTTGGGTGTCACAGATGCCGCGTGCTCTCTGAAACAAAGATTTCCCTACAGTAGCCAACTGTCTAGGATGGTGGTGAGAATCACCATTGAGGTACCTATCTGTATGGGTTACTTTACGAAACACAGTGTGGCTCAAACTATGGTCAGGATTCCTGATGATTAAAGTGTCCAAGAAAGCTAACTTGTTGTCTGCCTCTAACTCCATTGTGAACTGTATTTTAGGATGTATGGAGTTAAGATGACTTAGAAAAGCAGATACTTTATCAGTTGGTAAGATAGTGAAAGTGTCATCTACGTACCGCTTATAAAACCTTGGGGTTACGGGTGCTGTGCTTAGGGCCCGCTCCTCGAAGTCTTCCATGAAAATATCGGCGACAACGGGTGATACAGGGGACCCCATAGCAACACCCTCTATTTGCAAGTAGTAAACTTCATTCCACAAAAGGTAGCCAGATGTTAGACAATGCTCTAATAGTACTGCATATTCGTTGGGCATATTTTGTTCAACTAGTCTTTTCTTGGTAATTTCAATGCAGTCCTGTACTGGTAGACATGTAAATAGGGACTGGACATCAAAACTAACCATGGTTTCATTGTCAGCAAGATGTAGGTCTTTAATATCACTGACAAACTGGTAAGAATCCTTCACTCTTTTCTTTCTTCTTACCAGTTTGTCAGTGATATTAAAGACCTACATCTTGCTGACAATGTTTTAGTTTACTACTTGCAAATAGAGGGTGTTGCTATGGGGTCCCCTGTATCACCCATTGTCGCCGATATTTTCATGGAAGACTTCGAGGAGCGGGCCCTAAGCACAGCACCCGTAACCCCAAGGTTCTATAAGCGGTACGTAGATGACACTTTCACTATCTTACCAACTGATAAAGTATCTGCTTTTCTAAGTCATCTTAACTCCATACATCCTAAAATACAGTTCACAATGGAGTTAGAGGCAGACAACAAGTTAGCTTTCTTGGACACTTTAATCATCAGGAATCCTGACCATAGTTTGAGCCACACTGTGTTTCGTAAAGTAACCCATACAGATAGGTACCTCAATGGTGATTCTCACCACCATCCTAGACAGTTGGCTACTGTAGGGAAATCTTTGTTTCAGAGAGCACGTGGCATCTGTGACACCCAACACCTGGCTGCTGAACTTCAGCATGTCAAGCATGTACTACAGGATAACAAACTGCAAGTACCGCGGCTTTGTCACAAAAAACGCAAAAAACCAACCACAGTCGAGCGCCAACCTGCAGTACTTCCATATATGAGGGGCGTCACTGACAAGATTGGTCACATCTTGAAGCGAGCTTCAATCAATACTTACTTTAAGCCGCCAAAGAAGATCAACCAGTTCTTACGACCTGTCAAATGCAATATACCCCTTCAAGATGCAGGCTCGTACAAACTGGACTGCGACTGTGGGCTCTCATACATCGGGCAAACAAAGAGAAGTGTAGGAACCCGCGTAAAAGAACATATAGCCGACGTCAAGCATAGGCGCGAAAATAAGTCTGCAGTGTGTGAACATGCTCTCGAGGGACCCAACCATTACATCAGATTTGACAAACCTCAAATACTCGCCAAGGAACAACGATTCATCCCTAGGATGATACGCGAGGCTATTGAAATTAAAAAACATCGTAATTTCAATAGAGAGGATGGTTGGAATTTACCACCTGCCTGGGACCCCATCATACAGGTCATCAAATCCCAGCCCCAACAGCAACACATTGCCAGACCTAAAAATATTGTTAGCTCATATTGTGTAAACTTGAACGCACCCGGTAAAATATAAAAATTATTGACGGTAGGCAAATAACTTCTAACTTTGAGACGACCAACACCTCAGTCTCCCTGTGACCACGGACCCTGTAAAGGGTTCGAAACGTCAGGATAATATAAAAACTATGTAAATAGTAAATTAAACGCGAGTTAATCCGTAAAAAGTGTTTCATTTCAATAAAATAAAAAAGTGAAGCGGCCGGTGCGTCTAATCAAACAGCTCGATCTAACACCCAATCTATTCTACCGGTCGATTGTCGATAGACATCGATCGATTGGTCTGGTAGAAACTATCGATCGACGTCGACTAATTCATTTTACCATAGATCGATGTCGTCGATCGACGATCAATCGCTAGGTCTGGTAGATACTATCGATCGACGTCGACCAATCCATTCTACCATCGATTGATGGATTGGTCTGGTAACACCCTAATATCCGGCGTGAAATAATAGCCCTTGGTGCTATTGTGTTTCATTCTACCATCGATTGATGGATTGGTCTGGTAACACCCTAATATCCGGCGTGAAATAATAGTCCTTGGTGCTATTGTGTTTCGTTCGGCCAGTGAGGGTTCCGGCGGCCTTCCCCCCCCCCCCCCCCCTCCGCTCACAATTCCTATTCCTTTCTAAAACCTATTCCTTCCTGAAAGGCCGGCAACGCATCTGCGATTCCTCTGGTGTAGCGGGTGTCTATGGGCGGCGGAGATTACTCTCCATCAGGTGACCCGCCTGCTCGTTTGCCTTTTTCTATTATAACAAAGAAAAAATAATCATTTGTGAAGTAAAGTGAAGAGCAATACTTTTTACTATTCATATTCCTGCCCATATTATTGTAAGGTTCATTTTAAATTATTTTTATAATTCAATGTTAGTCTATTCGTAAATCTATAGAACGATTGCCAATCTATGATTTGACACATGTCATGCGTCGGGGACTCGGGGGGGAAAAGTAGGGCGGCAGTCGGTGACTCGGTGAGTGAGGCATTCTCGGCTGGGCGCTTGTACTGGAGGGACTAGTAATGTAGCCGAAACGGACGGATGACGGGAGGACTGGTTGTATATTGAAGAAGAATAAATGCTATCTGATATTGGCTACATTATTAAGATTCAAATTTGAACTACGACTGTAAAATTTTTACTGTAAAAAAAGATTTTTCAAAATGTTTGGAACAGAGCCTTGTATATTTTGTAGGCTCTCAGTTATCACGTCTAATAGCTTTAACCCATTCACGTCTTATTTCCGGGCATTTTGGGAACCTAAAAAAAAAAAAAAGAATATTAGTAAATTCGATAAAGCTTCGATACACAAATACGTACATCACTAATCATTATGCCAAAACAAAGCCTTTAAATTACATTTAATTAAGGTTTAAAACCTGATCCTTATGAATAGTGTACGATATAGTATGATTTAGAATTAGCAAAAATTAATGATTTGCCGTTTTAATTATTAAAAAAATTGGTTGCCTGTAAAGTCGGTTTTACGGGCGAAGATTTTACGTGACAATGTCTTTTTCTCGGTAGAATATTTATTGATATGAATATAATTAAATTGCACAATAGGAACAAGGAATTGAATGAAAATAAGAATTGCACAAATTTTAACTATAGAATTTTTTTTTTTTTTTTTTGTTTTATTTTATTTTGTTTTATTTTATTTTATTTTATTTTATTTTATTTTATTTTGTTTTATTTTGTTTACTAAAACATTGTACATGTAAACTTAAACTTAACTATTTAGTGGGAGAGAGACGCAAGGCATTCGGCGGGCCTCTCTCTCGTTCGGTGACTCATCGTTACGTTCCCGACGAGCGTTACACTTTTTCATAAGTGTCTCCCAGCTAACCTAATTTAAGACGTTGTCACGTCAAAAACTCATAGTAAAGCATACATATTATGAGAAATCACTAACGTATGAAATGATAATTCCTGGTCTTTCACACCTCCTTTCGTTGTTCTTAACGAACAATAAACAGCTGAACAAGACATTATGTCGATTGTATATTACACAAATAACACAAACACTAAGACTTCTTAATATTTCACTATTATTTCGCACAATCCAGCAATGTTTTGACCGAGCAGTCGGTCATGAAATGACACGTCTCACACCGACAGTGCGTCGCTGCCAAAACGTACATTCACTATCTCTTTTACTCATATTGCACTACAGTCATACAGACAGAGATACAAATACTTTACTTTGATACACGTATGTAAAAGCGGCAACGTCGTAAAACTCTGTCCATGTAATATTTGGTCCGAGGTCCTAAGCCTGCAAAGTATGAAGGGAAGTCAAATATTTATTACATTTTGTCCTGTGTTCCTAATAAAATCAGTGAACTAAAACGTACCTACTAATAGTACTAGAATACTGAACTAGTTCATTTAACGGATTGTACTAGTTCGGAGCGTTCCTTTTAGTGACCGAGTAAGAACAAGCCTATTAGCCTAGCTGGCAAATTGTCAAAAATAAAATGTCATTCATAGTGTAAACTTTTTTTTTTTTTTGTGTCGTTCTATTTTAAGCACAGGAAGGCAGTCAAACAGCAAAGTGCCGTAGTGTTATTGTCTTTTATATTGCATTGTTTTTCTTTTTTTTTATGTTTAGCGTTTTATTATTTATTTGTTAAATCTTTGTTTTGTGGACACCTCATCAATTAGGCCCCTCCAGAATACCAGCGTTGCAGCGGCTTTATGTCGCTGTAGCACGTGCTGAGGCTGGGGCCTAGTTGGCCACACTTTGTCTTTTGTTTTAGCTTTATATTGTTACAGTAAAAATCGTACTTTTGTCTTTATTCATTTTTTTTCTACATGTATGTAATTTAATAGTGTGTGCCAATAAATGTATTTTCTTTCTTTTCTTTCTTTTTCTTTTCTTTCTTTATTTATTTGAATTTCGCGGGGATTGTTCCGCGCGTCCCTTACAAAATAGGCGCTATCTATTAGCTTTGATTATTTGAATTTCGCGGGGATTGTTCCGCGTTATCAACTCGCGTCACATAAAAATAGGCGCCATCAACCTTGCGTTTATTTCATAAAGTTACTATACCTAGCGGAATAGAGAAACAAAGGGCTGAGGGAGCGGGATGTCTTTAGCATCAACACTGTGGGATAAAAAGAGATGCATGATGCGACGTAACAGAACCGTTTTTGGCTACTGTTTGACAGTTGGCCGCACTTATCAGCACACTGAGAATTTGGATTTTGTGATTTTTTCTGATTTTACGTGAAATCGTGAATATTTTTGAGAAATAGTGCTTTAGAAACATGGTGACTTTTTCAGTGATTGATTGTTGTACAACACAGCGAAATAATCCTATAAAATGTTCATTTCACAGGCAAATTATTACAAACCGACATCTTTGGACCTAGGATTGATTTAGGCCAATGCGCTTTGAATTTTAATCAGGAAATGTGATAATTCTCTTCTATAAACATTTATAAGCAAAGATAGAATATACATAATGCAGAATTTACGAATAAGTTGTGTAAATAAATAATTTTCGTTTTACACTAGGGCTGTATCATGTTATCGATATTTCGTGTCCACTGTCTATTACGTAAGTAAACGAATATGTATTATTGTTATTAAAGTACCTATATGACGTTTGGATATGAATTACCTGGGAATGTAATCACATTTAAGATACTTAGCCGATCCATAGGTATCAGTTTTTGACTGTTAGAATAGGTAATAACATTAGTAGGTAAGTTATGTATCTTTTAGATTTCCTACTAACTTGGATACTAGAAATACATGGCTTAGGATAATTGATCGTCTAAACTGGGTTCCCAAGAAAAGTTCATGTTTTCAAAAGTTCCAGTTCATGTAAGCATTTTGAAGAAAAATATTTATAGACGCGAGGAGCGAAACGAATTTTGATGAAATCTGCAATTCCAACTAAGTAAGTTTCGGTAAGCTTAAATAAAATTATACTATTCTTCTGCTGATGTTTCTTTAGATAGTATTGTTTACTTAGCAACATGTACTGTAATAACCGTTTATTGATATCAAAGTCAAAATAATTCTTGTAATTAACAATTTTTTCGCTATTTTCTTACTTTTTTTTTAATTTATCGAGCCTATTCCTTTCTTAAAGGCCGGCAACGCGTCTGCGATTCCTCTGGTTTTGCGGCCATGAGCGGAGGTGATTACTTTCCATCAAGTGACCCGCTTGCTCGTTTACCTTCTTATTTAATAAAAAAAATGGACAAGGTCTGTGTGAAAGAAAAACTTTGGAAATTCCTCACGGGGCACGGGGTCGACGCAGACGAAGCCGAAGTCGCGGGCGGGTCGCTAGTTATTAACCGGTTCACTGTCCCGCAGACAACATAATATGGTCCATAACAATTGATTAGCCTATTGTTTTATTTTTTGGAAAGTAAACCTGTTAATAATATATTTCACCTCTATTTAATATTTTATATGATCCACGTTCCCCGGATGCCTGAAATCTAGGTTTCAGTTTCTTAAAGCCTCTCATCAGCGTGACCTTTGCTTCAGTAGCAACCTTACTCTACAAATTCCTTTTCATCATACTGGCTTCCTCTCCAGCTCTTTCACTTTAACCGCTATCCGTCTCTGGAATGCTCTGCTATTGCATAGCCGTCGTGCACAGAGCAAAGTAGTGTTTATAAGACTAGTGCATGAGCAGTTTTATATGTAAAGTAGATTAAATAAATAATAAAATGTAAAAGAAAAACACAATTTTTATCATAATTGTATTTTTTGTTAAGAAAATATTGTTAGCCCCTTGAGGATCGTAAAACCAGACACACCGCCGGCGGTCTTATGATCCTTGACCTATTTCACGAATAGGATGATAATCGAACATGTTAGTTTGCTAATAATATATGATGTTTCTAGAATATGATATTGTAATAATGTGGTGAATTAAGATTATGATATTTTGCCAATATGGTGTTTTGCTAATATGATACTTTGCGAACATCGTGTTTGCTATGCAGCGACGGAGGGATCCCATCCCATTTTAGTTCTATTAATAATATTACTGTTAGTAATTAATATTGTCGATATCGATATTAATGTGAAAAGCGACATGACGTACATCACTGAACGCATTTTTAAACAATTTGACATACACAAATGCCATCCTATTTCGGTTTCGTTTGACAGCTCATGTTTGTTGCTCTATTCCGCTAGGTATAGTAACTTTATGGTTTATTTATTCGAGTTTCGCGGGGACTGTTCCACGCGATCAAATCGCTTCACATACAACCAGGCGCCATCTATGTTTCTGAATACTAAACTTATAGAATTTTAATAAATATTGCTTTATTAGCATTAGTAAATGTCTATTAAAAGTAAATTGTTGATGGAAGGCTGCATCTAGATATCCAAACATGTAATATTATTGGCTATCTAAAGAGATTTGATTAATTCATGTGGGCACTAAAATTCACGCGGGGAAATCTGTCATGCGCGGGCGGAAGTTGAGATTGAAAAATAGAGAGGAGATTTTGTGTCCACGTGGAAGGTCTTGAAGTTAGGCATGTAAACATTGTAAGCGAATCTGAAACAGAGGCGAGTGGGCTGTAGGGCAAGCAATTGGATGAAGGAAGGCGCGGGCGGAAGTCGGGCGAGCGGGGGGCGAGCGAGGGGGTAGGGGGCTAGGGAAAAAGGCGCAAATTGGGGACGCTTTGGCATCGCGGTGGAAAATAGCGGGGCATTCAATTAAAGATTGGAGGGGCGGCCGGGAATAAGGCGTCCTAGCTTTTAAAGCGCGCTAAGTTTAAATTCGAGCTGCGATATTAACTGGAATTATTTTGTGAAATTGAAAGTGACTATTAAAGTAAATTTATTGCTGTGGCAACTCGAATCTGTTAACGAAATGAAGTATTCCAGGTTATATGGTGGACACGCATCACGGTGGCAACGAAGCCATATAACTTTCAACTGGTTTCGACCAGGGGCATTTGATTGTTTTCTATAATGCCAGCGTTATATTGTGAAATATGTACGCTGAATGAAACACGCCTTGCATTAAACCTGTTTATTCGCAGACTGACTCACAAGCTTGAGCGACATTAATTATTGTCTACCTACATTACACCTCCACCCTTATATTATAACCCCTTACATTACAATGAAATAACTTATCTAATACAATTTATATTTAATTAACATTTGTTTTTATTAATCAAATTCAAAACCAAACCGTAGAACCGGTTTACGATTCCTTTTAGGATAAGAATGAGTTGGTTGTGGTGGGGAAAGTGATATGTTGGGTGTATCACGTTCTGCAGCTGAGATCGATTCTTGAGCTATCTTAGTAGGGTCGGGTGGAACCACAACTGCTTCACCCTCTTGTCTAGCATCCCTACTCACCTCCTCCACCACACCCTCTGCCGAAACAACATCCTCCTTTGCACCTTCGAGCGGTTCAACCGATACTTCTGGAGTTGGAAAGTCTGATGATAGCCGAGACCTGCGCCGAATTTGATCAACATGTATTTTTATTAATTGACCGTTACCACTTTCCACTACGAATCTACGTGAACCTTCGTTATTTAATATTTTTCCCTTAATCCATTTATCCTGAGACCCATATCCCTTCGCCCATACCGTTTCACCATGTTCGAAATTTTCTGCACGCCTCCTGCAAATTTTGTCTGACTCTCCTGTGCTCGTCTCACCCTATCTTCTATTCCATAATGGTTACGCATTAGATCGAGACGCGAGCGTAACGTACGTTTTTGTAACAACCTAGCTGGCGTTTCACCAGTGGTGCTATGTACTGTGTTTCTGTAAGTTAGTAAAAATGTTTGGAGAGCCGTATCTACGTCCATATTATCCCTAATTGCTTTCTTAAAAGCTCGCTTACAAAGCTTTACCGCGTTTTCGGCCGCCCCATTCGACGCGGGGGGTTGTTGTACATTCGCAACAAAGTTGATTTGCCACAGAAAAAAGTATGTGTACATTCGCCACAGTTCTATTTTTGTAAAGTTTATTCGCCACACTTTTATTTTCGACACAGACAGCAGAAAAATCAAACAATAAGTGAAGTAAAAACATTATTTATTATTTTTTAGATAGTTAGATAACAAAATAATAGTAAGTAATTATAAAAAATACTTACACCATGCTCAGCAGAGCTTGGGGTATTCCTCGAAGCGCACCAGACCAAGCGCACCTAAACTATTCTTCCAAGCGCACCGGTTGGCTGCGCTTCAGAATAGGTAATTAAAATATTATATTTTTATTCCTCGAAGCGCACCTACCGTAAAGAATAGAGAGGACCTTTAGGCTCGGACTACATGCATCCGGAATCACACGGACCCGAAAAAACACGGCCCCGGATTCATTCCGTAGCTCAAACAAATATATGAGTTTTTACTGCATCGACTACATGTGATCAGGGGCCTTCCGATCCCGATTTTCACCCGGAAGCAACCGAAACATGCTCCGGACGTCTCCGAGTAGCCGGTCCGTTATTTTTCGGCACGGGGGGCGGGGCCTATCAATATCGTATGAAGTTGTATGGAGCTGACCACACGAGAACTCGAGAAACGTCCGTTCCGGTCCGGTCCGGAGGAATCACGCGCCAGTCGATGACAGACGCTCGAAGCGGTCGGTCGCGTCGCGTGCGCAAGCAAAACTGCAAAATAGTAGTTGATTCCGAGCGCCTCATTATGGTGATAGTAGTAGTAGCTCAGATTAAATAATAGTACCCTACTACTAGTACACTAGTAGTAGTAGTGTTCGTAGAATTTATCAGAAAAGAACCTTATTTTTGTATAAGACTTGTAGAATTCATATTCCGTTATGCGGTCTATGTGAAACGGATTAACCCAATATCTTTTCACTTTCTTCTGTTTCCATTTTTATTCCAATTACATTTCGACTGCGATTTTTGCGTAAAATGGCCAATTTTGGCGTTGCGGATCTCGGAAACCAAAATACATTAACAATTTTGACTTATTGAATAATGTAGAATAGCTTTTGGAATAATGCGTAGCGGCCTCGCATTTTGTAAATTTTGCTTAACGTATACTGCCCGGAGGTGCTTCTATATTTGCAACTTTAAAAATGGATCTTATCCATCCAGACAACATAGTCCTGGTGGCAGTCTTAACTATTCCTGTTACTGAAATAAACAGTTGGTCTATGTTTACTTCTGATCTTCTCCTTTGAGAAGCCTGTATTATTAATTGTATAGGACGCACCGGACAAATACTAGGGTCCGGGTGATTTAACAAATGCCAACCAGACTGTTGATTGTAGCTGAGTCTGTTTTAGACCCATGTTCCGGCCATAATATTATTTCCTTATCTTTTTGTAATAATTTGTCCTTTTTAATTAAAATGTTTACTAGAAAAATCACACGCACACACACTTCACAGTGACGTAATACCGCTGGCTTGCAGCACTACTAGAAAAAATCATAAAATTTAACTGCCTGTGTGGTCTAGTGGCTAAGCTACCTGTTTCAGACCTAGAGGTCCCGGGTTCGATTCCCAGCGGGGGGTACATCTTTGTGTGCTCGGTTTGGTTGGTGGTAGGGCTGTTAAGTCCGCCTGGCTAGCTACCACCATCTTATCTAAGTCTGTCGCCATAACAACGATGTATAAAGCATTGTTGTGTTTCGGCAGTTTGAGATAAGATAGCCAGTTCCTCAGTGAGGATTCCAGGTGAAGCGCGCTTCCACCTTCGGCCTTATCGTCACTTACCATAAGGTGAGATGAAGACCAAGCGCTTACCCGATAAAAAAATAATAATTCAAGAGTCTTCTGTGGTTTCCGAGAGGTAGCTTAGCGGTTAGAGCAGTGGACCGGCAATCCAAAGGTCACGGGTTCGAATCCCGTTCGAGCTTTCCAGAGACTGGTTGTTTTTTTTCTAGTAAACATTTTATTCTACAACTATATAGCATTGTGAATGCAAAATTTCAATAATAAAGATTTTTAATTAAACCCAAAATTGCAGAGAAAGATTTTCGTAAAATGCGGGAAGGCACTTTTTTAAGCTCCTAGATTGAACTAAGTACTGTTCTAAACAAATGAAATAAAAAAAATAGAATGTTATCACTTTTATAGTCTTAAAGTGCGTAGCGGTCTCGGAATTTTTAGATATCATTGATTTTATATAGAAAAAAAAATCTTATTCGAAACCAAAAAACTTCGAAAATTGCTTTAAGGTAACCGTGAATTTCTTCTATCTACGATAATATTATTGAGCAAAATTTATACCAGAATAATCGTTACTTACTTCATAATGAGTAAATATTTTATAATTAATTAATTATCCTATTTCGATAAAAACGAGAAATACAACTGTAAAATTACTTCAAAATGCGACGCGCCGGCCGTCCGAACTCAGCTTATCCTCGCAAAAGGACATTTGTAATATTAAGCATGAATTTATTATCCTATTTCGATAATGACGATAAATACAACTGTTAAATTACAACAAAATGCGAAAATGGGCATTTTACGCAAAAATCACAGTCGAGATGTTAGTAATAGGCCTCTTAACGGCTACAGCTAAGCATACAATTTCAACTAAAGTTAAACTTTCCATTGTCGACTGGACGACTATCCAGCGCAAGTGCTAGAGACCGACTGAGTAAATTTCTCTCCGGATTCAAAACGGAGCGCGTGTAGTCGATTACTTGCCGAATTTGGTTTTTTCCCGGGCCGGACTGATTCCGGATGCATGTAGTCCGAGCCTAAGTCTGCGGGTACGAAACTTGCGACGAACGGAGCGACGGCGGGGCGGGGCGGTGCGGCGCGGGGCGAAGAGATAGCGGTGTCTTGCGTGTGTACGAAACAAACTTCCGCGCAGTCGCGCTCACGCAGTGTTGTGATAAACATGAATTCACGTCGAAGAGAACTATTGGAGCCCAGTCTCCTAATGAGAGAATTTTTATTACCCAGAGATGGTGTTCATCCAATAAATCAGCGAAGACGCAGTTTGGGAGAATTTTCTACACTTTATTACGAGCTACGTTGTCATTCAAGAAAGTTCTACAATTACACAAGAATGAGTATAGAGACATTCGATTATGTTTTACAGAAAATTAGAAGTAATCTGGAATCTAACATTTTCGGAAATCGTATAATCTCACCTGAACAAAAATTATTTTTAACACTAAGGTAAGTCGGTAAATAAAAGTAGATAGATTGTTAACATATTTTTGTTTATTAATTGAATAATCAAGATAGGTACAAAAATTCACTATTCGGGTGTTTGAGTTCTATGCCCATGAGACCAGCTAGAACTAGAATTCCCTCTATATGGATCCCCAAACATTGAATTATGTATTTCTTCCATCATTACTTGATTAATTCTATTCCTTACATTAAATTTTTGTAATGGAGTAAATGACTCCATTTGTGGTAACAAACTCATCAAGTAATAATAATCTTCTGATTTACTTTCGCCAGATTGATTTGCGTTTGAATTTTGTTGCAAATCTTTCTCTAACAACAATAACCGTTTTTTCTCTAATTCCAACATTTCCATCCGAATATCATTTGCAGTCTTTCTTTTTAGGGATCTAGAACTAGAACTAGCGGTATTAATTGACAATGGAGTATTTGTAGTACGTACTTCATCATCGCCTACCGACGCTAGTTCCTGGGCATTCACCGAATCTTTAGGCGAACATAGGTTAATATCTGATTCTCTAATTACGGACTCCGATGAATTTGTTTCTGTGCACGGTGAAGACATTGAAGTTAATTGACTATCAACCGTTGTTAAATTTGTGTCTGAATTATCAGGCAGAATTTCAAATCGCAAAAAATTCATTTGTTGGAAAAACTGCCACGTAGACTGAATATTATCTCCTGGATCTCCTGATCTGGGTGTAGGAAGCTTTTTTAATTCTTTTCGATACTGATCCTTTAAATTCTTCCATCGCTTCTTCAAAATCGCAACTGTAAAAAATAAAACATATTTATTACCAATTAATGAACCCTATATTATCTATACTAATATTATAAAGCTGAAGAATTTGTTTGTTTGTTTACCACAGAGTAGGTACCTACTTTTTCGAAAATAATATATGTTATATTTTCCTACTGAGACGCGTACGAAGCTGCGAGCAACAGCTAGTTATTATTATAAAGAGGAAAGATTTGTACGTAGAATAAGAAACAGCTAGTAGTATATAAACTTAATATAAATTATTTTATTTACAGATTTCTATCAACGGGAGTATCTTTTCGAGGTTTAGCGTTTTCCTTTCGTCTTGGAAATAAAACTGTTCAAAAAATAGTGTATGCAACTTGCAGTGCGATTTGGGGAAATCTTCAACAAACACACCTGCCAGTACCTACTACAGATATTTTAAATAACGTTGCTGATAAATATTTTGACAAATGGCAATTTCCTAATTGTGTAGGAGCCATTGATGGCAAACATTGTAGAATAAAAAATCCCCCACATGCGGGTTCATCCTACTATAACTACAAGCATTTTTTTTCAATGCATCTTCAAGCGTTGGTTGATGCTGACAAAAGATTTTTGGTCGTAGAAGTTGGAGGGCGAGGAAGACAGAGTGATGGTGGCACATTTCATTATTCAAATCTTAACAAAGCATTAGAAAATAATAGAATGAATATGCCTCTCCCAAGGACATTGCCAGGAACAGAAATAGTTTTACCTATGGTAATAATAGGCGACGAAGCGTATCCTCTAAAACAATATTTGATGCGACCATATCCACAAAGCGTACTGAATCCTCAGAATGAAATATTTAATAAAAGATTATCAAGAGCGAGAAAATGCGTTGAATGTGCATTCGGTATACTATGTGCCAAGTGGAGAATTTTAAATAAAGCCATAGAAACTGATTGCAAACACGCTCGCCTAATAATTAAAACAACGTGCTTATTGCATAATATTATAATTGATCAAGATGGCTCCAACGATTATCATTACTCAAACATAACCTCAAATATCAATGTGAATGAAACTCGCCGACATCGCAGAAACAACCACGCGGGAAATCTAGCAATAAATGTAAGGGAAAAATTTAAAGAGTATTTTGTAAATAACAATTTGTAACATGAAAATTACACTTACCTTCAACATTCCCGAAATGGCGTTTTATTTCTTCCCAACACTTTATTATAACTCTTTTGTTTTTATGGTGTACGTTTTTACTGTCCCATATAGCCGGTTTTGATAAAATAAAAGATATTAACTCTTCATTGTCAATTTCCATAATTTCCATATTATTACTGTGATAAAAATGCAACACTATGTACCCGCGCGAGCGGCGAAACCAAACTAGTTTGTTCTCGTCGCTCCGCGCCGCCCGCCGCCCGTGCATCGCTCGATCGCGCCGCTCCGCCGTCGCCCGTTTCGTACACAGCGCTTAATGTTTTTAGCATTTGATTACATCGCCGTCGCGCCGCCCCGCCGCCGCTCCGCCGTCGCCCGTTTCGTACCCGCAGACTAAAAGATTCGTAATATTGATGTCGGTAGAAACTAGGACTAGGTGCTTATGCAACTTACTACGTCAATAATAAATTGAATCATGACAGTCATGCTGATCTAAAAGTACCAGGGAGACATAAATGAAAAGAGGTAGATAGGCGCCTTAGCGATCTTACTTACCTTTAACTATCAGGAAAAAAAAATAAACGAGTAGGACTAGGTGCTGCAACTTACTATGTCAATAGTAAATTTAATCATGACAGTTACTTTGAACTAAAAGTACGGTAATACTATTACTTATTCTGTGCTAAAAGTACCAGGGTGACATAAATGAAAAGAGGTAGATACTCTAAAAATAAACGTACGTTATTCGTTATTGATATTTTCTGTTAGTTTATGGTTATTTAGTTCTAATTATTTTTCGTAGGTTATCCATATACTTCCTGCGCCTATTCATCCATCCATAAAAAAAAAATTTAGACGATTCAAAATTCTTATTTTAGGCTTACTGAATAAAGATATTTTGATTGATTGATTGATTGAATACATCAAAAATTTTAGAATAAAATAACTACCTTTCATTTCTTTTTTTACAAAACGAACTTTCCTTGCTACCGATAAAAATGATGTACTATGAAGACTTGTGGCGAATGTAAGTACAATAACGATTACCTACCTGTGGCGAATTAACTTTCAATGTATGGAGTTACAAAAACGTGGCAAATCAACTTTGTGGCGAATGTACAACAACCCGACGCGGGATGATACACGGGTGAAACCAACTGTTTGATTCCATTATTATTCAAAAAATTTGAAAACTCTGAGCTCGTAAAAGGCGGGCCCTGATCCGATTCCAGTTCAACGGGCAACCCGAACCTTGCAAATGTTGTTCTAAGTAATTTTATTACATGCGCTGCCGTTTTTTGTTTTATTTCATAAGCTTCCAGCCATTTCGAACTGGAATCGACCAAAATGAAATAAGAAAGTCCCCCATAAGGCCCTAAAAAGTCTACATGCAGACGCGTCCACGGCTGAGGCGCGTACGGCCAGGGCTGCGGCGGAGCGCGCGGCGGCGCGGCGGCCTCCCGCGCGCACGTGTCGCAGGCGTGGCACAGCTCCTCGACGTCGTGGTCGATGCCCGGCCACCACACGTAACTTCTGGCCAGACTTTTCGTTTTTACGATTCCCATATGACTAGCGTGTAGCTGTTTCAATACGATCGACTTTAACGAGGCAGGGATGATCATCCTGTACCCCCACATGACACAATTATTATCTATATATAACTCATTTCGTCTACTAAAAAATGGCTTAATATCGTCATCGGGACAAGTCCACGGCCAACCCGATTCTATGTATACTTTAACCCTACTGAGAGTTTTGTCTTTGACTGTACCCTTTATTACATCACTATTGTTACTGGTAAAAAAATTTCAACAAAGTTACTATAAGTGATCTCTTTGTGGAACACTTCCTTATCACTTTTATTGGATTTCGCTGGCAATCTAGACAACGCATCGGCACAATTCTTTTTGGAAGTAACGTATTATCATACCGGTACCCTGATAAAAGCAAGGCCCATCGTTGCAAACGCGACGCCGCCATCGCGGGTATGCCTACTTTATCTCCCAATATATACGTTAACGGTTTGTGGTCCGTTTTCAGTTTAAAACGTCGCCCATACAAATATTGGTGAAATTTGCGTACACCGAAGACTATCGCGAGCGCCTCCCTGTCTATCTGCGTGTAATGGCGCTCGGCCGGCGTGAGCGAGCGGGACGCGTACGCCACCGGGCGCTCGCCGTCGCGCGTCACGTGCGCCAGTACTGCGCCCACGCCCACGCTGCTCGCGTCCGTCGTCAGTACCAGTGGCAGCTCCGGCGTGTAGTGCATCAACACCTGACTGCTTACCAAACGGCCCTTCAGCTCCTCAAAAACCCTTCGACACTCATCACTCCATTCGTATTTGACCCCCGCTTTCAGTAAATTGTATAACGGTGCCAGTAAGGTACTAATATTCGGGACGAACTTCGAATAATACATGATCAAGCCTATAAATGAACGAAGTTCTGACAGATTACGGGTGGCGGGCGTATTCGATATGGCCTTTATTTTGTTCGGACAGGTTTGAATACCGTCCTTGCTTATAATGTGGCCGAAATAACAAACAGTTTCGTTAAAAAATTCACATTTCTCTTTCTTAATTCGTAGCCCATATTTTTGCAAACGTTCGAATACCTTGTAAAGATTATTTATATGTTCTTCCGTGGATCCCCCCGTCGTAATAATATCGTCCAAGAAAACGCCTACACCCGGTAAATCCGCGAACATTTCTTCCAAACGCCGTTGAAATATACCTGGGCTCGAGGCTAACCCGTATACCAAACGATTATAAACAAATAAACCCTTATGTGTGTTTACCACCGTGTATTTCTTTGAATTATCTAAAGGAAGTTGCGCGTACGCCTGCGAAAGGTCAATTTTACTAAAGCGTTGTCCCCCATGTAATCGCACTAATAAGTCTTCTACTCGTGGAAGTGGATAGCGGTCGACCTCTAACACTTTATTTAAAGTTAACTTATAATCGGCGCAAATCCTGATACTACCATCCTTTTTGACGACCGGCACGATCGGCGTGGCCCAGTCGGAGCGCTCGACAGATGTGTGGATGCCGTCCCGTACATGCTGGTCCAGCGCGCGCTCCACCGGCGCCCGCAGCGCGTACGCCAGCGGCCGCGCGCGCATGAACACGGGCTGCGCCCCCTCCCGCACGTGGATGCCCACCGGTCCACCGGTGTAGCACCCCAGTCCCTCCGCGAACACGTTACAATATCTGGAACTGAGATCGGACAACAATGACTCACCGTTTAATGCATTTAAGGTGCTGTACTCGAGTTTAGGTATCTGTATATTCAATTCTGCGAGCCATTGTCTACCGAGTAACGCAGTTTTACCTTTATCTATTACATATAAATCTAAAGTTTTTACCACATTATCGTACTTTGCGCGGGGTTGTATCTTTCCGATCGGTCGAACTACCTCCCCCGTATAATATCTCAATATTAAATTACATTTTTTTTATTTTTAAATCGCTAAAATTTTCTAAATACATTTCTTGACTAATACAAGATACTGCACTTCCGGTATCACATTCCATATTGATTAATTTATTGTGAATATTCAAGGAAATCAACACAGGTTTGCAATCGTTTATAGATAAATTGTTAATATCAATAAAAATTACCTCTTCGCTAATATCACTAACGCCATCACTATCGCCACCTTCACCCGTAATCTCCACTCGGTGCTGGTCCGCTAAGTTAGGACACATACGCTTCAAGTGCCCTAATCTGTTGCACACGCGGCACACGTAGCGGCGAAATGTACAGTCCGTAGCATCATGCGATCCGCCACACACACTGCATTGTTGATGACGCCGAGCCTGCTCATCCAGCCGGGCAGGCGCAGACGCCGGTGCCGCGCGCGCTCGCCTCGGCCGCGCGCCGGACGAAGCGGCCTCCCGCACTGCTTCGCCGACGCCACGCCCGGTTCCCGCCGCCGCCGCCGCCGCGGTCGCACCCTTGCGCCACGTTCCGGTCGCACTCTTGCGCCACGTTCCGGTAGCTATCGCTTGACAATCCGCCGTTTGCTCGCTAAATAACTTTCTATGACCTTCGACGGCCGCTGCATCCTTCTCCGCTGCCTCCATACTGATAGCGATACCGTACGCCCTTGCGAAATCCAGCTTAGTCTCGGCGAACAACCGTTGTCTAATAGTCTCGTTACTGATGCCACACACCAACTGATCCCACAAACTTTCTTCGAGCCAGCTGCCGAACTCGCATGACTTCGACATTTTTTTTAATGTGGCTACGTATTCCGAAAGACCTTCCCTGCTTTTTTGAGTCCTGCGTCTAAACTTGAACCTCTCTGTTTCGGCTGTAAATGTTTTTCCATAATGTCCACAATTTGTTGGAAAGTTTTATTTTTAGGTTTCACTGGCGTGCACAAATTAACCAACAACTCGTAACTTTCCGTACCCATGACCGTTATTAATGTCGGCACCTACATATTGTCTTTCACTTCATTAACCACGAAATATTGTTCTATCCGTTCAATATATAATATCCAATCGTCTTTATGAATATCGAACTCACTAATTTTTCCGATAGGCATCTTGAATGCACGCTTAAAGTTCTTTTATTTCTCGTCGCCACTGTGAAATATGTACGCTGAATGAAACACGCCTTGCATTAAACCTGTTTATTCGCAGACTGACTCACAAGCTTGAGCGACATTAATTATTGTCTACCTATATTACAACGCTAAAGAATACCCTATATTCGACAGAGTAACGGAGGAGCGGCAAGTTTGCCTCCTTAGTGAAAATCGAAGATAGGTCAGACACCGGTTAGTTGGAGGTAGACACGTTTGACCCAGTCCAATTTCGAGTCTACCTTCGAACACACAGTGTAGTGTTAGGTTTTATACATCGGGTATACTGGCCCAACTTATAGTCCGTTTAGAGGTCGGTTGCTTGCAGGGGCGACTCAACCTACACAACTCACCCACACAATTAAGTTTAAATGTGGGCCTGGCCCTAGGTTGCAAAGGTATTCCAAGTAGGGATTGATAGTTAGACAAAATGTAGGGAGATTTCGGGTAGTGTTTGGAACCTCGTCAGAGGAGGGCAGTTTCCTTCTCGGGTCAATCTCCATACCTTGTTGAAGTTAAAGCCGGAACTAAATGGATGTGCCATGGTAAAGATAGTGCGAAAGCCGAACTAATGCCAGGTGGAGATTGTCTTTGAGAGTGGAATTTGTCTAGACTGGCAAGGGGACAGATACTGGTCGAAAACTTACTGTAGGTTAGGTAGGCTGCTGTTAGTTGGTTATTTACCTTCTAGATAAGTAGGTGCTTATAGGTCATAATATTTCAAGTGAGGCAGGCTGTAGGAATCTATAAATAGGCGTCTCTATACGTTATTAGGTAGTTGGGGATAAAACAGTATGTACATACTTAGGTCAACATAGGCTAGGTACGTAGGCACGCGAAGCTAGGGCTAGATTAACTTCAACTCATAAAAATTATGATATAGTAAATAGACATAACTATGATGTGGTGTTTGATTATGAGCACTGAAATGACCAATCTAGGCATTTAAGCTGTTACAAGAGGACAATAAGACTTTACAAGGAATTACCTTTCTTCAAGGTGTTACTAATTAACTATTCATCTAAAATAATTAGCAGAATTAAAGTAATATTGAACCATCATTTGTATGGATTACCTAAGAGTGGACCTCTAGACTGGTTTCCTATTACAACAAAAATATTAGTAAGTTATATCAAATAAGCATAACTGTACTGTGATGTTTGATTTCTGATACTGAAATGACCAAACAGGCATTTTTAGCTTTCCCTGAGGTACGATACGGCCTTAAATTGCACTCTTCAATGTGTTATAAATTGACCATCCAGATATTAGTCAAAATTAAGTTAATATTAAACAACCAGGAAACAGTTGGGAACATAGGTTATCCTGCCTGGAGATGTGAATGCCCCTTAATGGTCAAAGATCTTGTAAGTTATGTACTTACTAATATTATGAAAACATAGAAATATTTGATTTGGTCTGCTTTATACCTATTAAAGTGAGTAAAGAATAACTTCTAAATATAATTGACTTAATTATCAACAAGGTTGACTGTGGACTATTACTTGATACCTACCTACTTGAAGTATACTAACTATGATTTAATAGGCTAATAATCACCCAGTCTGAGAGAAAGGGTAGAAGTTAATGAAAATAATTAACCTAAGTTCACTTCCTAAAAGAAATAGGAAGTAGAATAAATTATGCATCTTTAATAATCTTAAGATGGAATATTCTGCCAAGGCAACCAATGCAATTTAGTCATATTGATACTTTATGAGATCTGTATAATAAACACTAAGAGTAAATAAAAGTAATTTTACTTCAAATTATAGCATTCTATTTAAGTTCACTTCCTAAAAGGAATAGGATATTGAATAAATCAAACATCTTTTAATAAACTTTAGATGGAATATCCTGCCAAGGCAACCAATACAATGTAGTTATATTGGTACTTTGTGAAATCTGTATAATAAATACTAAGAGTAAATAAAAGTAATTTTACCTTAAATAGTAGCATTCTATTTTAGTTCACTACCTAAACGAAGTAGGTTGTTGAATAAATTACTCACCATTTATGGAACTGAAGGTTTAATTTTCTGATAAGGCAATAAACACAGTCTGTTAATATTGTTACATTGTAATATCTTAATAATAAACACAATAATTCATGGAGTAAGTAAGTTCTGTTAAATGCTAGCTTTCCACCTCTGTTCACCTGTTCACTAAGTGCCTAAAGACATAGGTTGTTGCATTGAATAATTAAGTTTTGAATGTGATCAAGATATAGGGATAACAGCAAGCCCTAAGGTAAATTCTATTGATTTTATAAGAAATAATAGAGTAGAACCTAATAAATAGTAACTTTCATAATCTAATATGAAATTAAAGTTGAGGAACGATGTAAATTCTCAGTGAATGGAATTTGAAAATAAATGATAAAGTATAAAAGTTAAATTCCTATCTGGTCGGGGCCAATATAAACAACGAGTTGTTTGGCACGCTAATAGCGGGGCGGGGCTATTAAATTACCAGAACTTTCTTATGTGTAATAAACTCATTTATAAATAATAATAATGCCTGCGAGTTATGCTGTCTTCCCTATGGTCTTTGAGTGGTTAGGCATTTCTTACCCGCAGCTGCTGTGAGGGATTTAGGTTGTAATTTGGATAAATTAATAAGTTTTAAGAGTTAAAATAGTACTATAAGTTAAGGCAACGGCGGTGATGTATGTATGTAGTTAGAGAAATATACAGCAAGTTGAAGAGGTAGATGGATGGGAGTGTTACAAATTTAGCGAGGCATGACCAGGATTTGGAAGTTAGTTTATATGGATATTATAGAATTCGGTCAAGCGGTAATACTTTAATTTAGATTTGGGATTTTTTCCCACAAATTGTTGCCGCGTAGCGATACGTGAATTTGGAATTGGCTTAGTAGGGAGTAGATTTAATGAAGATTGATTATTTCGGAAAGGATTTATGATATAAATTCTGACACTATTTCACAATAAACTTTGTTAAATCTTCTGGAATCGATTGATACACTTTGTGTTACAGGTTCTTGACAATGGATTAAGACCAATATTGTAGACAGTCGCAATGAGAGCTGGGGTTGGATCTTTTTACTTGTGCTGAGTCTGTAACAAATAGATTCTCAGGTTAATGTTATAGGTCAAGGAGAACAAGGCTATAAAACAATAGCGTAATAAGTATTATTTACAATATAATACCTTTCAGGGACGTCAAATGTTTGCGGTTCTTAGGAGGGCCATGTTGGCTATCAGCCGATAGCATCGCTCGATTTCAGGGTTCAATGCAATTGCTTCTAGTGTAATTCTTGTATTGTTTGAGATTGTTACAAGAAGAGTGCTGGGTTTAAATGTTGTATGGTGGGTTGATGAGTTGATTGTTTTACGTTTATATTGCAATGTGGGGACCGGGAGAAGCGTTGAGTGAAACGACTGTAGTGCCTTAAGTATGATTTAATACTGGTTCATCAATTAGCTATGACATGTAATGCAAAGGTGCGGTGAGTCATACACTACAACTCCACCGTTTTTTAGAAAAAAAAAATATATAAGTAAATATATCTTTTTTTTTTATAAATACCTCACAGTTTAAAATTAAAAGTAATTTTCATGTTTATTACAATACAATACTATTTACTTTATTTTGTCTAAAATTTCCATATCAACATAATAATAATTTACATTAAAAGAAATAATAGAAAACTACATAGTTTAACAAACCAAAATATACGCTTAATATGATAACCAAAAATATATATTAAAACCATAAAGAATATAATCTAAATCTTTAGGTAAAGTTGTTATAGGTATGATTTACCATAAAATATACTTATATCTCCGGATGTCAACAATTTACATTTAAAATAAACCCAAGTACTTACAAAATTATAAAACGAATCGAATACAATTCCTACCAAACCTGTTTTTATCGATATAATTAAATACATTTTGATACTAATTAATTTTAAACATTTTTGAATTTAAAATTATATATTATAAGTAATTAAGTACTTATATTACAATGAGAACTAATGTCCAAAAAATTTTTCACAGAACATACATAACAAACATATAAAATAACTAAAAATATGAAACAAAACTGAAGTCTATCTTGTTCTTTCTATTTTTCGGCTTACTATTTCTTTACATTGCTACTAAATATTACAAAGTATTCTTTATTTTTAACAACCTAATATTTTCTTAAATTAAAAGTTAACCAATTGTCTTAATAATATAATAGAAAAAATATAATTGTTTATTTAATAATAATTAGTAAACAAAAAATAATAAATTTCTTTATTGTTCAATATTAATACTAAAAAAAAAGTAAATTCTATTATTGGCTACACTAGGAGACCTGAATTGTAGACAGTTTTTTTTTTTACCCAGTTGTTGACGATTTTCAAAACACTTAATAAAAACTCCTATTCCGACGTCTTTCATTTTCTAATATAAATAACACGGAGCTTTATAATTCTCCTAGCATTTCACCTAATAAGTAATGTGTTTAAAAAAAAACCCTTAATATTTCACAATAGTCCTTTACTTTTTATTTATTTATTTTAATGTCATACCTACATAATGCTTCTACTTGACGTACTTGTGTATTTTAGAGAACTCTCATTTTACTCGTAGTTTTCATTTTCGTAATTTTATAGTTTGGTAACTGTCCACACGTTAACATCGGCTCCGTATAATTCTATTGTTTAAAAATATTTTAATCGTGATTTTTGCAGTAACAGTTATATAAATATATTTATTGCGGTGTAAAGCAAGTGTAGCAGTGTTTGCAGAAAAAAATATGAAAAGACTACTAAGAAAAGTGTTCAAAACAACATCGTAAGAGTGCGTGAGAAATACGCTCAAAACCGCTGTAATATCTTACCTTTCCAAAAAACCTGCCTTTAGATATCTTAAAACAATTATCATAATGGAAAATAAAGTGTTAAAATAACAAATACTAAGAAGATAAGTGAAACGTCAAACCGTTGCAAATTCAAAACAAACAAGCCATCATACTCGTGAGTACAAATTACAACTTTCTAAAGACGTGGACAAGGTCAACAATCCAAATGAGTTACTGAACTGGCAGAATCAATTCATTATTTTCGCCGCTGAAATTAAGTACTGCGTGGTTCATCGGTTAGGTAGGCCACTGGCGAGCCAACGTTCCGAGGATCAAACCTCGCGGGAATTGTTTCCCTTTTTGTGTGTTATATTTTAATGTATGATTAAAAATCACGCATCTTCTTGATTATTGTGGTATTTCTGAATTAAAACTTCAGTATAAAAATAAAAAATTAAAGACAAATAATACACACCTACCGAATAGATCGGTGACGATTGAAAAGCAAAGTAAAGTACTATCACCTTATAAGAGAGGGCGCTCACACCGCTCAGAAATAACACAAATGAAGACTATTATCACTCGTAAAAAAAATCTTAACATGTCAGTGCAATGTAGCAAATGTAAATTGTTTGTAGAAGCTACAGAAACAATTGTATGTTCTATTTGCAACAAGCGATATGACTTTAACTGTGAAGGTGTTTCCGAAAAACTGTACCAGCTGATGAGTGTAGAAAGGAAGAAGAATTGGAAATGTAAACAATGCATTCACCAACAACTTCCCAGTACAACACAAAGCAACCAAACACAACGAAAAAAAACTTCCTCACTCAAAAACCGTAAGGAAATACAACAGGAGCTTGTAATATCGAACGATAATAACGTTGATACAGTATTGACATGTGGATCCCAATCATTTGATTCAAAGTACAACCTGTCGGAAACTGATACCTGCGACGATCACGACTCCTCAACAGAGATAATGACAAGAAGCTTAGAGGTAGAACGTCCAACGCTTATAGCAAATGAGTTAAAAGAAGAGATTAATCAACTATCTATGGATCTAATGAGTACACGCAATGAATTGGAAAATACGATATGTGAAAACAATTCCTTAAAAAGGACAATAGAAAAACACTGCAAAGAAATTTTCTTACTAAAAAACCTATGTCAAAGTCCATTAACCAAGAGTAACAAGCCTTCAAGTATTAGAAAGTTAAGAAACTACTCTTTATGCACTCAGGAGGATCAATACGAACAAATGACTACACCAAAATATACACTAAGCAGGCATGGAATAACAAATCTAAGAAAAAACCAATCAAGATCTCCTACTGATACGCAGATAGAACTTGAGTTGTGCATAGTACAGCTAAAGGAAAAGTTATTGAAAGCTAACGAGGAAATACAACATTTACAAAATCAAATTAAGAAACTAGAATTAAATTTACAGCATTCGCTGTCAAGTCTTATACAACACAAAACTAATGGCGTCAAGACTAGCAACCTAAAGGAGAAAGATTATCAAATACCAACAAAGATGCAAAGGGATGTTACATTAAGAATATATGGCGCGCAACAAAGCGTAGGTCTTGCCTCTGCTCTGTTACATTCTAAAAAGAATTCCAATTATAAAGTGGTAAGCCAAACAAAGCCATTTGCAACTACGACTGACATTCTTCGGGGCTGCTATCATGACCAGCATGTTTTTAACGATATAATTGTAATAAACATTGGAGAGAATGATAAAAACCCGTGCAATGTATTATCAGAATTACGCACTTTATTAAATAAATTTCATAACTACAACATTATAGTACTAGGGGTACAATTCAACCAATTTTTTAATGAATCCTTATTAAATAATGAGATTGAAAACATATGCAAGTATTCTAAAAAATGTTATTTTGTAAAACCTACTAGAAAAAGTAATTCTCTAGCTGACCTCTGTAAAAGAATTGATTTTATAATTGATTGTATAAACTATGATTCTAAGTACCTAGATGTTAAAGAAATCAGAAAAATTGTCATGCGTAAGAATCCAGGTAATTTTATTATTTATAATAACAAATATTACAAAAAGGGCACAATTCCATATTTTTTCGCTCTTTGTGCGGAGAAAAGGACAAGTTTGGATGGACTCATAAACACAAAATCTGTAAAAAAGGGAACGATCCCCTTTTACTTTCCAATTGCAAAGAAAAAAGATGAGTTTTTTCGTATGTAACAATAAACTCTACATGCAACCTTCAATATTAGGCCGCTTAAAAGAAAAAACTAATTTTACAATATTGCATCAGAACACCCAAGGTCTTTTGAGCAAGCTGGACGCGCTTGAATTATGCATTGACGAATTTAAAGATAATAATATAAATTTAAGTGTCCTGTGCTTTTCGGAAACATTTTTAAAATTAGGAAACGAAAGCAACGCGCATTTAAAAAACTTTAATATGGCTGCAGCGTTTTGTAGATCGAATAAAAGCCGAGGCGGCGTTTGTATTTTTGTAAGCAAGCATATAGAATTTAAGCCGCTCTCGATTTGCAAGGACCTTTCAGTAGAGAAAAGTTTTGAGTGTTGTGGGGTAGACCTTCCATCACACGGATGTATTGTTCTGTGTTTGTATAGGATCCCTAATAGTAATAATCTTACAGTATTTTTTAATCAATTAGAACTACTCCTACACAAATTGTTAAATAAAAATAAAAAACTAGTCCTTGCCGGCGATTTAAACATTAACTCCTTAAAAAATGACACAACATCTAATAATCTTGTAAATTTGTTAAATAACTTTAATCTTAGGTTACACATTAATGTGCCCACACGAGGACATTCATGCATAGACCACATGGCTAGCAATATCGAGGATGCTAATGGTAATGTTCATCATACTTATCTATCAGATCACAATACCTGTCAAACTCTGTCATTTAGCACAGCATTATACAAGCTTCAACCAAAATTTTGGTATAAACGTTTTAGAGATCAGAGTGATAATAATGTAGAAAAATTTATAAACTATATAAGTAGCCTCTCATGGCATGACGTTTTTGCTGATGAAAACTTAAACACGGCATTCTCTTTATTCCATGATGAGTTATGTTTGATTTTGACGTGACAACGTCTTAAATTAGGTTGCGGCTGGGAGTCACTTATGAAAAAGTGTAACGCTCGGTAACGTTACGATGAGTCACCGAACGAGAGAGAGGCCCGCCGAATGCCTTGCGTCTCTCTCCCACTCAACTATGATCGGTCTGCCGCGCGCGCAGCACTAGAGAATTTTTTAAATATAATTCTTTGTATAAATAAATGTTTTAAATTGTTACTATTATTTCATCCTTCTTCCTACTATACGAATGAATATTCACATTAAAATTATTTTACCACTCAAAGTCGTTGTCACGTAAAACTTTCGCCCGTATACCGACTTTACAGGCAACCAATTTTTTGATCTCTGTTTCCCTGAGAAGCGGATAAAAATTAAATCCATTGGCTCCAGACCAAAATGGATTAGTAAAGGTATAAAAGTTTCTTGTACAATCAAACGTAAACTAAGATCAGTTTACTACAGAACAAGGTCTGAAAACGCTAAAGCTACATTCAAGACCTATAGTAAGATACTGCGAAAATGTATACTTATATCACAAAAAAACTATAATCATAATCTAGTAATAAATGCCAAAAATAAATGCAAAGCTTCTTGGGATGTTATTAAGAAGAGGTCAGATTGTGTTGGAGCTAGTGCTGAAATAGAGTCAATCCAGGTGGATGGAAAAATAGTGAGTAACCCACATGAAATTGCTGACAAATTCAACCACTACTACGTAAATTTATCAAAAACATCGAATACGCACATAGAAGAATCACGCACACTATACAAAATAGATAATCAACCAACTAGCATATTCTTAAAGCCGTGCACTGAAAAAGAGGTTACAGGCATCATAAGGTCCTTAAGCAATACGAGGTCTGTTGGGGTAGATGAGCTGCCAACGCGCATATTCAAACTGTGTAATAAACAATTCACACCAATAATTACCTTTCTCATTAATTTATCATTTACGCAAGGTGTATTTCCCGAAACACTAAAACGTTCCATAGTTAAGCCAATATATAAAAAGAATAGCAAGAAAGATTTAAATAACTATAGACCTATTACACTAGTACCTATTCTTTCAAAAATTTTTGAAAAAGCTATGAAAAGTAGACTTTTGTCTTATTTAGAAAAACATAATATTATAGCCAGTCAACAAAATGGTTTCCAGAAGGGTAAATCCACAGCTCTTGCCGGATATAAACTTATGTGCAATATTACGGGTAATATAGACAAGAGAGTTCCAGTTACGGTTGTATTTTTTGACATGGCTAAGGCCTTCGACCTTGTTAAACACTCTATCTTGATAAATAAATGTGAAAAGTACGGCGTTAGGGGTAATGCACTTAACTGGATTAGTAGTTACCTGACTAATAGAACACAGTGTGTACATATCACTAAAATCAATGGAAATAACGAAGCAATTGATTACAAATCGTCATACCTACGAAACAATTCTGGAGTGCCTCAAGGAAGCGTCTTGGGACCACTTTTGTTTCTATTATATGTCAATGATCTGCCTAAAGTCACCCGATATGATACTGTTCTCTTTGCTGATGATATATCACTTATAATACCGGATGATGATAATACAATTACCTACGAGGCTGCCATAAATAAAGCAATTGAAAATATCAACGAATGGTTACATGCAAACAGTCTTAATATGAATGCATCTAAAACCAACTATATACAGTTTTCAAACTATAAATCTAAGACTCATGTTCTTAATATAAAAAGCAAAGATAAAACCATTAACGAGGTCTATGAAACTAGATTCTTGGGAATTGTAGTAGACTGCTATTGTAATTGGAAAGGCCATGTGCATAGCTCTTGTAGTAAATTAAGTCGTTTTGTATTCGCTCTTTACCGTCTACGAAGAACAGCGGGCGAGAAAACGGCTCTTCTAGCATATCACGGCTATGTGTCGTCGATATTGAGGTACGGGATTGTCTTGTGGGGAAACTCTACGGACGTTAATAAACTATTTTTAACACAAAAAAATGTGTGCGTGCTATTGGCGGTGCAGGCCCTCGAGATAGCTGTAGACCATTGTTTAAAAAATATAGATTATTAACATTAACGTCGCTTTATATTCTCGAAGTAGGGTATTTCGTTAGGAATAATAAGGATTTATTCAGGGTTCCAGTTCAAAATCATCGACTGCGGCCAAGAGATCCATTCAAACTGGTAGTTCCTAGGTGTAATAGTGCTCTTTTTCAGAGTAACTGCCATATAATGCCAATACGGATATATAACGCAATACCTGTTAATATAAGAAGGCACCCTACTACATTATTTATGAGAATGTTAAAAAAATGGCTTATTGACAATGGATTTTATAATTTGAAGGAGTTTTTTGACATGCAACAATCATAATTACCATAATCTGTTTTTAATTTATATTATTGTATTATCTATGCGCTAATTGAATTCTATTTTTTCTATTTTAATTTAAATAAGTATAATCTCCAATTAATATAATGATCATGACCTGTTTTAATTTAATTTTTAAGTTTTTGCATGCTGAGGAATCGGCAGAGCACGCCTGCACTATTAAAAAATGTCTGAATACCAATATTGTAAACCGTGTCTCTATAGCAAATAAATATTTCATTTCATTTCATTATTTAAGGTACCTTACATTTTCCACTTATATTATTCACTTTACATAACATCGTGTGCACACTTTTATTCATCTCGTACTATATTTTATTTCTTTCATAGACTAGTCATCACATTATTCATCGGTACACCTTTTCATAATTATAATATAATATATATTATTTATTAGGTACTTTTTATTATTATTTGGGGCGGCCGCTCCCTTTTATTTATTCATTATATAAAGTCGACTTTTATTTTATTATTTATTAATATTTTAAACAGTACATCTTAGTGCCTGTTTTGGTTGTGCGCACAACTCATTTATTTTGGGGGTCATGGTTTAAGCCTCTTTTGGACTCCAACTTATCTCACAGAGAAATTTCCTTTACACCATGATCGAATGGAAGGATCTGACCCTCCATGTACCATTTTTATAGGGTCATAAATTAAGACATCTTTTGGTCTCCAACAGTTTTCAAAGAGGAATCTCGTTCACATCTAGATAAACCTGAAGGACCTGATCCCTATAGTACCTTTTAATGTGTACCGTATCATCTTTCATCTATCTCTTTCATTTATTTATATGTCCATATCTTTCATAACCATTTACATAACAACAATCCAAAATAAGAAAAATTAGGTAAATAAGATTTTTCAATGCTTTTGGGTGATCAGTCCAATCGCATTGTCATCCTCAAGAACCTAATTAATCACAAACTCTTTTTATCCATATAACATTCAATGCCAGTCTTATACATTCCAAAACATTAATATCCGTACCTAATTGTCAACATATTGTTACAAAAAGATTTTTAATACAGATCGCTATAAGTACACCTACTTCCTACCTTTATCCTATTTTTCTCGTCCTCGTATCTTACAGTCTAGATGCTTTTTAGTTATAATCCGTTTTAGTTATACAACTTTTCGTCATTGCATTGAAACTCATAACAATCGGGGGCAACCCGGGTGGCATTGTTTATGAAATCATTCCAAGTAAGTATAGATACCTCTCTTGCTACATCCGTATTTAGCGATGATACCTTTATCTATCGTCTTGCGCGGTTATACCGGCGTTGGTACAGGAATGTGATAACAATCCTTATTTATTAGTCGTGTAAATTAATAACTGATGGCACTAAACATAAGCTATCCTAATGAAAAATACTTAGAACTCTGTTTGAACTCATTTTTAGATTAATCAAATAAAGTCTATGTCTCATAATATTTATAATTTTAATTAAACTAATTTTGACCTACGTCATATTCTATTTAAATGTCAAAAAATTTAAAACGATTATCTTTCTCGATAGTCTACATAAACAAATACTAAAAAAAACCTTTTTATTTATTAATATAATTTAAATACAAGACAAGCTAACTAATCAATGCAATGTACCTAATTAACCTAATTGAATTGTATAGATCACCTCAAATAATTAAAAGTTTTTAATACAGAGCAGTGAATGAAACTCTACCTTTTTCCATCAGAAATTGCTAGCAAAATATTGCATTTATTAATTTATTTTATTTACTTAATTTTTAATAAATTTATCGGATACTATTTTATCTAGTTGATACCTTTACTACTTAAATGTAATGCTAATAAGTGCTTGCATTAACGTGTACAAATATTTTTTATTAAGTATTATTATTTAAAAAACAAATCTAAATAAAATTTCTTTTAAAAGTTACATATGAAATAGTCGTCTATTGTTGTTTTAAAATAATGTGTTTACAGCATAAGAACCAATAATTACTCATGGTCTTCTGCAATAATTTTACTATTTATGTGAACAAAATTTTAAATTTAACTTGGTTTTCAATTACTGTCTCATGATTCGGCTTAAGCTTATGCTTCCGAAGTAATAAAATGAAATGTTGATTAATGATTACCTGGAACAAGATTGTTATTGTAACGTTCTGCAGCATTTGCAACGTGTAAATTTCGAGCGCGTTACGCTGACTTGACTGAACACAAAACCAACTTACAAGATGTTGTGGTCTTTGTCTGAATACTAAGAACTCGTGCATGATTTGAATGATTTAGAAGTACTAAAATTTTTACTAACACTTCTTTTTATATTTTACAACAAATTTCCCAATTATGCAACAAACTTCTTTTACCAATATTCAACACTATAACAAAACATCAATGTTTAATCTTTTAACAAATTACTACGTAAATAAGGCCAAAAATAACGAAAGTTCAGGTTTCAAGCAGTAATTTAACTTCACTTAATTTTTACTTTACTTTTGATTTAAATAATTTAGAATAAACTGTTTATTACCTACAACATGACATGAAACGCAAAATGCAACTTAAAAAACTTTTATAATTAATAAGTAGATACGACAATTTTCGACTAAACAGAAAACTGTATAACTGGATAACTGTAAATATCTTTTTGATTAACCAGAAATAGGTTGAAACAAAATACGTTAAGTAATTGAAAACTATTTGTAACAGTAATTTTCGTTTTTAAATTATACTTGTACAATTCACATTATTGGTACTTACTTAGTTCTGAAGACGTGGCTAAAATATTATTATCAGCAACATAATTACACTGTAAATAAGATAGGTTACAACAATAAAGAACTTCTGCTTCTAAGTAATAAATAACTTAGTCAATTATACTCTCTTAATCTCTCACAGTTAAATAAATACTATGCATAGCAATAGCAAACAATTAAAATCTTTAGGTAATCTTGAAATACAAAGCAATAAAAAAATCTTAACAAATAAAATCATTATGTAAAAGTACAATTATTTTCTCTGACCTTTTTATTAAAGTTATTTTCTATTTTCTATAATATTACCTTCTTTTTTCACAAGAATCTTTGATATTAATTTAATACATTTCATTTGAAGTCTTTTAATGAATTTATAGTGCCACCATTATTTAAAGTCACAAATTATTAATTTATCGTCATATCGTCAACAACTGTTAAACATATCAGGTGCTTATTATTCTATCGATTACATTTTATTTTATTTTATAGCTAATATCAAAAACGCACAACACAAAATATCCAATGAAAAACATATAATTTTTACGGAAGTGAAATTGCTTCCATGAAACAAATACTTTCAAACTGACCTACAGACAGACACGTGTCTGCAAAACTATAAAGTAGTAAAAAAGGAAAATAAGACATATTAAAATTTTAAAATTAATGAAATTTACATTATCATCTAATAATTAAAAACGCATCCATTAGCGTGAGCTATACTAAATAAATTCTTCCGCAACCAAATTGTTAAGCGAGTTTACTCAATTAATTCAGTTAATACTTAATTACGTAGATTAATTAAACTTTTACAAAAAATATTTTACTTTCCGTGGTAAAAAAAAAGTTGTTACATTACCAATAAATTCAATTACATTTCGGAATTACAATTCACTTTTATATTACCTAATTTATTAAACTGCTACGCAAAAAAAATGTAACATTAAATTTTTGACTATATTTTTGGAAAACTGGCCTGATTCACGCGGCTGGTCCACATCCGACTCCTGCTTCACCCAGCGCCCAGCTATTGCTTCCACCATCTCGTCTGACTCTCGGCAGTCATCTCTCGAGAGCAGCAGCACCAAATCATTTACTTTGTTTTCAATTTATTTACAGGAACATAATATTGTAGTCTTCATAAAGTTTTACTAGTTTACATCTTCATAATTTATAAAACTTGCTTTAATATCTCCGAAGCACTTACGTAGTTAAAATTTTGATGAAAAACAGTCACAGTTATTATTATTGTTATATTGTATATTAATATATTGTCTTTTTTTAAATATATTAATTATGTTTATTTTTATATTGTTTCCTCACTTTTTTTTTGCACCATGTTATATCTATTGTTTTTATTTATACACTTTAATTTTTCACTTTTCTTTTCTATTAAACCATCTGGCCCAGCGCCGCCAATAGGCATCCTGGCAGGGTCGCCATGCAATGTGGGGACCGGGAGAAGCGTTGAGTGAAACGACTGTAGTGCCTTAAGTATGATTTAATACTGGTTCATCAATTAGCTATGACATGTAATGCAAAGGTGCGGTGAGTCATACACTACAATATAGATTAATATTAGCTGGTTCGCAGTATTTTTCTGGTTTGAGGTTTCATTTCATGATTTTAAAAGGTAATGGTTGTTTTTATTTCTGGTAATAGATTTCATATAGGCATAGGCAACTAGTTCATACAGCATATTGATGAGTTATTTTAGTATTGTAAAGTTCGATATTGGCGTTGTTTTAAATAGGGTGGGTTAGATAGATACTTATTGATTTAGAAAGATTTGTAGAATTGGGGGCGGTCTAATTATTATTGCTGTTGTTTTGAGAAAGCAGAGGCGCGAGGAACCAAACAAAATTAAGTTGTTATTTTTATTGTAATTAGCATTGTTATTCTGCTTGGTGAAAAAAAAATATATTTCGTGGCCGTCGTGACGCGACTTGCGATTCGTAAGGTTGTCCGAGTTTAGGCTTGCTTCTCACTAGACTTTGAGAACTGGTTTTGATTTGGATAGCAATAACCAACATAATTGTTGCTGTATTCAATTGTATTATAGGATAGCGATATGCTGTGCTATCAGTGGCGGTACCTTCATACAAGCCGAAAAGCCCAGCTTGCCCTAACAAAAACTCAATATCACTACTGGTAAAACGCAATTATTAAAAATCACTTAATATTTTTTACCTGTGTTAATTTTCTTTCATCAGCATTCAAATTATCAATTTTATAAGTTTCTCATATTAAGAATCACCAAACAAATCGCATAAAGCGGCTTATAAATCGTGCGATGCTTTACATCTCTCTCGCACAAGTTGGCTTGCAACGGGGCTTCGGATTTAAAGTATATCCGCTCTCTTCTAACTTTAACAAAATTGCTACTCTATAAACATAATACTGCGTAAGTATGTATAGATTCTATGAGAAATTCATACTCTTCGTCAAAGCCAGCTTGCGTTATGAAGTTCGCAAGTAAGGCCTTCTCCAAATCAGGCTTTATTTCTACCGAATCACGTGCAACTTCAACGAGGGCGAAAAAATCAGAGGCGACCGACGACAGCTCGAGCTCGGGCGAACCAATCAGAGGCGAGTTTTAATACGCGATTGTGCTGTGCAGCAGCCACAGGCTGCAGACAGCCATTTTTATTTTTATTCTTTGTTATTGTCATACTTCACTTTGTTTGAGCGATTGTTTTTAATTTAAGTAACAAGTGTTTTCGTAATTTGTGATAAAAAATGTGTTACGTCGCTTTAATGGTCCCTGTGACGAACTTAGATGTGTTGGGCATGTGATGTGTTGCAAACGAATGTGTACTTAAACGTTTTGATGATTGGCATACGAAAGGCAGAGGTAAATAAATTCTTTGAACATCACACAAACCTACACCTGATTTATGTATTTCGCAAACTATTAAAAGTCACCGAGGGCATTAATTATAATAGGTCTATGTAAAAAAACTCTTTGAATTGTTGGTTGCTTCCATTCAAAATAAATAAATTAAGTGTAGAGAGAGGCCTATTAGTATTACATAATATCGACTGTGATTCCCGCGAAAAATGCCCATTTTTGCATTTTGTAGTAATTTTCCAGTTGTATCGTTTTTATCGAAATAGGACTTAGATTAAAACAAAAAGGGAAGATACGGCATGCTCCTACTTGTAGTCATTCAAAATATAGTCCTACTCAACTACTTAAGCAAACACTCACACACGCACACCTATAAAGTGTAAATCGAGCGAGCGAGACAAAGCGGTAAGTTTCAACGTCAGCGCGAGGGAGTCAGCGAGTAGCGCGTTGACGTCTCGGTCGCTTCGCAACAGACGAGTACGTACGACCGATTCCGACGCCACTGCGGAGTAGCGTCTTTCTCTTTTTCACACAGTAGAATATCCGCAATAGAGCGATGTAGCCTGTTCGCTCGGCAATTTGTGACTGAAGTGAAATTGTGCCTTTAGGCCTTATTTTGGCGGCTCACTCACGAGACGCTAATGCCGTATCTTCCCTTTTTGTTTTAATCTAAGAAATAGGATAATAAATGCATGCTTAATATTACGAATCTCCACTCGGCGAGAATAAGCTGAGTTCGGACGGCCGGCGCATCGCATTTTGTAGTAATGTTGTACCTACTTACTTAGTTGTATTTATAGTTTTCATCGAATAGGATAATAAATTCACTACCTACTTTATTCCTCATGAAGTAACAATTATTCTGGTATAAATTTTACTCAATAATATTATCGTAGATAAGAGAAATTCACAGTTAACTTAACGCAATTTTTGAAGTTTTTTTGGTTTTGAATAACATTTTTTTTCTATATAAAATCAATAATATTTAAAAATTCCGTGGCCGCTATGCATTATACGACGAGATAACATTCTCATTTTTTTATTTCATTTGTTTAGAACAGTAGTTCAATCCAGGAGCTCAAAAAAGTGCCGTCGCGCAATTTATGAAAATCGTTCTCTGCAATTTTGGGTTTAATTAAAAAGTTTAAGCGAAATTTACAAAAAGCGAGGCCGCTACGTACTATGCCAATAGCTATTCTACACTATTTAATAAGTAAATACTGTTAATATATATTTGTTTCTGAGATCAAGAACGCCAAAATTGGCCGAAGAAATAATTTTTTTCAAAAATTTCTGTTGGCTTTTTTTGGCATTGGCTGTTTTTTTTACAAACGACAAGAACGATTGAAATGCCACGGCCTATGACGATTTAAGTAAAAAATGTAGCTAGTGTCACAACATAGCAACTACCTAGGTAGCAAGATTAGGAACTTCAGGTTTCGTGGCTTGCCCCAATCTGAAGCCCTAGGCACGCCACTGTGTGCTATATTATTATTTTATGATGCTAACTGCTGTAATACCAACACCATACTGCGTTCCATGACTAGAATTGCTGACGTAGGGAGCAAAACAGCTATGCTCAAGTGGGACTGGGCGGGCCACATTGGCCGAATGCAACCCGAGAAATGGGCACACTCCATCACGCCTTGGGTGCCTGAGAACGGGAGGCGTGGGCGGGGACGACCGCGGAAACGTTGGCGAGACGATCTCGATGCCTTTGTGGGAAACTGGTGGGAAAGCGCCAAAGATAAAAATGCGTGGAAGGGTTTGGAGGAGGCCTTTGCTCAGCAGTGGGACAATATAGACTAAAATAAAAAAAACTGCTGTAATATAACACTAATTATAATTATCTTTGCAGCGTTGTAATGTATTCGTTGCCTGTAACAATCGCTTCTTATCGTACAGTCTAAAATCTTGATAAATAGGTACTTATATAGTGTTGCAAGGGATTATTATTAGCATAAAACGGGGCTAGTAAACACAGTGAGAAAACCCGCCGGGCACAGCTTGCTATACCTACTTATCTAATATTATTGATTGTGAATTACCTAGAGATATCTAAGTCGGAAGAGTGGTGAAAAGAAAATACCTTTACTGGAAGTAGGCGTAACCGGTTAATTAGGGTAGGTAGATATAGATAGATTATTTAATTCACCGGGTTGAATTTAGCAGATTTGGAAGAGTTCCTTGCACAATTATCATTCTTCGTTAAACGATTATGATGATATAGAGAAATGTTACTACTTGCGAAGTACAGAGTAGATGGGACGAGTAATATTACCTAGTGATATCAGTGCAAAAGAATAGGTTGTATATAGTGATCGTACTTGACGACAGATTATTATATGATGAAATTATACTTATTTTTTAAATGAAAATCAAACGTGGTAGCGTTTGACAATTAGTAGCATAAATTTATATTTATTACTCTAAACAAGATCAATGAAAAACCAAAAAATCAGCTATCAAAAATATAAAGATAAAACTTTTAAAGTAAGTTATTAGGTAGGTAGTCCGTTTTACCTTTTCTGGTAAAAACTTAGCACAAGCAATTGTGCCAGTCTTCTCCTTGATTTACGTTTCCGAATTCAAGGTTTAAAACTTTAAAATGTGGTTAATTCTGAAAAATAAATGATTAAATAATAGTACTGACATGAGTACCCATATGCAGAGAATAGATTTATTTATTTATTAATTTATTTATTTAGACAAACATCTTAAAAGCTAACTCCAACCCTTTCGAATTCCACGATGTGTTGTGGGGAACCAAGAGACGGATTCTCTCTACTACCTGCGGACTGTCGACCATATGATGAATTATCAAAAGATAGTGTTTTATCAGTATCATTAGCCTCCTAAATTTGAGAGTTTCCATGTCAACCATGCCCGAGACGAACAGTGATGGATATAAATAGGGATAATATCCATACCGTTTTTATATAGCCAGCGAGCAAATTTGCGTTGGATTTTTTCAATCATGAGAGCATAATTCTCGTATGGATCCCAGATAACGGCACCATACTCAAGCTTGCTGCGAATATATGCATTGTACAATACCTTTGCAACCCATATATTGTCAAACTGTGCAGCTGTTCTCATAACGAACCCTAACAATCTATGCGCTATTTTACAGATACTTGTCACGTGCTAATGGAAGTCCAATTTAGAATCTACAACTAAGCCTAAGTCCTGAATGTTATTCACTCTTTCCAAGAGAGCGTCTGCTAATTTATACGTGGTACTAAATGGTATTTGCTTTCGTGAGAAAGTCTTACACTTACCAATATTAAGAGGTAGATTATTGTCACGGCTCCATTGGAATACAGCATCGATATCTTTTTGCAGTGCCACCGCCTCAGCTTCAGTTTTGATACCCAGGCTCAGCTTGAGGTCATCCGCAAGTAATAGACATTGAGACGCAGCGACAACTTTCGCCAAGCCATTATTGAAAATTACGAAAAGTGTTGGTCCTAGGGTACTCCCTTGACTCATACCGGATCTCGTAAAGTAGCTTTCCGATTCGTACTTATTTAGGCGTACATATTGACAGCGGTCTTCAAGGTAGCAGGAAAAGAACTTGAGGACTCTCGGCGTGAAGCCAATAATTGCCAAATTCTGCAGTAGTTTATCATTGTCAACCAGGTCAAAAGCTTTTTGGAAATCAAAGTAAGCCGCATGAACTTGCCGATGATTATCCATTTCCGCGTACACATAATCGACGTGTGTGACCAAGTTCGTAGTGGTGGAACAAGCCTTTCGAAACCAATGTTGGCTGTTGTTCAACAAATTACAGATTTGGTTCCTAATAGAAATATTTAGAATAGTTTCAAAATATTTTGCAAAAACCGATAATACTGCAATTGGCCTAATGGCCGAGACATCCATTCCCCCATTCTCTTTTGGTATAGGAGTAACCCTGGATAGCTTCCAAGCTTCGGGATATTTTGACTGACTTAAAGACAGGTTATAAGTGTACAACAGGGGTGTCTCTAAAGCCGATAAGCAATCTTTAGACAAAAATACAGGAACCCCGTCAGGTCCACCGGCTGATCGAGGCTTGAGGCGCTTAACGGCCTTTTTCAAATCTGACTTGTCCACTGCTACAATAGATACATTGGCAGAGTCAAAATAACTATGAGCGGCGCAGGAGGCCGTGTCCGGATCAAGTAAAGGCTTTTTGGCATGAAAGACGGAGCCAAAATAGTCAGCGAAAGCGTTGGCTGCGGCCTGACCTTCCACCTCAGCGTTATTGTACGTGTATTTATCTACACGTTTCCTATCTTTCTTTTTCTCCTTAACGTAATTAAAGAACTCCACTGGATTATCTATTGTATCATTTTTATATATTGACGATATTTGCTTTTGATCATGTTTATAACTAGATCCCTGTAGTAAACAAACATTTCCCTATTAAATACTTTCCCTTCTTCTTTGAACCTCTTGTGATGAAAGTATTTATTTCTTATATTACTTATTAATTCTACACTGTACCATGTCGGATAGACGTATTGCTCGCTCTGTCTATAAGGATTTTTAATTGGTACAAATTGTTTTGTGCAGTTTAGATACCCATACCCGTACCCATTAAAACAAAAATATTTAAGTATTTCCTTAAAGAAATAAAAATAAAAACAACGAAATAAAGTACCTTAGGTGCATACTTCTTGAGTGACGTTACCATTTCAAAATAAAGAAATGCTCTTATTTGCGGAGTAAATTAGAAGTACTTTTTAAAATAAAATAAAAAAATACAATAGTTGACTAGTTGACAACCCTTAATCAATTTTTAAAGCTGGCAAAATTGACAACTGGAAGACGCAAATTATTCGTTTTATTTTGCCCATAGCTATAAGTCTTGATATAGGGCACTTAGCGAATAGAATGCATACCAGAAATATTCTCAAAACCCTTTTCTATACTATGTTACAAGAATAACTCACCTTTGTATGCATCGAGCAGTATTTCCAAAACCCTGAACGTATAATTGGCCCGCCACAAAAACACTTGCACTTTGACAACTTCTGACAAGACACTGAGTGAAGTCAGAGACAAGAGCAATTCACTATGCCCCATTATTATAATCTACTTTCTACTACAAAAGACGAAATCGATAGAAATAGAATAGTTTGATTTTTTTATATCGGATGAGCTTATTTTTGGTTCAACGGGCAAAATATCCATATGTGGCAAAATTGGATGGTTTTACGGTTCTATTATTACCAACGCGCTGCACGTTATCAGGTACTCAATTCGTCTGCCACTTCTGCCAGCCAAGTATGCGGCCGTTACTGTCGCTCCCGTATTGACCTTACAAGCATAGAAAACATTACAAGCCACTTAAGAAAATGCCAAACCTCACAATTGGACGCTGTTCTAATTATCTTATAAAGTATAATGCTAATATTAGTAATACTTCATAGATGCACTTATCTGCAATCCGTTTCACGCTAAAATTCTTAATGATAATCTTAATTTAAAAAAAGTCAATGAAAGTTTAAGTCTTGCATTTTTAATGGATGAAAATACAATACAAAATCAATTATGATTATTTAAGACGTATTTTTATCTTCTTTAAAAATATTTGAGTTAAAAAAACTCTACCGAATTTATAAAGATCCAGTAAAACGAAACGGTGGAGTGATTGAATGATGTTTGTGTGAACGAATGAAAAATTGTCACAAATTTTGTATATTCTCTGTGAATATCATTTAAACCCTCAGTACTCAGAATAATAACTAAAGTATTATTCTATGCCTCAGAATAATAACTAAAGCATAGAAGGAGTGCTATGACATTTGAGTGTGCCTTCCGTTTGTTGTCAAACAATTTCATTGTGCTGTGATCCCTTTTGACATTTTATCGATATCGCAAGATGCTGTTTGTCCATATTAAAATGCAACATATTTCATCTACAAAATACCTATAGAAGTTGCTATTTAAGAACGATTTGATAAAAAAATAACTACCTATTATTACTTACCCTAATTTGGTATAAAAAACACCGAAGGCCAAGGCCTGGGTACATGAAAACTTTCATTTAAAAGCTGTTACCTTACAAGAACCGGCTGATTGTCAAACTTCGGCATCTGTCGCGGTCGTTTTTAAGTTGAAGTACATTGCTTCGCATAAAATACTTTTTTTAAAATAGTTTCAAATGGATAGCGATGGATGTTGAGGTTAAACAATTAGCCCCTTGTTATTTTCTGACTATCTTAGTTTAGCATTAAAAGACTAAACTCTCTAACAGAGGGCTACTAAAAATGGGACAGTCAAAAAAAAACTGCAGTATTATTCATAACTCATAATAATGTGAAAGATCATTTATTTTTAAAGAAAATAGAATAAAACACGTTAAATATTACTACGTGTGCGCCAGCCCGGTATGGAGCCCTGGATACGCCATGTACAAAAATCAAATAGAACGGATACAAAAAATATTAGTTAACCACCTCAATTATAGGCGACGGTTAATTTCTACATCATACGAAGAAAACTGCTATCGTAATAACTTGTTAACACTAGAACAAAGACGTATAGTATCGGACGCTAGTCTTCTTTACGACCTGGTGCACGCACAAGTGGACTGTCCGGAGCCTGCTGGTGGCCGGTGTGAGCTACCGCACTCCCTCACGCCGCACGCGGCACACACCCTTATTGGCTGTACCGCTGCGTGTTACCAACTATGCCCGTAATGCTCCGCTCACAAGAATACCTGAAGCATACAATGATCTGTTTAGCGAAATAGATATATTTGCATGTACTAAGAAAGCCTTCATCGTCCGCGTTAGCAACATCTTGAAAGAACAGAACAACCCTGACATTCAACAATAGCTAACAATCATATGAGACCGTTACTATGCGCACTAAGGCTCGGACTTCATGCATCCGGAATCAGTCCGGCCCGGGAAAAAACCAAATTCGGCAAGTAATCGACTACACGCGCTCCGTTTTGAATCCGGAGAGAAATTTACTCAGTCGGTCTCTAGCACTTGCGCTGGATAGTCGTCCAGCCGACAATGGAAAGTTTAACTTTACTTGAAATTGTATGCTTAGCTGTAGCCGTTAAGAGGCCTATTACTTACATCTCGACTGTGATTTTTGCGTAAAATGCCCATTTTCGCATTTTGTTGTAATTTAGCAGTTGTATTTATCGTTATTATCGAAATAGGATAATAAATTCATGCTTAATATTACAAATGTCCTTTTGCGAGGATAAGCTGAGTTCGGACGGCCGGCGCGTCGCATTTTGAAGTAATTTTACAGTTGTATTTCTCGTTTTTATCGAAATAGGATAATTAATTAATTATAAAATATTTATTCATTATGAAGTAAGTAACGATTATTCTGGTATAAATTTTGCTCAATAATATTATCGTAGATAGAAGAAATTCACGGATACCTTAAAGCAATTTTAAGTTTTTTGGTTTCGAATAAGATTTTTTTTTTCTATATAAAATCAATGATATCTAAAAATTCCGAGACCGCTACGCACTTTAAGACTATATAAGTGATAACATTCTATTTTTTTATTTCATTTGTTTAGAACAGTACTTAGTTCAATCTAGGAGCTCAAAAAAGTGCCTTCCCGCATTTTATGAAAATCTTTCTCTGCAATTTTGGGTTTAATTAAAAATCTTTATTATTGAAATTTGGCATTCACAATGCTATATATTTGTAGAATAAAATGTTTACTAGAAAAAAAACAACCAGTCTGGAAAGCTCGAACGGGATTCGAACCCGTGACCTTTTTATTGCCGGTCCACTGCTCTAACCGCTAAGCTACCTCTCGGAAACCCCAGAAGACTCTTGAATTTTTTTTTTATCGGGTAAGCGCTTGGTCTTCATCTTACCTTATGGTAAGTGACGATAAGGCCGAAGGTGGAAGCGCGCTTCACCTGGAATCCTCACTGAGGAACTGGCTATCTTATCTCAAACTGCCGAAACACTACAATGCTATAAACATCGTTGTTATGGCGACAGACTTAGATAAGATGGTGGTAGCTAGCCAGGCGGACTTAACAGCCCTACCACCAACCAAACCGAGCACACAAAGATGTACCCCCCGCTGGGAATCGAACCCGGGACCTCTAGGTCTGAAACAGGTAGCTTAGCCACTAGACCACACAGGCGGTTAAATTTTATGATTTTTTCTAGTAGTGCTACAAGCCAGCGGTATTACGTCACTGTGAAGTGTGTGTGCGTGTGTTTTTTTCTTGTAAACATTTTAATTAAAAAGGACAAATTATTACAAAAAGATAAGGAAATAATATTATGGCCGGAACATGGGTCTAAAACAGACTCAGCTACAATCAACAGTCTGGTTGGCATTTGTTAAGTCACCCGGACCCTAGTATTTGTCCGGTGCGTCTTACACAATTATTAATACAGGCTTCTCAAAGGAGAAGATCAGAAGTAAACATAGACCAACTGTTTATTTCAGTAACAGGAATAGTTAAGACTGCCACCAGGACTATGTTGTCTGGATGGATAAGATCCATTTTTAAAGTTGCAAATATAGAAGCACCTCCGGGCAGTATACGTTAAGCAAAATTTACAAAAAGCGAGGCCGCTTCGCATTATTCCAAAAGCTATTCTACATTATTCAATAAGTCAAAATTGGTAATGTATTTTGGTTTCCGAGATCCGTAACGCCAAAATTGGCCATTTTACGCAAAAATCGCAGTCGAAATGTAATTGGAATAAAAATGGAAACAGAAGAAAGTGAAAAGAAATATGGGTTAATCCTTTTCACATAGACCGCATAACGGAATATGAATTCTACAAGTCTTATACAAAAATACGGTTCTTTTCTGATAAATTCTACGAACACTACTACTACTAGTAGTAGTAGTAGTGTACTAGTAGTAGGGTACCATTATTTATTCTGTGCTACTACTACTATCACCATAATGAGGCGCTCGGAATCGACTACTATTTTGCAGTTTTGCTTGCGCACGCAACACGACCGACCGCTTTGAGCGTCTGTCATCGACTGGCGCGTGATTGATCCGGACCGGACCGGAACGGACGTTTCTCGAGTTCTCGTGTGGTCAGCTCCATACAACTTCATACGATATTGATAGGCCCCGCCCCCCGTGCCGAAAAATAACGGACCGGCTACTCGGAGACGTCCGGAGCATGTTTCGGTTGCTTCCGGGTGAAAATCGGGATCGGAAGGCCTCTGATCACATGTAGTCGATGCAGTAAAAACTCATATATTTGTTTGAGCTACGGAATGAATTTTTCGGCACGGGGGGCGGGGCCTATCAATATCGTATGAAGTTGTATGGAGCTGACCACACGAGAACTCGAGAAACGTCCGTTCCGGTCCGGTCCGGAGGAATCACGCGCCAGTCGATGACAGACGCTCGAAGCCGTCGGTCGCGTCGCGTGCGCAAGCAAAACTGCAAAATAGTAGTTGATTCCGAGCGCCTCATTATGGTGATAGTAGTAGTAGCACAGAATAAATAATAGTACCCTATACTACTAGTACACTAGTAGTAGTAGTGTTCGTAGAATTTATCAGAAAAGAACCTTATTTTTGTATAAGACTTGTAGAATTCATATTCCGTTATGCGGTCTATGTGAAAAGGATTAACCCAATATCTTTTCACTTTCTTCTGTTTCCATTTTTATTCCAATTACATATCGACTGCGATTTTTGCGTAAAATGGCCAATTTTGGCGTTGCGGATCTCGGAAACCAAAATACATTAACAATTTTGACTTATTGAATAATGTAGAATAGCTTTTGGAATAATGCGTAGCGGCCTCGCATTTTGTAAATTTTGCTTAACGTATACTGCCCGGAGGTGCTTCTATATTTGCAACTTTAAAAATGGATCTTATCCATCCAGACAACATAGTCCTGGTGGCAGTCTTAACTATTCCTGTTACTGAAATAAACAGTTGGTCTATGTTTACTTCTGATCTTCTCCTTTGAGAAGCCTGTATTAATAATTGTATAAGACGCACCGGACAAATACTAGGGTCCGGGTGATTTAACAAATGCCAACCAGACTGTTGATTGTAGCTGAGTCTGTTTTAGACCCATGTTCCGGCCATAATATTATTTCCTTATCTTTTTGTAATAATTTGTCCTTTTTAATTAAAATGTTTACTAGAAAAAAACACACGCACACACACTTCACAGTGACGTAATACCGCTGGCTTGCAGCACTACTAGAAAAAATCATAAAATTTAACCGCCTGTGTGGTCTAGTGGCTAAGCAACCTGTTTCAGACCTAGAGGTCCCGGGTTCGATTCCCAGCGGGGGGTACATCTTTGTGTGCTCGGTTTGGTTGGTGGTAGGGCTGTTAAGTCCGCCTGGCTAGCTACCACCATCTTATCTAAGTCTGTCGCCATAACAACGATGTTTATAGCATTGTTGTGTTTCGGCAGTTTGAGATAAGATAGCCAGTTCCTCAGTGAGGATTCCAGGTGAAGCGCGCTTCCACCTTCGGCCTTATCGTCACTTACCATAAGGTGAGATGAAGACCAAGCGCTTACCCGATAAAAAAATAATAATTCAAGAGTCTTCTGGGGTTTCCGAGAGGTAGCTTAGCGGTTAGAGCAGTGGACCAGCAATCCAAAGGTCACGGGTTCGAATCCCGTTCGAGCTTTCCAGAGACTGGTTGTTTTTTTTCTAGTAAACATTTTATTCTACAACTATATAGCATTGTGAATGCAAAATTTCAATAATAAAGATTTTTAATTAAACCCAAAATTGCAGAGAAAGATTTTCATAAAATGCGGGAAGGCACTTTTTTGAGCTCCTAGATTGAACTAAGTACTGTTCTAAACAAATGAAATAAAAAAATAGAATGTTATCACTTATATAGTCTTAAAGTGCGTAGCGGTCTCGGAATTTTTAGATATCATTGATTTTATATAGAAAAAAAAAATCTTATTCGAAACCAAAAAACTTAAAATTGCTTTAAGGTATCCGTGAATTTCTTCTATCTACGATAATATTATTGAGCAAAATTTATACCAGAATAATCGTTACTTACTTCATAATGAATAAATATTTTATAATTAATTAATTATCCTATTTCGATAAAAACGAGAAATACAACTGTAAAATTACTTCAAAATGCGACGCGCCGGCCGTCCGAACTCAGCTTATCCTCGCAAAAGGACATTTGTAATATTAAGCATGAATTTATTATCCTATTTCGATAATAACGATAAATACAACTGCTAAATTACAACAAAATGCGAAAATGGGCATTTTACGCAAAAATCACAGTCGAGATGTAAGTAATAGGCCTCTTAACGGCTACAGCTAAGCATACAATTTCAACTAAAGTTAAACTTTCCATTGTCGACTGGACGACTATCCAGCGCAAGTGCTAGAGACCGACTGAGTAAATTTCTCTCCGGATTCAAAACGGAGCGCGTGTAGTCGATTACTTGCCGAATTTGGTTTTTTCCCGGGCCGGACTGATTCCGTATGCATGTAGTCCGAGCCTTAGGTTATCCCTCCTCAAAAAAAAATTATAGCGAGTAATACACAGGGTACAGTATAGTCATAGTATTCTACTATGACATGGTAATGTAATGCAGAATATAATATAATGTGATGTAATGTGCTATGTACTTATATATTTATGTATCTTATCACAATATGTATATGTATGTGTGTATATATATGTATATGTATGTATATTTGATATGTTATATTGTATGTATGTATGTTTATGTATATGCGTTTATGTATATGACATATTGAGTTCGCTATCTCAGGGCAGAGACAATTCTCATCTTTAGTAGTTATTTTTTGATTAATTTGTTTTGAATTTGTAACATCATAATGATTGCTACCTACTTGTGGTTTGTTTAAGGAAATCTGCAAATGGGCCTTACTACCTATGCATTACTTTAAGAAAAAACTGTATAAAACGCTGTTTGGTTTCTAAATAAATAAATAAAACTACCGAAGCAAACAAACTAAGTACAAAACAGCCTAAGTCCATACAGCCTCAGTCTATACAGCCCAAGTTCATACAGCCTAATCATTGACAAAATAATTAAACAAATACAATAGAATTTCTATTGTTTCCGAGCTCTAGGAGTCCTTGCTACAGACGTGGGGATATTCTGATAAATAAGTAATTAAATAAATCACACGCCATTAAATATTTATCATATTTACTTTCGGTAATTAAATTAAAATAAAAAATTTAGATGCTATCCACCTAACAAAATATTTAACAAAATTGTTGCTGACCCCCTAACTAGATAGTAGTAGTGAATTAAAATTAACATTTTTAATTTATTGTTATTGAACGGAATTTAGGGGGTATTGGTTGTGTTCTTTTACAAAATACTACCTAGCCTCAAATGTAACAGTGGCGCCCAACGTGGGGCCATGTGCGACTTAACCATGACCCTCGCGTGAGTATTACTTCATACAAGTTTACAAGTGTTTCCCTGTTAACTAATAATAATAATAAGAAACATTTATTTCAGACTAAAAAGGAGAACGCGTACTGGCGTACAACCGAACAATGTTCATGTTTTGGTACCATATTTGCATAGTTGGTTTCTTAATTTATTCTCATTATTTTCCAGCAAAAGTTATATTTTTAGAAGTCCGGGGTAAAAAAAAATTGTAAAGCGAAATAATAATACTAAAACTAATAACGAAACGCATTTCAACTAGCAGAAACTATACGCAAAACGCAAATCTGCTGTCAGAGTTGCCTGGCATAAAAATATTGATTAATCGATTTTGAAATCGATTCTTCAATAGCTATTAAGTCATAATATTTTTTATCTAGTTTCGATTAAAAGCTTATTTGTGTAATTATTTTGGAGCTTAAACCTATACAATTACACATTTTTATCATAAAGTGGTTGATTATTTACTTTTGATATTAATAATTTATATTATTTTTAGAATCGATTTTCTTATCGATTTGTTTCTCGTAAAAAGTCGAATGACACTACTTGCAACACTGTCAATGTCATCATAATAAAAAAATTGTGAGTGTTTGTTTTGGTTTTAATAATTAATATGTACACCTATTTTGCGAAAAGCCGCTTTGTGAATGTGTTATTTTGAACAACACAAACAATATTGTGTTGTGCTTGCGCAGTACTTTTAACTGCACTATCGTAATAGTTTTACTGTCTAATTGGGTGATACATTACCATCACAATGTCGAGTTTTAGGCAACACCTTATTATATTTGTTATGCTTCCTGGAAATTAGCATCCCATTCTATTGCATCTGAAAGTAAAACTATAAGGTATGTTGGCCATCGCCATGACGTGTTGTATGTGGACATTATATTTTAAGAATGAGCAGTTGGAGAGTTGTCTTTCAAGAGCTAAATGAAGAGGATAAAAGGATGACTAACATAATTTCGAAGTGGATTAGATCACGAGAGGTAACATCTTACATTATTTACTTATTGACTACCTCTGTGGTGGAGTAATATGTACCTACACTGGTTTTCGTGGTGATGCCTACTCTGAGTTCCTGGGTTTGAATCCCAGTAGGGGCAAATGTTTATATGACGAATACGAGCATTTGTACCTGAGGCCATGTTTATTAACCTATATAATAATTCTACTAAATACATATATATACCATACATACCGATTCCCATCGGCTTCCCTATAAAAAATCCCACTCCAAGGATCCACCATGCAGATCTTAATAATTATGTCAGTAAATTGCCACCAATGAGTTAAATATTCCATGTTTATTATTGTCTGATTTGTAAATTCTTGGCCAGCTTACCTTCGCCGTATTTCCCCACACACACACCCCTTGCCACTGTTATTACTACTATCACTACTGTATTTTCACCCATTGGCCTATTAAAAAATATCACAAGCCTTACAGTGCTTACTTTGGGACTAGGCCACTGACCTACTTAAACTATCAATTTGTTACCTGAGACACTCAAGATAGTAAATATTTATGTCAGCATTCTTGTATTATAGAGGTCAGCGGGCTAGGCTAATTGGTGTAAGATTAAAAAATATGTACTTTACTACACTACATTTTATTACACTCTGTAATTTAATTGTGATTGTTTATTCCAGCTTTCTTCAAAAAATGAAGCTTGTGTTCCTCATTGGCTCCGAGCTTGAAGAGCTTCATGTAGAAGTGGACAGCCAGAGTTTTAACTGCATTATGGGGCTACGAAATGTTGGGTGCTGCTCACAGATTTGCTCGCTATGAAGGTATGACTAGACCTGCTCCACTCTTCGACGATGTTCCTTAATTACTTTTTATTTTAATATTAAATATGTGACCAAACTAAATTATTGTTTTATTTCCACTCGTCTGTGTGTATGTACAATTGTCAAACTTCTCTGTAGAAAGACCAGTCGAGTTTCTGATTTAAGTATTTAAAATGTTCTCATTTTTAAATGGGGCTCCGATAATCTAGTGGAGTTTAATGCCAAGAAAACACAGGTGTGCGCGTTCACAGCGAAAAAGTCGCCATTCCTTCCCCTTCCTTCTCTTCAGGGTACATCTCTAGGCCTGCAGAGCAGTATTAACATGCTCGGTATGGATATCCGCTGCGATCTGAACCAAAAGGACTACATCGAAACCGTGATTAAAAATGCCTCACGTAAACTCGGTGTCCTGAACAAGGTGCGGCGATTCTTCACGCCTGATCAGTTGTGTCTATTATACAAGACACAGGTGCGGTCTTGCGTGGAGTATTGCTCTCACCTTTGGGACGGCTCCGCAAAGTACCTTCTCGATGCCTTGGACAGATTGCAGCGCCGCGCTGTGCGCATTATCGGCAATGCGGAGGTCACTAAAACTCTCGAGCCTTTGCAATTGCGTAGAGATATTGCGTCACTCAGCGTCTTTTACCGTTTATACCATGGCGAGTGCTCTGAAGAACTCTTTGACCTCATCCCTCCTTCTCCCTTCCTCCATAGGAGTACGCGTGCTGCTCTCCGGAGTCACCAATTTACAGTCTCTAACATTCCATCACGCACAAAGAAATTTGGTGACTCGTTTCTTTGCCGCACTTCCAAAAGATGGAATACTCTACCAGCACACGCTTTCCCTCCTACCTATGACATAGGGTCTTTCAAACGAGGCGTGAAGAAGCACTTTGTGGGCCGGCAGAGTGAGGATGACTGATGCTACGTCTCTTACGCTGCACCAGTTGTCCTCGCGCCTGGACCTCATTTCCACTTAACATCAGGTGGAGTGGGGTCATTTGCCGGGATTCTATAAAAAAAAAAAAAAAAAAAAAAAGTTATAATCATATTTTTTAGGATTATTTTTTCCCTTTCATGAAGTAATTTATTAGTAGTATCTACCGGGAAGATCCTCGTTTGTACTCTAAATATAAGTAAGTTTGCATTCTGAGCAGTACCTAATTCCTATCTCAGAGAATTATTTTAACCACTAGGTTCCGCCCGTGGGGTGATTCGCGTTCCCATAGGAATATCGGCATAAAAAGTAGCCTATGTTACTCTTTGTTCTTTCAAATATCTATAAGCCAAAGATCAAGTCAATTGGTTGCTTAGTTAGGGCGTATAGGAAGGAGAAACAAGTCACTTTCGCATTTATAATAATAAATATGTAGGATAGGAGATGATTTCAAGCTTAATGTTGGTATAGGTAGGTAGGTAGTCTAAAGTTGCGACTACTAAAGTGGGAACGTGTATACCTAGGTACTTCTATTGTTAACATCTATGACTTTTATCATGTTTTATACTTACGTTTTATGTATTTTGCTTGTTATTTATCAAAACACAGATGAGTAGATATGTCTTTTTGTGTTTTAAATAACCAAGCACAAAGATCTGAATAATCACAGACTCACAGTCGCAGCAGTTCCTGTTATCCTATCCTATCTATCTGTCTTCTAGAATCTTTAACTCGGGCATAACAATACCTAGGTAGGTACTTACTTAAATAATATTGAAATGCACTACATAAGTACTTACCCAGGTACCTACCTACCTATTTTAGTTCGATTCACCATGGATCCTATAAAACAATCCATAATCCAATCAATCAAAGCGCGAACGTATGTACATTTTTAGATTAAATAATTAATTTGTCAATGTCAATGTCTTATTCATTGTCCGTCCCTCCCTGTCACTCAACTGTCAATGTCAATCAAATACAGGAAAAAACCTAACCTTAAAAAATTATCGAAATACAAGTATAACTTTTAAACCCCAACATTTAAAATTCTGTTAATTTATGTAGTAATTCCCAATAATATAATCTACCAAATGTGTAAGTCTTATGTCAAACATGAAAATTGTAGGCCTGTACAAATTCTCCATAGTAACCTGCTATTGTCCTTTACAGTCTATATTTTGTTAGTAACAATATTTGCCGTATCCTATGTTAGTAGTTATAATATTAATTCAAATAATGGTCGACACTATTTTTTTACATGAAGTGACACGCAGTACTGTAGGACAGGGGATTCCCACTGGTCAGCCAACGCACACAGGATGCCATTGGGGCTGGCGTACGCGGCTCAGCAGCGAGGCGCATCGTTTACGCATTATGGCATGGAAACCGTCCACACCAGCCTCGGCAAACATGCCAGACGCGCTACGTCGCCGTTGCAGCCCCATCAGCACCCTGAACGCATTGTTGTACTGGACACAGAGAGCGTTATAGGCTCTCTGCGTGAAGTCGACCTAGAGACCACACAAGTAAAATGACTGACAGTATTATTTAAATAATATTATCTTGATTTCAACAGTACTTCGCGCAAATCTTGCATCGGACCGGCAACTATCTCCGTTCCCTCTTTATGTCCATGTTGTCATTCAAGTCTTCAGTGATCCAATGACCCAGATACTTAAATTGAGTTACTCGATTCAACGGTATGCGATTGAGATGTATAGCCGGTACGGAACTAAGGTCTTTACTCGCGTTTTAAAAACCATCAATTTGCTCTTACTGGAGTCCCCGGGCCACTGAAGATTCTCATTTTTTCAATAAAATTCTTAAGCCGTTTATCGAGGGACTCAGCAGCACCATGTCATCAGCATAGCTTATGTTATTGACGCTGACGCCACCCACATAACATCCGACCCTTCTGCCGCTAAGCCCCACGATAAGGCTATTCATATATAGGTTGAAAAGCAGTGGAGAAGTGATCCCCCCCCCCTGTCTCACCCCACAATCCAACACATACCCGTCTGTGAGAGCCCCTCATTTCACATAATTTATTTGGTTTCCATACCAATACTTGAGAAGAGATATTATCTCCTTAGGTAAAGTAGTCTCAGACATCAGCTTCCGCCTCAGAACATCGTATGACACTAAATCGAAAGCTTTTGAAAGATCAAGAAAGCAAGCATAGATTGGTGTTTTTCTCTCTGTACAGTACTTGACAGTTTTCTTGAGATACAAAATTGCACTTTCGTTAGACAGCCCTGCCCCCTTACTCTTGAAACCAATCGCTATTGGATCGGATTGGTATTGTGAATTTTCGTACTCCTAAGTTACGACACCAGAGCTAATATGGATTCATATTGCGTGGATATTAAGTGAAAAAAATACAAAACTCAATGCCATTTAGTTCACCTAATATGAATCCAAATTAGCGCTGGTGTCGTTACTTAAAATTACGAAAATTCACAATACCAATCCGATCCAATGGCGAACGGTTTCAAGAGTAAGGGGGCTGGTCTAAAACCAAATCGGGCATCATGCAAGTTTAGGTGTTTATTCATGTATTTCTCAAGTAAACTGTCCAGACCTTAGCTATTATAGTAGCTAGCGAGATAGGTCTATAGTTGCCCATGTCGGAAACATCACCTGTTTTATTTTTAATAACCGGTACAACAATGGTCTTCATCATTTCATTCGGAATAAATGAATGACTTACACCTAAAGAAAAAAACATGGCCAACAGTCTGGGCGGTGAGCTCCCGCGAAACGCAGGTGCTCGATACAGAGGTCATCGTGACCCGTAGATTTACCTCTAACCATGTTTTTAATTGCATCTTTAACTTGCTTCGCAGTAAACAAAGTTTGAACCTCAGTCACATCCGGTTCTAAGTGGACCTCAGTATCGCATGACTGCATCTGAAAGTTTAATGGTGATTCAATCTTAAAATAAATTTAAAACAGGTTGGCAATGTGCTTAGGCTCATGAGCAACAGCGACACTCACTGGCAAACCCGCCTTAGGATTCAGTTTGTTGGTGTCTTTCCAAAATTTACTGAATTTTTTGTCAGAATGATGAGATGCAATTATATCCATACGTATACGGTCTTTATTATCCTGACACCACTTAACTACTTAACTTAACTTTGTTTAAAAAATTATTCTTGATTCTATCATTTTTTGAAAAATATACCCTTGTTTAGGCCTACCATGTAGCAGCCAGCGATATATACGTTACACTAGATAGGCCCTTCCGAACACGCACTATGTTCCACCTCATCTGCGGAGTCGACTTGGCACCTTGTTTTAGTGTGGCTTTGACATTCGCGCGTGCGGAGCGGTGAAAATATTTTTTTATTTGTTTTCAAAGTGTACACCTAGACGTTTACTACAATTCAAATGCCAAGTAAGTGAAATTAATTGTTATTTAAGTCATTATTATGTAGTTAAGTATATCGTATTAAAAGAATAGAAAAGATATTTTTTCAATTATGTTATTGACAATCTATTTGGGACGCCATCTTGATACACACTACGTTGTGTTTAACCGATCTGGCGCTGCGGCGCTGCGATGTCTGTCTGTTGATTAGACGACATTTAAATGTTTAAGCGCTGCAGCGGCTGCAGCGAATTTTAGGTCTCTCATTCCAGAATTTGAATAAATGGTTTGTATGGACGTTCTTGTCTATACTTCTAGGTCAATGGTAGCAGCACCCACATTTGAAAACCAAGCCGGGCCTCCCGACAAGCATTTCAAACATGCTTGTTCCATCGAGTAATACACACATCAACAGAATCTAAGGATATCTTAATCCTAAATTATTTACGACTTTATAGTTCAAAATCTTTTTAGTTTCCATTAAAAGTTTATACAGAGATTGAAACCTCTTTTATTCTATTTTCAAAATTTAAAATTGTTAATAAAAAAACAAAAGAAAAAACGGCGGCAAAATTGTTAGTAATTCGTTACTTCTAGAAAAATTAAAGTTGTTTTATTAATATTAATTAATGAAAAGGGCTTAGATTGTTTTTATTTTTTAAATAAAAGTGCCGTGTGAACTTCAAGAGTCATGTCACGTCGTCATTTGAGTCGAGATGAAATGTTACGAGTCATGTTAGAAAATGGTGCCATTCAATGCGTCGTTGCCAAGGCCCTACACACCTGCCAAAACGTGAAATCAAGGTTATGGTCACGTTATCGCAGTACTGGGGATGTGGCTGAACGGCACACGGGTAGATATCGTGTAACTACGCAGAGACAGGATCGATTTCTCCAAATGACCGCGAGAACACAAACCAATATCACAGCGATGCAACTAGTACAAAGGCTCCAGGAGGACCACCAGCTACTGATAAGCAACCAAACCGTGCGAAGGAGGTTGCATGATGTTAATCTTCATGCTCGAAGACCGCTACGTGTTCTCAGGATCATTTACCATGGAGTGACAAACAATGGTCTTTGGTACTGTTCACCGATGAGTTCCGTATTGGGTTTCATCCGGATTCCCGAAAAACATGCGTTTGAAGAACTCCATTAAGAGTAAGCCGTCTACGGCACCCCCAGGAGATCCACTCATATCAAGGCGGAACAATCATGGTGTGGGCAGGAATTCGTCTTGGCGGAAGAACCCAGCAAGTTTGGATCCAAGGCATCATGACTGCACAAAAATACTACGAGGAGGTAGTAGAGCCTGTTATTGTCCCACACGGAATCAGCCAGGAATTTGTACTCATGCACGATAATGCTCCTTCCCATACAACGCGGGTGGTGTCGGCTGCTCTCCGAGACCACGATCTTCAAGTTTTGGATTAGCCTGCACAGTCGCCCGACTTAAAATCCTATCGAGCATGCTTGGGACATGTTGCAACGAAAAGCTTTGAGAGATTTCCCGCCGAAACCGGAACAACAACTTTACGAACATTTGCAAAGAACATGGGACCTCATATCGCAGCAAGACATTCACAATTTAATTTTAAGTTTGAACAATCGACGTCGATGTGTAATTAATGTAAGAGGTTTCAACACTGATTATTAATAATTAGATTTTATAAAAAAATACAATTTTAATTATAATTAATACTTTTATAAGAAGAGTTAATTTTTTTATCATACTAATTTTCTACGGCGATTAAAAAAATTTACATTTTTATTAAAAACACGAAAAGTTTTTTATTTTTTATTAAAGTCCTTAAAATAACCTATAATTCTTCCATTTCCTACATCAGAAAATTCTTCATAGATTTTTGGATATTTGATGAAATATAAAATATCCCTAGATTCTGTTGATGTGTGTATATGTTCGTTTTTTAATGTTAGCTTTAGCCTTACAAGAATTCTTAGCACCTTCAGAAAGTATATTTATAATATTGTTATACATATCATTTATTAATTTATGATTTGAAATATTACAGATTTTATTATTACAATTGCCTAATTCAGACGGAAAATCTATTGCTTTAAGCAGACATAAGACTTTAAACTATCGCGTTGCATTGCATTAAAACTGTTTTAACGGGACCTAACACAACTAATTTTGTAAGTAAGTACATATCTACGCTCGTGACCACGTTCGCTTGTGACCACGGCCGCAGCATCGCGGCCGAAACGTCAAGCAGTAAGTAGATATGTACTTACTTACAAAATTAGTCGTGTTAGGTCCCGTTAAAACAGTTTTAAGCATACATTACAATAATTACTATAATATTCTATTTGACTACAATCACGTTCACCCCATAACACGTAATTGTACTTCGACGTTGCATCCTCGAGATTTATATTCACAAGGTAGTCCACTCTTCAATGTACCAGGCATCCAACACATATTAAGAGCTATCTAAAAGAAATTTTATTAAAAAAAACATAAAACGTTACCCATAGTATAGACACAGGCGCCATCTAGTGAATACCAACCGAGTGCACGAGTTTGTCACCCGCGCTGTCATCGTCATTCGCTTTTCGTGTTCGGGCATCCGCACATCGTTACCCTAAAAGTGTTTTGTGTAGCAAAAAACTATGTGCAAAAGGAAGCATGGATATTCATTATATACGCATGTGGAAAAACTGCGTAAACGACGATCGCCAAGTAAATCAGGTCAGTCAGTGTTTTAAATATTACATTTTGTCGATGTTATGATTAAATTACAAAGACAAACAATTTTTTTAAAACTATGTGATTCGTTAGCGAATATACGACTCAGAACCTCTTAGTAGACATTCAAAGTAGAAACGTTATTGAAATATATTTCATAGTACGTTTCCTTCTTAATTTCGATTAATACTTTCGCTAGTGCCTTTGTGGTTACCCACATTTAAGGACTTTTTCACTATTTATCAATTTTGAAGAATACATAAGACCTTTAGCTTTTTTAAATAATAATTAGCTTTTTTAAATAATAATAAAAAGTAAAAAACACATAAGTAGTACCGTGAAGTGATTACGGTCAGTGCTAGTATGAAATATAGTATCGTGACGAGATTACGATCGATATTACGGGTACCTACCCTATGCTGTGACGCGATTACGGTAGTTCTATTCTTCGGTCATTCCTTCCAAATGACTCTTTGTTTGCGCGAGGCAGTAGTTACCTACATTCTATTTTTTTTTACTAATCTTTTTATTGGAGTGATTTTTGTGTGCAAGTGATTTCTACAAAATCTTACAGTTCCGCCTTACATACTGCACACTTTGTAGTACCGTGACGTGATTACGGTCAGTGCTAATATGTAATCTAGTATCGTGACGCGATTACGATCGATTTTACGGGTACCTACCCTTATGTAGTACCGTGACGTGATTACGGTCAGTGCTAATATGAAATATAGTATCGTGACGAGATTACGATCGATATTACGGGTACCTACCCTATGCTGTGACGCGATTACGGCAATTATATTCCTCGGTCATTCCTTCCAAATGACGCTTCGTTTGCGCGAGGCAGTACCTACATTCTATTTTATTTTTTACTAATCTTTTTATTGGAGTGTTTTTTGTGTGCAAGTGATTTCTACAAAATCTTACAGTTCCGCCTTACATATCGCACACTTATGTAGTACCGTGACGTGATCACGGTCAGTGCTAATATGAAATCTAGTATCGTGACGCGCTTACGATCGATATTACGGGTACCTACCCTTATGTAGTACCGTGACGTGATTACGGTCAGTGCTAATATGAAATCTAGTATCGTGAAGCGATTACGATCGATATTACGGGTACCTACCCTATGCTGTGACGCGATTACGGCAATTCTATTCTTTGATCATTCCTTTCAAATGACTTCGTTTGCGCGAGGCCTCTCTCCTACCACAAGGCTTAGTGACTCCGATTTCAATAAAGAACCGTAAATAACGGACGTATATAAATCTAATATTGAAAAAGACTTACGATCTGTCATGACCGTAGCACAAGTACACAGTCCGGATCTTACCCAGACCATCCAGGACGCTAGCGATACCTAGTCGTAATAATCCAAGCGCAGCAGAGGAGTTGCCAGTTGTAAATCCAATATCGTCGGATTTTCTTGACGTTCTTGGAGTTTCTAAAGTGAAGGAGGTACCATTGGGATCCAAAATACCAGAAGAGGTCTCTAAACGCTAGGGAAATCCTCATAGATGGTATGAACAAAGATAATAAAAAAGAACTGTTAGCAACAACTTTGATACCTGTTTGAAGTTGGCCAAATTATGCTGCATTTACATTATGAAAATACCACGAATAGAAAAATGCTTACACTACCTGCCTACTCTTGATAAAAAATTCTTGTCAATGACACATGATGTTAAAAGAGACGCACATTCTTTTGGAGAAAATTTGGGAGAAAAGATAGAAGCTGCTAAGGCCGCTAAAAAATCTGGTTTGCAAATACGGAATACTAACAACATTGGACCGTCAACTTCACTAAGAACTACGTCGCCCAGCAGGGAAAGTGGCAAGACCCATCCAAGCAACAAGGTCATGGGTTGCCAGGCCGGGTGGAAGCAAGCAAAGATTTTTTTTTTATTTTTTTATACTAAGCCCGGCAAATGACCCCACTCCACCTGATGTTAAGTGGAAATGAGGTCCAGGCGCGAGGACAACTAGTGCAGCGTAAGAGACGTACCACTCGCCATGGTATAAACGGTAAAAGACGCTGAGTGACGCAATATCTCTACGCAATTGCAAAGGCTCGAGAGTTTTAGTGACCTCCGCATTGCCGATAATGCGCACAGCGCGGCGCTGCAATCTGTCCAAGGCATCGAGAAGGTACTTTGCGGAGCCGTCCCAAAGGTGAGAGTAATACTCCACGCAAGACCGCACCTGTGTCTTGTATAATAGACACAACTGATCAGGCGTGAAGAATCGCCGCACCTTGTTCAGGACACCGAGTTTACGTGAGGCATTTTTAATCACGGTTTCGATGTAGTCCTTTTGGTTCAGATCGCAGCGGATATCCATACCGAGTATGTTAATACTGCTCTGCAGGCCTAGAGATGTACCCTGAAGAGAGGGAAGGGGAAGGAATGGCGACTTTTTCGCTGTGAACGCGCACACCTGTGTTTTCTTGGCATTGAACTCCACCAGATTATCGGAGCCCCATTTAGAAATGAGGTCCAACACCCGATCGAGCTCAATGACAAGATTTGCTCGCTTCATTTCGGTGTCTACCCGCCCAGCCGTTGGGTGCCCGTTATATCCCCCATGCACTGTGCTATCATCTGCATAGCAATGAATGTTTCCAAGAGGAAGCATGTCATTGATATGCAGAAGGAACAGCGTGGGGGATAGAACGGAGCCTTGGGGAACACCAGCGTTCACTGACATGAATCGCGAAGCGCATCCATCCGAAAGGACACGGATTCTACGCTCATGCAGGAAGCTAGCAATCCAGGTACAGAACTGAGCGGGCAAACCGTATGCCGGGAGCTTGAAGAGAAGAGCTTTGTGCCAGACCTGATCAAAAGCCTTGGCTATGTCAAGGCTAACTGCCAGTGACTCGCCACGCTTGTCAATAGCCTCACCCCAGAGATGTGTGACGCACGCTAGAAGATCACCCGTTGACCGTTTTGGCCGGAACTCATATTGACGATCGTGAATTAGGGAGTGATCTTCTAGGTATCGAACAAGCTGTTTGTTTAATATTCGTTCTAGGATCTTACACAACTCTGAAGTTACGGCTATAGGGCGGTAATTAGTCGGATCTGACCGATCTCCTTTTTTAGGGATCGGTTGCACATTAGCTTCTCTCCAAGATTCCGACACACAACCCGAAGAGAGAGAGAGACGGTACAGACGCGTTAACACAGGGGACAACTCCGCTGCACACATTTTCAGGACTATTGCTGGGATGCCATCAGGACCGTTAGCTTTCCGGACATCAATTGACTGCAGTTCCGCACGGACATCACACTGCCTGATTTTAATATCAGACATTGTGTGGCCACAGTGAGGAATTGAGGGTGGCTGTGCATTACAGTCATCGATCCGGGAGTTAGCCGCAAAGAGTTTGGCCAGGAGATCGATATTTTCCTGCGGCTTGTGAGCTAAAGTTCCGTCAGGACATCTCAGTGGTGGCAGCGAGGGTTGACAGAAGTTGGATTGCACGGCTTTGGCCAGACGCCAGTTCTTGGCTCGTTCTCGTTCTTGGCCTACTCGTGCAACGCGCTGGGCATCCGCTCTAATGTAGGCCCTCTTACACGACTTGGTGGCATTATTATAGGCTGCTTTTAGCAAACAAGTTTCGGGATCCCCGTGAGCTTTACCTCTGATCCAAGCGCGGTATGCCGTCTGTTTGCTCTCAACAGCGCTGGCACACTCGCGATTGAATCAGCGGTTGCGTCTGCCTTTGCTGATGACATAGGAGTGTGGAATTATGGCCACACAATGTCTGATATTAAAATCAGGCAGTGTGATGTCCGTGCGGAACTGCAGTCAATTGATGTCCGGAAAGCTAACGGTCCTGATGGCATCCCAGCAATAGTCCTGAAAATGTGTGCAGCGGAGTTGTCCCCTGTGTTAACGCGTCTGTACCGTCTCTCTCTCTCTTCGGGTTGTGTGCCGGAATCTTGGAGAGAAGCTAATGTGCAACCGATCCCTAAAAAAGGAGATCGGTCAGATCCGACTAATTACCGCCCTATAGCCGTAACTTCAGAGTTGTGTAAGATCCTAGAACGAATATTAAACAAACAGCTTGTTCGATACCTAGAAGATCACTCCCTAATTCACGATCGTCAATATGAGTTCCGGCCAAAACGGTCAACGGGTGATCTTCTAGCGTGCGTCACACATCTCTGGGGTGAGGCTATTGACAAGCGTGGCGAGTCACTGGCAGTTAGCCTTGACATAGCCAAGGCTTTTGATCAGGTCTGGCACAAAGCTCTTCTCTTCTCGCTGATTCAATCGCGAGTGCCTGCATAATAAATCTCGAGGATGCAACGTCGAAGTACAATTGAGATCCTCGAGATTTATATTCACAAGGTAGTCCACTCTTCAATGTACCAGGCATCCAACACATATTAAGAGCTATCTAAAAGAAATTTTATAAAAAAAAACATAAAACGTTACCCATAGTATAGACACAGGCGCCATCTAGTGAATACCAACCGAGTGCACGAGTTTGTCACCCGCGCTGTCATCGTCATTCACTTTTAGAGCTTTTTTGCAAAATTAATTTATATGGGGCCAGCATGTAAGGGAAGGGAGGGATCTTTATATAAATCTCTTCGGATGCAACGTCTCGTACAATTACGGCCAAACTTCACTTCAGGTAAGTTTGTTTAACCATCAATTATATTCTAATTTATTAAAAAATTTCTTTGGCTTAATGCGATCAAAGTCGCAGACAATCAGTAAGGGTAAATGATCTGACCAGTAAGTTTCATATAAAATGCTAGCATTTAGAAACGAGCAGTGCCCTGCATCAGTCATGACACAATGGTCAAACCACCTTCGACAACCATGTGCCTCACTTACAAAGGTATAACTGTCTGGTTTCAAATAGTTTAAATCAACGCTTGGTCCACATTTGGTCGGCACAGAAACTCAAAAGTTCCTCACAGAATAATTCTCCGGGGTGGGCATTAAAATTAAGTATAGTAACAGATTCGGTTTTGTTACTCTCTATTATCGCTAGCATAGTAACAGATTCGGTTTTGTTACTCTCTATTATCGCGTTAATTACACTAAGGCACTCCGCAAAACCTACCAGGTTTTTATTTGAGTCTACAGGCATTTATACAGAAAAAATTAGCACCGACCGTGAAGGTATTGCTGCAGGACACTGCAGCAATACCTTCACAGCAGTAACACGCACACTGTCCCATGGAATCACAACCAGTGATGGAAACACACTCTATCTCCACATAAGGGCCGCCGTACGGTCTTCCACGTAATATACCTGCATATGTGTCCACTGCAGATTTTCCCGTACAGGCAAAGTCGTCATCAATGGTGCCCAGGAATCATGCGGTAAAAGCCATGTTATAAGCGTTGACGTTTTTGCAATTAAAGCTTATTAATTTTGCTGTAGTACCCATTAATTTGATTATTTCTTAATGTGTTTATGTATTTTTTTAATGTGATTATTTCTTAACGCCACCAATAAGAACATTGTTTCTGTCTGTGAACCGACTCTGAAAGTTTATAAATTTTCTGAAAGAAACGCCAACCGGCCACAGCATGTCACTCAGGAAAATATGCAACTTACTTTCGGGTATCGTGAATTTATAAGCATTATTATAGCCTTTGTCTCAACTCATAATAATTTTATTCAATACAACTATGTCGTTTGTTTTCAGTAAGATGTAATCTTCTATATCCTTTGAGTTCATATCCATATGTACGTTGGATATGAACAATTGCACCTGTTTATCGGCGGCTTTAAAACTATTAGACTGCTCTAGTTGTGCTTTACCTTTGTTACTTTGTTACAGACAAGAAATCCTTGCAGACATAAGTATTAGTCTATAAGACATTAAAATTTAAAAAATTGTCACAAAAACACCTCACAATACTCAAAACATCCGAGACGAAAGCTACTATTTATTAACTTTACGTTTGACAGTTCACGTTGTTGTTGTAGTTGTCGATGCGGGGTGAAGGTTACGATAAAATCGTCGATGTTTGCCTAGCGAATACCAATCTCATACACCTAAATGTCAAATTGTAGGTCCAATTCGCGCCACCTGCATCGTTGTAGCGCTAATGTTGATGAGTGCGAGGACAAGGCTTAGCGAATACGAACTAGCCGACTTGCCGATATTTCAACGATAAAATCAAGGTTGTAAAGATGTTTTCACTTAGAGAATTGCATAGCTGTTCTGTAATCTACGACGTTGGACAGTTTTCCATTTCTCATTAGGCGTGTTTTGTGTCCAATCACCTTTTCTTTTTAACACTTTAGCCATAGTTAACTTTTGTCCATCAGCTGTTTGTTGTTATCGTTATCATTGGATTCCGGTAAACAAGTACTCGACACAGCGCTTTCCGTAGATACTCGTCCCATGTTTAAATCGTTCGGCCGTAAAAGCGAGTGCGCCTTATTGCTATCATGGGTGGGTGAGAGAGAGCGCGATCGACTCGCCGTGCGTTCTATTCCATCACAGGCACGGGAGCAAGACTAGTAGTAGGTATTTGATGTGTTTCGTTCACGTTCGTAGCGGCCACTAAGGCAGTCGGTCCGCTGTCCAAGTTAAAAGCACCCCTACGAGTATTGACATTACGTTCAAAATTGTATGAAAGACCGGAGACCCCTCCCCCCCACCCCTCACAATTGATATGGCAGCGAACTTTAATCTAGATTTACCCCAGGGGGGTACCGACACATCCGGTGTCGGAGAATCCCCCCCTGAGCGTTCTCGCTCAGGCTGCCCTACGTATTCTGGGGAGGGCAAAAGTCCGCTCGTGCCAAGGCATGCTGCAGGCAGGAGAAAGGCAGGACAATTGGCACCCCCTCCTACGCTTCGCGTGGACTTCTGCAATATCAGGGGAATCCACTCTAACTTGAGCGCCGTCCACCTCGAGACGGCGAAACCGGCCTTGCTCTTCCTCACCGAGACGCAGATATCCCCCCTCCTGACATCTCGTACTTGCGCTACCCGGGATACAATCTGGAACATGCATTTGTGCCACGAGCCGGTGTTTGTGCCTATGTCAGGGAGAATATGTGCGTTCGTCGCCTTGGCAATCTTGAAGATAGGGACCTCTCCATCTTATGGCTGCACGTCGACTGCTGACGTCATCCTCGCGTCTACGCGTGCCTGTATAGGTCCCACAACGGTAACATCGGAACTGACCAACTTATCGAGACCGTCCAAACAGCGACAGACTCCCTTCTCCAACGGATCCCCTCGGCCGAGATTGTGGTATTGGGAGACTTCAACGCCCACCACGTCGAATGGCTTGGTTCACGCACAACTGACCACGCCGGTAGAGCCGTTCATGACTTCGCTTTGGCCTACAGTCTGTCCCGATTGGTAACCGAGCCAACACGGGTTCCAGATGTGGAGGGCCATGCACCTTCTTTATTGGACCTTCTGCTGACCTCGCACCCAGACGGCTATCAAGTTTCTGTTGATGCACCACTAGGCTCATCAGACCACTGTCTGATTCGCAGCACTGTGCCTCTCACATCATCATCATCATCATCAGCCAGAAGACGTCCACTGCTGGACAAAGGCCTCCCCCAAGGATCTCCACCACGACCGGTCCTGTGCTGCTTGCATTCAGCGGCTACCCGCGACCTTCACCAGATCGTCGGACCACCTTGTTGGAGGCCTGCCCACACTGCGTCTTCCGGTGCGCGGTCGCCACTCGAGAACCGTTCTGCCCCAACGGTCATCGGTTCTACGGGCGATGTGCCCTGCCCATTGCCACTTGAGCTTGGCGACTCTTTGGGCTATGTCGGTTACTTTAGTTCGTCTACGAATCTCCTCATTTCTGATTCGAGCACGTAGAGAAACCCCGAGCATAGCCCTCTCCATTGCTCTTTGCGTGACTTTGAGCCTGCTAATAAGGCCCATAGTGAGCGACCACGTTTCGGTACCGTATGTCATCACTGGCAACACACACTGGTCGAAGACTTTCGTCTTGAGACACTGCGGTATTTTGGACGAGAAGATATTACGTAGCTTACCGAACGCTGCCCAGCCGAGTTGAATTCGACGATTGACCTCTTTCTTAAAGTTGGACCTACCTAGTTGGACTGTTTGTCCCAGGTATACATATTCGTCAACAACTTCAAGAGCAGAGTCTCCAACCTTCAGAGGAGTGGGTACGACACGTGAGTTAGACATGATTTTCGTCTTCTCCATGTTCATTTTAAGGCCCACTTGTTGAGAGACTCTGTTGAGATCACCGAGCATTGTACCGAGTTCCTCCAGGGTCTCAGCCATGACTACTATATCGTCGGCAAATCGAAGGTGACTGATGTACACGCCGTTAATATTGATGCCGAGTCCTCTCCAGTCCAGAAACTTAAACACGTCCTCCAGTGCAGCAGTGAAGAGTTTCGGAGAAATGACATCTCCTTGTCTCACTCCACGCTGCAGCTGGACTGGCTTCGAGCTCCGGTCCTGAAGACGAACTGTCATAGTGGCGTTTTCGTACAAACACTTCAACACTTCGATGTACCGGTAGTCAATTTGGCACCGCTGGAGAGACTGTAGCACGGCCCATGTTTCGATCGAGTCAAAGGCTTTCTCATAGTCCACAAACGCTAAGCAAAGAGGCCGGTTATACTCTTCGGTCTTCTGTATAACCTGCCGCAGCGTATGTATGTGGTCTATAGTGCTAAAGCCTTTTCGGAATCCGGCTTGTTCGATTGGCTGGAAGTCATCAAACCTGTGTGCGAGACGATTAGTTATAACTCTCGAGAACAGCTTATAAACGTGACTTAGAAGTGATATGGGTCTGTAGTTCCTTAGTAGGGCCTGTTGCCCTTCTTAAAGAACAACACAACCACACGTTCATGCCACGCTTCTGGCGTTCTACCTCCGAGGGAATTAAATAGGCTCTGAAGAGCTGCAAGTACCGGTCTTCCGCCTGCTTTCAGAAGCTCAGCCGTAATTCCGTCAGCACCCGATGCCTTGCTGTTCTTAAGCTGCTTGAGAGCCATACCAATCTCGTACAGGCTGATGTCCGGGATATCTTCGGTGTAGTGTCGGGTTAGCTTAGCTCTAGGGTCTGTAGCTAAGCTTTGTACAGGTGGCCCCGTGGATGTGTATAGCTGTCCATAGAACTTCTCGACCTCTCCCATAACTTCGGACCTGGACGTGACAGCTCTGCCGTCATCGGTTTTCAGCGTCGTCAGTTGGCTCTGCCCAATACCCAAATCTCTTGCAAACACTTTCGAACCTTTGTTTCGCTCGATAGCCTCTTTAATACGGTCGGTATTAAATCGGCGAGTGTCGCGAGTCAAAGACTTCGAGATCTGCCTATTGAGCCGCCGAAGCTGAGACGAATCGTCCGAAGAACGCAGAACCATAACGCGCCGCTCTTCCATCAGTTTGAGAGTATGGTCCGAGACCTTTTTAGGTCCTCTTATACGGTGGGTTTTGAAGAACTTAGACCCAACCGCATGGACAGTTTTTACAAACCGGTTGTTGTAATCGTCCACGTCTACGCAATCCTTCAGGCATTCGAAGCGATTTTTCAGTTCGAGCTGGAAGCTTTCGGGGTTTTGGATTTGGATGGGTGCAGGGCGGAGCGTAGATTTCATCAATCGACGTCTTTCAAGCTTGATATTAAGTTCAATGTGCCTCTTACCAACCGGTGATCACTGCCAGTTTTGAACGCGTTGATCACAGAGACATCATTGAATATTTGCTTTCTCGTCGACATGATAAAGTCAATCTCATTTTTTGTTGCACCATCGGGACTTAGCCAGGTCCACTTGCGGTGTTTAGATTTCCTAAAGAAGGAGTTCATCATGAAGAGTCCCTCCTTTTCCAGAGACTCCGCCAGCAGTTGACCCCGGTGGTTCCGAATTCCAACTCCAAATCGTCCCACTTTCAGCTCATCGCCGCTTCGTTTGCCCAATTTTGCGTTAAAGTCTCCCATGACAACGGTGTAATGAGTTTTGGAGACTTGTATGGCTCTAGAGATGTCCTCATACGTAGCCTCCACCTCATTGTCGGGGTGTGCTGTAGTCGGAGCGTATACCTGTATAACCTTCAACGAATACCGTTTGGTTATTCTGAGTATAAGGTACGCTACCCTCGACGACACACTTCCGGTCTTAACAACGTTGTTCACGAGAGAGCTGTGGACGATAAACCGGACACCACCCTGGGACAGTTGTTCGCCCCCCCGGAAATAAAGCAAGTTACCAGACTTCAAGATTATCGAGTCCTCCCCCACTCTTCGGACCTCAGATAATCCCACAATGCCCCACCGTATCTTGCTTAATTCTTCCTCCAGTTCGCAAACCTTCTCGTCGGTTCGCAGTGTACGCGTGTTGTAGGTTGCCAGGGCCAAAGTTCGTTGCTGGCGGTAGCCAGGTCTCTGCCGGAGATTCTTAACACCCCCTGCCCCGTCGCTGCCTTGGCCGCTACCGTAGCTAGGGCGAGCGGGGCCGCCGGGGACTAGGGGCCGGAGTTTAGTGCTGTCGTTCATGTTGGGGGGAAATCTCTCACAGAAACCGCAACCAGCGGCTAGCCGTCGAGTCTGGCATTATAGGTCAGCGGACTGGGATGGGATGCGAAGCTTCTTTGCGTCCTACCAGTGGTGGCGAGTTTGCTTCTCGCTGGATGATCCTGATGTCGCCGCTGACTCTGTCGTTGATATGATACTGCAGGGAATGGAACTTTTCATTCCAAACTCTGTGGTTCCCATTGGCGGCAAGTCCCAACCATGGTTTGGTCGTTGCTGCAAAATGACGTCTCGCCAAAAGCGACAACATTACCAAGCCTGGGCTAATGCGGTGTCATCAAAGGATCCAACCACCAGTGCGCTCAGAAAGACGTACAACTTTGCCGCCAGATCCTTTAAGAAGGACATTGCCAAGGCGAAGTCATCATTCATACGTAGAATTGGCGAGAGGCTAGTGCGTCTTCCTTCGGGGACGCGTGCGTTCTGGTCTCTCGCCAAAGCTATCTTAGGGAATTTTTGTAAGCCGTCCCTACCACCATTGCACAAGACCGATGACTGCCTGGCCTATACTGCAAAGGAGAAAGCCGATCTATTGGGCTCTCTTTTCGCATCAAACTCGACCTTGGACGATGAGGAAAACTCTCCACCAACCATACCGCATTGCGCTTGTACAATGCCAAACGTTCAGTTCCTGCAAAGGTCAGTTCGTAAGGCTCTTTTTTCCCTAGATATCCATAAGGCGAGTGGGCCTGATGCAGTTCCACCCATTGTGCTTCGGACGTGTGCTCCTGAATTGGCACCAGTTCTAACGCGCCTTTTCCAGCTCTCTTACACCACTGGCGTCGTCCCGAGCTCTTGGAAGACAGCCCTTGTCCACCCGATTCCAAAAAAAGGCGATCGCTCAGATCCGTCCAACTACAGGCCAATAGCTATTACCTCTGTAACGGTACAGAATGAATGGAATCCGTCCGTTAGTAAGGAATGTATGGGAGTAGCACTAAAATAAATATTTATGCGTAGCACCATTAATATAATAAGTATGAAAAGAGAATAATAATCTAGTTCAGAATAATGGTCAGTGAACTAGGGCTTCACCATTATTTTGAATTTCGCGGGGACTGCTCTGTGCGCCCCTTGCGACATAGGCGCCGTCTAGCGTGAGTTATTTACTTGAGCTTCGTGTTAGGTTGGCAATGGGCTTTATCTTTATTTTGAATTTCGCGGGGACTGCTCTGTGTGGCCTTGTGACATAGGCGTAGGTTGGCAAGCCGGTGCACATACGGGCGGGCGCCACCTATGGTCGGAATACGGAACTTTTTATATTTTAACAAAATACAGGATTATTGGCTTAAGTGGATGATTATTGAGAGGGAATTGTTAATAGAAGGCTACATTTAGATATTCAAAAACGTAATATTGGCTATCTGACGAGATTTGGTTGGATTATGGAAAAACTTTAGAATTGCGCGGCGAACGGCGGCAATGAGCGAGCGAGAGGTTGGGATAAAAATAGAAAGAGAGGTAGGATGTTATCTCCACGTGGCGCAACGCGAAGTTCGCGTATAAGAAATAATAAGCGACGCGAAGGCGAGGCGCATCGAAAAACAGCTAGCGATTGGTTGAAGGGAGGAAAAGCGGAAAGTTGGGAGAGGGATGTTAGGCGCGTGTGGCGCGAAAGTTAAGATGCTTGGGAGAAGAGAGGGAAATTAGGGGGCATTCAATTTTGAGACGTCGGAGGCATGGTCCGATTTAAGAGTACGGTAAAACTCATACGGGAAAACGAGCGTCCGAGCCTTTTAGCGCGCTAAGTGATATTCGAGTGGCGATTTTAACTAACATTGGTTGTGAAATAGAAGTGAATATTAGAGTAAAATTCTTGCTATCGCAACTCGAATAACTATAACAGAATGAAGTATTCTGGATCACGTTAGTGGACACGGGTAACGGTGCCAACAAAAGCTAACGTGGTTTCAACAGGCTTCGTTCTGGAGGCATTTGGCTGTATTCAATAATGCCGGCGTTATCTATTAAAACGCTAAATAATACACTATCTTCGAGAGACTAACGGGGGAGAGACAGTTGTCTCCCTAGTGAAAATTGAAGATAGGTCAGACACCAATTAGCTGGAGGTGGGCACGTACAACCCCGTCCAAAACCGTCCCGCCTCCTTACACACAGTGTAGTGTTAGGATTTACACTCTGAGTATACTGGCTCGATTGATAGTCCATTTAGAAGTCTGTTGCTTGCAGGGGCGACTCGGCTTACACAACTCACCACGAAATTAAGTTAAATGTGGCTTGGGCCTAGATTGCAAAGTACACAAGTAGGGACTGTTAGTTCGACAAAATATAGGCATTTCAAGTGAGGAAAGCTGTAGGAATCTATAGGTAGGCGGTTCTATATAATTGTTGTGAGGAAGTGAGGGGACAGTACGGTGTGAGCGCGCTGTGCGTACATAGGCTGGGTACGCGGGCCGCGGGGCCAGGCGGGATTAATTCAGACTAATAAGGTAGGGATAATTAGGTTACGGTGCTAAATAAAATTTACGATGAAGTGATGTGGGTCCTATCTAGGCATGTAATCTGTTACCGTAGGCCGATAAAATTCTAATTGTTTCCCTAAAGTTGTTACCAATTAATTATTCATCTTAAATAATTAACAGAAGTATGATAATATCGTACCATCATTACTTTGGAATACCTAAAAGGTCTAGACTGGTTTCCTATTACAAGAAAAATACTAAAAGTTTTAGCAAATAAGCATAGCTGTACTGTGATGTTTGATTTCTAATACTGAAATGACCAAACAGGCATTTTTAGCTTTCCCTGGGGTGCAATGCGGCCTTATATTGCTACACTCTTCAAAGTATTAAAAGTATACATCCGATACCTATTAGTAAAATATAAGCTGATACAAACTGAACAACTAAAACCAGTTTAGAACCTAGGATAATTCGTTGAAGGAAGACATTACAAGCTATGAGCTTCTAATAATCTGAAACATAGAAATAATTGATTGATAACAACCTGCTAATTAGCCTGATAATGGTCTACTAATACCTTTTGAATTCACCTTAATGGTCAAAGACCTCTTAAAATATGTAAGTACTTACTTCTAATAATATGAAACATTGAAATATTTGATGGGAACAATCTAAATCAATCAGACTAATAGCTAGTACAGTCAGCTTTATACCTATTAAAGTGAGTAAAAGATAACTTCTAAATATAATTGATTCATTGATTAACAGGGATAATTAACCACCTGATTTACTTACCTACTAAAAAATATACTAACTGTCTACGCCAACGTAGCTAAACAGAGGTGTGGAAGACCGCCTTAATCAAGCGGGGACGCGGGGAGACTGCCGCCGCCCCCGCCCGCCCCGCAGCAGCGCATCAAAAGGCTGAGCTGCACCGGCATCGGCCTCTTTCACCACATCGGCTCCTTCTGAACGCACGCGCGCGCGTGCGATCATTTTAGTTAAAGTAATTAACATAAGTAACGAAATTTTAATTAGTAACTCTGTAAAAAGGAAAGTAAAAAGTTTCATTGTTTTCCATTCATTCTTTTAATCAAACCCAGTATAGTCTTCGTATTAGACATTGGCGCCCGAACAAAAAGAAGAAGAAGCAATCTACGCGTGGCGTGGCGTGGCGTGGGGTCGCCATTTTGTCGTCGCTGGCCGGCGCCGAGCATCGAGCAGCGCCGAGGACCAAGCAGAGCATCGAGCTTCCAGCACGTGGATTCAGCGGCAATCAGGGGAGTGCCCTTCCTAAATATCTCCTAAAAATTTCCTAATTTCCTAGATTACCTGCCTACCTAGGTACCTGCTGCGAGTTTGTTTGCAAGTGTGGCTGGTAACTCATTCTCTTTTAACCTATGTAGCGGTAGTTGCATTAGAAAAAAATTCAGGTTTTCACATTCGATTTTTTGCCCAATATGCCCACGTGCATTGTCCACGTGCGTGGCCTAAGCCCAGCAGCTCGGAAGACGACAGTGGGGAGAGCATAGAATAATCATAAATAACTTATAACATTTCAAATACATATATCGCTGCACATTCCCGTTAACATTCATTATTTCATTTTCATTCATTCTTAGCGACTGCTTAAACTTTAACGACATTTATCGACATTTATCCCAACCATAGTCTTTTTTATGGAATAGTGAATTCATTTATTAATATTACTTTATTATTGCATCTGCCCGGGCCCCCCAGGGGACCGTTCCCGGCAACAGATCTGCAGTCGCTTTAACGAGCGATCTTCGCTGCGGTCCCGGCGCACGGCGCCAGGGAGTCTAGCGGCGCGCCGCCGCGCCGGCGCCGGCCGCTCCCGCGCCATGTGCAGTTGTGCACGCCATCGCCACGTGCCTGGGCTGGACATGCCGTGATCGTCCGCTTCTGCTGCATCCTTAAGTTATGTCTGGTTTTGATTTTCTTTTAATAACTCATTTTGCATAATATTTTCGTAATCGACACTGCATACATTTCGTATATTTTAATATCGCTACGGGTTTGAGAGGTTTTCTATTTTATTTGATACCTTTATTTCATAAACAGTAATCATGTCGGAAGACGGTAAGGCGAATGCTAACAGGGCTAACGAATCCGATTTAGAAGTAAAAAATTTCATTAAGCAACGTGCTTCGATTCGTGGTCGCTTGACCTTATTTGAAAATTACCTTACCGACTTACGGCAAACTTGTATTGAAAATTTATCTGAAAGCCAACAAAGCGAATTGCATCTGCGAACGGATAGATTAGAGACCTTATTCTCGGATTTTGAACAGTGTCAATCTAACATTGAATTTAAATGCCTAAACCTCGATGAGCAACTTCATGAAAGGCAATTAACTGAAGTCAAGTTTTACAAAAATATTTCAATTGCTCAGTCTTTATTAAAATCATTGCCTGTAATAGATAAAGCCTTAAAGCCGGATAGTTGTTGTTCATGTTCTCATAAAGAAAATATAAGTGTTAAATTACCAATTATAAAGCTTCCTACATTTGACGGTAATTACTTTACATGGCTCGAGTTTAGGGACACATTTAAATCATTAATACATAATAATGATTCTTTACCAGACATAAATAAATTTCATTATTTGAGATCTTCATTAGAAGGGAGTGCAGCTTTAGTCATAAAATCAATTGAATTCACTGCTGCCAATTATCATATTTCATGGGAGCTTTTATGTCATCGATATGACAATAAAAAGATTTTGATTAACAACCACCTTAAAGCATTGTTCAAAATCGAACTTATTTTAAAAGAATCTCATAAATCTCTTAGATACCTACTTGATGTAGTCACAAAAAACCTTAGAGCGTTAACCACTCTCGGTCAACCCGTAGACCAGTGGGACACGCTCATTATATATATGGTATCCACTAAGTTAGATTCGGTCACAAGTGGCAAATGGGAAGAATATCGTAACAATCTATCCGATTTGCCTCTCTTAAGTGAATTTATCGAATTTCTCCGTGGTAGGGCCGATATACTTGAAACCGCACAGGCAAGCAGAAGTGAAAAAGGTTCTTTTCAAGCATATAATAATAATAATAATAATCCAAATCATAATAATCATAATCAAATAAAAAATGAAAGTAAAGGTTCATTTCATCAGAGATTCTCAAAATCCTTTCTTACTTCTGTTCCATATCGTAATTCTAATAATAATTGTAAAGCCACTTATCATCTTTCTGTCTCGTGTCCCCTCTGCAACCAAACACACAGACTAATAGACTGTGAAACATTTAAGTCTTTATCACACGAAAACAAAATGAGTGAAGTCATTAAACTTAAACTTTGTCTGAACTGTTTGCGAAGGGGCCATGAACCTAATACATGTCGTCTTGGTACGTGTCGGTTATGTAATAAAAAACATAATACTATAATGCATAAAATTTAAAATATATCTAATCCATCTAAACATGCAGCTTCATCCAGCTCGCATGTTTCTCATCACACTCTTTCAGTGCAATCTCATAGTCAGGTTCTTCTTGGTACTGCTTTAGTGAAAGTAACCAATCCTGACAATAACCAAACGTACGTTGCTCGCGCCTTACTTGACGCTGGCAGTCAATCCTCATTCATGACGGAAAACTTAAAACATAAAATTGGTGTAGTTAATCGTAATCCTGATTTCATAACTAATATTTCAGGCATTAACGGCATTCAATTACCTATTTCTGAAGAATGTAACGTAAGCATTTCATCCTTGTCAAATTCATTTAATTTAAACCTAAATTGTTTGATCATACCTCAAATTACTGGTCAAATACCTAATATGTCGGTGAACATAAATCAATTGAATTTGCCTAAAAATATTCAATTGGCCGACCCTTATTTCTGTCAGCCTTCAGACATTGATTTGTTGTTGGATGCTGAAGTATTCTATAATATCTTGTGTCCTGAAAAGATATCATTAGGTCGTAACATGCCTATCATACAAAATACTCAATTGGGCTGGATTGTAGCCGGCCCACTAAACATGCATAAGAAACATTAATCAGAAATGGTTCACTGTAATTTCACAGCCGAAATCAGTGAAGCAGTTTCTCAGTTTTGGAGGCTTAAGGATATTCCACCTTCAAAATTGACCTTATCGCCAAAAGAGCATTGCGAAAAACATTTCATTAAAAATACCTGTCACTTACCTGATGGCAGGTTTGAATCTAAATCCCTAGTTATTTAACAAAAATCCGCAAGCATTATATCGGATACCTTTCATTTTTACTAGTTATTTAACTAAAATCCGCAAGCATAATATCGGATACCTTTTACCATTAACTTTATATCGGATTTATAGCATTATATCGGATACCTTTCATTTTTACTAGTTATTTAACTAAAATCCGCAAGCATAATATCGGATACCTTTTACCATTAACTTTAACTTGTTATTTAACTAAATAAAATAACAACAATCCGCAAGCATAGTATCGGATATTTTTTACCTTCAAATATTTTTTATCCTTATCTAAGCATTCATTGTCTTGTTCAGTTAGAACCAGTACCACCTGACATTAAAAAGGTGTGACAAAAATCTTTCTGATAACTTATTTATTTATTTTAACTTTTGCAACATAACATTACATGGCGGACTTAATGCCTGAGGCATTCTCTACCAGTCAACCATAGGGTAACCATAACTTGCTGTAACGGTACAGAATGAATGGTATCCGTCCGTTAGTAAGGAATGTGTGGGAGTAGCATTAAAATAAATATTAATGCGTAGCACCATTAATATAATAAGCATGAAAAAGGGAATAATAAACTAGTTCAGAATAATGGTCAATGGTCTAGCGCTTTATCTTTATTTTGAATTTCGCGGGGACTGCTCTGCGCGTCCCTTGCGACATAGGCGGCGTCTAGCGGAAGTCATTTATTTGGGCTTCGCGTAAGGTTGCTAGGTTGACTAGGACCGTATTTTATTTTGAATTTCGCGGGGACTGCTCTGCGCGTCCCTTGCGACATAGGCGGCGTCTAGCGGAAGTCATTTATTTGGGCTTCGCGTAAGGTTGCTAGGTTGACTAGGACCGTATTTTATTTTGAGTTTCGCGGGGACTGCTCTGGGGTCGGCAAAGTGGTTCACCTACGGGCGGACGCCATCTATGGTCGGAATACGGAACTTTTGATAGTTTCCCAAAATATAGGATTATTGGCTTAAGTGAAGGATTATTAAGAGGGAAGTGTTAATAGAAGGCTATATTTAGATATTCAAAGATGAAATATTGGCTGTCGTACGAGATTTGGTTAGATTATGGAAAAATTTTAGAATTGCGCGGCGGAAGCGGCAATGAGCGAGCGAGAGGTTGAGAAAAAGACAGAAAGAGAGGTCGGATGATAGCTCCACGTGGCGCGACGCGAAGGCGGGGGGGCATCGGGGAAGCGGCTAGCGATTGGTTGAAGGAAGAAAAGCGGTCTCGCGCGGAAAAATGGGAAGGCGTGTGGCGCGAAAGTTAAGATGCTTGGGAAAAGGGCGGAAAATTAAGAACATTCAGTTTTGGGACGTCTGCGGTGCGGACCAACTTAAGAGTGCGGTACGACTCATACGGGAAAAAAATAGCGTCCGAGCTTTGATAGTGCGCTAAGTGATATTCGAGTTGCGATATTAATTAAGATTTGTGAAATTGAAAGTTATTAATAAAGTAAACTATTGCGATCGCAACTCGAATCCGTTAACGGAATGAAGTATTCTGGGGTACATCGGCGGAAACGAATCACGGTGGCAACAAAAACCTATGTACCTTTCAACAGACTTCGGTCTGGATGATCTTTGATTGTATTTAATAAGATCGGCGTTTTACACTATTACGCTAAACAATACACTATCTTCGACGGAGTAATGGGGGAGAGACAGTTGTCTCCCTAGTGAAAGTTGAAGATAGGTCAGACACCATTTAGCTGGAGGTAGACCCGTATGACCCAGTCCAATCTCGAGTCTACCTCCATACATACAGTGTAGTGATAGGAAAATAACACACTGAGTATACTGGCTCGACTGATAGAACATTTAGGAGTTAGTTGCTTTCAGGGGCAATGCGACTCTCACCACACACCACGAATTTAAATTAAATGAGGCTTGGCCTAGTTTGCAAGGTACACAAAAGGGACTGTTAGTTCGACAAAATATAGGCATTTTCAAGTGAGGAAAGTTGTAGGAGTCTATAGGTAGGCGGATATATATAGTTAGTTATTAATTCAGACTAATAAGGTAGGGATAATTAAGTTACGGCGCTAAATAAAATTATGATGAAGTGATGTGGGTCCTAGCTAGACAAGTAATCTGTTACCGCAGGCCGATAAAATTCTAACTGTTTTCCTAAAGTTGTTACCAATTAATTATTCATTTTAAATAATTAATGGAAGCATGATAATGTCGTACCATCATTACTTTGGAATACCTAAAAGTCTAGACTGGTTTACTATTACAAGAAAATACTAAAAAGTTATAGCAAATAAGCTTAGTCGTACTGTGATGTTTGATTTCTAACACTGAAATGACCAAATAGGCATTTGTTAGCTTTCCCTGGGATGCAATACGATCTCACATCGCTACACTCTTCAAGGTGTGGAGAGTTTACATCCAATACGTATTAGTAAGAATAAGCTGATACAAACTAAGTAACTAAAACCAGTTTAGAACCTAAGATATGTCGTTGAAAGAAGACATTGTCAGCTATGAGCTTCTAATAATCTGGAACATGGAAGTAATTGATTGATAACAACCAGCTAATTAGCCTGATAATGATCCATTAATACCATTTGAATTCACCTTAATGGTCAGGGATCTCTTAAGACATGTAAGTACTTAATTCTAATAATCTGAAACATCGAAATATTCGATGGGAACAACCTAAATCAGTAAGACTAACACCTAGTATCGTCTAATTTACAGCTATTAAAGTGAGTAAAAGATAATTTTAAATGTAACTGATTTAATGAGTAACAGGGATAATTAACTACCTACTAAAAAAATATACTAACTATGATTTAGTAGTCTATCAAATTAACCACTCAGTCTGAGAGACAAAGGAAGGGAGTTGGTGGAAAAGTAATTAACTTAAGTCCATTTCCTGAAGGTCAAAGATATCCAAAAGTAAATTCATAAGACATAGTTACTGCATTAAACAATTAACTTCTTAATGTGAGAAGGATATTTGGATGATAGCCAGCCTTGGGGTAAACACTATAGGTTTATGAGGAATAAAGATAATTAAAATGCTAACATATATTTCCAAATATGAGAGAAAATAAGTCATAAGTTGTGATGACTCTTTATAAGATGAAGTTGGAGTGGCGGGGCCTGAAGGACGAATGCGTTGAATGGCACGATAGGGGGCGAGGATGGAGCTCCTATACTTCCACAAGACTTTTATAATCCCACTAAACCTTTATATAAATTGCACCAGGCTTCTTATGTATCATATTACTGATAATAAATAATAATACCTACAAGCTAAGCTATCATCTGATTACCTTTGAGTGGTTACAAATCTTCCCCGCAGCTGCAGTGAAGGATTTAGGTCACAGTTCAGACGGAGTCATTGCTAGGCTACACATATTTATGTTATGATTTATAGACTAGTAGGTAATTAGGTCAGGAGTAAATAATTTAACACAGGGATAAGCCAATTACTAAACTTTCACGAGAGAACTTGAGTTACTTAAATGCGGTTAACAACGGAGGGTTCACTAGACGATCTGGCCAAAATAGTAGTTATTATAATATTACATTGCTTGACTGAAATTCACTGCAAATAGAATTAAGCTATGCTAAGGTTCCATCTTCATACAAACGCTACACACTCTACAAAACTCCAGACACAACCATTAGATTGTAGATAAATTAGGTTAATTAGTTTTAAGAATTAGATAATAATTTAAGTTAAGGTAAAGCGGCGAGGATGTGTGTATGTATTATAAGCTAGCTAGGCATATAGGTGTAAAAGGCATTAGATTTAGGTTTAGATTTAGGTGTAGCAATTTAAAAAAAGAGGGGGGGGAGGTTACATTACCTACATATTAGAGTTCATTTAAATTAATAAGAATAGTTGCTTACATAAGAAGATTTATACATAATAAAAAATATATTTAGCACTAACGCCTTTATTTCGTGTCTTCGCAGATTCATTTCGCGTAGAGGAAAACCTACTCAAATTCATTGTGATAACGGTACCAATTTTGTTGGTGCAAGTAATGAGTTGACTAGAGAATTAAAATCAGGCATAAATTCAGTATATGAGTTTGCAGCGGAAGAGGTCATTGCATTTCATTTCATTCCCCCTTATTCCCCCACATTCGGTGGGCTTTGGGAGAGCGGCGTAAAAAGTGCAAAACATCACTTAAAACGTGTAATAGGAAATTCTAGTTTAACGTTCGAGGAGCTGAGTACAGTTTGCACGCAAATCGAAGCGGTACTCAACTCCCGACCCTTTACTCCTTTATCCAGTAATCCCAGCGACTTTTCTCCTCTTACCAGGGCACTTCCTCATCGGGCGGCCGCTGACGTCACTACCAGCGCCCCCTGCTGCTACGGAGAAGAGCATCCGAAATTGATACCAGCTGATTGAAAACCTAAGAGAAGCCTTTTGGAGAAGATGGAAGAGCGAGTAACTCTCTCGGGCAATCGCCCTATTCAAACGTCAAAGAAGGCGCTCTGGTGATATTCAAAGATGACCACCTCCCTCCGATGCGTTGGAAGCTAGGACGAGTCTACCGGCTCTACCCAGGCAAGGACGGGGTCAACAGGGTCGCCGATTTCATAACGTCGAAGAGCATCGAGAGACGAGCACTAAACAAAGTGTGCCCACTTTTTTATGATGAAGACCAAATAAGAATTTCATCATCTTCACCAGCTCTGGCGGGTTCTGCTGCTGGACTACAAGCATAAAGGAAAAGGGCCACAATAGGGTCGCCGACTTCATAACAAGCATAACATAAGCATCGAGAGACGCGCACTAAAGCAAGCGTGCCTACATTTTGATGAAGACTTTGAAGGGATTCATCATCATCATCTTCACCAGCTGCTGCGGGTTCTGCTGCTTCTGCCCCGGGCCTCCCAGGATGTCTACGCCAACGTAGCTAAACAGAGGTGTGGAAGACCGCCTTAATCAAGCGGGGACGCGGGGAGACTGCCGCCGCCCCCGCCCGCCCCGCAGCAGCGCATCAAAAGGCTGAGCTGCACCGGCATCGGCCTCTTTCACCACATCGGCTCCTTCTGAACGCATGCGCGCGCGTGCGATCATTTTAGTTTAAGTAATTAACATAAGTAACGAAATTTTAATTAGTAACTCTGTAAAAAGGAAAGTAAAAAGTTTCATTGTTTTCCATTCATTCTTTTAATCAAACCCAGTATAGTCTTCGTATTAGACACTAACTATGATTTAGTAGTCTATCAAATTAACCACTCAAGTCTGAGAGACAGGGGTGGAAGTTAATGGGAAAATAATTAACTGAAGTTCACTTCCTAAAAGTTAAGGATATTGAATAAATCAAACATCTTTTAATAAACTTAAGATGTGATAATCAGCCAATGCAGCCAATCCAATGTAGTTATATTGGAACTTTATAAGATCTGTATAATAAACACTAAGAGTGAACCAAAGTAATTTTACTTCAAATGATAGTATTCTATTTAAGTTCACTTCCTAAATGAGTAGGATATTGAATAAATCAAACATCCTTTAATAAACTTAAGATGTGATAATTTGCCAATGTAGCCAATCCAATGTATTTATATTGGAACTTTATGAGACCTGTATAATAAAAGTAAATAGTAAATAAGTAAATAAAAGTAATTTTACCTGTATTAATAGCATTCTATTTTAGCCACCGCCTGAAGTGGCGTTTGAATAAATTATCCACCCTTTATAGAACTGAATATTAATTTTCTAATAAGACAAAAGGACAGTCAGTTAATATTGTTACATTGTGATCTCTTTATAATAGACACAATAATCAGAGAAATAAGTGTGTCCGGTTGAATGCTGGCCTCCCACCTCTGTTCAATAAGTGACATCATAAGACATAAGTTCTTGCATTGAATAATTAAGTTCTTAATGTGAAAAGGATATTTGGATGATAGCAAGCCTTGAGATAAACTCTATTGATTTATGTGGAATAATAAGAATTTAAATTGCTAACACATAGTTCATAATGTAAAATGAAATTAAATTTTGAGGAGAGATGTAAATTCTCAGTTTTAAAGAATTAAAGGCACAAGCTAATAATTAAAGTTAAAGCCAATGTGACGGAGCCATAGTTAAACAATGAGATGAAAGGCACGCTATAGGGCGGCGGTTGGGGCCCGTAAATTGCACAAGACTCTTATATTTCCACCAGACTTTTATATTTCCACAAGACTTTTAAACTTCCACAAGACTCTTATATTTCCACCAGACTTTTATATTTCCACAAGACTTTTATATTTCCACAAGACTCTTATAATTCCACAAGACCTTAATATAAATTGCACAAGACTTCTTATGTATCATGCTACTGTTAATAAATAATAATACCTGCAAGCTAAGCTATCATCTGATTATCTCTGAGTGGTTACAAATCTTCCCCGCAGCTGCAGTGAAAGATTTAGGTCACAGTTCAGACGGAGTCATTGCTAGGCTACACATATCTATGATATGATTTAAAGACTGGTAGGTAATTAGGTCAGGAGAAAATAATTTAACACAGGGATAAGCCAATTACTAAACTTTCACGAAAGAACTTGAGTTACTTAAATGCGGTTAACAACGGAGGGTTCACTAGACGATCTGGCCAAAATAGTATTTATTATGATATTACATTGCTTGACTGAAATTCACTGCAAATAGAACTAAGCTATGCTAAGGTTTCATCATCATACAAACACTACGTACTCCACAATACTCTAAACACAACCATTAGTTTGTAGATAAGTTAGGTTAAATAGTTTTAAGAATTAGATAATAAGTTAAGTTAAGGTAAAAGCAGCGATGATGTGTGTATGTATTATAAGGTAGACTAAGGTAGGGATTTAGGTGGGTGGAGAAGTTACACCTCTTTACTCTCCAAAGTAATGGAGTCCATTATAAACCGCCAGCTCTTAAGGTACCTAGAAGAGAACCAGCTACTAAGTGATCGCCAGTATGGTTTTCGTCGTGGTCGATCGGCTGGTGATCTTTTAGTGTACCTTACTCGATGGGCGGAGGCAGTCGAGCTCCGACATGAAGCCCGTGAATGCTGGAGTCCCGCAGGGGTGTGTGTTGTCCCCTACTCTGTTTCTTCTGCATATCAATGACATGCTGCATAATAACAGCATTCACTGCTATGCAGACTACAGTACTGGGGATACGCTCTACACCGGGCGAGCTAACATTTCTCTGGAAAGCGTCATCGAGAGCCGGAATAAACTTGTGACTGACACCGAGAACATGTTAAGTCATGTCTCGGATTGGGGCCGACATAACCTAGTCCGCTTTAACCCCTCCAAAACACAAGTTTGCGCATTTACCGCGAAAAAACATCCCTTTGTTGTACCTCTGAACTTTGAAGGAACTCCCCTTGATACCAATCCGATTATTGGAATCCTTGGCGTCGATATTTCGAGTGACGTTCAGTTTCGTGGTCATTTGGAAGGTAACGCTAAATTAGTTTCGAAAAAGCTGGGTGTGCTTAATAGAGCGGGTCAGTATTTCACGCCGGCCCACCGTTTACAACTGTATAAAGCACAGGTCAGGCCGCATATGGAATACTGCTCCCATCTCTGGGCTGGAGCACCCCAATACCAACTCCTCCCATTTTACCGCATTCAACGCAGAGCTGCTCGAATTGTCGGCGACGTGGTTATTTCAGGTCGGCTTGATCCACTGGCTCTTCGGAGAGACGTTGCGTCTCTCTGTATATTGTACCGTATATATCATGGGGAGTGTTATGAGGAATTGTTCGGCTTGATCCCTGCCGCTAATTTCCTTCACCGCACTACACGCAATCGACTGTCATTCCATCCTCATCACCTTGATGGATGGCGGTCTACTACTGTGCGATTTTCAAGAAATTTCTTGCCTCGAACTACAGTGTTGTGGAACCAGCTCTCGGCGGCGTTATTTCCGGACCGTTACGACTTAGGGATCTTCAAGAAACGAGCCTATTCCTTCCTTAAAGGCCAGCAACGCGCCTGCGATTCCTCTGGTTTTGCGGGTGCCCATGGGCGGCGGTGATTACTTTCCATCAGGTGACCCGCTTACTCGTTTGCCTCCTTCTGCTATAAAAAAAAAATATTCCGATAACTATAATTTAAATAGGGGGGTCACTGCCCACTCGTGCATCGCGTGTCAGTTCGCGACGGTGACTGCGATGGACTGTCCTCTTTTTCTGGGAATGCAGACATTCGTTTCTGTAGGTTTTCGAATCACTCCTTGGCAAATTGTGTCGCCAGGCGACGCAAAACTCTTAGCCAGGTGGGCGGGTGTCACCCCTTAATCTTTAGAAAGTGGATACTGTCCCTGTTCCAACAAAGAACAAACGAATTGTTTAGTTTAGCATTGTTGTACCTTTTGTTCTAGTTAAATGTGAAAAACAATAAATTAAGCAATGGTTTTAAATATTATTGGACTAGTTTTAGTTTATAAGTGTACCACAACGCTGGGATGCTAGGGAGACCCCAGTTAAGTATCGAGTCCCTGAATCTGATAGCTCAGGTTTAAGATAGAAGACTGCGGGACCACATTAATTTAACGATACTGACCTAAGTGTGGGGTATGTAGTAATAAGACACCGTATTGTCAATTCCAGGTTCTCCGAGAAGCCCGCCTCGTCGCCAGGAGTGAGAGCACGTGCCTGAAGCCTGGACGCGAGGCCTGTTTCCTCGTGGGTTCCAGGCGCAACCTCCTGCGTCGGCTGTAACGCGAACTGACACCGCCTAGCGAACTAGCAGGCGTAAACGGTTTTTTTACCTAAACTTTTTTTTATTCCCCGATTTTTTGTTTTATTGCCGAGCAACTTATTTTTGCTCCTTAAAACGTTTTCTTTTATTAATTAGGGTTTTCATACCTTACTTATATCTTTTTTTTACAATCCAACTACTGCAAGCGTTGGTAAACTTAGAAAACTTTGAGGATCTGCGAGTTCGACTAGGGTTGTGAAGTTATCGGTTAACGTCGTCTTCAGGTCTGGATCGAATGTGCGGTGCTGGCACACATTATTCTTAACTTTATTTCGGTATAACTCCACGGTTTTCGGTTTTTTTTTTAATAGCAGAAGGAGGCAAACGAGCAAGCGGGTCACCTGATGGAAAGTAATCACCGCTGCCCATGGACACCCGCAAAACCAGAGGAATCGCAGACGCGTTGCCGGCCTTTAAGGAAGGAATAGGCTCGTTTATTGAAGATCACTAAGTCGTAACGGTCCGGAAATACCGCCGCCGAGAGATGGTTTCACAACACTAGTTCGAGGCAAAAAGTTTCTTGAAAATCGCACAGTAGTAGGCCGCAATACATCAAGGTGATGTGGATGGAATGCCAATCGATTGCGTGTAGTGCGGTGAAGGAAATCAGCGGCAGTGATCAAGCCGAACTATTCCTCAGAACATCATCATCATCAGCCTATAAACGTCCCACTGCTAGGCACAAGCCTCCTATGTGAACAATAGCACGTGGGGATATTGGGCCATAACCCACCACGCTGGCCCAATGAGGGTTGGTGGGTTTTAACGGCTGCCATCTTACGACAACAACCGGGACCAACGGCTTAACGTGCGTCCTCAGAACACTCCCCATGATATATACGGTACAATATACAGGGAGACGCAACGTCTCTCAGAAGAGCCAGTGGATCGAGCCGACCTGAAATAACCACGTCGTCGACAATTCCAGCAGCTCTGCGTTGAATGCGGTCAAATGGAAGGAGTTGGTATTGGGGTGCTGCAGCCCAAAGATGGGACCAGTATTCCATATGCTTTATACAGTTTTAAGCGGTGGGCCGGCGTGAAATACTGACAAGCTCTGTTAAGTTAAGCACACCCAGCTTTTTCGAAGCTAATTTAGCTTTACCTTCCAAATGACCACCAAACTGAACGTCACTCGAAATATCGACGCCAATGATTCCAATAGTCAGATTGGTATCAAGGGGAGCTCCCTCAAAGTTCAGAGGGATGTTTTTTGCGGTAAATGCGCAAACTTGTGTTGTGGAGGCGTTAAAGTGGACTAGGTTATGTCGGCTCCAATTCGAGACATGACTTAACATGTTCTCGGTGTCAGTCACAAGTTTGTTCCGCCTCTCGATGACGCTTTCCAGAGAAATATTAGCTCGCCCGGTGCAGAACGTATCCCTAGTACTGTCGTCTGCATAGCAATGAATGCTGTTGTTATGCAACAAACAACAAAATGTCATTGATATGCAGAAGAAACAGAGTAGGGGACAAAACACACCCCTGCGGGACTCCAGCATTCACGGGCTTCATGTCGAACATGCACGAACCGTCGACTGCGACTCTGATGCTACGCCCAGTAAGAGTTTTATACGGTTAATCTGGTTACTTTTTTTTTAGACCGGGTATTTTAATTTTCTTTTCAACATAATACTCCGGACGGTACTGGCTTTATCCCTACCACCCACGACCATAGCTCTCACCCCTGAAATTTTAGCTGGCTGGTTAGATAGTAGAAGGAACACTGTAATCAAATTTATTTAAAATTAAAATTATCATACCGCTGGGTCACTTTCGACCCATAGGATTTTCTTGGGTTTTAGGGTGTGTAATAGTTTCAAAATAAGGTTTATATTGATTTAGACAGTAAATTAAATGTGACAAAATTATTACAAAATTTATTAAATATTAAATTGAAATTGACCCGTCTCGGGGCAATTTCAACCGATAGTTTTTTTTTTGTATTTTCGGCCAATTAAATTAAAATAGGAATTTTAAATGCTAACCACCTAACTTATTATTTAAGAAAAATTGTTACTAACACCCTAACTAGATAATAGTAGTGAATTAAAAAAAAAAATTCTTCTTATGTCGTAAGATAGCTAACTTCTTAAGGTACAAATTCGTGCGAGCGGCAGGGAAGGTGGTAACATCTGCAAACAACTGACGTTCCTAACCTGCCGCCCGTGCTCTCTTTCACGCCCCTGCAACCTTTCGTCCCCCGTCCCGCAGACCATGGGGCTGTGACGTATGAATTTGCCAGCCTAAACTAATTACTCGCAAAAGCTTGTTCAGTAAAAGTAAGTACATAAACAATAAAAACAAATGTTTTAATGAGTATAGAAATCGTCTCAAGGCTATTACATTAGTAATTACACTTTGACCACAGCTTTTCCTTTGTTCTCACCTGCTAACATACCAGTGAAGGCGTCGACCAGTTTATCGAAACCTTCCGTAACGTGTTCTGCGGCCTTCAGCTTGCCGCTCTTGATCCATTTCACAAGTTCCGCGAAAGCTTCGTTCCACCTTCCGTTCCAACTATAAATTGTAAAACCCTCAATCTTCAGTTGCTTAGCCACTAAATATGACTGAATGATAGTTGCCTTCGGTAATTGTTCCGGATCGCCGTTGTACCAACTGATACTTCCGCATACAGACACCCGTCCGCGAATGTTCATCTGACTGATGATGATGCTACTGATTTCTCCACCCACGTTATCGAAGTAGCAGTCCACTCCCTTCGGCGCCGCTTCCTTCAGCACTTTGGCGACATCTACAGTCTTGTAGTTGAACGCCTTGTCGAATCCCAGCTCGTTTTCCAGCCATTTGACTTTGTCGTCAGTGCCGGCGAATCCTATCACGTTGCATCCCTTGATCTTGGCAATCTGTCCTACGAGAGAGCCTACCGCCCCTGCGGCGCCGGTTACGACAACGGTCTCTCTAGCTTTTGGCTTGCAGATATCTAAGAAGCCGAAGTATGCGGAGGCTCCGGGCATGCCCACCGCACCGACGCCAAAAGAGGTCGACAAGCCATCAAGGTCCGGCAGTTTGTAGAAGTCTTCTTCTGTTGCAGGGTTCAGTAGGCAGTAGTCAGCCCAACCTCTGTGTGACACAACTTTTGTGCCTACTGGGTAGTCGGTGTTCTTGCTTTCCACGACGGCTGCGACCTGGTAGCTGAACTGATCGTACGGAACCGTCTTACCGGCGCTGTAGACGCGCATGTATGGGTCTACGCTGATCCACTCGGCCTTGACTAATATCTCGCCGTCCTTGGGGGCTGGCAGTTCTTCTTCTACGATCTCGTAGTCCGATCGCTTGGGCATTCCTTGGAAATTTTTTTTGAGCACGTACTTCCTTGCTTTTACCATGTTTCGATTGTAGCGACCTGCAAGGGATAACGTTAAAATTAATTACATTCATGTTGATGCTGTCTCATTGTATTCTAATGAAACTTTCTATAAAACAAAAGTAGCCTATAATTAACATTCTACCTACTCGAAATATTTGATTATTTGCGTTAATAGCGCTCAAATAAACTTAAAGATAACGAAACGTTGAAAAAAATTTCTACCTCAGGGAATCGAACCCACGTCCTTCTGAGCGGCTGCGTTGACCACTCCGCCACCGGCGAGGTATTAGTTAGACCTGACGAAATTGTTCAACGCTTTTGACTTCATGTTTATAATTTTTATCCGCCCGAATTACGGAGAACGTTGGTTCTATTCCCACCTGGGCCCTTATTCTGTAACGATTCCTTGTTTCAAAACCACGTCAATTCCTTAAAAAGTTACGATATCTTCCCAAAAACGTATGCGTTTGAGGTTGGTGCGCGGTAAGGTTTAGGTATGGAATACAGAATCAGGGCCCTGAGGTGGACTTTTTTGTAACGTTTCGTTGTCTTCGAGTTTATTCGACCTACCTATTTTTGAGCTAAGCCCTCCATTACTAAAATCATCGATAATATTCATACTATAATCACGACTTATATCCCCGAAGGGTTAGTCATAAACAGGCAATGAGGACCGCAAAAGAAGTCCTCTGCCATAGTCACCAAATAGCGACTGCACATGTGCTCAGATTGACAGGTGGTGAGCCCTTGCCGCTATATGCTGTTGGATGTTTGTGCAGTCTTTTGTCCTTAAGTCGCTTTTTACGATACCCAAGCGAAGAGAGGGGGTGGTAGTATTCTTTTTACGATACCCAAGCGAAGAGAGGGGGTGGTAGTATTCTTTCACCGGTACGCGATACGGTTAATATAAACGAGTATGTTTTAAATATTTTTTTTAAATTAATAAATTAATTAATTAATTATCTTTCCTACTCTCTCACCAATTATCTAGCCCAAGGGAAGCTTCGTTATAAAACTTGTTAAATGGTTACTAGATAATGAATAAACATACTTAAAATACTTAAATAGAAACTTATTATACTCGTACATAGAAAACACCCAGACCCAAGATAATTTAGAAAAACAACAATATCTAAATTTACCCGACCAGGAGGAGTTCGATAGCGCAGCGGCTAGCGCGTTCGGCTTGCGATTTTGCTCGCTGAGCCACTTTCGCAATGGCGGGTCGCTGGATGGGTGACCAATTAAAATAACATCTCGAGCTCCTCCGTGCTTCGGAAGGCACGTTAAGCCTTTGGTCCCGGTTATTGTCGTAAGATGACAGTCGTTAAAACCTACCAACCCGCATTGGGCCAGCGTGGTGGGTTATGGCCCAATATCCCCAAGTGCTATTATCCACGTGGGAGGCCTGTGCCCAGCAGTGGGACGTTTATAGGCTGATGATGATGATGATGACCCGACCAGGGATCGAACCCGGGACCTCAGTGATGGCGACACCATGAAAACCGGTGTACAAACCACTCGACCAAGGAGGTCGTGAAAGTTATTAACATTATCCTCCTCCTCACATCTTTCTCCCCGGAAAGAATCACCTTCTTTCTTACAATGTTTCACCACCTGTTTCTGTTTTTGGCGTCGTATAGTTAGCTGTGGAATTCGGGGATTAATGAAACTGCGGCCTCGTGAAAGTTAGCCGTCAACCTTGCCAGTGACTATTAACTGTTCAAGGTTGTGCCCTTCCGTCCTAGCTATATGGCCAAAAAACTCCAGAATTCTACGGAGACAGATGGTAGACAATCTGGTATTTATAGATAGATAGATAAAACGCTTTATTGTACACTAAAAATACAGAAAACAAAAACAAAATAAGCACATTAAAACTAAGGTGGGCAAAGGCGGTCTTATCGCTTAAAACGATCTCTTCTGGACAACCTTTGAGGTATAGGACAAAGGAAAAAGAGCGACAAGCAGTGCACAAAAACAACACAACAAACAATATGAAATAAGAAAGTACTTAAAATAGAATAATAGATGTTGCAAACTAGGACCTAGTCAAGAGATGCGAATGCAGTTTGGCTCTGAAAGAAGCAGGTGACTTTGAATGACGTACTTCAGACGGGAATTTGTTATAAGGAGTCTCTGAAGTATTCAGAAGGAGTCAAGCGCTGTTTCAGTAGGTTGTCAGCATTAGACCTGAGTTCACGATAGTGATCCATACCAAGAAATAAGAAACGTTCCTTAAGGTAAGGAGGGCGCGAGGGTCATACAGCACGTTAAAAAGGAGCACCAGAACGTGCTCCTCACGTCGCAGTCGGATAGGAAGCCACCCGAGTTTTGTGTTGTATTCAGAAACGTGATCGAACTTGCGCAGGCCAAATATAAACCTTATGCTCAGATTACATTTATATTCTTCTTTTACTTTTAATTTTTTGCAAAGCTTGGTAATAACAGTGTATTGTATTCTTTTGCTTATGTACGAATCGATCAACTTTAGTGACACACCTTTTATTCCTTAAGCATAGAGTTTTGCTAAGAGCAACCTGTGATTTACATGAAAGCACTCGCCATGTCCGTAAAAATAACAAAAATATGTTGTTTTTAATCTATAGATGTCATAATTACACTTAGAGAATATTACATCAAACAAACGATGAACCGCTTTCACCGTATTTCTATTTTTACGAAAATCAAATTGTTTCGCTGCAGAGATGTCATATTTTTTACAAAACTTATAGATAACGTCATTATAGAAGTACCTATACATAATGTACCTAGGTGAATTAAGATTACAAATAGAATATTTAATTCACCTGGATGCATTCATCGTCATCATCATCATCATCATCAGCCTATTAAGGTCCCACTACTGGGCACAGGCCTCCCACGTGGACAATAGCACGTGGGGATCTTGGGCCATAACCCACCACGCTGGCCCAATGCGGGTTGGTGGGTTTCAACGACTGACATCTTACGACAAAAACCGGGACCAACTGCTTAACGTGCGTTCCGAAGCACGGAGGAGCTCGAGATGTTTTTAATTTGGTCACCCATCCAGCGACCTGGCATTGCGAAAGTAGCTTAATCAAATCAAATCAAATCAAAATTTCTTTATTCAGTTAGCTTCAAATAAGCATTTTGAATCGTCTAAATTTAATAAAATTATGGATGGATGGATAGCCATAGGAAAACACCCATTCAGGACGTCTTTTAGCTGTGGAGAAGAACGGGCACAAGAAACTCCACAGCTTTATAATAATATAGAAGTAACGACATTTACAAAACAATATGTCGTTACCAAATTATACAATAATAATCATAAAACAATTATAAAATAAAAGAAAAAATAAAAACAAAAGTGAATCTAAAAGTTTTACTCGGGCACTATGAACTGTATTTAACGTTGTATTTTTTTAACGTTGTCTTTGTTTATAAAATAATAAAAAAATTATAGCAAACTTATTGGTCTCGTTGATTTTAGTTCTGTAGTACCTCAATAGATGGCGCTAGCAGTCTCACGGGATAAGTAGAATTCGATTTAATCGATGCGTTTGGTCTTTCCGAAAACGGAGTGAGAATTTACCTAGTAAAAATAAAGTTGATTCTAGGCTGTATGGTCTCTGACCGTAGCCTGTTCCTAGAAAAAAACAAAAAAACAATTTGACATTTATGATGTCATTTCGAGGACTGATCGTCATCGTCATTGAGTTTTTTTGATTCGCCTCGATCGACGAGAAAAGAGGTTTTGAAAGGAGACAGGGGCGGAGCCCCAGGCCTACCTTTAATCCGTCTTTATCGGCCCCGGAATGTGAAAGGGTTTATAAAAATGCCGATAGGTATAATATATTGGTAAGTTCTTTGCGGAGCATTCAAATCGTTTATTTTTTTATTGTCTTTTGGAAAAAACATGCCCATGTGGTTTTACAGGGTGGACACGGGATGTTGCACGATTGTCTGGAGATGAACGACCCGCAGGAGATGTAGAAGCGGGAACGGCAGACATCGGCAGTAAGTTCAACGATTTTCTAAATTTCCAATTTAAAATCTGCAAAATCATACTTTTCTGACAAAGCACATGTTGGTTGTTCCAGATATGGGTTTTTTCTTTTTATGTTCTTTCTAACTACTAGTTAGAACCGTTAAGACAAGTTCCATTTGTAAAATGGTTCTTCGAACGGTCTAGCACCTTTTATTTTAATTTTGGAAGAAATGTCTCGGTAACACATTTAATCAATGATCCGGTCACCGTGGATTGCTGAAAACCTGATGGCAGTCACTTGTACAGCTCTCTAGCCAGGTAAAGGAAGGATCGCTATCGAGCTTCAGGTCAGTCTCCATATTCGTTCGGTGGACGCCTGGACCGTCACCCTAGGGTTTCTTTCCAGGCCGCCACCGTTCTGGATGCCGGGATCGTCTGGCAGGATGATGTTAGTTTACCGTAGAATTTAATGTTCCAAAAAATGATTAACATAAATAGTTATTGAGATTTGGGATAATTTGATTGCAGTCGCGACTCAACATAAAGCGACCTTGAGAGTAAAAGTCTTTTGCATAACACTTAAATTGATGCTGGATCTCCAATAAAGTTATTTCTTCGTAATATCTCATGCATTAGAATTACATTTAATTTAATTCATGTAGGTAATTTTGTATCTAGATTAAGCAGGGTAGAAATAATTTATAGAAGTAAATCCTCCGATATCAGGTAATATTATATGGAATAAATACCGTCGTAATTACTAGACTATCCATGTATTAAGAAATGAAATAAAACAGTTTGGCTTTCAGACAAATTATCATCTTTGATTTCTTTCCCAGCATTCATTTGGTTAAACAACAATTTACTACATATCACTTTAACATTAAATAAAACTGTCTTGTTTTCCACCTATAAGGAAAATACTAGTTTTCAGAACGCATTAGAACAATGTGTGCGAAACTAGAGGAATGTTAATTCCATGCATTTTTGTCATTGATGTAATCGCTTACAGTGTAATAGCCCTTTTCTAAAAGTCTGTCCTTAACATGTGTCTTAAATTTGTCAAAGGGCAAAATTATAACATCGTTCGGAATTTTATTGTAAATTACTTAGCGAGCAAGATCGCAAGCCGAACGCGCTAGCCGCTGCGCCATCGAGCTCCGCAGGTGAATTAAGTAAACGACGGGATATATTTTCTCAAATACTTTAAAAGAGATAGTTATATGAGCAATTGCTCTACAGTTTTTGACGTCTGTCTTTTCTCCCTTCTAAAGACTGGTTTAATTATTGATGTCTTAAGATTGTCAGGAAATACACCACTGCTAATAGTCAGGTTTATAATATGTTTCAAAGGTGGAGCAAGTGACTCTGATTTTTTTTTGATGACGTTGGTAGGGCTTTTATATATGCCTACACTATACGTATTATTCAAAGATTTTATTGTCTTCATAAACTTCATAATTGTGAGTTCTGACATGAATATTGAATTTGATATTTGAGTTGGCATTAAGTAGGAAGGGTAAGTAGAGTAGTCATTTTCCTGTTTTTTTATAGTTTCAACAAAATGGTCATTGAACACGTTAGCCATATGTGCAGGTTTGCAAATTTATTTTCCCTGTTTAATAATATATTGTAGGTACTATTTCGTATGAATATTGATTTTTGTTTTTACTTATTACGTGCCATATTGCTTTTATTTAGTCCAGTTGGAGAAGAACTATATTTTCACAGCAACTTTCGTTTCTTTTTGCTGCAGGCCCTAACGCCTCGTGAGACCCATTTTTATTTTTTTCTGTTTCTCATTAATATTAACTTATATACGGAAAACATAAATTATGGAACAATTCGATGGTTCCGATAAATGCACCATAGGCAGCATCTACATTGTCTGTTTTATAAACATCAGAAAATCTCAACGCTTGAATAGCTTTCCTGTAATTGGGCATGTTTTTGTTAGAACAGCCTTGTTTTTTTATACGCCATAAATTAATCAGGTATGTCTATCTCACAGAACACTGTAATAACTGAGCTGTGTGGTCTGATAAAGCAAATTCAACCACTTCGCTCTTACAGCTTCAAACATTAACGGCGAAATTAACAAGGCAAGTTTTACTGCTCAGTCTCGTTGGCTGCTTGACTTGTTGTTATAAATTATAACTTGAAAATAAACTTCAAAATATTCTGTTAGTTTAGTCTTTTTTAAATATTTATATTAAAATCGCCACAAACAACATTTTTGTAACACTTCTGTCTAACCACAAATCCTAAATGGTTCTGCTGTGCATTAAAAAAGACAAACTTAAAACATACAATGATTGGTTGGAGTACTTACGTTGTTGTTTCATTCAATAATATAATATCAAATCAAATGATCTTACTATAAACGTCCTACTGCTGGGCAAATATGATTAATTTTGCTAATTATACACATCTAATTTACCTGCACTAAGCATTGATTTTTGACAGCTGACAAACACTTATATAACAGAGGTTGTTCTTTTACTCCAAATATCCTGTCGTTAGTCACTTATGTTGGGATGGGGAAAGCGTGTTCCAGCCGGATTGAAGTGGTTTCTAATGATTAAACCTTAAAGTGCTGAATATTTTTCTTTTAATTAAATGATGTTTGGTTAAAAGAAAAATCACTAATAATGTTGCTACATTCCTCGTGCGTGTAAGCCGGGCATTATTGCTCTGTGTTTCTCTATGGTCTGGTCGCTCTATTTTTGTCTCTGCTTGAGTGGTCATTGGCACGGTAGCGTTGGAGGATTTGAAATAACAGTCGAAGTATTTTTTTGTAATATTTTCGTTGATCTAAAAGCTGGGAACAGTCTCTTTGCTGCCCCGAATCTCTCAACGCTGCTTGCCAAGTCGTGCTGCAGAAATTCTACGCGAAATTATATAACCCCGAAATCTTAGGGTGAGCTGGCTGTCATTGTTCGACTTGAATTATTTTGTTCCCCAATGATCCCGTGGACGAAATATCATTCCCAGTTAATTTAATAATTACTCATTTTTACATGTTCAGTACAACATTCAATCACAATGTTGGTACCTACCTTTTGTAAAGTCTCTTATTAAAATTGTCTAACGGTTTTGCAAACACTTTCTTGGAAGTGTTGAGAACATTGTTTTTGTTGTTGCTGCCTAGCACGCATAATCTTTTTATTTGATTTTTAACTCATTAACGCGGTTCATTTATTATTGTTAATGACAAGCGACTACGTCTGGCCAACGAAAGCTGAACCTCGTAGTTATTTGATTGGCAACACTTTGTGTCTATCTGAGGTGTCATGTCGTATGTCAAATTGAAATTTTTCTGAGAAAATTGCAGCTGTGTGAGTGACCCTGTGTTACCCAGTCATGAGTTTTTTGAATTTGCTGTGTTTTTCCTGGTTCAGCTTTTGTTATAACGCCACCGAGTGGACAGTTTTTCAGCTTCTCACGGTGTATAACATCACTGATATTATGAGACTCCCAGTAGTTGATTTGGAGTTCGAAATAGACCTCTAGTTTTTGTTGCACTCTCCTGGTGGTAGGTGTGTAGAATTTACATGGCCCCTTTTTACTTTTAGGGGGCATACCAGTTTTCAGAGTGACAATTACACCTTTATAAATGTACAATTGCTTTTCACATTCATTAATTTTCGATTTCAGCTACAATTTTCGATTTTGATTTCAATTATATTTTCATTTGCGATTTTGAGCTCCAATTTACACCCCTGCGTATCAGCGAAGGATACCTGGACCTGACAACAGTCATTTTAATTTGGACGGATGGCATTCTAACGGCTAGCGGCGGTCGTATAATCGGGACCAACGACCATTGAATGTTCGTCAAGATGTTCGGGCGGATAATCGTCATCGCGATGATGATCGCAATCGCGATTAGGATACGGTTTCTATCTCCCATATAAACTCACTCACTCTACAACGGACTATTTTAACCTACAGCTATTCGTGAAGATTTATCGGTTCAAATTTAAATTCTAAATATATTTCGGTTCGTGCGTTACTTGACGCGGGATCCAAAGATCAATTATTTGTATCGGGTTGGCAAGGAAGACATAGGGTCGTCACTACAACCAGTAAAGGAGCGAGTGAGAGGGGTGGGAGGATTTGAAGTTATGGAAAACTTTCGGATGTTCGGTTATTTGTTTTAGGAGTTTCCTATTGTCACCATATCTGTGACATGTTTACGGGATGGTAACCAGCCAGCTTATGATTTATCGAATTATATGGCTGATCTCACTATCGGTTTGGAATCGGCGGATACGGAGTTTTACAAATCCAAACCGATGGAATTATTGCTCGGTTCTGATGTTTTCGGTTCACTAGTAGGTGGGGATAAAATTGAATTAAATGCTAGTGGTTTTACGGCTTATCAATCGGTTTTTAGTTATTTGCTTTTAGTGCATGTACTCAGTAAGCTATCTTATATGATTTCGGAGTTTTGACTATTTCGGAGTGTCAATTTCGGAAGTGGCTATCGGATAGCCTTATGTTTTAGAAAACTTACCTGATGACCACATACGATTGCCTCTATCGATTACGGTTTTGCATATTTGTCATTCGGTTTCGGTACTTTCTAATAAGGTTGGTGAACCCACTAACGGTCGGGTTGCTAATAGGAGAGATGCTGCGAGATATTGAAAGTAGAGGAAGTATAAGAGACAGAGATTAAACACAAAAAGAAAAAGGAAAGGAATATGTTGATTAAATAAATTAAAATCAGAAATAAAATATTATTTTAACAAGGAAGGGATGTAGTGTTTGTATCTAGACACTAGATATAATACGCTGTCTCACGCACACAAGCCGTCAACTGTCAGTGTCAACTAGCTGTCATCGGTTATAGGGCCAGAGTAACGGTCATTCGTATGGCGGAGCTAGAGAGTGGTAGACGCGCTAGAAGGACAGGCTTGGTGTGACGGTGAGCCAGTGAATAGTGCATATCATCCTAAACTACACACAACGACTAGCTTACAAGATTGTATCATAGTGTGAATGTATTCCACTGTGTCAGATCATTAACCTTTCAAGCGCATCAAAACCAGACAATAAATGTATGGGGAGGCGGTTTTTGCCCATTTGAAAGTTTAATGCAGTAAAAAGTGCATAATATGGGCGGCAATTCTAAAATTTACGTTTTTACTAAGTTTTAGTACACATCTGATTACTTGGTAAAAATATTGCTTAAAATCGATGAAGTCAACCAATTTGTGATTTTACGTAATAGGTACCTACGTCTTTTACAGTGTGTTATCATTATTAATAAATAACTGTAGAAAGTTATATTAGTATTTGATTAATAATAATGTTGATGATAATATCGCTGTCAAAGTAACTAAACACGCACAATATACCATTTTGTATAAGTTGGTAGGTATTCACCATTTTAATTATACATAGATACTTAAACTGTTTTAAATACATATTTTCAAAAACATTAACATAAAGTACCTATGTTTGTGAATAACAAACTGACAAACGTACTAACCTTAGATTAATGATTGGTCTCGCTGCGCTCGACTAGATACCTCCGTCGTACTTGTAAAATGCGGCAACAAATACTACGCCGAAATCGGCGTACCCGAGCCAGTCACACTGACAGCTGTGGGTGACGTGTACGTCCCAAATGTTTTATTCAATTTTGGGCTTAATTCAAACTAAAATGCCAGTTTGCGTATTAAAACTGTGTAAAAATAATACTTCTAAAAATAAGAAGGACACTCGGATCATATACCATCAGTAAGTATCGTATAATTTCGAAATTTCATCATAAAATAATATGAACAATAAACGCCATTCAGTGTTACCGCTTATACAAGAATAAAGTCCCCGTGGTTAAGATTTTTATTATGTGAATTTATTGTTATTGTCTTTTATTATATAGGTAACCTATTTCATTTGTCTTACAAAGTTACTATATACTTAACCTAGTTCTATGTTATTTCATGTTTACTTATATTTGTGATCTATAATAAGGTGTAAAAATGTTAGCTGACACTATATCAAGGGGATTCTACCGATGAAACTGAACAACTTTCCATAAGAAACATGGGTCAAAAATTTATTATTTTTCCCTATACAAAATGCGCAATCAGCTGATTGACTTAAGTATGGAAACGCTATTTTTTTTTCATTTTGACCTATGTTCCTGAAATGTAAACTTTTCATGTCTGTACTTACATTGAAAATATTTGCGAAAAACATAATCTAGGGTATGAAGGATACGTGAACATTAGAATCATTTTTGGAATTTTTGTCTGTCTGTTTGTTTGACGCGCATCACACAAAAACTGCTGGACGGATTTAATGAAACTGAGATTATAGGGAGATATATTCGGGTAATATTATAGGTTAAAAGTTGCTTCACACATATCAGTTAAGCTACAGTTCCGACACAGTACCGGCACAGTGTTTTTCATACATTCTCTATGAACGCATCCCCACTTGTCAGTGATAATGTTCTCAGTGTCAGTGCCGCCACCGGCAAATCACGGACGTATTCGTTTTGAAAAAAATCATAGACAATGTTTGAAATAATATTTTCACTCCTCTTGCTCAAAAAGACCGTCATTGTAGCGTTGTTAAGCGAGGTTAAAATAGCTTTTCTTGCCCTAGGGGAAATATTTTTTTTTTTTTAATTTTTGTCTGTTACATGACAATGAGCCTACAAAAACGAAAAAGTATTTAGTCATATGTAGAATAATCATGAATAAAGACTCGACTTATTACTGTTTACTTAGATCAACAACTTTTTTAAGATAGTTATTATTAAAGTTTATGGTAAAATTAGCAATCATTTGAATCTATGAACAACACAGACCACGCCCACACAGTCCACGCTTCAGCAAGAAACAACTGCACAGTCTGCACATGTGCTTAGGTGGTGAGCCTTTAGCCCGTTAGTCGCTTTTACGACACAAAAGGGAAGAAAGGTATTATTTTGATGAGCCCATCGCTGCCGCTCTATGCTGTTGTATGTATGTGCAGTCTTTAGTTCATTAGTCGCCTTTTACGAGACCCAATTGAAGGGAGGGGTTGTTAGTATTATTTTGATGAGCCCATCGCCGCTCTATGCTGTTGGATGTATGTGCAGTCTTTAGTCCATTAGTCGCCTTTTACGACACTGAAGAGAAGAGCGGGGTTGCTAGTCTTATTTTAATGAGCCCATCGTCGCTCTATGCTGTTGGATGTATGTGCAGTCTTTAGTCCGTTAGTCCCCTTTTACGACATCGAAGAAAAGTGACGTGTTGGTAGTATTATTTTGATGAGCCCATAGTTGCTCTATGCTGTTGGATGTATGTGCAGTCTTTAGTTTGTTAATCGCCTCTTATGACACCGAAGGGAGGAGAGGGGTTGGTAGTATTATTTTGATGAGCCCATCGCCGCTCTATGCTGTTGGATGTATGTGCAGTCTTTAGTCCGTTAGTCGCCTTTTACGATACCCAAGGGAAGAAAGTGGTTGGTAGTAATAAAAAAAAACTACAAAAAAATGAGGTCTAATCATTGCTATACATACCTACCATTTTTCTACAGAAGAAACCTACGTCTAACCTACATAATAATATATACAATTATATTGATACATATTCGCTTTAAACTGTTAATTTTTAAATATTTTCTGAGCTACATTTATAACCAGCAACTTAACTAATACATCACAGCAAAAATATTTTTCCCATTAACTCGGGTAACAGTTGAGCAGCTGGCAACAAATTTTTCACGCACACTAGCATCCTTACATATTGTCATAAACACACTACAATAATGAGTTGCCGCATTTACGGAGCTGTGGTTTATAGGTAGCGCGGTATCTAGACGAGCGCAGCGAGACCAATCATTCATCTATGGTACTAACATTATTTTTAGGTATTATTATTTCACAAACTTTTAAGGACATGCGCAGGAGTTGATTCTCTGACTGAGCCAAAGCTAGTTACCACGAGTGTGTCTCGAACTAGGTCCCGAAAAACAGGAACCTGTGACGCGGTAGAACTTGAAGAGATGACGGGACAAGTTGATGTTATTTTTCATAAATAGTTTGGTGCGATCAACTAGCACATTCAGGCAGTGACAACTGTCAAGTAAGACAGATGATGGCAAATATTTTCTTTGCACATAGTAGATGATATAGTGAGTGATAATAAGAATGTATTATATATACCTAATGGTAAACGATATGGAACAGATGTGTGACTTTACTGAGATTGCTCTCTCACACGGAAGAAATCCGCGTGAGAGAGAAATTGAAAAGTGATGTTGCACTGTTTTGTTTTATTTGCCAACACTCATGCATGTTCACGAACACTTAACGGTTAATAATCCAACCATTATTTTACATCAATATTCGACTTAACACCAATTTAATAATATAAAACGAAACTACAGACATTCACTTTCCCGCCAAGGAGTGAAAAAATGACTACCCTAGGTATGTAAAAAAATAAGAACAACATGAAAATGACGATAACGAACATCTCAAAAATTGCAATGTTCAACCTATACAACATAAAATTAAATATAACAACACTTATATTATTATTTATTATTATTAAAACAACACTTTTTTAAGAAGGATTTACAACATAAAATTAAACACAAGATAATATCTTAAGATTTGACAGCTAGAGCGTGACACCTGTCTATACACTCGCTCTTCAATAATAAATTAAAATATAAAGTTTTGAAGCATATTATGACATGGTCAAGGTACATTTTGTGATCCCGCCTCGTAATTCACCTGCGCTATCGTTTTCTACTGCGTGCGCCGCCGCTGTGGCGTCTGTGGAGCACCCGATGGTTTACAAGGTTTATGGTGATCCATCAAGCAACATCTTGTAAACAACGAGCTGTCTATTGTCGCCTTGACGACGGCTCCGCTTTGACCAATAGGAGTTGAGCCCGCACTTCCGAACCAATAAGAACCAAGTTTTTTTCGTGCTGCTGACGTTTCGCGCCTGCGCCCGCTGCCGCACACAAGATCCGTCACCTTGTTTTCTACTGATTTGTTTTCTTTTTTTAGATTTATTTGTTTATAATTTAATTTTAATATGATTAAGTTTACTAGATGTCCCAACGCTCCACGACTTTAAGCCAAGATACCGGTAATGGCCATTATGTGAGGTGCGAGCTCTGCTCACAACCAAAATTTTTTAGAGGCACCAGAGGTCTAAATATCCATATTGGTAAGGTGCACAGACCTTCTCATGCCTCCCAGCCCACCCCTTATGTACCCTCCCGTTCAGTTGACTCACCCATCCAACAAAATATTGAATTTTGGCAACAACTTGGAAAATTAAAAAATGCTACCCCAATTATAAAACGAATTCCGAGAGGAGCTCGCACCTCAGTAGCTCATTCTCTAGCGCAAACCATAGCTAGGGTCAACCACGAAAACATCTCGTACAGCTGGGAACTACTATTGTCATTTGCTTATCGCGTTCTTCATGTAAGCAAGGATGACAATACAATCTGTCCCGGGAAGTAGTAATCTAACTTTAAGAGCTTGATCTATGGATAATTTTATCGATAAAACTACCTCAAATCAAGGGTCTGACCCGCCTCTCGCCAAATCACAAGAATTTAAGTTTTTTATTTTTAGTATTGACCTCTTCCTTAAAAAAAAGCGATAACATGGGCACCTTGACACTGATAAGCAACTATTTGATATCATTCGATAGCTAACAAGATTAACTATTACAAAAAGTAGCAAACATACACGGGCCCTATACATTTCGAGAGAGTAAGGATTGATTTAAGTAAAAAAACATGTAATTTTTTTACGTCTTCTTCAGTTATTTTAAAATATCACAAAAACAAGGTCATTAAAGTATCTTTTATTTGCACCGTATTACTAGTATTTTATCTATTCTACAAAACAAGGGTAAATTTGTTACTGTACGTCTATTAGTTCCGATGCTATCGTTGAACAAAGAGACCCCTTCACAGCGGTCGCGTAGCGCGGCTAGTCAGGTAGTCGGATTAGTTAATGTAATTAATAATTAATTAGTTAAGTTAATTAATAGTTAATTTAGTTAATTAATTATCCATAGATCATGCTCTTAAAGTTAGATTACTACTTCCCGGGACAGATTGTATAGTGGTACCCTAACCCATAAAATTAAATCCAACTGCACAAATCCATTACCACCACTTCATAGTTCAGTCGTTAGTTTTAGAAAATTGCAAATCACTTCATTTAACATAAGAAAGGTTGAAGAAAAAATCAATGAAGGTGATTCAAAAGGGGTCACCCAGTTGATTTTTTCTAGTGATACCGTTGCTCCTGACTCTCCAGAGACTGTGGCATCACTAATTGCTAAACACCCTCCTCCTGCAGCAACACTTCGCCTCCCCGATCCGCCCGAGTCTACAGATGCTTCGCCTTCGACCAACGAAGACGAAGTCTACAATTCTATATTTTCATTTAAAAATGGCTCTGCCGGTGGCCTCGACGGTCTCTCCCCGCAACATTTTAAAGATTTGGTTTGTGGTACCTCTGGCGACGCCGGCAGAGTCCTACTCACCAAAATTACCCAACTCTCCAACCTCATCCTTGCTGGTAAAGTTCCGCGAGACATCACCGGTATACTCTACGGCGCTAACCTCTGCGCTTTAATAAAGAAAGATGGCGGTATAAGGCCGATCGCCGTAGGGTGTACCATCAGGCGCATCGTCTCTAAAATTTGTGTCAAACACACCCTTTCTGACCTTTTATCAAAATTTCAGCCAATACAACTCGGGTTCAGTTCGAAAGGTGGTTGCGAGGCCGCCGTTCACTCAGCCCGCACCTTCTTGCTCAATGATGGTGGCGAAGTTCTGCTGAAGGTGGACGTCAAAAACGCCTTCAACTCCGTAGACAGGGGTGCCCTGCTGGCGAAAGTAAAGGAGGAAATACCTTTGTTTTTTAATTATTTATGGCAATGTTACAGTGAACCAACTAAATTGATTCACCGTAACAATCTTTTACATTCTGCCGTTGGTTGCCAGCAGGGCGACCCTCTGGGTCCAGCTATTTTCTCTTTGGCTATCCACCAAATAATTTCAAACCTAAATTCTAAATTTAACGTCTGGTACCTCGATGACGGCACTTTAGGGGGTAACTCCGACCTGGTTCTCGAGGACCTACAGAATTTAATAAACCAGTTTGGCACCATAGGTTTGGAACTAAATTTCTCGAAGTGTGAATTATACATATCGAATACCGTGGCCCCGGCCGTAGAGCTCAAATTATTTCTGACTTTAGTCTTCTGGCCCCCAACATCAAAATTCTCAGCGACGACTCATTATTTTTATTAGGTGCACCACTTCTCGATGCTGCCATGCTGGCTTTTATTGATGATGCCATCGCTAAATTCAGTTTAAATTCAGACCGTCTATTTCAAATTAATCCACACATGGCACTATTTATTATTCGTTTTTGTCTCTTCGTTCCAAAATTTACCTACGTACTCCGATGCTCCCAACTCTGGCTTTTTCCAAACTTATTATCAAACTTAGATATTCTTATTAGAGATACTTTAGTCAAAATTCTTAATTGTCCCATGAGCGACCGCGGATGGCTTCAGGCTTCCCTTCCTGTACGCTTCGGGGGCCTAGGTATTAGAAATTTAAGCAGTGTGGCCCTGCCAGCGTTTTTGTCTTCTGCTCATAGCACGCACAATCTCTACCGGAAGATTGTCAACCCATCCCTGGGTTCCGTAGAGTTGTCGTGTGTGGCAGATGCCAAAAACTCCTGGCCAAATTCAGACCTCCCTTTGTTACCACAGTCGCAGAGGCAATGGGACGAGCCACTTTGCAAACAAGTTCATGAGGAGCTCCTATCCACTTCTGCTGATTCGGCAGAACTCGCTCGTCTCACTGCCGTCTCCGAGAGAGAGTCAGGCCACTGGCTCCAGGCATTACCATCTGCCAACGTCGGTACCTTGTTGGACGGGCTGTCCCTCACTCTAGCGGTCTGCCTCCGTCTTGGCGCCAGGGTAGTCCACCCTCATCGCTGTGTGTGTGGGGAGGCTGTTGATGAGCTTGGCCACCACGGCCTCTCTTGCGCTCGCAGTGCTGGTCGTATGTCACGGCACTCCTCACTCAACAGCATCATTCGCAGTGCTTTTGCCACCGTTGGTGTACAGGCTGTTTTAGAGCCAACTGGTATCTCTCGCAGCGATGGCAAAAGGCCTGACGGTATGACCATTGGACCTTGGAAGCTTGGCAGGTCGTTGGTGTGGGATGCGACCTGTGCAGACACCCTGGCTCCCTCTCATGTACGCACCACCTCGCTTCATGTCGGGGCTGCTGCGGTAAGTGGTGAAAGTCGCAAACGGAACAAGTATGCGAACCTAGGCCGCAACTACATATTTGTTCCGTTTGCAGTGGAGACAATGGGTCCATGGGGGCAGGAGGCCAAGCAGCTCGTTAAAGAGTTAAGTCGTCGCCTTATTGAGGCCTCCGGTGACAAGAAGGCTGGCAGCTACCTCTGCCAGCGTATCAGCCTCGCAATCCAAAGAGGTAACGTTGCCAGCATTCTTGGTACCGCACCCATGAGCCCACAGTTGGAGGACATCTTTTATTTAAAGGTTTATTCTTCTTTTTTACCGTAGTTTAGTTTAAGTGGATTAATTTTAATTATTTATGTAGATAATTAAGTTGTTTTTTTATTATTATTAAGTTATGTTGTTATTTTGTGATTACTGTTTTTTTTTAACACAAAATAAATACGCGACAATTAACAAAGCAAAAACTGATAAAACCGATAGCTACAAATAACACTTACGGTGAAAGAACCATACAATATAATTTATCGTCCCTCTTTTGCTAAACGATCTATACCTAACATTTAAAAACAGCATCACCGTAAACAACATTAAAAAAAAACTTAAAATCACATTTTATAAACAGCCTGTAGCGCGGCGCCTGCGTGCGACGACGCTACTCCTCGAGTCTAGCGTGCACTCGCGGGAACACTGCTGCAAATGCTGCAATCGGGTTTTGAAATACCATTAGAGCGAGGGACGGACGACTTAAGACGTTATTTACATTTGTTGGGTAAATCATCATATCATTGATGAAAACTGGTGATGTATGGTAGACGATACATTTTTATTTTTATTGTAAATTTACGTAACTGGTCTTGTAGTAGGTACCTAACCGTTATTGCAATTAGTGTTTGTGTGGCAGAATTAATTTAGAGAACCTATTGTTAGGAGGCCTATTACATCTCGACTGTGAGTTTTGCGTAAAATGGCCAATTTTGGCGTTCTTGATCTAAGAAACAACATTACATTAACTATTTTGACTTATTGAATAGTGTAGAATAGCTATTGACATAGTGCGTAGCTGCCTTGCTTTTTGTAAATTTTCCTTAGCTTTTTAATTGAACCCAAAATTGCAGAGAAATATTTTCATAAAATGCGCGGAGGCACTTTTTTGAGCTCATCGATTTAACTACTGTTCTAAACAAATTAAATTTAAAAAAAATGGAATGTTATCTCTTTGTAGTCGTATAGTGCGTAGCGCCCTCGAAATTTTAAGATATCATTGGTTTTATATAGAAAAAAAATCTTATTCTAAACCACTAAACTTCGAAAATCGCTTTAAGATAACTGTGAATTTCTCCTATCTACGATAATATCCTTGAGCAAAATTTATATCAGAATAATTGTTTGAATAAAGATTTTGTAAAGAATTTATTATCTTATTTTGATAAAAACGATAAATACAACTGCAAAATAACCACAAAATGCGATGCGCCGGCCGGCGGCCGTCCGATTCAGCTTATTCTCGCAGAGTGGAGATTTGTAATATTATGCATGAATTTATTATATGTGTCTACACCCAGCAGGATCACCTGTCTGGGAGACTTATGAGTGATGCAGAGAATTAGATTTGGATTTGCTCTACTGAATTATGCTGAAGACAGAATTTGTTCCGTAAAAACAACTGAAATATAAGCTTTTCTATCTGACCTCCAGCCAGCGGGATATTTGCTAATGTTACGTCTGATGAAGTTTAAATTGGTAAGTACTAACTTTTAAATCTGTCATTGTTCTGTTCACCAAAACAAAAAACATTCTATACTTCAGCCACAATCAAGCTGCAAAGAAACCTCCAGTCAGCGGACTTTTTCTCTTATGGCATTATTTTTGTAACTTTTACAGTAAATTAATAAAATTTAAAGTATTTACGACTAACATACATACATACCAATATCCATCCTCACAAACATTCGCATTAATAATATTAATGTTAGTAAGATAATGCAGACTGGTTATATCATTTTGTATTCTACCCACATAATGGTTTCAAATTCTATACTTTTAATTTTAACACAAGATGTACGAATAGGTAATTTAAGTAAAATTATAGTCGTAAATAGTTTTAATTTTATTAATTTAGTGTAAAAGTTACAAAAATAATGCCGTAAGAGAAAAAGTCCGCTGACTTGAGGTTTTTTTGCAGCTTAATTGTGGCTGAAGTAAGGACGTCAAAAGAATGTTTTTGTTTTGGTGAACAGAACAATGACAGATCTAAAAGTTAGTACCAATTTAAACTTCATCAGACGTAACTTTAGCAAATATCCCGCTGGCTGGAGGTCAGTTAGAAAAGCTTATATTTCAGTTGTTTTTACGGAACAAATTCTGTCTTCAGCATAATTCAGTAGAACAAATCCGGATCTAATTCTCTGCATCACTCATAAGTCTTCCAGACAGGTGATTCCGCTAGGTGTAGACACATTTTTATTATCCTATTTCGATAAAAACGATAAATACAACTGCGACATTGCTACAAAATGCGAAAATGAGCATTTTACGCGAAAACACATTCGAGATGTAATAGGCCTCTTATGTATGCAGTGAAATATTGTATCTCCCCTAGCACACGAGACAAATCTCCGTGATTTTTTAATGTATTTTATGCTTATGTTTTTGTTCAATAAATAAAAAAGGCACATAAATCATACTGTGCCCAGCCCAGGTAGTAATTTTTTCAACGATTCGCTAACTTCGAGATTATTTAAGCAGTATTATCGCAAAAAATCAAATTTATAATGTCATTTTTTGTGGCTTTATCCTGTATGTGTTTGTTAATCAAAATAATATAATAATAATAGTATTATAACTCACCTGAGCTCTTGAGAAAATAAATAGAATGTCGGACTAACTGACCGGGGCGCGTGAGTCGTGTTGAGGCGGCTGTGTGCGTGACGAGACTGATGAGTTATCAATGAGATTATGACTTTCGCCTTTATACATTTTTTTCACGTCGATAAAAATTTTACCCATATCGCTTCGTTTTTGCTGTACAGGATGACATTGCAAATTCTACTTCGCATGTTTACCTGCTCATTCGGACATATTATTATGGCCGGGTCCCACGGCCCGCTTGAAGACAAGCCGCGCCAAGCCACGCCGCGCCGCGCCGTGGGAACGCTTAATTGCCACGCCCGCACACTGGTCCATTTTGGCAAAATACGGGACATTCGCATCTAAGTCAATATTTTAAGTTTATATTTTTTATGCGTAATCCTCTTTTGATTACAAATCACTTTTGTTGATAAAAATTTTCAAATAAACATATAACTTTCGAGAAAAAAAATATCGAATATTTTTTTGTATGAAGGAAAAGTGATTGACGTATATAACTCCGTAATGAGCTGGGAACTTGCTTTGAATCTTGGTGGGTTTCAAGATCTTATTATTCTCTATGATAAACGTTAACAACTTTTTTTTTATCCTTGCAGTCTTTGAAGCTACAGGCGCTTGAACATTGGAAATATTTTTTTTTAAGTACGAAAAAGCTTTTAGTATAGCCCGGAATTAATTAAATTTAAAATAAGGACTATACTTTGCAGCATCCAACATTTTTTGAAATTATTAATACAGATAGTAGTAATTTCTAAATTCCTAGCCTAAACATAGATAAGCAAACCAGTTTTCAAAGAATGGGTAAACCGGTTTTCGAACAATAGGGTTTATTATGCGCGCCCTACGCGCTGCGTTTGGCATACGTTGTCGTTTTCTCTCATTCACCATATCGCTTGCACACAGGCAACGACATACCAAGCCACAGCTTACAGTCTCAGACAGTTTTTGCTCCAGTGTTGACGTGCTTTCTATTCTGCGACTGCGCTGGCTAAAATATGTTTCATATTTGTTGATTTTTTCGTTTTACTTGGTCGTTATCGTTACTCATTGCTTATTTTGTTTCTCAATTTTGTTGATTTTTTGTTTGTTGTTTTCTGTGTTGATTTTTTCGTTCTTGCTGATTTGTTACTCGATTATGTTGACTTTTGTTTTGTTCTTTAGCGAGTGGGGTTGAAGCGAAGCTTGGAGAGAAATTATACTCAGGATGGTCAGTCGTAGAATGGATGATTTATTTTAGTTAATGATCATATATATTACAATTATTATATTTACAAACAAAGGTTGCTTAACTTAGTCACTTACGCAAAAGAGAGAGGAACAACGGGTGTCTCATTCACCCGCGGTCGCTATGCAACGCGGTGCGGGGAACTCGCGGCGCGGGGCTTCGCGACGCGGGGAAGTGCGGGCGGGGAAACACGCACGCAACAAAACTGGCGACGTTCGTTGCGCTCGGCCATTTCGACGGCCGACAGACCACGGAGCGGACGCAGTGAAGATGCGTGGCGTGCGGCGTGCGGCGATGGCGATAACGTGGCGCTGTTACGAGTGATGTGTACACGCAGCTGAGAATGGTGGCGAAGAATGAAGATGCTGTTTGCATGCTGACGAAGCTCCATTCCTATTTCATTACGACAGCCCTTTTCAGTGCTATGTTCCTGTTTCATATCGATCTATTCTTATTTCATTATGGCAGCTCTTTTCAGAGCTATGTCCCTGTTTCATATAGAAAAGGCTTCCGTCTGGCATTCTATTAAATGGATTTGCTTTACGTCTTCTGTGCTTGTTATTGTGAGTGTGCGGCTACAGTGCTCCCCCTCAAGCGAAGCGTACAGGTGGCTTGACGACTCGGCCGGATGTGGTTCGCTTATCTGCCGGTTGTGTCGTCTTGCTGCGGCTTGGTAACGGTAATGGTAACGGTGTTGGTGGTAAAATGGTAACTGTTTTCTGTATGGGTACGTCGAAGTTGAGTTCTTGTTCTTGTAAAACGTAGCGGGCTTCAACCGGTCTATGGATATGTTTGCTTCACGGTGAGGTAGCTTGATGGTAAAAACTTTGCTGTTTCGATCCATGACTTGGTAGGGACCTTCATATGGTGGCTGTAGTGGCTTTTTCACGGCATCTGTTCTGATAAACACGTGCGTGCATGTACTTAGGTCTTTATGCACAAACATATGTTTATTGTTGCTATGGTGTGAAAAATCTGCAGTCGGCTTGTTTGCTTGAATGGTGTCGCGCAATCTTTCGACGTAGGTATAATCCATCGCAGTAGGTATGTTAGCACTTGCGGTAAAAAATTCGCCTGGCAATCGCAAATGGTAACCGTAGATAAGTTCGGCTGCGCTGACTGCCGTGTCTGTGCGTAAGGCTGCTCGTAAGCCTAATAGAACTGTAGGTAGTTCATCTGTCCACTTAGTTGAAGCGGCGACGAGTCTTGCGCGTAATGCGTTCTTGAGTGAGCGGTGCCAACGTTCGACTATTCCGTTTGCCTGTGGGTGATAGGGCGTTGTACGTGTTTTCGCTATTCCCATTTCTTTCATTAGGTTGGTGAACAGCTGACTCTCGAATTGTCGACCTTGGTCACTTGTAAGGGTTTCTGGGCAGCCGAAGCGTGTGATCCAGTGTTGGTAGACGACTTTCGCTACTGTGTCTGCTGTAATGTCGTCCGTAGGTATTGCTTCGGGCCATCGGGTCGCTCTGTCTATCATCGTGATTACATAACGTTGGCCGTTTTCTGCAGTAGATAATGGGCCAACGATATCGACATTCAAATTTCGGAATCTGTCAGCTGGCGGGAATGATGAAATAGGTGAAACTGTATGACGTTGTATCTTGCTCTTTTGACATGGAATGCACGCTTTTGTCCATTTGCCGATATCTGCGTTCATTGATGGCCAAAAGTACTTCTTTGCGACGAGCTTGCGTGTAGTACGGGTGCCGGGATGACTCACGTTGTGAATAATGTTGAAAACTTGCCATCTATGTTCTGTAGGTATATACGGGCGAACGTAGGGCGTAGACGTTTCACAATATAGGTCGAAATCAGTGTCAGGGATAGTTATTTTCTTGATTGAGATGTTGCTTGAGTTTTGAGATGCTAGTTGCGATATGTTGCTGTCTCGCTCTTGCGCGTTGGCTATATCTGCGTAGGTTATTGTTTCCGGGCACGATATTGTTTCTATGCGGCTAAGTGCGTCGGCGACTACATTTTCTTTGCCACTTATGTGTCGTATGTCTGTGGTGAATTCGCTTATGAAAAGACATTGGCGAGTCCGGCGCGGCGTTTCGTTTGCCGTTTGCGTTTAAGACATAGCGTAGGTAAGCGGCTTGTGGTCGGTGAAAATAATGAGGTGGCGGCCTTCAAATGTTTTTCTGAAATGCTTGACTGCCATGTAGATAGCTAGTAGCTCTCTGTCGTAGGTCGAGTATTTCTTCTGCGCGGTTGAAAATTTCTTTGAGAAGTATCCTAATGGTTGCCATTGGTCGTTGTAATGTTGTTGTAGCACGGCACCGGGTGCGTTATCGGAAGCGTCGCAAAATAACGCGAGTGTCGCATCGTGGGATGGGTGTGCGAGTAAGGCAGCGTTTATAATGCTTGTTTTGCAGTCTATAAATGCTTCCTCCGCTTCGGTATTCCATTCGATGGTGGTCTTGTCGCGTTTTTTCGTATTGTGTAGGTACGAGTTTAATGGTGCTTGTATGGCTGCGGCGTTCGGAATATGTTCACGGTAAAAGTTTAACATTCCGAGAAAACGCCTGAGTTCTTCTATGTTCTTTGGCTTCGGGTACTCCGTGATGGCTTGGACTTTGTGCAGCGGTGGTTTTATGCCTTCTTGTGATACAGTGTATCCTAGAAACTGTACTTGCGTTTGGCCAAAGTTGCATTTGACCGGGTTTATGGTAATGCCATTGTCTTCCAGTCTGCTTAAAACCATTCGTAGGTGTTCTTCGTGCTGAGTTGGTGTTTCTGATGCCAGGAGTAGGTCGTCGATGAAAGGAAACACGAAGTGTAGCCCTCTTAGAACTTCATGGATGTACCGTTGGAAGGTTTGACCTGCGTTCTTGAGACCTGGGCACATTCGTGGAAATTCGAACAGTCCCATCGGGGTGATGATTGCTGTTTTCTCAATGTCCTCGTCACGTACTGCTAATTGTTGATACGCCCGGTTGAGGTCAATTGTACTGAATATTGTTTTCCCAGTGAGTTGATGTGTGAAATCCCTTATGCGTGGTATTGGGTAGCGATCGGGTTTCGTGACTGCATTAAGACGTTTGTAATCTCCGCAGACTCGTAGGTCACCATTTTTCTTCGGTACGATATGGAGTGGGCTTGCCCAAGGACTTTTGCTTGGTCTGCATAGCCCTTGACTGATCATATTTTCGAACTCGATTTTGACTTGATCATAGCGATGTGGTGGAATAGGTCGAGCGCGGCAGTGAATAGGTTGACCAGTTGTTTCGATGAAATGTTCTACTCGGAGTTTGGGGTTGAGTTTCATTGAAGTGAGACGGCGGGACGGAATACCGGGGTACTCTGAGTATGTTGTGGTACGATTGTTGGACGTCGATGCTGCGTACTGTAGGTATGTCGGTGTAACGCCCACTGGTATCGGTACCGAGCTTCGTTGTGTTGTCTATAAGTCTTCGGTTCTTCAAATCAACTAGTAGGTTGTGATGTTTAAGGAAGTCTGCTCCGATTATCGGTTTTGTAACGTCGGCCACGATGAAACGCCATTTATAAGGTCTTCGTAGGTTGAGTTCCAATGTCATTGTTTTTTCACCGTAGGTTGGTATGATGGTGCTATTGGCGGCGTACAGGGTGAATGGAAGAGGTTTCGCAGATGTTCCTTTTCGCTTCGGCAGAACGGAGATGTTGGCGCCGGTGTCGATTAAAAACGATAATCTGGAGCTTTTGTCGGTGACGAATAGGCGGTATGACTTTGTTCCGACGACGTTGGGTTCCGCCTCTGCCAACGTGTTTGCTAGTTTTCCGATGTTTCTTCATTGTTGAAAGTACATGGTGTTGTGCAGCGTTTTGCATTTTTCCCAAAGCGACGATGATAGTAGCAAAACGGTGATGGCCTGGCAGAGCGAGAACGGGATGGTCTGTCGCGGTTGCGAGACGGAGACGGCGAACGGCTGGTATTTCTTTCTCTTGCATTTCGATGTGGATGTTGTTGTGCGTAGTGATAGCGTGCATGTGGTGGTGGGCGAGGGTACGAGTAGTTGTTTCTAAATGCTCGGAGTTCTGCAACTTCTAAATGGAGTTTTCTTATCTCGTCGGCCAGGAACTGTATGTCGACGTGTTTTTCTTGCCGGGTTGATGACGAAACTGAAGCTATCGTGGAGACTTGACGATTTTGTTCCAGCATCTTGTCAGCAAGCTTGGCTAGCTCGTCCAGCGCTGTGTCGTTGCTAATCGCATCGCTAACGATGATCACCGAGTGCACGTGCGGTGGCAGGAGGTTCATCCACATCAATCGGAGTGTACTGTCAGGAACCTTGTTGCGTGCGAGGGTTCGCATGCGCCGTAACAACTGGCTCGGCTTCTGATCGCCTAGGTCCATGTCGGACAACAGTTTTTGTAGTTGCTTTCCATCCGATTCTTCATAGACAGAGATTAGTCGCTCTTTGATGATTGAGTAGTAGCGTTCGGCTGGCGGCTCGTAGAGTAGGTCGCATACTTGCTCTATGTCTTCTTTTTCGAGTTGTGCGATGACCATCTGCGCCTTTTGTGCTTCGCTTTTCTTTAGTTCGCTAGTTGCGGCTTCGAAACTTATGAACCAGAGACGCGGACGATCTCGCCAGAATGGTGGTACACGCATAGAGAGTGCAATGCCGGAGACTTTTTGCAGGTGTTGTGCTGGAGAGGTTGGTGCTGCTGGTTCTTCGTTAGCCATTTTCTTCTTTCTGGATTGTTCTGAGTAGGGTCTTCTGTGTTCTGACTGGGGTCACCACTTTAGCGAGTGGGGTTGAAGCGAAGCTTGGAGAGAAATTATACTCAGGATGGTCAGTCGTAGAATGGATGATTTATTTTAGTTAATGATCAAATATATTACAATTATTATATTTACAAACATAGGTTGCTTAACTTAGTCACTTACGCAAAAGAGAGAGGAACAACGGGTGTCTCATTCACCCGCGGTCGCTATGCAACGCGGTGCGGGGAACACGCGGCGCGGGGCTTCGCGACGCGGGGGAGTGCGGGCAGGGAAACACGCACGCGACAAAACTGGCGACGTTCGTTGCGCTCGGCCATTTCGACGGCCGACAGACCACGGAGCGGACGCAGTGAAGATGCGTGGCGTGCGGCGTGCGGCGATGGCGATAACGTGGCGCTGTTACGAGTGATGTGTACACGCAGCTGAGAATGGTGGCGAAGAATGAAGATGCTGTTTGCATGCTGACGAAGCTCCATTCCTATTTCATTACGACAGCCCTTTTCAGTGCTATGTTCCTGTTTCATATCGATCTATTCTTATTTCATTATGGCAGCTCTTTTCAGAGCTATGTCCCTGTTTCATATAGAAAAGGCTTCCGTCTGACATTCTATTAAATGGATTTGCTTTACGTCTTCTGTGCTTGTTATTGTGAGTGTGCGGCTACAGTTCTTTTGTTTCAAAAAAGGCAAATTATCTTTACTATCAACTCTGTGTCAGTAAAACAGGATAGATCTATTTCCGCCTTTTAATTTAGATATTAATTAGATGGTTTGTTGAATGTTGGTTTGTTTGTTGGTTTAAAATAGCTCAATTTGGTACATATTTAAATTTTTACGTGGCATTGCAAAATTGTGAAGACAACAAAATATCTGAGGTTTCTGAAGAAAACATAAAAATCATTAAAACATTTATTAAAAACTTTATGGCAACTTTAAAAAGAAAAATGGATAAAAGCACATAGACATGCCAAAACATTTATGAAACAAAATTTGCCTTGGTTGAACTGCATTATACGTTGGCCTTCTTGCGTATCATTCGATTTAGTTTCGATATTTAGTCGAGAAACTATGGACACACAAGAAGATTAAGGTTTGTCGCGTCAATCTATGGAAGCTGGTCCATCTCGTTGTAATATTGTACTTTTAAACAAAAACATAACGCAGAAGATTTTTTCTCAGATTCATCTGTTTTTATGGTTAGTCTAGTCCCATTGCGGTTAATGTGCGGCGATGTTATTGCTTGGGAAAATTCTCGTCCATCATCGACTGCCTATTGTAGGCCAGTGATGTTTGAATTTACAAAAGAGACTGAAGAGATCATAAATTTTCATACAGATGCAATTAATGGAGAAATACCAAACTTAGTACCTACAAGAATAGGCAATATAGAAGTCTTTCATGAGATCCACATGACTATGATTGATGGGAATGTGGCGATGGTCTTATCAGAAACCTGTTCTAGTTCCACTTGCAACATTTGTCTTGCAACTTCCACGGAAATGAATAATTTGGAAATAGTATCTAAAAAAACTAGCATCAGAAGATATGTATAACTATGGCTTATCTTCGCTTCATATGTAGATTAGGTGCTTGGAATGTATTTGCATATTTCGTATAATTTAGATTTTAAACAGTGGGCTGCTCGAGGGGAATAAGTAGCTAAAGAATAGAAAAAAAGACAACACAACGAGAACTCTTTCAAAGGATGGGTCTTTTGATGGATATTGTAAAGCAAGGTTTCGGCACTACCAACGATAGTAACACTGCCAGAAGGTTTTTCCGAGATTACAAGAAGTCCGCAGTAATAACAAAAGTGTATGAGAATTTAATTAAAAGATTCGCTGTGATATTACAAGTTGTTTCTTCCGGCAAAAGTATATAGAAAAGTTTAGAGTATATTGTCGTAATACTGCTCAACTCTATATTTCTTTGTACCTAATGTATTACATGCCATCGAGCATACACAAACTTTTAATCCATGGCGCTGATATATGCCAACATTTTTCTTTTATTTCTATAGGGAAGTTGTCAGAAGAGGCATCTGAAATTCGAAACAAAGATTTTAGACATACTACACAAAAACACAGTCGTAAAATATGTCGAAAAAACACGAATGAAGATATTATGGATTACTTTTTAATAGGTTCCGATCCATACATTTCACATCTTAAACCAATATATAAAAAAACACAAATTGTTATTTTTTTAACAGCTGATTACTACGACGACAACGCACTCCGACCTAATCCATCAAAAACCGAATCAAGCGTGTTTCACCTACGAAATCGCGAAGCAGGACGTAAGTTAAATATCTTGTGGTGTGGCGTTCAAATTCAGCACAACAATCACCCCAAATACCTTGGGGTCACTCTTGACAGGACTCTATCTCTCAGAAACCATTGCCAAAATACAAAGCAAAAAGTTGGCTCTCGGAACAACCTGCTTCGTTGTCTCTCATCAACATTCTGGGGCGCTTCCCCACAGGTCTTCCGGACTACGGCCTTGTCCCTATGTTTCTCGGCGGGTGAGTACGCATGCCCAGTGTGGCACCGCTCTACTCATGCAAGGGAGATAGATACAGCCCTGAACGAGACCTGTCGCATTGTGACGGGGTGCCTCAAGCCTGCAAAAACCTCAATGCTGTACCCGCTCGTAGGCATTGCTCCTCCAGCAGTCCGTCGAGAAATAGCTAGCGCCGTAGAGAAATCTAAACAAGAGAATGACAACAGGCATCCTCTCTACGGTCATATTTTTCAAAAAGCTCGACTCAAAAGCCGCCACAGCTTTATTGCTACCACAAAAACCCTACTATCACAACCTAGCAATGCAAGAGTCAAATTGTGTAAAGAAAAATACAGTCCCTCGCCTGGATTTGTCGAGCCTGCAGAAGAACTTCCCGCCGGTCACGACCTTCCATGGTCTACATGGAAGTCCTTAAATAGACTACGGACACAAGTGGGCCGCTGTGGCCTTAACAGATTTAGATGGGGTTACGCCGACATGTCCCAGGTTCCGTGCAAGTGCGGTGTCGCCGAGCAGACTATGCAGCACTTGCTCTCTTGCCCGCTGGCCCCACATGCGTGTGACACGGATGAGCTTATGGCAGCCACGGATGCAGCGATAGATCTGGCTACTTTCTGGGCCACTCACATATAATAGTTGTATCTTTGTTGTACGAACCAACGACACGAAAGAAGAAGAAGAAGAATCCGTAAAATGTTTTGTTTAATACGATATATAGCCAATGTTTAAATGCAACATATATAAATATATAAATGTAGTTATTTATTTTCTTTACTGTGGTGTTCACCCATCAATAAAAACTTTATTTATAATGTAATTTCTAAAAATGCTAACAGATGGCGCTAATTCCGCCCACTCTGAAACGCGCTATGGTTTCGTTTTGTGCCGTGCATATATAGACCGGAGGATCGTTACGGTAGTGTGTGGTTTGATTTCACAACGCACAGCATCATCTGGTCAGTGTCTCCACCTTAGGCTAGGGTATTTTACCCAGTGTTGCCAGATCCGTAGGTCAAAACTATCCTAGATTTACTGCAAAATTATCGTGTTTTTAATTTTTTATCGCATTCAAAAAGACAGAATTTATACGACTGGGCACTCCAAATTAGTCGTGGGTCGTTGTCGAATTTTTTGACGACGAAACGCAACCGTATTTTCTGGAACGAAAACTAGTCCTCGAAATCGAAACGGTCTTCGTTCGCAACTGGTTTCATTGTATGGGGACGGGCAACGGATGACGACGCAGGACGCGGTCGAACGAGAGAAACGTAAACTCATCTCGAAGACGAGTGAAATGGTTGCAGAATGAGAACTTGCGGTAACTTAACGTTTTTCGTTTGATTATAATAGATTTTTTTAAATTTAAATACATTAACTTTCCTTTATACTTACTTAACGCAGTAATTATTACGTTAAGTAATTATTATTAATAATAATAATTATTAATTTATACTAATTATTATTATTATTATGCTCTTTATTTAAAATACTATCTTAAGTATTTTTTTTTACAATATTTTATATATAAAAAAAAACATATTTACAACATAAAATATTATAAAAAACTTAACCTAGGTTGCCACCAGCAGCGGGGATAGACCCAAGCTACCGGTGGTTAGGGCTGCAGAGTGAGGAACCTCCTGACAATACGTGCCGTGTCAAGGAGTACTGCCTTCTGTATTATTATTATTATTTATTGTTAAATAATAAAAACAATTAATAATATTTATAATTATTAATAATTATTATTACTTATCGCAGTATATATTATATTGATACTTATCTATCACACGCAAACTAATAAAATGTAAACAAAAACTGTCACCCACGCGAGCCGCGTAAGCGAGCGTCTCGACTCGTTGCCATTTAATATACCTATTACATTTTTGCCAAACAACCTTACACTCTATACCAACGCGTTAAGATACACAGCAATGACTACCGCGTTGCGAACGAGACGAAATATCCAAATAAATAAGTAGCCTTTCACGATATTCGACTGTATAAAGGTAGTAATAAAGATTATTTTATAATATCAAAGACCAAAACGAACGGATCGAGCGACGACGTTGCAACAATGATCTCATTACGTTCTAAGCTCTATCTTCATAAACTTTAAGTACAAATTCGCTTCAAACAATCCGAGGACCAGTTGCACGACGAAGACTGCTTTAGAATGAAACGTAAAACGGTTCTATCGTCGCGGAACACAAAACGGTCTTTTAAAACGGTTCGTCTTTGCAACGACCATGCCTACTCCAAATATGGTAACATGCTCATCACCTAGAAAAAGGACTGACTGCGGTACCTTAAATTTCGTTATTTCCAAACTATGACTGAACGACTGATGCTAAACCAGGTTTGTCACAAAATGATCGTAGAACTGACAAAAAATATCGTGGAAAGTCGACGAATTATACAAATTATCGTGCGATACTTAATTATTATTTTTTATCGCATGCCCCTCCAAATTATCGTGGATCTACGATAATTATCGCACGTCTAGCAACGCTGATTTTACCCCAAATTTAGGGTATTTTTACGTCTTTAGGGAATTATTCAGGGTATTTTTCAGGGTAAAATAATTTTAGAGAATGTTTAAAACTCCTTGCAAGCAAATTGGTGATTGATTAAAAAAGTGTTTCCGAACGTACCTAATACATTGCATTAATACGAAAATTTATTTGTTTTTATTTTTATAATTTTTAGGGTAAAAAAAAATAAAAGTGCCTAATTTGGGGTAATTTCGCCGAGCGTTAGGGTAAAGAAAAAATCTGAGGTAGCAACACTGCATCTGGTGCCGAAACCCGGGAATACAGTGAGTATAAATAAAGGACTTAGAAAAAGGCACCGATTTAAAGAGGCAGTTGTAAATAGCGGTTTTGGTAAGTTAAAAATTACAAATGGCACGTTTAATAACTAGTTCAGCAGTTAAAACTAAGCAGTAAAGTAAACAAAATGAGTAATAAAAAATAATGAAATGGATCAGTGAATTATATAATTGAGCAGAAAAATAATTAAATGGGCGGTAAAAATTATTGAACGAGCGGTTACGTGAGGGCATCCCCTCTCCTTACTTCACAAAGTTTATTTGTACTGGCACCTCGAGACCAACCGTTAGGTTATGCAAGAAGTGCCAGACGTCCCTGTGCCAGTAGAACACTCGCGCAGGAGACCACCAACGTTAGGCCTTGACGCCAAATTAGTGCCCGCCGCAGCGCGCTCTTCATTCGGTACTCATAAGACTAGTGTCTCGGGAGAGTATCCCCGTGAACACGTGTAGTTCACTGCCTATTGTCCAGATAGGTAGCCGGAGCTGTCGAGCTCGCTCACTTCTCGTTGCACGAAGGCCACAACTCGCAGTTGCCACTGCTAGGGTCGTCGACTCTAAAGTCGACTCCCAAGTGTCCACCTTGGTAGCGGAGTAGTAAGCACACTCACTTCTCGGAACCCATCCGTGCGCCTAGCCAGTTCCCACGTCATACGCGGCCAGCTGGACCGGAGGCTACGGCATCTAGAAGGCCGCCTCTACTAGTTCTCCAGACTAGTACCGGAGATGTCAACACCAATGTCCAATGAAAACCACCGGACAAAGCTGCCAACTATAAGGGAAACTCACGTTCTCCGCAGGACTTTTCGCTTCTGGCCCCTCAGAGACCGCTACTAGGCCCCGCTCGCTGTGCACGAGTTTGGAAGTCCTGGCACACAATGCCAGGACAGACGAACATTCCCAAGCTCTACAGCTAACCACACGCCAACTACGAGTCCAACCCATTTCCGGATCCCGCCGGTTACGTGATGGCAGTGATAAATCAGAATTTGTCGGTAAGAAATCTCATTCTAAGCAATTGAGGTGGTAAATTAGTTTTTGAGATATAGCGGTGTGACGGACGGACGAAGTCGCACCATAAGGGTTCCTTTTTACCTTTTTGGTACGGAACCCTATAAACAGTATTTAAATAGTAATGAAAAATTAAATTACTTTTGCTTTGACTGAAGGAATTAAATAAAACAAATTGTATAATAATAATAGGAACTTTTATTCGTAATTCGAAACATACTTAAGTAATTAAAATGTCATAGAATTTGCTTAGTAGCAGCTAAAATAAACTTATTGTATAATAAGAGCAGGTTTGGCTTTCGACGGTCTGCCTCTCTTCCTTTTTTGTCCGAGTGGAATATTTTTAGCTTCAACTGGAGGTACGGCGTACTTCGGGTGTCAACGCTCGCTATAATCTGCCGAACTATTTATCGAACCGCTCATTCCATCATTTTACCGCTCATTCAGTTATTGGACTGCTCAATTATTTTTAGAATTGACATTAAATGATAAAATATAGTGCGACATAAAAGAGTAGAAATTAAATAATCCAGAACTAAATTCATTCATTTTTTGGCAACATTGATTATCTGTCATTAATGTCAAGTAGTTGTTCAACTCTGTCCGTGGTTACGATATAAATTGTTGTTTTAGTGATATTTCTACATTCCTAGATTTAAAACACTGATAACATGATTATGACCATCCGTGGCAGTTCTCGTAACATAATATATAAAGTTTTTTTTGCGAAGATTGGCAGAATTTCAATACGGAACTTTGTTACGTAATCTGGAGGATATTTACCAATATTTACCAACGTACAGCAGATTATACTGGTAAGTAAGTTATAAAAGATGTTGAAAGTATAATTATCTAAAATATGCCTATGCGCAATCGGCTAAATTCAGTGAAAAAATCAGAACACTGTGGGGGGGTCTTAGGGGTAAATGGAGGGGTACTCCTCCCCCCACCCCTTACCTTCACCCCCCCCCCCCACCCCGATTCAGCGACTCGATTCAAAAGTTTTACCAATTATGTTTAAAACTCAGTCCATAGGACTGAACAATTTTGGTTTTAATATTTTTTATGCATATATGTTTTTATTGTTCTAGGTGTGTCTGAAAGTACTGTGCGGAGAATAGCTAAACAAGGCTCCGAAAATGGAGGAAAATTTTCGACTACCGCTAAACACAGAAAGGGTCGACTTGCAAAGGAACTCGATGACTTTGATATGTGTGCAATCCGTCAGAAAATGATTTTTTTAAAACAGTAAAAAAAGAAGTACCAACAATATGCAAATTAATAGCTCAATTAAGGCAACTTATTTGCTATGATGGAAGCCGCGAGCATTTGCGAAACTTGAAGAGTATCTGGACTTTAATTTATTAGTTTTATATCTAAATAAAAATAAGTTATATGTACAATGGCTGTTTTCATTAAGTACTACATACAAACTACTCAAATTAATTATTTTAACGACCTCTTTATCTGAGAGGCGAGCACCCCGGACTTGGCGTTGCCATCTCTGAGGTTCCGGGTTCGATTCCCGGTTGGGTTAATGTAGAAAACCAACTTTTTATATTGTCTCGGACCTGGGTGTTGTGGTACCGTCGTTGTTTCTGATTTCTATAACATAAGTGCCTTAGCTACTTCCTTTATATCAGAGGGCCTAGTCAACTGGCAAACGCTCGACCGGTGACAGCGTCAAAATCGCTCATCAAATTCGCTAGGCTACATCGATATCGATAAGCTAAGGGATATAGAACATACAGGCTTGTTTTAGCATCTTTTTGTTTGATGATAATCTACCGCTTTGTAAGATTCATAAATAGGTAGTAACCACACCGATCCTTTTGAGTTTTAGTGAATTGAATGTCACTTTACTAAGAAATTCGGGTAGACTCCTTGAGACAATTTGAAAAATGAATCAATCGCTTTTTTCGCCGGAAGTTCGCCAGGCAAGCACGTTTGTAAATAAGTACTTATGATGACTAGTGACTTACCTACCATAATATGACATTGATATGAGACCAAACCCATTTTTCAGCTTATAATATAAATAAATTAAGACTGAAGACCACAAGCAAACGCTTGCTGCTAAGAATTTCTCAAATATTAACAACTTGACGTCCGTCTGTAATGAAATAAGTGTTAACACTAAATGTTACAAACCGCGCGAACATTTAAACAGTTTGATCTTAGATGCGAGTACCCACTAGGTAGTGATTAAAACGTTTGCATCTTGTATGAGTACATCGCCTAAAGTAACTCTATGGCGTAGCGGCTAAGGCTTTCGGGTTTAATTGTCTAACTAAAACACCTAAGGTAAGGTGGGGTAAGAGGGACGACGGGGGAAGAGGAACAGCATAACGTAAACATAAAACTATAAAGCCTAGCTCTGTGCCTACTCTGTCGATAAAACAGAAATTCGGGTGTAGTTTTCATGTTCTAACACAAATGGCGCTACGACACATCTAAGTGAGTTGAACAGAGAGAAAAAATAATCTGTTGTCAAACTACAAAACTACGAGTGGGTGGTAGATTTTATATGTGCCTAAATAAACGATAAGACGATTTGTTAGAAGGCTGTCTTTGTTGGAGAGTGCAAAGTTCACGTGGAGCTTTTATTTTCCGACCTAATTTTGTTTGTAGCACGTGTTTACAATGATTTTTGCATGTGATCAAAATCTTAACCTAAAAAATGCCAAGTGGGGTAAGAGAAACTACCATAATCGGAAAAGAGGAACATATGTTCCTCTTTCCCGGTTTCAGGGGCGACAAACCTTTTTATAGGCGATGAAATATTTATGATAATAGGTTATTTATAACCGACATCAAAACCGTATGAAAGTTCGCGATTTACTCAAAAACTGCTGTACCTACCGATTTTGGTGATTCTTTCATATGGATAATTTTCATTTTTCTAGAAAGGTTTTAATGTATAATACACTAGCTTTTATCCGCGGCGTTGCTCGCGAAGGTGTCTCTTAAATATCGTTCGTTTTTAAGAAAATAAGTTAGCCTACTTGCTTTTGTACCGATTTTTAGTAGGTAATTGTTAAAAAAGTTGTATTAGTGATAAATATAATAAGTAGATAAAATAATATTCAATATGTATAAATAAATACCTATACATGAATTAAAATATTAAAAAAAAATGAACCGGCTTAAATGATATGAACACTTTAAAGTATAAAAGAAATTTTAAAAAGATAATTTATATCTCTAAATCTAAACTCAACTTATTCAGTGCAAACTGCAAGCAGAGTTAATATTTATAATTTTGTTTTTAAAAAGTTTGTAGATTTTAGAAGATTCGTTTGTAAAATTTAATGACGTTTGCTTTTTTTAGTTATATTGTATTATATGCTCATTGGCAATAGGTACTTATTTTTTTTTAATACACTTCAATTGATTTTATTTCATTAAAAGCTAATTCTTTTGTTTTTATTTTTAAAATCGTTTGTGAATTTGCCACCTCTGACCATACCATATATGTTCCACTTACCCCAATTTTTAATTTTCTCGATATTACGCAAAACTAAACCATATTTTTACTGCGATTAACTCTCAACTCATTTGACTTTACAATCACATTTAAAATATGTGAAGACAAATCAAAAAAGGTTAGTTTTATCATGAAAAGTTTAAGTTGTTCCTCTTTCCCCATATCTGGGGTAAGTGGAACATTTTGAAGACTCAACTTCATTGACAGATTTGTCCGTAAATACTGAAGGAATCGATTTGTATGTTAATATAATAGTAAGTTAACTTCATTAGGTATACATATTTTCTAGTAATATTAAAATTAAACTGTGTATTTACTGGCTGGAGCTCATAATGTTAAAATATCAGTAAACTATGTTCCTCTTACCCCACCTTACCTTAACACATTACTTTTCTAATTGTTATTGTCCTAAATAAAATAAAATTAAAAACATTCCAAGTACATAGTTTTGCTAGTTAACTTAAAACTAATTTTAAAATATGCAAACTAGCGAAGCAATGTACTTACTGTTACTTGAAAGGTAATGCTAGAGGTTCAACTAATGCAAAATGTCCCCGCCCGCGCCGCCCCGGTTAGTGATCTTGCCAGTTAGTTACGCAACTTTCACATTACCGAGTTAAAGGATGGGTAACCAAATAAAAAGCGTCCCGAGCTCCTCCGTGCTTAGGAAGGCACGTAAAGCACACTGCGGTTGTATTGGCTCAGGGCTTAGCCTGTTATAGCCCAGTCTGTCTTAGTGCTGTCGTTCATGTGGGAACGTTCAGGATGTTCATAGGATGACGATGATGACAACATCGCCTTAATATAGGATTGCTTCATTGTTACTTATTTATATCGGTAGGTACCGAAAATAATTGAAAATAAAAGTCAAATCATTATCTACGCAACAAGTTAAAATATTTATTTATTTTACATTATTTATTTCACTGCAATTAATTATGAGTTGGTTGATAATGATTCGAAATAAAACATAGGATTATTTATATATTTACCAAAAATAATTTTAAAACAATTAATTATATATAATTACCCTAGTATGTTGATAATGAATCAAGTACAACTTTAAGCCATGTTTAATGCAGTTTCATTGTTGGATACGACATGTGGTACACATCCCTTCATTATTGTGAGCCTGATGCAGCATTAAATATTGGTGTTATTATGATTAACCATGCTTTTTGAAGGTACCATCCAGAATCTCCTAAGAAATTAGAACAATATACTTACTTATAGAAAATTGTCATAATTAAAAAGTTAGTAGGTAGGTAGTATATATTTACTAAAAAATAATTTAAAAACAATTAATTTTATTTATTTATTTTATATTCACAGGTGAATCGACAGTTCTATAAAAAGTATAACACTGAAAACGTGAAACAGCAGACCATTTACAGATTCAAACAAATAAAAATGTGATAGTAACATTACAAACTCAAGCAACAATTACAGTCGATTACTTCACAATCGCCAAATTGATAATAACTAAACTATTATAGAGTATGCTAGATATGGAACTTAATTTGTATTATAAGTATAACAAGCCACCTTATGTTAAGCCACCTATTTAAAGAAAAAACAATATTATAACAAACACGATAGAACCCACCAGATTTAATAATCGGATAGTAATAATGCAAGTTTATACATATGATTACCTTTGTATGTTGATAATGAATCAAGTACAACTTCAATAGCTTAATGTTATGACTAGTAAAAATTGATATAAGTAGGTACTATAACATTTTCTATAGGTACCTACTGCAAGTGAAATTAAATATCAAGTAAAAAATAACATTAATGTTGTATTTCTTAATATATTCTTATTTCCTTACCTAACTCTCTCAAAGTCAAAGTTTATTAAATATGAGGCTTCACTTTCTTTTATTGACATTAAAACTATATGTAACTATAAAAATAAATGCCAATTGTGTGTATAAGAAGGTACTGTTTTTTTAGTACCTACCTAAGTAAATCTTTTTAATAAAGTACTTACAATAAACTTAGAACTAAATTAACTTTATACTTAATTTTTCCCCATCATTTATACCAAATCACTATTTATATGGGTTAAATATATTTATGGCACACTGTTCCTTTTCTGAAAATAAAAATGTTGTAAACGAAGGTACTGTTTTTTTGTACATAAGTAAATATTTTTAAATAAAGCACAATAAACTTAGAACTAAATTAACTTTATACTTAATTTTTCCCCATCATATAAACCAAATTACTATTTTATGCATTAAATATATTTATGGCACAGACTGCTCCTTTTTGTAGAATAAAAACGTTGTCAACATTAGAGCTCCACAAAAAAAAATCATGTAAATAACTAAATTCAACGATGCCAAAGCCATGTTCAATGCAGTTTTATTGTTGGATATGACATGTGGTACACACCCCTCCTTTCTTGTGAGCCTGATGCAGCATTAAATATTGTTGTTATTATCATTAACCATGCTTTTTGAAAGTATCCAGAATCTCCTAAGAAATTAGAACAATATACCTACTTACTTAAAATTGTCGTAGATAAAAAGTTAGTAGGTAAGTACCTATGTATTATACAAAATTGCTTGATATTGTTTTTACCAAATAACCATGTTTGTTCACTATTCTGAGGAAATCCATCCTCCAAATTATGAGGTAACATTTAAGATTTTTGAATCATCGTCTCAAATCTGCAAAACCACATATGAAATAGTTTTATCTTTATGTCAATACTCTTTATTCTAGCAATTTTAGCAAAACTGACATCTCCTGGTAAATCCCAATATAATAATAAGCATAATACTTACCTTTATTATGTAAGTAATAATTTATTTATTAAAACTTACCGTTTGAACATAAGGACTGATATCTTTTCCTGTTATGAAAGATGCTTGTCTGTATAAGATTTATAGGGTATAGTCAATAGGTACACCTTACTACACTTAGAGCGTTGGTTTAATACTCTAAGCTACCTGGCAAATTAAATCTTCATTGAAACCTGTAAAACAAATAGGCAATCTAAGTTATAAATTGATAAATGGACATTAAGGATAGATTACAATTAATATTTGTACAGAAAGTCCCTTATTGTTGTCTTATTCTTGACCTTTCTTGTCATGATTAAAGGTACTTAAGTGGATTTCTTTGGCCAAAATGTTTGTATGGTTTGAGAGCCCCTACAAATTGTTATGCAGCGACTTGCTCTTCGTTGCGGAAAATGTTGCATGACACACATTTATTTGGTCACTCACATCGCAACAACTATATCAGCACGCAATTTCCGGCAGACCTTAGTTAGATATTTGAAAGTTCGTAAACGAGAACTCCGAGAATTATTCACAAGTACAACAAACTCGGGATTTCGTTAATTTGCTCCAAGCAACGTAGGGAAGGAAACATTTCTTCCTTAGCGCCTGAGCACTTGATTATAGCAGTCCACAACAGCCCTAAAAAGAGCATTTTAAACCAAACTTTCAACACAACACAACTCTTCCTTCATCAGCTGATCAAACAATCGCCATTTTGTGTGAATTTTTATCTTCAATGTTTGAGTGATCGCTAGATTAGCGATTCTTGGCTTGTCAAACTGTCAATTAGGTCTATTTTAGCGTAAATTTTACGTCGTAGGTAACTTTTGCTTATGTCAATCCCATACATTCGGTTTATCGTAGCGATGATTTCGTAGCGTTTAATTGGTTTGCCAATTGACTAGGCCCTCAGATCAATGTGTAAGTGATGTTTTCCAATTATATAAAAATATTAAATAAAAACAAGTATCAAGACCAATTTGATCGACCTATCAGGGTTGCTATGTTAACGACAACAGCGCCCTCATTTAATTTCTACTCTTTTATGTCGCACTGTAACCGACTAATTGATTTTTTATTATATTGGCCTTTGCGTCTATTGCAGACAATTTATGGTGCAATGCTGGGCAAACACCGTTTTTGGTGGCTGAAAAGTCCGATGCGAGAGCGACATGTGCTACCGCAGGCCTGACAATAGACAGATGGGACTGAGTCGCCTTGACGTTGTCTCTTTCTCTTGTCAGCGAGTGCCGCGAACCAGGTTTTATCGCAAAACTTGCGACCCTCCAACACGTGTTTACGCCACTCCGTCCGTTTCTTTGCAAGCTTTTCCCAGTTTCTGTGGTCAATGTGAAAGGCAGACATGTCTCTTTTAGCGCAATCCTTAAAGCGAAGCAATGGCCTCCCAACGTCTCTTTTTGCATTCGCGTCGTCATGGTAGTCGGGAGGGTTCCATCCTGTACACATGCCCTAGCCAGCGCAAACGTTTCTGTTTGAGAAACGCGGTCAGGCTAGGCAGCTGTACTATTTCTAGAACCCTTTCGTTTGTGATCCTGTCTTGCCATGATATGCCCAAGGTCTTACGAAGGCAGCGCATATAGAAGGTATTTAAACGACGTTCTACTTTTGCGTATGTCGTCCAGGTTTCGGCTCCGTACAAGAGTATGCTTAAAATAGAAGCTTGAAAGACCAACATCTTGGTCTTTGTTGTGAGATGCTTGTTTTGCCATACTCGAGTACTAAGCCTCCCGAACATGGTCGCCGCCTTTCCGATACGTATGTCGACCTCCGCATCAAGCGAGAGGTTGTACGTGACGGTCGACCCTAGGTAGCAAAATCTGTCAACTACCTCTAACTGCGCGCCATTAAGAGAGATCGCTGGGGCCACGGAGATACCTTGCACTAGCACAACAGTCTTTTTCGTGTTTATTGACATGGCAAACAGGGAACACGCCGGTGAGAATTGATTCATCATTAACTGGAGCTCACGTTCGGAGTTAGCAACGAAACTTAGCAACATATGTAAATATATATATGTAGTTATTTATTTTCTTTATTGTGGTGTTCACCCATCAATGAAAACTTTATTTATAATTTTCTCTAGTACACATAATGTAGTTTCTAAAAGTGCTAACAGATGGCGCTAATTCCGCCCACTCTGAAACGCGCTATGGTTTGGTTTTGTGCCGTGCATATATAGCTATTTTTGCAAATTGCTATTTTCAACGGTAGTGTGTGGTTTGATTTCACAACGCGCAGCGACACTACGACAGTTTATTTTGTGTTTTTTGATGTTAAATAAATTTATTTCTATTCTATTCTAAAAAGTGTTTTATTTCAATAAAAGATTTCCAAAAATAGTTATTTGTTATACAAGAGTGCAAACTTGCTTTTTAACCGCGTGCTCAATTTTGATGACCGAGCAAGCGAAGGATTCAAAAATTAGAATCCTGAACGTTACAGAGGGAATCAAAAGAGCACGAGGTGAAAAATCTTTGCACTCGAGTGCAACACGTAACTTTTCATCCCACCTCAACGAGGAAATTACCACGGAGCAAAAACAAAGAGGAGGTGTTGCAATCAATGTAGTCCAGCAACTATCAATGTAGTCCTGACGTCACACCGTAGTTGAACTACTTACGACCAGGTGTCGCTTTCGTCAGTACAACTCTCGTTGGCTGGCGAATAGGTTGTTCGTGGCTTATTCAGTCTTTTAAAGAATTATAAAAAATTCTCGACCCGAACTTTTTGTTAGCATGAAGTGCTGTGTTGTATCGTGTAGTAGTTACACGGATAAAACGAGATTAAACGGAATAAACATATCTTTCCACTCGTAAGTAATATTTAAATTAAATTTATACTACATCAAATACAGTTACGACATACACGACATCTAGTGAAATATAGCAGAACTTTTATGACAACTCTGCTAATCTCGTAAATTAGGTAGGTACTTGCTTTGGCTACTGGCCACTAGATGGTTTTCTCCTATTTGGACTCCCCCCGCAACCCGCGCAGCTGAGACACTATTATTATATGAAAAAAGTTGTTACAACACCTCCTCTTTGTTTTTGCTCCGTGGAAATTACCAACCAAATTAAAAAAGTAGGTACACCAAAAAGGTTCCGAGTCTGAGTTTTTAACAATTTAAAAAGGTCGTATGATAAATCGGCACCATGGAGGAAGAAGAAAATAGGTTTAATGATGTTTTGAATACACATACTAAGTGCACACGATGTTATAAATTCAATTTACTTTGTCCTCTAGCGGGTAAAAACGGCTTTTGCACTCAGATATCGAAGAGTAAAAATACTCTTTCCGAGATGGGGGGATGAAAAAAATATAAAAGAGTTGTCAATATTCAAATTCGTTTTTTTTTAATTAACTTGAAACTTGTTCTCTTTAGCTTTCACGCACGGTATTGTGAAACCGGGGGGTAATTGTCTAACTTCAACATCCATCGCAATACCTTTCAAGTACTAGTACATTGCTTTGCTAGTTTGCTTATTACTAAATAACTTTTAAAATAATCAAAGTAGCGAAACAATGCACTTCTACTTAAAAGTATTGCGATAGGTGTTGAAATTAGACAGTAGTCTCCGGTTCGACGTCAGATTAGCGACGGTTTTATATGAGAAGCAATCTATATCTCGTAGTTTGGTGACTTTTTGGTACAATCTGGGGTTGCACGGTTATCTGGCACAGACAGACAGTAACTAGTTACCATACATTGGCAAAAGAGCTAACGTTAAAATAACTTAAATAAAAAAAGTTTAAAAACTTAAACCCGACTACGGAAAAAATGCCTATGTAAATTACGAAACAAGAGAGTAGCATAGTGATGTTTAAAGACTATATTCGTGGTCGCATGCCACTTTAAGCAATCCTTAGGCAAGATGGCATGCGATCACGGCTATATTCTGACATCACTATGATATTTTCTTATTTCGTACTCTTCAGTGACATTTTTTCCGTCGTCAAATTTTAGTATTTATTAGCCTATTTCTATTTGTTTATTTGTATAAGTTGTCGTGCGGCGACATTTAAAAAAGAAAAGATAATAAGGATTTAACAAAATTTATAATAATAATAAAATAACAAACAAAAGTGTAGGAAGAATGAATGTGGACATGGTGAGTTGGTAAAAGGTGATGATGGTTATGATGAAGGATGAGAATATAAATGTGAAGAGGCAGGTGTCAGGTGCAGCTGACGTGGAGGCAGGCGAAGTTGTAGAGGCTAGCGCTGAACTTGGATGCGGGCAGAGGAGACCGGCGCTGCTGAAGGCGCTGCCGTAGCGGCAGACGCTGACACCAAGTAGAAACTGCCGCAGAAAAGGCAGGCGCAGGCAAGCGAAGGCAGGCAGGCGCCGACAGGCGGGCGCCGGTAGGCGCAGGCAGGCAGGCGCCACCAGGCGCAGGCAAGCGAAGGTGCAGGCAGGCAGGCGCCACCAGGCGCAGGCAGGGGCAGGTGCTGCCGTACTGCCTTGAAGTCAGGTTTTGGCGTGGTACAGGCAGGCGAAGGTACGCACGATGACTGGAGGCTGAAGATACTGTACAGACTAGTCCTTCCAAATCAGAAGCTGGAGATGTTATGTGGAGACTAGTCCTTCCAATTCGGAAGCTGGAGATGGTAAGAGGAGATTAGTCCTTCCAATTCGGAAGCTGGAAATAGTATGTGGAGACTAGTCCTTCCAATTCGGAAGCTGGACATAGCATGCCTAGTCGTCGGCTGAACTTTATAAAGAAACCTCGGTTTCTGAGTTCTGTATAAATTTCGAAATATTACATTTAAAACGCTGAAATCTAGATGGCCAAATGTAAAAATGAGAATATCTAAGAGGTTTGATTATAATTTGTTTATAAGTTGCATAGCAACAAATCAAAAATAAGTTGTCAGTTACGTCAAAACGTGACCAAAACACAAAATCCAGTAAATAGAAAACAATACAGGTGAGATATATGTAGATATTACAAGGAAAAACGCAAAATAAGATTGTTAAAGTGATCCGAAACTTGTGGGATACGTAAAAGTGTCAAAAAATAGTGTTCGAAGTTTCGTGATTTAGGATCAGATAATAAATGTGTTTAGATAAAGGAATTGCGATGTGCGTAGTGTAGTGTGTAGTTACTAAATCATTATGTATCGTTGCAGAAGCGAGGAAAAATAAATATGAGGCGAGTGGCATGAGATGAGAGTAACAAGACACCTGGGAGTTACAAAAAGGTAAACAAGTGGTTTCACCACAAAGTACCGACTTAATTAAAGATTTATAAAACTATATAGTTCAGAAGTTCCTATGACCACCTACATAATCAGAACCTGGGTGGTGCCGCACCACACAAGGTTATGGTTTTAGTCAAGACAAATCAAACAAGCCCAAGCACGGCGGAGTTATATTGTTTCATTGCAGAGTCCCTATGACCGGAAATGAAACCGGTTGGCCTATTTATGTTTAGGCTAGCAATTTAGAAATTGATACTACCTGTATTAGTAATAATTTCAATAAATGTTGGGTGCTGCAAAGTACTCATCCATCAAAGACTGCAAGGATATAAAAAAAGTTGTCAACATTTATCATAGAGAATAACTAGATCTTGAAACCTACCAAGATTCAACGCAAAACCCCAGCTCATTACGGAGTTATATACGTCAGTCACTTTTCCTCCATACAAAAAATATTCATTATTTTTTTTCTCGAAAATTATAAGTTTATTTAAAAAATTGTTATCAGTAAAAGTGATTTGCAATCAGAAGTGGAGTATGCATAAAAAATATAAACTTAAAATATTGACTTGGATGCGAATGTCCCGTATTTTGCCAAAATGGACCAGTGTGGCCCGTCGCGGCGCGTCCGCAAACTAGCCGTGGGACCGGCAAAGCGTGCCGTGGCGCGCCGCCGTGGCGCGAGTCGGCCCGGTGCGGCCCGTCTAGTCGCTCTGGTTCATTTTCGTAAAGATATAAAAAATCAAAATTTATTTCATTCGTCCACTCTATCATGTGCGCGTACATAATATAATAATAATAATATAATATCTTTATTAACTCTTCACAAATTTACTTAAGGCTAAGATTTCACAAGAGAAGTATTGAACACTAAATTTGTAAGAGTCTGGTGCCTGATATTGGTTTAAGAAAAACCTGTCCTACAGGTCACCAGGCCCCCCGCAATTAGCATTCAAAACGAGCACGCAAAAAATAAAAAAAAGTTAGCCATAGCTGATCCACATGTGAACAGGTATTATATACATTGCAACATAAAAAAAAACTTACAGAACTCTTAAGCTAAAAGAAAAAAAAAAAATAAAAAAAATATTTAAAGAGTAACAAGCTTGTTACAAGTCACAGAATGAGCACTTTGAGGTGTATTTGTTGAGATTGTGTGTCGTGTGGTGTGTATGTGATAGTGGCTGTGAGTGGATGGATGTATAAACTACAGAATTTACTTGAGAGGACAGAGAAAACCTTCTGTAGAATCATAGTCTAGTGACTTAAGGTGTTTTGTAACAAATTTTTTGCAGATTGAATTAGGAAGAGGATAAATGTTTATACTGGCGTTAATTTTATTGTAAAGATAGGGACCAAGAAAGCAAAAGAAGGAGGGAAAAGGATGTTTTGTATTTAGATGTTTTGCAGACAGTAGCGGCCCTACGCTTGCCCTTCAACTTCTCAGGCTCGTACTCGAGCATACATACGTACGGCCGCAAAAGATATGAATTGTGGAAATTTTGTGAATAGCGATGCGCACACGCGCCCGTGCAGGCGCCGCGCCGTCGCGCCGCGTCGCGCCGCGTCGCGCCACGCCGCAGCGCGCCTTTGATATTTACCGACTCCCGATGGATCGCAAAGGCGACGGCACGCCGCGACAGGCTTCATCGGATGCGTTGATTCCCACGGCCTATTGGCGCGGTTGGGCGCGCTCTGGCCTGCCAAAAATCAGGCCGTGGGACCGCGGCTTTATGATGATATAATGGATTTTTTTAAATTTGATAAAGACAAAATGTATGCTCCTGCAATCACAATGACAAACATTTTGGGTCATTCTTACTATTGTATGCATAAAAATGATAATGTTTGTTATGAGTAATTATTGTCAAGTAAGTAAGGTAAACGCAGGTATTACCGCGGTAGTTAAAAATCTGCTGGTAATACCGAAGTATGTAATATAAGTAATTTTATGCAATAAGTGGCATATTTTACTCAATAAGTTGAACTTTTATGAAATATCAATTATTTATAGTCAATTGGATGGATCCATGGCGCACTGTGCACAACAAAGCCGGAGCCGGAAAACCGGCGCCGGAGCACGACGACGTCCATATAAACGCGAGTCGCCAAATGTAAGTACACTCAATATTTATAAGGTTTTGTTTAACTTGCTCTGTTCGTATGTAAGTTGTCCGTCAAAATTTGGTTGCAAATTTTGACGGACAACTTACTTTTTGTTGGTATCCGATTAAGCAGAAATTTTGTATACACCTTTAGTTCTAGTGACAATACAATGTGAAATACTCAGTATTTAGTTGATAAGACACATGTTGCATTAATCTAATAACAAAGTATGTTACACAATTTATTAATGTTAATAAACTATTTAACAACATTAAAAGGAAAACAAAAACAACATAACTTAATTACTTACAAACAAAAAAAACAACAAATAAAAAGAAAAAACTACTACCTTAAAAATTAAATATTTTAACTAACTAACCTGTTCGAGGCAAGGTACCCAAAAGACTGGCGGCATTGCCTCTTTGTATGACTAGACTTATCCGCTGAGCGAAAAAATTGCCAGCCTTCCGGTCTCCCGTTGCTTCAAACAGGCGTGTGGATATATTTTTTTTAAATAACTTAGTATTTGGTCCTCATGGGCCCATTGTCTCTACTCCGAAGGGGAGGAAAATGTATGTCTCACCCAAATCCCGATATTTGCGAGTTTTATTTTATTCTGCTGCGATTGCAACCGCGCATGGCTGAGACGACGTTTTGTCAATGTGGCAGGGAGCTAAAGTATCCACACATGTCGCGTCCCAAACTAGGGTTCCCCCATGCTCCAAGGTACAACCGACATTCCGTCAGGCCGCCTACCATCTATAAAGTTTCTGTTGATGCACAACTAGGCTCATCAGACCACTATCTGATTCGTAGCACTGTGCCTCTAATAGAAATTTCAAAAACGCAACCAGCGGCCAGCCGGGCATTATAGGTCAGCGGACTGGGATGGGATGCGAAGTCTCTTTGCGTCCTACCCGTGGTGGCGAGTTTGCTTCTCGTGGGATGATCCTGATGTCGCCGCTGACTCTATCGTTGATGTGATACTGCAGGAAATGGAACTTTTCATTCCAAACTCTGTGGTTCCCATTTGGCGGCAAGTCCCTACTATGGTTTGGTCGTTGCTGCAAAATGGCGTCTCGCCAAAAACGACAACATTACCAAGCCTGGGCTAATGCGGTGTCATCAAAGGATCCAAACACCAGTGCGCTCAGAAAGTAGTACAACTTTGCCGCCAGGTCCTTCAAGAAGGACATTGCCAAGGCGAAGTCATCATTCATAGGTAGAATTGGCGAGAGGCTAGTGCGTCTTACTTCGGGTACGCGTACGTTCTGGTCTCTCGCCAAAGCTATCTTGGAGAATTTCTGTCAGCCGTCCCTACCACCATTGCACAAAACCGATGACTGCCTGGCCCATACTGCAAAGGAGATAGCCGAAACTCGGAACTTGGCCGAAACTTGGACACTCTTTTCGCATCAAACTCGACCTTGGACGATGGGGAAAACTCTCCACCAACTATATCGCATTGCGCTTGTTCAATGCCAAACGTTCGGTTCCTACAAAGGTCAGTTCGTAAGGCTCTTTTTTTCCTGGATATTCATAAGTCGAGTGGGCCTGATGCAGTTCCTCCCATTGTGCTTCGGACGTGTGCTCCTGAGTTGGCGCCGGTTCTAACGCGCCTTTTCCGGCTCTCTTACGCTACTGGCGTCGTCCCGACCTCTTGGAAGATAGCACTTGTCCACCCGATCACCAAAAAAGGCGATCGTTCAGATCCGTCCAACTACAGGCCAATAGCTATCACCCTCCAAAGTAATGGAGTCTATTACAAACCGCCAGCTCTTGAGATACCTAGAAGAGAACCAGCTACTAAGTGATCGCCAGTATGGTTTTCGTCGCGGTCGTTCGGCTGGTGATCTTTTAGTGTACCTTACTCACCGATGGGCGGAGGCAGTCGAGAGAAAAGGGGAGGCACTGGCAGTTAGCTTGGACGTAGCGAAAGCCTTTAACAGGGTATGGCATAGGGCTCTTCTCTCTAAACTTTCATCATACGGGCTTCCTGAGAAATTGTTTTCGTGGGTTGCCAGCTTTCTTCGAGTCGTCGATGGTTCGAGGAGTCGTAGTCGACGGTTCGTGCTCCGACATGAAGCCTGTGAATGCTGGAGTGCCGCAGGGGTGTGTGTTATCCCCTACTCTGTTTCTTCTGCATATCAATGACATGTTGCATAACAACAGCATTCATTGCCATGCGGACGACAGTACTGGGGATACGCTCTACACCGGACGAGCTAATATTTCTCGGGAAAGCGTCATCGAAAGCCGGAATAAGCTTGTGACTGACACCGAGAACATGTTAAGTCATGTCTCGAATTGGGACAGACATATCCTAGTCCACTTTAACCCCTCCAAAACACGAGTTTGCGCATTTACCGCGAAAAAACATCCTTTCGTCGTACCTCTGAACTTTGAGGGAGCTTCCTTTGATACCAATCCGACTATTGGAATCCTTGGCGTCGATATTTTGAGTGACGTTCAGTTTCGAGGTCATTTGGAAGGTAAAGCTAAATTAGCTTCGAAAAAGCTGGGTGTGCTTAATGGAGCGGGTCAGTATTTCACGCCAGCCCACCGCTTACAACTGTATAAAGCACAGGTCAGGCCGCATATGGAATACTGCTCCCATCTGGAGCACCCCAATACAAACTCCTTCCTTTTGACCGCATTCAACGCAGAGCTGCTCGAATTGTCGACGACGTGGTTATTTCAGGTCGGCTCGATCCATTGGCTCTTCGGAGAGACGTTGCGTCTCTCTGTATATTGTGCCGCATATATCATGGGGAGTGTTCTGAGGAATTGTTCGGTTTGATCCCTGCCGCTGATTTCCTACACCGCACTACACGCAATCGACTGTCATTCCATCCACATCATCTTGATGGATGGCGCTCTAATACTGTGCGTTTTTCACGAAATTTTTTGCTTCGAACTACAGTGTTGAGGAACCAGCTCTCGGCGGCGGTATTTCCGGACCGCTACGATTTAGGGATGTTCAAGAAACGAGTCTATTCCTTCCTCAAAGGCCGGCAACGCGTCTGCGATTCCTCTGTTTTTGCAGGTGTCAATGGGCGGCGGTGATTACTTTCCATCAGATGACCCGCTTGCTCGTTTGCCTCCTTCTGCTATAAAAAAAACCATCCGATCGCAAAACCCCGTTCGGCCCCAAAATTGCAGGCACACCAGCGGTCACCAAAGCTCTGCGAATGGTGTCGTTAATTATATCATGTCTGCTAATTCGCCCTGCGCTCCTTTGGCACGAGAAACCGTGGTGACCCAGCTCATTTACCCATTCGCCACACCGACATCGATGTGGTTCGTTAGTCCTGATGTCCAAACGAAGAGCTAACGTTAAAGTGAGGGTGCAATTATCTAGCAATGTACCGATGTTGACGGAAGGGTAAGCGTGCAGCCACAGGCCTGACTCTTTTTCACAGACCGCCAAAAGACGGGCGCGATCTACCGTGTTGTCGCATCTGTCGATCAATGCCCGCAGAGTGCGTTTGCAAAGAGGCTCGTCCCATAGTCTCTGTAAATGTAATATAGTTGGAGCATCCTCGGTGCACAGCGACAGCCACCCATCCTTCGCCCCCGAATGTCCTATGATCCCAACGTAACCCACAGATGGGTTGAGAATACTACCGCATAAGGATCCCGAAGCATGTACGGAAGACAAAAAGGCTGGCAATGCTATGTCCGACACTTTCCTTATACCAATTCCGCCATAACGCACAGGCAAGGTTGCCTGTTGCCAGGCAGTGTCATTTAGGGACAAATTTAAAATCTTAGTAAGCGTTTCTCTAATGAGATCATCCAGATTTGACATAAGATCAGGATACCTCCAAAATTGAGAAACACGAAGATAATACGTGAACTTGGGGACAAACAAGCAAAACCTAATGATAAAAAGAGCCATGTGAGCGTTCACCTCAAAAAGACGACAAGTGGTCTCACGAAATTTCTTTATTTGCTCATCTACAAACGAAGGTATAGATTCATCAAGAACAGGAGCTCCTAGCAAACGAAAAGACCCCACGTCGAGAACCCTTAAACCAGTAGCTAAGCTTTTAAATTTGGAAATTAAGTTAATTTTGTCGTTAATCAAGACAGAGTTGTGTATGTATAGTTCACATTTGTTAGTGTTCAACTTTAGCCCAATAGACGAAAACGCATCAATTATAAACTTTAGATCATCCTAAACAATTTCAGATGCACCACCCAGAGTGCCGTCATCCAAATACCAAATATTAACTCTTAAATTTCCTTAAAGGAAATACCCCAAATATACCAAACTCACAATATAAGCTTTTTTTAAAATTATAGAGACTACTTCCGGAAAAAATTTCAAAATTCGTTCAAAAACAAAAAACTTCAAAAACACTTAGAAAAATTTCGGCAAAAACTTCAAAAATTTAAATTTTCCAAAACTTAAAATTAACATCCATTAGACCTAAAAACACACAAAAAGTGACTTTTTACAAAAAAATTTTTTAACAAAATTCCTTAAAAATTAACTTTTTAGCTAACCTAACCTAACCCTAACCTAACTCCACTACGTTCGTTCGAAATGGCAAGTACCGCTATGGGGGGTGAGACGACTATGTCGCCCCAAAAGGAAGTCACTCGGCACGATCAAATTTGCAGTTTTAGGACATTCCAGCTTGCGGTCTTCCACCAGCTCGACCGTATACAAATGGCTATATCACAAAATAAATCAGTGACCAGGCAGAACAAACTGAAGACGCGAAAAATGAGATCTATCGATGCATTTCGGTGCTCAATGAGATAAAGGCGCCGGACCCACCCTCCCAAATCGTTGAGGACAGTGTCCGAGAACTGGGCCATAAGCTGGATAACAGCACAGAGGCCCTGATCACTGTCCAAGGCGAGATGGCGGGGGAGGTTCGTCGGGAGATCGCAGATAAGGTCGACGAGCTGCTTAAGCAGGGCTATAGGCTTGAAGGCTTGGTGCGCCTATCGGGCAATATGCTCACTGCCGCGCTTAAAGAGCAGCATCAATTGCCCTTAGCCCACAGCTCGTTAGTTGAACCCCAGCCAGAACACCAGGTGGCTGAGTGCCCAAGCAAGTCAGCACAACCCAAGTGCTACAATTGCACGGCACATAACATGCGCACGGGCGCAAAGGTGGACTCAGCACACAATGCCACGAACGCCCGCGAATGCCCTAGGATAAAGGCAATGGTCCTGCGCCTGCAAAGCCAAACCAACTATGGCTATTAAATTTTAGCAAAAGTTTCGAAGTTGTATTCTTAATTAAACCTCTTAATTCTAAATAAACTTTATTGACTATAACCACTCAAACGTCCACGGTGACTTTAGTCACCCGGCAAAAATAAGTGCGAAACGTCCACGGTGACTTTAGTCACCCGACAAAAAAAGTGCGAAACGTCCATGGTAACTTTAGTCACCAGTTTAATAGGTCAAAGCACGTAGTACGTAGGTCCGTGAAAAAATTTGAGGTGGTTCTGTGGTTACTAATTCATTATACAAGTAAAAGAAATCTATATAATGCCACAGAAAATTTCACAGAAAAAAATAATGAAATTGACGAAATTGACAGTTCGCCAAAACGGAATTTTGCAGCGTAAGCGTCTTTAAAAATGTCGAAATACTCTTCTACTTACCATATTTCCTAAATAAGTGCACATCAAAACAATCGCAAACTAATTATCGTTAAAGATTGGATAAGTTTGTTTACATTCGTAGACAGTGACATTGCAACTAATTTTTTTTTCTGACCAAGCGCCATAAACACGGCAACGTTCTTTGATAAGGTTGTTGCCCACTGCACCTAGTTCGTAGTTCCGCAAGAAAATTTGAGGTGGCTGTATGGATATCAATTGATCCGTAGAGCAATTGAAACTATGGCATAGTGTACGAGAACCTTTAGTAAAAAAATAAAATTGTTGACAATTTTGACGGTTCGCCATTTTTTTTGCATAGGATTTTTTTGGTGCTAAAAATGTTGTTATTACTCTTCGTAATCATCCTTCTTCTTAATAATGTGCACATCAAAACAATCGTTATGGTTTTAGCTATCGAACATGGTATGATTCTTTATAGTTTCAAACAGTGACTTCCAAGTAATAATAATTTCTACATGTCGATATATTTTTACGTATTATTTTTTTTTGTCTTGGAATGTTTATTTTTGTAATTTTTGTAATAGATTTTCGTAATTAACTGTTAATTTATTAAAATACTGCGTTTTCTAAGCATTCCGTACGTATATAAAGTTTTGATATAGCCTGAGTAGTTGTTTAGTTCTAATTTTTTTTGTCAGCTCAGTCAGGGTTCGTATTCTTCTGTACACTCTTCTAGCAGCTCTGAAAACAGCTGGACGCTGGGCGCCATGTTGTATATAGGGGCTCGGACGCTTAAGTGGATAAAAACAGTTAAATTAAAATCAAATTATAATATTAAAACTAGTATAAACAAAACTACCAAACTAACAATAAATCTAAACAAATAGTATTAAAATATAAAACATTAACAAATTACTACAGATTATTACCCAATTAAAATATAAATTAATAAAAATATAAATTAACGTATAAAACCAAATTAAATAAACTTAATAATAAAAATACAAATCATGTAGACAGTACCAAATTACAACACAGAAACTTCATAAAACTTGCTACTTACAGCTTTCTAAACACAAAAAGCTTAAAAGTCAGTGACAAACATCAAAATTAATGACTTATTATTCCTCAACACTCACCAAGCAATATAACTAAACCATAAACAATATACATAATATAAACAAGAAAATATAATTACAAATATAATAATATAAAGAAATTTTCTAACTTTAATAAAAAAAAAAAATTAATAAACAAAACTACAAAATAAAATAAAATCAAATATTACCGTAAATCAATAAATATAACCAAAATTACAAAAAGCATAATACAAAGAAATTTTCTAACTTGAACCAAATAAAAATTTAATAAACAAAACTACAAAATAAAATAAAATCAAATATTAACGTAAATCAATAAATATAACCAAAATTAAAAAAAGCATAATACAAATAAGCGCCCCGCAATTCTGTTAGAAGTGGACCTTCAGTCCATCTCAATAATAAGGACAATGTCCATTAGTATTTAAAAATATATTTAAAAAGAAAATAAAATGCTCTGATTATGTTAGAGCTGCGAGCATTAAAAAAAAAACCAAATATTAAATTTAGATTTAACTATTAAAATAATTTCGTGTATAGCGAGACTAAACATTGCAGGACCAAGTGGATCACCTTGTTGAACGCCTACTGACGAACAAAGTAATCTTTCTTCGTAAACTAAATTTGAAGGAGTACCGTAACACTGCCAAACGTAAGGATAAATGGACGGTACATGTCGATTTACTTCCTCTAGCAAAGTCTTCCTGTCAACGGAATTAAAGGCATTCTGAATATCAACCTTAAGAACAACTTCACCCGCACCCGCCGACATAAAAGTCCTGGCAGCATGCACCACCGCCTCGCAGCCACCTTTGGAACCGAAACCCAGCTGGGTTGGCTGGAATAGATGTCCCAAGTCAGGCAAAACCTTTTGGCAGCACACCTTCGACACCAGCCGGCGGAGTGTGTTACCAATCGCTATTGGCCTTATACCTCCGTTCTTTTTTAATAAAGCACATATACTGGCCCCATACAAATTTTGTAATATTGAAGGAGAAACCCTACCAGACAGCATCAAATTGACCAGTGACACCAAACTAGACACTAGTGCTCTGCCAGCATCGCCTGTTGTGTCACCTACAAGATCCTTAATATGTTGCGGTGTAAGACCATCAAGACCAGCCGCCGATCCACTCTTAAAGGATTGCAGCCAGCACATCTCTCGGGACACCTGTACGGAATGAACCGTTTCATCAGGCGGTCCTGGCAGCTCACAATCTGCATCTATTGTTGGATGTTTTGAGGCCAAAGAGTGAAATGTACTCAAATTGTTGGGAGCAATAGCATCGTTAGAAAAACATATACTAGCAGCTCCTCATAAATCCCCGTCATTGACCTTTCCTTCGATCTTCTTGATAATAGAATAGGACTTCCCTTTCTCCCTTCACTTTCCCTTCCCTCTTAAAACAGTAGTTGCTAATTCTCGATTATGACTAAGACAATTATCTTTAATTTTCTGCGTTAAAGACACTGACGCATCATTGTCCTTTGATGCATGTAGTGTCGTGTTGGAAAAGCAAAGGAGTTCATCCCAACCTACTTTATCGTTATTATTAACAACCTTATGTACCACCTTCTTCAATAGACGACAGATATTCTGGCACCACGTGGAATTCACTTAACTAAAGGCAATCCTGACCGATACCTGCCCAGTAACTTCCACAGCGGTTAGTCCTCCCCCCGCAAATGAGCATTAGGATGAGAATGCGAAATGGAGACCGAAACAGAGGAGCCATCTGTCGCAATCTTTTTATGAATTTTCGCTGTGTGGACCTTTAAACCCCTTTTTTCCCCTTGAAAAATCGAGGCTGAGAACATTGACTACATTGGAAATCATCTAAAGAAAAGGCAATCGGAACATCCGGCTTTGCAGTTGCTAGTGAAGGAAGTGGTTGAGACATAACCCTCTAATCAGACATTAATAATATTAAAATAAAGTTTAAATATAAAAATACGGCAGCGCCTGCTTCGACGCCAGCGCCTGCCTTCACGGCAGCGCCTGCCAGCAACTGTTTGTGAAAAAATAATCCCTAAAATGTTAATACGTTTGTCAGTTTATTATTTACAAACATACTTTATGTTAATGTTTTTGCCTACCTATATGTATCTAAACACAGTTTAAATATAATTGAAATGGTAAATACCTACCAACTTTACAAGCTGGTATACTTACCGTAATAAGTAAAACTTTAACTATTTTTAAACCTATATGTTTTTATAATTTTGTTACGATTAATGACTGTTGTGTAACCTAATAAATAAATAATAATTAAGTGTCTTAATTGAAATGAAACACTTTTTTACGGATTAACTCGCGTTTAATTTACTATTTACATAGTTTTTATATTATCCTGACGTTTCGAACCCTTTACAGGGTCCGTGGTCACAAGGAGACTGAATTGTTGGTCGTCTCATTGTTAGAAGTTATTTGCCTACCGTCAATAATTTTGATATTTAACCGGGTGCGTTCAAGTTTACACAATACGAGCTAACAATATTTTTAGGTCTGGCAATGTGTTGCTGTTGGGGCTGGGATTTGATGACCTGTATGATGGGATCCCAGGCAGGTGGTAAATTCCAACCATCCTCTCTATTGAAATTACGATGTTTTTTAATTTCAATAGCCTCGCGTATCATCCTAGGGATGAATCGTTCTTTCGTGGCGAGTATTTGAGGTTTGTCAAATTTGATGTAATGGTTGGGTCCCTCAAGAGCATGTTCACACACTGCAGACTTATTTTAGCGCCTTTGCTTGACGTCGGATAAATGTTCTTTTACGCGGGTTCCTACACTTCTCTTTGTTTGCCCGATGTACGAGAGCCCACAGTCGTAGTCCAGTTTGTACACGCCTGCATCTTGAAGGGGTATATTGCACTTGACAGGTCGTAAGAACTGGTTGATCTTCTTTGGCGGCTTAAAGTAGGTATTGATTGAAGCTCGCTTCAAGATGTGACCAATCTCGTCAGTGACGCCTTCATATATGGAAGTACTGCAGGTTGGCGCTCGACTGTGGTTAGTTTTTTGCGATTTTGTGACGAAGCCGCGGTACTTGCAGTTTGTTATCCTGTAGTACATGCTTGACATGCTGAAGTTCAGCAGCCAGGTGTTGGGTGTCACAGATGCCGCGTGCTCTCTGAAACAAAGATTTCCCTACAGTAGCCAACTGTTTAGGATGGTGGTGAGAATCACCATTGAGGTACCTATCTGTATGGGTTACTTTACGAAACACAGTGTGGCTCAAACTATGGTCAGGATTCCTGATTATTAAAGTGTCCAAGAAAGCTAACTTGTTGTCTGCCTCTAACTCCATTGTGAAATGTATTTTAGGGTGTATGGAGTTAAGATGACTTAGAAAAGCAGATACTTTATCAGTTGGTAAGATAGTGAATGTGTCATCTACGTACCGCTTATAGACCCTTGGGGTTACGGGTGCTGTGCTTCGGGCCCGCTCCTCGAAGTCTTTCATGAAAATATCGGCGACAACGGGTGATACAGGGGACCCCATAGCAACACCCTCTATTTGCAAGTAGTAAACTTCATTCCACAAAAGGTAGCCAGATGTTAGACAATGCTCTAATAGTACTGCATATTCGTTGGGCATATTTTGTTCAACTAGTCTTTTCTTGGTAATTTCAATGCAGTCCTGTACTGGTAGACATGTAAATAGAGACTGGACATCAAAACTAATCATGGTTTCATTGTCAGCAAGATGTAGGTCTTTAATATCACTGACAAACTGGTAAGAATCCTTCACATAAGCTGTTGTATAACCTCTTAGTGGGGAAAGTATTTTTGCTACATGCCGGGCCAAACGGTAAGTTGGTGAGTCGATCTGGCTTACAATCGGACGTAGCGGAGCCTCAGGTTTGTGGATTTTTGGTAACCCATACAGTTTAGGTGGTTTAGGATAGGAAGGTATTAAATAATTAGGTCTAGATTTAACGTTTCGGAGTGTTGTTTGACAAGATCACTGGTTTTCTTTAATATTTTGTTAGTTTGATCGCATTTAACGCGTTTGTAGGTCTTGTCATCAAATAAAAGTTGGATTATTTTTTCGTTATAATCTGACGTATCCATAACTACCGTAGCATTACCCTTATCAGCACGAAGGATGGTTAATTCTGGCTTAGCTCGCAGGTCACCTCAGTCTCCCTGTGACCACGGACCCTGTAAAGGGTTCGAAACGTCAGGATAATATAAAAACTATGTAAATAGTAAATTAAACGCGAGTTAATCCGTAAAAAAGTGTTTTATGTGTAGTGCTCGCTTAAACCTCAGAAAACAATAAGTGTGTTTAGTTAATAATAATAATTATTTATTTATTTGACAGACAACAAAGATCCAGTAGTGTTAGTATACAATATCTTAAATTCTAAGTTAGTAAATGATATTAAAAAGAGACTTTACCCTACACACTAATTGGCTAATCAGCGGACAGTCCCCACGATTAGCTAAGTACTTTGAAAGCGATATTATCATCAACATTATTATAATCAGATAAGTACAGATGTAACTATCTACAGATAGACATTAACAATGACCATGCACTTTAAAACACGTAAACATGCTGAATCATGTCCATCGAAACAAAAGTCGTGACTCAAATATGTTTCTTTATCTTTAAAGATGGCGTGATTATACTATACTAAATCCTGCTAACAATAAGAACGCTAAAGATCAAAGAGACGAAGTTTATAAACTACCAGACATGCATAGATTGTCACCTTCTCTTGGTATTGGTGATGTTGGGATGCCAGGAGTCACGGCTTACTTCGGTTTACTAGAAGTTTGTAAACCTAAAGCTGGAGAGACTGTGGTAGTGACAGGCGCAGCCGAAGCTGTGGGCTCAATTGTCGAATAAATAGCCAAAATAAAAGAATGTCGAGTTATTGGTTTCGCTAAGGTTCATTGGTTAGAAAAAGAGCTGGGCTTTGACAAGGCATTTAATTACTGGCAATGTGGCTGCCGCACTCAACGAAGCAGCCTCCAATGGAGTAGACTGTTATTCCGACAACATCGGAGGAGACATTAGTAGTACCTACTCTAATAAGCCATATGAATGATACAGTTATACCTGGTATAACTAAGTCTATTATTGACAATAATATCATCATTAGTAGTTCTACTAATGCATCCTTTACAACTAGTAGTAAGATGACTACCTCTTGTTTAAACTGAGGTCTAAGACAAAAGCCAAGTCCACTTACATTAATATTATTCATCAAAATATTCAGGGTTTGACTGGCAAGGACTTAGAATTAGAATTAATTGCAAAAAGTCAGGCTATTTTTATATTTTGTGTAACTGAGCATTGGCTAAAAAGTCATGACAAGTCTTTCCAAGTAAATAATTTCCAATTAGCAAGCGCGTACGTACGAAGCAAAGCTATTCACGGCGGTTCTTTAATACTAGTTAGTAATAATATTAAATACAAGGAACGTAACGACATTGTATGTCTTTCAAAGGAGCGTAACATTGAGCTATCATGTGTAGAACTCAATAGTTTTGTAATAGTATGTGTATACCGGCCCCCATCGGGTAATTTTGATTTATTTGAGTCCGTGATGGAAGTGTACTTAATAAAATAAAATTGAAAAATAAATTTGTTGTAGTATGTGGGTATTTTAATGTAAATATGTTTAGAAAACACCTCAGGGAGTGTTCGTCTTCTCGCTTTATTTGAATGCTTTAATCTAAGAAATCTATTTCTTGAACCCACTAGAATAACTTCACATTCGGCCACCTGTCTCGACAATATTTTTACAGACTATGACCCTGTCTCTAAGTCAGTTATTAGTAGTCTTACGTCTGACCATTGCGGTTTGAAGGTGACCTATGATTTTGATGATAAGGATGCGCCTAAAACTGTAACATGTAAACCAGTTACAAAAAAGCGAATGGAGTGTTTTAATACCAATGAAGCTTGTAAAATCGATACTTTGCCCTTTATACATGATGATCCGGATGTACTATATAGTAATCTCTTTGATTTAATAAAGACAAATTCCAATCAGTGTTTACATCTAAAACAATAAAGTTTTCACAAAAACTTAAGTTCTGTGACTAGGCCACGATTGGCATTTATAAAAGTAGAAATAAAATGTATGAGTTATATAATTTAAGACAATATAATCAAAATTTAAATTTTACAGAATATGTAAAAAATTACTCTAAATTGTTTTAGAAAGTGCACACTAGCAAAATCTAACTTCAATAAAGATAAAATTAAAAAATCTAATAATAAAATAAAAGCCACTTGGGATATCATCAACCGTGAAACTGGTAAATTAAAACCACGGGACAACACTTTTACTCTAAAAGTTAAAGATAACCTTATCAATTCAGCTGCACAAATTGCTAATATTTTTGATGATTTCTTTATAAATATACCTGTGGTAACAACCTCAAATTTAAATTCATCACCAGTGGCGGCACAATCCTTTCTCGAACAACATGTACCCAAATGTAATGTTTCTTTTAATTTTTAATATATTGACTCTAAAACTATTATTAAAACTTTTAAATTACTAAAAATGAAAAACACAGGTGATTTGTGGGGCATGTCAATATTATATATTCTATTGCACCCTTGCTGACATATTTAATAAGTTTGTTGATAAGGGTATCTTTCCTGATCTTATGAAGTTTAGTAAGGTTATACCTATATTTAAATCGGGAAATGAAGAGGACCCCAGTAACTATCGACCAATTTCAATACTACCAGCAATTAGTAAAATTTACGAAAAAATTATTCTCGAACAGTTAGTGGAATACTTTAACTTAAATAATCTTTTACATAGTAAGCAATTCGGTTTTACTAAGGGTCGTTCCACTACTGACGCAGGTGAAGCTCTTATAAAACATATATTTGATGCCTGCGAGAAGTCTCAGAAGGCTCTTGGAGTTTTTTGTGACTTGTCCAAGGCTTTCGATTGCGTTGAGCACCGGACACTGGTGATGAAGTTAAATCACTATGGTCTCAAAGGTCTTGCGCGTAATTTGATACAGTCGTATCTTAGTTCTAGAACACAAACTGTCGACGTTAATGGAACTAAGTTATCCGGTTCTCATGTAAAAATGGGAGTTCCACAATGGTCAATTCTTGGCCCTTTTTTATTTTTGATATATAGTATATTAATGACTTGCCATTCTTTGTAGAAAACTTCTGTGATATTGTATTGTTTGCAGACGATACTTCACTCATTTTTAATGTGACTAGATGTAAGAATAATTATGACGATGTTAACAATGCTCTCTCAGAGGTACTCAGTAGGTTTAGTGCGAATAATTTACAGCTAAACGCAAAAAAACGAAATGTATTAAATTTATACTACCAAATGTCAAGACCGAACAAACCGATGTTAGAATGAATGGTGTTAAATTAGATTTGGTAGACTCGACAGTTTTCCTAGGGATAACCCTTGACTCAAAACTCCAATGGAATCTGCATATATCGAATTTGGCCGGCAAACTCAGTTCAGCAGCATATGCGATTAGAAAAATTAGACAACTAACAGATGTTGAAACTGCTAAGACTGTTTACTTTAGTAATTTCATAGTGTCATGTCGTATGGCGTTCTTTTGTGGGGAACAGCGGCTGATGTTAAAACTATATTTATTTTACAGAAACGAGAAATAAGAACCATTTATAGACTGGGATCGCGAACTTCTTTGAGAAATATTTTTAAGGAAGTTGGTGTTCTTACTGTTGCATCGCAGTATATTTATAATTGTATAGTTTTTGTGCGTTGCAATATTAACACTTTTTTTAAACACGGTGATGTACACAATTTCAATACTCGAAATAAGTCAAAACTAGTAATGCCACTGTTTAGGTTACAAAAGGTTCTCGGCTCTTTCTTGGGGCAAGGATACGCTATTATAATAAAATACCAAGTACTAATACCTACTAGATTTACCTTTAGATAAGTTTAAGAATTATATAAAATCTTGTTTACTTAGGAAAGGTTATTACACAGTCAAGGAATATTTAGAAGACAAAACAGCCTGGTTATAATAATATATTTACATTGTTTTTTTCTTAATCCATTATCTTTATAACTGATTGTATAATTTGGTAACGACATGTTGTTTTGTAAACGTCGTTACTTCTATATTATTTTAAAGCTGTGGAGTTTGTTGTGCCCGTTCTTCTCCACAGCTAAAAGACTTCCTGAATGGATGGGGTGGGTGGGTGGGTTCCTATGCCTATCCATCCATCCATAAAAAAATAAATTTAGACGATTCAAAATGCTTATTTTAAGCTTACTGAATAAAGATATATTGATTTTGATTTTGAATTTGAATGTACTTGACAGGGTTGCCGTATCATATATGATAGCATCAGCCCTTATATCGTGGACCCACAAACCACGATAAGGCATTTACTAAATTTCATTTCAGCGACCATACATAACCGACACATTATTTAACCGATGTAATATTTCACCAAATTTTAAGAATATGTAGGTCAACGCCTTGGTCGCCGAGTGGTCAAGTGCTTGGCTCGATATCCGGAGGTCACGGTTTCAATTCCCATGTCAAAGTTCGTTTCGAATTTGTCGATTCATAGCACGGGTTTGTGATCACTAACCCGCATTTTTCAAGGGTGGTGATTAAGCCAATACCAATTATAGCGAAGACTTGATTTCAAAGATGAAGGCTTTTACCGTACAGTAGGATAGTACGAGGGCGGTTTGATAGTCCAGCGATGTGCCAACCCATTAAAAAAAAATTCAACCCATCAAAAAAAATTTTTTTATTAAACCCTGAAAAATAGGCCTCAGTTTCGGCTACCGTCTCTTCATTTGACGAAAATCTTTGCCCGCCAAGCCATTTCTTCATGTTTTAGAAGAGGAAAAAGCTACAGGGGGTTAAATCTGGCGAATACGGAGGGTGTGGCAATTATTCGTATCCTAATTCGACAATTTTTGATGTCGCGATTGCAGACAAGTGGGCAGGTGCATTATCCTGATGAAATAGATTTTTTTTCTTTGCTAGATGCGGTCGTTTCTTGATCAACTTTTTATTGAATCTATCTAACAATGCAGCATAGTAAGCTCCGGTCATTGTCTTGCCTTTATCCAAAAAATCGATGTAAATAACCTTATGGCTATCCCAAAAGACTGTGGCCATCACTTTATCAGCCGAGAAAACAATTTTTGCCTTCTTTGGGGCACGTTCCCCGGTAGAAGTCCATTGCTTCGACTGTTGCTTAGTCTCTGGTGTATAATCAGGACCCACGTTTCGTCAACTGTTATGTACCGACGCATAAACTCACTCGGTTTGCGATTACACATGGCTAGGCATTCCTCAGAAGCTGTTACACGATTTCGTTTCTGGTCGACTGTTAGTAAACGCGGCACCCATCTTGCAGAAAGCTTTTTCATGCCCAGAATATCATGCAAAATATAAAACCTCGTTCAGTCGAGATGTGCACAGCATCACTTATATCGCGTATCTTCACTCGTCGGTCTGCCAAAACAATATCATGTATTTTATTAACCATGCCCTCCGTAGTGACCTCAATCGGCCTTCCTGGGCGCTCCGCTTCATTAGTGGTAGTATGTCTACAACGAAATTCAGTGACTACTTATGTACCATCCCATGAGAAGGCGCAGAATCACCATAATACTTTTTCAATTTGTCTTCCGTCTGCTTAATAGTTTCATCATCATCATCAACAGCCTATACTCGTCCACTGCTGGACATAGGCCTCTCCAAGAACACGCCACTGAGCACGATCCGCGGCCACTCTCATCCAGCTCTTGCCAGCCACCTTTCGAAGATCGTCGCTCCACCTTGTCTGAGGGCGTCCTACGCTACGCTTGCCGATACGCGGTCTCCACTCCAGAACTCGTCTACCCCAACGGTCATCGGTTCTGCGACTTATATGGCCGGCCCACTGCCACTTCAGCTTGCTAATCCGGTGTTAATTAATTAGTAGTTTTACCACGTAAAAAATAGTGTTTAATTAGCACTCGCTTTTCTCTATTTTCAAAGTATACTTAGAAGTCGCTTTTTTATTTTTTGTTTCTACAGGCTCTGCTTTCCGTTTTTTGGTCAAAAACTCGGCTACTGGAACATTTATCATTCATAACTATAGTAAATTAATAAAAGTGGGATAAATCAAATGCCTTTTAAATTCAATGTTACTATTTATTTTTATAAGAAAGAATTATAGCATATTATAACAATTTAATAAAAAATATAATTCACATTTCGTTTATGACCGTTTATGTTCCTTACGGTTTAGGTGATTTTTAATGATGTTATGGTTTTATTGTAAATCATACAATCACCACCATTGCCAAATGCGGGTTAGTGATCACAAACCCGGGCTATGAATCAACAAATTCGAAACGCACTATGTCCGACATGGGAATTGAAACCGGGACCTCCGGATATCGAGCCAAGCACGTGACCACTCGGCCATCGAGGCGTTGACCTACATACTCTGAAAATTCGGTGTAATGTTACATAGTTTAAATAATTTATCGGTTATATGGTATATTCGCTGAAATGAACTTCGGTAATTTGGTTTTTCGGTGAATCGTTACATCGGTAAACTAAAGCTTTGTACAAATAAGGTGTCAGGTAGTTGTAAGTCCTTTGATAAATGTTAAGAGGGTACTTTGATAGGTAACTAAAGTGGTATGTGCGATGCATGAACAAAGCAGTCATTGTTTAAACTCCTTGTTTGATTGGTGCACCCTCACCAACAACTTAACATGGCGCAGTCGGTAGGATTTTTACTTAAAATATAAGTAATCGAAAAGTAAATTATTAAAAATGGAAGCAGTTTTATCTACACCGTCACCCTTCCGATATGAAGAGGATGTGTCAGATATGGACACGAGCAGAAGAAGTGAAAGTTGGCAAAAGTGGAAAAGAGGATTTTTTATATATTTTAACGCATGCGAACTGGATAAGAAGAAGCCAGAAATACAAGTAAACATATGTTTACATATCGTTGGTGAACAATGCCGGGAAATCATTGATAATGCGGAGCAGCCACAAACATTTTCATCCATTCAGAAGGTAGTAAAAAAATAAGATTGATACTTTAAAGCGAAGAAGAATTTAACGGTTGAACGTCACAAGTTTTTACACACGAACAAAAGGAAAGTGAATCAATTGACCAATATATATTTGAATTAAAGAAGCTAGCACAAACATGCGAATTCGGCAGTTTAACTGAAGATTTGGTCAAAGATAAACTAGTCTGTGGAATAAACAACGCATCGATCCGGGAGCGACTACGAGAAGAGAATTTAACCCTGAATAAGGCACAAGAAATATGTCGAGTGGCGATTGTTTCAAAGGTTTACTCAGATAATATAAAAAAAGTTAGCTACATGGTGCACGAGCTAAGGGACCGACGACAAACAGGCCACAACAAATATATTGCAAGCGGGGAGCAACAATGGTACGGCGAAGGTACGAGCAATACGGTGGATTACGTAAGGCGCGGCGCGGCGGCGCCGGCGGCGGCGGCGCCCGGGGTCAGCTACAACACATACGGGGCGACTGAAACAATTTGGCAATGCGAGGCAACGGGCAGCGAGTCGTTCAAGAGAGAAGAAACTGCGGACGGTGCGGAACCGTTCACCAAAGATACGATTGTCCGGCGTTTGGGAAAAAATGCTTACGGTGTTTGAAGATGAACCATTATGCGCGTATGTGTGAAAACAAGTCGTCTTCAAGTGCATACTATGTACGTTGTGAATCCGGAGAGGAGGACAAGGTAATTTATTCAATTAATAAAGATGTGTATACTGTTTATACGTTTTAAATTAGATTCAGGGGCGGATGTTAATATTCTGCCGTTAAAGTATTTGTCCCAATTAGGTATTTCTGAAATAAATTTACTTGAGACTAAAACTAGAATTAGTGCTTAAGCTGGTGAGAATATTAAAGTAGTTGGAAAGCTGCACTTACGAGTATATTATAAAAATAAATGTTATGTATTAGATTTCAAAATTGCAGATGTAGATTCTTGCCCAATTTTAGGCCGTCACAGTTGCATCGAGTTGGACTTGATCAGGCGTGTCATGGCATTAGATGCAAGCAACAGTAGTTTACCGGATTTTATAAGTGAGTTTAAGGATGTGTTTGATGGTATTGGGTGCTTACCGGGCAAATATACGATACAATTAAAAAATAATGTAGTGCCCGTAGTTCACGCCCCACGAACTACCCTTTGCTGTAAAAGAAAGTGTAAAACAAAAATTGCTTGAAATGGAATCACAGGGCATTATTCAAAAGGTTGAAGGCCCTTCCGATTTGGTTAACAGTATTACAGTTGTAAAAAAATCTAATGGTGACTTACGCATTTGTCTGGACCCTAAAGAATTAAATGTTGCAATCAAAAGAGAATATTTCAGGTTACCCTCACTTGACGAAATAGTATCAAATTTATCAGGTGCACTGTATTTTACTACACTAGACGCTTATTCTGGATTTTGGCAGGTGGCTTTAGATGATTCTAGCTCTTATTGTACCTTTAATACACCTTTTGGCAGGTATAAGTTTCTAAGAATGCCATACGGTATATGTTCTGCTTCAGAAGTTGTTCACAAAAAAATATAAAAGAACTTTGATGACCTTGAGGGGGTAGGGATGTATATAGATGATCTTCTCATTTGGGGGGCAAGCAAATGTCAACATGATGCTAGGTTAAAGCAAGTTTTAGATAGATGTAGAAAAATAAATCTGAAGTTAAATATGAAAAAGTGTAAATTTAGGTTAGAGGAAATTAAATATTTAGGACACATAATTTCTAAAAAGGGTCTATATCCAGATGATTCACACCTTACGGCAATAACAAACATGCCTACTCCTAAAATAAAAAGGATGTCGAACGATTATTAGGTTTAATTACATACGTAGGAGCATTTATTCCTAATCTATCTGATAAGAGTTTTCTTTGAGTGGTAGAGCCACGCTGCTTTGCAGCACGCATTGGGCCGGCTCGCCCGGCGTAATACCACCCTCTCACGAATATCCGGCGTGAAATAATGGCACTTGGTGCTGTTGTGTTTCGTCCGGCCAGTGAGGGTTCCGGAGGCCCATTCCCCCTCTCCCCTCTCACAATTCCTATTCCTTCCTAAACCCTATTCCATCCTTAAAGGACGGCAACGCATCTGCGATTCCTCTGGTGTTGCGGGTGTCCATGGGCGGCGGTGATTACTCTCCATCAGGTGACCCGCCTGCTCGTTTGCCTCCTTCTATTATAAAAAAAAAAAAATAAAAAAAAATAAGACTTTGCCGTTGAGGGAATTACTAAAAAAAGAAATTGAATGGCATTGGAATGAAAGGCATTATAGGTGTACAAAAGAATTAAAAACATGTTTATCTAATCGACCCGACAGTTTTATTGTATGAAAACACCGATTATTATCTCAGTCGATGCTAGTAAAAGTGGACTAGGCGCGTGTCTAATGCAAAACGGTAAACCGGTTTGTTATGCTTCGAAGTCGCTAACGAAAACGGAACAAAGATACGCGCAAATTGAGAAGGAACTATACGCGTGTCTTTTTGCTTGTGAGCGTTTTCACGCATACATATACGGTCGCTCAGATATCACTGTAGAAACAGATCATAAGCCGTTAATTAGTATATTTAAAAAGCCCATAGTTGATTCGCCATTAAGATTACAAAGAATGTTATTAAGGTTGCAACGCTATTCATTCGAATTGATATACAAACCAGGTAAATATTTATACATTGCGGACGCACTGTCTCGCGCCTACGAACCAAGCGAGGCGGTGACACATTCGTGTTGCGCGGACGCAGACGGGGGTGCGAGCGTTTACTACGATGTATACGCCGCCGTGATGCGGGATTCGATGCCCGCTACTTCTAAGTATATATCAGATGTACATTTTATAATGCTTCAAAAACACACTGAAACGGATGAGGAGTTTAAACATTTAAAAAAATATATTTTAGGTGGTTGGCCGTTAGATAAAAATAAAGTTGTGGCTGCAGTAATGCCGCATTGGACTTTTAAGGAGAATTTAACTTTTATGCACGGATTAGTTTGGAATAATAATAGGGTGGTTATTCCTAAGGTACTGAGAAAGGAAAAGTTTAATGAAGTACATATCGGGCATATGGGGTTGGAGAAGTGTAAACTGAGAGCTAGGGAAGCAATATTTTGGCCCAACATTAATCAAGATCTAACTAATATGATAGCAAATTGTGGGATTTGTTTAACACATAGGAAAATGAATGTAAAGGAAGAGTTGCAGGCTCATAGTATTCCAGAACGGCCCTGGGCTAAAGTGGGCGTAGATTTATTTCAATTAAAGGGGTTCGATTACTTGCTTCTTGTGGATTATTATAGTAAGTTTTTTGAGATAGTCGAGTTACGTAGTACTACATCTGACTATGTAATATCATGTTTAAAGAACATTTTTAGTCGTCAGGGCATACCCTCTGTTGTAATGTCGGACTGTGGACCACAGTTTTCATCCAGGTTATTTAAAAAATTTGCCAACGAATGGCAATTTACGCACGTAACATCGTCACCTTATTATCCACAGTCCAACGGACAGGTGGAAAGAACGATACAAACGGTAAAAAACATAATATTAAAGTCTAAAGAAGACGGCGCTGATTATAGGCTCGCACTGAGAGAATGTCTTAATACACCGTTGAGTAATCAGTTAGTTTCTCCCGCGGAACTATTACAGAGTCGAAAATTAAGAGCTTTGATTCCATTATGTCCGTAGTTGTTAAAGCTTAAGGTACAGACAAATGTTAAGAGTAACTTAATTAATAGGCAAAATAAGCAAAAGTTTTACTATAATAGAAATACACATAACTTAGGTTATTTAGGTAGGTAGGCCAAAATGTTAAAATTTTACACAGAGATAAGAAAACATGAATATCAGGAACTATTATATATATATTTGTTATTTTTGGTTTGTTTGGTATAGAAAACTCACACTTATTTCACATGCGACTATGTTTGTTTTTCTCAATTTTATAAATGTTTTCATGTTGTTTCTAGTAGTAGTTGCTAGTGTGTAAAAAACATTGTGTATACTTGTTTTATACTTTGTGTATCTGAGGGGTGGGAACCTGGTGTCCGGATGTACAGGCATTTTTCTGCCTAGCTTATCTGCCTTAATTATTATTATTATTATTATTATTATTTCTAGAATACTACAAAATAGGTCTTATGAAATTGTGTTACTAAATGGAATGAGAACTGTTAGGAACCGTAGGCATATTATTATAGACTCGCGGCTTAAGCACGACACGCCCGCGCCTGATCACTACAGCTTGGAGTACGATGACATTATTACCTGTTCCTCTGATTCCCAACACGTAAACAATAACATTGTACAAATGCCTAATTATGTAACTCGTTCCGGCAGGACAGTGAGGCCGCCGAATAGATGGGGTTATTCGTGATGAAGAAAGCCTAGCATGTTAATATTTAAAATTGTATACATAACGATAGAAAGGTAATAATAATTATGTTAATGTTGTTGATTGAACTAGTATAGTAATATTTTATGTAATAAATAATCAGACCCCTCTTTCCCAGTGGGCACTCTGGGCAAGTGCCCAGGGCCCCGCGATCGATAGGGGCCCCCTCAGATCAATTACAAAGTCCCTAGTTCCTGTCAGATCACCAAACGATAACCAATATTACCAAAAAACTTATATAATTCGAAGAAATCGAACCTAAATTACTGACTACAATACCAACGTACTAGCTTTTACATTCGCGAAGCTATTCTACTCTCGCCCAAAAATTAGGCTTTCCGACTTCAGCATGCTTAGATAAATTGAAATATATAATGGTATACTGAGCACATACACATTTTAAAGAAAAATCATCAGTATACTCATCAGTGTGACTCGCTCCATTTAAATTAAGCGAACGAAGCGAAGCATGAAGCTCCAACTTTGAATTAACCAATTAATTTAATTGAGAAATTACATAGAAAATTGAAACAAAATGTGTTTGACTTTATATTTATGGAGATGGTGGAATGGAATCACATACAAGTTTGGCCGTGGTTTGAATATCGATGTCCAAGAATAATTTATGCCACATTAGTTAGGTATATAAATACTAATAATAATATGTAAGTACACATATTTTATTTATTAACTACAATGAGTTTTAATAAAACAATGGAATTTGTGATCTGACAGAGTTTTTTTGAGAACTTCGGTTCACATTGAGGTTTTTTTATTATAAATGAAGACTTTTTTATTATTTTTTCCGTATATTTTTTATAAAAACAATAATTTGTAAAATATCCATTCGCAACATAGACAGAGAAGGCATTCGATTCTTTTCATACTTAACCCTCTACCGCATGAATTATTTTTTTGCAAAATATTGTTTTATTAGGCTTACAAAACAAGATCAAATACAAATAAAAAAATAAAAACTTATATAATGGGCGATTTTCCAAAAACAAAAAAAAAAGAAATTGGTTCGTAAATTACTTCATAGATGGCGCTTAGCATATATTAGTATGGCGCTTAGTAAAAGGCGAGTCCATGAAGAACACGTGTATGGCTACGTAATATTTATTCCATTCCAAAATAGAAATAGGTCCTGGAGATCCTGAATAAAAATTTGTAAGTACTATTTTTTTATTTTTTTGATAGACAAGCAAAAGTGTAGAATTTATTGCAGCCCTTAGGTAGGAACGGGTCGGCTTTGATAAAACGCCATCTATAGAGTATTTTTGAACTAATTTTTATTTTTTAATTTGGGCTGTCAGAAAATCGCCCATTAGAAGTTATTATATGCCGCCATATATGGCTTCGTATGCATTCTGGTTTTTGGACTCCGTTTATGGCTTCGTATTGTGTTTGGGGCAATTTTAATTAGGTTTCGTAAAATTCTTTGTAACAATTGCGTTTGTAGTTCTAACATAATAAATATTACTCTTTTCACATTTAGTGAAAGCACGATATTTTGTGCAATACCGGCATAGCTATTGGATATTTTTTCCTAAATGGGAAAATGGTTGATCCCATTAGAATGTACCTTTCGAGGCTTTTTTTGCAGGTATTGGGGCATCAGAAAAGCCCAGAAGAGTGCCACCTCGGCCAGATGTTGGTCCTTAGTTCCAAAAACGCTTGACGGCGACGACGACTACATGTTTTTGGTATTCGAGCTTTACTTGCTTTACGCATGTTTTCGGAAACTGCAAGTTTGAAATCATAAATGACATGTACCTATTGGTCTCAATTGATTGGGCGCCGAAGCAACTAACGATGCACAATACACATGTCTTTCAACAGGAGACCAAACTAGCTAAGCTTTTAAGAAGAAATGTCATCATCACTCAAGCTGCCATCACCAGGCAGGAATTATATAATTAAAAGTATTAACGTACTTTGAGATTCCATAAAAGTGCGAAGAATCCATTTCTGGAATAACCAAAAAGTAACGCTGAATGCATGAGAAGCCACATAATAATATGGCAAGATTATTTTTAACCCTAGTGCATACGAAGCCAAATATGACGAATTAAAAAAGTGAAAAAAAAATATGGGACAATAACGAGATATTGAAATTAACAAACTAGTAATATTTCAGATGGTGCAAAGAATATAGTCATATTTTTTTTAACTTCTTACTCGCCGTTTTATATTTTATTTCGGATTACAAAAATGATAATTTTTTCTCTGAGTCCAGCCGGTCGGACGTGCTGCACTGAACCCATAGATAAAGGTAATACTGTCGGAAACTGAACCTCAAATATTGTTGACTGATGTCATTTGTATGTCAATAATAAAAGTTACATAGTTCATAAGAACAGAACTAAACGGTATTTCCCAACAGTGTCTGCGTAAATAGTCTATAGTTTTATAACCATTTGTAATGTGTACCTGCTGAATTTTCCTATTACTATTACGTACCTATATCTGTGTACTTACTCATTTTAATTAAGCCCCACACACTCGGCTACTGCACGTCGCAAGGTAGATGGTAGGTGAGGTAACTACTGGTGGTTGGTCTGTTCAGTTCGATTACTGTGCGTGCGTTCTTGTTGATTGTCTGAATTTAAACGCACATCATTCACCATGGCTACTGATATAAAAACTCTTACTGAAATTGAAATTTTGTCTCCGGAACAATTAAATGAAGATGTAGATATAGAAAACAACTTTTGTACTAACTGTTGGCGCTTAAGGCACCAACATGCGACGCAGGGAAATGGTAAAATAGGATAGCTGGGGCTTACTTGGTTCCGGGCTGTGATCACAGGATCGTGCTGGAGCTGAAGGCGGCTGGCACTCTAGGCGCGAGGTCGCAGGCTTGAGGGCGGCAACACACAACACAGTTCACTTAGGGCACTGGTCGGTGGCGTTTTAGGAGTAGTTGAGCTGGTAACAGAAGCGCTCTCAGTGCACACACAACTGATCACATAACAGACGTGGTCACGGGCTGAGTTCTTGCGCGCGCGCGCGTGGGTTCGCCTGGAACGCTCTAAGCACACTCCCGGGCGACCGCGCGTGATGTTTGCGGTCCAAGAGGTTCGTCTTGTATATTTGTCACCTCCCTCTGATTGGCCGATTATTCTTTGCACATTCGTTGCACCAATATGCACTTTAATTGACCGGCGCAGAGACGGTTATTCGTTGCGCTGTGGCGCAAACATCTTCCCGGGCCCCAGAGGGTAGGAGGGGGGGGGGAAAGGAATGGAAGTTAAAGGGGGACTACAGCCTCGATTCGTGCTGTGTGGAGTTAATTTCGAGTGGGTGTGTATATGATGAGCTGAGAGGAATGCACGTGTGTGACTGTATGAGTAAGATCGTGCACTGAGCACAGCAACAAATAGGCACAAAAACAACAACAAAAAAAGGTCGTGCACTGAGCATGATAGCATATAGGCACAAAAATAACAACAAAAAAGGCTGTACACGGGGCATGCTACCATGTAGTGAGTCGTGCACTGAGCATGATAGCATATAGGTACAAAAACAACAACAAAAAAGGCTGTACACTGGGCATGCTACCATGTAGTGAGTCGTGCACTGAGCATGATAGCATATAGGCACAAAAACAACAACAAAAAAGGCTGTACACTGGGCATGCTACCATGTAGTGAATCATGCACTGAGCATGATAGCATATAGGCACAAAAAACAACAACAAAAAAGGCTGTACACTGGGCATGCTACCATGTAGTGAATCATGCACTGAGCATGATAGCATATAGGCACAAAAAACAACAACAAAAAAGGCTGTACACTGGGCACGCTACCATGTAGTGAATCATGCACTGAGCATGATAGCATATAGGCACAAAAACAACAACAAAAAAGGCTGTGCACTGAGCACGATAGCATACAGGCACAAAAACAACAACAAAAAGGCTGTGCACTGAGCACGATAGCCTACAGGCACAAAAACAACAACAAAAAAGGCTGGGCAGGTACCATGTAGGCACAGAAAAGCGCAATGCGCGCGGTGGCGCAAAGAGCAAAGGCGCAATAAAAAGCGACCGCAATAGAAGCAAATAAAAAACAGACTGCATGTGTGTATGTGCTGCAGGCTGATGTGTGGGTGCGCGTGTGTAGAAGTACTATGCTCTTGTGGTGAGCACGCACGAGATTTGAGCCGATTTAACACGACAAGAACATTAAAAAATAAAACGGGGAAAATAACAATGCAATCTCTCGTCATAATACCATACGTAACGCAATAAAACGGGAAACCTTCTCTCGTTATATTACCCTACGTAACGTAATAATTTAACTACAGACTCAAAGTAATATTAGGCAACAATTATCTACACAAGCGCGCTTAGTCAGGACAAAATTGGTCAGTGTGTGCTAATGCATCAAACCAACACAGACAATGTGCAACTTAATTAGTAAGTAAAAAATTAACACGAAACGAACACTGTTCTTGGAACACGTTCTTATTTTATTTTTGTAGGTAGGTTAATAATATTTCGCAATGCACTTTGCAACGTCTATCGTGCAGAAAGGGTCATGTAAGGTAATGAAATTAGGAATGTTACGCGATGAAATTTAAAAATAAGAAATTAAAATTAAGTTACGTGATAACTACGAAATATGAGTAAATATTATTTTAACGGGTCGAATGACCAACATGTAATGAAATAGTTAATGGGCTGAAATAGTTATCCTATATATATAATAGTGGACTGTATTAATAATGTGGGGCTGAATATCTACGGTAACGTGTACCTACTGTTGCGACCCATGCGGCTGCTGTGCATGCGCGGACGCATGCAGCGTGCTGTCGGTGGGTCGTTGTGCCGGAGTGTCCCGCAGATGGGGCGGAAGTAGTGTATTATTGGGCATTCTGGCCCACCACTCGTCCGCTTCGCTACCGATCGTTCGCTTCGCTCACTGCGGTTGGCCAGAAAGCCCAATAATACACTACGAATCAGAATTCTAACTCAGCGTCGGTTGAGAGACCCGTGGTAAGTATCTCTTGCGAGCCCGTGGTAAGATCACGCACCGAGCACTGCCTAGCTGTTCGATTGAGAAACCCGTGGTAAGTATCTCTCTGCGAGCCCGTGGTAAGATCACGCATCGAACAGACTCCTAACTCAGTATCGGTTGAGAGACCCATGGTAAGTATCTCTCTGCGAGCCCGTGGTAAGATCACGCACCGAGCACTGCCTAGCTGTTCGATTGAGAGACCCGTGGTAAGTATCTCTCTGCGAGCCCGTGGTAAGATCACGCATCGAACAGACTCCTAACTCAGTATCGGTTGAGAGACCCATGGTAAGTATCTCTCTGCGAGCCCGTGGTAAGATCACGCACCGAGCACTGCCTAGCTGTTCGATTGAGAGACCCGTGGTAAGTATCTCTCTGCGAGCCCGTGGTAAGATCACGCATCGAACAGACTCCTAACTCAGTATCGGTTGAGAGACCCATGGTAAGTATCTCTCTGCGAGCCCGTGGTAAGATCACGCACCGACCAACCTATTCAAACCTCGTTTAGCTAATTACTAAAATAATTACTACAAAAAATTACCTTTTGCATAACCGTTTGTTGTTTTGTTTGCCTTAGCTTGTTTACCTTACCTTGTTTACCTTAGCTATCACTAACTTATATCCTTGTCGTGGTCTTAATCAAATTTCTGCAGAGCTCGTCAGTGAAAAAATCTGAAAATAAAAATAATGATTGTATTGAAACATTGAAAATTAAGTATTACGAAATAGTGGAGCCGTCTCACAACTTCTATGTGATTCTTCATTATTTTAAAATAAAAATTGTATTGTGAATGCTTAAAAGTTAAAATTTAAATAATTATTGAATTAAAATTAGAATGTAAATCTCAAAAAGATAAATAAAAAGTTAATAAAATATAAGTTATCAGCAAATAACAGAATAAAGATTGTATTTTTAACGATCACATAAAAAAATGCTTAAAATTTGTTTTTAAAAATGTTTTTTTATAAATGTTTACTCACATTTTATGTTCACGGTCAAATATCTTCTTCAGACACATGAAAGCGTTTTTTGAGAACCTGGAAATAAAAATTACTTTATGATTTCTTTTTCTTTTATCATTAACAAGAAAAACAAGCTCTTTTTATTTTTTTATTTTTTATTTATTGCAAAAAATAGTAACTTAAGTGGCTGACTAGAGCCAACTAGCTCAACAAATCGATTTAATTTTATTTCTTCTAAATATATCCAATTTCTAAAAAAGGGCTCAGTCAAAGTCTTACTTTTAAAACTTTTAAACACATTTTACAATTGTGTAAAGTTATTCAATCAATAATAGACGTTATTCATACGACCTTGTTTGAGCCCTTTTTTAGAAAAAAGGTTTTACATAGAGAAAATTATTTTGAGACTAAACTAATGTATAAAGGTTTACTTACACAATTTTCTGGTCTTCTTGTTTGAATTCATATTTTTTTATTCAAATTTAGAACTTTCACTTCATCATCACCATCATCAACTCATTTATGTCCCCACTGCTGGGGCACGAGCCTTCCCCATGGTTGGATAGGGGAACGGGCCATAAACCACCAACTTTCACTTACACCAACAATATATTTTAAACAGTTCACAAGTGCAGTGACTTTTGAAGAAGAAGAAGTATTCCAACTGATGCTTGCATGCACAATGACGCGGTCGTGGGAATGTGCACTGCAGCGATTAGACCAAGAGCTAGACCTATATGAACATTACAATTGCGGACCAATAATAACATGTATTTCCACTAATACTGTTATAAAATATATCAATGGTTAATTTAATGTACTTACAAATGCCTAGACAAACTAAATACCAAGTACATTTAGCAGTATTTGAGTCTCATCGGAACTGCTTTAAGAGACAAGAGTATTACTTAGGTACTATTTATTTATTTCTTCAAAAGTCGGCTTGATCATTCTGCTCGTTATAACACAATTATTATAAATATCCATCGTTTGTATATACAATAGATTTTAGTTGTGGTAAATTTATTTATTAAATAATATAATATAAATAATAATTAATAATTATATAATACATATCTTTTTTTTTTATCACTGATATAATACGATGAAATGATAATAATAGTAATGATAACATTACGAAAGCTTTAATTCAGTTACGATGACTCTTGGTCTAACATTGTATTATAGCAGATTCAGCGTTAATTGAACGTTTGTGTGTGTAAGGATTGTAATTTTAGAGTTTTGTTATTTACATCGTGTTGTAATGGATATTATAAATCCGACAATATAAAAAATGCCTAAATGTAAGCATTTTAAGCGATGAAAATAATTATCAGGGTCTTATATGATTTTGAATTTGGTAAAATAACTTCAACTAATTAAGGTGAATTATTAGTTCGTGGAGTCCGATAGTGCACTTGCACATCCATCTCCACCACTTGGTGGAGATGGTTTTCGTTGCTGTGTGGTTAAAAACATGATGCAAGAGAGACAGAGTTTTTAGTAATATTATCTTTGCTATATAAATCTAGAATAATTCTTTCAAAGTTGATAATTGAAGTTGATAATAATAATAAGTTTTTATCCAAGTAACCTGCAGGTTAAGTTATGTTGACCGAGTAGTAAATGCTAATTCATCATCATCATCAACATCATCAGCTCATTTAATATCCCCACTGCTGGGGCACAAGTCTTCCGAAGCACGGAGGAGCTCGAGGTGATAAATTTTTGGTCACCCATCCGATGACCGACCTTTGCGAAAGTTGCTTAACCTCAGTACTCGCAGACCGAGCGCGTTAACCAATGCGCCATCGAGCTCCTCTCTTTAGTGTTTGGAAAAAATTAGTTGTGCTGTGTAATGCTAATTCACTACTCAACAAAACCTAATAACACCACAGGATTTGTTTAGACATTTAAGAAATTGTCATACACGTGGGAGTTTTGTTTTTTTACTCAAACTGCAACATGGTGTAATACAAAACGTTTCCTCGGAAGGTAGCATCAAAGGAACGACAATATTCTGATTCAAAAGGTATTAAGTGCTTTACTAATTTGTTTTTTAATTTTATATTATGTAGAAATTAATAAGTAACAAATTTGTACGAAATTACATAGTAATTAGGTTTTAAAAAACTGATTTAAATTTTTGCTAACGATTTATTTATTGATCACATAAATTACGGATTTTGTCCCAATAATTTCATTAATTTCTGTGATTTTCTTGTGAGCAGTCGAGAAGCTTCCCAATTAAAATGTTAGTAAGTATATATTTTAATTTTATATAACTTTTTTCTTTTAATTATTTTTATTCTACTATAATATTGACGTGTTTTTTCCATACATAGGTCGGACTCAGAGTACACTTCTAGTGCTGAAGAGGTAGCGCCAGTTGAGGTGCCATCACCAAGGCCGAGCAAGAAAAAAACAAGTCCGCCCAGTCCAGTCGTCCCTGTGGCTGTGCCCAAGCCGAGAAAACGCAAGACAACCATTGCTCCAGTCGCCAATGCCCAAGCTCTGTCAACGTCTCCTGCTCCTAGGTAATTTTTTATATGAATATTTAAAAATGATTTTTATCTTTACTTTTAAGTACTAATATAATAAATTTCTTACAATCCCACCAACTACTGCCTAGCTAATTTATCTTAACCCAAGTTTCTTTAGAACTTGTGTTATGGATACTACGTATAAATATTTAAACTTGTTAAAAATTATTAACATTATAAAGCAATGTGGTCTAATTTTATAATTCTAAAATCATTAATGTACCTACATAGGTAATTAGAATGCTACAAAACCTAATCCTAAACAAATATTTTTACGAAGTAATATTAATAAAACGAAGTAATATTAATAAAACTTTTTTGTTCACAGAGCGAAAAAAACGAAAAACTTATTTTCGATAATAAGTAAGGACGAGCAGGCGTCGAGCATCAAGGACACCAGTCGCGGGCTGGCATCGAGTTTTACATCCCGGGTTTCTTCGGGTCAATGTCGCCGCGTCGCGTCCACTTCCGGGAAGTTTTACGTGGACTTGAAGATCTACCATACTGACGACGCGAGAAGCAGTCCTGCAGAAGAGCGTTACAAGAAGGCGCTAGCATCTGTGAAGCTACAGTGCGGTGAGCAATCGCGTGAGTGGGAAGTCCTGCAAGACTTTCTGGGTCTGGCTTACACGATTTTTGAAGGCAGCGAGCCTACTTATTACAGCAACGCTATCAAATTTAAATAAATTATCAATTTTTCTTTTTACTATTTTCTTTAATAAATTTTTTAACATTTTTGTAATGATTAAAGTATGTAACTATTTACGATAGGTAAAATTAGGTACGTACTCTTTTGTAATTTGTTATTCTAGTTCAGGCATACTTGATATTTGAAGACAGCGAGCCTACTTATTTTAGCAACGCTATTAAATTTATATAAGCTATCAAAATATTTTATTTACTTAGTATCTACTTTGATCAATTTTTTACTTTTAAATTTTTTGTATTGATATTCGTAACTATTTCCGAAAGGAAAAATTAGAATTATTTTTTAAATTGTTATTCTAGTAACTAGATTATGGTTCTGTAACATACCATTTTACCACTTTAATAAATTTAATACTTTTGAATTATTTTTTTTGTATGTCAATATTTACTAAATAGGTAAAATTAGGTAGGTACTCTTTTTAATTTGTTATTCTAGTAACTAATTTTTGGTTCTGCAACATGCCATTTTGCGCTATTTGTAACACATCTGTCTGTTCGAAGTCATGAATAGGACATTCACGGAGTCGTGTACATAAACAAAATAATTCTAGCCAGCTGATTAGCGATGGTGTGGAAATTGTAGGTTCAGCATTTCGCTCTCGTATCATTTCGTACCGAATCACCGCCTGCGAGTCTGAAAATCAAGTCTCTTTAGATACTTTTTTAAATTCTATTTCTATTAAAATAAAGCACCTTTTAGACGAAACTTTAAACAAACATACGTGCTTAAAAGTAAATTTTGAACTCTTTGCCATTTTCGTACTATTTAAAAATGGTTTACAGGAAATGAAATCCTTTAACACAAAAAATTTTATAATTTACACTTATAATGATTTTAGTAGTATATTTTCAACAGTAGTTAATTCATTGAAAAAGAAAATAGAAGAGTTTCAAGAGCGTGATAGCGGTTGGGCATTTTTGAGTAATTCACATTTGGAAATTAATATAAACAAATACCAGCCATTAGGAGGATCGTCTTACATAGAACTACCTAAATGTATACAAAATAAGAAAGCTTGTGTAAATGTCAAAAACAAGGATCAGTTTTGTTTTTTATGGAGCGTAACAGCGGCTTTGTATCCAACTCAAAAACACTCTGAGCGGATATCGTCTTATCCTCACTTCCGAGATGTTTTAAATATCAAGCACATAACTTTTCCTGTTACGTTTGCAGACATTAATGTTTTTGAAAAAAACAATCCAAACTTATGTTTCGTTATTTTTGGTTTAAAGAAAAATAAAACTATTATAGGACCTTTGTATAAATCTGAAAGCAATAAAAATAAAAAGACTATTTATTTGTTACTGTTAGAAAACGGACAGACCTCTCATTACTGTCTTATCAAAGATTTATCTCGGCTTATTAGAAATCAAATTACTGCTCATCACGGTAAACTATATTTTTGTGATACGTGTTTAGTTTTTTTTACTACATGTGAAGAAATTGAAAATCATGTATGTAGCGGAATCGTTACCGTTTTGCCAGAAAAAGGGTCAGTAATTAAATTTCAAAATTATGACCGAAAACAAAACGTTCCTTTCGTAATATATGCTGATTTTGAGACTATTTTAGTAGAACATAAAGACAATAATACAATTTCAGATACGGAAAACACAAAAACACTGCAACGGCATATTCCAGCCGCGTTTGCATATAACATAGTATGTTCTACGGACGCAAGTTATAATCGCTATGTTACGTATCGAGGTCAAGACTGTGATAGTAAATTTATAGAGTGTATTTACCGCGATGTTCAAGAGCTTTATTTAATTTTGTGCAAAAATTCTCCCATGATTTTTACAGAAAAAGATGCCGCAGATTATAAGCAAGCCACTCGGTGTCATATTTGTCAGCATTTCTTGTTTTCTGATAAAGTGCGTGATCATTGTCATATAACCGGTTTATATCGGGGTGCAGCACATAAATATTGTAATCTGCAATACAAAACACCGAAGTTTATTCCTATCTTTTTTCATAATTTGGGTGGTTATGATTGCCATTTGTTTATTAAAGAACTAGGTAAATTGCGAGGAAATATTAAGATTATACCTAAAACGAAAGAAAATTATGTGTCTTTTACGAAATTTATTCCTGTTTTGGATGGGGAATTTATACAGGTACGGTTTGTAGACTCGTTCAAATTCTTAGGGGCTAGTTTAGAAAAGTTAAGCAAAACTATAAAAAAAGAAGAGTTTGAACATTTACGAACGCATTTTCCTATTCAAACACAATTCAATTTACTTACACGAAAAGGTATCTACCCTTATGGCTACGTTAATTGTTGGGAGCGTTTTGAAGAACGATCTCTTCCAGAAAAGGACATGTTTTTTAATTCTCTTGTAAATGAGCACATTACTGATGAAGATTTTCAACATGCACAATCAGTATGGACTCAATTTAACATAAAAAACTTAGGTGAATACACCGACTTGTATTTAAAAACTGATGTTCTCCTATTAACAGATATTTTTGAAAAGTTTAGACAAACTTGTAAGCTTAATTATCAATTAGATCCGGCTTTCTATATAACTGCACCTAGTTTGTCTTTTGATGCGATGCTTTTCAAAACAGGGGTTGAATTAGAACTCATCGATAACCTTGCTATAGTGCGTATGATCCAATCTGGTATAAGAGGAGGGGTATGTATGTGCTCACACAGACACGCTAAAGCCAATAACAAATACATGCCTGAATATGACCCCCTCAAACCAGATACCTATGTAGTTTACATAGATTGTAATAATTTGTATGGATTCAGCATGTGCCAGTCTTTGCCATTATCAAATTTTAGATTTTTAAAAAGTGAAGAAATTGATAAGCTTGATTTCGTTAATATTCCCGACGACGCGGAATACGGTTACATTTTGGAAGTTGACTTGAGCTATCCGAAAGAATTACACGATAGACATAATGACTTACCATTTTGTCCTGAAAAATGCATCCCTCCCGGAGGAAAAGCTCCTAAACTTGTACCTAATCTTTATGATAAATATTTTTACGTCATTCATTATGTTCATTTGAAGACATGTTTAAAACATGGTTTGACATTAAAAAAAATTCACCGGGTTATAGTATTCCGACAAAGTCCTTATTTAAAACAATACATCGATCTTAATACCAGTTTGAGACAAAAAGCTCAGTCTGCGTTTGAACAAGACTTTTTTAAATTGCTTAATAATAGTATTTTTGGCAAAACATTGGAAAACAATGAGAAAAGGGTTAATGTGCATTTAGTTAATGAATGGAGTAACAAAACGAAAAAAAGAAATAGTGCTGCTAAGTTAATCGCGAACTCCAGTTTCCATAGCGTTACAGTTTTTTCAGAAAATTTAGCTGCAATACAAACAAAACCGGAACGTGTAATTTTAGATAAGCCAATATACATCGGATTTACAGTATTAGAATTGTCTAAAAGCCACATGTACGATTTCCATTATTCAATTTTTGAACCGTCATATAGAAATCGCTTACGTATGTGCTATACGGATACAGATAGCTTTGTTTACCAAATCGAAACCAGAGACTTTTATGAAGATTTGAAACAATATTTTCTAAATTATTTTGATACAAGTAACTTTTCTACACAAAATTCATATAATTTACCGCTTTTAAATAAAAAGGTCCCCGGTCTCTTTAAGGACGAAATGGGTGGGAATATCATTACTGAATTTGTGGGACTACGTTCAAAATTATATTGTATAAAAACGATTGAAAACACTATTAAAAAAGCAAAGGGTGTAAAAACATCTGTCGTTCGTGAAATTACATTATCGGATTATAAAAGGACTTTATATCACGGGGATATAATACGAAAGACAAACGTTTTATTTAAATCAATCAAACACGATATTTTTACGCGTAGTCTAAATAAAATAGCGTTATCTTGCAACGATGATAAGCGACTTGTTACGCTCGATAAGGTGTCCACAAAAGCTTGGGGGCATGCATCTATACTTAACATTTAATGGTGTGAGTGAACGTCACATCAAAGTGGAACCAATTATTAGTTACACAATAAATAATTTGTAGTACCTATTTTGTATTTGTAGTATACATAATTAATCGCTATTTGGTATTTGTATAGTCGAGCATAAAATAGCTTTACCACTTTTGAAAAAACTTAAATTCAAATAAAATATCACTAAGATTCAAAATTAATGTTCAATGTGCTATTAACGTCACCTGTTCCGTAAACGTTATCTGTTATATGTGACTTGGTCTTGTAAGCAAAAATTGACTTTGTTGTTTTGTGATAATTATGCAAATGGCTTTCAGCCTAAGGGTGATAAAGCTATTTTATGGTCGACTACACATATTAAAAATATTTTAAAATTATGTAATGTAATGTGTTCGATACGTGTGGGTAAACATAAATAAATATAGATAATTAAATATATAACAAATTTTGTTTTATTTCTTCAAACATTACTAAGTCATAAATATATATTTTAAATATTTATATAAAATACAGTGGAAAAATTCAGTACTTACGTCAGCCTTCCCTGTAGCATAGCGGCCAGTGCAGCCGCCCGGATTGCGGAAGACCCAGGTTCGATTCCTGGCTGGGTCAGGTAGGCATTTAATTTTTTCACTGTATTTTATATAAATATTTAATTCAGCTTAAGTGTAGCAATTAGCACTTAAAATAAAAAAAAGTAAAATTAGTAAGAACTAATATTATAAAAAATAAAAATTCTAAGTTTAGTTGTTTGTTGCTCTCTCACGGCAAAACGGCCGAATTAATTTGGCTGAAGTTGAAATGGTGATAGCTAGGACCTTGAATTAGTACATAGGCTACATTTTATCTCGATATTTCCACGGGAACTGTTACCGCGCGGATGAAACCGTGGGTAGCCGCTAATATCATCATCATCATCATCAGCTCGAGAACGAACCATAAACCACCACGCGGGCCCAGTGCATTGGTGGTTGTTAACATCTGCTAATGCAGCCGGGACCAACGGCTTTACGTGCCATCCGAAGCATGGAGGATCTCGAGAATACATTTTTGGTCACCCATCCGATGACCACCCTTTGCGAATGTTGCTTAACCTCAGCACTCACAGACCGGGCGCGTTAACCACTGCGCCATCGAACTCCTCTGCGTCATCGAGCTCCTCTAGCCGCTAGTATATTATACAGCATTATGATTCATGTTCAAGTCTTAACTTGTCTGAGTTTCAACTTGTCAATGCAGGCATATTGCTGTATAAGCTATGTGATGTGTTTACATACTACACACACACGAACAAGTTCCTAAGGTATAAATATTGTATTTTTGCTAAAATACAATTTTATTTTCCCACGAACGTTGAATATGGTAAGTTATTTTTTTATTGGCGCTATATTTTGCATACGCAGTTTTTGATTTTAAATGTATAATTTTATTATTATTTTCAGAATATGTCAAATAGCACCGTCCTATCACGCGAAGAACAACGTTCACCATCTCCTGAACTACAAGATGCGCAAGATCCTCTAGCAGGATGGTCGGAGATGTTTCCACCCTGGGTTGTGGAGCCGCAAGAGTCCCCGTTGCAGCTCAAAATTCGGAATGCGCAAAATACTCGCAAGAGAAAAATAAAGAAAAAATCCTTCCTCAAACATTTCCACAACCCACAGCAATCATTTGTGGTGAAAAGTGCGCCGGCCAAAGGACGCCGCCTAATAAAAATAAAAATTATAGACCTCGAACAAGAAGCCGCAGCATCCGATGATGATGACTCAACTCTTTTGTCTGCACAGTATGTGGTGGTTGAACACGTGGACCAAATTATGGACCAGACTGAAAGTCTCGTCAATAATATATCAAAAAAAATATGTGGATATAGCTATAGTCTGTAAAGCTATTAATATATATTTTTTGGAAAATTAAACATCTCGAGTAGGTTTTTTTACGTAACATCTCTAGTCACGTATAAAACCTACAGAGAGAAACATTTATTTTAAAAAAAAAAAAAAGTGTCTAATATAATCTTAATTTGATTAATGTATTTTAGTTTAGTTTTTTAATAAATAATACTCTGTTATATTATGTTGTATTATTTTACTTTTAATTACTGAGAATATTTAAAAATAAAACACATTTTACAGGCAGGTACACTAATTTATTTATTTAAAAAAAAATCTGACAATGATACATTATTTTCTATTAACCATTTTCTTATACAAATAACATTTTTCAATGCACAATATTTTATGTGGTTAAAACAATTGTATGCAAACATATCTTTACAGTAAAGTTTACTTAGGGTTTCGAGATTAGGTATACCTTTATCACTTATATCTAAAACATTTTCATGCCCACATAACTTATATCTAAAACATTTTCATGCCCACATAATTCTCGCACCCATTTAACTTTTTCTTGTCCTTTCACTATAATTTTACGTTCTCTTAAGTAAGGTTTAATGAGTCTTTTAAATTCTCTGTAGTCAATATATCCATCACTCCATCGGTATCCTCGGTTTCTTTCTATCCACCAAACATGTTTCCTTTCTTCGAGAGTCAATGTTGAGAATGGATATGGAGGTTTGATTAAAAAGATTTGAGTGTGTTCGGATGTGCATATAACTAATTCTTTTAATATAAATTCATTTTTCTCACTTTTAAAACCTTGCACGTCCACTATTATCGTATCGTTATTCATGATAGTTTTTTAACGATGTTACTAAGAGGCTTATATTCAAATATGCAGTCGTTCAGTATAAGACAATATGCAGCCGTCTGATCAGGTATTTCTTGATCTGCTTCTATTTCAACACGTACGTCAATCGATCCTTTTAACGTTTCATGTTGGCGAGAACAGTCAACAACAAATAAAGGAGCGACTTCTTTAAACTCTTTCAAACTCAACAACGGCTCTGGTCTGCGGCCGTGATAAGACTGCTGAAATCTTGCATACTGTTCGTATATTAATGAAAATTTGTTGTCAGCAAAATTAATATTCAGTCCTTCATAAGGGTAATAAGATGAATTTAAAAATACTCTTACATCACGAATAAAGCAATGATCGAACTCTGCCATAGACTCTGTCGCATTATGTTTACGGTTAGTTTGTAAAGCAATAACTACAAATCGTGGTTTTTCAATCTGTGATGAAGTTTTAATAGACCAAGCGTGCTTACGTGTTTTAGGCAATAATGGATACTCGTACAAATCCCAATTACGAAATGCCACTGTAATGGGACGATCTTTCTCTAAATGCTTTAATAAATTAATTCTTTCACGGTCTGATACTTTAACATGAGGAACTCGCCAAACAATTTTACTTATTATTATATCCTCCACGATTTCATCTGTAGATAGTTTCAAAGAATTGAGATTTGTGTTGCTCCTCAACAGTACTAACTCATGCTTACAGTTAATTATGATTTTTTCATAATCTTCTGCAAAACCCAATATTTTATTCAGAGGTATTGATGCGGAGAATACTCCATTGTTGCCGGTGGTCGTACCTGTAGGTGACCAGCCCCAAACTTTTGCACATTTCGATTCGTTTTCATTCAACGAAAGATAAGATTTTATAGTTGTGGAAATCCCCGCATTTTTTACCTTATCTATTTCTACACCATTCAACTCATATCGAATGTCTTGGAAAAGAAATAATGCAGAATTCTTTCTTTTTGTTTCGTAGTATTGTCATATTTATACACATTGACGTTGCCCTCAATGTACAAACTGCTGAGTGCAGGCAACACATACAAATCTTGTTGATTAATAGGTATTCGAATTTCATCGTTCTTGTTAAAACTTGTTACATATGGTTTATACGAATGATATTCGAAACTTTCGATGCTGTTATCATACGATGCCGGTTGAGTAATATTTAAAATATTCATTTTAACAAACCCAGTAGTTTTAAAAATTCCTTATTGCTTTTAGTTAGCTTCTTCTTTAACCGAAGCGGTGTTCTTTTCTGAGAGGATCTTTTGGAAATGACTTGAACAGTAGATGTAGATGGGGTTTTATTAAAACTTAACATTTTTTTCTAAAGTGTAAATACAGCTGTACTTCTTCACCGCGTAAGTTGATCTGCTTATTTTCAGCGTCTAGCAACTTTATATTAATAGAGTTGATTGAACTTTGATTTACGGGAAAATAAATTAGGTTTTTAGGTATTTCAATGATTCTATAGCCTGGTGGTACGTTAGGAACAAATTCGTAAATTATATGACTTGCTTTCCCATTCACAAATGACCCGCTGATTACATCACATTCGATGCGCACTACAGTTGTTGATAAAATGCTGACGGGATACCGAGACTCGGTGCTTATATTAGCTGTTATTGTATCCATACCAAAACCCAAAATTTTACCAAGAGAATAATTTTTATTGAAATACACATTTTCAGAACAGTAAATGCATGTTTTTAATGTATTATTATTGCAAGTTAATTTTAGTGCAGCATTCATAATATTACTTTTCAAAAAATCACAAATATCTTGAAGTTCATAGGACCCTTCAGGTATTTCGATTACTTTGTCTTTGCCATAATAAAATTTATTATTTCTTTCATCTATGTTCGGGATAGAATTGAAAGTTGAAAAATATAAGAGTCCACACTCATATTCTCCACGTAATTGTAAGGTTGGCGAGTAATTTGTTATCAACGATTCTCCTCTGCCAGTTATTGACACAGTGAAAGACATATTTGTACTGATGAGTTTTTTTATTTCATTATCATTTTAAATGTTTTTTCCAATAGTCTTTTAAAAATTTCAAACAAAGATGACCACAGTTTATAGTTCCAAACTTTTGATACTGTACATAATTATAGTTTACAGTTATGTACCTTAAATAATTAATCAATTCTAACGGTGGCTTTAGATTGCCAAAACTATCGAAATATTCACAGTAGTCATTATGTTTAACGTAGGCTACCCAATGGGTTCCGGGATTATCAGAACTATCTAAATTTATAATAGCACACTCGATCTTTCTTGGTTTTGAAGGAAGTGCATCTCTCATGAAAACTCCTCGAAAGTGTGGAATATCAGCCGTGCGATTCTCTAAGCTAAAGCCTCGAGAGCTGCGGCTGCCGCAGCGCTGACAAATGACTCTGTCTCTTTCACATTCATAGAATTGGAAAGAGACAGCAGATCACATCCATGCGCGCAGCGTCTATGTGTCGCTTAGAGAATCGCATAGCTGTAGCATGCTCCAATATATCGAAATTAGTGAGAGGGCGTCTGGGTAGCCGTTTCATTAGTTTTTTGAAGGATTCAGATATAAACCAGTTCCTTTTTTATGGGGCTTGATATACAATCCTTTTCCTAGAGCCACAGCTTCCATCATCTTGTTATGTCGTTCAGATTCTTGAAGATTTTTCTGAGCTGCCTTGTAATCATTGACAGCTTTTGCTATACCGGCTGCACCTCCAGCAAGTGAACCAAGAGCTGATAATCCAGCGAAAATTGGAATCAGAGGTAAGAAAACACCACTTTTCGGAATAGGAATACACCGGGGCAACCGTATTCCTTTTTTATTTATAAACAATTTTTTTGCAGCTGCATGAGCCAATTTTATAGCAGTATGATTGTCTTTAGATTTTAGTTTTTTTAATTGTGACTGTATTTTTTTTACAACTGACATAAATGACCGAACTCCGGCTCCAGCCTTAAGTTTTGCTTGCATTGCTTTTTTTACAATCCATGAAGCTACTTTTTCTCGTTTTCCACCATCCTTTGATTTCAACCTTTTCTTAGCCATATTCAAAAGTTGTAAATCGGCTTTATGTCGAACGCTCAAATCACTGTTATTATAAGCAATGTCGTGATACATACAAGCTTCGTCTAATTTATTTATACCTCGATCACCTCTTTGTAACCGTTTTTGAAGTTTTGTCCCGGGACCACAAAACTGATAACCAGGGAGATGTAACTCAAACGGTAATTTATTTATTAAGTTGTTAATAATACCACTTCCTTCCTTCATTGAGGTCTTTCGAGTGAGTTATATCTAATAGCAATGCCTTATTTATACTATAAAACAAGCGCATTTTTGTCCACCCAACTATTTTCTTCATTGCTGAGACCTAACCATTTAACAAAAAGTTTTCTACCTTTTCTTTTTAAAACCTTTTCAATGAGATAAAGATCAGGAAAGTTAGTTCTTTGTAATTCATATTCGTAGAAAGATCCTAAAATCCTCTGTTTGTGTTTATCTTCTAAATGGTAAGTAGGTGGATGCGTATTATTTACCTTAACTATATCAAATATCTCCGTTGACCAGTTAGGAGTATAACCTTTGTAAAAATCTCCTTTATATTTGCTAATACGAACATGATCACCAAGTTGAAACTTAGGTTTACGAACTATTTTAGGTTTTTGTGTTTTAATTATGTTAGATTTTACAACCATCTGGTTTTCTTTGTTAACTTCAATAGGTTTAAATTTTGTTAAACGGTGAGTAGTATTATTATAGTTTTTAACAACCGAATCTAAATTTTGACCCAGCCATTGGTAATGACCGTGCAAACTGAAAAGTTTGTAAAGGTTTTGTTTTAACGTTCGTATTACTCGTTCTACAATAGAAGCTTTTTTTACAGAGTAGGTAGAATAATGGACTATATTATATTTTACTAATAATTTTTTGAAAGTATCATTATAAAACTCCTTGCCTTGATCAGTTTGTAAATATTTAGGTATTCGTAAAGAATTGGTTAGTATTTTTTGCAACGCATGTGTAACACATTGTTTCTCTTTTGATTTTAGAGGATTCACCCACACATATTTTGACAAAGTATCTATAACTATCAAAATGTATTTGAATCCTTTATTAAAATGTGAATATTTCTGAAAATCCATAAGATCAGCTTGCCATAAATCATCTATTCCTTTTATGATTGTACATCGACGCGGGAAATTTCTTCTTGCTGCTTTGTGTAGTTCATTGACGATGTCTTTTTTACTCATTTTTATTTTTTTTGGTTAATCAAAAAATCAATCTCTGTTTTAGTATAATATAAATTACTAAAACGATTTGAAGTCGCTTTTTCCAAGCTATTTAGGTATTTCTTAACATCAAGGGATACTTTTTTTATTTCGTCTCTTAATTCTTGAATTGTTTTGTCTAAATAAGCTTTATTTACTGCTTCGTCGTCTTCTTCCGGAGCCGTTAAACCTTTCAGTTTTGATGATTTCAAATCGTAGTGTCCTGTATCTGACTTCACCAATGTATCGCTGAAGGTATCAATATATTCCGCTAAGCGTAGACGCTTATGAACATGATGACCAAATTTGTCAATGTTCATTGCTGCACTGATGCGTTCTTCAAAGTGAACTATTTGCCTGTCAAACGTTCTTTATATTTCATATTCTTGATTATTCCTGCTTCCCACAGTTCTTCCATAATTGCGATAATTTCATTATCTAAGCCAGTGTTACCCGCATCTCGTGAGGCGAATAGTATTTTCAAACGTTCTACTAACTCATTCGGATCATCCCAATAAACCAAGTCCGTATTTTTTTTAACTTTTTTTAGTACGTTAATACCTTCTCCATGTGAAAGACTTTCCACACTTGTAGTTGCATTTCTAGCAAACTTAAATAAAGGTTTTATAATATTCATGTACTTAAATCCTTTATTGCTTTTTATTGGTTTAGATGAATCATAATTGCGTCTGTGTGCATTAGTTTCTGATAAAAGTAATTTATAATTATTTAAATCTTCCTCTGTAGTAATTTTTAAATTTGGTTTCATTTTAAACAAGAGCTCTTTCAATCCATCTGTTTTATTCAATCTGTACGTTCCTATTTTTAGGATTTTCCCATCATCATAAACGCGGGTTTTACCAAGCATCAATTTCCCTCGTTCATTTCTAATTCCAAAAGGTATATTACCCATTACACTCGATGATGTTGACCATGACAGTGTATGATCTTTAACGTTTGGTGATGACTGAAAGGACTTGAATGACCCCTCGCTGACATTGTGGTCTACGGATGGTGATACTGAAATTGTTTTGTTTTTGTGTAAGTCATTGTCAGATTCTATTTCTTCTTCTTCACTTTATATATCATTGAAGTCTTCACTAGAAGAAGACAAGGTCTCGCTTTGATCTTTCTTAATTTTTTTCACAGAAGGCATAGATTGATTTTTATGCTCTTGATGTTTTTCTTTATTTTTATTAACTAACAAGGTAAGAGGGTTGACTATAGGCTTAAATATGGTTTCCAGAGCCATATTATTCGAATTTCTTGCTTCCTTTATCATCTCAACTTTTCTTTTTACAGCTGCAGCAGATTTTATAATTTGTTGTTTCAAATTTTTCTCCATTTTAGATAGGGTACTGCTTGATCCTGAATCACGAATGAGAGTAATTCATTCACAGTGTAACAACCTATTATGTACATTAGTCTAGTATTATAAATGTATCAAATGTCAACCTGTAGCATCCGTTATTTCTTTCACAATCTTTATTTATCACAAGATAATTGTAAGGCTTATTCCAAACAGCTGAGCACATTTCTCGGAATTGAGACCAGGAAATATCAGAACTAACATGCTCATCATAAACGTGTTTTAAATTAATGTCATCTTGTTTAAATAATATAATGAGATTTGCATTGTCCCTTACAAGCTGTTTGGGTATTTTCGTATAAGTCTGATTGATATAAAAAGAATCAATGTTCTTATGACGTCCCATAGCAAAATAATCCCTTATGTTATTTTGATTTTCACATGCAACGTCGTCAAAAATGATAATAGAATCAGGCAAAGCCTCATGTGGACTCAATATTTCACTGTTATGGTTGTATTTATTATATGAAATTCCTGGCACCATATCTAAAACTTTTTCTAGAAATACGTATTTTGCCTGGTACAAGGATTTTGAATAAACATACAGGTTACGAAAATGTAAACCCTCTTTATGCAGTAATAAACTTATGGCTAAGTTGGTTTTCCCACAATTTGACGGACCGCAAACGACACAACGAATTGTATTGGGTAGTAATCTACCATGTCGATTTGACTCAGTCGGTAAAGGAGAACAAAGGCACTCTAATTTTAGAGATTGTTTTTGTTTCACGAACTTCATCATCAGTTGATAGCTGCACAAGACTATAGAGCTATGAGGTTTTCAATTGAATGGGTTAAAATCATGATACATAGATATTATATAAACAGACAGGCGATGCTCGGTGCGTGATCTTACCACGGGCTCGCAAGAGATACTTACCACGGGTCTCTCAACCGACGCTGAGTTAGAATTCTGATTCGTAGTGTATTATTGGGCTTTCTGGCCAACCGCAGTGAGCGAAGCGAACGATCGGTAGCGAAGCGGACGAGTGGTGGGCCAGAATGCTCAATAATACACTACTGGCGGAAGCCACCGCGCCGCCGATTCCGGCTGGTAATGCTGCGTGGCGTCGTCCGGTCGGTGAAGGGACGTGTGGTGGTCGGCGATGCCACACACTCTGCATGCCTTCACCGACTTACATTCGTCCGGGTAATGTGGTCCGAGACAGCGGGGACAGCGCTCGCGCGACACCACAAAATCCCACCGGCCCTGCGTCGGCTGGGCGTTGTAGCGGGCGCACGTGATGAGCTTGTGCCCCCTAGTCCTGCAGTAAGGGCAGTAAGGGGTGTTTGGGCTGGCGTGCATTGTGTGGGTGTTGCGTGCAGTTGTGTAGGCGTGTATGGGTGGCGGCACGAGTCGAGGCAAAAAATGAAATGTGTAGGGTAGGGTTTAAAACTATTGGACTGTATGTATCCGGCTCGTAGGATCATGAATGTTGGCGCTTAAGGCACCAACATGCGACGCAGGGAAATGGTAAAATAGGATAGCTGGGGCTTACTTGGTTCCGGGCTGTGATCACAGGATCGTGCTGGAGCTGAAGGCGGCTGGCACTCTAGGCGCGAGGTCGCAGGCTTGAGGGCGGCAACACACAACACAGTTCACTTAGGGCACTGGTCGGTGGCGTTTTAGGAGTAGTTGAGCTGGTAACAGAAGCGCTCTCAGTGCACACACAACTGATCACATAACAGACGTGGTCACGGGCTGAGTTCTTGCGCGCGCGCGCGTGGGTTCGCCTGGAACGCTCTAAGCACACTCCCGGGCGACCGCGCGTGATGTTTGCGGTCCAAGAGGTTCGTCTTGTATATTTGTCACCTCCCTCTGATTGGCCGATTATTCGTTGCACATTCGTTGCACCAATATGCACTTTAATTGACCGGCGCAGAGACGGTTATTCGTTGCGCTGTGGCGCAAACACTAACATTACATTTGCTCAGTGTTTGATTGATAATGTTTTTGCGGTTAATATACAACAGAATCCTCATTCTGACTTCCTTTGCTGTATTGCTCATAATGATAATCGCAACAACATGAAGTTTCCTACCATTCAGTTGCCAAATTTGATGGAATTACATCAAATGGCTGGAGTTCAAGGATACTTTCGACTCTTTAATACATAGTAACACGTCTATTCCGAACATAAGCAAGTTCCACTACTTGCGATCATCATTGGAGGCCGAAGCGGCTAATGTATAACATTAGGCAATCGACTTCACTGCTGATAATTATGGGTTAGCTTGGAAGTCACTTGTTCAACGCTATGATAACAAAAGAATATTGGTCAACAACCACTTGAAAGCTCTTTTTAATTTTGATGCGTTAACTAAAGAAAACTTTAAGTCTCTGCGCTACGTGATCGACTAGTTTACCAAAAATCTTCATGCTTTGGATTCTCTGAAGGAGCCTACTACTCATTAGGACACTTTGATTAAGTTTATCATGGCATCAAAACTAGATGGCGCCACCAGTCGGAAATGGGAAGAACACAGGTCTAAATTTACTTCATCTCCTCCCGTCGTTTCATTACAGAGTTCCTATGGCCACCTTCCAGCTCCATCATCAGACCCTGGTTACCATTGAAAGACAAACTACTCGTCAAGACGATTCAAACGAGCCCAAACTCGATGAGGTTGTGTTGTTTCATTGCGAAGTTCCTATGGCCACTTTCCAGCTCCATCATCAGATCAGCAAAATGTCATAATATTGCATTGTCACGCGATTTACACATGTATGCAAAATTTCAGCTCAATCGGTAACCGGGAAGTGGGTCAAAATTGAGTTGCAAAATTCCACCCGAACAAGACATACATACATTGCCAGTTAAATAAAAGCTTGTAAAAACCGTAAGTTTGAGTCACTTTTGAGCAAACAAATGCCTGATGACCAACTATGAAAAGTTACGAAGACCTCGAACGGTCATTAATATATCGAGTAATTCTTCAGAATGGTCTAAATTTTGTCCCTACTACAAGACGCATTCCACATGAGAAAGTCATAGGAAATGTTGAGTAAGCTATATGCTATAACAGGATACCAAGCAGTGATGTGGAGTCCTTGAGACAATATTTTATTATAGCATTTGTGTTACTTCACGCAAAACCTCCAGTACCAAATATTGTTAGGGAAGAACTATAGTGTAAGGAGGGGACCCGAGATTTAAGTGAAACGATTGAATGCTGCGAGTACAATGATATATTTTAATAATTGGTTAACATATTTATAACATACACGATACATATGATCTTACTACCAATAGATATATATCGCTACATCTCACCTCCACGGTGCACAAAAAAAAAATACTGAAAACTATTTTTTTTTTCTTTAACATAATTATACCGAAATAGTTCTTAATTTCATATTTAATTAAAATGAGTAAGTACACAGATATAGGTACGTAATAGTAATAGAAAAATTCAGCAGATACACATTACAAATGGTTATAAAACTATAGACTATTTACACAGACACCGTTGGGAAATACCGTTTAGTTCTGTTTTTATGAACTATGTAACTTTTATTATTTTTAATAATTTCCACATTAGGAGTACAATCTTTGACAACTTTATAAGGACCTGAGTAGATTGCTTGGAACTTATTTCCTGTCTCATTTTTCAGTAAAATCAAATCATTCGGCTGATAGGACACTGGATTAGCGTTGTTATCATATTTTAATTTTCTATTTATTTCGCTTTTTATCAAATTATCTCCAGCTTCCTATTGTGAAGTTTGAATTCTATATTTTAGCTCTAACGGATATGAATCGAAATTATAAAGTGGATCTATTTTGTTTGAATTTAGATTTGACGGTAAAGTACACCTCTTGCCAAAAACTAGTTCAAAAGGGGTGAATTTGGTTTCGCTATGCACTGATGTACTATACGAAAAACACCAGAATGGAAGCCACGTGCTCCAAGCATCTAAATGGTTTTCGGTTTGAATTCGTAAGTAATTACCCATTTGTTTGTGTGCATTCTCCAATGCCCCAATGCTCTGATGATGATACGCCGTCGAGTGCAGCTTATTGATATGTAAAAGTTTACATACCTCATTCATTGTTGCAGACAAAAACTCGGTTCCGCGATCTGTGGCAATCTCCTTTGGAATACCGTATCTAAGAATAAATTTATTAACTAACTGCTTAGCTACTTCTACAGAATTTTTGGAGTTTATAGGAAATGTCTCTATATACTTAGTTAATTCACACTGTATTGTTAGAATATACATATAATTATGTAATATTTATCTAAAGGACCCACCAAATCTAAGAAAATCTTCTCGAACGCCGTGTTTGCAGTAGTTGTAATAACCATTGGTTGCTTTGTGTGATGAGACGAGTGTTTCTGTCTCTGACATCACACATTTTGACATATTTTGTTACATCGACTTCAAGACCTGGCCAGAAATAATATTTTTTAATATTATTTATCATCCTCCTAATGCCCGCGTGGCCACTTGTGGGCAAGAGGTGGAAGTCATTTAAAATCACACGTTGGTCATCTTTATTATCAATTCTCTCAACACCTTTTAAAATACATAACATTGGTCCGGACCATGAGCTTATCTTTTGTATCTCATTAACTACTTTCTTTATAAAAATATTGTTATTGTTATTTTTTTTAAAGTATACTTCTTCTATTCTCAACATTTTACATATTTTACGCAGTTCTCTCACAAATTCGTCTGGCGATGTTGTGATCGAGACACTGGATTAATAAAACTTGTATTCATGGCTTCAACATAACAAAAACAATAATTCTCATATTTTATCATATTTAAATTACGATATCGTTTTATTTCCTTATTCATGGTAAAACGTAACTCAGTAAAATACTGAATTTCAATAACTCTCGGTTGATCAAGCCGATTATCCCTAAAATCATTAGGAACTATTGCTTGCCTCGCCTACTGACCTCGTGTCATTACATTAATTGAATTTTGACTAATCTCTTTCAACTCCTCTGATGTAATAGTTAAACGCGACAACGTGTCCGCTGCCGAATTTATTTATTTATTTTATTTCCATTTGTACATGCCGGCTTACAGATTAATCCAACACGCCGACAAGTCATACAATATACAATGATGTCAAAAAGGAAACAAATTACTAAATTCATACAAAAAAATAATACATATTACAATAATATACAAATTAAATACATAATACAATAATACATCATGCAAAAAAACAAAAATAAACAATAACAAAGATACAGTCAAATTACAAGATATGCACGTCAATCCGAAATAATAAATTTTAATATAATATGTCAATAAAAAGAATTTAAAAAAATTAAAAATTCAAAAAAATATAATAATTTATGCATCTGCCAAAAAGTCAAATTCAGTCAAATTCGATTACAAAATTGATATGCAGCCGCCATCAAACACTCCAAACCATCAGGGAATAGATCGATGCCGTAGTACTGAGCGAGCATGTCCCCAATGAGGCGAAGTGCGCGTGCAGTGGGCGCGTGCGCGGCGTGCACGGTGCGCGTGACCGGCCTCTGCAGCAAGCGCGGCAGACGCCGCGGAGCAATAAGCTCACCGACGTCTTGCGGGATGCGCGAGGGGACTGCCAGGCACACACGCTCCACTACGCATGGACTATCAATCTTATTGTACAGCACCCAGAGATAGTGCGCCACGAGATGGAGCTTCCTTCAGCGTATCGAGACCCACCATACCATAGACGAATAAGGATGGGTAAAGAAAGGGATAATAGCCATTGCATTTCTTATATAACCAACGGGCATACTTTCTCTGTAGCTTTTCCACCATAAGACTATATTTTTCCTCATGCGGATCCCAAGTAATCGCCCCGTACTCAAGTTTACTTCGCACGTATGCATTGTATAATACTCTAGCTACAGCAAAGCTACCCAATTCGGAACATGTTCTTATAATGAAACCCAATAGTCGGCTCGCTGACTTACATATATGTGTCACGTGATTGTGAAAGTCCATTCTTTTATCAATCGTTATGCCTAAGTCTTTAATTTCGTCAATTCTTTCCAAAGGAGTGTCAAATAGTTTGTAGTCATTGTGCAATATATTGCGCTTCCGTGTGAATGTTATCGCTTGACATTTAGAGGAGTTGAAAGACAAGCGATTCCTTTCGCTCCATGCGGCCACAGCGTCGATGTCCCTCTGAAGAGCATCTTCATCCGTCTTGCCACCTACACCCAGATACAATTTTAGATCGTCTGCGAATAAAAGGCACTCTGCGAATCTGACCGTATCAGGTAGGTCGTTAACCATGAGTAGAAACAGCGTTGGACCCAGTGTACTTCCCTGGCTTACCCCAGACCTCGTGTAGTAGTTTTGTGACTCATCACCTCCTAACCGTACAAACTGACAACGATTCCTGAGATAGCTGGCGAAAAACTGTAGAAATCTAGGAGTAAAACCTACCTCTGATAACTTTCGCAGCAATATATCGTTATCCACAAGGTCGAAGGCCTTCTGGAAGTCAAAGTAGGCTGCATCCACCTGCCTTTTAGAGTCCATTTCGGAAGAAACGTAGTCTACTAAAGTCACCAAATTCGTCGTCGTCGAGCGCGCCCTACGAAAGCCATGCTGGCTATCATGCAACTGTATACTTATTTGTTGACTAATATAGTAATTTTGCTAAATTACAGTTTCAAATAGTTTCGCGAAAACAGACAGCACGGCAATCGGCCTATGTTTTGTGAAATCAGGCTCAGGTTCTCCTTTCGGGATCGGCGTAACTCTAGAAAGTTTCCAGCGCTCAGGGCACATGGCCTGGTTCAAAGATGTATTAAACAGGTGTAATAGAGGGTCTTTAAGGATGGATATACAATCGGGATATCATCGGGGCCGCCAGATGATTTAGGTTTGAGTCGCTTTACAGCTCTATTCAGATCTGCTTCGCTTACAACTGGTACTAAAGTCTCGCGTCAGCAGCTTTGTGGCTTTTTCGAGTAGCTTCGGTGGAATTCAAACACGGGACCTCATCTAGAAATACGGATGCGAAGTATCTCGCGAATGCCTCATAACCGGTTACTACCTTGTCGTCATATATAAAAGAATCTACATGACGTCTGTCTTTCCTCTTATCTTTTACATATTCCCAGAATTTCACCGGTTCGTCAATAATATTTCTTTGGATAGTTTGAATGTGTTGCTGATATGCATTGTCAATTAGGTTTTTTGTGTGCCACCTGTAGTATTTATATAGTTCAAGATTGAATGCTTTACCTTCTTCTTTATATCTCTTTAAATTAAAATATTTCAGTTTTAAATTCTTAATAATGTCATATGTAAACCACCGCGGATACTCATACTTATTGTTACAACAGGATTTTTTAAGTGGGACATATATAAATTTATACATTCATACAGTTTTTGATCAAAAACTTGAACGGCAATGTCCACATCTAAATTCTTGAAAAGGGTAGACCAATCGATTGTGGCCAGAGCAAAGTACAACGCTGAAAGTCTGCCCTACGCCGGTTCCAGTTGGGACAGGCGTTTGAGCGCGCCGCCGCACAGTGGTCTGCCCCCATACAAGCGGCCGGTCGTAGCATGTTTAAAAGATCAAATAGCGTATTTTAGAAAACAAAAAATATCACTGTGTTCTATTATTCGAGAGAAAAAATAAACTGTACCGCAATATATTCATTGGAGTCATGGTTTCCTTTCCTCCTTGTTTCAGTTAGCGGTTTTTAAAATTGGTATTTACATATTAATTGTAAATTTTCATTCATTCCCACATGGTGCCCCTAACGCGCCCCTTCGGAGTTATGATGAAAAACTATAAAAAAAAAATAGTACCACAATTGGTACAACACTTTGGAAAGTAGGTACAAATAGTATTAATGGTAACTGGTAACCTTTATTGTAATCACTACTGATATAAGTAGGTACCTACTCAATCAATTATATTTTTTTGGAATTCACCTCGCCTGATCATGAAATAATCACAAGTAGTAATGAAATAAATCTGGTTTGCAAATACGGAATACTAACAACATTAGACCGTTAACTTCAGGAACTAAGAAATACGTCGCCCAGCAGGGAAAGTGGCAAAGCCCACCCAAGCAACAAGTTCATGAGTTGCCAGGCCGGATGGGAGCAAGCAAAGATTCCCGTATCCGCCTCCGAGGCGATCAGCGCAAGCACCGACGTCAGCCCGCTATCACACCACGACAACAGACGTCATACAGACCGACGATGCGCAATAACAACCAAGGTAACCTAACAAGCTGGTCGTATATTTTTTTTTAGTTCACACATGGTGTTTAATCACAAATGACTCTGTAGTCATACAGTACGTTACGGGTTACAAAATACTATTTAATAATACTGTAAAGTAAGCTGTTGAACCTATCAGTCCTAACTTTTCTTCGGCTGAAATAAGTAAGCTTATCACAGTTATACATTCGTTGTTTCGTCCTTTGAGATTAGGTAACACTTGTAGTAACACGTATCGTGTCGCCTTTCATCCACTAAGTTAAAAGCAAAAAAAAAACAATTTTTTGTAGGGTAGTTGTCGTTTTCCTCTGTGCCTCGATTGTACGACCGCTCATTTCGCGTTTTTGTGCTTCGCCAATCACCTCGATTTTTCCCCTTTAACATACTCATGTAGTGTTACGATGCCTAAACGAGTTTATAGTGACGACGATAGTGATTATTGTATAGGAAGAAAATGAGAAAGAAAGAAAACGTTTGCACATAGAAAGCAGCAGTTTGTCGGCGTGGGACTCGCCGCCGCCACAGCCTGTATCGTTACGATCTGAAGGTAATTCAGTGTGTTACTTAATCAAAACGATTCAAATATGATAATTAATTTTGTGCATTATCATGGGAGTGCTACCGTTTTACTTATTTAAGAAAAAATAGTATGTGTACCTGTAAGGACTAGTACCGTATTTTTAAATTGACAATCGTACATCTAAAAGAAAGGTGTGCAACTATACTTATCTGAAAATAGTGTGTATAGTTTAAAAGGACTATTACCGTATTTTGCCGAGATAAGAATTAAAATAATTTTAATTTGTGTTGTGTACATCTAAAAGGGATGTTGCCTTCACGTTATTTAAAACCGTTACTTTAATTAGTGATGTGCACATTCAGAAGGAATGTTTACTTATCTGAAAATAGTGTGTATAGTTTATAAGGACTATTACCGTATTTTGACAAGATAAGAATTAAAATAATTTTAATTTGTGTTGTGTACATCTAAAAGGGATGTTGCCTTCACGTTATTTAAAACCGTTACTTTAATTAGTGATGTGCACATTCAGAAGGAATGTTTACTTATCTGAAAATAGTGTGTATAGTTTATGAGGACTATTACCGTATTTTGACAAGATAAGAATTAAAATAATTTTAATTTGTGTTGTGTACATCTAAAAGGGATGTTGCCTTCACGTTATTTAAAACCGTTACTTTAATTAGTGATGTGCACATTCAGAAGGAATGTTTACTTATCTGAAAATAGTGTGTATAGTTTATAAGGACTATTACCGAATTTTGACAAGATAAGAATTAAAATAATTTTAATTAGTGATGATTCAGAAGGAATGTTTTCTTCACTTTTTGTACTTTATGTTTAAAAACGATTGTGGATTAAATAACTTTCACCTTAGGTGAATAAAATAACGTTCTAGCGACGTACCAAAGTGAACATTCGACCTTGTTCAATAAGGCGAAAACGAAATGCAGCCTGAGGCGGACTGGGGACCGATTCTCTTCGAAGAGCCTGGACCAGGCCCGTCTACTTCAGCTACGCAAGAAGCCGAAGCCACTTCCATTCACTCGATGCAAGTAGAACCGCCTCCAAATGTTGTGACTGTTCGTCCAGAACTTGGCGAAGGGATACTGAATCTCTTGGGACAAAGCCCAAAGAGAAAAAGCAAGAGCCAGAGAAAAAGGCAGTTTTATCTGAGCAGCTTTATCTGGCAGCTTAAACGCTGATCAAGAAAGATAAAGCGTTAGAATATAAGTAAGCTCAACTGGCGGCTGCCATTTCCTACATTAGAGGCTCTCTGACCAAGTTGCTTTCACTGGAACATAGTGACCAAGCTGTCATAAAGTTCTTGATTGAAACTAGTCATCAGCTATGCGATACACAGCATAATGAGTCTATGACGAGAAGGAGTTTCATATGTTCAACAATAAAGAAAGATTTTAAGGATCAGCTGTATACCAAACAAACTCCAAACCAGCCTTTTAACCAGAGGCCTCCACTTCCGGTAGCCAGGCAAACGGGACTTGCGAGGCGGTCGGAACTGGCACCTCCAGCTGCACCGGCACCACGCCCGCGGCAGCAGCAGCCGCCGCGATCGCCGCGGCGCTTTCAGAAGCCCGGCCCTCGTCGCTGGATTCGGTACATTCTGCAGGTATGCTGTTCTATTTTTACGATCGTTTGCGAGTAATAACCGACGATCCGGTTATTTTTTGCTGGGTAAAAGGTTATAAAATACCCTTTTTTTAAACGTGTTTCTCAGTTACACGAACGCTTACTTTCATTATCTTATAATACAGAGTGGCCATATTTTGAATTAATCGATTCAGACGCCACTTCTCCTTGCCAACCTTGTGAAGGTCAGTTTCTGTCTAGTTATTTTCTGATCAAGAAACTCAACGGCACAAATAGGTTTATATTAAATCTAAAATTACTAAATAAGCATATTACGACTGAACACTTTAAAATTAAACATTTAAGAACAACAATGAAACTAATTTCAAAGGATAGCTTCAGGGCTACCCTGAATTTAAAAGATGCTTATTTTTTAGTAGGCATTCACCCAGTCATAAAAATATTTGCGAATCCGATTTGAAGAAATTCATTACTTTAATTTGGTCCTAACACAGCACCGTTTGTTTTTACGAAATTGTTAAAACCAGTTATGTGTCTTCTTCGGTCGTTGGGCTATTTATCAACGGTCTATTAAAAGGATATCTGCGCTCTTGCTAGAGATTATAAAAACTGTCTTGATAATGTCTTGGTAACAAGAAAATTTTTAGAATCTTTAGGTTTCATTATTAATGACAAAAAGAGCTGTACAGTCCCTAATACAGTCTGCAAATATCTTGGTTTTTTTTAAATAGAAACGACAAAATTTCAAATAAGTTTAACCAATGACAAAAGAAACATAATCAAAAAAGTGTTACAACATTTTAAAATTAAAGAACGATGTAAAATTAGGCACTTTGCACAACTAGTAGAACTTCTCACTGCATCTTGCCCCGCCGTCTAATATGGTTGGTTATACACCAAACAAATGGAAACGTGTAAATATCTTGCAATTTATAATACGATTATCTACGATAGTTACACGTCGTTACCGTATTTGAAAGACGATTTTTCTTGGTGGTTAAAATCTATTGGAAGGGTGGATAATCTTATCAGGCAAGATAATTACTGCTTAGAATTTATTTTTCTGATGCAAGCAAGAAAAGGGGGGGCCGGCAGGTTCTGTGGGGACTGCTAGTGGTCAGTCGAGTATTGTAGAATCAGTTGAGCACATAAACTATTTAGAACTCTTAGCTTCCTTTTTGGGCTTACAAACAATTGCAAGAAACTTAAAATTTGTCAAATTTTGTTACGTATTGATAATATAACTATTTCTTATATAAACCGTATGGGCGGAGTTCGGTTCCCACACCTTACTGAAATAACTAAGAGGTTGTGGCTTTGGTGCGAAATCCGAAAAATATTCGTTTTCGCTTCGTACTCGTACACCAGCTCAAAAGATAATGTAATAGCAATTTATCGGACTGCTCTAGCTATTTAGGGCAAACGTTTTAGTGAAGCTGATTTGGTTGTTAGATTTTTTAAAGGTATTTACAGGACTAAACCTGGTCTGAAATATCCGAAATATCCGAAATATTCGGAGACGTGAGATTCAAGATTATAATCGATTACCTTAGTAATTTATATTTATAGTTCCTCAGAACTTGCTCTGGAGCTTATTACCAAAAAAAATAAAAAAAATAGTAACTGTGCTCGCATTGTCAACCGCACAACGAGTACAGACGTTATCTCTTATTCGAATTTCTAATTTAACCCTTTCAGCGCCAGAATATTTTGATATATTTATACTGTATGCCGTCATACATATAAGCAGCTACGAGATAAATCGTACCTGGCATAGTAGAACATAAATCGCGTAGGCTATAACGCAAAGTATAGGAGGCCCAACAAAATCTACGAATATATTCGTAGTTGGCACCATGCTAAAGACACGCACTACGAGTTATCTCGTAGCTGGCACGCAAAGGGTTAAAAATAAATAATAAGTCGAAACCACTTTTATTAAAACATCTGCTCCAGGGCGACGACCACCTTGTATATTTATACCATTTTTTATAAATAAAATTGAGATCTGCCCTGCAAAAACATTACTGTCCTACTTAGATATGACTACAGTTCACAGAGATAAACCTAGAACGGAAAGGTTATTATTGTTATTATTATTGCTCACTTGAAGCCTATTCATAATGCAACTAGTTCTACATTAAGTCGTTGGATTAAAAACACCCTATTTAACAGCGGTATTGACACTTCTTTATATATTTTTTTTATTCTCAGCACACAGTGTAAGACACGCGTCCACGTCCACCTCGGCAGCAAACAGAAAAGGCCTTTCAATAACTGCAGGATGGACTGGTAATTCTCTGGTATTTGCACGATTTTACAATCGACCCCTTACCAATGAGAATGACGAAAATGCCTTTGCAGCGGCTATTTACATTGATTGATTTCTAGCTTATCGTTCATTATAATGTATCATACTGGTTTGGACTAATATGGTACCTAATTATATTTAATCGGTTATACTCGTAAATACTCAATTATAAAAGTTGATTTAAATTGAATAGGTACTTAAATTATTTCGCAAAATTTGTGTTCTAAACATCTACCTTGTGAATATAAATCTCGAGGATGCAACGTCGAAGTACAATTGATGGTTAAACAAACTTATCTGAAGTGAAGTTTGACCGTAATTGTACGAGACGTTGCATCCGAAGAGATTTATATAAAGATCCCTCCCTTCCCTTACATGCTGACCCCATATAAATTAATTTTGCAAAAAAGCTCTAAAAGTGAATGACGATGACAGCGCGGGTGACAAACTCGTGCACTCGGTTAGTTGGTATTCACTAGATGGCGCCTGTGTCTATACTACGGGTAACGTTTCATGTTTATTTAAATAAAATTTATTTTAAATAGCTCATAATTGTGTTGGATGCCTGGTACATTGAAGAGTGGACTACCTTGTGAATATAAATCTCTTCGGATGCAACGTCTCGTACAATTACGGTCAAACTTCACTTCAGGTAAGTTTGTTTAACCATCAAAAGTAGTGTAACCTTTTACTAATTTGTCATTGCAACTTTTTGACAGAATGTCTAACAGTTTGACAAACATTAACCAAAAAAGTTGCTATGACAAGGTACTAAAGTGTTAAGTGACTTTTATTGCTAACTGTACGTGTAGGTTACTAGGTACGTGCAGTCGTGCATGTAAGCAGGTAACCATGTATGTACTTAGGTACCTATAGGTACCTACGCACGTGGGTACTTTTAGGCACCTACTTAAGTATGTGTAGGTACTTACGTAGATACCCATATCGAGCCTTTTCAGGAAGAACATCGAAGCCGCCATTTTGCATTGTAACACTTCTGTCTAAACACAAATACTAAATCCTAAATGCTGTGCAAAGATAAGACAGGCTTAAAACATACAATGATAGGTTGAAATACTTACGTGGTTGTTTCATTCAATAACTTAATATCAAATCAAATGATCTCATTATGATCTCACGATAAACGTCCTACTGCTGGGCAAATAAAATTATTTTAGCTAATTGTACACATTGTAGCTGTGGTTAGCTGTGGTAAGGCGGTGAAAACGGAAAAATTGTCTGTTTTCTATTAGCTGTAAAAAAGAGAACTTTATCAGCTGTATAAAGATAATTTTACTATCGATAAATTTCCAGCTAAAAAGATAATGCACGCAGAATAAAAACTACGTCCACCTTACGTTAGCGTTATTTACAATACAAATCGAACGGTTGGCTGTTGTTTTCACTAAGATTTTTCGTAAACGAGGTCAGTAATAGTTCTGTTTTTGAATAAGGATATTTTTATTAGCCCGTAAAAAACATAGTGCATACAATTCTTTAAAAATACTAACAATAAAAAATACAAAAAAAATTACAAATACGGATATTTGCACAAAAACAAAACTGTTACCGCTGTTGTTACTCGTATGACAGAGCTAAAACATGGTGACATGAAGATAATATTTATTTACAATTCAAAAATATTAAGTGGTAATAAAGTTAAGACTTAGATAGCAGCTTGTGTATAGTAGTGTGTGTGTGTGTGTGTGTGTGTGGTGTGTGGGAGGGTGTGTTTGTGTGTATGTAGAAGTAGTGGTGTTAGGTACTAACTAATTAAATTACCACTATTACCACATTTACCACCATGAACTGTAGACAAGTGGCTAACGTGTAGTGACATTAGCAAAATCTACTACCACTTCTTAAATAAAAAAAAATAGTTAAAAATAGTTACTTGAGAACGAACGTCACACGACCGAATTGGCTAATTTATTTTTCGTTGTGTTTGTAATTGTCAGGACAAGGTTTTTAGGAAAATATTGGTTTTTGAAAAAATATTAATAATACAGGCTTGTACTATTATCTATTCTATGATACAGGGTGACGGTAAAAATAGACCTATTCCTCAAACGGGGTTACAATAGAAAAAGTAATTGCAAAAAACTATTTAATTCTGGATTCTAAAATTACACTTACAAAAAAAACAAAGAAAAATAAATTTATTAAAAAAAATATTAATAATACAGGCTTGTACTATTATCTATTCTATGATACAGGGTGACGTAAAAAATAGACCTATTCCTCAAACGGGGTTACAATAGAAAAAGTTATTGCAAAAAACTATTTAATTCGGGACTCTAAAATTACACTTACAAAAAAACAGAGAAAAATAAATTTATTAAAAAAAATCCATGCCGAAAGTGGGGTCCATATTGGCTCACATAAAACTGTTATTTCTATTTTTTGTTTTCCTACCGATTTGTGTTCATGATAAACACTCTTCCTAATTTTTATCGTCATACTTTTTTTGTTCATAAAATTTTACTACTACTATCGGAACTCTTAACAGACAGTTTTCATATCTTTTTTATTAATACTGTCATTACTAAGAACAAGTTTAAACTCATAATCTTTTTTTTCATAATTGTTTTCTTCATAACGGACAATTATCATAATTTTCCTTTTAATAATTTTATTACTAAAAAAATATTTGAACTCATAATATTGTTGTTAATACACACACTTATGATTAAGAAACAGGGGGGAGGGGGGGGGGGGGGTGCAGCATGCACGCAAGCATGCAGCAGGCAAGCAAGTATGCAGCAAGCATGCAGCATGAAAGCAAGCATGTAGCAAGCATGCAAGCATGCAGTATTCCAAAAAACAATGCAACATGCATTCAATATGCATGCAAGCACACAGCATATATTAAAGTTATTTGTCACAAGTCTAACCTAACCTAACCAACGAAACTATATTTTTGCATACTTAACTTTTTCTTTATAGCCACCCGGCTCATAAAAACATTTATGATCAAAAAATATATGAAAACAAATATTAGTATAAAACCAATTTATGGATATTGGCATTATGTGTTAGAATGATTAGGAGTTTCGATCGTTAGTATAAGAAAATTTATAAAAAAAAATTTGTAAAAAGAAGGTTTATGATTAGACATATTATGAATTCTGATGATTATTGGTTTCGATCGTTAATATTAAATATTTTTATGAAGAGTAATCATTATGATGTAAAATGGTATTAGAAATATTTTCTGACTTCCGATAATAGGACTTAAAAAGTTTTGTGAGAAAATGCGCACCCCCGAAAGTGTTTATACTAGCCGCGTCCGCCGCGCCATGTTTTGAACAGAACATTATTCATGAACATTTTTTGTTCAAAACATTTCTCGTCCGCTGCGACTTTAGCAATGTTCAGTAAACAGTTTTGTAACAAAACTTCACTCCGCCCGCAGAGGAACGCGGGGGATGTTTTCAACAAACTCCGGCAAACACGTTCAAGTGTATTAGCACATGAGTAATTAGTTCGACAAAACATTTAGGCCACGCCCCTTATTTATGTTTTCGCGCTCGACTTTAATCTCCATAACGTTTATTTCTGACCCTATGAGTATTTTCAGCATGAATTGTTTATGGTGACAAGTAAAAGAATTCCTAAATAAACTTTATATTGCTTTTCTCAGTAACTACTCATTTCCGACCCCCGTTACTAAGGGCTAATTTGTTGAAAATAATCTCTACTGTTACCTCTTTTTCAAGGATGAGGTCTATTTTTCCCGTCATTTACATTATACAGGATAATCAAAACCATCATCATTATCATAAATTATTAAATCTTTCCGACATCATAATAATCATCGAAGATATCGAAATTAAAATTAAGTAGTATTAAATAATAATGTCAGAAATCAGAAGCAATGGAAGAACTGATTCTTCAAACTGGTATACAAGTGCTCCCAGCATCTCAAAGATCTCCATACCATACCAAACTCAACACAAAAATCATTAGGGCTGTGTCCTGGACACTCCTGGAGTTGCAAAGATACTGAAATTATTTGTTTTCGTTGCAGGTTACAAGTTTTTCTCCCCTACAATATGGTGAAAGCAAAAGTATTCGTGGTCAAGAAACATTTCAAAGGTTCTCCAAAACGAACAGACTACGAACTAGTCGAGCAAGAGCTCCCACTATTAAATGACGGAGAAATACTTGTCAAAGCAGACTTCATAAGCGTAGACCCATACCAAGTTGTCTACAACAAGCAGCATGAAGTGCCATTTGAACAATTTGGTTTTCAAGTTGCATCTGTTGTAGAGAGTAAACATGCTGAGTACCCCGTAGGAACGAATGTCGTTTCTCACAAGGGATGGCGTGATTTCACCATTTTAGCTCCTGATAACAATAAAGATGCCAAAGATCAAAGAGAAAGGATCCGTAAACTACCAGACATGCAAGGATTGTCACATTCGCTAGGCGTCAGTGCTATTGGCATGCCAGGAGCCACTGCTTACTTCGGTCTTCTAGAAATCTGTAAGGCCAAAGCTGGAGAGACTCTGGTGGTGTCGGGTGCAGCCGGAGCTGTGGGTTCGCTTGTCGGACAAATAGCTAAAATAAAAGGCTTACGAGTTATAGGATTTGCTGGTTCCGAAAGAAAGGTTCAGTGGTTAGAAAAAGAACTGGGGTTTGACAAGGCATTCAATTACAAAACTGTCAATGTGGCTGCAGCGCTCAAGGAAGCTGCCCCCAATGGAGTAGATTGTTATTACGACAACGTTGGAGGTGACATTAGTAGTATAATTATTAGTCATATGAATATTCGTGGCAGGGTTGCTGTGTGTGGCAACATGACCTTTAATAGTGTGGACCCAAATCAACTATCAGAAACAACCATTTTGCAACCTGTTTTGTCTTACCAATTGACTATACAAGGATTTTGGGTATGGTGTTATAGTGAGCGATGGGAAGAAGCGTTTACAGAACTGTTACATTGGATCAAAAGTGGTCAATTGAAAGCTGAAGAACATGTTACAGAAGGTTTTGAGAATCTGTATGAAGCCTTCACTGGAATGCTAGCCGGTGATAATACCGGTAAAGCTGCCGTTAAGGTTTAGTACATTTCAAATTCCCATTAAACGATATTGATACTACAAAACCCCAAAACTCCAGTTTAGTTAAAAGATACAGATTATTTTAAACTTACAGCAAATAAAGTTTTATTTTTAAAGGAAACGCATTTTTTATTATTTCAACCATTAATGGTGTGAGCGAATGTGGAAAATATATTATTGTATTATTATTATCTTTATGTATATGTCTTATCCTATATTTAGGATTTATTCAAAAATAAAATCTATTGCTTAAAAAAAAAATATCCTGCCCGTGTCTACATTACTACTACTACTACTAATATAAAGATGGGCGATTAAAAATAAAAACATACTATATCGCGAACTGCACTACCACGTTCACTAACTAGTGTTGGGCCATCGTGTTAGGTAGGTGAGGGATAGTAAGGATGTAAAGATGACGGTGAAAGGTGAATTTTGTAAAAAATAATGTATTTTGTCTTTTTGATCGCTTCAGTGGTAGAGTGACAAAGCAAAGGGATCAACCAAAGTAGGTACCTATAAGCTATGAAAGTTTTAATCCCATCTGTCACCAGTTGTAACATAGCCAGTGATGACAAATAGGATAAGCGAGCAACTCTGTCTATCAGCTTTAATAAATGTGTAAGTATATTAGTACAGGCATGAGCAGAAGGCGTCCCTTAGTAAAACCTTAAAACTTGCACAAGGTGCAATGGAGAAGAAAGGACTATACAAGAAAGTCTCAAAGTTAGCACTTATTTGACCTTATTCTCACCAGATGTTAGGTTATGATAAGACCGATAGTGGAAGCGCACTTTACCCGGATTCCTCAACTACTGAGCAGCTGGCTATCTTATCTCTAATCGTCGGAACACAGCAAAACTGGTAACATTGACGTTATGGCGACATAGATAAAGTGGTAGTAACTAGCCAGGCGGACTTAAAATAAATCTACTACCAACCAAATCGAGAATAAACCTGTTAGTATAATAAACCCGCTATGAAGCGGGGAATCGAAACCAGTCAGAGTTCTGGTTTCGCTGTCTAACCAATAAACCATAGAGGCGATTAAAATCGAATATGCTTTCCTACTCGCATTCTTCGAAACGAAATTTCGGCCGATTTTCGTTTGCTATATTTAGCTCTTTCCATTACTTCTGAAATTTTAAACCATTTTCTAAAAACTAATAGTTTAGATGCCAAACCTATTTTGTATGAACGAATTTTCGGAAGGAATGGAAACCGTTATAAATAGCAAACGAAAATCGGCCGTAATTTCGTTTCGGAGAATGCGAGTAGGCCCTCGTTATCAAATCTGTAACCAGCAATAGCATCGTATTTTACTTAACCTACATATTTACATAAGCAATTTTAGTTAGACCTAAATACTAACTAATCTTGTAATAAAAGTAGGTAGGTACTCGTAGTTATATCATAGAATATATAATATTACAATTGTTGTAGTTGTAGTTAGGGGGTCATAGTTCGCTACATCATACACACTATGTACTATTAGTTAATCTGTGACACTATGATGTTGATTCGCAGCGTACTCGTACATGTACCACGATAGCCTATTAATTTTAGGACACGTGACCAGAAGTTGCGGGTCAGAGCCCCGCTCGATTTCTATATAAAAGATTATCGTATACCTAGGAGGTGCTCGCAAATTTATTTTTATAAATATTCCATTATTATTTTATAGCAAAGAGATTTAAATAGTTAATGACTTTGTTTTATAGTTTGCTAGTTGTGGACAAAAATGACGACAGGCGCTGTTGAGACATCACTAGAGACGAATTTGTTTTAATTCTATTCCACAACGGGAAAGTGATCGACTCACGTGATGGTAAGTAACGATAATGGCAAAGGTGGATTGAGCACATCACCAGGAAACCTAAACTACTGAAATGGAATATTTTGAGCATTTGAGCAGATTTGTTATCTTTAAGCTAATATGCATACATTATAGATTCACGACTATTATCACAGAATAACTAATAGTACTACGTACAGAAGGTTCACTCTCTAACGACTTTCACGCGAAATTGAAACTTATCGACCCGAGCGTCCTATTCCGTTTAGCAACGCTGCTCGATATCGATTTGACGTCATGTCATGACGTCACAGAGGGTATAAGCGCGCGCGCACGGAATACGAGTAAAGGAACGTTTCCGAGACGGACCGCATACTACAACCGCAAGTGACATTGCGGCTGGCGGCTGCGGTTGACCGCAGTGCTGCCTGCGGTCGCGGTTGCTTCTATTTTCAAGCGCGGCTGCATGCCGCGGCTGCACAATGCATAGAACAATGCCTCAGTCACTCCAGTACCTTTGTGCGAGACAGAATGTAGAGAAAAAGTCGCTATTTTTGTACGTGACACCAGGCATCTTGCACTCCGTCATACCTACCGCGAAATGCACCTACAGCGCGCGGTAACGCGGCGTTATAAATCAGTCAGGGCCCCACCCCAGCGCGCTTTCGAGCACACGCACAGCCATAGTTTAAAGTGGTCTCGGATCGCAATTTCGATTAGTTTAAAAAATTGGTTGCCTGTAAAGTCGGTTTTACGGGCGAAGATTTTACGTGACAACGTCTTTTTCTCGGTAGAATATTTATTGATATGAATATAATTAAATTGCACAATAGGAACAAGGAATTGAATGAAAATAAGAATTGCACAAATTTTAACTATAGAAATTTTTTTTTTTATTTTATTTTATTTTTTTTTTTTTTTTTTTTTTTTTTGTTTTATTTTTTTTTTTTTTTTTTTATTTTATTTTTTTTTTTTTTATTTTTTTTTTTTTTATTTTATTTGATTTTTTTTTATTTTATTTTATTTTATTTTGTTTTATTTTGTTTACTAAAACATTGTACATGTAAACTTAAACTTAACTATTTAGTGGGAGAGAGACGCAAGGCATTCGGCGGGCCTCTCTCTCGTTCGGTGACTCATCGTTACGTTCCCGACGAGCGTTACACTTTTTCATAAGTGTCTCCCAGCTAACCTAATTTAAGACGTTGTCACGTCAAAATAACTAGGTACCTACCTCTCCAATCAATAAATCTACAACAAGCTCCGTAATAATGGTGAAACGCAACAATAATAATTGTTGTGTGGAAGGCTGTCAAAATAAACAGCAAGATTCGAAGTTATCTTTTTTTGCGTTACCGAAAGATTCTGGAAGGTAAGATTATATTTAATTTATTTTACACTTAGTTTGTTTATAGAACAAATAGGTAATACTAAAGTAAAGTGATTTATGTGGTTATTTCAGTGTGCGATCGTGAGCTTGTGACTGTTGTGATATGTGTTATTTGTGTTGTGTTATGACTGTGACACATGTAGGCACCTAACCTCCCTCATACCTAACTTATTATTTATAGTGAGTTCGTAAGAATTAAAATCGCCAGTACTTAACATGATGTAGGTTAGAGGTATATTACGTAATGAAATGTGGTATTCGTTTTGTTTTCGTTATATCTTCAACTCGTCATATCGTGCAGTGTTTGTTTGTTTTTGAGATTGAGTGCTTGTTTGTTAGATAGGTAAATAAGTAAGTAAGTAACTTACAGAACTAGATTTTACTTAGGTGTGCAATACCTAACAGAATTACTAAGGTAGGTACGTAGGTAGGGATAGGTATTACGTAGGTATGTATATTTAGTCATACGCATTGGGCCGGCTCGCCCGGCGTAATACCACTAACTCACAAATATCCGGCGTGAAATAATGGCCCTTGGTGCTGTTGTGTTTCGTCCGGCCTGTGAGGGTTCCGGAGGCCCACCCCTCCTCCCCTTTCACAATTCCTATTCCTTCCTTAAAGGCCGGCAACGCGTCTGCGATTCCTCTGGTTTTGCGGGTGTCCATGGGCGGCGGTGATTACTCTTCATCAGGTGACCCGTCTGCTCGTTTGCCTCCTTTTTTACATAAAAAAACCAACGCAATACCTACACGCATTAATTTTATCTCGTGATAAATATAAATAGGTGAAGAAATTTTGGTACACAAAGCCAGATTTTAGAGTAGGCATATATCACTAGTCACTACCTATCTACCGTAATCAAAATAGCAAATACGAAAAATAAATTTACTAAAATTGCGGTTACCAATTATTAAAACTTTTCGCCTTATTTCTTATTGTTTACTTATTTTTTACGGTACCTACTTATATCTTTAACTTAGGTACAGTCAAGTACACATCAAGCTAAACAAAACTGTCAACATTGTTATCGCTACTAAAAAACGTTAATTTTACTACACCTTGTTCATGCTTTCCAGCCCAATACTTATTAAAGTTATTTGTTCGGTTTAGAATTTTTTCCACTCTAAAATTTAACAACCGATACTTTAGAGAAGGTAAAAAATATATAAGACAATATATCAAAGTTAAACAACTGTAATCCATTTATAATTTATTAAATTTATCTAAAAGTATTGTTGGTATTTTATTTTACTTTGCTGCCATCCCTAACACACGAGCCGACGGCGTAGGTATGTTTGGTGCACAGCGCATCACAAAGTAATAACTACTCTCCGCTTATAGCAATAAGGTACTATTTTAAATGCACACGTCGCCTATCTAATATTGTAGGTTATTAAAACGGCGGCTTTCTTCATTATCAAAGGAGTGCAACTTATGTACGTAGTACTATTATTTATTCTGTGGTGACACGTGTAAACTCTCTGCGGTTCGCGACACCACTGGTGCTGCAGTGACTGCAGTGCGGTCTGCGGACGCTGCGCGCCGCGGCCGCAGGTCGCAGTGTTGCCGCGCTTGGAATCAATTTCATAGAGATGCATAGAAACTAGTAGTGTCGCTTGCAGCCTACAGCTGCAGTTTGCAGTCTGTAATAAAAAGTAAAGAGAAGTCAAAATATATTTATTCCATTCAGGACATCATTTTTTAACTGTGGCAAAGAACAGGCGCAAGAAACCACAGCACACAGAAGCAACGACATTTACAAAAAATATATATATCCTACTAATATTATAAACGCGAAAGTTTGTAAGTATGGATGGATGTTTGTTACTCTTTCACATAAAAACTACTGAATGGATTTAGATACAGACAGATAGTCTATAACCTATTAACACATAGGATACTTTTTATCCCGATATTCCTACGGGAACGGAAACCACGCGGGTGAAACCGCGAGCGGACGCCAGTATATATATATATTTTGTAAATGTCGTTACCAGGTCATAAAATACAAAAATGAATGTCAATGTAAATAGTTTAATTAAATATGGTGCTCTATATAAATTAATTATAAACAATTAGAAATTATATTATATTGCTCGAATAGCCCTCTTCTGCAGCACAAAGATAGTTTGATTGTCGGCAGCATTTCCCCACAGTAAATTGCCGGACGACATTAAACTATGAAAGTAACTGAAATAAACTAATCTAGCTGTATCAACGTCAGTTAACTGACGGATCTTCATTACTTCATAAGCCGCAGAGCTAAGTCTATTCGACAATTTGGCTATTTGTGGGCCCCACTGAAGCTTGGCATCCAACATATAGCCTATATATCTGGTCCAATAGGGCGCGGAATACCTCTAAATTTTATGGTCTTTCGACCATAATCCCCTAATTTTAACCTACAGTCCGCTAAAAATGATATTTCATAATTATATCTCGTAGTTATCACGTAATTGTACTTCGACGTTGCATCCTCGAGATTTATATTCACAAGGTAGTCCACTCTTCAATGTACCAGGCATCCAACACATATTAAGAGCTATCTAAAAGAAATTTTATTAAAAAAAACATAAAACGTTACCCATAGTATAGACACAGGCGCCATCTAGTGGATACCAACCGAGTGCACGAGTTTGTCACCCGCGCTGTCATCGTCATTCGCTTTTCGTGTTCGGGCATCCGCACATCGTTACCCTAAAAGTGTTTTGTGTAGCAAAAAACTATGTGCAAAAGGAAGCATGGATAATCATCATTCGCATGTGGAAAAACTGCGTAAACGACGATCGCCAAGTAAATCAGGTCAGTCAGTGTTTTAAATATTACATTTTGTCGATGTTATGAATAAATTACAAATACAAACGATTTTTTAAAAACTATGTGATTCGTTAGCGAATATACGACTCAGAACCTCTTAGTGAGACATTCAAAGTAGAAACGTTATTGAAATATATTTCATAGTACGTTTCCTTCTTAATTTCGATTAATACTTTCGCTAGTGCCTTTGTGGTTACCCACATTTTTTGACTTTTTCACTATTTATCGATTTTCAAGAATACATAAGACGTTAAGCTTTTTTAAATAATAATAAAAAGTAAAAACACATAAGTAGTACCGTGAAGTGATTACGGTCAGTGCTATTATGAAATCTAGTATCGTGACGAGATTACGATCGATATTAGGGGTACCTACCCTATGCTGTGACGCGATTACGGTAATTCTATTCTTCGGTCATTCCTTTCAAATGTCTCTTTGTTTGCGCGAGGCAGTCGTTACCTACATTGTATTTTATTTTTTGACGTGACAACGTCTTATAAATTGGTTTGCCGGGTGACACTTCAAGAAACTGCGTTACGCTCCGCTCACGTTATGCGCTCACAATGAGAGCGAGTGAGAGGCACGCGTCCCTTCCACTCGGGCATGGTTAGCCCGCCTAAGAGCGAGAGAGACAGACATAAAAAGTGAAAGGCACGCGTCCCTTCCACTGTTTTAAATTGTTACTATTATTTCATCCTTCTTCCTACTATACGAATGAATATTCACATTAAAATTATTTTACCACTCAAAGTCGTTGTCACGTAAAACTTTCGCCCGTATACCGACTTTACAGGCAACCAATTTTTACTCATCTTTTTATTGGAGCGTTTTTTTTCGTATGCAAGTGTTTTCTACAAAATCCTACAGCGCCGCCTTACATACTGCACATTTATGTAGTACCGTGACGTGATTACGGTCAGTGCTAATATGTAATCTAGTATCGTGACGCGATTACGATCGATATTACGGGTACCTACCCTTATGTAGTACCGTGACGTGATTACGGTCAGTGCTAATATGAAATCTAGTATCGTGACGCGATTACGATCGATATTACGGGTACCTACCCTTATGTAGTACCGTGACGTGATTACGGTCAGTGCTAATATGAAATCTAGTATCGTGACGCGATTACGATCAATATTACGGGTACCTACCCTATGCTGTGACGCGATTACGGCATTTCTATTCTTTGATTATTCCTTTCAAATGACTTCGTTTGCGCGAGGCCTCTCGCCTACCACAAGGAGTCACTAGACTCCGATTTGAATAAAGAACCGTAAATAACGGACGTATATAAATCTAATATTGAAAAAGACTTGTGATCTGTCATGACCGTAGCACAAGTACACAGTCCGGATCTTACCCAGACCATCCAGGACGCTAGGGATACCTAGTCGTAATAATCCAAGCGCAGTAGAGGAGTTGCCAGTTGTAAATCCAGTATCGTCGGATTTTCTTGACGTTCTTGGAGTTTCTAAAGTGAAGGAGGTACCATTGGGACCCAAAATACCAGAAGAGGTCTCTAAACGCTATGGAAATCCTCATAGATGGTATGAACAAAGATAATAAAGAAGAACTGTTAGCTACAACTTTGATACCTGTTTGAAGTTGGCCAAATTATGCTGCATTTACATTATGAAAATACCATGAATAGAAAAATGCTTACTCTACCTGCCTACTCTTGATAAAAAATTCTTGTCAATGACACAAGATGTTAAAAGAGACGCACACTCTTTTGGAGAAAATTTGGGAGAAAAGATAGAAGCTGCTAAGGCCGCTGAAAAATCTGGTTTGCAAATACGGAATACTAACAACATTGGACCGTCAACTTCACTAAGAACTACGTCGCCTAGCAGGGAAAGTGGCAAGACCCATCCAAGCAACAAGGTCATGGGTTGCCAGGCCGGGTGGGAGCAAGCAAAGATTCCCGTATCCACCTCCGAGGCGATCAGCGCAAGCACCGACGTCCGCCCGCTATCACACCACGACAACAGTGAGACCGTCATACAGACCGATGTTGCGTAAATAACAACCAAGGTAACCTTACACGATGGTCGTATAATTTTTTTTTTGTTGACACATGGTGTTCAATCGCAAATGACCCGGTAGTCTGACAGTACGTTACGGGTTACAAAATACCATTTAATAATACTGTAAAGCAAGCTACTGAACCTATCACTCCTAACTTTTCTTCGGCTGAAATAAGTAATAAGTTAATCACAGCTATATCTGACTTGTGCCAGTAAGGAGTAATATGCATTTGAGAGGATGTCAAAGACTAATTTATTTCTCCCATATTCTTAACACCTAAAAGTGATGGATCGCCCAGATTTATCTTGAACCTAAAATCATAGAATAAAGCTGTCGCCTCATACCACTTTAAAATGGAGGACATACGGATAGCAAGCAAATTATTGTTCCAAGACAGTTATATGGCCAATGTTGATATCAAAGACGCGTATTTATTCTTTAGTTCCTATTAATGAAAACTACATAAGTATTTAAGGTTCAAATTTTTGGGACACAAAAGTAATACGTATGAATTTTTGTGCCTGCCGTTTGGACTTAGTTCAGCACCTTATTATGTCTGTTCGGAACAAAATGGCCACTTACGGCTGGCAACCTTTTTTGTAGTTTTAATTTGTATTTGACAGACGGCTGTCAATGTCAGTGTGACACACTCTCAAGTTGGATTTTTGGTGAGGTTAAGAACCTTGACCGCGGGGTCGCGTAGAAAGTAATTTAGTCTTGATGTGTAGGGCACATAATAAGTTAAAATCGGCGGACCGTAGGGATTAGTAAACAGTGCAACAGTGAACTTTAATAAGTCTAAACTCAGTGAGTTGTTTGGTGGCGTGAACGGTGCTATGTGGTATTGTAACGGTACAGAATGAATGGTATCCGTCCGTTAGTAAGGAATGTATGGGAGTAGCACTAAAATAAATATTAATGCCTAGCACCATTAATATAATAAGCATGAAAAGGGAATAATAAACTAGTTCAGAATAATGGTCAGTGGACTAGGGCTTTATCTTTAGTTTGAATTTCGCGGGGACTGCTCTGTGTGCCCTTGCGACATATAACTATGATTTAGTAGTCTATCAAATTGGCCACTCAGTCTGAGAGACAGGGGTGGAAGTTAATGGAAAAATAATTAACTTAAGTTCACTTCCTAAAAGTTAAAGATATTGAATAAATTAAACATCTTTTAAAAACTTAAGATGTAATAATCTGCCAATGCAGCTCATACAATGTAGTTTATAAGATCTGTATAATAAACACTAAGAGTAACCCAAAGTAATTTTACTTCAAATGATAGTATTCTATTAAAGTTCACTTCCTAAAAGTTAAGGATATTGAATAAATCAAACATCTTTTAATAAACTTAAGATGTAATAATCTGCCAATGCAGCCCATACAATGTAGTTATAGTGTTACTTTATAAGATCTGTATAATGAACACTAAGAGTAAACCAAAGTAATTTTACTTCAAAGGATAGTATTCTATTTAAGTTCACTTCCTAAATGAGTAGGATATTGAATAAATCAACCATTCTTTGATAAACTTAAGATGTGATAATCTACCAATGCAGCCAATACAATGTAGCTATATTGGGGATTTATAAGATCTGTATAATAAACACTAAGAGTAAATAAAAGTAATTTTACCTTTATTAATAGCATTCTATTTTAGCCACCGCCTGAAGTGGGGTTTGAATAAATTATCCACCCTTTATAGAACTGAATATTAATTTTCTAATAAGACAAAAGGACAGTCAGTTAATATTGTTACATTGTGATCTCTTTATAATAGACACAATAATCAGAGAAATAAGTGGGCCCTGTTGAATGCTGGCATCCCACCTCTGTTCAATAAGTGATATCATAAGACATAAGTTATTGCATTGAATAATTAAGTTCTTAATGTGAAAAGGATATTTGGATGATAGCAAGCCTTGAGATAAACTCTATTGATTTATGTGGAATAATAAGAATTTAAATTGCTAACACATAGTTCATAATGTAAAATGAAATTAAATTTTGAGGAGAGATGTAAATTCTCAGTTTTAAGGAATTAAAGGCACAAGCTAATAATTAATGTTAAAGCCAAAGTGACGGAGCCATAATTAAACAATGAGATGTAAGGCACGCTATAGGGCGGCGGTTGGGGCCCATAAATTGCACAAGACTTCTTATGTATCATGCTACTGTTAATAAATAATAATACCTGCAAGCTAAGCTATCATCTGATTATCTCTGAGTGGTTACAAATCTTCCCCGCAGCTGCAGTGAAGGATTTAGGTCACAGTTCAGACGGAGTCATTGCTAGGCTACACATATCTATGATATGATTTATAGACTATAGACCTAGGTAATTAGGTCAGGAGAAAAAAATTTAACACAGGGAGAAGCCGATTACTAAACTTTCACGAAAGAACTTGAGTTACTTAAATGCGGTTAACAACGGAGGGTTCACTAGACGATCTGGCCAAAATAGTATTTATTATAATATTACATTGCTTGACTGAAATTCACTGCAAATAGAATTAAGCTATGCTAAGGTTTCATCATCATACAAATACTACGCACTCCACAAAAACTCCAAACACAGCCATTAGATTGTAGATAAATTAGGTTAAACAGTTTTAAGAATTAGATAATAAGTTAAGTTAAGGTAAAAGCGGCGATGATGTGTGTATGTATTATAAGGTAGAATAAGGTAGAGAATTAGGGTAAGGGGGAGAGGTTACAGTATTGTGCACGGCGATACGTATTTGTCTGGGTTCAGCGCTGAGGGGTAGACGGGACGCCTAGGGCCTTTCCATACCACAGCAGCAGCCAGAGACCGTCGCCGGGGAGGCGAGCTACCACCACCACCACAGCAGCCCGAAGCCAGCCGGCGCGGCGGACTGCGGCCGATCTGAAACGAGGCGGAGCGGCGTCGGGACGCGCAGCCACCGTCTTCATAGTACGTTAGTTAGTTTATATTTCTTATAATTAGGCGTTAGTTTTAAGTAAAAAGGTAGCAGAGTAGATGTAGACTATCTCTATATTAAACAATGTCTTTACGAAACTCATGAAACCAGTCTATCTACCGGATTTATCTTAGAAACAGAGGTTTTTTTTAATTCTAATATATTTAGATCTTGTGCCTTGGCCATTCTTATGAAGAATGTAAAAGTTTTGTTCTCGAAACTGTTTGTTTATTACAAAATCTAGGCTTTGATAAAAACTTCAAAAAGAGTAGCTTGGAACCACAAAAGACTAGAAGATTTCTCGGTTTTGAATTAAATTCAGAAAATATGTGTTTGCAATTGCCAATAAGAAAATGAAATCGCATTCTTGAACAAATAAATATCAATAAAATGGGTGGAGTACAATAAGTTCCTTTAAATAATATCAATTGTCGTCTATGGCAATGGTGCGAGAAACGCAAAATATTTGTCTTTGCATCGTAGATAAAATCTAAAGATAACTTCGAGGCGGATAAGGAGTCACGCCATATGAATATCGATACAGAATGGCAAATGTCGGCACCTGTGTTCGAAAAAATTGTTCAATCGTTTGGGACACCTCTTAAAGATCTCTTTGCTACTTACCAAAATTATAAATGCAATAAATACGTCTCATGGCAACGAGACCCCTATGACTTTGACATAGATGCATTCACCTTAAATTGGAATATATTTTATTTTTATGCTTTTCCCCCTTTCTCGCTCATATTAAAATGCTTCAGGAAAATAATTAACAACGAAGCCACTGGTGTACTAGTCGTATCGTATTGGCCGAGTCAACCCTGATATGCCCTACTTAGCTCAGTAGCTCACCACCAATATACTTCGGCCCAAGTGACGATATGTTATTATCACCATTCAGGACCCAGCACCCCCTTTGCAAGAAACTTATCCTCGTAGCATACAAATTATTAGAAAAGTATTTCAAAGACAATCGTTATGTGATGAAACCATCCAGGTGATGATTTCCTCATTGTCTACATCCTCACTAAAACAATACAATGTCGCTTTTACGAAATGGTGGAGTTATTGTGATATTTATAAAGTTGATTTCTATAACTCCCCTCTTACAATTCTATCAAAATTCCTTACGGTCAACTGTTAACAGCAAAAATTGGTTGTAGTTCATTAAATATGCATCGTTCTGCTCTAGCTATTTAGGGCAAACGTTATAGTGAAGCTGATTTAGTTGTTCGATTTTTAAAGGTATTTACAGGACTAAACCTAGTCAACCAAAATATTCGGAGACGTGAGATCCAAAGATTGTAATCGATCACCTTAGTAATTCATATCCAAATGAGGAACTTGCTCTGGAGTTTATTACTAAAAAATTAGTAACTCTGCTCGCATTGTCAACCGCACAACGAGTACAGACGTTATCTTCGAATTTCTAATTTAAAAATAAATAATAACTATGTCGAAACCATTGTGGATGATTTAATTAAAACATCTGCTCCAGGGCGACGACCGCCTTGTTTATTTATACCATTTTTTCTAAATAAGATTGAGATCTGCCCTGCAAAAACATTACTGTCCTACTTAGATATGACTAAAGTTTATAGAGATAAACCTAGAACGGAAAGGTTATTGCTTACCTGAAGCCTATTCATAATGCAACTAGTTCTACATTAAGTCGTTAGTTTAAAAACACCCTATTTAACAGCGGTATTGACACTTCTTTATTCTAAGCACACACGTGCAAGAAACGCGTCCAAGTCCACCTCGGCAGCAAACAGAAAAGGTCTTTCAATAACTGCAGGATGGACTGGTCATTCTCTGGTGTTTGCACGGTTTTACAATCGCCCCCTTACCATTGAGAATGACGATTTTTTTTTTTTTGACGTGACAACGTCTTATAAATTGGTTTGCCGGGTGACACTTCAAGAAACTGCGTTACGCTCCGCTCACGTTATGCGCTCACAATGAGAGCGAGTAAGAGGCACGCGTCCCTTCCACTCGGGCATGGTTAGCCCGCCTAAGATTTTGTTAATATGAAATTCAGTGCGAGATTCTTTGTATAAATTAATGTTTTAAATATAATTCTTTGTATAAATAAATGTTTTAAATTGTTACTATTATTTCATCCTTCTTCCTACTATACGAATGAATATTCACATTAAAATTATTTTACCACTCAAAGTCGTTGTCACGTAAAACTTTCGCCCGTATACCGACTTTACAGGCAACCAATTTTTAGAATTAGGGATAACAAACAGCCAAGTAGAAACAATATAGTGTGATGAAAACATTTAGGCCCATATTAATTTGGCCAGATCAGTTATCCACAGGTTTACAAATAATTAAATTACTTAAAAACTTAGTCTAGACTTATAGTAGGTACTTATATAGCGTAAATCTCCAAGTAGATAACAATTTTATATAAAAAGAGATAAAAAAAAGAAGCAGAACTACTACTAATACATGTAAAGATGCAATATTTCCTAATACAGTTTTTTTACCAAAAATTCCTTGTATGTATTAAAACATAATATGGATATTATATTATATTATAATTAAAATAAATAAATAACGATAACAATTAATTACTTAATTAAAATAATATTAAATACTGATAGTTATGATACATAAATAAATACATACACACATAACCTAACCTAGTCGCTTAGTCACACCATTTAGTCTTGATTTTCTTCTTAATGCCTTTGCAGCGGCTATTTACATTGATTAATTTTTAGCTTATCATTCATTATAATATATCATACTGGTTTGTACTAATATGGTACCTAATTATATTTAATCGGTTATACTCGTAAATACTCAATTATAATAGTTGGATTAAATCATATAGGTACTTAAATTATTTCGCATGTGTTCTAAACATCTACCTTGTGAATATAAATCTCGAGGATGCAACGTCGAAGTACAATTGATGGTTAAACAAACTTACCTGAAGTGAAGTTTGACCGTAATTGTACGAGACGTTGCATCCGAAGAGATTTATATAAAGATCCCTCCCTTCCCTTACATGCTGGCCCCATATAAATTAATTTTGCAAAAAGCTCTAAAAGTGAATGACGATGACAGCGCGGGTGACAAACTCGTGCACTCGGTTGGTATTCACTAGATTATTTATTTATTTATTTATTTATTTATTCAATTACATGCCAGCTAACAGACTACATGTCCAATACACAGGCAAGTTATACATAAAAAACTAAATACAATAGAGAATTCACCAATAGGAAAATAACAATTAATACACAATAAAAAAATAATTACATTTAGAAATTAAGAAAATTAAGTTACTAATATAAAAATTAGGAAATTAAATTATTTGAAAATAAATTACATAAACATATAAAATACAACTTAAAATACCTAATGTCAATAAAAATTCCAATTTAGCACATATTAAGAAACTGGTGAGTCACTGCCACCAGCCGTCCCAGACCATCCGCAAAAAGATCTAAATCATTGTATTGAGCGAGCATGTACCCAATCAGGCTGTGCGCGCGCACGGTTGGTGCTTGTGCGGCATGGTGGGTCCGCGTGGCGGGCCTTTGCAGTAGGCGCGGCCGGCGGCGCGGCGCCAGTAGGCCTGAGGCGTCACGGGGGATTCGCAAAGGCACTGCGAGGCATGTTCTCTCGAGCACATACGGGCAATCTACCATAAGGTATAATATAGAGAGGTAGTGCACCATAAGAAGCAGTTTTCTTCTGGAGGCAAGCGTATCAAAACCCACCATTCCGTATACAAACAAGGATGGATAAAGGAAGGGATAGTACCCGTGAATCCTTTTAAACAGCCAACGAGCAAACTTTCGTTGAATTTTTTCTACCATGAGACTATACTTGTTCTCATGGGGGTCCCAAATGACTGATCCATATTCGAGTTTGCTGCGCACGTACGCATTGTACAAACTTTAGCCACCAATTCACCATTAAATTCCGAGGATGTCCTAATAATAAAGCCTAAAATTCTACTAACGGACTTACATACATTTGTCACATGTTTGTGAAAGTCAATCTTACTATCTATAGTTAAACCTAGGTCTCGTATTTCGTCAACTCTTTCCAAAGGAGCGTCAAATAATGTGTAGTCAGTCTTTAGAATACATTTCTTACGTGAAAATGTAATCGTTTTGCATTTAGCTTCATTAAAAGGAAGTCGATTGTTACCACTCCAGGTGGCTATAGCATCTATGTCACTTTGCAGCGCCTGGGCATGACCCTCTCCAGCTATGCCAACATATAGTTTTAGGTCGTCTGCGAATAGAAGACATTCCGAAAATCTCACAGCCTGAGGCAAGTCGTTGATCATAATTAAAAAGAGCGTTGGACCCAAGGTGCTTCCCTGACTTACCCCAGACCTTGTATAATAGATTTCGGATTCAAATCTACCTAACCTTACAAATTGACGTCGATCCTTAAGATAGCTAGCAAAAAATTTTAGAAAATTGGGTGTAAAACCAACAATTGACAGCTTTTGCAATAATTTGTCGTTGTCTACAGGGTCGAAAGCCTTTTTAAAGTCAAAATAGGTTGCATCTACTTGTCTACCAGCATCCATTTCAGCTGAAACGTAGTCTACCAGTGTTGTTAGGTTGGTGGTAGTTGATCGCGCCTTACGAAAACCATGTTGACTATTGTGCAACTGGCTGCCAACCTGTCGGCTAATATGGCTGTTGAGCATGGATTCGAATAGCTTGGCAAAAACAGACAATACTGCGATTGGTCTATAAGCAGTTACATCAGATTCAGGTTACCCTTTCGGGATAGGCGTAACTCTCGAGAGTTTCCAGCAATCAGGGTATTTAGCTTGGGCTAGCGAACGATTATATATATATGTAACAGCGGAGTTAAAAGGGCCGATATGCAGTCTTTAGTCAAAAACGACGGTATGCCGTCGGGCCCACATGACGATCGAGCCTTAAGGCGCTTCACGGCGCGGTTCAGGTCTGCCTTTTCTAGGGTTGAGACTGAAACCGATCTAGCATCGGCACCTGTGCAAATAGCTGCTTTTCGTGCCGCCTCTAGAGGATCTAGGCGCGGCTCCTCGTCTAGGAACACCGAACCGAAATACAGTGCAAATGCTTCAGCAGCAGCCTGCCCTGTCAGAATATCATGGCCGGACTTAAACCAATCTATTCGTCGCCTATCCTTTCTCTTGTCTTTCACATATTTCCAAAATTTTGCTGGATCGTCAACAATATTTTTTTGAACCGTATGTATGTGTTGTTGATACGCGTTACTAATTAATTTCTTTGCATGCCACCTATAGTATTTATACAATTCCTTGTTGAACTCTTTGCCTTCTAATTTATACCGCTTAAAATGAAAATATTTAGATTTAAGAGTATTAATTATGTCTCTCGTGTACCAATTTGGATATGCATATCTAGTGTCATGCAAAGAGCTATGTTTTAGTGGAACATGAGAAGATATACAATCGTTTAATTTATTGTAAAAAGTCTTTATGGCCAAGTCTACATCTGCGATCTCATATACGCCTGACCAGTCAATCACGTGCAGGGCAGCATATAATGCTTGAAGATCAGCCTTATGCCAATTCCAGTTGGGACATGTGTCATCATCAGGCGATAAACGCTGCGGCGGTTGTGGTGGCACTATCCTACTCTCTAAATTAACAATAATATCGAGCGAGGGGTGATACTCGTCAATTGTCACAAAAGGGTCAGTATTTGCAGATACTGTAACCTGATCGGAAGCAAGATCACTCAATACAAGATCCAACATACCAGCATGGCTATTTAGTACGTGATTATTTTCATACAAGTTCAAAAATTCACAAAAATTAACAAATTGCATCTTAACGTTTACGCTACATGAATTTAAATTAAAATCACCTACAATCAAAACATTTAACTTAGGATAAGAACAGACAACACTCTCGAGACATGACAAAACATTTAAATATTGGTCATCTTTATAACTAGGAGGTAAGTACACCACGCAACATAACATCTTTATATTCTTCCAACTTATAATAGCACAAATCAACTCTTTGTCCGGCGTAAGGCCGTCAATATTAGAAACAACTTGAACAGAAAAACATTCACGTACTGCTAGCAGAACTCCACCCCACCCGGCATCTCCAGCACGGTCTTTACGAACCACTGAATAACCAGTCGGAAAGAGTTCGCCGTTGCATACGGAACTTGTCAGCTATGCGATTCTCTAAGCGACACATAGACGCTGCGCGCATGGCTGTGATCTGCTATCTCTTTCCAATTCTATGAATATGAATGAGACAGAGTCATTTGTCAGCGCTGCGGCAGCCGCAGCTATAAAGGCTTTAGCTTAGAGAATCGCACTGCAGAAAGGTTTCTGTTAGAGCAATAACATCGAATTCATGCAAGCTAACATTACTATAAAACATTGCAGTTTTAGAACGTAAACCACGAACATTCTAATAATACAGTTGAATTTTTTTGTATCGAGGTTTATGGCTGTGTTTCTTGTTTACCACGAAAGTTCTGGCGCCACGGTTTGATGCAGATGTCGATTGACCAAATGTCAGGGGACAAAACCTGTTCAGCGAGCTTAGATGGCACCCCCAGCTTGAAGGATGCGTAGCTTCCGCGTGCCTTCAGCGCCTCCACCGAACAAACGTCATCTCCACATACTGAAGTAAGGTGAGCACGTACCTGCTCAACTGTAGTCCCTTCTTGTACATAATAAAGATGTAGGAAACGTTTTCTTTCGGCTGCTCGTAGCAATGTGGCCCCCGGAGTCGCGGTGCCTCGGGATACTCTGGGTAACGACGTTCGCACTCGTCCACGCTTAACCTCGGTTCACCCATCTTCAACTAAGTGGTCATTGCCTTTAGTAATCGCTGGAGGTATAGAAGATAGAACTGCGGCAGTTATATTTGTTTCTGGTACCATGGCGTCTGCCTGAGTTTTTTGTGAGTCCAAAATTAAAGGATTTGCAGGTACACGACTGACAGCAACTGGTTTCATAACCATTGAATTGTTTGGTTTTTTTTAGACATCATAGTAGTAGACATTCCTCCTGAAGCGGGTGATGCTGATTGTGAACTAGTTTTCTTATTGGTTTCAACTTCATTTACCGACCTCTTCTCGTCTACCCTCGCAAGTGTAGATGATTGAGCAAGCGTGATCTTTTGTAAAGCAAGACTTTGTTTTTGCGAGTCACTGCATAATTGAGAAATCATTAATAAGGGTTCTTTCATGATGGATCGTATTGTCAGCGGTTTCAGCAATCGTTTTGTCGTTAGTGCAACTTGTTGTGCTCATAAGCAGGCGAACGGGAGTACTTAAGTTATTGCCTTTTGGTAATTTGCTTGTACATGACACACACAGCCAAGACTTCACGACGTCACTAGTAAGTGTAACATATTTTGCTGTAGTAAGTGCAGCACATCTTAAATCATAAATATTATCACATCTCGAACATTTCATCCAATAATCATCTTCGCCAACTTTATGATTGCATCCTGAACAAATAGCCATAGTAGCGTTCGTTCCCTTAATACAATGAAGCTTGTTTATTAAGATGTCGAATTGTTATCTAGCTTTACTACGTTGCAGCGGTATGTCACAGACAGTCACAGTCACAGTACCTATACTTCCGTGTAATGCCGTGCGCAGTAAGCGGTGACTAATTTCGCCCGCCTGCATCCAACGTCCGTAGCCCAACGGACAAGACGTCGCGTCGCTCAGCGCTCACTCCAATGGTCCGTGGTTCAAATCACGGGCAGCAAAGTTTATTTGTAGATAAAATTTTCTCACCACAACAGCTGGGGGCTCCGTAGATAGTATGCGTAGTCCCAAAGAAATGCAGGGCAAAGCCCCGGGCTCCGAACAAAAACAAATATTTAAATCAAAACAACCCAAACGACAAGAAACACGTCCGCTCGCAACAGCTGATTTACACATCATAGATGGCGCCTGTGTCTATACTATGGGTAACGTTTTATGTTTTTTTTAATAAAATTTCTTTTAGATAGCTCTTAATATGTGTTGGATGCCTGGTACATTGAAGAGTGAACTACCTTGTGAATATAAATCTCTTCGGATGCAACGTCTCGTACAATTACGGTCAAACTTCACTTCAGGTAAGTTTGTTTAACCATCAATTTCATTTTAATTTCTAATTATTAAATTTCATTTCCTAACATTTATAATTTCATTACCATACAAAGTCTTTTCTTCACGAAAGTCGTTGCAAAGTCCGGGCTAGTATGGATCTACCTACACGAATAAAAATTCGTGTTTCAAGTATAGTGAACAGTATCCGATTCGTGTTAATTCTAAATTAAAGTTTAGCAAATTGTTGCTTTTGTGTTGTTAATGCATTAACACTCTGACCAATTTTGTTGAATATTGCTGCAGCCAGCTGGCGCGCTTGTTATCAGTTTCGGTATTCGCTAAGTACTTATATTTTTTTCGCTAACGCTGCAAGACAGTAGTGTTTTCAAATAAATAATATCTTGTGATCGCTAATACATTGCTTGCATGGGGCGGCTTGCTTACGTTCCCAGTTGCATACACTTGCAATTAATGCCACTCACCAGGTAAAAATTTCGTTTAAAAGTATCCAAGCTTACCCTCGTCTGCGCAATAGCTATCGAAATTATATTGTGACTGGTATTATAACAAGAGATGGTTCGTAAGATTGTTTTTTTCCCTTTGTCGTTTCGGCTGCAGTAATTCAAGTGTTTTATTTTTAATTTTTTTTTCTTTTCGTGTTAAATCGGCTCAGTTCTCGTGCATGCTCACCACGCGTGCCAAGTAGTGTGCTTTAATTTGTTTTGGTCGTGTTAATTTTTATTTTCTTTAGTTTTTAATTTGTGCCTTTGCGATCGGCTTATTCTTTGTGCGTGCTCACCACATGTGCTCAGTGTTGTTTTGTTTTCAGTTCGGTTTTCAGTTTTGTTTTAACCGCTTACAATTTTTTTTAACAAATATTTTTAAGTCTCGCTTGACGGCTATTTGCGTGCGTCGCCTTCGCTTCTACACACGTTTGCCCACCTGTGGGACATGTACGGCGTGCTTTAATTTTTTTTCTCGTGTTAATTTATATTTTTTGTTTTTAATTTTTGCCTTTGCTAGGCTCACTCTTTGTACACACTCCCAACGTTTGCCCACTTGTGGGACACAGATACGGATTGTCCCAATTTTTTTTATTAATTTTTTTTTTTTTGCGACTGACTCATTCTTCGCGGTCGTTTCCGCTACAGGTCTGCCCAACTGTGTTCTACGTACAACGTATCCCACACTTTCCTTTTATTAGATTTTTTTCCTTTCTTTTTTCCTAACGCTTTCCCGGCTGAGTGGATGCGCCGCCATCGACTACGCATGCGCTTGCCCACTAGTGGGCTACGGATGACGTGATATTTTTTTTGTTGTTTTTTCCTTTTGCGGTCGACTTATCTTACGTACGCGCGTTCAATAAACACAGGCATACACATACACATGCGTTTGCCCACCCGTGGGCCAAATACAAGGCGTCCCAACCCAAGTAAGTTTTTATTTTGTTTATTGTTGCATTATTTTTAGCTCATTTGCCCTTACCTTGGTAAACAAATCCGTCAAGCCCAACTGTAGAATATATACAGGTTGTATTCCTTTTTACTGCCTTTTAATTTTTAATTTTTTTTATTCCCTTTTTTGTCTCCTTTTAATCATCGCGATGCCGACCAAGTCACAAGCCGCGATATTTAGGGAGGCCGCTAAAGCTATACACCAGCTCCTAGAGGTGGGGTCACGGATCATTGCTGGCGACACCAAACATTCCATAACGGAATTTAACGTGCGTTTCGCACAAATACAAGGCATTAAGGAGAAGCTGGATTCAGTATATTACAGCATTCTTGATGAGGAGAACTTAGACGAGGGGATTGAGAGGACATACACTGACAACCACACAAAAGCCTCCGGGGCGTACCTGGGGATACTTATGGCTAGGGAGGAAATCTCACCCTCTTCCACGTCGTCCCCAAACCATAGCGCTCAGCCCAGTTTCGGCGTCAATACGCCCACAGCCGTTCTCCCCAACATAGCGCTGCCCAGGTTCAGCTCAAAAGTGGAGGACTGGCCTTCCTTCATTGCGCTGTTTAGGAGTCTGACTGATGACATAGCGACCCTGTCGGACGCAGTCAAGCTCCACTACCTCTTCTCGAGTCTCAGCGGTGAGGCATTAAGTATGGTGTCCCACTTAAAGGTCACCAATGAGAATTTTGCCGTGGCCATGGACATTCTTACCAAGCGGTACGAGAACCGCCGGGTTCTCATCGATAGTTTCGTCGACATAATCCTGGGGCTGCCAAGCATCCACACGCGCTCTAACATACGCACACTTTTCCTCACTCCGCTCGTGACCGCCCAGTGTGCCCTTAGTAATTTGGATCTGCCCATAGGACGACGACGACCTCATTGGTCGAGTGGTTTGTACACCGGTTTTCATGGTGTCGCCATCTCTGAGGTCCCGGGTTCGATCCCCGGTCGGGTCAATTTAGAGAAAAACTGTTTTTCTAAATTGATTTCGGGTCTGGGTGTTTTTTCTATGTTTATGTATATTTATCCGTTATCTTACCATATTAACGAGTTTCACAAGAATACTCATCTTGGTCTAGATAATTGGTGTGAGCGTAAACAAAATTTATTTATTTATTATTTATTATTTATAGGAGACGACTACGTGTTTGTGTCGATAGTGATGCGAATGCTATGCTGGTGAGCTCCGCACGTTATTTGAACGCAGACACGGGTCTAGCAGCACCCTGCCCACGTTGAGCGACCTCATCTCCTATCTCGAGGAGCACGCGCGCTCTGTGGAGACAGAGTTCTCCAACATAGCCCAGCCGCAACCCATTCAGCCCTAGCCCGGCCCTTCTCATAGCCGCGAGCCTCCTCAGTTGCCCCATCGCACTTATGCTCAGATGGCTCAGCAACAACCCGACCATTACCGTGGCCGCTCCTCAGCTCCATCGCCTCACCGCGCCTATGATCAGCCCAATCACTAACCGTTCCGCCCAACGCAGCAAATGCGTTAACGCCCATCCACCTCCCCGGCTCGCAGTCAGCCCTTCCCCGTCTACTCGGCCTTCCAAGCAAGCTGCTCCTCATCATCATTCTCGTCCTCTTCCTCACGCTCGACGCCCTACTGTCCCTATTGTGCCACTAGGGGACATAGGCTCATGACGTGTAAATGGTACAATGCCCAGCCAACACAGGGCCGTTGGGATTTTGTACAGGCACGCGAGCGCTGCCAGCGTCGGCCGTCACTACGAGAGCGAGTGCAGTTCAAGGGGGGCATGCAAGGACTGTAAGAGCTCCAACCACCACACGTCCCTTCATCAACCAGACAACCCAACGCAATCAGCTCATTCGTCGTCAGCACATATACCCCCACCCACCACAGCTGAGAGAGCACTCGAGGGAGCGTTCCAGAAACAGCAGGCGGCACGAACCCGCACATGATAACCAGGTGCAACCCAGGGGTGTCTATTAGAATACAGATTTATTTGATATCGAATTTCATTTTACCGAAATTTATTCCACGATTTTTTATATATATTTTTTTCAATGTTTGATGTTTCTATTATTCTGCAAACTGAAACTTACGATGAAACGAAAATATGGGTAACAAAACTTCGATGTAACATTATTTCGAGAAAATGTATAAAACATAAAAGGAAATAACGATGAACTGTGTTTGTAGATAATTAATATTTAAGGAAATGAAACCGCGATGTAACCTAATTCAAGAATTTGTTAAATATTCTACAAAAAGTTCTGCGAATCGTTTTATGGGTAATGAAAAGGAATTGCGTTGCGTTGAAAGGAATTGCGATAAAATGATGGATTCCCGCAACCCAGCTCTGCTCACAGAGCCAGCCCGCCCAGGTCCGGTTCGCCAGGTAGGCCCCGCGAACGCCGCCAGCAATTATGACTCCCAACTATCACGGAGCACAATAGCGAAGAGGTAGATTCAGCCAATGCCCATTTAGCCCATGTCCCTTTAGCCCATGCCCAGTCAACCCATGCCCACACAGCTGATACATACTCAGCTCATATAATCTCGGCTGCTAGTCAATCAGCTGACTCACCTTCTGTGCCCACTGGCACACCCATTTTGTTGCCAACCGTCTCACTAAGAGTCGCGGAAGTACATGGCCATCTTCACACAGCCAGAGCTTTATTGGACTGTGGCAGTATGCTGACATTAATAACGTCACGCATGGCACGACTTTTGATCTTGCCATCAAAACCCACTTCTTTAAAAATTACAGGAGTTGGGAATCAGCAGCCGGCGCAGCAGGTTAACTCAGCTCCCGTCGTCAGCTCACAACCAGACTCAGCTGAATCAGCCCAGGACATACGTCAGAGTCTGGAAAGGTTTTGGGAGTCTGAGGAGCCCCTGCCTCAACCTCACACTCATAATGATCCCCTGGAGGAACAATGCGAGGAAATATTACCATACCACTACACGCGATCCCTCAGGCAGATATAGGTCGCTCTGCCCTTTCTAAAGGACGCTCCTCAACTGGGTAAAACTCACCCTATCGCATTACGCAGATTCCTCAATATTGAGAAGAAGCTAATGGCGAACCCATCTCTGCGTTCTAAATACGTCGACTTTATGGCCGAATACATCGACTTAGGGCACATGGCTCCCTGTCACCCAAATACATTCGCCCATAAACCTCACTTCTACATCCCCCACCATGGCGTATTTAAGTCAGGGTCAGACAAGCCGCGCATTGTTTTTGATGGTAGCTGCAAAAGCTCCAATGGTGTCAGCATAAATGAATGCCTACACACAGGCCCCGCCCTTCAACAGGACATTGTTGACATCATCATGTCCTTCAGAACGCACCCAGTCGTTTTCACCACTGACATCCAGAGGATGTTCAGAAATGTGCTGGTAGCCCCAGACCAGAGACGGTATCAGCTCATACTGTGGCGGTCCTCACTAGATCATCCTCTGCTCACCTACGCCCTCAATACAGTCACCTACGGCTTAAGATCAAGCCCATACCATGCAATCCGCACTCTGCTTCAGCTGGCTGATGATGAAGGACATCGCTACCCTGGAGCCGCTCAGGTTCATCGCAAGTCTATCTACGTTGATGACATCTTGTGTAGTCATGACACAGTTGAATCCGCCCAAGCACTCCAGGACGAGTTAATAAGTCTACTAGACCGAGGCGGCTTTCAGCTCAGTAAATGGACATCTAACTCGCCTAAGCTACTCGACAGATTCCCCGACAACCAATGCGACATGACCAAGGACTTCGACATGAACCCAGACTCCACGTCCATTAAGGTCTTGGGTATACAGTGGAGCCCTCAGTCAGACAAGTTCACCTACTGCATCTCTCTGCCCCCCATCACACATGTCACAAAGCGGTCTATTTTAAGCACCGTAGCCTCACTTTATGACCCAAACGGGTTGCTCCCGTTATCTTCCGCGCAAAGCTGCTGCTTCAGCAATTGTGGCTACTGAAGCTGGAATGGGATGAGCCCACTCCCTCTGAAGTAGAAACGGAGTGGCACCACATCTCAGAGGATCTGCCGCTGTTGTCTAGCATTCGCTTCCCTCGGCACATTTGTGCAAACAAAGGCTCAGCTGCATACTCGCTTCACGGGTTCGCAGATGCCTCTGAAGCCGGGTTTGCCGCCGTTGTTTATCTCCATGAGCTCGATGCCTCCGGAGATACTGTAGTACACTTGATTGTCGCCAAGTCGCGAGTCGCACCAATCAAGAATCGCCTCACAATCTCCAAGTTAGAGTTGTCGGCCGCCACCCTACTCTCCCAGCTCATGATCCGTGTGTCAGTTCAGCTATCCGCCCGTATCAGTATACAACAACACATATGTTGGTCAGACAGTACGATAGTCCTGGCCTGGCTCAATACACTGCCTCACCATCTTCAACCCGTTGAAGCCAACAGGGTAGTTAAAATCAGCTCAAGCTCACCAGAATGTACCTGGCGACACGTACCTTTCGAGCTCAACCCAGCAGATTGCGAAAGCAGAGGGATGTCTGCGCAATCCCTGTCAGCTCACGACCTATGGTGGTCTCCCACGTGGCTTAGACAGCCTTGTGAGTCTTGGCCTGCGATGCCCTCAGCTCTGGGCCATCACACCCTACCAGGCCTTAAGCCCAAACACATCCCGTCACTGGTCACAGTACCTGGTCTGGACTTTGATCTGCTCACTCGGTTCAGCTCACTAGACAAGCTCGTCGGAGTGACAGCTTGTCTCAGACGTTTTTTGCACAACTGCAAAAACAACCCAGACTTGCGACGCTCAGGCCCCTTGTCCGTCAGTTTACGAAGGGAAGCCCTACTTTACTGGGTACACAGAGTTCAGCACAATGAGTTTGCAGAGGACATTTACCGCCTTCAAACTGGCAAAATCTGCTCCGTCAGACTCCAGCGGCTGTCACCTCTCATTAAAGATTAGATCCTTAGAGTTATGCCTCAGCCCGTATTTAGTCAAGTCACGACCGATTTTTCCGGCCCATTCCTCGTTAAATCTAGTACCCTACGTAATGTAAAACTCTTAACAGCGTACTTTTGTATATTCGTGTGCCTCTCCACTAAGGCGGTTCATTTGGAACCAGTCTCGGACCTCAGCACGGAAGCGTTCCTCGCGGCATTACAGCGTTTTATAGCACGCCGCGGTGCCCCGGTTCTCATCCTCTCGGACTGCGGTACAAATTATGTAGGCGCTAGAAACCAGCTCATTGAAGTACAAAACTTTCTTGCCTCGAATAATGACACGATTGCGCACAAGCTCGCTGGTCAGCACATTACTTGGTTGTTGAACGTTCCTAAGGGACCATGGTTCGGTGCGTTACATGAGATCAACGTAAAATCAACAAAGCAACTTTTATATCGCGTAATTGGCGAACAACACCTCACATTCGAGGAATTCTCCACACTTTTAGCACGAATCATGGCTGTACTTAACTCCAGACCTCTCTGCCCACTTTCGTCTGATCCGTCAGACTTCGAGCCGCTCACAGCCGGACATTTTATTATAGGCCGCCCACTAACGGCCCTTCCCGAACTATCCGTGGAAGATAGGCCGATCTCCACACGTAGGCGATTCCAAATGGTACAGGCCCTTTCCCAACGCTTCTGGACGCTGTGGACCCAGTCCTACCTCGACTGACTCCGACTCACTCCAAACCCGCTCCAAATAGTTGTCCCCATCCTCCCCTCCCCGAGTTGGCGAGCTCGTCCTCATCAAGGAGGACAACCTCCCTGCCCTTCAATGGAGACTGGGGCGCATCACCCGCACCCTACCTGAAAAGGATGGCGTCGTCCGGGTGGTGGAATTGGACACCGCGAATGGACATCTTCGGAGGCCTGTATTCCGGATCGCCAGGCTCCCATTAGATGAGCCCACCCTGGGCCCCGGAGGATGTTCCCGCCAAGGCCGGGACGTTACTTTATAGGCGTATTAAAATACGCCTAGCGCCACCTAGCGTTGTGTCGCGGAGTTGGCGCGCGTGATGAGTGGGAAACCGAGTCGGTCTGCAAGCATTCGTAAGCGTATACGCACGCGCGCCGATGATACCCGTTCCACGCGAGCATACGTGCCCTGGTGTCGCCTTGGACTTATTGCCTGAACCTTAAGTAAGAGAAGTGAAGTGACTGTGCGTCAGCAACCGCCTACATCGCTGCCCGTGGCCAGCTCGCCTCCAGGTTCCTGCGATTCCGGACACCTTCCCGTGAGTACCTACTTCATTATCCCTAACCAAACCTTTTATTCTGGGTCCACAACCTTAATTACGCTGCTGTTACTACGAACCAAACTTTCGTCGTAACAGTAAGTATGTATTAAAATAAATTAATAAAGATATTAGTGTGAATTAATTCACAAACATCCTTTAGAAAGTAAGCTTAAATCAAAACACTTCAACAAACGCAATAAGCAAGTTGTATAAGAACTAAGCAACAGATTAATAAATTGGCAAAAGAAAATCATGTCTGTTCATTAAATTGTTTTTGATTAAGAGGCCTATTATACACCTCATTAGAGGATTATTACACCTCGAATGTGATTTTTGCGTAAAATACCCATTTTCGCATTTTGTAGTAATGTTGCAGTTGTATTTATCGTTTTTATTGAAATAGGACATTTCATTATAAAATCTTTATTCCTCATAAAGTAACAATTACTCTGGTATAAATTTTGCTCAATAATATTATCGTAGGTACTCGTAGATAGGAGAAATTCACAGTTAATTTATAGCGATTTTCGAAGGTTTAGAATAAGATTTCATTCTATATAAAATCAATGATATCTAAAAATTCCGAGGCCGCTACGCACTATTCGACTATATAAGAGATAACATTATATTTTTTTTATTTTCCTTGTTTAGAACAGTAGTTCAATCAATAAGCTCAAAAAAGTGCCCTCGCGCACTTTATGAAAATCTTTCTCTGCAATTTTGGGTTTAATTAAAAAATTAAGCAAAATTTACAAAAAGCGAGGCCGCTACGCACTATTCCAATAGCTATTCTACACTATTCAATAAGTTATAATTGTTAGTGTATTTTTGTTTCTGAGATCCATAACGCCAAAATCGGCGATTTTACGCAAAAATCACAGTCGAGATGTAATAGGCCTATTAACCATTAAAGATTTTTATGGCTAAATAACTATAGACTATTACTAGGTGGAAAATCAGAGAAGCACAGAGTTAGTTAGCTGTGCGCCTGAAATAGTTTCTGCTTAATTAATCCTTTGGTAACAATTGACTTAACAAAGGATAGTATTTATTCCAGTGCCACTATCCAGCCTGTTAAATGTAGCAGGTATAAATTAAAAAAAAATATTAAATTAAATAAATGTATTAAGAAAACTCAACTTTTAATGAAAAAAAAGTCTAAGTATATGAAGAAAAATGTAACATTAATTAAAGAAAGATTACAATTAGTTAATAAATTAAATGAGTGTTCATCATTATTAGAAAACAATAAATTAAAATATGAAATTGAAATTGAAAAATTAAATTATAAGTTAACTACACACATCAAAAGTGTCTAGGGATCAAGCATTTTTATGCGGATTTCTTGAGATTGAGATGTGGCTTTGTAATAAATTTATGATTTTATAAATTTATATGGATCCTTTTTGGTGCATTTCATAATTTGAAACAGGAACTTTCAATCAATTTCTAGTAAAAGATGAAAATCAGCTGTCAATATTTTCCCTATAAAAACATACAACGCATTGAAGACATTATTAGTGCTACTGTTTCCCTACTACTGATTAAAACCAACGTTATTATGGAGCGGCGACGTCATTTAAGCAGGGAAGAAATGCTCAGAGCCGTGGGAATGATAGAAGCTGGTTCCCGGCAACGTACTGTGGCTTTAGCTCTGAATACAAGTCAGAGTGTTATCAGTCGACTTTGGACACGTTACCGAAGCACTGGTACCGTGGCTGAGCGCCATGGAGGACGGTATCGCTGCACCACACGGAGACAAGACCGATACATTCAAATCACAACTCGAAGAGCTCCAACAATAACCGCCATGATGTTAGCCGTGAGGCTTCATCACTCTTCAGGGAACTTAATTAGCGACCAAACAGTCAGAAACCGCTTGCATGAAGTGAACCTTCATTCCCGAAGACCGCTAAGGGTACCACCTATAGCAATGCACAATCGTAGGATTCGATATCAATGGGCTCTTGAACACAGAAATTGGGCAGAAGAACAATGGCGTTTCGTGTGCTTTTCTGATGAGTCTCGTTTTGGTATGAGACCGGATACAAGACGTATACGACACTGGAGAACCCCTGGACGCCAACAGCGATTAAAATCCTGCCAGGAAGTCCATCCTTATAGTGGTGGAACCATCATGGTATGGGCGGGTATTTGGATCGGCGGAAGAACTGAGTTGATTTGGATCAGAGGCAACCTCAACGCTCAAATTTATGCTGAGACGATTGTATCAGACGTCATCGTTCCTCTACAAGTGCAAATCGGTCCCTTATTTCAGTTAATGCATGATAATGCACGACCGCACACCGCAAGAGTTGTAAGACAGACTCTCGCCGCAGCTAACATCACTGTCATGCCCTGGCCTGCTCAGTCGCCAGACTTGAACCTGATTGAGCATGCATGGGATATGCTACAGAGAAGAGCTCTGCCGAATATGGAGGGTATCCAGTCGCAAGAAGACCTTTTTTTGTTGTTGCAACGAACATGGGCGGCCATTCCACAGCGTGATTTGGATGAACTCATTTTGAGTATGCCAAACCGATGTTCTTGTGTTGTTAGTGTTCGCGGTAGAAACACGGATTATTAATTGTTTACGTTACCCAATAAAATTTTAAAGAAAACTGTTATTTCAGTCTTTTTTTCGAACTTTAATGTTAGTGGTTAAAATGTCAAAAATCCCTTTATTAGGAAAATGGCAAATTTCTTTATTAATGCAAAGGTGACTTGGTTTATCGTTACTGTAGACAAACGAAAACACTTTATTTGATGAATCCTTAAAGAAAATTTTAATTAATATCAATCAGGAGAAAAGTTATTGCAAAAATATATGTTGATCCCTAGACACTTTTGATGTGTGTAGTTTGCAGGAGTCATTAACAAGTATGACTACTAGATATGAGTCCTCAAAGAAGGAGGTTGGGGGAATACATACTGGCCCTAAATAACCTTTTGGATAGTTCTCGGACATAGTTTGACGACCTCCTTGGTCGAGTGGTTAGTACACCGGTTTTCATGGTGCCGCCATCTCTGAGGTCCCGGGTTCGATCCCCGGTCGGGTCAATTTATAAATTATTGTTTTTCTAAATTGTCTCGGGTCTGGGTGTTTTCTATGTATAATAAGTATGTATTTAAGTATTTTAAGTATGTTTATCCGTTGTCTAGTAACCATTTAACGAGTTTCTTCGAAGCTTCTCTTGGGCTAGATAATTGGTGTGAGTGTAGGAAAGATTTATTTATTTATATAGTTGAATAGTTATTCATACATTACATTAGGTATATGGTGATATTAGGTGTATTACATTATGGTGTACCAATATTTGAATATAATGTCCAACCACATCTTATCGGAATCGGCCTTTAAACAAAAAAGTTGGCCGCCATCTTGGTCTTCATAAGGAATCAACTTAATTTAGTCGGCTTGTACGCGTACTTTTAGTATTAAATAGTTATAAACTTTAATTTCTCCTATAATACTGTAACTAGGAAACTGAAAAGTAGGAACTGGTTAGATTTTTACATCAACAAAATCTTGGCTATAGTCATAAACTCGCTACTTGCTCCATTCCTGTGGAAAATACACGTTTATGTATCAACACCGTGACCCCAGCGGGATAACCATAATTAGCGTCATATCTCAGGATGTACTGTAGCTAGAGTTCTCGTTTTTGTCTAACATATTTTCTCTCAGAGTCAACAAAATCTTCCCTAAATTTCTTGAATGTAGCCTTTTTTCTTATACCTCAACTAGAACCTACTTTTCGGAGGAATTTTGACAAAAAGAAGGTATTTGATTTCTCGGTACTTAACTACAAAAGGTAGAGTCCTAAAATTTTCACTGATGGATTCGTAATTAAATCAACAAAATCTTAGCACTATAACTATATCAGTAGCGTGTCTCGTTCCTGCTCGTTTTAGGTCAAATAATTTTGACGAGCGTGTCCCCAGCGGGAAATATTATTTTTTTTATCCGAAGGAGGCAAACGAGCAGGCGGGTCACCTGATGGAAAGCAATCACTGTCGCCCATGGACACCCGCAAAACCAGAGGAGTCGCAGATGCGCTGCTGACCTTGTAGCCGCACACTCACAATAACAAGCACAGAAGATGTAAAGCAAATCCATTTAATAGAATGTCAGACGGAAGCCTTTTCGATATGAAACAGGGACATAGCTCTGAAAAGAGCTGCCATAATGAAATAAGAATATATCGATATGAAACAGGAACATAGCACTGAAAAGGGCTGTCGTAATGAAATAGGAATGGAGCTTCGTCAGCATGCAAACAGCATCTTCATTCTTCGCCACCATTCTCAGCTGCGTGTACACATCACTCGTAACAGCGCCACGTTATCGCCATCGCCGCACGCCGCACGCCACGCATCTTCACTGCGTCCGCTCCGTGGTCTGTCGGCCGTCGAAATGGCCGAGCGCAACGAACGTCGCCAGCTTTGTCGCGTGCGTGTTTCCCCGCCCGCACTTCCCCGCGTCGCGAAGCCCCGCGCCGCGTGTTCCCCGCACCGCGTTGCATAGCGACCGCGGGTGAATGAGACACCCGTTGTTCCTCTCTCTTTTGCGTAAGTGACTAAGTTAAGCAACCTATGTTTGTAAATATAATAATTGTAATATATATGATCACTAACTAAAATAAAGTATCCATTCTACGACTGACCATCCTGAGTATAATTTCTCTCCAAGCTTCGCTTCAACCCCACTCGCTAAAGTGGTGACCCCAGTCAGAACACAGAAGACCCTACTCAGAACAATCCAGAAAGAAGAAAATGGCTAACGAAGAACCAGCAGCACCAACCTCTCCAGCACAACACCTGCAAGAAGTCTCCGGCATTGCACTCTCTATGCGTGTACCACCATTCTGGCGAGATCGTCCGCGTCTCTGGTTCATAAGTTTCGAAGCCGCAACTAGCGAACTAAAGAAAAGCGAAGCACAAAAGGCGCAGATGGTCATCGCACAACTCGAAAAAGAAGACATAGAGCAAATATGCGACCTACTCTACGAGCCGCCAGCCGAACGCTACTACTCAATCATCAAAGAGCGACTAATCTCTGTCTATGAAGAATCGGATGGAAAGCAACTACAAAAACTGTTGTCCGACATGGACCTAGGCGATCAGAAGCCGAGCCAGTTGTTACGGCGCATGCGAACCCTCGCACGCAACAAGGTACCTGACAGTACACTCCGATTGATGTGGATGAACCTCCTGCCACCGCACGTGCACTCGGTGATCATCGTTAGCGATGCGATAAGCAACGACACAGCGCTGGACGAGCTAGCCAAGCTTGCTGACAAGATGCTGGAACAAAATCGTCAAGTCTCCACGATAGCTTCAGTTTCGTCATCAACCCGGCAAGAAAAACACGTCGACATACAGTTCCTGGCCGACGAGATAAGAAAACTCCATTTAGAAGTTGCAGAACTCCGAGCATTTAGAAACAACTACTCGTACCCTCGCCCACCACCACATGCACGCTATCACTACGCACAACAACATCCACATCGAAATGCAAGAGAAAGAAATACCAGCCGTTCGCCGTCTCCGTCTCGCAACCGCGACGGATCATCCCGTTCGCGCTCTGCCACGCCATCACCGTTTTGCTACTATCATCGCCGCTTTGGGAAAAATGCAAAACGCTGCACAACACCATGTACTTTCAACAATGAAGAAACTTCGGAAAACTAGCAAACACGTTGGCAGAGGCGGAACCCAACGTCGTCGGAACAAAGTCATACCGCCTATTCGTCACCGACAAAAGCTCCAGATTATCGTTTTTAATCGACACCGGCGCCAACATCTCCGTTCTGCCGAAGCGAAAAGGAACATCTGCGAAACCTCTTCCATTCACCCTGTACGCCGCCAATAGCACCATCACACCAACCTACGGTGAAAAAACAATGACATTGGACCTCAACCTACGAAGACCTTATAAATGGCGTTTCATCGTGGCCGACGTTACAAAACCGATAATCGGAGCAGACTTCCTTAAACATCACAACCTACTAGTTGATTTGAAGAACCGAAGACTTATAGACAACACAACGAAGCTCGGTACCGACACCAGTGGGCGTTACACCGACATACCTACAGTACGCAGCATCGACGTCCAACAATCGTACCACAACATACTATCAGAGTACCCCGGTATCGCCCGTCTCACTTCAATGAAACTCAACCCTAAACTCCGAGTAGAACATTTCATCGAAACAACTGGTCAACCTATTCACTGCCGCGCTCGACCTATTCCACCACATCGCTATGATCAAGTCAAAATCGAGTTCGAAAATATGATCAGTCAAGGGCTATGCAGACCAAGCAAAAGTCCTTGGGCAAGCCCACTCCATATCGTACCGAAGAAAAATGGTGACCTACGAGTCTGCGGAGATTACAGACGTCTTAATGCAGTCACGAAACCCGATCGCTACCCAATACCACGCATAAGGGATTTCACACATCAACTCACTGGGAAAACAATATTCAGTACAATTGACCTCAACCGGGCGTATCAACAATTAGCAGTACGTGACGAGGACATTGAGAAAACAGCAATCATCACCCCGATGGGACTGTTCGAATTTCCACGAATGTGCCCAGGTCTCAAGAACGCAGGTCAAACCTTCCAACGGTACATCCATGAAGTTCTAAGAGGGCTACACTTCGTGTTTCCTTTCATCGACGACCTACTCCTGGCATCAGAAACCCCAACTCAGCCCGAAGAACACCTACGAATGGTTTTAAGCAGACTGGAAGACAATGGCATTACCATAAACCCGGTCAAATGCAACTTTGGCCAAACGCAAGTACAGTTTCTAGGATACACTGTATCACAAGAAGGCATAAAACCACCGCTGCACAAAGTCCAAGCCATCACGGAGTACCCAAAGCCAAAGAACATAGAAGATCTCAGGCGTTTTCTCGGAATGTTAAACTTTTACCGTGAACATATTCCGAACGCCGCAGCCATACATACAAGCACCATTAAACTCGTACCTACACAATACGAAAAAACGCGACAAGACCACCATCGAATGGAATATCGAAGCGGAGGAAGCATTTATAGACTGCAAAACAAGCATTATAAACGCTGCCTTACTCGCACACCCATCCCACGATGCGACACTCGCGTTATTTTGCGACGCTTCCGATAACGCAGCCGGTGCCGTGCTACAACAACATTACAACGACCAATGGCAACCATTAGGATACTTCTCAAAGAAATTTTCAACCGCGCAGAAGAAATACTCGACCTACGACAGAGAGCTACTAGCTATCTACATGGCAGTCAAGCATTTCAGAAAAACATTTGAAGGCCGCCACCTCATTATTTTCACCGACCACAAGCCGCTTACCTACGCTATGTCTAAAACGCAAACGGCAAACGAAACGCCGCGCCGGACTCGCCAATGTCTTTTCATAAGCGAATTCACCACAGACATACGACACATAAGTGGCAAAGAAAATGTAGTCGCCGACGCACTCAGCCGCATAGAAACAATATCGTGCCCGGAAACAATAACCTACGCAGATATAGCCAACGCGCAAGAGCGAGACAGCAACATATCGCAACTAGCATCTCAAAACTCAAGCAACATCTCAATCAAGAAAATAACTATCCCTGACACTGATCTCGACCTATATTGTGAAACGTCTACGCCCTACGTTCGCCCGTATATACCTACAGAACATAGATGGCAAGTTTTCAACATTATTCACAACGTGAGTCATCCCGGCACCCGTACTACACGCAAGCTCGTCGCAAAGAAGTACTTTTGGCCATCAATGAACGCAGACATCGGCAAATGGACAAAAGCGTGCATTCCATGTCAAAAGAGCAAGATACAACGTCATACAGTTTCACCTATTTCATCATTCCCGCCAGCTGACAGATTCCGAAATTTGCATGTCGATATCGTTGGCCCTTTATCTACTGCAGAAAACGGCCAACGTTATGTAATCACGATGATAGACAGAGCGACCCGATGGCCCGAAGCAATACCTACGGACGACATTACAGCAGACACAGTAGCGAAAGTCGTCTACCAACACTGGATCACACGCTTCGGCTGCCGAGAAACCCTTACAAGTGACCAAGGTCGACAATTCGAGAGTCAGCTGTTCACCAACCTAATGAAAGAAATGGGAATAGCGAAAACACGTACAACGCCCTATCACCCACAGGCAAACGGAATAGTCGAACGTTGGCACCGCTCACTCAAGAACGCATTACGCGCAAGACTCGTCGCCGCTTCAACTAAGTGGACAGATGAACTACCTACAGTTCTATTAGGCTTACGAGCAGCCTTACGCACAGACACGGCAGTCAGCGCAGCCGAACTTACCTACGGTTACCATTTGCGATTGCCAGGCGAATTTTTTACCGCAAGTACTAACATACCTACTGCGATGGATTATACCTACGTCGAAAGATTGCGCGACACCATTCAAGCAAACAAGCCGACTGCAGATTTTTCACACCATAGCAACAATAAACATATGTTTGTGCATAAAGACCTAAGTACATGCACGCACGTGTTTATCAGAACAGATGCCGTGAAAAAGCCACTACAGCCACCATATGAAGGTCCCTACCAAGTCATGGATCGGAACAGCAAAGTTTTTACCATCAAGCTACCTCACCGTGAAGCAAACATATCCATAGACCGGTTGAAGCCCGCATACGTTTTACAAGAACAAGAACTCAACTTCGACGTACCCATACAGAAAACAGTTACCATTTTACCACCAACACCGTTACCATTACCGTTACCAAGCCGCAGCAAGACGACACAACCGGCAGATAAGCGAACCACATCCGGCCGAGTCGTCAAGCCACCTGTACGCTTCGCTTGAGGGGGAGCACTGTAGCCGCACACTCACAATAACAAGCACAGAAGATGTAAAGCAAATCCATTTAATAGAATGTCAGACGGAAGCCTTTTCGATATGAAACAGGGACATAGCTCTGAAAAGAGCTGCCATAATGAAATAAGAATAGATCGATATGAAACAGGAACATAGCACTGAAAAGGGCTGTCGTAATGAAATAGGAATGGAGCTTCGTCAGCATGCAAACAGCATCTTCATTCTTCGCCACCATTCTCAGCTGCGTGTACACATCACTCGTAACAGCGCCACGTTATCGCCATCGCCGCACGCCGCACGCCACGCATCTTCACTGCGTCCGCTCCGTGGTCTGTCGGCCGTCGAAATGGCCAAAGTACTTTGTGGAAATGGCCGAGCGCAACGAACGTCGCCAGTTTTGTCGCGTGCGTGTTTCCCCGCCCGCACTTCCCCGCGTCGCGAAGCCCCGCGCCGCGTGTTCCCCGCACCGCGTTGCATAGCGACCGCGGGTGAATGAGACACCCGTTGTTCCTCTCTCTTTTGCGTAAGTGACTAAGTTAAGCAACCTATGTTTGTAAATATAATAATTGTAATATATATGATCACTAACTAAAATAAAGTATCCATTCTACGACTGACCATCCTGAGTATAATTTCTCTCCAAGCATCGCTTCAACCCCACTCGCTAAAACCTTTAAGAAAGGAATAGGAATTTGTGAGGGGGGGGGGGGAATGGGCCTCCGTAACTCTCACTGGCCGGACGAAACATAACAGCACCAAGTGCCATTATTTCACGTCGGATATTCGTGAAAGGGTGGTATTACCCCGGGCGAGCCGGCCCAATGCGTGCTGCATCGGGATGTCTCGATAACTAATGATCATCAAATTTTGGTATTTGCTAACAAAGGACAATGGCGAAATCATTGTTGATGATGAAATATCTATTTGATGAAATAAATTCGTAAGATTTTTGAAACCATACGAAAAATCTGTCTAAGTCTCGAAATAAAAACAATTTTAAAAGACACGTGCTGTTCTGCTTAGGGCTATGACGTTTTTATTTCTTTTCTCTTAAATAAAATAATGCGGTCAGCACATTTAACTAGTGTCAATTAAGATATAAAAGTGAATATTTTCTTTGCTTAAAGTCTCAGAATAATAACTAAAGCTATTATTCTGAGCATAAAGTAGATGATAATGAGTGATAATTTTTTTTATAATAAATTGCTCTTGGCTTCATTCTTATCCGTAGGGTTAAGAAGTGGCCGATACGTCTGTATCGAACAATGGTTTAATATGAGAAGGAGTAAGAACCATACATGAAATTATAAAAAAGTATGCGCAGATACCCTCGACTTACAATATTTATAATGTCGTCTTATGGTCCACTAAACACACCCTTAAACTATTGTGATAAGGTTGAAAGTAATATCTAACACATTTTTTTTTTATGAATGGTTCACCAAACTGGACAACACACAAGGCTTTCTTAACAAACATTTACAATATAGGTACATACATTGAGTGTGCGACCTTCTTGAGGTGAACACTACATGCTAAATAATAATTTTACACTCATTTTTATGGAGACAATAATAAAATACATGACTAATATTTAAAATTACACAACTAGTTACATTTTTAAGACAAAATACTTAGGCAAATATAAATTAAGGAATACAATTAAAGATTTTGAAATATTATACTTTTTTTAAAGTTTATGGATGTGCTGGATATGTCAACATCATGACATATTCTATTGTAAGCTGAACACATTCTATTTAACGGAGAGTGGTGAGCGTAATTTGTGCGAGAAGAAGGAAGATTGAATGTTCTTCTGTATACATTACAAGAAGCAGCCTATTCACTGTGACCGTGCTGTCTTCTGCATACCCTACAATTCCGGGCTTGAGCCGATCGTTAATATGCAACAGGAAAAGGGTAGCAGAGAGAACGGAACCCTGAGGAACCACGGCATCAATAGCCATGAGGTCAGAGGAACAGCTATCAATGACTACTCTGATTGACCGTTCACCCAGGAAGTCCAAAAATCCAGACACAAAAATCAGCAGAGATACCGTACGCAGAAAGCTTGCTCAGCAAGCCAGCATACCAGACCCGGTCTAAGGCTATCGAGATGTCAAGCGACATGGCAAGCGCTTCGCCATGCTTCTCGATTGCCTCGTCCCAGCAATGTATAACGTACACCAGAAGGTTCTCCGTGGACGGCCACGCCGAAAGCCATATTAGCAGTCGCTGAGGAGGTCGTGGGACTCTAGACACGACAAAAGCTTTAGTACCCTTAGTACTTGCATTACCCTTTCCATAACTTTACAGAGTATGGAGGTGATGGCAATTGGTCTGTAGTTGGTGGGATCGGCACGATCGCCCTTCTGGCTGCACATTTGCAAGCTTCCAGGACTGAGGAACCACTCTAGTAAGAAGAGAAAGGCGGTACAGACGCGTTAGAACCGGAGAAAATTCAGGCGCACAGACCCTAAGTAGTCTGGCTGGAATCCCGTCCGGGCCGCTGGCCTTATTCACGTTCAGATTCTGCAAAGCTTTTCTTACCTCTTTGGTGTGAATGGTGATACTTGGCATGGAAACAACACCAGCAAGTGAGGCAAAGTTGGTGGATTTGCACGGCCTGCGTCTAGTCGCGAATTGCCCGCGAACAGAGATGCAAAAAGATTTGCTTTCTCTGTTGCAGTGTGGGCCAACGTCTCATCGGGTCGCAGCATGGGGGGCAGGCCGCAGTAGGCCGGCAGAAATTTGACTCGACCGACTTGGACAGGGACCAGAACTGCTTACTACCAGCAGTGTACGATGCTAGTCTGGCTCCCATGCGGCTTACGTGGTCGAATCGCGCTTTGGATAATTCTTTTGCACCCCTTAGCCGCAGTGTTGAAGGCCTTCTTCTTCGCACGAACCCTCCGAGTCCATTCTTTACAGTCACGAGCGCGTACCCAGGCTTGGTAAGAGCGTATTCTTTAAGTGCTTCTGTGGTTGCACAGTCCGCATTAAACCAAGGTCGGGCATTGTGACCGTGAGGAACGTCGGAAAACGGAATAAAGTATTCCATTTCCTGACGAATCACTTCCACTATCGCAGGACTTGAGGGATCGTTCGAAGAAAAACTCACTTGGCGCCAAGGGTATGATGCAAAGAAGTGTCGCATCTCGTCCCATTCAGCTGACTCTTAACGCCAGATACGCCTCGTGCCCCTAGGGCTGACATCAGGAAACGAGCAGACTGATACGGATTTCACCACACAATGATCGGGCGTTCCCAGGGGAGCTAAGACCGATACTGGTATGTTTGGGTTCGTCGTCAGTAAAAGATTGAGACAGTTTGGCGTATGGCCATCAGCATCAGGTACCCGCGTTGCCACATTCACCATTTGCACCATAATACAAACTTAAGCGTGTCTCATATTGTTTTCTGAGGTTTAAGCGAGCACTACACATTGAAATGAAACACTTTTTTACGGATTAACTCGCGTTTAATTTACTATTTACATAGTTACCATTTAATAGATACCATATAACTTACATAGACCCAACCATTACATCAGATTTGACAAACCTCAAATACTCGCCAAGGAACAACGATTCATCCATAGGATGATACGCGAGGCTATTGAAATTAAAAAACATCGTAATTTCAATAGAGAGGATGGTTGGAATTTACCACCTGCCTGGGACCCCATTGTGGCGGCCTGCGTCGCCACATAATTTATTATCATCACGTATTGGTTAAAGAGTTTGTAAGCACATTCCTAAACGCGTGCAGATCCGATAAAGATATGACACGGCATCATCCCTCCAACATCTACGTAGTTCGATTCCCGCCTGAGGTTGTCGTCTTTATTCAGTGTTTAAAATTTTACTTAAGTATATTTAAGCGTTAATAAAACGCTAAAATATAAAAAAACCATTAATCTACGTAGTTATTATTGTATAAATAGTCTTGCAAGGTTTAGAATTTAGATAATAAGTTAGTCACAATGTAGTCACTGTAAATATACAACATCACATTACGTAACTAGACGCAGTCATTATTTACTATCACCATGGAACCCCTCCATCTTCACAACCTCGCATACTACATACGCCCGACGGCACACTGGTGACCCCCCGCTCAAGCAACAAGCAACCTTTCAACGGAGTACCCCGAAAACAACATGTGAGTCATTTGGAATATTTACATCAACCATGGCAGCAACATTCTATTCAGCGACGAACACAACAAGATTTTCACTACACCGAGCCACATCAAGCTGCGACTGCGTCATTTAACATCATTATTGGCTTTTACAACTCACAACTTTAGCTTCCTTTCCGGCACATCGTATTAAGAACGTTTCATCAACCAAGGCAAAGAAATAAGGTACCAAGAAAAACAATACGATGTAGAATATAATAACGATTTCATAACTGTACACATTACGTTATAAATAAATTGTGCGGTGCAGCGAACGCCCAAGAATTTCAAACGCAGCACTTTTCGCCGTTTACTCTGCGCTGCGCAAGGTCAAGATCAGAAAGAACACAATATGTTGCTTATTCATCACGATTATGAAAAATGAAACAAAGGAAAATAAGCATTTATGTATAAGTACTACGATTATTCACCCGTTTAACCGCCTCAATTTTACCGACTGACAAAGTGGTTTGAGGTATGTTATTTATAATTACGGGAAGATATATTTAAAAGCATTATTTTACCAGTCGATTGTTTTATTATTATATTTTATATGACAATTATGGATAAAGAGTAATTTACTTAAAAGCTCCTAGCTACCTCCAGGCGAATTGATTTCTCCGGTTATCTGATAAAGAGCCAAGGAATACGCCAGTTTGAGGATAAATATGAAGCTATATTGAAGTACCTCTACTAAAAATGAAGATATTTAAGTTGAATAATTATTCAACAAACGTTCAAAATATTTTGATTGTGGAATAAGATGTTACAGTAGAATAAATAAGCACAAAAATGAACCATAATAGGGTATAACTAATGTAATAATAAGATTTTAGTCCATTTCTATTTAATTTTTTTGGAAAGGTACGTATTTCCTTATATATTGAATGCAACATGTCTTAACTCTATGTAATGTTTAATGTTAGTCAATTCTAATTTCATTTTTTTTATTATTTTTGATTTTTAAGTCTAATAGTTCAATTTATTAATGTGTATAACTATTGTAAGAATATGCGTAATTTAAAGTTGTACTTATGTCATTTAAAATTTAATTGTGTGTAAATATAATCTTGGTATAACGTGATAAAAAAATTAGAAAAAATATTATGATGTTAAGAGGAATTTTATACATTTTAAAGAAAAATCTAGTTTTTTATAAAATTATTCGTGTAATCGGTCGTTTTTTAAAAGGTATAACTATAATAAGTATTTTGTTTAAATATCGGAAACAGCTCTCATTAGCAGCATTCAGCAAGCCAGCCTGCCTCAAGGTTCCATCGCAGCAACGTATCGCGTCCTGGATCCTCGGCATCACTCGACGGTCAAAAAAGTACCGTCGCACTCCACACCGTCTCGACTCACAGCAGACATGGTAGCACACGCTCGTCTCGAGTCACTGTAGACTGGAGAACGCTCGTAATTGTGTGTAAATATAATCTTGTTATAACGTGATAAAAAAATTAGGAAAAATATTATGATGTTAAGAGGAATTTTATACATTTTAAAGAAAAATCTAGTTTTTTATAAAATTATTCGTGTAATCGGTCGTTTTTTAAAAGGTATACCTATAATAAGTATTTTGTTTAAATATCGGAAACAGCTCTCATTAGCAGCATTCAGCAAGCCAGCCTGCCTCAAGGTTCCATCGCAGCAACATATCGCTTCCTGGATCCTCGGCATCACTCGACGGTCAAAATAGTACCGTCGCACTCCACACGTCTCGACTCACAGCAGACATGGTAGCACACGCTCGTCTCGAGTCACTGTAGACTGCACGCTCATCATGACTTAACGTGGATTAGAGCACCACTGGCATCTCCAAGCTGAAGACCTGATGGATTTTTTCCCTTTTTCTAGAGGGGGAGTACTGTGGCGTTCTGCGTTTGTAAGCACATTCCTGAACGTGTGCAGATCCGATAAAGATATGACACGGCATCATCCCTCCAACATCTACGTAGTTATTATTGTATAAATAGTCTTGTAAGGTTTAGATAATAAGTTAGTCACAATGTAGTGTACACTGTAAATATACAACATCACATAAAGAGACGCGGTCGTTATTTACCATCGCCATGTAATCCCTCTACCATTACAACCTCGCACTCGCCCGACGGCACACTCATACAGGTCATCAAATCCCAGCCCCAACAGCAACACATTGCCAGACCTAAAATATTGTTAGCTCGTATTGTGTAAACTTGAACGCACCCGGTTAAATATAAAAATTATTGACGGTAGGCAAATAACTTCTAACAATGAGACGACCAACACCTCAGTCTCCCTGTGACCACGGACCCTGTAAAGGGTTCGAAACGTCAGGATAATATAAAAACTATGTAAATAGTAAATTAAACGCGAGTTAATCCGTAAAAAAGTGTTTTATTAAGCGTGTCCAGCATGGTCAGTTTTCTTGTACGGGAATAGCCACTCACTGTGGTGAGCATTAAAATCCCCAAGAAAAATTAGTTCCGTTGCAGAGTACCTTTGATTGACTAGATCTGCCATCTTCGATAAATATTCCATAAGCCTGGTCGTCTCCTGGTCCCCTGTGTGTGAGCGGTAAACACCGACGTAGATGAATTTCTCCGGTGTCGAACAAAATCCATAAAGCGGAAAACCCTGGTTTTTCAAAGCCACGGAGACGCTTACAGCAAACGTCATCGCCCACAAACACACTGACGCCGGCGTACTTCTTAAACTTGTGTTCAAGAGAGTAACCCGGGTAGTTGAGGTACGACACGTCCAACGGTGTTGCTATCTGTGTCTCCGTCAAAAAGAATAAGTGTGGTTTGTCGGTTTCAAGATGGTGGTGGACCAGTTGGAGATTGGAATGCAAACCACGGATGTTAGTGAGGTGCACTTTTTTTGGGAGGAAGTGCAGCCGTTGTTTAAACCTTTTTCCTTTTGACTTGCTTTGCACGAGTGGGGGAGTGAAGTTGGGTATTTCAAATACAGCTGAGACACTGCTCAGAGAACCAACCTTACACGGTGACGCATTCATTTGATTTTTCACAAGTTGGTAGGGCAGCCCTATGTACGAGGCTAGCGCACTACTTAGGCCCCCTACTAACTGCAGTCGGCCAACGGCAAGGCCGTGCTTCGGATCCCGCTACCCTCCAGGTCGAGCTGCTCTGTTCGAAATAGTCGTGAAACCATCACCGCTCGCCTCCAAAAAGTTTTACTAGTCGCTTCCCATCCCCAATTAATGTTTAATGGGAAATGATATTCCCCCAAACCCCTTGAGACTCAATATAGCTGTGGGACTTTATTGAGATCTCACACGGACTTCTTGAGAGAATTTGAAAAGTGATGTTGCACTGTTGTTTCATTTGCCAACACTCATGCACGTTTACGAACACTTAACAGTAAATAATCCACCATTATTTAACATAGCCGACAAAACACAAATTATAGAAAATAAAACAAAACTGTAGACATGACGCTTCACTTTTCTGCCAAGAAGTCCACGCCCACGTTTTTATTTTTATTTTGGCATAACGTATTTTTTTATAATTTGTTCCTTGAAGGAACAGGCTAACGATAATTTCGGTGATTTTTGCTACCCTGCGCTCCTGACGTGAAATCGACATCGAGTCGGCGTTGCTTATCGGAATATGAACGCTCGGGTCACAGGATAAGTTTCAATTTCGCGTGAAAGTCGTAAAGTAGGCAATTTTTTATACCTAAACTTGACTTTAGTTAGAGAGTGTACCTTCTGTACGGTAGTACTATTAGTTATTCTGTGCTATTATCACCAAAGGGTTAGTCAGAGACTCGGCAATGGGGACCACAGCTGCAGTCCACTGCCATAGTTAGTCCACGTTTGACCAAGTTACAACTGCACAGGTGCTCAGCGTGACGGGTGGTGAACCTATCGCCGCTCTATGCTGTTGGATGTAAGTATGTGCAGTCTTTAGTCCGTTTGTCGCGTTTTACTACACCCAAGTAGTAATTTTTCACCGCTACGCGACACTGTTGATAACAGCTATTTATGTCTATGACTGAATTCAGCACTGTTATCCACTATTATCTCATTAAAGAGAACTATCATGGCAATTTACTAGTGTCAATGATAATGATACTGTAATCAACTAATCAGTAATGAAATGATTAACGGGATTATTTAATATTGGCTTTGTACATATCTGATATCTTGGGACGATTACGCGAACGCCATGATAATAAATAAAATGATCACAGATTATTTACGTATACCTACCTGATAATTGTCTGATGTGATACTTACTACTACTTACCTACCCTACATGAGACAACATAACACGCAAACACAATAAAAAACATAGTACTCATTACGTTAATAATTACTTACTGTATTTAAAAAAAAAAAATAAGAGTAACGGCTCTAGTTAACTAACGAGAGTCTCGTACTATTTCATACTTCATTACAAAACTATAACAATACTTCAAACGTCAGGAAAATAAAAAACTATGTAATGTAGTCTTAGATTAAAACATTTTGTTTTAATCTGAGAATGTAGTAAATTAAACGACTAGAACTGTATTGTTGATCGAAGGACTAGAACCATAGTGGTTCGTGCTTGGGGCACTGAAAGTGTTTCATTTCAATACTTATTACATACTTTGTTACCTACTATTTCATTTTAAAAGCGTTACAAAGCCATTGCGTAATCAATTTTTCAACACACTAGCTCGTAAAGTGGCTCTTATTACACCGATTTCAGCATCGTAATGTAGCTTAATTATTACATACTAGTGCGTTAAGGCTACGGTCTTCTAATAAAGTACATTATGATATTAGTGCGGTAGAATGAAAATTACAGCCGAGACGACATTGCTGCCCTCGCCTGCGGCTCGGGCTACAAGAAAGCAGAGGCTGTAGTTATCAAAGCGCACGTATCGTCGTATCCCACGAAAAGGGGCGTAATTACAAAACAGCAACTTTTCAGGAAAAGCTTTTTTGTGTTTATCAAATCGATGGCTTAGTTCACAAATGTACTAACTACAAAAATCGCGATTTTTACTTTTTGACTGCCAACTGTATTAATTGACGTGCTCTACCGTTTGCACTTACCCACGTGTCCATATTCCATCTCTTTCTATCAAAAACCCAGTGTCACGGGTGTATCAAGTAAGCTTCGGTTTCGTCCAAAAGTATTAAAATCCTTTATTTTTACTTATCTGCTACGAAAACTCCTTAAGTGATTTTAAGATTCCCTTCCGCGGTACTAGTTAACGCACAAAAATATTAAGTACATTTACGATATGTAATTTTACATATTACAGATAATCCAAATGTTGTAAATGCAGTTAACACAAAAACAAATCTAATGCTTGCAACTGTTTTTAAGTGCACAAATGTGCTAAGTTGCTATGATACAAAAAATAACTGTACAGATGTTTACAATATCATCGAAAATCACATATCTATTAGTACACTTAACTCATTTTTGTTTTGTTTCTTGAAATGCTCAACTAACGACATTTTAAGTTAAGCGTGCTTTCGGTAATCGTTTTGGCGCGTGATTTTTACGTGTATGCACGAAGGCTAAGAAAAATCGGTCAATGTCACGTTCATACTGGCTTTTTTCACCAATCTATAAGAAAACACCGTGTTTGTCAAAAAAATTTTTGTAACACGTTCGATATTAGCACAAGTATTATTAATATTTGTTCCAAATATAGAGGACATGCAGGTTCTTATGTTGGCACTGACAATCGAAAAGGTAAAATTCCCGCAAATATAACTTCACTAGGCTACGAAATTTGTAAAAGAGCAATATTGACCAGTACCCTCGAATTGAGTCTTTCTACTGTCGCAAAGACTCCAAAAAATTATATTTAGATAGTGATCTGAATCTGAACGTATCTCGCATGTACAAAATTTACAGATAAATTTTTGCCCAGAAAAATAAATAACTCCCGTATTATGTATATACCACAGGATTTTTCAATTCTATGAGCCAAAACTAGTATTTTATAAACCCTGCAATATGTATAAGCGATCAAATGAAAAGGCTAGTTTACATGAAGAATATGATGCACACAAAAAACGCGAAAAAGACTCTTTGGATATGAAAAAAGAAGACAAAAAAATATGTTTAAACACAGATGGTGCTTTTAGAGCAAATAAATTCGACCTACAAGCTGTTCTTTCTATACCCCTTACCGGTGATTGCAAAATATATTATTTACGAAAACTCTCATAGTATAATCTAACTATTTTATATTTGATAATGGGTTTTGCCACGATCAAACCAAAAAATTATGATGTTAATATTATAAAACATGACGATTTCTATGACATAAAGGCATTTGAAAAAACTTTAAATACTTACACAACTAAAAACATAAAAAATGAGACTGAAATGGTTTAAAATTAAGTGGCTTCGGGTAAACAAAGAATCGCCTACTTCGATATTTTATAAATACGACTTAAACGATTCAGATTTGGAAGAAATCAATATTTGCAAGGCAAAATATGGAGGAAAAAATAAAGACTTCAGTAACATAAAAAAACCTGAAAATGGCATACTAATTTGGTGCTCCCCATTTCACAATGTAAGAAAAAAGATCTTCTTACTCTTTAAAGGATGGTGTGATCCCATGAGACTATGGGCAATACTATAGAGACTTTCCATCCAGTTCTGCAAATATTCCTAATATCAATATCACTGACACTGAAACATCTGATTATGAAGTTAAGAATCAGGATGAGAGTATTATTAATAACCTACCTTATTCTAAGACTAATTACTGATTTAAAACGAATTTATGTACTTTCCTAATTTTGTTAGTGTTTAAGAAAGACTGATTTAGGTAGGTACCTATACTATTCTTAATAATTAATTAAATGTTGTAGAACTTTAATAAATTATTACTTACCTACTATGCAATGTTTTATTGATTTCCTATTTAATAATATTATTATTATTTTATGTTCTAACCTGCAGAAAATATCTTGAGTCGGTATTCTGTGGTATTTAATAAATATTTTAATATTTTAATTTTGATAAGTACCTGTTTATCTACTAGAATATTGACCCCGCTCCACTTAGTACATTCGTGCATTCAAATTACTAAATTTAAGGGTTCAAATGTACTAAGTGAGGGGGTTATCTAGAAATTAAGGTGATTTTGTTATCAATTTGATGTAATTCGGTTATGAAATCTACTTATTTGTAGAACCAAAGAAAAAGTCTTATGAATAAACGTAATTTTAATTCCATATCATACACAGTTCTGGTATTATTCATGCTTAAACTCTAAAATGCTCTCCTGAAAAATCTAGTTTTTGTAGTTAGTACATTTGTGAACTAAGCCATCGAAATAATGTAATAAAGATATTAATATTTTTTGTGATAATAACATGTGTTAGCATCCTGTAGTTGGTCTATTTTTTGCTTAATAATAATTGTATTTTTAATAGTTATTTCCCTTAATTCCTTATTCTGCGTTGTATTCTGTGTTGTTTTCCATTAAAAAGCACCAAAATACGGTCCTAAGGTACATAGTGACCTTTTTCGTCGGAAATAATCGCCGTTAAGTCATTTCTATATTTTGGATTAGCTTATTAATAATTTTTATTTCTCAAGAAACTTATCATTTTAAAGAATTAAATTAATATAAATTAAATTGTAAATTATTCGGTAGGTATACAATCAAATAAAGGTTAATTATAAGGTACTTATTATATATTTTAACATTTTAAGCTTTCATGGTCACTACGATAACTTTTAGGAAAAAACGAAATCTTTACCATGTTTATGTTGTTGGTTTTGAGTAAACGATATTTCGGCGCATTTGCATGCACAATGATCACGGAGTAACTGCAGTTAATGCGGGTGGATGTTAGGAGCATTCGAAACGGTCTACTCTCTTTCTTGTTCGTTTACTGGGTGGGTTGGGTTGATGGGTTCTTGATCGCACTACAAACTCAAACTTGTTCACGCCACAGATAACTCACAGCATCACTCCGGTAACTGTTTATATTCTTGCAGTTTTTACATAACAATATCACTGTATTCCAGACATTCGACCATTTAAACCTGTCTTCACGATTGGAATTATTTCTGTGTTACGTTGTTACGTTGTAAATTCAGGGCCCTGTCTGCCTTTACTTATCTACAAAAGAAGTTCGCAATGGTTGAATAGTACTTACCTGAAATAATTGCTTTAGAATGATCAAATGTCCAAAAACATTAGTCCGTGTAGCTTGTTTGAATTAAATCCATTTTTCTTCACATTAAAGACATGGAGCCTTGGCTGACACATTACAAGACACACTTTTCTTGCATTTTCAATTAAAACATATTTCTAAATCAGTTTTAGTAAGACTTAAACTTACATCTAAAGAGATTTTATTCCGTGTTTACGTTTTGTATTTGACATAACACCATAGACAAAATGACAGCCACCGTAGCGACGCCTAGCGGTAGCGGGGCGAAGTAGCTGTCAGCTTTTAATTTCACATAAAAGATTCAATTTTAAAAAATAGTCGAAACAGTTCTAATAATAAATTACATAATAAATTAATATGTATAATAATTACTTTAAGTAATTAAATTTAATTCAAGCAAATCCGGAAATAGAACTAATTTTTTCTATAAGGACTTTTATCTAGAACATTCGAACGGGAGTAATATTTTTTATATGGATATTGTCTCTGCCCGTAGGGGTTACCAGAGAGGAAACTAATACTCCTTAATATTAAGACAGGGTAATTAGTGAGTTAAATATCACAAAACACAATTTTAAATTAAAGAAAAATGCATTTCCCATTGCTAAACGTTAATTTTTTTTTAGGTCGTGTGTTGTTATTGTTGGCAAGTTCTGTTAGCAGAGGGCGAGTTGTGACAGACGTCATATTTGATGTTTTGTTAGTTTGAAGGAAAATTTTAAAAGAACAATTTCTTATGAATTACCCGACAATGGGAGTATAAATTATAAGCTGGCCTTCGATTTATAAGTGTCTCCGGCGAAAGGAGGGCTCAGGGCTGCCGAGTTGCGACGCCGAAACGAGTTCAATCTCTGGCGTGAAGTGGTGCGATGAGTTGAGATCAATGCACTCAGGTAGGCATGAGTCGTAGTCACCTTTTGTTTTAATCTGAGGTCGTAATAATGTAGTGGATTTGAGGCGTCATTAGCTTGAGAATATAGTCAACAAGTGTGTGGTTTATTTACAGGAATCCGTGCCACCACCAACCGGTCGTGACGCCGCTGGCAGCCACGCGTAGATATAGAATATCCTAGCGCGTGAGTATCTCAATAGCATTGTTTAAATATAATAAGCCGTCATACTAGGAAAGCAAATCGATACTTCATGGTGTCTGAATCCTGCCTTGTCGCCAGGCGACGCAAGGCTCTTGGCCATGTGGCAGACGTGTCAAACCCCTTTATTAAGTGGATATTGCCCCATCCAACAGTAGTCTGGCATTGTTTAGTTATGTTTATTGGAATATCGTAGCCGTGTAGTGCCTTGTGTACTAGTTAAATGTGAAACAAAGCTAAAATTAAAACATGGTGTTAAATGTTAGTGTTGGAGTGTGAGTTTTTAGTTGTGCAACAGCGTTGGGAAGCTTTTGATAACCCATGGCGCTGCGAGTCCCTGGTTATGATAGGTTGCAGCCCCAGATACACAGATAGCAGACTGCGGGACCCTAATTTATGTAACAGTTCTGAACTAGGCGTGTAGTGTTATAAATAGGCCCCGTGTTGATAATTTCAGATGCTTCGAGAGGCCCGTCTCGCCGCCACGATTTAGAGCTGGGCCCTAAAGCCTGGACGCGAGACCTGCCTCTTCGGGGCACCAGCGGCCACCTGCTGCCAGCGAGCTGTCGCCGCACAGGCGTTGACGGTTTTTTTGTACCCCCACTCTGGGTTTAATCGTTCGTTATTCAGGAACATATTTTTACATTAGGGTTTCGAAACCTTAACATAGTATTTTCTTTTATATCCAACTACACCAAGCGTTGGTGAAGTTGTGAAACCTTTGAGGATCTGCGAGTTCGACCTGTGTGAAGTTGTATGGTGACATCGTCTCCAGATTCGGATCGACTATACGATCCTGGCGTCCATAAATATTTATTTAATATCGGTATAACTCCACGGTTCTCTAGAGTATCGGCTTTAAACGTGTGAGAGTTTTGATACGGTTAAACGGTTTAAAACATTTAATTTAATATTTTTATAGACTGAGTAATTTAATTTTAATTTCAACTTCATACTCCGAACGGTATTGGCTTTATCCCGACCCCCACTCACGACCATAGCTCGTACGACTGAGATATTAGCTGGCTGGTTAGGCAGTAGTAGGAACCGTATTATAAAATTTATTTTAAATTAAAATTATCACCGACCCGCTTGGTCACTTTTGACTCTTAGGATTTTAGTGTGTTTTAGGGGGTGATATAGCTTTGGAATAAGGTTTAGATTACTTTAAACAGTAAATTATAGTTGGCAAAATTAATAGAAAGTTTGTTGAACTTTCATTTGAGATTGACCCTAGGGTCAATTTCGACTGATAGTTTTTATTTATGATTTTCGGCTAAATAAATTAAAAGGAGTAACGTAGATGAATTGTACCTAACATAATTTAAGACAAAATTGTGACTAACCCCCCTCTTTTAAATAATAAGAATGAAATAAAATTTATAATTTTATTTTATTGTTGTTGGACAAAATATTTGTGTGTTCTTTTACAATATACTGCCTAGCTGTTGAACATTTTATGGTTTTATTTGATAACAACCCACTGAAGCTTGCATTTGGGGATTTTCTTCCTTTTCCCCAAAAGGGACAAAATCTCAAATGTAACAGTGGCGCACTCAACGTGTGTTTTGGTTAGGGATAGTGGTTATGTCTTATGCTGTAACTAAAAAGCCAGAATACCGATAGCGTTCTAGAACCGTGGGGATTATTAATTTTAAGAAAAACCGTCACGCGTGCATTGGCACGGATTCCTCCCATTTTTTTTTTTTTAATAACGAATTTTTATTCGTTCTTTTTTTTTAATATTGTGTCAATATGAAATTATTATTATTTGAACGATCTTAACACTAATTTTATTTAAATACCAGTGATATTAATTTAATTTTTTATATATACAAGTGTTAATTATATAAGTATTGTACTCAGCTGAACTGGATTATTATTTTATGACACAATAGGTTATTATGACACAATTTTTATTGGAATACAAATGTTATATTAATTTTTATTTTTCTAATACAAGCGTTGATTGTGGTGTTAGTGTATTCCTATAATTAAAATATTATTTGAACGATATTGACTGAGATTGACTTAAATACAATTATTTGTAAGTATTATTATTATAATATTGTGTTTGCTGCGGTTGTTACTGAATTCTATGGACTATTACTTACTTAAATTTATATCACCTAGTGAGAAAGCCAGCTCATATTTTAGTAGCATATTTTTTAAATTTTAAAATGCCACGCCTTATATTTTAATTTTTTTTTTGACTTGCATCAATTAAAATTACTTTTTACATTGCAATAAATACCTTTAAAATGCTAATACTATTAAATTTACTTTGCAATTTACGATTTTTTCTTTGTATGGTGAGTTGAAAACCTCCGTTGTGGTGTTTTTGTTTGTTGTTAGGGGTTGAAAAGTGACGATGGAGGGCTGTATATGCCTTGAAGTCACTCTATTTCAGCGCTAGTGGCTGTATATGCCACAGTGCTGGAATCCCTTGTGGTGTTTGGTTTCTTGTGAAAGGGGTTAATGGTGACGATGGAGGGCTGTATATGCCTTGAAGTTACCGCTGTTTTAGCGCTAGTGGCTGCATATGCCACAGTGCTAGAAGCCCTTTCAAGGAAGCTTGTTGTTTAAAAATTTTTGTGGTTTTTGACGTTTATCTACAAATAGGAAAGTCGACTTTTGGCGTGGTATCACAGTTCTTTTGTTAAGCTGGAGTTTTGTTTTTGTTTCTTTTTATTTTAAGTTTGGAGATTAGACACCATATTGAATGGGTCCAATCTCCGGACCGTTGGTAAGGCAACGTGGTGATAGTCCTGAGGAAGGTGGCCATTTATTGGCGGGCGTGTAGGCTGCTTTGATGGAATTCGGTTTTTTTTTTTTTTGTTGGATTTATTTAGGGGCGGTTAGCCAAACTTTTAGGTGGTGGTGAATATTTGTTGGTTTGGGTTGTGGGTTTTTTTTTTGGTTTACGGCTGCCCAGCCGTATAAGAAGTTTACTGGGCATTACTTTAAATATGTGCTTATAGGTAGGAGCATTTAGATGTTTGTGTATTGAGGAGGTATCGTTGGTTAGGAAGGGTAGACTTGGACGTGTAGACGATTCTTACATGTATTTATTATTTTATAGCTCTTTGGGTTTCGTCTTTTCCATGTTTGTAAATGGATCAGACCTAACCTGTAGAACATAATATAAACGTTTGGTGTATATATTTATTATTTTGTGCCTCTCTGGGCTTCGTCTTTTCCATATTGCTTAATGGATCAGACTTACCCAGTGGGATAACTGTAGGTCTATTTCAGTGACCTGTATAGTTAAATAAGCCATTCACCCCAGCGGATTAGTGACTGGTACCAAAAGCCTTAACGCGAGGCGTCAGTGCGGCTGGTGACACTGTAATAATAGGTTAACTGTATAGCCACCAGTTTTTATGTTTATGTAATAATATCATTATAACCATAATTAGTGTATTTAATATATATAAAGTAATCAATCATTTATAATCTAGTATTTTGGTAATATTCATATTGAACTCCTAAAGGTTTGTCTTTTCCATATTGCTTAATGGATCAGACTCACTTTGTGAGTCTATTGTGGTGACTTTTCAGTAACCAGTATTGTTAAAAAATTAAGCCATACACCCCAGCGGATCAGTGACTGGTACCAAAAGCCTTAACGCGAGGCGACAGTGCGGTTGGTGACACTGTGATAATATGTTAACTGCATAGCCACCAAGTTTTTAGATTTATGTAAGAGTATATTATAGTTGATATTATTATATTTATTATGTACATTAGTTTATATTCATATAGAAGTTTGTATATTTATTGGGATATACAAACTATATATATATGGGATATTTGTATATTTAAATATATATATATATATATATATATATATGAAGAATTGTCGTACACAAGTCTGCGTTTTGTTGTTTTTTTTACTGTCATAGCATATTGTATAGCTATTTACAGGAAAGTTTTGAGTTATTGTGTAGTGCAGCTACACGGGTAGGTTTTCTTTTGGTTGTTTGTGCTTGCTTGGTTGTTTGAAGTGTAGTGTGACGCTGGAGGGCCAGCGTCGAGATTTGCCCTGGTCGGTCAAATCTCTGGTGGTTGGGGAGGTACTGTTACGTTGTAAATTCAGGGCCCTGTCTGCCTTTACTTATCTACAAAAGAAGTTCGCAATGGTTGAATAGTACTTACCTGAAATAATTGCTTTAGAATGATCAAATGTCCAAAAACATTAGTCCGTGTAGCTTGTTTGAATTAAATCCATTTTTCTTCACATTAAAGACATGGAGCCTTGGCTGACACATTACAAGACACACTTTTCTTGCATTTTCAATTAAAACATATTTCTAAATCAGTTTTAGTAAGACTTAAACTTACATCTAAAGAGATTTTATTCCGTGTTTACGTTTTGTATTTGACATAACACCATAGACAAAATGACAGCCACCGTAGCGACGCCTAGCGGTAGCGGGGCGAAGTAGCTGTCAGCTTTTAATTTCACATAAAAGATTCAATTTTAAAAAATAGTCGAAACAGTTCTAATAATAAATTACATAATAAATTAATATGTATAATAATTACTTTAAGTAATTAAATTTAATTCAAGCAAATCCGGAAATAGAACTAATTTTTTCTATAAGGACTTTTATCTAGAACATTCGAACGGGAGTAATATTTTTTATATGGATATTGTCTCTGCCCGTAGGGGTTACCAGAGAGGAAACTAATACTCCTTAATATTAAGACAGGGTAATTAGTGAGTTAAATATCACAAAACACAATTTTAAATTAAAGAAAAATGCATTTCCCATTGCTAAACGTTAATTTTTTTTTAGGTCGTGTGTTGTTATTGTTGGCAAGTTCTGTTAGCAGAGGGCGAGTTGTGACAGACGTCATATTTGATGTTTTGTTAGTTTGAAGGAAAATTTTAAAAGAACAATTTCTTATGAATTACCCGACAATGGGAGTATAAATTATAAGCTGGCCTTCGATTTATAAGTGTCTCCGGCGAAAGGAGGGCTCAGGGCTGCCGAGTTGCGACGCCGAAACGAGTTCAATCTCTGGCGTGAAGTGGTGCGATGAGTTGAGATCAATGCACTCAGGTAGGCATGAGTCGTAGTCACCTTTTGTTTTAATCTGAGGTCGTAATAATGTAGTGGATTTGAGGCGTCATTAGCTTGAGAATATAGTCAACAAGTGTGTGGTTTATTTACAGGAATCCGTGCCACCACCAACCGGTCGTGACGCCGCTGGCAGCCACGCGTAGATATAGAATATCCTAGCGCGTGAGTATCTCAATAGCATTGTTTAAATATAATAAGCCGTCATACTAGGAAAGCAAATCGATACTTCATGGTGTCTGAGTCCTGCCTTGTCGCCAGGCGACGCAAGGCTCTTGGCCATGTGGCAGACGTGTCAAACCCCTTTATTAAGTGGATATTGCCCCATCCAACAGTAGTCTGGCATTGTTTAGTTATGTTTATTGGAATATCGTAGCCGTGTAGTGCCTTGTGTACTAGTTAAATGTGAAACAAAGCTAAAATTAAAACATGGTGTTAAATGTTAGTGTTGGAGTGTGAGTTTTTAGTTGTGCAACAGCGTTGGGAAGCTTTTGATAACCCATGGCGCTGCGAGTCCCTGGTTATGATAGGTTGCAGCCCCAGATACACAGATAGCAGACTGCGGGACCCTAATTTATGTAACAGTTCTGAACTAGGCGTGTAGTGTTATAAATAGGCCCCGTGTTGATAATTTCAGATGCTTCGAGAGGCCCGTCTCGCCGCCACGATTTAGAGCTGGGCCCTAAAGCCTGGACGCGAGACCTGCCTCTTCGGGGCACCAGCGGCCACCTGCTGCCAGCGAGCTGTCGCCGCACAGGCGTTGACGGTTTTTTTGTACCCCCACTCTGGGTTTAATCGTTCGTTATTCAGGAACATATTTTTACATTAGGGTTTCGAAACCTTAACATAGTATTTTCTTTTATATCCAACTACACCAAGCGTTGGTGAAGTTGTGAAACCTTTGAGGATCTGCGAGTTCGACCTGTGTGAAGTTGTATGGTGACATCGTCTCCAGATTCGGATCGACTATACGATCCTGGCGTCCATAAATATTTATTTAATATCGGTATAACCCCACGGTTCTCTAGAGTATCGGCTTTAAACGTGTGAGAGTTTTGATACGGTTAAACGGTTTAAAACATTTAATTTAATATTTTTATAGACGGAGTAATTTAATTTTAATTTCAACTTCATACTCCGAACGGTATTGGCTTTATCCCGACCCCCACTCACGACCATAGCTCGTACGACTGAGATATTAGCTGGCTGGTTAGGCAGTAGTAGGAACCGTATTATAAAATTTATTTTAAATTAAAATTATCACCGACCCGCTTGGTCACTTTTGACTCTTAGGATTTTAGTGTGTTTTAGGGGGTGATATAGCTTTGGAATAAGGTTTAGATTACTTTAAACAGTAAATTATAGTTGGCAAAATTAATAGAAAGTTTGTTGAACTTTCATTTGAGATTGACCCTAGGGTCAATTTCGACTGATAGTTTTTATTTATGATTTTCGGCTAAATAAATTAAAAGGAGTAACGTAGATGAATTGTACCTAACATAATTTAAGACAAAATTGTGACTAACCCCCCTCTTTTAAATAATAAGAATGAAATAAAATTTATAATTTTATTTTATTGTTGTTGGACAAAATATTTGTGTGTTCTTTTACAATATACTGCCTAGCTGTTGAACATTTTATGGTTTTATTTGATAACAACCCACTGAAGCTTGCATTTGGGGATTTTCTTCCTTTTCCCCAAAAGGGACAAAATCTCAAATGTAACACTTTTTTATTTCAATAGCTTCTCTGACCAGATTTAGTACACTTGGCGTTCTGTCGAAATAATCTGAAGGTAATAAAACTCAATCCAGTGATTCGGGCTCGAGTGAATAAGAAGTTCTGCAATAGCTGATTTGTGAGTGTCGCTATTCTTTGTAGCCTTAATGTACTCCTTAATGCGACAGGTTTTGTTTTGTTTGGCCTTCATAGGTAAAAGCTACCACAGCTGCAGTCAATTTTGTACACGCCAGGTTAAAATGAAATGCTCCTTTCTTCTTCCATCTCATAGGTGAAGTTATTTTAGTTCTCGTCGCCGTAGAGCACGCTATCGTTCGCGAAGCTTACGTCGGGAACGAAGTCATTGCACTCACGGTAAACACATAGCCACACCCGCACCCGAGGTTTAAAATTCAGTAGATTTACATACTTCACCAAGCCATAGTCAAGTTTCCAAGTCAGCGGCTCCACCTTCTGAGGCGTCGACTCTTGCTCATGCTTTAATGGAAGCGATAAAATCTATTCAACCTACGAAGTTACAGACTCAACACTATTTTATCTCTAACTTCGATCCTTCCTTATACAACATTGAAGTATGGTGTGAAGAGGTAGATCGCGCGAAAAACACTAACAACTGGAACGATCATGAATGTTTATCACGCGTAGCTTCCTGTCTCAAGGGCGATGCTAAGGTGTGGTTAAGCGAGTGGGTGACCAATGACAGGACGTGGACGAATTTCAAAAGAGAATTCAAAACGCTTTGTCCCAGTAAATTAAATTACGCGAATATTTTATTTAATGCAATGACCATGACATCGGATAGGTACCCAACGTATGCAGAGTATGCACATCGTACACTACTGCGTTTGAGAATAGTACAGGGACTCAGTGACGAGCTTCGAACACTTATTGTTATTCGTGGAATAGATAGTCGTAGTGGAATAGATAGATATTCGTGGAATAGAATGCACCTACTTTTGTATATTTGTGCTAGTTAAGTTAAGTGTTTCATTTATCTCTTTTTTAAATTAATTGTAAGTTTCTAATAATGTCACCGCCTACAAAAATTCATATACACATTCACTGGTTGACTGTTAGAGAACCTTATGGCATTAAGTCCGCCATTTGCTGTATTTTAGGCAATAAAGTTTAAATAAATAAATAAAAATAAATAAATAGTCCTCAAATCCGCGCGGCTGCTGCCAACGCCGAGCTTACTCCAGATAGCCTTGTTTCGTTCTTGTCTATTTACACGAAACCAATTAGTCGTGCAAACCAGTTTGTATCTTTTACTAACACTAAGAAGCGCTTACCTAATAGACCTAATACTAATATGCGCGGCAATGTGGCAATCAAATGTTTTAAGTGCGGGCAACGTGGCCACGTAGGACGATTTTGCAAGACTCACCCTACTCTTAACCCTGCTCAACCAGCCCACCATCTTAAAGGAGACCAATGAATTGGTAGCGACGGTAGCAGAGTTGGCTCAAAGATTAGGAAGAATAGAAAGAAACAAAGAACAACAAGGAAAAGAAAAGACTGTCCATATAAAGAATGTAAGTGACAGCACCGACTTTGAGAGAAATATCAGGAGAAGATTAGGGGCCATTGAGCAGTTACTAGCGGATAACCTTGCAGCAACAGAGAGATGTGAGAAGCTGCAAGGAGAAAACCAAAGACGGATAATTGAAAGCATAGAAGAAGGTCAGCAACACAAAGAAAAGCCGCAGAAGGCATCGTATGCTGCAGTGGCGGCAGAAGGCCGACGAGGAGCCACACCCAAGACTCTCCACTCCCTTATCGCAGAGTCCACTAACAAAGCCCTGACCGGCGATGAGATATTGGAAGAGGTCAGGAAGACGACGGCAGTGGACTCGAAAGGGGAGTTACAAAGAAGGATAGAGAAGGAGAAAACGTTAAAGATTGAGAGAGCGAAAAACAAGATGCCACTGGTAATAGTAAGATATGTTAGGGGGGAAAAGAAAGATGATCAGGTCGAAGAAGCAATTAGAAGGAAAATGGGAAAAATTAATGAAAAAGAAACCAAGAGTGGTGAAAAAGAAATAGAAGTAATGTTTGAGATAAGAACGAGAAATCCACATGTCGCTCATGTAGTGGTCAAGGTGACCCCCCAGATATGGCGGCAACTGACAGAGGCGGGGACTATCCAACTACAATGGGGATGCTCCAAAGTAGAAGATCAGTCCCTATTAATCCAGTGCTCCCGCTGCTTGGGCTACGGCCACATCAAGCGGGTCTGTGAGGAGCGGCTGGACAGTTGCAGCCATTGTGGGGGCAACCATCTATATGCGACATGTGAGAAGAAGGAAAGTCCCCCCAGCTGCCTAAATTGCACAAGAGCTAGCCAAGAAGATAAGGGCCATAACACTTTTAGTGCGGCATGCCCCATAAGAGCCAAATGGGATCGACTGGCTCGATCCAAGGTGGCATACATATGCTAATGGCCCCGCGTCAAATCCGGAACAGATAGGCAATGAATGAAAGGTACCAACAACGAGAGATGAGAACAACAACAACTAGGGAGTCGGCGCATACTACGGCCGACGGCTTTTACCTAGGGGTCTTGGACCTGGGGGAGAACGACGACCACAGGGTGACAGGAAAAAGTGCAGCCAAAGCAAATGGAGGAGATAAAGATGGTCTATACGACCCTCCATTCGTGGAGGCTGTACTTCTTAATGGGATTGGCTCGTTCAACCCCAGAAGACCCCGAGTATAAAGGGAAAGTATTTCATTGAAATAGATAATAAATAAAGAAAATAGGACAAAATATAGAAGCAAAGACCACACAAATGGCAGGATAAAAGTTCAAAATGTATAGTGTTAAGAAATACTAGAATAATATATATATTGTAATAAGAATTGTAAACATAAAAAGAATGCATTAGAAAAAGAAAAGAAAGAATGTGTGAGAAATGAATGAAAGTGAAATTACAGTCGAGCTCTTAAAGCTCGAGCTTATTAACCCCTCTCAAAAAAAGAAAGAAAATATGAAACAGAACCAAAAGTCCCGCAAAAAAGCGGGGAACAAATGCAAAAAAAAACCCTGCTCAACCCGGTCCTAGTAACACTTGTACATTTTGTAAGGGTCACATAGAGGCTAATTGTTTTGCGAAGTCACGATCAGATCCACGAAACCAACGCATTGTTAATCTTTGTACCTCTCGCCCCTACGCTTTCTCACGTGACGTCACTACTGCTGTGGTGGATGGCATTCCGGTTGACGTACTTATCGATAGTAGCGCCCTTGACGTATCCCTAGTTTCTTCTGATGTAGCACATGTCATGCCAGCCTAAATTTAGACGATGCGTGCTAAAAGGTATTAGCGATAAAGAAATAGTAGCAACGTCATATGTCACAGTAACAATTGAATTTAATGAAATACAGGGTCAATTTTGGACCCCCCGCCAAAATTTTTAGCGTGATCCTATAACAGCAGTACAGCCAAATAATCAAATAAAAAAACATATTTTTTGTCACATTTTTGTCTCAATTCTTTCTTACGAAAATTAAAATCATTGTCATCTAGCGCGCGGCCGTTTCGTTTTCAAAGCGCATGCGCGTGACCGCTATGACCCCATCTTTATTTTTGGCGGGGGGTCCAAAATTGACCCTGTATCTATATAGTAGACCTAGTGGTAGTTCCATCCGTTTACATGAGTGCACCTATTATAATAGACACTGACGTACTTAACCGCGACGGGATTACTTACATTAGGACTAAAGCTAAGCAGTATCTTACTCGTGATGACACACCCCATTCTAGTATTAACACCATTCAACCTGATCCTCAACCAGAACTAAATACGCCGCTGCAGAGTAAAGATTTAGACTCTCTTATGTCAGTTATACGCGAATTTTCTGATTTCTTGATATCGGGAACTGCTACTACCACGGTTAAAACAGGCAAGATGAAAATTAAACTCATAAGCTCTACGCCTATAGTATATCGACCCTACAAACTCTCGTATCGCGAGAAGCTTAAAGTCAGAGAAATACCCAAGACTTAGTGGACAAAGAAAAACTCAAAAAAAAATCGCTAAAAAGCACCGTTTTTCCGGACCCTAAATGCGCCGACCTTCCTTGTCATCTAAACGATACTACCGCGATAAATGATCATTTCTTAAATGTTCCAGGTAACACATCTAGAGACATTTCTAAATTAACATTTTATGAATTTAATAAACGTGTCCCTTCTTTTAATCTGGAACCTGTTTCTTCACACCAAGTGGGCAAAGCTATATTGTCATTTAAATCAAATGCAGAAGGAGTTGATGGCATTACTCTCGATATGGTTCTCCTAACGCTACCACAGAGTTTAGATGCCATAACTGTATTATTAATAAATCTATTACTACTTCTACCTTCCCTGATCAGTGGAAAACAGCGTTGGTTCACCCTATACCTAAAATAACAATCCTATCACTGTGAAAGATCTTCGTCCCATCAGCATACTTCCATTTCTGTCAAAAAACTTAGAAAGGATTGTGTACACACGGCAGCACATCACGCTACCCATTATACATATCTATAACTACGTTGTGGTATGGAGTGTTAGAAAGAAAGTGTCTTGAATTTAATTGGTGGAATTCTCTAGTTTATCAAAATTCCCGAATGGCGAATACAGGCGAATATGTCAAAAACTATCGGCCAATAGTAATTTATTCACGGGGGTTGGCCACGCCCCCTGCGCGGCCGCCACCGGGCCGGAATTTTTCTTCTGGAAATTTTAGTCAGTCAGTCCAGTCACACGTCACGGCAGCGACGCTCGCGTTTTGTAAACACCATCAATAAGTCTGTGGTAAACACAAAAATGGCACCTACTTTAAGTAGGGTGGAGTGAGAGCAAATAATTGCTCTAAGACGAAGTGGATGCCGAGTCAAACATATATGTGACCAAACTGGAGTAACGGTGAGTAATTTATTTTCATAAGAACCTACTACAAAATATAATTTGTTAGATGTTTGATGTTAGGTGTTAGAAAAGACAAAACAGTGCCGCAGGAGACCCGGCTTAACAGTGTTAGATTAATGTTTATTTGTAAACAAAAATGGCGGTTAACTTAACTCGTAACTTTCATCTAAATAGGTTCTGCTTTTTTATTTAGTTTCATACTATATTAGAGGAAGAAATGTTACTGTTTATTTGTAAACAAAAATGGCGGTTAACATAACTCGTAACTTTTATCTAAATAGGTTATCATGATTTTTTTATTTAGTTTCATGATAAATTAGAGGAAGAAATTTTACTAAGGGATGAATTATATTAAAGCGGGCCGTGCACGGGGCGCGTCCGGGCTCCGTCCGTAATGGCGGCTCCACATTATTAGTGCCGACACATAATAAATAATAAAGTGCCGTGACGCTCCGTAAACAGGCGTGAACGTGAATGTGGACGGTTTTCTTGGGGTTCAATCAGTTTACTCCAGACTATACTTCGATCGGTTACGATACAATGTATTTCAGTCATCTACCATCTTCTTTTTTTTTCTCTACGTCCATTTCGCGGCGGGTTTCACGAACGATTGTGAGCATCCCGTGAATCTGGAGGGCACGACTTGTGCCGTGAATTCACGGCACTTAAAGCCTGTATACACTTTGATTAGTGGTTAGTGCTCGTGACGAGTGCAAGTGCTTAGTGATAAGGAGTAAACACGTGTGGACTGGGCTGCGTTCTGTCGCTTCACTCGAGCGCACTCCGGCGCCCGCTCTAACCGTTCCGTGGCTTGGTGAAATTTTACTCTGATGGCTGTCAGAGCGTAGTTTCATCGGTTCTGTGCTAGTATATGTGTTCTGTGGTTCTGTGGCTCAGAGCGCAGCAACCAAACAACCATCAAATCGGATGGTTATTTTCACTCTGACAGCTATTTGACGTCTAAATCATTTAAAAAGTGTCAAAGTTTGCAATTTATGCACAATTCTACCCTTCCACCTAGAAGAGTTTGGAAGGGCCTTCCCCAAGGTTCAGTCCTTAGCCCTTTACTATATAGCGTGTATACTCATGACTTGGACCTTTCAGTGGATTGCTTTTGTAATGTTCTCCAATACGCAGATGACCTTGCTCTCTACGTAGCAGCAGATAATATCTCTGATGCCGAGAATAGACTTAACTCCGCAATTTACTATCTTAACAGTTGGCTTCTGGATCACGGCTTGTCACTTTCCATTTCTAAAAGTAGTGTGGTAGTCTTCTCGAGGGCTAGGTCTATTCCTGACATCGCAATATCTTGTGATGGATAATCGTTTCCAGTACATGATAGAGTGAAGTTCTTGGGAATGATATTGGACTCAAGAATGTCTGGTGCTCATCACTTAAAATACATTTCTGAAAAATGTGAAAAAAATATTAATGTACTGAGAGCACTTTCTGGAGTTTGGTGGGGAGCTCATCCATCCACCCAAAAGTTACTTTATAATGCTCTCATTCGCAGCCTACTGGATTACGGTTCTTTCCTACTGGAGCCATGTAATAAAACTTCTTTGGTTTACCTGGACAAAATCCAATCTAAATGTCTGCGGATTATCCTTGGCGCGATGAAGTCTTCACCTATAAATGCTATGCAGGTGGAGTGTCTGGAGTCGCCCCTAGAATTCCGTAGACAATACATTTCTGATAGATTCCTCTATAAAAGTTTCCAACTGTCATCTAACCCAATAATCGCTAAGTTACAAACTTTACATGAACTGATTCCTTCCAATGACTATTGGTCACACAAAAATCTACCGTGCTTGCTAATAAGTTATAGGAAACTCATTAATTTGCCTTCTCCTGTTTACCAGTGTAAGATCAACCCTCTCTTTGAAACTCCATATGAAGCTTTAATTTATCAGCCGGAAGTAATTCTCGACTTAGGTGTAGAAAAGAGCTCCGTGGCCGCTCAGAATCAACTCAATGAAATAGTATCAACTAAGTGGCCTGAATGGTTGACTATTTATACTGACGCATCTAAAATATCCAGTGATGGTCATGTCGGTTCAGCGGTCTGGATTCCTAAATATAAAATCATACTCAATTTTAATTTGCAGCCATTGCTATTCTAGAGGCCCTTAAATTTGTTCAGTCTCATACTATTTCTAAAGTAATAATTTTTTCAGACTCAAAAAGCTGTCTTGAAGCAATTATTAGTAACCAATTTCGCTGTAAAACTAAAGTTCAGTATATTTTGAAAATTAAAACAATTTTATTTGAGTGTCACCAGCAAGGTTTGCATATTGTCCTTGTTTGTTCCAGGCCATGTAGGCATTAAGGGCAATGAAACTGCTGATGCTTGCGCTAAGCAAGCTACTGTCAACGGTACTTTTACTCATTCTGGCTTATACACTAACGATGTCACATTAATAGCTAAGAAAGACCTCTTCTTGAACTGGTCAGATTACTGGAAAAAGAGCAGCGTTTCTAAAGGTTCACACTATGCCAACATCCAACCAGACATTCCCCATATACCATGGTTTTTTAAATATCGCAGTGCCAATAAGAGAGTCACTTCTGTTGTTTGCAGACTTAGATTGGGACACGTGTGTACTCCAGTTTTTTTGGCTAAAATAAGAGTGAAAGACAGTTCCTTATGCGAGTGTGGGCTTGACGAAGGTACAACAGAACATATATTTTTTAATTGCCCTAAAAACAGCCCCTCCTTATACTCCCTTCTCCCTCCGTGTATCCCTCGGCCTACTAATTTTAAATCCGTATTAGCGTTCGTAGATACTGATTTTGTCAAAGTCCTGTGTTCGTTCATTAACACTAATAATATTAAATTGTAACTGCAAATCTTTATCTGCTTCACTCACTTACTAATCCATCTATTTGTTACTGTTACAGGTATCTCAACAGTCAAACTCGCTAGACAGTTCCTCAAAATTAATAAATCTTATTTTCTGACAGTTCTCTTGTATGAGCATAACGCCCTAAAGTTTAAAGCAGAGTCACAAACAAAAACTAAACCACATTGTCTACCCAAAAACTAGACACTGGCTAAATCATAGCGAGCCATCAAATAAGAAATTGAAATTGCAATTTATGTCAAAACGTCTCGAAAAATTCCGCCTGTTGTTTGGTTGTTTCGTATTGTTTTACTATTTAATAATTCTGTTATTTAAGGTATAAAAGTGGAAAAAATGGAGACAGAAGAATGTTTTCTCGTACTGGACAGGAATACTTCAGAAGAGGTTATAAAAACAACTTGATTGTTCCGTGGCCTGGTTGCAACTCAAACGAGTTAAACTTTAACCAAACAACTACACCCAAAACGACGGAACGCACTCCAGCGATTGATTAGTGCGAGTGGTTAATATAGTTAATTAAAGTAGCCCGCGTAGTAAAGTGATACGTGGGTTCTAAAGTTTCTTCATTATTTCTTGCAATTGCAAGTGCGCTTCTTGACGTGCGTACTAAACACAGCCACTTGACAAAATGGACACTACTCGCACTACACATCCTGCACTAATCACTCGCAACTAATCACCTGCACTTGCACTGTCGCACTTATCAAAGTGAATACAGGCCTTAATGTGGAGCCGCCATAACGGATTTTGTGAGAATGCAGATTTTTCATTCTTCTTTAACCGTAAAGTGTAGTAATACGAGAAATAGTTAGCCATAAAATTATAATTTTGTAAGGTAATCACTGTTTTACACGGGACGAACAAACTAACACCAACTTGTGCTGTTGTTTTATTTGATAGTAGGTGTTACCAATGGTGTATTAAAACAAACCCTAATTGACGTTTTCTTTCAGCGAAAAACGGTATATTTTTGGCTTCGCCGATGGGAAGAGTCTGGGTCCCTAGAAGCTCACCACCGTCAGCACTACGAGAGGGCTACGACGTCTGAGGAGGACGCGGCCGTAGTTGCTTCACACTCTGCTGATCCCTTTTTGAGCACAAGAGTGTCTTCTTCTAATTATAGCGTGAGTATATCATAACAATTACCTACCTTGTTTTAAACTCTATTGAAATTAACACCTATTAAACAAAAGTGGGATTTAACTTGCTATTCTTTCTACCATTGACTTGGCTGACCAAAAAACCACTTACTGCATGTGTATTTGATGAATTTTTTGATGAAGGTTTTAGTTAAATTATTAAAATAATAAGCTCAAATGCCTTCGCACTTCTTGAGAATGACTTTTTGACAATGAGTAGTCATTGCATAATCTTAATAATTTATTAAGATCCTTTTAAACACGTTTTAAATATCTTTACAAATAAATTAAGTAAAGAATTCAATTTATTATTTACTATGACTGTAAAGTTATATTGAACATGGTTTGTAGTAGGGTGATAATGTTGATTTTTTTTTTTTTATATCTTGATAACAGAAGCTATGGCTAGATTTAAATAAAGTTTGAATAAGTATATTTTTCTAAACAAAAACAATTAAGTATACTAGAATTGTTAAGAGGGTTTACGCATTTCGGTTTCCCATACAAACTTCCAAGTCGAAGTTTTTAAAAACCATTAATCCAATTTTGATGAAACTTTGTATGCTAAAGTAAAACACAGGGATCTAAATAGTTTGTTGAAAACATTTTAAAAAACGTTCATTTAGCTGAGTTATTGTGATTTAAAGTCTACTCTAGAAAGTTTAAAATCGCAATAACTCACTTAAGTAAACGTTTTTTTTAAATGTTTTTAACAAACTATTCAGATCCCTGAATTTTACTTTAGCATGCAAAGTTTAATTAAAATTGGCTAAGTGGTTTTTAAATATTTCAGCTTGGAATTTATACAAATATAGGAAACCGAAATGCGTAAACCCTCTTAAATCAATGTTTCCATAAATAAAAACCTCCAAAATTTGGGAAAGTTGTGAAGTGCCAGCTATTTATTGCATAATCATAATAATCAATTGGGGGGTCCCAATTGCATGTTTACTACCTATATATCCTTTAAAAAAGTTTAAAAAATTAAATTGATTAATTACTATGTGTAGACATGGTTTGTATAGTAGGATGATCCGAAGAATATATTTTTATCAAATATTTGGCTTTGGATACATTTAACTACCTATAATATTAACTACATGCAGTAAAATAATTCAATCAGTGTTTCCAATACCTATTATTTTAAGCCAGGTTACAGACTGTGTGCCAAATTTCATGTGAATACATATTCAGCCTTTTTAACCAACCATAAAATATTTTACATTTTTAATAGAAATATAAAGGCGGCCGACTCAACCTATACCAAGAGGGGACAGCGAATGTGACGTACTGGCGGAAATCCAAGACTTCCGATCGGAAATAACATTGCGCTTTGATGAACAGGCTCAACAGTTCACACAATTTTGTAACGTTCTTTCTAACACCAGGAACGAGTTAGCCGATGCTCAGAAGAAAATTAAGGTCCTCGAAAATAAGGTAAACACACTTGAGAGCTTAGAAATTAAAGTACATGAACTGGCCACTCATAATCTCGTCTTATCGGAGCAACTACAGTCACTTACTGAATCTTTAAAACCGCCTGTGACGACGACGACGACGGTGCGTAGCTGTACGAGTGAGGGCAATATCGACGAGTGTGGGGCCACAAAACGTATTGAAACGTCGCCGCCGCCAGCGCCAGCGCCACGCCCTGCAAGGCTCGCTAGAGTGTCAGTGAATTCTTCAAATCAAGAACGAAAAGAAGATACAAGTGATGATGATGACAGAGCAGACAAAAATGGTTGGAGAACAATGGTCAAGAATAATAATAAAAAGAAATTAGAAACCAAAAAGGTGCTTATGGGAGAAAGCTCAACATTGGATTTGCAAGCTGTGCAGCGGAAAAAACATCTTCATATATGGCGTTTGTTGCCGAGTACAACGGAGGAACAAATACAGACACACGTTGTAAAGGTCTGTGGGCCAGGAGTTGATGTTAAAGTCGAAAAGATAAAACATAAGACTGCCAGGGACTATACGTCATTCATTGTCGGCGTCCCGGAAGGAATGTTTGAAAAATTAAATCAGCCAAGTATATGGCCTCAAGGAGTCGAATTTAGTGAATGGATTTGGTTTCGGAGATCTAGAAATGAAGCAAAAGAAGAAAGCTAGAATAACTGAAATATTTTATCAGAACGTTCGCGGTCTAAGAACAAAAACCACGAAATTTTTATCTTTACTTGAATCTGCTGGTTCCGATTTATTTGCAATTACAGAGACTAGCTGCAATGCATCAATTCATAATGCCGAGTTTGTCCTACCGGGCTATGAAATATTACGCTGTGATCGAGTTGATGGCCGTAAGCATGGAGGTGTTTGTTTAGTGGCCACACCGCGGTTCGAGTTGCGACAAATACCCACTCCGGACAATGTTAACTTGGATACTTGTGCATTTGAAATGGTTTGTGCTACCGTACATATAAAAAACAAAATGTTATTTGCATGCTGCGTGGTATATATTCCGCCAAAAGCAGATACTGATAACTATATGATAATGTTTAGTATTATTGAAAAAATATGTAGTAAATACAAAAGTAATGTTATAGTATTAGGAGATTTTAATTTATTTTCGGCTAGTATTGATGTCTGTAATTATTATGAATATTTAATGTCATTTTGTGAATTCATTCAGCAAAATAGTGTACCAAATTGCAATGGTAGGCAGTTAGATCTTGTTTTGAGCGGGGGCGGGGTTAGCGGCGCGGTGTCAGTTAGCGAGGCCGAAGGCTTGCAGCCCGTGGACAGTTACCATCCGCCGCTCGCCATCTGGGTTGGAAGTGCTGACTCCGGCATCGGCATGCACAGTTCGCAGGGTGACCGGTTAAACTATTCGCGTGACAGAAAATGGAATTTCGCTAAAGCCGATCTTCTTTTATTGTATTTTAATATTTCATGCATAGATTGGAGTGAACTATACAGTATTAAAGATCCTGTGGAATTGTTAAACTATTTTTATAACACTTTTAATAGATTAATTGACGATTGTGTTCCAGTAAAAAAGCCAAAGCATGAAAACTCGAGGTATTGCTACCCTGAGTGGTACACGGCCGAGATAATTCGTGACATACAGGTGAAGTACAGACTACATAAGCGGTATAAGGCGAGTCGATCAAGTGAGGACTATAACGAGTTTTCTCGGTGCAGGGCACGAGTTAAGAGGGCGGTGAAACTCGCGCATGACTGTTATATGGATCGGGTGCAATATAATCTGGCACAAGATCCTAAGGCGTTTTGGAACTTTGTAAAAAGTAAAAGAAATAATTCGCAAAAACAAAAACTAACGCAAAAGTGTTTTATCTGCGTTTGAGGGGGCGCATGAACTGTCAAAATTTTTTTGCTCCGTGTACAACCCTGTGCCCGCGGTGCTGGACGTAGACGCTGCCGTTGCTTCGGTGGGTGCCAGCAGCGCGCGCGTTCAGGTGCACGAGCTGCGGGAAGCAGACGTGTGCCGCGCGCTGTTGAAGCTTAAGCCAAAACACTCCACGGGCCCGGACGGTATACCACCTTTTGTGTTTAGAGATTGTCGTGAGGTACTTGCTGCTCCGCTCGTACACATCTATAATGTTTGTTTCGATTGTGCAGTTTTTCCCGACCGATGGAAGTTGACTAGAGTTGTCCCGGTGCCCAAGAATAGTGGTACGGAATCAAGTGACTATAGGCCGGTGGCAGTCCTGAGCACAGCAGCGAAAGTTTTCGAGTCAGCGATACATCATTCTTTGTACTCACAAGTTAAAGCTCAGTTATCTGACGAGCAGCACGGCTTTCGTCCTGGGCGTAGTACTACGGGGAATCTGCTCCAGCTGATGATGCAGGTGGCACCAGCGGTGGACAGAGGTAGTCAGGTGGATGTCATATATTTCGATTATCGAAAGGCATTCGATACAGTCGACAATGATATCCTGCTCATGAAACTGGCTCATGTGGGCTGCACGCCGAAAACGCTCTCATTTTTTGCCAGTTACATGAAGAACAGACGTCAGTATGTCAACTGGGACGGCCATAACTCGGAACAGTATTATACTAGATCGGGAGTCAGTCAAGGGAGTAATTTAGGACCTCTTGGATTTGTTTTAATGGTAAATGACTTACCGGGTGTCACCTTAGATTCAACTTGCCTTCTTTTTGCTGATGATCTAAAGCTGGTATTGGAAATAAAGCATGCTTCCGACTGCGTAAAAATGCAGGCGGATATTGACAGGGTGGCGGATTGGAGTCGTAGGAACCGGCTGAGCTTCAATCTTTCAAAATGCTCAGTAATGTCATTCACTTTGTCACGGGACCCAGTTCGTTTCCAATATTGCTTAGATGGTGCTCCTTTGCAGCGGGTGACGAAGGTGAGAGACCTTGGAATCCATTTTACTACCAATCTGTCTTTTAGAGAGCATGTAATTAAGGTTTGCAAGAAAGCATACCGTAACTTGGGATTTATGTCACGTCAGTGTGAGGGATTTACAAATTTAAATGCAATTAGAGCTTTGTATGAAGCGTTGGTAAAAAGCCACTTGGAATGCAATGCATTTATTTGGAGTCCTCATGAGGCGAAATATAAATTAATGTTGGAGCGAATACAAAACAAATTCACAAGATTTCTTTATTTCAAATTATATGGAGTATATCCCTTTTACCCATTAATGTATCCGACATTATTTGTTCTCGGCATGGTGGGCTACAATAAATTGGAAGTCCGAAGAGAGTTAGGGCTGGCTATATATGTAATAAAAATATTACGTGGGTATTTGTTTAACCAAGGAGTATTGCAATGTATAAAGTTGTGTGTGCCGGACCGGTACGTGTGGCGCAGGCGTCGGCCACCACTGCTCGAGGTGCCAAGGGCGCGGACTAATATTTTAAAAGAAGCGCCATTTACCCGAGCCTTGCGCAATATTAATAGGGTAGCTAATGATGTTGACATATTTAACTGCTCTCTGAATGAATTCACAAAAGTCACATTGTTTGTTCTTTGTTACAGAAGTAGCTAAAAAGTAAGTAAATACACAGTGTAGTTACTTACTTTACTGAATGTGTCCTGAATATTTTATAGTAATAGTAAGTTTGTAAATAGATAAATAAAAAATATTTGTTTGTAAATAGGTTAGGTTAGAAAGTTTTATAAGTGCTTGTACTATCGCATTGGATTTTTTTTCTGTAATGGTAGTATTAAGTTTTGTTGTTTCAAATAAATAAATAAATAAATAAAAATAATTTTAGAGACCGTTGGATATTTTATGTCTACAATAAAAAAGAAACATTGACATAAATTGGGTGAAATCACTAAAAAGTCACACACAATCCTAAAGTTGGTCCTCTGATTCCTGATTAAGTTTTTAAATTTAACATATTTACTGTATAGTTAAAATCTTTAGTTTAATGAATTTACTTTACTTTTTTCTTTGTTTTAGGTTTCCATGGACACTATCCGGAGAAGATTAAAAGAGGCCGGGAAGAAATGCAGCAGACCTGCGAAAAAAATTCAATTATATGAACATCATAAAGAGGCAAGAGTTAGCTTTTGCTTAAAATTTTACAACTTTGACTGGGATAATAATATAGTTATTTTTGTTGACGAAAAAAGGGACAACGGGAAATAAAGAGGACCCCAGTAACTATCGACCAATTTCAATACTACCAGCAAGTAAGATTTATGAAAAAAATATTCTCAAACAGTTAGTGGAATACTTTATTTTAAATAATCTTTTACATAGTAAGCAAGTCGGTTTTACTAAGGGTCGTTCCACTACTGATGCAGGTGTTGCTCTAGTAAAACATATATTTGATGGCTGGGAGGAGTCTCATAACGCTCTTGGAGTTTTCTGCGACCTGTCCAAGGCTTTCGATTGCGTTGAGCACCGGAAATTGGTGATGTAGTTAAATTACTATGGTCTCAAAGGTTTTGCGCTTGATTTGATAAAGTCTTATCTCAGTTCTAGAACACAAACTGTCTATGTCAATGGAACTAACTCATCTGGTTCTCAAGTAAAAAAGGGAGTTCCACAAGGGTCAATCCCTTTCTTACTTTTGATATATCGCACCCCTAGATGTAAACTCCGGTAAGTCAAAAAAATGCGCAATTGAGTTAGTTACATATTCGATCTCCTGATTTTACGCTCAACCCGAGAATATAACTCCCATATCTTCAATCGTTACCGTTGCCGAGAGATGGCGCTACGCGTACCTTTAGGTGAATTAACTCGCGTCAATGGGCGCGGTCACTACGCCGCCATTTTTAGTTACCAGCTGGACGTGAAGTAAGAAGGTCGCTTTTCAAGCGGCGGATTTTGAGTTGCTGGAGTTTACATGAAGTTTAACAGGTAAGTTTCTTGTTCTAATTCGAATTGACGGGGTTTTGTTGATGTTTAGGTGCTAGAAGTAATCGATGAATTTGAGTTGCGGGAGTTTTGATGATTGTTTGTAGTCAAATCAAAATAAGAACTTTTTGATGACAGAAAAAGTAAATTTATAGTTGCGCTAGTTTTGTTGAAGGAATGTTTGAATGGTTTTTACTTGGAAACTTAATGATATAAACTACTTATGAAAATAGAGAATTGCATAACTTTTTTTGTATTCTTAAATCAAATCAATTATTATTTATGAAATTGGATACATACACGTGATAATTGCTTTTTTTGAGTTGTTTGAATTTACGTGATTTATGTTTATGTTTTTTTTATGTTTTAGACAATGAAAGGGCGCGGAAAACGTTTACTTGACATGGTTACTGATAGAAGAAAGGATCCCGAGCCTATCGAAGATGAAGAACCTTGCCAGTTAGGAGAAGATCTCAGCAAGCTGTCCAAAAATTGCTCCCAGTCAACCGGAAATCGTTCCGAGCCAGCCGAAGATCTCTGTCAGCCAGCGGAGGATCCTGGCCGCGATGCTGAGAAGGAAGCAGGTAACACGGCTATGGAGTGTGATTTACCAACTAAGGATTTAAGGTCAGTTCCGTCACCAAGCATTCTAGAACCTGATGCAGACCTTGACGATCAACCTGCTCGAAATGATGAACGGCGAAGAGTTCCTGAGCGACGGTATGCGATCTCACCAGTCAACAGTGGTGATAAAACAGATTTCGATGATTCAGACGCTGACCCGCACTACGTAATCCCGATTCAAAAAAGAAATATTATATTTTCTCCTCCGCGCATATTATCCCCAACTCCACCTCAAATAACACGACCTCGTTCCCGTTCATCTTCATCCAGCAGTTCGTCAAACTCAAGTGATAGCTCGAGCAGCAGTTCAAGTAGCAGTTCGAACACCAGTAGTAGCTCAAACAATGAACACAATGCCATTGGCCCTGATCGCGAAATTCAAAATCAGAATGAAAGTACTTCTTCAGGCCCTAATCAAAACAACCCAACGGATAATAATGGGACAGCACCGCGTGAAGAAACAGTCGCAGGAAAGAAGAAACTCAGGAGACCTGAGACTTGGAAGAGCAATATTGCTAAAGTGCTTAAAAATTCTGGCAAGGCATACAAGTCGCGTGGAAAATTACAAAAAGAAGTCCCGCCTCGCCAAATGCGATCTCTTTGCGGCGAAAATTGTCGTCTGAAATGTAGCGAAAAGCTCGACACAACAGCTCGCCAAGAATTCTTTGATACCTTTTGGCGTCTTGGTGATCTCCAACGACAACGCGAGTTTATTGTGCGTCATAGTCAGGAAGTAAAGCCAAAATACAGATACTCGAGCACGCAAAACTTTCGAGCACTAAATACGGCATTTTACTTCGAAAAAGACAACTCACGAATTCGCGTCTGCAAGGTTTTTTTTAAAGCAACTCTTGATTTGGGCGATCAGTTCATAAAAACCGCACTCATTAAAAAGACCGATACTGGGTTCATAGAAACAGACCAGAGGGGAAAACATAATAAACATCCGACGGTTGACCCAACTGTTAAACAAAGTTGTGGAATTTATCGATGCGATTCCACGGGTGGAATCGCATTATCTTCGCGCCCAAACCACAAGACAGTATATACAAAGTGACAGGTCTTTAGCAGACATTTACCGAGACTACAAAAGTTTACGCCAGGAAAATAAGTTACCGTTTGCATCTGAATCAACATTCCAGCGCATTTTCAATGTTCAATTCAACATTGGTTTTTATTCTCCGAAAAAAGACTTATGTGATTTGTGCGAGAGTTATACAAACGCCAACAATGAAGAAAAGAACCAGCTACGACAAACGTATGAACAACATCTGATTGAGAAAGATCTGGCACGAAACGAGAAAGAAAAGGATAAAACTGAATCAGCTGCAATAGTATCTGTTTACGATCTCCAAACAGTAACGCCAGTCCCGAAAGGACAAGTGTCTGTGTTCTTTTACAAGTCCAGAATTAATTGCCTCAATTTTACTATCAGCGATTTGCACGCTAAGAATGTAGACTGCTTTTTTTGGGACGAGACTGAGGGAAAACGCGGTGCGGTAGAAATCGGAAGCTGCGTTTTAGCTTTTATCGAAATGCAGCTAAATGACCATCCTGACGAAGACAGAAATCTTATTTTCTATTCAGATAACTGCAGCGGACAGCAAAAAAATAAGTATTTGTTGTCTGCTTATGCGTACGCAGTTTCCCATAATACGAGGGTCAAGAGTATCACTCATAAATTTTTGATCCGAGGCCACACGCAGAACGAGGGGGATAACGTGCACAGCGTCATTGAAAAACAAGTGAAGAGACACCTCAGATCAGGTCCCATTTATACACCACTGCAATATGCTACCCTTATTCGTACTGCTAAAAAAACAGGGAAAGCCTACAAAGTGCACGAAATGTTTCACGAGAGGTTTTTTGATTTAAAAACGCTGCAGGAAGGTTGGGGCTCTAATTTCAATAAAGACATAAATGATCAACCCATTAAATGGAACGAACTTAAAATAATTAAAGTGACCCAAGAGGAACCCACAGCATTTTTCTTCAAAACATCCTATGCAGAGACGGAATTTAAAAAATGTGTAGTGAATAAGAGAAAAGCCACTCGTACAGTGAGAGCATTATCAGAGTTTCCAACCAGTTTAAGCAGAGCTTACACAGAAAAAATTACTTTGTCGGATGCGAAAAAAAAGACATTAAAGAGCTGGTCGATAAAAATATAATTCCGAAGTTGTACTACGACTGTTATTACAAAAATATTCTGTAAACCAAACCTTATAATTATTACACCAAAATAGTTTATATTTAGCATGCTATTAAGAACGATACATAAGGATCTGATCGGAAACTATTCTTTAACATTTTGCCTACGATGCAATAAAGCCTAGTTTGAGCAATTGGAGTGTAATGCCATATTGTAGTCAAGTATGTTAGTGAAATTTTAACAAAACTGTGATTTGTAACCTCAGGGTATTAAGTAATATTAGTTAGTTAAGTAAAAATGCGACTGAAAAAGTAATTAAGAGACTGTTTTTTAATTAAATTAGGCAAAAAGTGTTAACCTATAAGAGTGTTTTTTTTTATAAAGTAAAGATTTAATTTCATTATTCTTAATTTTCACGCTGAATAGTAATTAATAGTTTTAAGTTACTTGAGTCAAAAGAGGCTGCATTTAATTTTGTTTCATGATACAAGTAGGTACCTACTACGTTTGTTATTAAATGCATAAGTAGATATGGAACTGAATACCAATGTTAAACTACTTCTAAGAAATAATTTCTATTCATAGTTTGTAACATTGATCTCATTTTATAATAATAATAGTAATACCTAGTATTAAGTATGTTAAAAAGTGAGATTTGCTTAATTATCTATTATAAATTAGATTTTGTATGCCTAAGTCGGCTTGCACAAACTTTATAACGCTACATATATATATATATATTTCCAACACTCACACCAATTATCTAGCCCAAGAGAAGCTTCGAAGAAACTCGTGAAATGGTTACTAGACAACGGATAAACATACTTAAAATACTTAAACACATACTTATTATACATAGAAAACACCCAGACCCGAGACAATTTAGAAAACCAATAATTTCTAAATTGACCCGACCGAGGATCGAACCCGGGACCTCAGAGATGGCGACACCATGAAAACCGGTGTACAAACCACTCGACCAAGGAGGTCGTCAAACATAAATGACTGATTAAACCGGTGCATGGTGCGATTCAACCTTAGTATTTTTTTTATAAATAAATTTCAATTTAACCATGAATTAGTTTTATTACAATCATTCCTGTGCTGTGTATTTTTAGATTACCAAAATAATAGTTTAGTTCACCCATTTAAATCATCATCATCAGCAATCAGCATGCATTAGTCCACTGCTAGACAAAGGGCTCTCCTATGGTAGGCCACAATACTCTACTCTGCCTCCAAACTCCATCAGCGAACCGCTTCAGATCCTCGGGCTGGTGGGCATAAATACTAGTAACTCAAAAAAACGCCAAAAATATCGCCCCAATTTTAGCATGAAAACAAACGTAACTACTTTTTCCTTCAAGTAAACTAATGTAACTCCACTTTATGTACAAAAAAACTTGATAAAATCTAGGGCTAAACTAACTCAAAATATCCAAATTTCTTAGGCTCTAAGTGGACAATTATAATATGACTTTGATCAAATAATTATAAAAAAATATATCTTCCCGAGTGTATTTTTAGATTTTTCCTACCTATCATAGGCATCTTAAAATCAGTTCTTCGTCATTTCTGAAAAATATAGTTTTTAGACTTACCGGAGTTTACATCTAGGGGTGCGATATATTAATGACCTTCCATTCTTTGTAGAAAACTTCTGTGATATTGTATTGTTTGCAGATGATACTTCACTCATTTTTAATGTGACTAGGTCTAAGAAAAATTATAACGATATTAACAATGCTCTCTTAGAAGTACTCAGTTGGTTTACTGTTAATAATTTACAGTTAAATGCTAAAAAAACCAAATGCATTAATTTTACACTACCAAATGTTAAGACCGAACAAATTGATCTAAGGATAAACAGTGATAAATTAGATTTGGTAGGTTCGGTTGTTTTTCTAGAGATAACCCTTGACTCAAAACTTCAATGGAATCCTCACATATTGAAATTGGCCGGCAAACTCAGTTCTGCTGCTTACGCCATTAGAAAAATTAGGCAGTTAACCGAAGTTGAAACTGCTAAAAGGTTTACTTTAGTTATTTTCACAGTGTCATGTCATATGGCGCCCTACTGTGGGGAACAGCGGCTGATGTTGAAACTATATTTATTTTACAGAAACGGGCAATAGAACCATCTATAGACTAAGCTCACGAACTTCTCTAAGAGATATTTTTAAAGAAGTTGGTGTTCTTACAGCAGCATCTCAATTTTTTTTGTGCGCTGCAATATTAACTCATTCGCTAAACACAGTGACGTACACAATTTCAGTACTAGAAATAAGTCAAAACTTATGATGCCCCTGTTCAGGTTACAGAAGGTTCTCGGCTCTTTCTTGGGGCAAGGTATTCACTATTATAATAAAATACCAAGTACTGTACTAGTTACCTTTACATAAGTTTAAAAATCATATAAAATCTTATTTACTTAAGAAAGGTTATTATACAGTTAAGGAAGAAGAATACAAAACAGCCTGGTAATGATAAAATAATCACATTATATTATTTTCTTAAGTCCATTTTCTTTGTAACTAGCTCATACCCTGGTATGATAGCCTTTATCAGCAGTGTCTTACAGACAAGAGGTACCTACTCAAAACTTATGTTGTGTAAAACGTTGCCTAAATGTTTTCTTGCTTGCTTCATTGGAGTTGCTCGAGTGTGTCATGCTCTCTCAAAGTGTCTCTGCGGTGGTGGCATGTGCGTCGGGTCGTTACGTTCCCTAAAACGTGGTTGAGCGAAGCGATGGCTAATTCACATGTCATACTCGTGAACGGGTGCCGCCTGTGGAGGCTGGTCTGCTCTTGCTAACTTATTTTTATTATTAGTATATTAGTAGTCATAGTCTTACTTTTTTTTCTGTACTGTAAGACATTGATAACATTGATTATTTTATATTGATGAATACCTGAACTTTTTATTTTTATTAATATATTTTTTATTTTTATGTCCTTGTAGTTGTTTTATGTTTTTATTATTGTAATGGAAAGTGCCCTTCTATGATAGGGAGGGCATTTTTCAATTCTAATTGACGGTGTAAAAGAAAGGGAGAAAGGAAATGCCCTTGCTGAGTTTCTTGCCGGTTCTTCTCATTACAAGGCTCCCGCCCCATAGTTAGACTTACGAACCGATGGCATAAATAACATTCATAAGTGCTGTAACCTAAACATGGCCTAACCTGAATAAATGATATTGAATCTTGAAGTTATGTTATGGAATTGTGATAATGAACCCTTGTTTTGAAGTCTGCTAAAAACGCCCAGTCAAATTGTAATGTTCTAAGAAAATAAACTCTTGCCTCTCATTTTATCCCTTAGCCGGCATTTGACGTAATAAGACGTATTTTTAATTTAATAATTACTTTGAAGTATTATAATTAAGTTTATAACCCTAGAGTTACTTTAGATTTGGATGGTTTATTTAAATAAATTTTATAAATGTTTTCGTTCTATCATTTAATTGTTGGAGAATGTTCAGCTTATTGTGCTCTGTTTCTTAATTTCTTTTCCATGTATTTGTTATCAGAATAATAATGTGATAGGTTGAACCTTTGATATTATATTAGCTATAAGTATCGATCAAATTCGGGGTAATTAATCACCCTGAATACCTATTTGTGTAATTTATTTAGAGTAGTAAGTTTATTAAAGTTCCTACTATTTTATTGGTTAATAAATCAGAGAGTTTAAATATATTGAAGATTATAATCAATAAATGTTTATTTGTGTTAGTTTATTGTTTTTATTTTTCTAAGTTTAAGTTCGAAACTCAATAAGAGCCTTATTACAATATTTTGACAGTTATTCGTTGACTATTGAACATTTAAAAGATAATAGAAAATCAAAGACCGCGTTGTAAAATTTCTTCTTCTTCTTCTTTATCGAGTGGCTGGTGAGGCCTGGTGTCAGAGTTTTTACAAGCCGCCATTTAGGTCTCTGACTTGACTTGTTGCTATATTTACGACAACAACTGTGACCAACGGCTTTACGTGCCTTCCGAAGCACGACCAGACCGGAACAAGTATACAAAGATATGTTCCGCTGAAAATTGAACCCAGTCCTCCGGGTACCTATTGTAAGCAGACTTACTAACATTCAACCACGGATAAGTCTGTAAAATTAATAAAGCTACAAGTATGCTCTAAGTAATTATCATTATATCAACACTTTTTGGGACATAACAATTAACCCCACGTGCTATTGTCCACGTGGGAGGCCTGTGCCCATCAGTGGGACGTTTATTTGCTGATGATGAACAATTAACCCCTTGAGCATCGTAAAACCAGACACAATTGAAAATCAATTGTTTCGTGACCGCCGGCGGTCTTATGATCCTTGACCTATTATAGTGTTTCCTTACTTTTTGCATGTTTCATGTTTTGCAGAATTCACACGGCTATTAATAATATTTCCCACATTCACACAAATTACTTAGCTTAAAGTAAGCACTGTAAGGCTTGTGATATGGATACTAGGTAACGGATACACTTACATATACAATACGTAGATAATATAGATATAAATACATATAAACACCGACTCGGTTCAAATTACTCGGTAAAAAATTACCATGTTCATCACACAAATATTTGTTCGTACCAGGATTTGAACCCGGGACCTTTGGGGTTGGAAGGCAGGATCTCTGCCAACGGGCCACATCGGTCTTCGCTTGTGCTTGAGTCACTATGTTTCACTTTATTTATTTTATAAAACATTATGGCCTCAGAGTATCATTTGGTCTTTTATACTTATACCCCAGTAATCACCACCTAACTGTCAAAATAATTTTCGAATTTCTTATCAATTTCTATTCTCTTAATTTTATTATGTTGTTTTAAAGCTGGCCACTGACGATCAGTTTTGCGCGTCAGTCCCAGGCGTAAAACTGTAGCGCCACTCCAAGTGGTTTTACGCCAAACAGATTTCCCCACTCACTGGCGTCACTCCGGCTCGTCGGTTCTCGACCGGCCGGTACAATCAATTTTGAACTTTATTGCTTGGTTCTAAGGATCAATATTCATTGGAGAAATTCGAACTGACGCGATTGGAGTGACGATCAGTCGATCACACACGGTCAGGTGAGAGTAGCCTACTCTTGAAACAGAAATGCATTAATCAATTTCCAATCATAAATCTAAAATATGTCAAATGGCACTTTTGTAGGCGACAATAGCGCCGCCACATTGGAATTAAATTGCGTGGAAATTGATTGAACAAATTATTATCGAGATGACGTTCCGGAATTATCTTTACTTATCCCAATATCGATACATATTAATCGCATTGGAATTGTATTAAGATTGAGTTTGCGTTTGAGTGTAACCCCCCAGTAGCCCAAGTCTGCTAATTTACGAATGGCATAATTGAATCGCAATTGGATCGCATTGTAATTGTTTGACACATTTGGTATTCTCTTACTCATTTAAGAATACCAAATGTGTCAAACAATTACAATGCGATTCAATTATGCCATTCGTAAATTAGCAGACTTGGGCCCCAGTTTGGCGCGACGCGCCGCCGTCGGCTTGGATTATGGTAGCCACGGAAAATTCCGTCTCGCGCCGTCAGTTAAAACTCTTTAATGACGATTCGACATTCACGATCAAATTTTGGACTGACGTCAGTTCAACTAATGGGAAAAACTGATCGTCAATTTCTGCGATCTAGCAGTCAAAACATGTATATATAATGAGGTAGAGTCGATCGCTATAGGGCAAGTCACACAGACAAGAGAAAATTCTTTCATTACATATTTATTAAACGTTAGGAATCTCCCCTAAATTAAATCCTCACCACGAGATTAAATTTTTAAATTTGTTGTCTCAAAAGTTTTCTTATTAGACGATATGATTCGCGCAGAGCGCTGTAGGGTTTCTCACCTTGTGTTCCACTTGTCCCAGGTTAAATTCCAGGTCGGGTTAATTCCTAATGTTGGTTTTCTAAACTCCGAGATACCTACCCAGTGTCTCTACCAACACAAGGGTGTTAAATTCCTTGTTGTCTGGCGAATATACAGTAGGTTATAAACCACATTGCAATACGAGCGAGAATTCTCTAAATTCAGTTAAAGAGTGTGTTACGCTATTTTAATACGAGCGAGAATTCTCTAAATTCAGTTATAGCGTGTATTACGCTATTTTACATATGAGTATGTTATTCGTTATCAATTTTAAGATTCATCGCAAATGCAAAAATCTATATAAGCTACTTCCCAATGTTTTTCTATTTCAACGCGTCGCTTTATTTTTTAGTTCCTCATACCGAATAACTAGACAGAATCAGTGTTACCTAATACCACAATCCCAAGAATTATGAAAATACTAGAAAAAACTCGGACCGAGAATCGAGAATGTAGGCGGGATTCGAAACCGCGTCCCTCGCTTTCCGGGCAAGTGCGCTGACCACTACGCCACCGCGGCCGGCACAAAGATCGTCGAAATTCTTCTAGTGATTTTACTTACGTCCCAAGCCGACGTCATCACAACAATCTACCCTAACACCCGATAGAAACACTTTTGCAAATATTTCTATCAGATAAGTTGACATTTTGCTATGTAGGTATATTTCATAATTTAATTTAACATTAAAAATGTTACTTTTTATTTATGAAAATCCAGAATTAGTTAAATGCCCTAGTGCCTACATCGGCAAGGCATCACAAAAATTATTTCCGAAGCTAGGGTAATGAAGATATTATTATTACACTATAATAAAAAATCGATATGAAAATATGGCTAAGATTTTTATTTTTCCATTCCATTAAGTAACGCTTTTAGGAATAAATGAGTCCAAAGTTATTCTAATATTAATAACTAAGATTAATCCTCAAAAATTGTTTCATTTTCGCGATTCCTCTACAGAGCGTGATACACACATGCAAAATAACGTATAACGTATGTGTGCGGCGGCAATGCAGCACGACTCATTTGACGTGGGACTGATATAGGCTATTTATCTCTTTCGCACGATTCTCTCTGTTCAACTTTTGAAGCGCTCAAGGTCAAAGTGTGGTAGGCTGATGTGCTGGCGTGTGTACATGCAAACACTTCGATATTGTGAATCCAACAATATACTCCCAGAGTTGCAGTCTGGTTTTAGGCGTGATCGTAGTACTGCCAATGCTCTTCTTGATGTACTAGACCATGTATTATCGGCTCAAGATAGAGGAGATGTTACTATCCTCATACTGTTAGTTAGACTATTCTCGAGCATTTGACTTATTTATCAAGTACACTTTTGATCTACCGGATGTAATAAGACATCGTAAATACCATTTATATGCAGATGACCTACAGATGTATACGTCTCTTAATATAAACCACATAAATGATCGTATCGCATGTTTAAACCATGATTTAGATTGTATAGCATCTTGGTCCTTGAATAACTTACTTGTATTGAATCTGTCAAAAACTAAATATATTATAATGGGTACTAAAGGTAAAATATTTAATATAATTAATAGATGTAATCCGATTAACGTAAACGTAATGCAAGAAAATATTGGAATGGTATCTGAGGTACGTAATTTAGGACTACTTATGGATGAGTCTCTCCATTTTGAAAGGCATTTCTGAATGAGTCAGGACCTGTTTCTACCGATTAAAGGTCCTTTATAGAATACGACACTTTATATCTCTTGACATTCGCGTTAATCTGTGCGATAGCTTAGTGCTCTCTAAATTCAATTATTGTATTACTGTATATGGCCCATGTGTCCTGGGATAGTCTCAGCGACTTATTCAACGAGTCCAGAATGCGTGCGCGAGTTTATTGTTTTGCTAACCCTCCCAGAACACAAGTAACGCCTTATATGAATAAATTTAACATTCTGAAAATAAAGGAACGCCAAAAGCTTTACTTGGCTTGCATGCTTTTTGACATAATTACGAAGCAGCACCCTAAATACTTATTTGATAAGCTTGCTTGGCGTTCTTCTACCAATTGCAGGGTTATACAGTGCACCAACCCTCTATCAATACCAGAACATAAAACTGCTGCTTTCCGTGTGGCAGTTTCAAATATAATGCTACTAAGTGTTGGAATAATCTGCATCGATCGAACATCTATTTAAACGCGCTTATAAGGCTCATTTACTTAACATCCAAGAATCCACTTAGTAGCTACTGTTTATTTATCTGTTTATTTATTTTTAGTAATTTTGGTATTGCATTTGTTTTTTTTTATTAGCCTTTTTAATGAAGTAAGTACCGTACTAACACTATTCTTAAGTAAAATAAAATAAAAATATTTTATACATAAATAAAAAGCATTTATGTATAAAATATTTATTTATATTTACTACAGTATAATAGTATACAATAAACGCAGGGCACGGTGCGCGCTCCTCCCCGGGTTTCGGCAGAATATCAGTGTTGTGGCCTTAGTTGCAACAAAAAAAAACTGAGTCGGCGCCCTTTGGTCACATGAATAAATTAGGGTAATTACTCATGTGCTTTGGTTGACTCAACACTATATTATACATTGTTATTGTACCCGGCATTGCTTTTATTTTTATTTTTTATCTTTTATTTTGTATAACCTTGTATATGTGTTATATATATAACAAAAGTTATTAAAAAAAAGAGTATGTGATATATATATAACAAAAGTTATTAAAAAAAAGAGATATCCACCTGACCGGCTTTGTGACACAGAAACCCTTGTTAACACGGCTCCACCACAAAACGTCAAACAGGTATGTCAGCTTCTAGGTCTCGCTGGCTATTTTAGGCGATACATTCGTATGTAGACTATGCTACAAGAACCGCTCCTATAGCTCATCTAACCAGAAAAGGTATAGTTTCACTGGACACCTGAACATGAGACTATTCGTCAGAACTTAATTAAACACTTAACGAGTGAACCGTTACTGACCATATTTGACCCATGTCTCCCAACTGAAGTTCACACTGATGTAAGCAGTGCTGGTTATGGTGCAATTTTGCTCCAAACTCGTAATAATGGCAAGAAACACGTAGTAGCATATTTCAGCAAAGTAACGCAAGGGTCTGAAAGTAAATATATCATTCTTACGAGTTTGAGACACTTGCAGTTGTTAAGGCAGCCAGCACTTTCGGCATTATCTGGTAGGCATAAAATTCCTGGCGGTTACCGACTGCAATGCCCTTAAATCTACCGAGCGTAAAAAATATCTCATGCCACGTGTCGCTCGCTGGTGGATATATCTTCAAGATTTTAATTTCACTCTTGAATATAGAAAGGGAGTAATAATGCCACATACGGACTATTTAAGCCGAAATCCCGTATTTAGAGTGAACCTAATTTCCAGACCTCGAAACTGGGCCCAAATAGCGCAGGCTGCCGGCAACGAGACCCAAGAGATTATGGAAAAGCTCCTTAGCGGTGAGATCAATACCAATCGATACGTAGTCCAAAATAACATCTTGTACTATCGCTACACGCCTGTAGGTGCAGAGCCACGACTCCTTTGCTATATCCATAAAGGACATCGGTTAAGCCTCCTCAGGGTGTTCCATGACGAGCATGAGCACACCGGCGCTGAAAAGACGTTGGATCTTATTTTGAGACATTTCTGGTTTCCGGGGCTCAAACAATTTGTCAGCAAATATATTGCTCACTGCCTTATATTATGCGTCTCTAACGTGCCCCTCGAGCTCCACTGCAAAATATTACTTCCTGGGAAAAACCAGATACTCCCTTCCATACCATCTATGTTGACACACTTGGTTCCTTACCTGTATCCGAAGGCTACAAATTTGTTCTGATCTTAGTTGATTCTTTCACTAAATATTCACTGTTGTACCCTATATACCGTCAAGACGTAACAGAACTTAAGCGAGTACTCACCCAAGCAATTTCACTGTTTGGCGTACCAAAGTTGATGATCACGAACAAGGGACGAATATTTGAGTTAAACGAGTTTGTATCATGAGTAAACGAGTTAGGTTGCGACCTGCATTTCATCACGCCAGAGATGCACCACTCCAACGGCCAGGTCGAGAGGTATATACGAACGGTCTTCGGTTTTTGGGTTTCCCTTCAGCTCTCGCGTCGGATAACGACGGCAGCGCGGCAGTCCGGTTGGGATTTTGGAGGGTATGCCTCCTCCCAATTCCGTTTGCCTGACGCTTGCACCGGGAAAGGGAGACGGGGTGGTAGGACAGTCCCTCACCCGGAGTGACCAGGGCTTATGACAAAGATTTCCCCAGCAACAAAAAACTAAGGTATAGGTACTAACTTGACACATCGATGTCATCAGTGTATAGTTTGTCGTCTTTGCTCATGAGCATAAAGTGCAAATCATTTGGCAGCGGCTCCTTGTCCAGTTTCACTATCTCGAACTTCACGTTGCTGGTCAGACCCATTACCAGACACACCGCAGCCATGAACGAAGAAAACAGCGTAGCTCTCGACGCATTCGCGTGCAAATTCTCAGCTCTAGCGAAGGTTTTACGCCTCAAATAACCCAAGCTAGTATCCGATTAGAGCCCCAACTATAGGCACCCTAGATTTGAAATAGGTCATGTGCTTAGGCAAGTTCGTCATGTCCCCACTAGCCATGGCAAGCAAAAACTAATTAGGTAGATAAGTACCTACCATTTTCTTTAAAATTAATACAAAATCTCCTTCTTCTTTTTATGAAGTGGCGTTTCCCTTTGGATTTCGCCAATATCCAATTTTTGGCTCAGTTGTTTGTTTCTACAGACTCAATGCTTGTATCGGTTTCTCGTAAGAGCACGATGTACAAGTACAGAGGTGGTGAGATCTTAAATTTTGAGGATGTAGACCCAGCTGATGATCTGTACTCTGTAATGCCTATGGACAAACATAATACTTATATATAACATTTGTTAGTAGCAGACAGACAAATTATAATCTTATATTGTTAGTAGTTATATAAGCACATAAAACATCAATGCAGGGAGGTTTCATATAGCTGAGCACAATCTTAAAATTTGTGGTTTTGTATCCCACATGGGGGGAGGAGATCATATAGGGAAGTTGGATATTTGGGGCAATTAAAAAATATGTGGTCAGCTGTTCCCTCCTCCAGACCGCATTCACAAAGGGATGAGTCCTTAACCCTAATTTTGGCCAGATGTACAGGGGTGCATGCATGGCCTAACCTTAAACGGCTCACAGTAGAGGTGCATGCTTTGGAAGCTTTATTATATTTAAAAAACCATGGCTTGTCAGGCAAGCAGTGCTGAATGTCCGCAAAGGTTTTTCTTTTCTCCCGCCACTGGGTTACCCATGTAGATCTCATTACTTGAGTGGCCAATGGGTACAGATCGTGAGAAAAAGCTTTATCATGGTCTGGACATCCAATGACAGTTGCCTCTTTTGCAATTATGTGAACGGCTTCGTTACTATACCTGTGTCCTGGTATCCAGGCCAGAGAGACTTGGTATCCAAGCGTGGAGCATTTTAAAAGAATTTTCCTAATTTCGAGGATTAGAGGGGAATTAGAATTACTATGGAAAGGATTGGATAGGATTGCCTGGAGACTGCTTCTGGAGTCTGTGAGGATAACTGTTTTACCTATTTTATGGGATTCCACATAGCGAACGGCCTCAAGAATTGCAGTAGCCTCTCCAGTAAAGACGGATGTAACAGGGGGCATTTGAAATTTAGTATTATTTTATATTTGTTAATCCAGACCGCAGCACCAACACATTCCTCATCAGATAGTTTGGAAGCATCCGTGTATATCACAAACCAGTTTTTCTAATTTTTCCGGACGACTTCTTGTAGCTGGACCTCTGCATCTGGTGAGTCTTTGGAGATACCTGACATCCACCTAGGATGTCAGGTTGCAGTGTCAGAGAGCGGTACGGGTTCCCTAATATGGGTTTAAGGGCACATTGGTAAACAGGGCAGGGAAGTCGGATGTATTTGATGAAGCTACGGAACAGGCAAGGGGACTCTCTGAGTTTCCAGAATTTGTCTGATGATATAAACTCCGACAGTTGGTGAAGTTTGGCAAGGAGTGGGTGAGACGAATTTTGGATAATTTTAAAGAGAAATTTGTCGGCTAGGTATTGTCTTCTAATGGACAGTGGGGGGTCCCCACACTACCTGCAAACCATTTATCGGAGATGATTTCATCGCTCCTGCAACAATCCGAAGGCTTTTGGACTGGATTTTATCGAGCGAGTTCAATGACGATTTAAGACAGGGTTCTAAAAGGAATGAACCGTAGTCCAAATGCGATCGGATCAATGCATTGTAAAGGAGTTTTTGACAAAATGGATGGGCGCTCCACCAGGTCCCAGAAACGGAACGGAGGATATGGGTATTTTTCTCACATTTTTTGGATACATGGGAGACATGTTGAGTTCCACTCATTTTGGAGTCTAGTACTGTTCCTAAGAATTTCGCATGGCTTTTTAAAGGGATGTCTTGGTTGTCATATTTAACTGACATAATAGGTGTATTCCTTGCACGACTGAATACAACCATATTACACTTGTCTACCAAAAGCAAAAGATCATGTTCCAGTAGCCAATCACGGAGGTAATCTAACGCGGCATTTAGTAATTCAGGAGCTTGCTCGGGATCGCTGTGTGAAATATACTTTTTACACAGCGATCCCGAGTATTCTTCATCTCTTAGTTTACGCCATTTGTAAAATTATTTTCATAAAACTTAACTAGCTTAGAGGTCACTTTACTGTTAGGTACATAGGCACATATACCGATAGATGACCAGTCTGAAAAAAATAATATTCTTTGATTTAGAAGCTAATGACCTCTACAGCTGATCAGTAGTGTTGGGAATATTCTAAAACCCTTATCGATATTTTTCCTGAACTTCATTGTTTTTTTCCGAAAGTGCTGTGCCTACAACATAAAGAACAGCACCCACCACTTCAGTTTTAAGTATAGTTACTGACATTTCAGGCATAACGGGTTGTTTTGTAACAAGTTGTATAATTATTTTATTTATTTATACGAGTATTATCAAACTATTTACGATTCAAATATCGTACGAAATTACTCAAATCCTGTAAGTAATAGAGTACTGGCAATTGATTGAACGGTTACATCTCTAGCGCGCATGCGCGCACGGTAGCCATTTTTTTATTATGTGATAACTTCACTTCGTTGTTATTACTGAGGTGTTCTAAGAAAATGTGTTTATTTAGAGATACAAAATGCATTTTAAATTCATTTCAAAGCTTGACATTGTGCCCTGTGATTCCTGTGAAGGGCTTAAATGGCGATGGAAAGGTTAAAGGTTAAGGAAAATTCTTTGAACTTTTCGGTATAAGTAAGCACCTCATAACATCACGCAAACAACAAACCTACTTCAGATTTGTGTATTTCGCAAACTAGTAAATGTTCTAAGGGTATTTTATAGATCTGAATACAATGCTAGTTGCATTTTTGTTTGTCCCATTCATATAAATTACCTACCTACAATGTTAAGAGGGTTTACGCATTTCGGTTTCCCATACAATTTTTCAAGTCAAAATTTTTAAAGACCAATTAGCCAATTATAATAAAACTTTGCATGCTAAAGTATTTTACTTCAGCATGCAAAGTTTCATCAAAATTAGCCTATTGGTTTTTAAAAATTTCGACTTGAAAAATTGTATGGGAAACCGAAATGCGTAAAGCGTTTCATATTTTTTTCATACGTTTGGAAGAGATAGGTAATAGACTTGTAGTAGAGGATCCGAGTATACAACGACCTTCACCGAGCGGTTAATGGATGAAAAGTATTTTATATCAAATTTAATGTGTTAAAAAATATATTGCGAGTGGGTTGGCTGAAAAGTTTCAGTCCAGTATATGATTAATTAAATATTAGAAGCCTATAGAATATGCAAACGTTAGGTTGACTATTTTTTTCCTGTCATAACATTGATTAGGCAGGTGTAAACAGGCAAGTCAATATTAGTAATTTGCAACCGTCTGGTTAAATAAATAAAACTTATGTTTTTAAAAAGATAAGCTCATTACAAACACACACACCAAACCAGTGCAATGTAAAAAAAATATTATTTTTTTTATATTAAATTAATCATTAATGGTACTGGACTGAAATTTTTCAGCCAACCCACTCGCGATATATTATTTAACATATTAAATTTGATATAAAATACTTTTCATCCATTAACCTTCTCGGTGAAGGTCGTTCTATACTCGGATCTTAGACTATTGGAGGTTCGGGGTTCTGGGCTTGCCTTAATCTCAATCCCTGGGCACGCCGCCACTGGTCTCCTGTAATGTTTTCGTTATTTATTATCATCTTTACATAAGTGGTAGTTTTGTAATAATAATTGTAATAGTCTGTTTCTATTGATCTCGCTCATGCCATATTATAATAACATATATTAGACTGAAGCGCTTTGAGCGCTGATGTGATAAATAAATAAAAGAGAATCGGTAACTTTAAAATTTGTTATATAAAATAAATTGAACTTAATTATGCTTAGCGTAAATTAACAGAACATTTACTACCTAATGTCGATTCGCAGTCACAACTAAAGTTAATTAAATTAGTGCTATATAAATAATGATGTTCTTAAGTCTACGATTCTTTTTATTTCACAACGGGAAATGGTATGGCCTTTATTTAGCATGATGATAAGGCTCAAAATGGAAGCGCACTTCACAGGGAATTTTCAATCACAAAGGGACTGTCAAATAATAAGTTACACTTTACATACATACCTAATATTGTACTTGAGATTACAGTTAGCATCTAGGCGGACTTAAGACAGCCATACCATATACCATAATATACATACCAACGCGAAAGAGCGCAGAGTTCGAGATTTGTCAACAAAAACGAGAATTTATTTTGATGGCCTAAATGCTACTCACTTCCGTTTGCCGCCAGGAGGTTTAGCCTCCCCTAGACAAGTGGCAAACGCCCCCGCCTGTCTATTCGTAATTTGTCGTACACTGCTGTGTATGTACACACGGCGTCAGATCAACCTACCCTAAACTGTCAAATTTCTCCAATGAATATTGATCCTTAGAACCAAACAATAAAGTTCCTAATTGATTGTAGAAATTTGACAGTTTTGGGTAGGTTGATCTGACGCCGTCAATTACTAGTGAAAAATAGAGCAGCGCGCGACAGAAAAGATTCGCACAATAAATAAACACACATCAGATACGGGCCAACGAAATTTTGTATGCGCTTTATAGAGCGAGGCCCCTGCGTCAATGTCATAAAAATTATCTTTATCTTTAAAGTGGGAATTTTGAATGGGGAATAAGACTCGCACTCTCTAATCTAGTCACTAAAACATAACGATTAAGGCTCATTCTTGATTAAAAACTAAATGACGTGCGTTATCTAATAATTTATTTAAAAAGTGCGTAGCCTAAACGATATTTTTAGACAGAATATTATATGTTCTTTACGCATATTTATACAAGAGTACTCATGTCTACACATTTCCCTAGTGTAACAAAATCATGGTTTAAAAACTTTAAAGTTCACAACAGTTTGAATGAATGAATCGATCATTCTTTCGATCGATATGGCAGTAGAATTTATTCCTGGCAAATCACACAAGTACTTGCTATTTTGAGTTAGATCATTTTTTTGACCTGTTACCCTTATTCACAATCTTACGGCAAATACTTTCCACATGTCAAGTAAGTATGCTTTTCTCTTTTTAAATCACTATCGGAATCCTCTGATGGGATTCTGAATAAGGGGAACACAGCAAAGGTATTTTTACTTAAATTTCATTACAAGTACTTAAGGATTAATTTATGACGGCATCTTTTATTGCTATTATCAGCCAAAGGGAAACGTCTTAAGCAGGCTTACGTCCAAATCGTCCGAATTGGATGATTGGTTGTACAAACGAAACATAAATTATTATATTTTACAAAGGTTGCATCGCAAATTCTTTAAAAGGAATTTTAAACATAACGTTTCTCAAATAAAAACTAAACGTACCTAATTGTTATTTTTTGCATTCATAATGCTATGTAGTATGTTTATACCAAATATGAAATAACACTTGAGCAACGAGGCTGCCTCAGGTGGGACTAAATATTTCAAATATTATCATATATTAACGTTTCTCAAATGAAAACTGAACATACTAATTGTAATTTTTAACATTTACAATGCGATTTTTATACCGAAAACGAAATACCCTTTAACAACGGGACTGCCTCAGGTGGGACTAAAATCCACGACAGGAAACTATTCCAATGAGCTTGGGAAAAGTATTTTTATTTATTTATTTTTTAAATATTTACATTTTAACTTAAAATATGTCATTAATTTTTTTTCTGTAGCCCTTCAAAATACTTCACAATATTTTTTTAAAGATTCATAAAAATGACCACGCGCTATGGTTTTTTATTAATTAATTAATTGTGCAAATAGTTAAGTAATGTAATCGGAGCGAGAGCGGCGGCGGGGGCTATCGGATACGATGACGTCACGTCACGTCAGTCGAGTGCCAGCGAACTAAGCGAGGTAGTAGTGTTTTATGCAATTATTTATTTACAATAACTTTGTAAATACTTCTCGTATCGGAGTGAAATAAAAACTATTGGTTTTAGAATAACAACTTCTATAATAGTATAAAGTAAAAATTAACTTTTTTTTAATTTTTCCCAAGTCCATTGAGCTATTCCAATAGAAACTGATTAAAAGTGAGACCTAAATTTGAATTTGACCTAATTTTAAAGAGCTACTAACAACCGTGTTTGCGCGATTTCTTGTTTTCATTGTATGTGACGGTTGAAGCACATACAATTTGGTCGGCCTTGCTTTTAGTCACTGAGACGCAAAGGTCCCACCCTCCTGACATCTTCTACTTGCGCTACCCGGAATACAATTTGGAACATTAATTTGTGTCACGTGTCGGTGTGTGCTTACGTTGGGGAGGATATCGCACCCCTAGATGAAAACCTCACTAACTCAAAAAGTACTCTTATTGAGTTAATGGCGTTTTCGAAATCCCGACATGAATACCTACACGGCTTAGATCAACAATACCAACTAGATAACGCGTCACGTACAAAATCAAAGCTAAATTCTGTCCACGTGAATAAATACTTTTTCAATGCAATAAATTACCCTGTCACTTAAAAAAGGAAAGACGTCAATAACATTTAGTGGTGAAATCAACCTTAAGAGAAAACAAATAAAGTACTTTTTCCTGTTATGCCTTGCGAGAAAATAAGAGCTCACTTCTCAAGTGCGCTCTTATTTACCGAGACACATTTTTAGCGCCGACCTGACATCTAGTTGTATTGTTGATAGCTACACGAGGATAAAACTCAAGTAACGATAACTTCGACCGTTGTCGAAAGATGGCGCGAAACTTTGCTTTAGTTGAATGACCATAAGCTGGACGGCGCGAATATTACTCCGCCATTTTGAGTTGTCTCCCGGCCGTTGTGAGGTGAAGCCGTTTGCATTGTGGCCTATTTTGAGTTGCTGGAGTTTATTTGAAATTCATTAGGTAAGTTTCATATCTTATTTCGAGTTGATTGTGTTTTGCTGAAATATAATTGATAAATAAAACTGTATATTTTGACTTGTGGGGTTATGTTGATATTGCGTCACATTATTTTTCATATTTCGAGTTACTCTGGTTTAAATGACAGGAAATATGAATTCCGACTTAAGGCTCCTGCGACACTGTTTTGTGTTTTCTAACACCTAACATCAAACATCTAACAAAATATGTCAAAATATGTAGGTAGGCCACGCCCAAATTTGTTAGTGGTTTCAAGGTTTCAAGTCCCACCCGTCGCGTTCGCTTCTTAGAAGTGTTATTTCAATTTTCAACACAAAAAAATACTTTTAGAGACTACACTGAGACGCTTCACATCGCAAAACACACCGTTACAATAAAAGTTTAAAAAAGAGTTCAGTTCACGTATTCGCCTTCTTCGGTGCGGAGCCGCCCGCGTCGCTCTCACTGGACTTCCGTTTCCTTTTGATCAGGTGCGAGATGTTTGTCGCGGCGGGCTTGGGATCCGATGTGCTGGAACTGGCCCCGTTCTGAGCTGATGATGACGAAGGCCCGTCGCCGTTGGAGGGGCCGCATAAGGCCTCACGTACCCGTTTCACCGTCTGCAATTGAAATGTAGCTACTGGTAAATGCGTCAACTCAGAGTTTTTAGATACCACAAAATGGTAGTCGAAGAAGTTTGCGGACTGAGCCAACGTCTTAGAAGCTCCTTTAGTTATAAAAATATTAAAACTTAAAATGAATACTAAGAGATAATTAAGATAAAATACAACAATTATAGGTATTTGAGTTTCCTATAATTCTTGCGGCGGGGTTTTGTCTGAACTATAATATATTTTATTTTAAATTCTTTGTATTGTACACGCGCCAGCCTAACGCCTACCCAGAACTGTAAAATTTCTCCAATCCATATTGAACCTTATTTATAAAATAACCAAAAGGTTCAAGGTTTTTTGTAGTTTTGACATTTTGAGGTAGGTGGAACTGCTGCTACCCTGCGACCCCTCTATAGTAAACCTTACCCTAAAGCTCCGCTATAAAGATCTAAAATAGACATTCTGTCAAAAAAGTTTCCAAATTCAAGTTTGATTTTTTTGTTGTTAGATTGGCACAACTGTTATCCATTTTGGCGCAGAGTTTGAGTTGCATCTGCTAATTAGATTAAATACACTGCTGTTTTTAGTTAGTTTATAACTAGTGTGCATTGCGAATTTCATAACGGATAAAAACATCGAACAAAGAGTTTGTCTTAAATTTTGCATCGCCAATGGAATTCCGTGTTCGGAGTCACTGAAAATGTTACAGAAGGCTTACAGTGAATCGACTTTATCAAAAACACGTGCTTATGAATGGTACAAAGCGTTCAAAAGCGGTCGAGATGTGATGGAAGATTTGCTTCGCTCTGGTAGGCCATCAACGTCTTCAACTGAAGTTAACATCGCAAAAGTGAAGGAAATGGTGACTGAAAATCCTCAGTCAAGTTTGAGAGAGATAGCCGCTGAACTTTCTGTGTCTCACGAGTCGATCTGTCGATCCATTTAAAATAATCACTTGGGTATGAAACATGTTGCCGCTCGGCTAGTCCCAAAAGACCTGAATTTTCTCCAAAAACTCAATCGCATATGAGTCGCTGAGGACATGCTAGAACGAGTCAATTCCAACCCAACTGTTACTAGTAACGAGACGTGAGTTTACGAGTTTGACATGCAAACTAGTCAACAAGCTTCGGAGTGGCTCCATCCGACTGAATCGAAACAGAAAAAACCACGCCAAAGTCTATCAAAAGTCAAAGCGTGATGCGGCGTTTAAGAGAGCAAATTCGACAAAAAAGGCAAGGTACAAATTTGTGGAAAGAAAATTCTTGGATTTTGCACCACGATAATGCGCCGTCGCACAAGGCCATCATTATGAACGATTTTTGACCAAAAACTCAACAAATACCATCGAGCAACCACCTTATTCACTAGATATGGCTCCAGCCGACTTCTTTATTTTTCCTAAACTCAAATTACCACTTCGTGGCACCCGTTTTCATTCGGTAGAAGACATAAAGGAGAATCCGCGGCGAGTAAAATTAAAAAGCTTAGGATTAGTGTTAGTAAAATCATTGTAATTAGAAACTATCTCGCATCACAATCACCCTGCGCACCATACACCTCCACATGGGTGAGTTGTACCGGCTAGCCACCGTCCGCAGAATGCTGTTGCCACTTATGAGGGACAGCGGCCGCTCGCGGTTTCACCCGCGTGGTTCTCGTTCCCGTGGGAATATCGGGATAAAAAGTATCCTATGTGTTAATCCAGGTTATAAACTATCTGTATGCCAAAATTGGTTTGGTTAGCATACCAAACTGAAAGATGTTCAAGATTGCTTCCAGCACACCCCTTTCTCTATATATTTATTGTAATTTTAAATAGCTTGCCAATTATGTTAGTGATTTTATAAAGTTAATTTATGACTTTTGATACATTATTATATTGATTATTTTAATTCTTGCTTATTTCTTTGTTTTTCTGACTGATTACACTAAGCAGTATTTGAAAATTATCACTCTAAAATGCTTACAGAATGCATTAGTGATTTTATAAAAGTAATTTTATTAATGTTTTTAAATTATTTTTTTATTCTTGTTTATTTATTTATTTTATTTATTGATTTTAATAAGTAGTTTTTATTTTATATTATCACTATGAATAGCTTACAGATTGCATTAGTGGTTTAATAAAGGTATTTAAATGATTTTTTTTATTAATGTTTTATTTTTTAATGTACTTATTTGTTTTAAAGATTATATTTCATCTAATAATGTTGTTTAAGTTGTTTTTAAAACTAATTAATGATTGCGCATCTTTTATTTCTGCAGGTAGTCTATTATACATTCTTACACCCTCATAATCAATATTCTTTAAGCCGTAATTAGTTATCGAAGGGCGTGAAATTAAAAGGCGTTCTTAATTTATAATGAAATAGATTACTGATTACTGACTGATGATGATACATTTTTAGACCTAATAAAACGACGACTACGACTTGACATTGTCACACTGAACTGATTAGATGCGAAAGAGTTACAATGTGATAGGTAAAGGATGTTTGATATTAGATGACTGGGCAAACGCAGTGGGACGGCCCCGACCAGAGCGGCCCTACTGTCACCCCTTGGAGCAGTATTACTTACTTTAATCTTATTATTATTATTATTATTATGAGCCTATATTTTCCCACTGCTGGGCAAAGGCCTCCCTCCCCTCTTTCCACTTTTCGCGGTCTGTTGCTTGTGCTGGCCAATCCTTTGCATTGGCATCAAGCTCGTCCCTCCACTTGCGTCTAGGTCGGCCTCGCTGCCGTTTGACTCCACGTGGGATCCAGTTGGTAGTGGCCTTTGCCCACAACTCGTCAGGCATGCGGCAAACATGTCCTGCCCAATCCCACTTAAGCATGACAAGCTTTCCGAGTCACATCGGTGATTTGTGTCTTGGAACGCAATATCGTATTTCTTATGCGGTCGGTTAATTTTACCCCTAAGATACTGCGCTCCATCGCCCGTTGGCAAACCTCGAGTGCGGACCTTTGCTGAATCGTCAAAGACCAAGTCTGAGCGCCGTATGTGAGGATGGGGAGAATGCACTATGCAAAATATGCAAAGCAATATTAAAGTAGCTGTAAGAGTTGATGGTAAAGCCTCTGATGGAGCGACGATCTGCGCCTTTAGTAACTGATCTTTGATAACCAGATATGAATATGGAATTTTTTTCCTGCTTGATATGGTTACGAAAACGAAATTGTCGTTTTCGTAACCATGTTTCATAACCAGCTACGAAAATGGTTTGTTTTTGTTTATTTGATGTCGATGGTTAGTATGTATTATGAGAGCAAGTATTACTTCCAGGTTATAAAACTCAGCTATGAAAGTGGATAAAATATCTAATATTAATTAATAACCAGTTATGTATAGAGAAAAAATAACATTTTCGTAGCTGGTTATGAAACATGGTTACGAAAACGACATTTCAATTCCGTTTTCGTAACTGGTTATCGAGCAAGACTAAAGGGATCTGCGCAGGGCGGCGCGGGCTGTAGCTGGATGCGGAGCCGAAGAGCAGGCTCAGTGGCTTTCCTTGGGAGAGGCCTATGCTCAGCAGTGGACTGCGATAAAGTTATGATGATGATCATCTTCATCGTAACAGCTACATAGGTATAGACGCCAGCACTTCAACCCCTCCACAAGGAGTCAAATTTCTTCAAAACATTTTAAACTTTATCTTCAGAAGTATAATCACTATTGATTGGAGAAATTTGACATTTTTGGAAAGATATATCTGCATGTATACATACCGGTAGAAAGGGGCCAAATCAATGATAACATTAAATATAATATTCATCTTAAATTATTAATTGAGGAAAAAGCTATTAATTTTCGTAAAGAAGTTTGATTTAATCAATTTTGTTTGTTTGGTTTGATCACAGCTATACTATACATCCTTAAGTAGCTGCTAATTGGTATCATTAACATTCTGGGCTTCTCTAGAGTAAGATAACCATATTGTTATTAAATCGTACTGTAACTTAACAAATAGAAGAGAAGATTAAAACCCCGCTTGACGGTACATACCGCAACTGGCTTATTACAAATTCCTTCAAATAAAACGCAAGTTAATCCGTAAAAAGTGTTTCACTTCAATTCTTTCTCGAATATGGCTGGAGTATAGATTAGACTTTCTTGATTAAACTTATTTATCTTGGAAGAAGTAAAGATAATCTATCAGGATTTAAGCTTCTTGTCATTTCATATTGGTAAAGATAACAAGAATTCGATTAGGTTGGACTTTCTAAGTACCGTTATCTGGGGTGAAAAGCAACTGCGGGGTTGTTGTATTACAACATTTTTATGAAACAAAAATAAATATCTAAAAGAACCTTTTTTATCATGCTTATTAACCCGTTGAGTATTTTGTTAACACCATGTGTTAACATAACAATAGAATTTCAGTTGTGTCTGATTTATAGCATTCAATGGGTTAAAAAAACGTGCCTTCGCATTTTTAAAACGACCTTTGCATTTTTAAACGAACTTCATTTTTTGAAAGTTGGCAATGCTATTATTTGAAAATAAAAATGTAATACACCCCCGCAGTTGCTTTTCACTCCAGATAACAGTACTTACTTTTAAAAAAAAACTAATTTAAAAATAAAATTATGGGAGTTTCACCAGTTCTCTTTGTAATAACGCGTGTTGTAAGACTCCATTTATAATTTAATCAGCCAGCAGATCAGTAAATTTTGAACTTTATAAATTGGTTTAAAGTATCAATATCGATTAAAGTTTGTCAGTTCTATATAGGTAGATCTGTTGCTATGCGATTTTCTAAGCGACACATAGACGCTGCGCGCATGGCTGTGATATGCTGTCTCTTTCCAATTCTATGAATATGAAAGAGACAAGAGTCAATTCTCCGCGCTGCGGCAGCCGCTGCTACCACGGCTTTACCTTAGAGAATCGCCCTGCTGGTGTGTGAGCATAAAATAAAATAAAGGAGATGATACATAATAATAATATAATCATGGGATTTGACATTAATGGCCATGATTTTTACACATAACTAAAAAACATCTCAACCACATGGCCATTCATGCAATGGGGTCCTGTAGAAATAATACACAAACCTCAATTTGGAAAATGTTTATTTCAAAATACTTCAAAAGCATAACATAAATGGCCTTGTGGTCAAAAGTTAAAACTTACGATCTATGAGTATTGTAATACGAGATTTAAAAAAAGACTAAAAAGCACTTTACTACAACTATATCAGATTAAAAGTAAAAGACACTTAAAACTGATAATATTAAAATACCAATTACAAATTCAAAAATATCACAAACAATGATTCATCATCATGTGGCACAAACAATGTTCCTTACATTTAAAATTAATCACAATTTATTGGAATAAGTTATTTATCACTGAATATAAAACAGTCTTTGCTTTCAGTCTAAAATTATTCTTAAACACTTTTTATCATGTAAACTAAGGCAACAATACTTTTTACTGACGAATACAAACATTGGAAACAGTACATGAAATCAAACCTAGAAATTTTCAATCACTGACATCATCATTATCACAGATGTATTGAGACAAAACCTATTTTGTGACACCGTTCTAGTATTTTAAAAAACTTACTTATCTTTCGCTTTGTGTAGCTAAAAAATAGACATTAATATAGGTACTAACTGATTATAATTAATCATAATTGAAAGAGGCTCTTTAAGAAATGCTTAAGGCACCTACAGATACAAGACTATCAACTTTCAATCTACTGTCCGCAGCATACATCAACGTTGCGATTCTTCTCTTTAAGAATCATATCTCTAAGCATACGCCTGGTCTCCTCCAGACATTCACACGGTCTTACCTCGGCTTTGTAATCCATCATGTCTTGAATCTTCTCCTGAATCTCGGGCAGCAACTCTTTCAGCTCCTTGATCTCGGCTGCAGCGGAGTAGAAGGGATCGGATGGTTTGGTTTTCTTATCACCAGCATCGTCTGATGGTGGAGGATTCTCTAAAGTCTTGATGCGTGTTTCGAGAATGTTAGCGGCGTTTTTGAAGTGGGTGATTGCGTCTTCGAAGTTGGACGCCAGCGAGTTGGCTAGACCTGTAGATACCAAATTTTTGTTTAGTAAACTATAATTGCTTTAAATAAATCTTAGATGGGTACCGAAAGTAATATAATAAAGCAGTACATTAAACAAATTGTCTAGCCGGCCACCAGTGGTTTTTTAATAAAAATTCACAGATCTCGTGCTCTACACAACTTGAAAGGGCATTGAAAATGAACCTTGCTATTATCGATTCAAAATTTGTTTATACTATCCTAAAGCCCTTAATTTTCCGCGTCTATTAAGTCCTAATAGATCTTCGTATAAAACATAGATTTTTTTTATTATTTTTATTTTCTATAGAAATAATCGACTTTTCCAAAATTTGTTTATACTATCCTAAAGCCCTTAATTTTCCGCGTCTATTAAGTCCTAATAGATCTTCATATCTCAAAGCTGCGAAGTTCCCCAGGGCTATGACGCCCGAGTAATACCACACGGCGACGCTCCACGCGCCGCTAAGGGGGAGCATACCGCCCCCCCTATCACTCCCAGAAAAAAAAGTATAAGACATAAAACGTTCCCGTCTCAATATCTCTAGGCGTCTCTCTCAGTTTTTCGATTTTAGACCTCGTTCACGAGATATCAAAGATATTCCGAGGGAAGGTGTTAAAAAATCAAGGTGTTTTTCAATTTTCGAAATAAGTTTTCGACTTTTACAATAAAAATTTTCAACATCTGAAAGCCATTTCAATTCTGCGTCTTTTGAGCTCTCAAACGTCTTCATGGCCCTAAACGACTATATACCACGGGGCAAACACACTTTCAGCGAAAATGGGGCCCTACCGGAGCGATCGAAAAACATTTTCAATGTTAAAAATTAATGTACTGCCGTAGGTCACGTGATAGGTTGGAAATTTAAGACAATCGCGAAGCGCAGCGTAGCGATTCTCTTGAATTTCGAGGTTATTTTTTTTTATTGGACAACAGAAATACTATTTCATTTCATTTCATTTCATCACATATTGTATGTACATTAGGGTCTTATAAAATATGGTAGTAATCATATGGGCCCAGGAAGGGCGTTGCAATTTTCTAATAGCACTTTTTTTTTTTAATTATTTAAGTATAAAACAATATTTTATGAATCATTAAATTAATTGATTAAATAGTAACAAATGATTAGTAAGTAATAATAAAACAATGATTGTATTTTTAAATATAAAATAAATTAATCATAGAAATTGGACCGACACCTTCAACATATTATTCATTCTAGGATAGAAAATAGTATTAGTTGTTTTAACAGCAGGTATAGTTGAAAATTTTATTAGTTGAAATTTTTTTTTTTAAGTTATAGCATTGCATTGGTATTATCGTTAAAGAACTCGTTTAATTCATAATAACACTTGTCTTGCAGGAATTTTTTTAGCAAATTTATAAATATATTCGTGTCAGGTTCAGCCTTTATGTAATTAGGTAGTCTATTATATGCTTTTATCGTCATTGCGTATGGTCCTGAACCAGCTATAGCAAGCTTGTACATAGGCATTATCAAATTATTCGGATACCGAGACCTAGCGTTTACGTCGCTCTTTTAGTGTATAGATTGGGATACTTGCGCACAAACTTACACAACTCCAGTACATATATACATTTTAATGGTATTAATTTGTATTTAGAGAAGTATGGTTTGCAGCTTTCAGTACTCTTTATTTGTGCAAGGATACGTATGCACTTTTTTTGTAGAATAAATATATCCTCCGAGTCCGTGCTGTTGCCCCACAAAATTATCCCATATGTGATCCAAGCATAGAGCTGTAGGCGTAGTACGCGGCTAGTGAAGTCTTGAAGTCGGAATTTCTTTTGAGTTGTCCTAGGGCGTAAATGAATTTTGACATTTTTTGTTTTATTTTCTTAATATGCTGTTTCCAGTTTAATTTAAGCTTTCTATATTATTACCATTAAAAAAATAATGTATATTTAATGATATTTTTTGATAGGGTCTAAATTGTATAAGTTTCGTTTTTGAGAAGTTTATTTCTAAGTTGTGATCGTCTATCCATGTTAGTATGTTTTTAAGGTTTTCCGTTATTTTTTGGTAAAGATCGATATTAGAACGGCACGAGGCAACGATTGATAAGTCATCCGCGAACATGACACAAGGAATGTTAACATATTTTGGGAGGTCGTTAATGTATATCAAAAACAGGATACATCCCAGGACACTACCTTGAGGGATTGAGTTAGTTATAGTAATTTCATCCGATCTAATCGACTCGATCATTCTCGTTTGAGGATTTGAGAATTGTATGTCAACTACCTGTTTACGATTTGACAGGTATGATTCAAACCAATTATGGGCCACGCCCCTAATTCCACACTCATATAGTTTGTTCAATAAAAGTCTGAATTGGACCTTATCGTACGCCTTAGTCATGTCGAGCATTATACCTATTGCGTATTCTTTAGTTTCCAAAATTTTCAACACCTCATGTACATAGTTAAAGAGTGCTAGGACCGTGGATCGGTTACGCCTAAATCCGTTTTGACTATCATCGAAAATATTGAATTTTTCTCAGAATGAGTATAGTCTAATTGCTCATCGCTTTCTCGTATACTTTAGCTGATGTAGGTAAAAGGGCTATCGGTCGGTAATTACTAGGGTTACGCTTAGAACTTTTTTTATGGATGGGTTTGACATTTGATTTTTTGAGGTCATCGGGAAATACTCCTTCGGAAAAGGATTGATTAATCAATAGATAAAAAGGTATTGTTAATTCATCTGCGCATTGTTTAAAAATGATGGGGGGTAATTCATCTATTCCGTGACTATATTTATTGTTGAGGTTTCGTATAATGCGGTTAACCTCTCGCAAGCTTACGGGACTTAAAAACATTGTATCGCTGTGCGAGTGGAGCACAGGGCGGCCGGCCGGCGCGGCCGCTCCTAACGCACTGCTTCCCACCGACGCAAAATATTCATTGAATGTATTAGAAACTTGTTTAGGGTCGCACGAAAGAATATCATTGATAAGAAGTTCTAAGTTTTGTTGTGTGCTTTTTTTATTGACTCTGTTAGTATTTTCGTTTATTATTTTCCACGTGCATTTTATCTTATTCGAATATTTTTTCATACTTACATACTTCATACTAGCTACCCATTGTTGTGTATTATTATTCCTGTAGGTCATATGTATTGTTATTGTTGTCTAATGAAAAAATAACCTCGAGATTATAAAATACATATTCCAATGACTAATAGGTTGTGGCAGAATAGCTTTTTATGTTAGTCTGCCGTTAGTAAACTATTTCACTACGCTACCATAAAAATTTAAAATTAAACTTTATTAGCTTGTGTTAAGGGTCAAATTGGAATACCTAATAACTTACGGCAGAATAACATTATTTCTTAACTTACCACTAGTGGCAGTACATTAAATTTTTATTAAATAACCACTGGTGGCAGGCTAGACACTTCCTACATTACCTACCTACCTACATTTTTCTGTTACTTATTTATCTTTATGGTTACTACTCATAATTATATAAACTTATATTAAATGTGCATGTCGTCAAGAACAAGCTTGTAATAAACGAGATTATGTGTAATATAATAATTATAAGGCATTTTATTATAAATTATATAACAAGATAAGGATATACTGAAGATATTTAAGGCTTGTTTCGCAATGACTGGATAATAAATTGTTTATTATTAATAAAGACAAAAATAACACATACCAATCTGATAGTGTGTCTCAGCAATACGTCTGTCATCACTGTCATACAACTCTTTTTGTAGTTCCAAACAGCTTTCTGTAAATATAAAAGGTACAAGGTAACATAGAAAGATCGAAAAAGAGATACTTAGAAATATTTCTCTTTAGTAAGTTTAATCCTCATATCACAGAAGGCATGTAAAGCCATTGGTCCCAGTTGTGATCGTAAAATGGCAATCGTTAAAAGCCACCAACCTACATTGAGCCAGCTAGATGGGGATGTGGAATCTGCCCATGCGCCGTTGTGTCTCTGTAAAAAGGACTGTGGCTTGTGGCCTATACGTTTATAGGATTGAATTAACTTGTTTTTTTTTTTATTGGATTTTTTTGATATTATTTTATTTTTTTGTAAGTATGTGTAGTTTTGACATTTATGAATTCATGATTGAGCTAATGTAATCTATTTAATTTTACTAATTCATACCATTGACTTCAATTACTATTTACTAATATATGTATAACTAGCGGTCGCTAGCGGTTTCACCCGCTTGGTTCCCGTTCCCGTTGGAATATCGGGATAAGTATACTATGTGTTAATCCAGGTTATAACCTATCTGTATGCCGAATTTCTTCCATATTCATTCAGTAGTTTTTACGTGAAAGAGTAACAAATATCCATCCATACTTCCAACTTTCGCATTTATAATATTAGTAGGATGTTGTTTGTTATCTGTAAGTGTTACGATATGAATTAAAATAAGACATTGTTGTGTATTATTATCTAGCCTTATAAGCACTTTGGACTAAAATTCTGTTAGCTTTTAAGGCATGTTGAATAAATAAATAAATAAATAGGCTGACGTTTACACGCCAACACTTATACAACCTATCCAAAACGAATCAATGATCCTTAGACCTTACTTTATCAATGATAAGGTTCAAGATGTATTGAAGATACACACATGTGCTTAGCATGGTGTTGTGAGTTGTTGTGAGTAGTGTGTTGTAGTTGCGTGGTGACTGGTGAACCCATCGCCGCTCTATGCTGATGGAGTCTTTGGTCCGTTAGTAGCCACTTGCGACACCCAAGGGATGAGATGGGACGGTAGTAGAACAGAATAGAATAGAATATTCTTTATTGTACACTAAACAATATCACAGAAATATAAAACATTACAATTTAAAAGAAGTCGTACAATGGGCGGCCTTATCACTAAAAGCGATAATATTCTATTAATGAGTTGCTACCAGCACAGCACCATATTATATGTATGTACGAACCTATCCAAAACTGTCAAACTCCAATCTATAGTGATCCTTAAGTCCAAACGATAAGGTACAAAATGTATTGAAGTGAAATTTTGAACTGCTGATGTTTACAACCTTAATATTTATTCGTCTAAAAAAATTAAGGGCGAGTTCCATCCATGACATGAAAATGAACAACTTTTCCCAAGAAATCCCTATGTGCAAAAAAGACAAAAAAATTTCGACCTCCCATACTATTGTCGTCAGCTGATCGGACAGTTTTGTATGGGAGGTCAAATTTTTTTGTCACATTTGCACCTAGGTTTCATGGGGAAAAATGTTCAGTTTCATGGGTGGTACTCACCCTTAATTTTTTTAGATATTTATAACAACTGAACTGATTTAAGAAGTGGTCATATCGGGAACGGACATTCTGGGAACTGATATATCAAAAAGCCATCATATCAGGAACGGACATACTGGGAACTGATATATCAAGAAATGGTCATATCGGGAAGTTGCCATATCGGGAAGTGGTCATATCGGGATGTGGTCATATCAGGAAGTGGTCATCACCAACCTAAAGGAAAATTAAGGGTGTAATATCAGTACTACAGTTAGTTTCTTACGCATATCCACGACCGCCTTGTCATAAGTCTCGCTCTCCAGCGCCACCTCGCCCAGCGCCAGGTGCACGTCGGCGAGCAGCGCGCGCGCCGAAGCGGTGCCGCCGTCCGCAACGCGGCGGAGTAGGATGCTTCGTGATAGGTCTACAGGTGATCATTGTAAAGTTAGGCTCGTTAAAAGCTTAAAGGACACGGCATTTTAAAACATTCATTACATTACATTAAAGGGAGAAAAAAAGTAATGCTTCCTGAAATTCATGCCAGCTTCTTCTCAGTCGAAGGCTCTCCCAAAATCCGAAATGACGGTAGGTAGGTAATTAAGTTAGTTGATAAGATTTAACTACTGTTAGTTAACTTTTTTAAATACATACTAGCGTGGTTCCCGTTCCCTTGGCAATATCAGGATAAAAAGTATCCTGTGTTAATCCAGGTTATAAACTATCTGTATGCCAAATTCCATCCAAATCCTTTCAGTAGTTTTTACGTGAAAGAGTAACAAACATCCATCCATACTTACAAACTTTCGCGTTTATAATATTAGTAAGAAGTAAGATTCTTTTGACGTCTATAAGTACCTGTAAAGGTTTATACTGAATAGAGCATTTGACTTTGAAAAAAAAAACAAAAACAAAGCATATTCTTTTCTAAAAATATTTTATTATTTAACGAATTGATTATGTTTTTCTATCTCAATGACATTGTAAAAAGTGTTAAGGTATTTAATATGTCTATTATGAGCTCAGCTGCCGCAAAACCAGACACACAAGAGATTTAATTGTTAGTAACCACTTTTCTTCTCCTACGGAGTCTTTGTGACAGACAAGGGGTTTTGCATTCAGTACACAGAAGAAAATGCTGAAGGGCACAAGTTATATTTTTTGAAACTATTAAAAATATTTTCTGAGATTGTTATAGACAACCACTAGTATTATTATACTGATAATAAACATACAACAACTTACCAAGCATTTCCCAAGCCAATTGGAGATTATCGACATCATCTTCATTGTCCAAGTTCACTTCAGATTCATCGTTGATGTCGCCATTAGAAGGGCCCTAGACAAATAAATTGTTTGTTGGTTTGATTTTAGTTGTCACCTATACATTCTAATGTGGAAGCTCTTAGAGCTTGTCCAATCTTCGGCCTTATTGTCACTTACCATTATAAGCAAGTGCTTAAATAAACAAAAAAAAAAATGTAAGCACTCAAGACATATTTGGTACTCTAATAATAGATAATCACAAAATTTAAAAAAAAAATCATCATTCGTTAATAATATTTTTTTTTGTGAATGGAATGAAATGTTTAGGGTGTTTTTAATATTGTATGCATATTGATGCATGCAGGGCAATCCCGCGTGCGTGATGAAATCCGCACGATATTAAAAACCGACTCATACATGAAATGAAAATCTAAAACTTTTAATTTTAATACAATCTCTTGGAAGCATTTTGTTTGAGTGAAACTGGTGACCAGGAAAGTAATAGCTTGCAAGATAGCAAACATAACGCTTATTTCTTTATTATATTAAATGATTATTTACATTCACTACAGCAGGGAAGCACTTAAAAATTAGGCTTAAAATAAATTTCAATAAAAGAGTTGATCATAATATTTAATAACTTACAGGCTCCTCATCATCATCTTCATTTGTGTCCATCGTTTCAGACTCTGCCGCTTTGCTTGGTTCTTCATCTTTGGTTGTAGACTCTGGTACAGCAGCCTCAGGCTTTGATGGCACAGGCGCAGCCTCAGCTTCCTTCTCTGCATGACCATTTTGTTCTGCCTCACCATCTCCATCTCCATTTTCTCCTGGATCTATGGAATAAAGCTTTCCATTTCATAACCATAGATAAGTATTCATAAATGTTGTGATTGTAGACTGCCAGTCTGAACAAAGTGTAATATTCTGGCCAGCCGGGTAGAACAAAGTGTAATATTCTGGCCAAGATAGCTATCCAAAGTAGTTTTCATACATACTAAGACTAAGCAGTAACAACCACAAAAGCACTACTGCCACAATCCACAATTTACCAAATAACAAGTGCACATGTGCTCAGCGTGATATGTGGTAAGCCCATATGCTTGATGCTATTGGATGTATGTGCAGACTTCAGTCGGCTAGTCGCCTTTAAGGGGAAGGGACAAGTTAGTAGTATTCTTTTAATAATTTGCTGCCACCACACAGCTGTGTTTAGTCATTGAGGAGTTTAAATGATTTATATTAGGGTGTCTAATACATTTTTTCAAGTACTGTATTACAAAGTTTTTCAATCTCACCATCGTTTTCCTCATCATCATTGTCCTCATTACCAGTACCTGGCACACCATCTCCTAAAACTCCACTTTCTTCCCGAGACAGACCCAATAAAGCCTTTCCATACCTAGAACAAAAATGAAGAATTCATAACAAAAGGCTAAAAAGGGTAAGGCTATGTAGAGGTCACTAAGAATCTTAACCTTTTTTAAGGGCAAGGGCGACATGCTACTACTAGAGGAAAATCTCTGCAGGCCCCACAAAGATAAGTTAAGAAAGGGGCATTGCATCATTAGGCAATTTAGTTTGCAGCTGCAATTATCCAGACAAATCTCATGTTGGTTTTTCAGGTCAAACAAACCTTTAAGTACTTTGCTTTTACAAGAAATAAATGGAAAAAGAAGTGCTTCCACCTTAATTTTCACACATAATATAATTTTAACCGGTCAAGGCTCATTCCACCGTCGGCGGTCACGAAACAATAGAATTTCAATTGTCTGATTTTACGATCCTCAATGGGTTAATTTAATTACATGTACAGCTAAATGAAAAAAGCATGACTGCATATAACTTACCACAGATACGCTTCGGCACATTGATCTGCAGTATCCCCATGCTCCTTAGCAAGGAGTTCACAGGCTTTGGCCAGAGAGCCTGCTGCACCACTGAAGTCTCTAACAGCAAGGTGCCTCCTCCCGACACCCAGCAGCTCTGTTGGTGATGTTGTACTAACTTCTGATGCTTCAGTCATCTAGAAAGTAAGAATTAGCTAAATAAAACATTACTAGCATTTCCATATTTTAAGAGCTCAGCCTTCGTACCAGACACAGTAGAAATTTAATTGTTAGCAACCTCTAGGAGTCTTTGTGACAGACAAGGGAATATTATTATAAAAACATCACACTTTATAGGCTTCCACCTGGATGACTGACTGAGGACAGACCCAAATGGAGAGTATGATTCACTTTGAGTTGCGTGTGATTGCCTAAAGTCAGTATTATTTTGTTTATACAATCATTCAATTTATATGTTATCAGCGTTTTTCACACTCTCATAGCACTTTATTTATTAATATATGTAGGTAGGTCTAGGTAGGTAATAAATAAAATTAAATACGTAGGTATTTAATTTAGTTGGTCTGACTTTCTTAATGTTTCACGTTTTTTTTTCAACGTAAACAAGTAATCCCGCCACTTTACTACCTGTGTATACAAATTAAAATCAGCTTTATTTAGCAATAACGCCGCCGTGTAAAGATTTGATGAAATAATCGTGAACACGTACAATAACGGTCACTTTCGGCCACATACAAAAGTGCCCATGAAAACAATGGCCTGCCACGTGGGAAGGGTAGGTATGTAATTAATTTAAACGTAGCACTTGTACGCAACGCCAGTTTTAAGTATTTTATTTGGAATACATACGCTTACAAAAAGCTTACTAAATTTTACCTAATTTGAAGTGAGGAAGGAGGATACCCGCCATCGCAACAGCTCACATGATAGAAATGAATTTAGTAAAAATACATACAAGCCAGGTAGGTACTTACGCTTAGTGGTTGAGATCTTGTTAGAAAGTCGGATACTTATTTTAATACACTAACACTCGCCGATAAAAGTACGAATTTAATTCGCTTGCACTCCACTCCACTCCAAATCCAACAGCGATGCGATGAATGAATGAATGAAATGAATGAAATTGAATGTATGTTTGTCGGGAAGGGAATGTAGGGATGGCGATGATATGAAATCGATATATCAAACTATCGATTTCATGGATCCAAAAAACCAATTATTTTTTTGGATTGATAAGTAGAACTGAATTGCTTCAGTGAATCGATATTTCAACAAAGAAAATCGAATTTCGATTTTTTTCAGTTTTGTTAAGGACCATAAAATGATTTACAGCTAGTTGAACATTTTCCGCTCAATTACTCAAAAACTCACGACATGGCTGTGTGCTTAGTTTGCTTCGCTTCTTTTTCATAAAACAAAGCAATGAAACAACATTACGTTTATAATATTTGATTTGTTAGTATTGTAAATACAAACTATAAAATAATCCATTTTTGAGGCATCCATCTTTTAGGCCATGATTTTTTTGTGTATTGATTTGATTCCATGCGATTTGAATCGATTTAAAAATTTATATTTTTTAAAAGAATCGCCATCCCTATGCCGCGACCGCACGCTTGCCAAACCTCGGCAAGCCGTCACAAATTCAAACGTGTGGATAGAGCGTTTGGCTTGGTTTGCAAGACAATCACAAATCCAAGCCTCGTCCGCACGCTTGCCACTTGCCGCAAACTCCAAACCTCGACAAACGTTTGGATTGATTTGAGAAAACAAACGTCGCCATCCACACGCTTGCGAGTGCGTTAGTTGGTTCTGAAGAGGCAAGCATGACTAAACTGACCATTTATTTTTTAATTTAAAACGGGACTTGGGTTCAATACAAGTAGTAGGCATTCACTATAATTATATTCAATTATTTTTATTGTACAAATTGTGTAGTGACTATAAAATTCCAGATGATAACGAAATGTTAAAAAAGTTACTGCCTCAGGTGGGAATCGAACGCACGTCCGCCTCGCAAAAATTACAACAGTAACCAAAATACCTAGGTGGCGAGATAGTAATTTTTTATGACGTAAAATCAATGTAAATTCATCAAATACTACTTCTCTATCTTTATTACAGTTACTAAATCCTTCTATAATTAATACATCAGTGCTTTTTGAATAATTATTAGTATTATTAATAATAAATTCCCTAAATCGGCCCAAACAATATCTCCATTTTTTTAGCAAGGTAGCAAGTGCACTGTACAAGAAAACTATAGACGAGCTCCATAATAAAAAATTTCGGAAGTTTTGAAAAACGAGACTATTTTGCGTCCCGTAGCTTTCTTTGGGGACAACGGGTTGATGAACCGGAAAAAAGGACAGTCCCGTTTAAAACGGGACGTATGGTCACTTTAAGCATGACGGACATGGATGTTGTTGTGTCGGCCATGACATTTGGCGTTACTTACTTATTTTTATTACAAATATGTTGGTGGCATGATATGGCAAAAAAGATAGTGGATGATAAAAATCATAAAAACCGTACTAAGTAATTATTTTAGAATAGGAAGGTACTTATTATATATTTTATTTAACAATTGATTAGATTATCAAAATAATATTACCAACCCCTTTCTTCCCTTGGGTGTCGTAATAGGCGACTAACGGACTAAAGACTGAACAAACATCCAACGATCGCTTGGTTAAGGACAGATTCTGTTTGGGACAGATTATGTTTACGTCAGATACTGTTTAGGACAGATTCGTTTTAAGACAGGAATACAATTGAGTACAAAAGCGGCGATGGGCTCATAAAAATAATACTACCAACCCCTTTTTTCTCTTCGGTGCCGTAAAAGGCGACTAACGGACTAAAGACTGCACATACAACAACAGCATGGAGCTGCGATGGGCTCATAAAAATAATACAACTAACCCCTCTTTTCTTCGGTGTCATAAAATGCGACTAACGGACTAAAGACTGCACATACATCCAACAGCATAGAGCGGCGATGGGCTCATAAAAATAATACTACCAACCCCTCCCTTCTCTTCGGTGTCATAAAATGCGACTAACGGACTAAAGACTGCACATACATCCAACAGCATAGAGCGGCGATGTACTCCTCAAAATAATACTACCAACCCCTCCCTTCTCTTCGGTGTCGTAAAAGGCGACTAATGGACTAAATGCTGCACATACATCCAACAGCATAGAGCGGTGATGTACTCCTCAAAATAATACTATAAACCCCTCTGTTCCCTTGGGTGTCATAAAAGGCGACTAACGGACTAAAGACTGCACATACATCCAACAGCATAGAGTGGCGATGGACTCCTCAAAATAATACTACCAACCCCTCTCTTCCCTTCGGTGTCATAAAAGCGACTAACGTGCTAATAATGGCTCACCACCTAAGCACATGTGCAGACTGTGCAGATGTTTCTTGCTGAAGCGTTGACTGTGTGGGCGTGGTCTGTGTTGTCCATAGATTTAAATGATTACTAATTTTACCATATACTTTAAATGAATATCTAAAAAAAGTGGTCAATTTATGTAAAATAAAATTCAACATCATTATCAGCAGCCTATAAACGTCCCACTGCTGGGCACAAGCCTCCCAAGTGGACAACAGCACGTGGGGATATTGGGCCATAACCCATAAGACCAGCGTGGTGGCCCAATGCGGGTTGGTGGGTTTTAACGACTGTCATCTTACGACAACAACCGGGACCAACGGCTTAACGAGCCTTCCGAAGCACGAAGGAGCTCGAGATGTTTTTAATATGGTCACCGATCCAGTGACTCGGTATTGCGAAAGTTGCATAGCAGGCAAGATAGCAAGCCGAACGCGCTAGCCGCTGCGCCATCGAGCTCCTCGAGAATATCCTCCTCCTCCTCGAAATTAAATTCACTCATTCCATAACATCTTTCATTTTTCACATGAGTAAAACTAAAACCTTAATAAATTAGCACGTCTGTTCGCCACCAGTGCACTAACGAGAATGAAATGCGCACAAACGTGTGGAACGCTTCGCAAGCGCTTGTGGCAAATTCCCTTTGATTTTTGACAAAAAATCGACACTCGGCGGATCAGCTACAAGCGCTTGCAAACCTAGGCAAACCTACGCAAACCAAGCCAAACGCTCTATCCACACGTTTGAATTTGTGACGGCTTGTCGAGGTTTGCCAAGAGCCTGCCTAGGGTTTGTAGAGGTTTGGAGTTTATGGCAAGTGGCAAACGTGCGGTCGCGGCACTAGATTTTTGACAAAAAGTCAAAAAACACCAAAATTTTTTTATAACCATGGATATAGTCCTTCTGTCGTAATATTCGAGTTCATTGATTATGCTTAAACCTTATTGAATGCTCTAAGGCTTAAACTGATGATATTATTGATGGATGGATATAGATGTGAAGCCGGTTACTAACATTTCTAACCTAGCGGCTAGAAACGGCTTTTTTGGCTTATTATCGTTTCTAGCGATAACTAGCGGCTGGAAACGGCTGCTTACGTTTCATTGACATATTCACATGATTTTGTTTTTAGTAATGGGTTTCTCTTTTGATTTAATTATTAGAGGATACATGTAACATAAATAGACATAAATAATGATATTTGCATATGTATTAAGTGTTAAAAACTGAAAATTCTCATACAAAATGTGACACAACAGTGTAATAGGACTATTTTAATAATTTAATTGTGAAAAATGTTTTGGAAACAGGTATTTATCCATGAAATAAGTGTGGACAGACACCTAGTAATAGCAGGAAGGTGTCACTCCGTAGTGTAAGTACGTTCGGCCGGCGCGCCTCCTGGGCAGGCGTATGGCAGTAGATTGCAGCTCGGTGTTATTTAGTGGATATTATTTACTTAAAAAAAAAGAGGAAAAGACGACTTGTTCACCCCCGCCACCCTGCGCCACCCTGCGCTCGAGTCACCACGATCGAGTGTGCTCACGCCACGCGCGCCTTTGAAGTACCGACTTACGGCTTTACGAGCCTTTACGAGCCATTACGAGGCATTACTTTCACACGGGCGGCGGCGGGCTGTTTATTTAAAAAAAATGCAGAACATAATAAGTGCTATTGTTTACAAAAATAAGGGTTTAACAATTAAAAATGTAACAAAAACCGTTTTTATTTTCGACGCTTAAGTCGGGAATCTACCCGGTATCAAGCGGCTGGTTATTTGTTTCTAGCCGCTGGCTACGGTAACTACCGGCTTACAAGCCGCTGGTTTACAACTATGGATAATATGAACGTATAATGCTAAATGATATTTCTATTCCCCCCAAACCCCTTGAGTTCCAGTAAAGATGTGGGACTTTACTGAGATCTCGCACGGACTTCTTGAGAGAATTTGAAAAGTGATGTGCTCAACATCACGTTTTTGTTTATTTGCCAACACTCATGCACGTTCGTGTGCACGAACACTTAACTAATAAAGTAAATAATCCAACATTATTTCACATTAATATTTGACAAAACAAACATGACGCTTCACTTTCCCGCACCTTTCCCGCCAAAAAGTCTTGACATTCCAAAAAACCCCAATTTTACGTAGTGTTGCTACCACAGTTTTTTTTTCTTAACATTCGGCGAAACTTTTAATAAAAACGCATAGAAAGCGAGAACACGCACCATAAATGAGGCCAGTAAAACCAAGCCATAATGGCTTGGTACCAAAACGGCCCGTGTGAGTACTAATAATCTTAATTTATCTATCTATCAACAGTTCCAATTTCCTTACTTTTGGGGCAAATCTGATTCCTCTAGCAACATTACTTGTACACTTGTGTGCGTGTCGCCGAGATAGTACGCGTAACTTACTCCTAGATCTGTAATATTTGGTCCGAGCCTAAATCCATTTTGTTCTTGCCTCACGCCATGACAGTTTTCTAGTACGAGGCTATCGTTCTATGCGTTATTATTATATGCTAAAAAATTTTTTTTTAAGCAATTATTTTATTATCGTCAAATGAACTCTATTATTTCGACTGAAGGACTAGTATCCATGGTCAAGAAACAAATAATCAAAAAAAATCACATTATCCACTTAGGACTAGTGATGGGTTTACGCCCGGGCATTTGATAAATGCCCATTAAATGTCGTAAATTTGCGGTATAATAGTGACACCGCCTAAGATGCCGTAAAGTTTTAGTTAGACAACAGAAATACTAGCTGCCCTACACCTGTAGGTCATGTGATAGGTTAGAAATTTAAGACAATCGAGAAGCGCAGATTGTCTTGAATTTCGAGGTTATTTTTTTTTATTAGACAACAGAAATCTAACTCCATACAAAAATATCTTTTGAATATTATGTCGTCTGAACTTTATGACAAATAAAAAATATGTTACGGTTCCCGAACCGATTGAGATACAATGCCGTTTGTGGCACTCTATACGCTTCGTACTAGGATGCCGTCAAATTACGGCATCGTAACCGATCGTACTAGAATGCCGCTTGTGGCACTCTATCCACAGCCTTAAATGTCCGCATATGCCGAATAAATGTCCATTCACTGGGCAAAAACTATAAAAGGACAATTAGCATTTTTTTCATTAAATTAGTGACATTTTATCATGCAGTATGAGTAAATACCTACATAAAATTAGATTATGGCTATACTATTGACATATAAATTACTCAACTTCTCAAAATAAAAAAAATAAATTAGGTTTAGTAATTCAGAACACATATAACTACTTCTTACTAGTAAAAACGTTAGAATTTTGGGGGCAGGAGGGAGAGCGGTATCCGGCGCGCCGCTACGCGGTTTTTTTTAGCATTCATGGATTTATACACACACAGTGCAAAGAGGAATCGCCTTACGACAGAACGAGCAGCTAAAATTTCGTTTTTAACGTACAGTTGGAATTTGAAAAGTAGTCAATCAATATGGTAGTACACTACTGTCCAACGCTCCCATTTCAGATTCAGATATCGAAGATACTTCTAGTGATGATGATTGATACGCAATATGACTGATTCGGTTGGATTTGATTTGATTGGGACTACGTCCGATAATCCCCAGCCATCAATATCTTCTTCGACCAATCGGGAATTAGAATTCGTTGATGTTGCTACCAACAACCTCAGTGATGGTGATGATGATTGAAGTTTCTTAATATATGCTGGTATTATTATATTTTTTATAGTTAAAATTTATGCATACTTATTTGTAATATTGGTATTGATTTCATTCATGTATATGTAATAGAAAATCTAAAAGTACCTTTATTGTACCTTTGTTGTTAAATAAAAACCAAATATCTTAAATTAGTTAGAAAAAGGCGGCATATTGATAAGTATTTTTGATATTTAGATTTAGTTCTAATATTATATTTAAATATGTAGTTAAAATAATGAACTGTAATTTAATGTGACTGTGATTAGAAATACAATTCGTTGATGTTGCAAATAACAACCTCCGTGATGATAATGACTAATGTTTCCTATTATACTGATTTTATTTGATTATTATTTTTATAGTTTCTTAAGTTTAACTTCTTCTCTATCGATTCACTCTTGGCAGAACGGTCGTGGTCACATTGAGTCGTCAAGTTTGGTGGTTAAGGCGGACACAGCTCTCCTCTTGATCTCCCGCCAACTCTCCATGTTGGTAGACTGTCTGGCACAGTCTGATACACTGTTCCCTATTGCGGATTTGACTTGGTCAGTCCAGCGCATAGGTGACCTGCCACTTGATCTGGTTCCTTCTACTCATCCTTGTACGACCAGCCGCTCCGAGACCATACCGCCGAGAGACATGGCCAAAGTACTGCAGTATGCGCCACTGTACTACTGCCGACAGACGCTGCGTGATGCCGAGCTCCTGGAGTATGAACACGTTGGTGCGGAACTCCGTCCACGATATCCCAAGCATACTACGTCACCCAGATAGTGAATGTGGCGACGCGGGTACCTGATGCTGATGGCCATATGCCAAAATGTCTCGATCTTTTACGAACGACGAACCCTAATATACACTCAGTATCGGTCTCAGCTCCTCTGAGAACGTCCGATCATTGTGTGGTGAAATCTGTATTAGTCTGCTCGCCTCCTGATGTCAGCCCTAGGAGCACGAGGCGTGTCTAGCGTTACGAGTCAGCTGATTGGGACGAGATGCGTTATTTCTTTGCATCATATCCTTGGCGCTAAGTGTGTTTTTTTTTCGAACGATCCCTCTAGTTCTGCAGAAACGATCGTGGAAGTAATTCGTCAGGGAATGGAATAATTTATTCCGTTCTCCGACGTCTCTCACGGTCACAATGCCCGACCTTGGTTTAATGCGGACTGCGCAAGTGCAGAAGCACGTAAAGAATCCGCTTACCAAGACTGGGTACGCGCTCGTGACTGTAAAGAACGGGCTCGGAGGGTTCGTGCAAAGAAGAAGGCCTTCAACTCTGCAGCTAAGCGGTGCAAAGGAATGATCCGCAGAGCGCGATTCGACCACATAAGCCGCATAGGGGAACTAGACTAGCATCTTACCCTGCTGGTAATAAGCAGTTCTGGTCCCTGTCCAAGTCGGTTGAGTCAAATTTTTGCCGGCCCACTTTGCCCCCCATGCTGCGGCCTGATGGGACGTTGGCCCACACTGCAACGTAGAAAGCAAATCTTTTTGCATCTCTGTTCCCGGGCAATTCGCGACTAGATGCAAACCTTGCAAAGCCACCAACTTTACTTCACTGTGGTGCTTCCATGCCAAGTGTCACCATTCACACCAAATAGGTAAGAAAAGCTTTGCAGAATTCTGTCTGTCCGTCGCTTGAGATCTCGAAAGCCTATGACCGGGTCTGGCACGCTAGCTTGCTGAGCAAGCTTCCAGCGTACGGCATCTCTGCTGATTTTTGTGTCTGGATTTTGGACTTCCTGAGTGAACGGTCAATCAGAGTAGTCATTGATGGCTGTTCCTCTGACATCATGGCTATCGATGCCGGGGTTCTTCAGGGTTCCGTTCTCTCTGCTATCCTTTTTTTGTTGCATATTAACGATCTGTTCAAGCCTGGAATGGTTAGGTATGCAGAAGACAGCACGGTCACAGAGAGGTATCTGTCTAGCGCAAGGGTCGGCGGAGAGGAAGTTCGTTCCTTAAGAGAGGCCATAGCTAAGCGGACAAACTTGACTTTAAGTCGTGTCTCCCAATAGGGTGACAACAATTTGGTCCGTTTTAACGCCACCAAAACGCAGGCGTGTTTGTTCTCGGCCAAAAGGAGTCCTTTTAACCTGGCTTCTACTTTCCGTGGTGTAGATGTACCAATTACCGACGACCTCGATCTTCTAGGCATGAAGTTGACCTAAAATCTTAACTTCGGCGTCAACATCAAAATCAAGGCTCAAACTGCGGCCAAAAAACTGGGTGTTCTAAATAAGGTCAAGCGATATTTCACGCCGGGACAGCTTCTAACTCTATATAAAGCACAAGTCTGGGCGTGCATGGAGTATTGCACCTTTGGGACGGCTCAGCAAAATATCCACTTGCCGCGCTCGATTCGGTGGAACGCAGAGCCAGGAAACTTGTAGGTGACGATAAGCTTGTAAAAACCAAGCTTCACAGTCTCGCTCACGTGTGATTCAGTTGCTTGCTTGTCGGTATTTTACAGGTTGTACTTCGGAGAGTGTGTTGTTGAGCTAAACGAGCTTATCCCACTGTCCCCTTTCGAATATCGGGAGTCCAGACGTACGGCGGGCAAGCTCGCTTCATCGTCGGAGTCTTATTAATCCTACGGATAAGAATGTGGCCAAGAGAAAATCCATCTATCATTAAAAAAAACGTTGTAAGTACTTATGTTACGTGAAAACCAAAATATCTTGAAATACTCAAAATATACAGAAATATTAACGATAGTTAGATTTAGTTATCAGTTTACATTTAAATTATTAATATGCTCAACTGTTATTTAATATGACTGAGATTATTTTATGACTACGTTATTTGATTATACTCGTGCTTCGTCCTCAAGATTAGTAACATTCAGGTATTATATGACACAATGTAGTAACGCGGTAGTGACACCACCTCAGCACTAAAGTTGAGAAAATATGGAGTGTAAGATAAAAAATAATTTATTTTGTACTAGCAACACTATAGGATTTTATTTGGCGCCATAATATCTGTCATCATAATGCTTGCCACCACTGCTAGGCCTCATTCGCAATTTAGTGCTCATCCACTTCACACGTTTTTTCGCAATCATGCCGAAACGGTCGGCGAAAACTAGTTTAGAGTCAATTGTAAAAAAATTAAAGAAATTAGAGAAGGAGGTTAAACGCTCGCGGCGTAATAAAAATACTTTATCGATAAGTTCTTCATCGTCTTCTAGTCGATCATCCAGCTCATCATCTAATTCGTCGAGAGCTTCCACACCTGATATTCAGGAGAATTCTAACAGTAAGTACCCACAATTACGTTGTTTTTTTTTCTCTCTCCATTAGTGCACTAAACAACTTACTTATAAACTTGCATCAGAGTAGTCTGAGGGACTAACTCGTAGCAAGTGTCTTTCAATTCTAATATAAGTAACGATTGTTTTTTCATGCACAGAGTAGCCTTTGGGACTATCTTGACGCTTGCTGTTAATCGATTGCATCAGAGTAGTTTTTGAGGGACTATCTCGACGCAATTACTGTCTGATTAAAATTTAAACGTGCATCAGAGTAGTCTCGACGCTCGGTGTGGCTGAAAAATAATATGAATATTGGGGCTATCCCGCCGCAATGTCTGAAAATCCTTTATGGTTCGTAAACCAAAAAATTTGCACATAATCTTAATAGTTCATATTTTTCTGGTTAGAAGGAAGAATAACAATAAATTAAAAAACATTTTCTCTTCTTTTTTCACAACTACCCGCAATTATTATTTTTCCCTTTATCAATATTACCGTATACCGTTTCTGTTTTAAATAAACGATAGCAAAGTCTAAAAGACCGTTAAATATTGTTTTAGGCCTTGAAACAATTCAGAACTCAGCGGAGCAAGTTGAAACTATTGATTTGGAGACTGACACTAACGAGATACCTCAAAATATAGACATCGCAGAAGTTCCTCAAGATGTTGAAACTGGCCCTAGTGGTCTTTCGTCCACTCCTGATGTAGACATCTTAAACTTTTTGGGCGAAGATCCGTCGTTAGTCGTCGAATACGGAACTAAAATTAACAAAGACTTGGCAACTAGATTCAATCATATAGCCACTTCCGGCTTAAGCAAAGATGCTCGGAAAGAGCTACTCAAAAAGTACCTAGTGCCGGAAAATTGTGTAAACATAGCCGCACCACAGCTTAATGCTGAAATAAAAGCCGCTGTTACCGAACAAGTCACCAAAAGAGACAAGGCCATTGAGTCCAGACAAAAACAGATTGCAGCTGGCATTTCATGTCTAAGCAAAGTAATATCAGATCAGCTTAGTGCTTCTGAGAAAAACACCGAGTTAATTAAAGAACTCATGAATATTGGCCGAATATTTTGTGATATTCAGCATTCAGAATCCGAAGCAAGACGGAACTTCTGTCTATATTCAGTAAAAAAGGACTAAAAAGACCAATTGTCACTTACAAAAATAGATAAATATTTGTTTGGAAACAATTTGATTGAAACCTTGAAAACCGCAAAGGCAGTTACAAAATCCAGTACAGACCTCAAGTTGGATATTTCTAAGAAACCAAAGAGTTCAACGTCTGCAAACTTACCAAACAAGCATTTAAACTGGAAGGCGAGGGCTCCAGTTCGCAGGCAGCCACCGGGCCCGTCGCCACGCTTCCAGCTGCCAGCAGCTCGCAACGCACCACCGCCTCGCCGCGGGATGTCGTCAATGAATTACTCACATCGGCCAGCCCCGAACCAACAACACCAGTAAACTCGGTACGTTACGCCGGCAGGCTTGCGCTTTTTTATAAACAATGGTCAATTATAACATGTGATCGTAACATTTTTTCATGGATTAATGGTTACAAATTAAAATTTGAACGTCCAGTTCAACAATCTCATTTACCGGCTGTAACTAACTTCGCAGACTCGGAACAAATTCATGTAAAAGTAACAATCAATAACTTAGTTTCTGTTGGAGCCGTATCTAAATGTGAACCGTGTTCTGATCAATACATATCTCGCATATTTTTAGTACCAAAACCAAATGGCGCGAAAAGATTAATATTAAATCTTAAAAGCTTAAATAAATTCATGAAATCACAACCCTTTTAAATTAGAGGATATACGAACAGTTCTCAAACTTATATCTAAAGACTCTTTTATTGCTACTTTAGATTTAAAAGATGCCTACTTTTTAATTAAAATTCATCCGGAATCTCGAAAGTACCTTCGATTTTTTGTAAACAATAATTTGTATGAATTCAATGTTCTTCCATTTGGTATCTGTACAGCTCCATTTATATTTACAAAACTGATGAAACCAGTGGTCAAATTGTTACGTTCTTTGGGATATATCTCATCAAATTACTTAGATGACTTCTTTTTGACAGGAATTACACATACAGATTGTTTAAAAAATATTTGTGTAAAAGCCTTAGGGTTTATTATTAATGAAGAAAAAAGTGTAAAAATACCCTCAAAGAACTGTCGTTATTTAGGTTTTATAATAGACACGCATAAATGGCAAATTACATTACCTCCGGAAAAGAGAATTCGTATTAAAATAGATATTGGGAACCTTAGAAAACTTAAACGGTTTAAAATAAGAACATTCGCGCTATTAATAGGTTTATTAATATCTGCCTGTCCTGCGATTGAATATGGTTGGCTGCATACAAAAGAATTAGAACGATGTAAGTTTCTTCATTTATTAGGTCATAATGACTATGATAAATACATGACTTTACCACAATCCTTGCATCTCGATTTTGATTGGTGGACAAGTGTAATTGATCATTCCGTACATAGAATTAGAAATGATAGTTACATGTTAGAAATATTCTCTGACGCCTCAACAACGGGGTGGGGGGCAGCATGTAACGAACAAACAGCTTGTGGTCGTTGGACTAATAGTGAAAAGAAATTACACATTAATCAACTCGAATTACTAGCGGCCTACTTTGCTCTTAAGATATTTGGGAAAAAATTTTACAATTGTCAAATATTGCTTAGAGTAGATAATACTACTGCAGTCAGCTATATAAATCGCATGGGAGGTATCCAGTTCCCACATCTAAATTCAGTCACAAAAGCTATATGGGACTGGTGTGAAGAGCGAAAAATATTTATAGTTGCTTCATACATTAAATCCTCAGAAAATGTTATAGCCGACAAAGAGTCTAGACGTACCCATCCAGATTTAGAATCATCATCATCATCATCATCAGCCTATTAACGTCCCACTACTGGGCACAGGCCTCCCACGTGGACAATAGCACGTGGGGATATTGGGCCATAACCCACCACGCTGGCCCAATGCGGGTTGGTGGGTTTTAACGACTGTCATCTTACGACAACAACCGGGACCAACGGCTTAACGTGCCTTCCGAAGCACGGAGGAGCTCGAGATGTTTTTAATTTGGTCACCCATCCAGCGACCCGGCATTGCGAAAGTGGCTTAGCAAGCAAGATCGCAAGCCGAATGCGCTAGCCGCTGCGCCATTGAGCTCCTCGGATTTAGAATGGGAGCTTACAAATTTTGGTTACCAAAAATTAATAAATAATCTAGGAATCCCTGAAATTGATTTATTTGCTAACCGCATCAATAAGAAGTGCGATAGATATGTCTCTTTACATCCAGATCCCGAGGCCATTGCTTGCGATTCCTTTACTTTAGACTGGTCTAGGAAGTTTTTTTATGCCTTCCCACCAGTGGCAGTCGTACTTAAATCCCTGAGGAAAATAATTTCCGATAGTGCCAAAGGTATTATGGTTGTGCCTGACTGGCCATCCCAACCCTGGTATCCTCTATTTTACAAATTACTTGTTTCAGACGTAATAAAGCTTCAGCATTATGATGTTGTCATACCTTCTTCCAGCAGCCAGAACATGCAAGCTCACACTACCCTGGTTGCCGGAGTTTTGTCCGGACAGCACTATTGCAACGCTGCATCCCAGAGTCTGCATTAGATATCACCTTAGCATCACTGTCCGAGAATACCTTACAGCAATACGATGTCTGCTTCAAACGATGGTATACATTTTGCAATGAAAATAATATAAGCATATACAACCCATCCATTCCAATTGTAATAGATTTCCTTACAAAGATTTTTAATGATGGAGGTCAGTACGGTACTATCAATAGCCACAGATCTGCACTTTCGCTATTAATAGGTAACATGTCAGATGATGATAGAATTATAAGATTTTGTAAAGGTGTATATAAATTAAGACCTCCATTGCCACGTTATAATGTTACGTGGGATCCAAGTACAGTCTTGAACTATTTAGCTGCTCTTTATCCTAATGAAAGTTTAAGCCTTGAACAATTGTCCAAAAAATGCATTACACTACTTGCGCTCGTTACGGCGCATAGAGTACAAACATTATCAAAAATAAAATGTGATCAAATAATTTATCAAAATGATAAAGTAATGATTAAAATATCAGATTTGATCAAAACATCAAAATTAGGCAAAATCAACCCACACTTTATTTACCTTTTTATAATCAACGTCCAGAGATATGTCCCGCTAAAACCCTTAAGGTCTACATAGAAAAGACTAAGACATAGAAAAGACTAAGGAAAATTAATCAATTATTCATTAGCTTTCGCAAACCGCATAACTGTGTGTCTACTCAGACTCTCAGTCGTTGGACGTGTCCATCTTTTCTTCCCATAGTACACGACATGCCGCTACGTCAGCAGCGCATAAGCTGGGCGTAAATTTAGACCTTATTAGAAAAACGGCTGGATGGAGCTGCAATTCCTCTACCTTTGCTAAATTTTATAATAGACCTCTTCTTGAATGTAATTATTACGTCTCGTTAGCGAGGGCTGTATGTTCGTTATAAACTGATTGATATTAATAAATATAGTTATTATTAATAAAGTCTATTAGTTTTGATATTCCCTCGAAATTCTCTAAACATCTACATTGTGTCATATAATACCTGAATGTTACTAATCTTGAGGACGAAAGCACGAGTATAATTTATGATTAAACGAACTTACCTGTACGTGAAGTTCTATCATAATTATACGAAGTGCTTCGTCCGAAGAGATTAGTAAAACCCACCCACCCATTGCTGGGCCCTTGGTTTTCTCGGAATTATCAAAATGCTCTGAACTTAATGAGGCCTAGCAGTGGTGCCAGAGCGCGGCAAGCATTATGATGACAGATATTATGCGCCAAATGAAATCCTATAGTGTTGCTAGTACAAAATAAATTATTTTTTATCTTACACTCCATATTTTCTCAACTTTAGTGCTGAGGTGGTATCACTACCGCGTTACTACATTGTGTCATATAATACCTGAATGTTACTAATCTCTTCGGACGAAGCACTTCGTTTAATTATGATAGAACTTCACGTACAGGTAAGTTCGTTTAATCATAAATTAAACTTACATATTGTTACAAAATATCATTATTTAATATTATTTTAATGATATCCTTATCATAATGTAATTAAAATCGGAACTTAGAAGCTTTTTTTACAGAATAAAGTTGTTATTTTGTTTTTTCCCAGTGATCGGGTATTTATTAGGGCGTAAACTAGTTTTTGCCCAATATGCCCGTTTATGCCCGTTTCTGCCCTATACTGTTTTTGCCTTGCTCTCGACCTATCACTACTTTTTACACATCTATCTCAATGGGACACATTTTACCACAGACGATGAGACCACGGGCGGTAATCTTCATACAACTCTTTCTAGCCTTTAGTGTCTATGGTCAATAATTGATTTTGACCACAGACGTATAATGTCTGTGATTTTGACACATACTTCACCCCTCTTACTCCTTCCTCGCCCCTTCGTCGCCATTCCTATATGCGCCATATTTGTTTAAGTCGGCGAGTTGAGAATCACAACAATCGCCCGCCATTGCCGTTATAGTTTTGATTTTGAAATTTTAATCATCAATTTATCATTATCCTCTCAAGCTCTAATAGTGTTGTAGGCTGCAACAGCAGACGTAACGTCGTGAATTTGTATAAATTCAAAAAGACTGAGATAGAACTCCAAAACTGGTGGTGAATTTTGCCAAAGTTATGATGTGCTGCGCAAATAAGTTGGCGCGAAACATTTACAGAAAAGATTTTTCTCTTCAAAGTCTCGGCTGCATCTCGGGGCATATCCGACTTTGTTTATTGATGACAAAATAGCCAGTGGACTGTCCAATGCACCCATTGAAAAACTAAGTGTAGTTACATTTAACGATTTTAATCATTTAAACTAAGTTTTAGCTAGTACTACTTAACCGTGTTGCGTACCGGTGAAAGAATACTACGTCCCCCTCTCTTCTCTTGGCTGTCTTATAAGGCGACTAACGGACTAGGGAGTAGGGACTACACAGTGCAGACTGTGCAGTGCACATACATCCAGCAGCAAAGAACGGCGATGGGCTCACCACCTGTCACGCTGAGCAATGTGCAGTTGCTTTTTGGTGAAGAGTGGACTATGGTAGAGGACTGCTTTTGCTGTCCTCATTGCCTAGTCTCTGACTAACCCTTCGATTTTCGAAGATAATATTCGTGATTATATGAATGTATGTACCTATTTATATCTAGGATAAAATGTTTACTAGAAAAAAACAACCAGTCTCAGAAAAGCTCGAACTGGATTCGAACCCGTGACCTTTGGATTGCCGGTCCACTGCTCTAACCGCTAAGCTACCGAGACCACAGAAGACTCGTTGAATTTTTTCCAGTAGTTGATACGCTGCAAGCCAGCGGTATTACGTCACTGTGAAGTCTACCCTCACATTCGAAAGAAATACTATTGCAAGTTTTTAACAATCGATAAAGACGTAATTGCTTAAAAATATCTTTAATAATTGAAATTTTGCATTCACAATGCTTTATAGATATAGGATAAAATGTTTACTAGAAAATAACAACAAGTCTCAGGAAAGCTCGAACGGGCTTTAGAGCAGTGGACCGGCAATCCAAAGGTCACGGGTTTGAATCCCGTTCGAGCTCTCCTGAGACTGGTTGTTTTTTTTAGTAAACATTTTATCCTATGTCTATATAGCATTGTGAATGCAAAATTTCAATTAATAAAGCTATGTATATCTAGTCTAGATTAGTCTTGATTAACCAATTGGACTGATATAGTAGAAGTCTACAAATCAGATTGTTACCACGCACAGATGCGTCTTCTGCACAAACTATTTAGATGATGAACATGTCATGCCAGAAAAAAAATTAAGGTAACTTTTCACGTAAGTCCAAATGAAGACGTTTGCTGGATTTGAACATGGTTTAATAAATAAATAATATTCTTCTTTAGATAAAGCACTTTGCTCGCGTATTCAGCAAAACAGTAGCTGCAACCCCTGTCATACACTGCTGAGTTTTGAAGTATTTAAGAAGTTGTAATAAAATTTATAATCAAATAATTATTAAACACTTGACCGTCATTAGAAGCTTATAATATTGAGATAGGCATATCCGTTTCCCGTTGTATTTTCCTTCTCTTTCTTCCGGTATATCGCTGTCTCTCTCGCTCATCCCACTCAGTAGCGTCACCAGGTGGCGCGGTGGGGGAACCAGGAGATTTCACACCCGTGCCCATTTGTTCATCATTGGCGAGAAATTTCCCGTCGGCGTAACTTGTGCACTACATAGTGATCAAGTGACAAAGAAATAGAATTATTTTTATTTAAACTGCAACACAGTTCTCATGAGTTTCTACAATACACGTGAGTACTTAGAATAGTTTCTTAACTTAACGGTGTTACCGTTCGCTGAATTTATAATTTAAACTTATCTGGTATATCAAACTTTTTATTTTACCCGCAAGAGATGTAGATACACCTTTTCTTTAAAGATAAGAAAGCATTCGAGTAAAGATAGTATTTTTAAAAGTGTTTTTTGTGTTTAATACGTGGTATCTACCCTCCAGGCACTTTTTCTTTTTATTTTAGATAAGAAACCGATAATTGGTGCTTACATTAGATAATGAGAAAAATGAATTGTAGCTAAGCGGCTATAGCTAGTCCTTTTAACAATCCCGATCGCATCGGCGAAGGTTGAGTTCGAGTTAGTCGTCATCGTTCAAAGAAGCATGGTCATCGTACCTACCCGCCTTTCATGACGATAACGACAATGTGTCTGCTTTATCGGACGTTAGAGGAAATCTTACAACGATTGTTTCACCTCGCAGGTGTTACCAATACTGACTAAAACAGTTAACAATTTAAGTATTCCGTGTAGTGATCTAGATATGATTTTTGATTTTAAAAGTAAACTAAAAGAGCCAGCTAGGCCTTAAGCACCAATATTCTGATAAATCTTGTGCACCAATGACTTTTGGTATTTTAAAACTAAAAAGATATTTTTAATAATTGTCTGCACAGTTTACTAGTTGGTCACAAACATCTGATGCCTCTCTTAAAGGTCTTATTTTCAATGGTGATTAGGTTGTAGACTGAAACTTTAAATATACGTAAAGAGAATAGGTACTCATAAAAATGTAAAAGACCCTCTAATGCTTGCTACTTTGAATAAGATTCTACCTTCAAACACACATTTGTTTAATTCTGAACAGATTACAGTTGCATTAGAAAAAATTGTCCTGTTAGAAAACTTTTTGGCCAGTTATTAAATCCGGTACTGGGAATGCCTCGCAAGCAAAACCTGTACCAACAACAAACGGTTATCTTTCGCAAGGGCAAACTTCTTATAGTGTAACTATCGCGTTGTTCTTCTGGTACATGGGACAGACACGCACAGCATGCTGTGAACCGCCCTCGCAGGGCGCTTACCAAAATCAATGTCCTCCGCAAGGACATACTTATGGCTGCCACGAACCATATCGTGGCAATAATCTGCCCGCCCTCGCAGGGCGCTTACCAAAATCAATGGTAATATTACTTGAGTGTTTGCGGTTTTTGCGAGAAGATGCATGTATATGTAATGTAATGCTAATTGTCCCTTATTTTATTTGAATTTAAATAATACGTTTAATTGTTGTAAATGGTTATGTAACCGTTTTTAATTAAATTAAATAATAAATGTCCTCCGCAAGGACAGGCTTATGCCAGCCACAAACCACATTGTGGCTATGAACCGCTCTCGCAGGGCGCTTACCAAAAACAATGTCCTTCGTAAGGACATGCTTATGCCAGCCACGAACCACATTGTGGCTATGGACCGCCCTCGCAAGGCGCTTACCAAAAACAATGTATTCCGCAAGGACATGCTTATGCCAGCCACAAACCACATCGTGGCTATGAACCGCCCTCGCAGGGCGCTTACCAAAATCAATGTCCTCCGTAAGGACATGCTTATGCCAGCAACGAACCACATCATGGCTATGAACCGCCCTCGCAGGGCGCTTAACAAAAACAATGTCCTCCGCAAGGACATACTTATGCCAGCCACGAGCCACATCGTAGCTATAATATAAACAACGGAGGCTGTTCTTACTTTCGATCCCCAGGATCATAGGCTTGGCAGCTCTATCAATCAGGACAAAAACGTCCATCTTCTCTGCTAACAGAGGTAACAAAAGACGTAGTCAATTTGCACTTTATTGACACCGTTGGGACTAAATAGGTGCTCCAAGTTTTCTATCATAACACAAAGGTATAGAATACCGTTTTATCTGAAGCCATCGCTCAAGGTTCCAAACGTTACAATCGACAGTTGTTACACGCTTGTATCGGACAAAATGTCTGCAATGCTGACACAGATGAGAGACAGGTTTCTAGAAACAGTAAGTTTTTTTTTCCAAACTTCGTTTTAACCCAGTTCTTAGTACCAAAGAGCACTCAAGAAAGGTCACTCCGTCCAATTTTTAACCTGAAGTCGTTAAATTGTTATATGAATTCCGGACTGTGTACGGCCAAGAGACGAGATGTACAAATTACTTTTCTCAGACCTAGGTACTACTATCTAACTATAGCCAAATCCCACAATGGTTTCTTCGTCTGTTCTACAAAGGCGAATTACTAAAAATTGTATGCCTTCCATTTGAGATAAGCACGGCAATGTTTTCTTAGACTATTATCTTATAGACATAAAGACCAGATGGTTCTGTCTAGACATGCCAACATTGTAATAGAAACACTTACTTATTTCGGTGTCCACATAAACTTCAAAAAGTCTGTTGGACCGCCCTCGCAGGGCGCTTACCAAAATCAATGTCTTCCGCAAGGACATACTAGGATACATGGAGGAATCATAAGCGTCCATACATACCTACATATACTCACGACTGTTATCCCCGAAGGGTTAGTCAGAGACCAGGCAATGAGGACCGCAAAAGCAGTCCTCTGCCATAGTCTACGTTTCACCAAATGATAACTGCACATGTACGTGACAAGTGATGAGCCTATCGCCGCTCTATACTGTTGGATGTATGTGCAATCTATGGTCCGTTAGTCGCCTTTTACGATACCTAAGAGAAGAAATTGGGCGGTAAAATACACTCTACCTTACGATGTAGTTAAATGTATTGGTAGCTAAAAATTATCAGAAACACCAATACACACCAACATTCTTTTTGACAACCGCTGCTTCAGGATTAGGGGGTCACAACTCAACAATTCTGCCCTATCGGGAAGGTGGAGTACATCCGAACAAAAGCTGCACTGCAATCAAAAAGAAAAGCGGGCTGTTCTAAGTCTTAGAATTACAAGCATCGAACACGAAGCCTGCGACAATTTTATTTTAATCCTCCAAATTGCCAACCAACAAATGACCACCAACCAAATTGTGGTCAAAATTTATTACATTCCAGGGAAATTGAACAGCCATGCAGATGAACTGTCTCGACATAGCCAAGCTCTAGAGTGGCATCTACTGCCAGAATTCACACAAACGATATTCGCGAAGTGGGCCTGGCCAGTAATTCACCTGTTTGTATCCAAGAACGCTCGAGTAAAGGGTAAACTATGCAGATTTATCTCAATGATTACGAAGCGATGTTTCACAATGCTTTCAGCCTGAAGTAAACCGCATTCATTCCAGCTAGAGGGCGCACTACTGCAAACATCGCCTTAGTTCTTCTTAGTGAAATTTCATCTTTAAAAATATAAACAGTTCACTTTTATATAATTTGGCAGCGATATTATTACTATACAAGTGCTATTGTTAAATCACAGTGTTGGTCAGGAACAATATTGAAGCAATCAGTGCTACTGAGAAACTATAATATTGGTTCAGTGCAAGTGCAAATAAAACAATATTAAAAGTGAATAAACATAAATATGTTTTGCGTGGTTAACAAATAATTAGTATTTGTCGTGAGCAGTGAGAAATTAAAACGATTATTGCAATAAAGTAGTAAATGAGTTATTTCTTTGGGTAACTCAATGTAGCAGTGGTAGTCGAAAAAAGTTTTATTTTCAAATACACTCATCCAACCAAGTCTTCATACTCAATCCTCTAGATACCTCGCGTAAGCGTACGCTTAATTTGGTCGCTACTGGAAACAATTGATTGGTGTTGCGGCGCGTGTGACTGTCTAAGCCCGCGTAGAAATCATACGGCCTACGGTTCGATGCTGAGGTGAAAAGTTATTTTTGAAAATTTTATTTGCTATATTTGTTTGCAACGTTTTAGAAGTCTGTTGTTGGGTATTGTTACCTACATTGTTTACACGGAATTAAAAATGAGTGCGTCGCTCATATGCGCCGGTTGCCAAAGATCTTTACCTAAAAGGGAATATTTACGATGTATGTCTTGTAAAGCGGGTTATGATTTGGATTGTGGCAATGTTTCGAGCAAATTATTTTATTTAATGAAGAAAAAGGATCAATGGAACTGCCCGGAATGTATGAGCAAAAAACCAAAAATAGGAAACATAAATACACCCATTCGCTCAACAGTAGCGGCAGACAATACGAAACCAGGCCCGTCAACCACTGTTGAAGAAGATCACAACATTACGCATCGTAAAAAGATTTCGCAAGGCACCGATTTCGACAAGGGAGACACATTATCCAGCCCAGAAACCGATAATCAGAATGATATGGTCACCGAATTGAAGTCATATATGAGTGTGTTGATTCGAAGTGAGATGAACAGCTTACGCTCGGTTATTACTGAGCTAACGGGTCTCCGTTAAAAACGCAAAGCAATCGTATCGCGCAACTTGAAAATCGAGTGCATGAATTAGAGAACCGACAGAGTGAGCTTCCGAACGTTGCAGCTCTTGAGAACACCATAGCTGACATGCAAGCGGAAATCTGTGACCGAGATCAAGCGCTCCTGCTGAACGATGTGGAAATAGCTGGTTGTCCTGAAGAAGCTAACGAAAATAGTACACATGTCTTAATCGCTCTCGCAAAGAAGATCGGTGTTGAACTAGATGAGAAGGATGTGGTGAGCGCGGAGCGGGCGGGCCCGCCGCGACTTGCTGCGCGGGGCGACGCCTCCGCCCGCCCGCGGCCGCTTGCTGTGCGCCTTACCCGCCGTGCTACTCGTGACGCGCTGCTGCAGGCTGCGCGGGTGCGACGCACTGTTACCACCGAAGGTCTGCCGCTGTCGAGTCCAGCGCGTTCATTTTACGTCAATGACCGGCTTACTAAATACTACCGGCAGCTGTTTCAAAAAGCGAGGGAGCTCTCCCGTATACATAACTTTAAATATGTTTGGACGCGAGATGGTAAACTATTCGTACGCCGGGATGACGGCAAGCCGCGCCATAGATTGCGCTCTGAAATGGACTTAAAAAGAGTTTTTAGTTAACTTAAAATTTGAGCTAGTAATCATGGCATGGTTGAACGTGGTCTTTATTTTTATTTGTTCTTTTGTAAGCAACTTACTCAGTCCAGTGCTAAATAGTTTTGTTGGTGATATCGCTGAAGTATTTTATTTTGAATCTAAACTTGCATATTGTATAAATTTTCTTTGCCACTGCATTGGATTTGGTTTTTTGTTTGTATGGATTGTATTATTTTTGTTTGTTTTGTATCTCTGTTTATTTGCTAGGCAATGCAATGTTATATACGGTGTTCTTGGTGTTACAATTTATATCTATTACATACTGTTGGCTTTTTCGTATGATATTAATTTAGTTGTTGGTTTATGTCGTTATAATGTTTTTGTCAGACTGGCAGTAATGATGAGGTGAAGTGAGGTGTTTGTATATTGTGTTGACTATTATGTTCCAAAAAAACAACTATTGTTCAGATTTATTTTTGAGTATAAGTCATTGTGGAATTATTCTGTACGAATGAGTTTGTGACTTATTGCGTAACTGTTGAGGGCACTGCTACATTCTCTTCGTGTTATAATGGCATAATTCTTATTTGTTATTGTTTTAAGTTCATGTGTTGTATGGTAGTACTGTTGACGATTTTATTGCATACTACTTGCTTAAAACGTAAAACTATAGAATATACATTGTATGTTAGTACGGTTTCTACATTTGACAACTTTCCCGAATCCCGTGTACATTATCTTGCTACCTTGAATCTGTTTCTTAATATGCGTCATCTGACAATAATTAGAAGACATCTTAATAACTCTAAATTTATCATTGTTACATATGCTTTCGTTTACCAATTTGTCAAAAATAAATATTTAACGCTTGGATTTTTAAACCCTGGTTCCCTAGGCACACGCCATGAGGAATTTATAGTTGCTTTGGAAAGTCGGTCAGTAGATATCATGGCCATAAATGAGACGTGAAGAAAAGCGTGCGCCAACTCCGCCTGGCTACAAACTAAAGCATATACCGCGCCCATCAAGCGTGCGCGAGCGTGGTGGTGGCGTTGGTTTTTATATAAGGGATGGTATAAGTACGCGGCAAATAAAACCACCACACATGAACTTAGTGGAGCAAATGTGGCTAAGTGTTACGTTGAGTGGGCTCAAGCTTGCCATTGGAACGGCTTATCGGCCACCATAATGTGGCTAAGTGTTACGTTGAGTGGGCTCAAGCTTGCCATTGGAACGGCTTATCGGCCACCATGGTTAAGTGTAGATACTTTTCTTGATGCACTAACTCAGGCAATTACCTCATTCTCTATGTACGATCATGTTATTCTCGTAGGGGATTTCAATATTAATCTGCTTGCCGTTGATAACCCTAATATAAGAAAACTTACAGAATTTTTTCAGTGTTTGAGTTTTGATCAATATGTTACTCTGCCAACCCATTTCACGGATCATTCGGAGACACTTATTGACCGATGCTCGTCGATGCTCGATTGATCGTCTGCAGTACCTCTAACATAACCAATGTTATTGTTGATTCCATTCCTGATTTGAGTAATCATGCTTTTATTTCCTTTCAATTACGTTCTTAAAAGCCTAAATTTCTTTCAAAGTGTATTTGTTACAGGCCACTTAAAGATATAAATATGGACGAATTTAATACTTACGTAAATAACGTTCCTTGGGAGGGGTTGATCGGTGAAGATATTAATGAGTCTGTACTGTCTTTTAATGCTCACATCAACCAACCATCAAACAAATGATGGTTTTAAGAAATGAAGCCCACGTTAAATGCCGTCAAACAGGTCATGATTCTGATGTCAAATATAATAAAGAATTAAAGTCTATCGTGGGTAAGGCCATGCACAGTGAAAAGGCTGCATTTTTCCGTCAGAACATTAATCATCACTCTAACAATTCCAAATTACTTTGGCAAAATATCAAAAGAAATATTGTAGATTTTAAGGGTAAGCAATCTTTAATACCCTCTCATATTAATGATCCGGATATCATCAACAGACATTTCCTCCTTGTTCCGGGTAATGATACCGTCGCTATTTCTCACCTCACATATTTTAAACACCGTCGGTTTAATTCATCGTCTTTTAGCCTCCATACAGTTGATGAATCACATATATTGAAAATAGTCTCAAATATTGATAGTAACGCAGTGGGTGTCGATGGAATCACACGTGATATGATACTTTTAACCTTGCCACGGACGCTTAAAGTTATTACTGCAATTATCAATATGTCTATTCAGACTGGTATTTTTCCTAACATCTGGAAAGGGGCTATTGTCAAACCTATACCGAAAATTACCAATCCAAACGAAATAAAAGATCTTAGACCTATAAGTATCCTCCCTTTTTTGTCTAAAGTTATTGAGAAAGTTGTATGTCAACAGTTATCAGCTTATTTGAATGCAAACAATGTTTTGCCTTCTAAACAATCTGGATTTCGTGCTGGTCGAAGTACAGCCACAGCCTTATTGGATGTTGTTGATGACATTTTGGCGAGGCAAGATGTAGGACTTGGATCTATGTTGACTCTTCTTGATTTTTCACGGGCGTTCGAGACTATAAACCATGATCTTTTGCTAGCTAAATTGTCATTTTACGGCTTTGACTGTGGTGCACTTAGATGGTTTTGCAGCTTTCTTTGTGGACGATCGCAGCAAGTGGAGGTAGTTGGTGTGGACGGTAGTAAATTTTATTCGGAAGCCTCCCCCTTAACCCGTGGCGTTCCACAAGGATCAATACTGGGCCCGCTATTATTTATATTATATTGCACGGATTTGCCTAATTCTATTAAACACTGTAATTATCATTTGTATGCAGATGATTTACAAATTTATCTGCACTTTAAACCCAATGAAACCTTATCTGCTGTAAATAAAATGAATGAAGACCTGGAGTTAATTGATAAATGGGCCAGTGACAACTGTTTGGTTTTGAATCCGCTTAAATCTAAGTTGCTCGTGCTGGGTTCTGCCTGTCAAATTAGCAATATAAATAAATTCAATCCTGTAGTTAGCATAGGTAGTTCAAATATCGAGCAAGTAACCGAAGCTCGCAACCTTTTTTTTTTTTTTTTTTTTTTTTTCTCCCAGGGGAACTCATTACGAGTACCGGGGCCTTGAAGAAGCACCCAGTTATGTGGGACTCGCCCGTCCGCCTTTCCGCACCCACTGACAAGGAGAGAGGCTCCAGGTCAGCTGCCGAGCTAAGTCCCGGCTGGGAGGGCGAGACGGAGGGGAATACCCACTAAACCCCTGGGGGCCCAACAATCCGAAGCTGAAAGCTGAGGTGGATGTCGCGGTACATACCACTAGGGATTAACCCGCGACGGTCACCCCGTCGCCCGTGTGCCAACCTATGACCGCAAGCGGTCACGCGCCGACACACGGGCAACTTCGCGCACGGCACAACACAAAACAGCGTGCCCACCCTCTAATGGGCACGCGATCCCCCAAAATAACAGATACAAGGACAGCACAGGACAAACACAAGACAAAGACACATTGGTCCTCCGACCCTTGGGCTTTTGGGGAGGTATAGTCATACCCACACCAAAGCCCAACCCCACTCGCGCTTGCTTCCGCAAGCGCCCCACCACAGACAGGCAACACCACAAACAAACACACAACAAATAGCGCGGCCTTCCACCAGCCCGCCTTATCCTACTCGGCAGCCCGGACCCCGACTCAGACCCAGAAACTGCCCACGAATCTGGCTCCGACTCGGACCCCTAGCCCCACAAACACCTACCGACCCTCGACCTCGGGCCCTTGACCCAAACCCCGGAACTCGGAGACGGACCCCCGGTAAAAACCGGGAGGTCACTCCATGCCCCGACGATTCCCGATGTGGCGGGAGCCTCAACCAGGCGGCCCCCCCGTATCTTTCACGGCCTACAGAGGTGGACAGACTCCGTCAGGCCCGCTACTCCACAGTCGCTCGCGAACACACACCGGGGTCTCGAGCCCGACGCTCAACTCCCGGTGCCCGAGGCCGTATCCCACGCAAAAACATAAACGCCCCCAAGGACAGCGCTCAGAAGGAGCGCCGCCGAAGCTCAAAGCCGCTCAAAAGAGCGGCGAGCGTTTTAAGTGCGCGCCCACCCCAAGCCGCACACTCGCGTAACGGGGGTTACGAGCGCGCGGCCCGGAGCGGGCACGCACCGCCTAGAATTCGGCGCCCAGAAGGGGCGCCAGGGATTGGCATAAAGCCCCTTGTCCCAGGGTGGTGGGAAGAGGCCTTACGACAATCCCTACAACACGCGAGGTCTTACCCCGCACACACAAAGGACGGCGCTCAGAAGGAGCGCCGCCGAAACCCCAATCCTCAAAGCCGCTCAGAAGGAGCGGCGAGTCATCAAGTGCGTGCCTACTCCGGGTCGCACGCTCGCATAAGGAGCTACGACCACGCGTCCCGGACCGGGCACGCACTTGACGGTGCAGGCCCAGAAGGGGCACTGCCTAGAATTCGGCGCCCAGAAGGGGCGCCAGGGATTAGCATAAAGCCCCTTGTCCCACGCTGAACGTGGGCCGAGATGCCTTACCCCAGGGTGCACCACGAGGAGGTTCCCAAATTTGCACCCCGAAGCTCGCAACCTAGGAGTTCTCATGGACTACGGTAGACTACGGTTCCATAATCATGTTTTGGAGGTTGTAAGAAACTGCTACTATAGGCTGAGGGTGCTGTATCAGGTCAGGATGTTTTTGGATGTCGATTTAAGAACCAAGCTTTGCGAAATGCTTATACTATCTAAACTAAATTATGCTGATACAGTCATGGGTGAATGCCTCTTTGGATACACAAAAAAGCTAATTCAACGGGTTCAAAATTCATGTGCACGATTTTGTTTCACTATTCCGCGTAGGGCCCACGTTACACCGTTCCTAAATCAAAATAACCTAATGAATATGCAGTCGCGACGTTCACTCCATTATGCGTGTCTTTTATTTAACATAGTACAAACTAAGTCATGTTTGACAAGTTGTTATTTTCTAATCGTGCCAGAGCCGTTTCTCATCTTGGTTGTCCGAGTCACAGGACATCAGCATTTCGCGGAAGCTTTCGGTACTCCGCCACGAAATGTTGGAATAATATACCCCCACCTTTTAAGAAATGCCAGACATTGTGTTCTTTTAAATACAAATATAAAAGATTTCTTTTAGATTTGCAAAAGGACTCTTTCTAATTTTGAATTGAAATTTAGCTGTAGCACTTTGGCCACGGCTTTCCCACGTCAAAATACTATGTCCATCATTGAGGGTTTATTCAAAACTTTGGTGAAATCATTGTTAATTGGTTAAGTCGGTGTTGAGTTTCTTCCGAAAGCTTCCTAAATGTGTCAGTTTTATATATTGTAATTATAATTTAATGATGTATACTTTGTATAAATTTTGGTTTGGCTTAATATTTGTGTTTGTAAAAAATTTTAATGTAGGTTGTTAATATAATGTTGATAAATCACCAAATTGTTGTGCGTAGCAGTGCGCTCTTTAGCTTTAGCTTTAGCATTTAGTTTTAGTGTAGGTATCTACGGAAGACCAGCGTCGTGGCATTACTGAGATGCTACGACACAATGCTGAGTAGATGCCCTTTCAGTGTCACATAATATTGTTATTTGTAATTTTATGTTGTGTTTTGATGCTGAATAAATTTATTTCTATTTCTATATTTCTATAAGTAGAACGCTTCCCTCTGGCTTGGAAATTCGCACCACCTTCCCTCATCCCCCCGGTGGTAGCACACCTCAACAGGAATTTATCTGATTGTGGTACCCCTTGCTGCCTCATTCACAGTATGGAATTCGAAACGTAGACGCCTGGTAGACATAACCACAGGCCTGCCAACCCCCAAGGTTCAAGACATGACGTTGAAATTTGGTGTGTTGAAATGATGTATCGTTATGGAACCACAAGCAAATTTTCCTACTCAAGCGTCCGGTTATTATAAAACCATATGAGCACTTGTGCTTAGTCCAGTAGTACAGGAAGGGCGTTAGCAGCAGTAGCGGCGCCATCCACACGCGCACTCAGAAAAAAATCCTGAGACAAGGCTGCAGTTTTACATTGCGAGCAGATTATTGCGAAATTAACAAAAGATTTTTGTGAATGCAGCAACATACCCTTTGCTGCCCCAGCAACTTTTTTTTTGTGAAACGCAATTATTGTGAATGCAACAATATAATTATTGTGGCATTAACAATTTTTAGGCTTCTTTGATAAAACCGCAAAGGAGTATTTTGCGAAGATCACATTGTTATCAGTTGTCTCGTTGACAATGTAAGCCGCACATTGTTTTTAATGTTGTGGCATTAGCAATTTTCTGGGCTGTGATAATATCACAAAGTCGGTATTCTGCGGTATTCGCATAGTTCAAGTTTGTGTGATTCACAAGGTAAGCCTGAATAAGTTGCAGTCTTAACAACTTTTAAAACTTTGACAATACCACAAAGTCGGTATTCTGCGGGATTCGCATAGTTCAAGTTTGTGTGATTCACAAGGTAAGCCTGAATAAGTTGCAGTTTTAACAACTTTTAAAACTTTGACAATACCACAAAGTCGGTATTCTGCGGGATTCGCATAGTTCAAGTTTGTGTGATTCACAAGGTAAGCCAAACATTGACTGTATAAGTTGTGGTTTTAACAACTTTTAGGACTTTGATAAAATCGCAAGTGTGGTAATCTGCGAGTTTCGCATAGTTCAAGTTTGTGTGATTCACAAGGTAAGCCTGAATAAGTTGCAGTTTTAACAACTTTTAAAACTTTGACAATACCACAAAGTCGGTATTCTGCGGGATTCGCATAGTTCAAGTTTGTGTGATTCACAAGGTAAGCCTGAATAAGTTGCAGTTTTAACAACTTTTAAAACTTTGACAATATCGCATAGTCCGTATTTTGCGGGATTCGCATAGTTCAAGTTTGTGTGATTCACAAGGTAAGCCTGAATAAGTTGCAGTTTTAACAACTTTTAAAACTTTGACAATACCACAAAGTCGGTATTCTGCGGGATTCGCATAGTTCAAGTTTGTGTGATTCACAAGGTAAGCCAAACATTGACTGTATAAGTTGTGGTTTTAACAACTTTTAGGACTTTGATAAAATCGCAAGTGTGGTAATCTGCGAGTTTCGCATAGTTTGAGTTTGTGTGATTCACAAGGTAAGCCTGAATAAGTTGCAGTTTTAACAACTTTTAAAACTTTGACAATATCGCATAGTCCGTATTTTGCGGGATTCGCATAGTTCAAGTTTGTGTGATTCACAAGGTAAGCCTGAATAAGTTGCAGTTTTAACAACTTTTAAAACTTTGACAATACCACAAAGTCGGTATTCTGCGGGATTCGCATAGTTCAAGTTTGTGTGATTCACAAGGTAAGCCAAACATTGACTGTATAAGTTGTGGTTTTAACAACTTTTAGGACTTTGATAAAATCGCAAGTGTGGTAATCTGCGAGTTTCGCATAGTTTGAGTTTGTGTGATTCACAAGGTAAGCCTGAATAAGTTGTAGTTTTAACAACTTTTAAAACTTTGACAATACCACAAAGTCGGTATTCTGCGGGATTCGCATAGTTCAAGTTTGTGTGATTCACAAGGTAAGCCAAACATTGACTGTATAAGTTGTGGTTTTAACAACTTTTAGGACTTTGATAAAATCGCAAGTGTGGTAATCTGCGAGTTTCGCATAGTTTGAGTTTGTGTGATTCACAAGGTAAGCCTGAATAAGTTGCAGTTTTAACAACTTTTAAAACTTTGACAATACCACAAAATCGGTATTCTGCGGGATTCGCATAGTTCAAGTTTGTGTGATTCACAAGGTAAGCCTGAATAAGTTGCAGTTTTAACAACTTTTAAAACTTTGACAATACCACAAAGTCGGTATTTTGCGGGATTCGCATAGTTCAAGTTTGTGTGATTCACAAGGTAAGCCAAACATTGACTGTATAAGTTGTGGTTTTAACAACTTTTAGGACTTTGATAAAATCGCAAGTGTGGTAATCTGCGAGTTTCGCATAGTTTGAGTTTGTGTGATTCACAAGGTAAGCCTGAATAAGTTGCAGTTTTAACAACTTTTATAACTTTGACAATATCGCAAAGTTGGTATTTTGCGGGATTCGCATAGTTCAAGTGTGAGTGATTCACAAGGTAAGCCTGAATAAGTTGCAGTTTTAACAACTTTTAAAATTTTTACAATACCACAAAGTCGGTATTCTGCGGGATTCGCATAGTTTAAGTTTGTGTGATTCACAAGGTAAGCCAAACATTGACTGTATACGTTGGGGTTTTAATAACTTTTAAGACTTTGATAAAATCGCAAAAGTGGTCATCTGCGGGGTTCGCGTAGTGCCTAAAGAATGCAGGACGCCGTGAGAAGAAATATTGTGTTTTAAATATTAAACAGGATTATACCATGAAAACATACAAAAAAGAGACTGAACACAAAACTGATGCTTCATAGCGGAGTTTGATTACTGTTTGTATAAATAAACTACCATTATGGCAATCATAGTGGTATAGGTATAATTTATTAATAATCATAACATTTAATAAAACTCAATAAAAAATATTAAAACAAGATAGATCCTCATTATTTCATTACTTATTCTTACTTTTATGTATCTAGTAAGCAAGACATGTCATTTAAATAATAATAGCTGTTCCTCGCAACTTTATCTTCGTAAAGTAAATAATTAATAAATAAATATATTTCAACAATCACACCAATGAGCTAGCCTCAAACTAAGCCGAAGCTTGTACTATGGCGGCCAGTTAACGGATATCCATACTTAAATACATATAATGTGACTGCTAGAAACTGCAAGAAACTTCAAGGGCTGGTCAGGTCAAGTGTTTTAAACATGACAAAAATGACAAAAAAAGATTGCAGACTAACTAACGTAGATACTTATCGCCCAGCTGACGCGGACGTTTCAACAGACGGGTGGGTCCACGGCCGGCCGCTGCCCGCGCGTTGTAAATAATAGTTCAATTCTTTTATTTTATCTTTCATTATTTATTATTGCTTTAAAATAAATTAGATACTCAAAGACTATCAAATTAAAAATCATATAATGAATTATTTAATGAAAAATAAAAATGCACAAATTTCTCTTTTCTTATTTTTGTCATGTCTAAAACACTTGACCTGACCAGCCCTTGAAGTTTCTTGCGGTTTCTAGCAGTCACCTTATATTTATAAACATCATATTAAAACTATGTCAACGGCATAAATCGCGACACACATTGCAAGCAAATGCCTACTTACTACTGTTTGACATTTCGTATGGTAAAAAATAATATTAAAATCGATTCAGTAGTTCCCGAGTTTATCGGCTACATGCAAACAAACAAACAAAATCTTTCCTCTTAAAATATTAGTATTTATTTAAATTCATGTATTTTATAAAACAATTGCTTTCAAAAATATTCTTTTTTTTCTTATTTTGGGGTAAAATTCATATGGCAGGCAACACTAGCCCGCCAGCGCATGACTATGTATCTGTCTTTGTCTTATTTTAGTGACAGCATGGTTCTTGCGACTTGTGTAGATGAGACAGTTATATGTTTACATTGAAATGTTTATTGGTTTCAAAGCTACGTCGTCGCGGTTAAATAGTGGTTACATTTTTTAGGACGCGCGGTAATGAGCAGAGGTGGGCGTTAAAAGCAAAAGCACTTAAAAAAGTATACTTTTAGACAAAAGTACTAGGCATGCTTTTAGGTTTACACTTAATAAGCTTTTCACTTATAAAAGTGTACGTCCCGCCATCTATGAGGTCTCTATATCTATATCAATACTTCCAGTATTTCAGATTTTTTTTAGCAGATCCACGATGATAAATTGCCGAATGTAATAATGAAAGAAAAATATAAAAAAGTCAAAACTTAAATGCTGTTTGCTTTTTAGCTTTTTACTTACAAAAAGCTGGCAACGTTATGTTTAAACGAAAAACGAGAAGCAGACAGACAACTTTACGTTTTTCATTTAAATACGTAGCCAGCTTTTTCTAAGCAAAACAGCAAAAAGCATTTTTAATGGCATGCTTTTTGAAAATCGTACAATGCTTATACGTTAAAATAAAATAAGCACTTTTTCCCAACTCTAGTAATGAGGTTTGCTCCTCTATTAGTTTAACTCAATACTAGGCGATAACTCGGGTGGCGGTATTTTTTGGAGATCAAAGAGATTTACTTTTTATTTATTTATTTAGATTTTTTTCTGTCAAATTTTCCCAATTGATAAACCTTATTCCTTTGAAGTAAAATTGAAAATCTATCAAAGAAATTTGACAAATTGGGGTAGCTTGATGTGCTGGCCTCTGTACCTATAATGTACTCTGGAACATCGCCAATTTTACCACGCCACCAATGAATGAGCATTGACGTTGACCGTTCAGGTGTGGCCACTCAATTTGTCGCGAGAATTATTGGAATAATTATCGCGATGTTTATTGCAATCATGGGCATTTGACGTTGACGGTACAGTAATGTGGCCCGGGCATGAAAATCCTATTCGTACAACAAGAAATCTAAGTAGGTAGATACTACTAATAGGAAGAATCTAGTAGGTAAGGTAGGTATGCTTAAGCCCTAAGGTATATACCTATACCAACCTACTTTAAATTCGAAATTGTTAACAACGCAACTCAAACATGGCGTGATGTAAAAACTTAGATAAAAATACAGATCCATGCTTGTGAAAATGACAACATGGATTCCCGAATATTGAGAAAGACACAGTGTAAAGTTATTCTAACAATGTTTTTATTGATAAAATAACAATATAGCCATTGCGAAGGCAAATATACAAAAAGTAGTTAAAAACGCAAATTTAGGCTTGTAAAAACCACAACGTTTATTTTCGAAAATAAAGAATGTCGCAATGTAAAAAAATTAGCAATGTCTATTATTGTTAAAACGATATTCTAACATTGCGAAGGATCCCTAACATAGATAAAAACGCATTTTAAGCTTGTGAATATTACAACGTTATTTTCTCGATTTTATGGCAACATTGTCATTCTTGTTTGTCATTCGCATTTCCGCAATTTCCGCTGCCATTGCTGCTAGCGTCTTCGGGGGTATCGCATCGTTTAAAGTAATTACACCTCGTAAAACGCATAAATGGATCAGCAAGACACGCTGGCAGAGTTTTTGCTCGACAACAACCTCATCAGCCTGCTGCAACCGCTCACGGGTAAGTTTTTATTCTAGCCAAGTATACCTAGTCCCCGGCACGTAACTTGGCGAAAGTCGTTAGATGCGCAGAAGTAATTTTTTAGGTATCTTTGGTTGTAAAGCCTATGCGCAAACTTGTAGCCATACGTGCCGGCGACTCTATCTAGCTAAAAAGAAAATGTAGGTAAGTTGTACGACGCGACGCTGCGTCTCGTCGCCATGTTTTTTTTTGCATGTTTTGCATGGTCGAGTAAAGCCGGCTCCGCTACGCCAGATTTTGAACAGAACATTGTTCGAAAACATAAATTACTCAATGGGCCACGCCCCTTAAACATGTTTTCGAACAATGTTCTGTTCAAAATCTGGCGCAGCGGAGCGATGACGCGACGCGACTTGTTTGAACTTGAAAACGAATCGTTTTGTTCCGTGGTGCTCTTTCCATCTGGCTTTCTATATTGCAGTGTATGCGTTTTTTTATCCAAAACCGCACCCTTTTTCATCCATAAAGTCCGTTGGTACCTACCTGTACTTATCTACTTCGCTGCAGGTCATGGTTTTTTATGCTTCTAGATCAGGAAGCAGACCTAGACTTTCTTCTGCAGGCAAATGACCACGAATTATCCCTGTTGGTCCCAGGGGTGGTAAATAAAGGAAAGTTGCGATTAGCACTAGCCCGATATAAAGAATTAGTAAGTTACTTTGCTTGCTTACTTATCCTACTACCTACCTTGCAACTTAGTTCATCACATGCATCATGTCATAATGTTATTTTACAGATGCTTCAGGAAAAGCCGGTGCATGTGACTCCTCCATTTAGGGCTGGTCATTTGACATCTGATTCTGACCTATCAACGTGGACTCTTGAAACTTCAGAGGTATGTACAAATACAATTTATTGTTTTATGGTAGTACATATTGGCTGACAATCAATGCACAGCCTTAACCTATAGTCCTAGCAGTATGAAATTTCAAGGGTAACTTCCTTATGTAGTGTACATATGGTAGCATTATGACTAATCAAGTTCTTTCTTTGTTACAGACAAATCTAGTGGACCCAGGTTCTAATTGCTCCCCTGGTCTACCAACCACTGTGGACACTGCTCCGCCTGCTGCTGAGTCATCTTCCACATCCCGAAAGCCTGACACATTTTTGTCACCTGTGATAGTCTCCAATGCCAGTAGTGGATTTAATTCTCCTGGAATAACAGTCATAGACACGGGCTGTGCTGTAAGTTTAAAAATTACTTGATTTATTTATAACAGCCCTCATAGCTTGTTGGTAGTAGCTGTGCTTTCGCCGTTGTAGGTTGTGGGTTCGATCCCCACCGATAACAAACATTTGTGTGATGAACTTATAAATGTTTAAAAATATATAAGTATTATATTAGCTATCTGGTTCCTTAATACAAGCTTTTCTTAGTTTGGGGCTAGATAGTGATGTGTGGAATGTCCGTAAATATTTATTTATTGGTTTATCTGTACATAGTAAACAAAGTCTGTCTGTCTGTAGGTATATCCGCCAACTCCTAAACCAGCCAACAGATTTTGGAAGGAACGGAGATTGTGCTGTGGGAATCGGATAGCTGATAGAATAATTGTGTATGCTTTTTTGATTTGTATTTTTAATCAAACATTTTCTCTTGTTTCAGGAGTGGGAAATCGCAGATGAAATAATAACTTCGGTAGATTTTTTTAACACAGGGTCTGCAAGTCTAAAGACCATTTTAGAAAACACGTCAGCGGGAAAACCAATTTTAAGCAGAACATTTTTAACAACAAAAGATCGAAAAATACTCACTGCCATAATTGTGGAGGCGGAGATCCGCAAATTAAAAAAAATATCAGACCCTATCAGAAAAGAAGTGTGGGAAAATTGGACAACTGAAATAATCACACTATTCCCAGGGGAAACGAAAGCAGTCTATTACAGTCCCTTTCGTATACTAGATGGTCGGGTTTTGCAGGCCAGCGGCCTCATTGTTAATCGGCTTATCACAGTTCGGCGAAGACTAGTACCTGCAGAAAACCGCCGCAGCAAGAGTCGCAGCAGTGACGATAGCAGTGATAGCAGCACTAAAAAGAAAGCCAGGTCAAGTACAGAACCAGTACGGGTTCGGCCCCTGCCAGAATCATTTAATTCAAAGAAAATTGGAGATCAGGAAGAGTCTGGAGAGAGCTATTTGCAGTGGCTGAAGGCCTCGTCTTCACCCAGGGATTTAGTCAACTCCAAATGGAAGAACTGTCTTAGGGGAAGAATAGATATACTCAAGGAAAGCGACCATATAACCTACTTTAAAGAATTCCCTGCACTTCAATGTCCATGGGGTTATGAATTGGTGAGTGATGTTGTTTATTTTTAACCGACTTCAAGTAAAAAAGTAGGAGGTTTGTCAAGTTTTTTAACTTAATTATCACAAAATAACTATGATCAGCTCTTGTAAGTGTCACTGAAGATTATACTGTTGTGATTTAAGTACCTAATATTGTTTTTTTTTTGTTTCATGAAGCTGGCAAGCGACTTCGATGAAATTTATCCAAACACCAAAGAAAAGTTTGAAGAAAAGTTCCCAATACTAAAAGGCCGTTTGCTAGCATTATTGGATGAAAAATCCCAACAACTGACACGAGCTGACATTTCTATACAGTCTGTCTTAGAACTTGGAACTTGTGAGTAAAGTTGGATTCAATAAATGTCATATCATGATTAAGTAGGCTAGGCTAAGCCCTGATTTCACCAAGCTCTGTTAGTTAACTAACGGTTGATATCACAATATTAACCATCTGACGTAGGATATGTTACTGAGACGTTTGAAAATTAACAAAGCTTTACTAAATCAACCGTTACTTTAACTTACAGAGCATGGCGAAATGACTTACAGGTGCAAAATTTTTAACAGACAAGGAGCTCCTCAATTTTGTTGTATTTTTAAGTTAAATGTTTGTTACTGCATTACTTTGTCATTTAAAAACCACTTTTAAAAGTTCTGTTATACCAATTTAAAAGTTCTTGGTGCGGATAGAACCCACAACCTAGAGCCAGTAAGCAAAACTCCTTCTAACTGAGCTGTGAGGAAGTTCAAAATTATATTTAAAATTAATAATTTAAGATTATTAGTATGTACTAATAACAAATAAAATTATTTCCAGTGGGAGAGGAACAAGCAAATGTGGCAGCTTTCCTATCCATACCCTTGCTATTGAAGCAAATGCATACGATTCCTGTTAAAGGTACAAGAAAACCTTGGAATCCGTCACGAGCAGAAGTTAGCAGTGCCTTTTTGAGTTTAGTGGCATCTTCTTCTGACGTTGAAACCCATCGCTTAGAACGGCAAGCGAAACTCATAGATAAAAAGGTACCTGTACTTCCGTATATTGTTGCCATAGGCCCTGGTTGGAATGATGTTTCGCAATACGACTTAATAATAACAGATAATGTTAGGTATACCTTTTCCAATGTTTGTGACGCTGTTTTTAGTACTTTTAAAATCTTATGGGCATTAGATTTGCCATACCCAAAAGACTGTGTGCCGATTTGGATGTTCATCCAAAGAAGCGTTTTTGTTATGAAAAGTAAATACGACACTGAAGGCACTCCTATGCTAGATTTACTTGCTTCTGTTGCCAACAGACATGACAGTGCAGTGCGCGATATGTAGAGGGTCTTTTAGTAATTTAAGTCAATTTCATTTTCACTTTACATTTTATCACTCGGGCTGTGTCTACTTATGTCCATTTTTTGATTGTGGAAGAAGTTATCAACTTTACCACTCATTTAGACGTCATTATTTGAAATACCATTCCGAGGCCTGTGAACCCGAAGCCAGTTCATTTGATGTAGACCCTTCACAAATGCACACTACGCCCATGTTACAAAGTGATGATAAAAGTTGCATTGTATCGGGCCATGAGTTAATTGTCGCAAATAATTTGATCACAGTTCCTTTAAGTAACACCTTGGCTCAACTTTTCTCATCCCTCTATGGTAACCCTAATTTGCCGAACAATGTAGTAGATACAGTTTATCGCGGTATTGAAAACGCGTTCAATTTATCAATCAAACCTTTATTACTACCGATTACACCAGGGTCTGCTTCAGAAAAAATTATTACCGATTTAAACATGTTTAGTTCAATGCATAAAAGATTAGAGTACTTTGAAGAAAACGGGTCATTGATAAATCCTCAACCTTATGTAGTGGGTCGAAGATTTGACTTTGTAAAAAGACATGGAAGAAGTTTTTATCAGGCAATAGAGTGCTTAGCGCATAAAATACCTATACGTGATGTTTTGCACAAATTCTTTTCTTTGCCTCATTTACTACACAAGACTTTAAATAATATTACAAAACTCACTGATCATGACACGTCTAAAAGTATAGAGCATTTTATGCATGGTTCATTTTGGAGAGAAAAACTTTATGTAGAAAAAATTGTCATACCAATGTTCTTGCAAGTCGATGATTTTGAAACTTTAAACCCTATAGGCAGTCATAGTGGTATACATAAACTGGGGGCCGCCTACATTTCTCTTCCTTGTCTGCCTTACGAATTCGCCTCTCAATTGAAAAACATTTTTTTGATCTTACTTTATCATTCTAGTGACAGAGTCGAATTTGGGAATCAAATAATATTCCAACCTTTAATTGATCAGTTTAATGACTTAATTCGAAATGGTATAACTTTTGATCTGCCAGACTTCAAAGGAACTGTCTATTTTGAATTGGCACTTATTTTGGGTGATAATTTAGGATTGCATAGTATTTTAGGATTTGTTGAAAGCTTCTCTTCCAATTTCCCTTGTCGAACATGTAAAGTAGAAAAGAAAGTAATGGAAAAGCAACTGTATGAAGATATATCTCTTCTAAGGACGGAATCTAACTATGTGCAAGATTTGTTAACGGACAATGTATCGAAGACAGGCGTGAAAGAGAAATGTATATGGCTGCAGATAGATAATTTCAGTTTATTTTCACAAGTAGGTTTTGATGTAATGCATGACATGCACGAAGGTTGTTCAAAATATATTATGTGTTCATTGCTTGTGGTTTTTGTGGATAAACTCAAGTACTTTACAATTGATATTGTTAACAATAAGATTTCTTCATTTCAATACGGGCCTGATAAAAAAGATAAGCCTGTCGCGCTAGCTATGTCTAATATACGAAAAGGCAACATGCGGTTAAACGCAGCTGAAATGTACACGTTTTGCAAGTACTTTGGGGTGATGTTTGGTGATTTTGTGCCAAGGCGCAATAAGTATTGGGAACAATATATTCTACTGATGAAAGTTTTAGATTTTATCATGTCTCCCGCCTTTGCACCTGACCAAGTTGACTATTTTAAATTTTTAGCTGCTGACCTTTGCGAAATGTTTACTACGTTGTTTAACAAGACTCTAAAGCCCAAATTTCACAATTTAGTGCATTACCACTCGGCAATGTTGCGATTTGGTCCCTTACGGTATCTTTCTTCGATGCGCTATGAAGCTAAACACCACCCAAACAAGTTAGCTGCAAAGTCCACAAATAATCGAATGAACATGACATTGACAATAGCTCGAAAACATCAGTTGACATTAAATGATACTTTTCTAAAGGGAACTACGGTATCGCCTTCTGTAACTTTCGGTATAAAAAAAAAAATACTTAGTAGAAAAGTTAAACAGATTGTAGATATATTAAAAATAACCAATATTCATAGTTTATATAAAGTCAGCTGGGCTGAGAAGTGTTCTGAGCGGTATAAATTAAATTCTATAATTGTTTCATCCATCGAGGAGGAAAATGTATGCTTCGCTAAGGTACAAGAAGTCTATGTTGATGGATTATGTAAAATAATAATTAGGGCTAAGCTCTTAAAAACAATCGGTTTTGATGATCATTATCACGCATATAATGTTCTGGACTCATCTCAAGAGTCAATATATATTGATCAGGATTCCATGCAACATCCGTTTGTATGCAATTCTGTAGTCATTGGATGTGACATTAATCATCCCGAGCTCCATATTGTACTGACTAAACCGATTTAACCAACCTAAATAGCATACGGCCCTATGTACTACCATGTATAATTGGCGTCGTTTACTTAATTCACCTGCGTTATTGCACCCAGGTGAATTAAATATTCTATTTGTAATCTTAATTCACCTAGGTACATTATGTATACTTCGTTTACTTAATTCACCTGCGGTTATTCATCTAGGTATAGAAAAAAGAATTTTTTTTTAATAAATATAGAATATTTAATTCACCTGGGTGCATTAACGCGTGCAAATTAAGTAAACGAAGTATACATGATGTACCTAGGTGAATTAAGATTACAAATAGAATATTTAATTCACCTGGGTGCAATAACGCAGGTGAATTAAGTAAACGACGGGGTATAATTTTATTATTAAGTATAATTTTGTTATAATAGTTAGTTTTGTTTTATTATAATTTTGTTTAAGGTGGTATGATTTTATTACAAATTGATTTTACCATCTAGGGGCGAAGATTGTTTGTATGCTGAAATAACAAGAGTTAGAGAAAACAGTGGATTAATAGATATATTAACCACACTAATTATTATCAAATACAGACCAAAATAATAGCCTATTACAGTTATTTCAGTATACAAACAATCTTCGCTCCTAGATGGTAAAATCCATTTTAATACAAATCCTCCACCGTAAGTATATTTTTAGTTATTAGATCTTTTTCAGAATATTTCATAATATTATAAATGGAAATCAATCTCATCAGGTTATATTCACTGGGCTCATACAATCAAACATATTAATAAAGCAGTAGGTATAACCTGGTAGGAATAGTATTATCATGTGTTTTTAAAGGTAGCAAGTACCTAATTGAATAATGTAACTGTATAAGGCTGCGTTTCCACCAGAGATATGTAGCAAGGGATGTGTTTTTAAGAACCATTATAATCACTGCGCTCATTGAGGCTAGGTAACTGCTGTGATTCTATTGGAACACATCCCTCGCTACAAATCTCTGGTGGAAACGCAGCCTTGTACCAATAGATCTATCCAATCCCACTGCTGGGTATAGATCTACCCGAGATAGTGTTCCTATAATATTATAAGATTATTGTGTTTACTTAACCTGTAAAAAAGACATGAAAAATAAACATTGATTACTTTTAATACTTTATTGTTTCATTTTTTAGGAAGAGGACAGTGCAGCAACAGAGATGTGCTATAAATGTTGCGATTCATGCAAAATCACCTTGTCGTTCTTGGTACGTATTTTGCTTTATTAGATACTTTCGAGTTGCGGTTCTGACAGCTGTCATATTAAAGTTGCGATTCACGCAAAGTCGCCTTTCAACCTTGTGGTTCTAGCTATGTGTACTTTGCGTTATTAAAGACTTTCAAGTTGTAATTCTAACAGAGGTGTGATATTAAAGTTGCGATTCACGCAAAGTCGCCTTTCAACCTTGTGGTTCTAACTATGTGTATTTTGCTTTATTAGATACTTTCGAGTTGCGGTTCTGACAGAGTTGTGATATTAAAGTTGCGATTCACGCAGTCCCCTTACGTTGTGGTTCTTCCACAAGGTTGTAAGGAGACTGAATCGCAACTTTAATATCACACCTTTGTTAGAATCACAACTTGAAGGTCTCTAATAACGCAAAGTACACATAGTTAGAACCACAAGGTTGAAAGGCGACTTTGCGTGAATCGCAACTTTAATATCACACCTCTGTTAGAATTACAACTTGAAAGTCTTTAATAACGCAAAGTACACATAGCTAGAACCACAAGGTTGAAAGGCGACTTTGCGTGAATCGCAACTTTAATATCACACCTCTGTTAGAATCACAACTTGAAAGTCTCTAATAACGCAAAGTACACATAGCCAGAACCACAAGGTTGAAAAGCGACTTTGCGTGAATCGCAACTTTAATATCACAGCTCTGTTAGAATCACAACTTAAAAGTCTCTAATAACGCAAAGTACACATAGCCAGAACCACAAGGTTGAAAAGCAACTTTGCGTGAATCGCAACTTTAATATCACAGCTCTGTTAGAATCACAACTTTAAAGTCTCTAATAACGCAAAGTACACATAGCTAGAACCACAAGGTTGAAAGGTGACTTTGCGTGAATCGCAACTTTAATATCACTGCTCTGTTAGAATCACAACTTGAAAGTCTCTAATAACGCAAAGTACACATAGCCAGAACCACAAGGTTGAAAAACGACTTTGCGTGAATCGCAACTTTAATATCACAGCTCTGTTAGAATCACAACTTGAAAGTCTCTAATAACGCAAAGTACACATAGCCAGAACCACAAGGTTGAAGAGCGACTTTGCGTGAATCGCAACTTTAATATCACACCTCTGCTAGAATCACAACTTGAAAGTCTTTAATAACGCAAAGTACACATAGCTAGAACCACAAGGTTGAAAGGCGACTTTGCGTGAATCGCAACTTTAATATCACACCTCTGTTAGAATCACAACTTGAAAGTCTTTAATAACGCAAAGTACACATAGCCAGAACCACAAGGTTGAAGAGCGACTTTGCGTGAATCGCAACTTTAATATCACACCTCTGCTAGAATCACAACTTGAAAGTCTTTAATAACGCAAAGTACACATAGCTAGAACCACAAGGTTGAAAGGCGACTTTGCGTGAATCGCAACTTTAATATCACACCTCTGTTAGAATCACAACTTGAAAGTCTCTAATAACGCAAAGTACACATAGCCAGAACCACAAGGTTGAAAAACGACTTTGCGTGAATCGCAACTTTAATATCACAGCTCTGTTAGAATCACAACTTGAAAGTCTCTAATAACGCAAAGTACACATAGCCAGAACCACAAGGTTGAAGAGCGACTTTGCGTGAATCGCAACTTTAATATCACACCTCTGCTAGAATCACAACTTGAAAGTCTTTAATAACGCAAAGTACACATAGCTAGAACCACAAGGTTGAAAGGCGACTTTGCGTGAATCGCAACTTTAATATCACACCTCTGTTAGAATCACAACTTGAAAGTCTTTAATAACGCAAAGTACACATAGCTAGAACCACAAGGTTGAAAGGTGACTTTGCGTGAATCGCAACTTTAATATCACTGCTCTGTTAGAATCACAACTTGAAAGTCTCTAATAACGCAAAGTACACATAGCCAGAACCACAAGGTTGAAAAGCGACTTTGCGTGAATCGCAACTTTAATATCACAGCTCTGTTAGAATCACAACTTGAAAGTCTCTAATAACGCAAAGTACACATAGCTAGAATCACAAGGTTGAAAGGCGATATTGCGTGAATCACAACTGTGAGTCTTTAGTTAAGAACTGTTATTTTCACAAGGTTCAGTTTGCGAAGCAGCAGTTAATATCAAGCAAAGTTAACATAAGTAGAACCACAAAGTTTAACATTGTGTGAATCACAACCGCAAGATTGCTACTGTAGCAAACCGTGCATTGCTAGATAACACAAGTATAACACTGCGATATTCACACGCTTAACTTTGTTAGCCAGGAGCCAACAGAGTAAAATTGTGAAAACATGCCTTTGTGAAATTAGATAAGTCCATATTGTGAAAATTAGTATTTCCACTTTGTTTGATTCGCAATATTTTTTCGCAAAATTGGAGTAGCTGCGCCAGCAACCCTACTCTGTTGGCTCCTGGCTAACAACCTTTTCCTGTTGATTTCACAACTTTTTTTTCTGAGTGCGGAACGCGTACCAAATGGGTCCAGTCAGTCCAGTTTTTGGCAGATTTACACTTAATATTTTAAATCTTTCTTACAATACTATACACTACCATAAATTGTCGTTGGAAATCTTAGTGACGAGGTAATAGTTAAACATGTTTTAAAATCAATCTCAATTAAACATTTAAAAACAACAAAACCTCCTTTTTCCAGGTTTTAGTAATATTAGTCTGTAGACCTTTGTAATGTATTTCAAACCTAGAATCAACTAGATTTCAAACAGTTCGTAACACTGCAATATTATTGTCGCATAGCTCCTTTGTTACCTTGCTGTGGACACCAAACATTATTTTGTTCAGGACAATGCAGTAATATTATGGCGACAGTTTGGGTCAAAAACTGACTGTAGGGACTACAGACAAACAAGCTAGAAATTGCTACTAGTTAAAAGGATCAATAAATATTGTACAAAATGGCTAAACTAATTTATTTAAAACTTCGAGTGGTTCACCTGTCACCTGTTTCATGCACTGTGATAGCTAGATGGATATTACAGCCACACCTGGTTGTGTTTTGCTCCGCTGTAGCATCTACAAACTAGATTGATATGATTTACCCATTGAGGATATACTAACTATTGGTAATTGGAGATTAGTTACCTAATACTTTTCACAAGGTTTATTGTCGTGAAATATTGATTCAGGCGTCACGAAGTTTTTCATTTTTTATTTTTACCCTGTAAAGTGATTGAAATCAAATAGTAAACAATATTTATTTCCTAATAATAATGTTCGTTTACATGGTTTACAAGCTAAATTATTTGATTGTTCATCAATGACTGGCCAATTATTTTCTTACATGACTTAAATTGTAAATAATTAGTACTTAATTAAATCTCTTACTATAACTTTTTGTTTAAACCATAATCATATGATTAACTCTCTCGCACTTATTGTTCAATTTTTTTCTCACATTGGCGTTTTCACCAGGCGATAACAAACAGGTCTCAATATTATAAGCTTCTAATGACGGTCAAGTGTTTAATAGACGCGTTTTACCTGAAATAAAACGCATATTAAATACTTACCTCATTAGAAGCTTAGTTTTTATTTCCGCCTGGTGCTTAATGCATATTTCGACGCAATGATGAACAAATGGCGCATCGGTTACTTTTTATCCTGGGAAAACATCTCTGATCGAATTCAACGCAGGCGAAGCGGCAGGCGGAAGCTAGTTAGAGAAACTTTACTTGGAGCTTTTACACGAAGTACAGTATATTTTCTACGTAATACCATCAATGAAGTTCAAGCTATAAAAAATACTAAGATTGTTGGTGTTCCTGCATATGAAAAGAAAAAAATTATATGTATCACGTCACTTAAGTGTGTGCGAATTTGAATTCCCAATTTTGGATCTAGGTTCTCACAGCCAGTAAGTCACGGACTGTAATGAAAGGAGAGCACCCACTTTATCACCCTAAAATCCCTGGTTTCAATTCTTAGCAGTGGGTACAAATATCAATGTCGTTGGTTTGATTGGTAAGAGGACTTGTTTAAGTCCGCCGCCACCGTCATATCGTCACAATAACGATGTTAGTAGCATTTAAGTGTTTTTTAATGTGGCTTGTCATAGTGACCGCATCCTGCCGGATGGTAAGCAGCCGATGCTGTCCAAAACAATGAGAGCACTTCTCACCATGGAACAAGCACGGTAACAAGCACACCCAATCATGACGGCCTGCATAAATGCCATTTCACGCCGCGCTTAAAAGACCCGGGACAATAGGAGCTGGAAAACACATGCGCCGGCAGAGAATTCCCACCGCGCCACCTGGTGACGATAGGAGCTGGAAAACACATGCGCCGGCAGAGAATTCCCACCGCGCCACCTGGTGACGCCACTGAGTGGGATGAGCGAGAGAGACAGCGATATACCGGAAGAAAGAGAAGGAAAATACGACGGGAAACGGATATGCCTATCTCAATATTATAAGCTTCTAATGAGGTAAGTATTTAATATGCGTTTTATTTCAGGTAAAACGCGTCTATTACAAAAAATTAACCCATTTTCTATTTTTTAGCAAATTATTGGATGGGAAATCTGTAAGTCAGACTTTAAAAAATATGTCTAAAATGGTAAACTTTGACGACCTATTTGACTCTCAATGGCGCAGCCAGCAATTATAAAGCAGCCAAAGGAAAAATCCTTAGGACCTCGGTTAACAAAAACTCACAACATCGTTAGGTGTGGAAATGATTATTGATCTTCAAATAATAAAATTTATAGATATACAAGGTAAGGAAACATCAGTACCTACTTTAAATAATTGGGTAACAACCCTTAAATATTGGAAATGTGGGAATTTTATAAAATAAAAAATATTAAAATGCTGCGCCCAAGATATTTTAACTCAGACCCACTTGAAAATTTCTTTGTACAGATCATACAATTTTAGAAATAATAACCCTGACTGTCATATGTTTAAATGCAATTTTAGGTCCTTACTGAAAACGAGGTTAATAAAATTTCACTCTGAGAGTTATAATGTGAAGAAGATTTAGGCGAACAATTATTAAAACTGCATGCACTTTTTCAGCCTCATAATATTTATTCCTTTAAATACACAAGAGACTTTTGAAGCATCGCCAGATTCTTATAACTTTCAGAGTTTTGAACCCAAAGAATTTCAAATATTATGTGTGCAAGTGTACATTCTCGCTCATGCTTATACAGCTGTTTATGCTGGGTGGGTAAACAGAAAAATATTAAAAAATAGTAACTGCTAATATCAAAAGATGAAAACCAAACTCATAAATGGATTTCATACCTGAGTACAATGATATCAAAAAATAAAAATAAATTAACCCACCCAACCGAAAAAGCTGAAGCAGATGTAACAAAAATATTTAACAAATATTTGGAAAAACAACCAGCATTTGGGTTTTTTCCCTGATAAATACCGGGTTTTTTCCCATTTTGGAAAAAAACCGGGTTTTTTCCCGTTGGGTTTTTTCCCACCGCCCATCTCTAAGTACAACTAACGATTTTCAATAGGTGCACAGATATTGTGGGCTTCTCCCACATTAGTCAAAAATATATTATATACTTATATTTTATATAACATAAAATATTATATAATATCAATTTCATAATTTGTACTTTATTTCATATAGTTATTATATACATAAAATAAACCTTTACTATATTTACATATTTACAAAATGATATTTACATTAACATACTATTTTATTATCTTATAACATTTACTTATTTACACATTTCCATACAAATAAAAAACTCGTCCGGCATTATTCAGTACCAGCTGATTGCCGTCCCATGGAGTGGAGTCGCGCACACACCGAGCGAACCTATTGTCGCGCAGACCGCGTGCCGCCTCGATAACCAGTCAGAATCTATGCTTAACGCCGTACGCACGTTCGATTGCCTCCCGCTAGTTTCCGACGCGCTCGCTTGTAACTGCTTGCTTATATGTTTATGTGCTTCACTATTCTGCTTGTGCTTAATTGAATATCTATCTGCTGTGCTCTGTACTCCTTCTGTCTGTGTCTGTGCTAAGTAAACGTGTTGTGACTGTCAAGTGTTGGACTTATTATTTCACCGCCCACAAAACAGCTAAGTACCCTAGCATAGAACACTTATTATTTAGCGATACACACATACTCGCTAAAATATAAATAAAATTTTACAAGGTACTGATGTTGTCAGGCTCTAAAACCTATATGTTTGCTTACAATGCAGTTAAAAGCGTACATGAATTATAAAACAGCTGAAAAATAAAAAAAGTTAATAACCCTCTTTTGTTTTATTTTATTTCCCAATTAGCGATAAGCAAACTTAGTGAAATATTTCAAACATTGTAATTTTTCCGAATAATTTCAATAACTTCGTACCTACTAAGAATATTGCACTTATTATTTAGCGATACACACATACACGCTAAAGTGGTGACCCCGTAAGAACATTTTTATTATCAAAAATGAGTGACAGCAGTGATACCGCCACCTCACAAAAGCGCGGGGACGACAACGTCACCCGCCGAGCAAAAAAACCGGAGCGCGTTTCCACTGTCGAGTCGTCCGATTTTAAACCACATTTTTTTTTTTTTTTTTTATAAAAGAGGGAGGCAAACGAGCAGGCGGGTCACCTGATGGAGAGTAATCACCGCCGCCCATGGACACCCGCAAAACCAGAGGAATCGCAGACGCGTTGCCGGGCTTTAAGGGAGGAATAGGTTTAAGGAAGGAATAGGAATTGGGAGGAGGGGTGGGGGTGGGAAGGGGCCTCCGGAACCCTCACTGGTCGGACGAAACACAACAGCACCAAGTGCCATTATTTCACGCCGAATATTAGAGAGAGGGTGGTATTACGCCGGGCGAGCCGGCCCAACGTGTGCTGCAACGCAGCGTGGCTCTACCACTCAGTTGGTCTCACTCATTTAGCACCACCCAGGGATCACGTGTAGGGTCTCAAGGGTAAACCTACGGACGCGAGCAACTTTGACCCCCAAAACATAATTTGAAGGTTCCAACATTTTCGCCGGACGACCCAGAAATTTGGTTCGCACTTTTAGAAGGGCAGTTTGAGGCTTACGGCATAAGAGACGATGCAGCTAAATTTACCAGCGTCATCACTAACCTGGACATGACCCATGCCAAAGCCGTAAAAGATATAATCGTTGATCCTCCACCTAGTCAGCGTTATAAGACGATTAAAAATGAATTGATCAAGCGACTGACCGCCTCCCACGAGAAGAAGGTCAGGCAGCTCTTGACCCATGAGGAGCTTGGAGACCGGAAGGCATCACAATTTCTCCGGCATTTGCAAGATCTGGCCGGACCTAATGTGCCGAAGGAGTTCATCCAATCCATCTGGACCAGTCGCCTCCCTCAAAACATCCAGACGGTGCTCGCTTCCCAGCCTTCACATTCCCTGCAGCAGCTCGCCGACCTAGCAGATCGCATCCAGGAGATTACCGCACCTGTACAAGTCGCGGAAACATCATCCGGCAGCGGCACAACATTCGGCAGCAACTGTATTGCGAGCGAGATAAGCGAGCTTCGACAGATGGTGAAGCGCCTTGAGGCCAAACTTGACGAGCGCACTCGATCTTCGCGCAACTTCAACCGCTCTAGGTCTCACCAGCGTCGTGCTTCGTCGCGTTCAGGGTCAAGATCGTCTTCTTGCTACCGCCGGTACCCCATCTGCTGGTACCACTCAAAGTTCGGGACCGATGCAAAGAAATGCGTGAAGCCATGCGACTATGGCAAGTCGTCGTCGTCGGGAAACGCCGCAGGCAGTCGGTAATGGCGGCTGACGACTGCCCCACTTCACCAGGTCGCCTCTTCGTCACCGACCGCGTTACGAAGACACAATTTTTGGTCGACACAGGCAGCGACCTCTGTGTCTTCCCACGCAGCCAGCTACGAGAGCGCCGCGCATCTACGAGCTACCAACTCACCGCTGCCAATGGGTCTACGATCTCCACCTACGGATTTGTACATTTTGATCTAGACTTTGGTTTACGCCGCATATATCCTTGGCGTTTTGTGGTAGCTGACGTCACTAAGCCCATTATAGGGGTAGATTTTTTATGTAATTATAATATAATTGTGGACTGTAAATGTAAAAAACTCGTAGATAACACTACAACTGTATCTGTTCCAGCTTCTCTGGCTTATAATTGTAATAACGTTCTTTCTGTAAAGGTTCTGGCTGGCGAATCGCATTATCACCAATTACTGTCGCGTGAGTTTTCAGAAATTACGCGACCAGCTGGTATTCAACGTACTATACCGCACAATACACTCCACCACATCCGCACTACATCAGGTCCTCCAGTGTCATCAGCACCCAGGCGCTTGGCTCCAGACAAGCTCAAAATCGCGAAGGTTGAGTTCGATGCCATGTTAGCTAATGGCACAGCTAGACCTTCTGAGAGCTCCTGGTCGTCCCCACTTCACCTGGCGCCAAAAAAGGACAACGGCTGGCGCCCCTGCGGCGACTACAGGCAACTCAACGCCCGGAGCCGAAAGAATGAGGTCCTTAACCCAAAAAGATAATTTAAAAAAAAAGATGCCAGTTCAAGAAATATTTATTTTTAATCTATGATTGCGCCATTAAACATTAAAAAAAAATCTATGCTTGTCAAAATCAATTATTGAGGATCCTATTGGTCACTTTTTTAGTACGGGACATTTCCGTCTGATGCGTAGCCTATCATCATAGAGTAACATAAATATAGGGTCATAGCATCAGCCAGCATCTCTATTAATAAGTCTGTGGTAGCATCCATAGATAAAGGTAATACTGGTAGCATCTCTACAGAGTGGATGAGACAAATGAGACGATCTTGAGAGACTTCTTGGCGGGAAAGTGAAACGTCATGTCTGCAGTTTTGTTTTATTTTCTAACATTTGTGTTTTTTTCAAATATTAATGTGAAATAATAGTGGATTATTAACCGTTTAGTGTTTGTGAACGGGCATGAGTGTTGGCAAATGAAACAAAACAGTGCAACATCACTTTTCAAATTCTCTCAAGTAGTCCGCGTGAGACCTCAGTAAAGTCCCACATCTTTACTGAGGACTCAAGGGGTTTGGGGAACATCATTTATCATTCATCTTAATCACCACTCATTATCATCAAGGGAAAAAAACAAATAAAAAACTAATGACTAGGCAGTATGGCTCAGACCTTAGCCTGTTCCTTCATGGAACAAATATATATATTAAAAAAAAGAGACGATCTTGACATTTTCAATTTTCATCAAAACAGTGTCGTTTCCGTATTACTAAATTTCTCTATGCTGTGTCGTCTCAGAAAAACTAACTAGAGCTAACAAAAAGTAAAATGCTGCGTTTTTGTCTGCAAAGTTCTTGCCTACAAACAAAATCAATATTTCAAAATAACCTTCACAAACAAATCGTATCGAAACTAAAATGTGTAGGTGTTTGCCAAAATCTAGCTATTCGAAGACTTTCCACCGACAACAAAGAAGAAGAAGAACTAGAACAAGTCTATTATGGCCCGCTTACTCCTCAAATTAAAGCTGTGAAGATATTTTCATTGACTTCAAGTGTTGCTGGCCTGATGGCACAGCCTATCATTGTGAAGCAAGCTGCGACTATCGGAAGCACTTCCCTCCTAGTCATCATGTGTTCCATGGTTGGCTTCTTCACATTCATCACCCCCCTTCTGTTGCACTTCATAACCAAAAAGTATGTTACAGAAATACATTATGATCCAAATACTTCCACATACAAAGCCACCACAATAAATTTCTTCTTAGTTGATAAAGAGGCAAGTAATTTTATACTTCCTATGTATTCAGATTCACTAGAAACTGACCTATTGAAATAATAAAATGATAGGTAAATCATAACTATTAGTGTTAACTTTAAATGAAATATTTTGTTGTTACAGCTAGAGTTCAGCTGTGATGATGTCAGTGTGCCTGAAATCCCTGGAATGTTTACAACCCTTCACGCTAAAGGCAAACCTCTATTTGTGGAGGCGAGACACTTCAAAAACCCCTTGCACTATGCAAAAATCATGGGATACGACAAACCGATGGACTTTAAATTACGAGAAATTAACGATTCTGAGGATAATCATAAATAGCTGATAGGTACTCAATAAATTATAACTGTTACTATAGTATTAAAAAAATGTTGGTTCTTTAAAATGTGTTTGCTTGTTCTTTCATATTTTAAAGTATTTTCTTTAAATTTTGCTCTTTACTTATTTATTTCTACTCAAAGTATAGTATTTATGACTAGACACCATCTGCACAGGTAATATTTGGTCCCAGTCTATTCAGTCATTATTTCATTCCATAGAATAATTACTAAAGCATAGGAGTCCAAATGAGCCTCCTATTTTTGCAAATGGGCCATAAACATTGAAAGAAAAGAGTCAAAATAAGTTGCTAAAACGTCAAATGTATAGCGAAAAAAAAAAACCAGTCACCATATAAGATACCGAATTCAAAACAACCTAAATGTAATTCAAATGGTGACCAAACTGAGTGCCTATTTGTTGAAAAGTGGACTGCTTTTGTGGCATTGCCAAGTCTCTTTAATGCTCTAAGTAGAATAGTTATTATTCTGAGAACAAAAAATAGCCAATTCAACTCTAGAATAGTGTAGCTTTCATGCAGGTCCATAAATAAATTGGTTGATGTTGATTGGATTGTCTTATTTTTACAAGCTTGACTTCCACTGTGTGTGTGTTAGTTTGTGTGGGACAAATCTTGCAACTGAATTTAAGACCAGTTCTCCTCAACTGGGCCCTGATTCTGTATCGCAATCTATAGATTCCACACCTAAACTATACCGCGCACAAACGTCAAACGCATACGTTTTTGGGAAGATATCGTAACTTTTTAAGGAATTGACGTGGTTTTGAAACAAGGAATCGTTACAGAATAAGGGCCCTGATTGAGCTCTTATGTAAGTGCGATGACAATACAATGTTATGGTACCATTGAGCTGGTCTGATGATGGAGTCTGGAGGTGGCCATAGGAACTCCTAAACAAAACGACGCAATCGCATCGTGTTTGGGTTCGTTGGATTTGTCTTTTCGAGCACTTAAATGATAGATAATGTCCGTGGTCCTGATGATGGAGTCGGGAGGTGGCCATAGGAATTCCTAAACGAAACGGCCGAAACACATTGAGTTTGGGGTTGTTGGATTTGTCTATTCAAGCACTTACATAAGTAAGTATACCAAATTTCAGCTCACTCTGTTGAGGAGAACTGATCTTAAATTCAGTTGCAAGATTTGTCCCACACATACTAACAAACAGGGGAAGTCAATTTTATAAGCTTGTAAAAAGGAGTTATTCTCGATTCTGCTAATTATAAGTGAAACAAAGGAAGGTTTAAGTAATGAAAAACTGTATTTATTTTTATTTAATTGTTAAAGAAGACCATTTTTCTTTAACATTACAACAGTATTTTAAATATCTTGAACTTAATACATGGCAATAAGTCTAGCAAGATTATAGTTGTTACAACAAAGCTATTGGAATGTAAATAGGGATAATGGCATAGTTTCCATACAAATTAGTGGTGGGTTTACATAAGAAAATTGTATAATTAAAGATAATTTCACATTAAACAAAAGGAAAAGTATATATAAATAAGCTCCGTAGGATTTACAAATCTCTTCAATGCATTCACATAACAATATTATAATAAATGATGACTAGACTATATATTATTTATTGATGCATAAAGATTTTACATGTAACCCGAACATTTAGTAGAAACTACACATTCATTTATTAAAGTTTAGGCTGTAGTATAGTAACTTTATAGGATAGAGTGCCACAAGCGGCATCCTAGTACGATTGGTTTCGATGCCGTAATTACGGCATCCTAGTACAAAGTGTGGGCAGTGTATAAAGAGCCACAAGCGGCAACATAGTACGATTGGTTACGATGCTGTAATTGTGGCATCCTAGTACAAAGTGTTTAGAGTGCCACAAGCGGCATTGTATCTCAATCGGTTCGGGAACCGTAACATATTTTTTATTTGCCATAATGTTTAGAAGACATAATATTTAAAAGAAATATTTGTATAGAGTTAGATTTCTGCTGACTAATAAAAAAAACCTCGAAATTCGGTTAGTTTAAGACAATCGCTACGCTGCGCTTCGCGATTGTCTTAAATTAACCTATCACGTGCCCTACAGGAGTAGGGCTGCTGGTATTTCTGTTGTCTATTAAAAAACTTTACGGCAGATTAGGCGGCGTCACTATTCTACCGCAAAAATTACGGTTCCCGAACCGATTGAGATAGAGTGCCGCTTGTGGCACTGTATACACTTCCTAAAGTTTATTATGAAAAGTTAAAAACATTCACCAACCACATTTTCTTTCAAACCATGGTATGGGTGGTAGGAAAGCAATGCGCAAGGAAATATTCACCAATAGGAGCTATTGCCTTGCTTAGGCAGTGTAAAATGAAGTCATTCTATTAGTGGATTTTTCTTTGTGTACCTACCACATCGATCGCACACACAGCTTTCGATGGAATGACTTGCACAGTTGCACACATTTTGTAGAACGTCACAACAAGGATTGTGTGTAAATAATGTATATAAAAGTTCTAAATATTCTTAAACTTCATGCTGAGCGCAAGTTTTATTCAATATTCAATTGATTTATTTCAATTTATTTATATATTTTTTCAATTTAAAATTGAATTGATGCTGTGGCGGCGCCACCTACTGCATGACGCCGCACATAGTTCGACACGTAGCAAAACACCTTCTCAACCGTGTCAACAGATGGCGCTACAAACGTGTACCAACGACGTCTCCATACCACGACGGTAAATTAGTATGGGAAACCTGCATCGCGGTAGCGAAGAATTCACCATCTCCTTCGCTATATATTATAGGGTTGCATATTAGAAAATCAAAACTTTGTCGAGCAAATGTTTAAAGAACAACGAACAAAAGAACAAATTTTTAAATAACAATGGTTATTGGACCAAAAGTTCAACTGAACAAAGTTTGGATATCAATGTTTAAATTATTTATTACACTATTGACCAAATCGTTCTAAGGTCAAAAGGATTATTGGAGAAATTAATAATTATCAAATGGATTAACTAAAAAAGGTAAAAATAATATTAATATTAGCGAATAGCGCCTGTCTGGATACAGAAAGCCTTTACACAACATGACCGGAATAATTTTTTTAATTTAATAGTCAATTGTGTGCATGTAACAATCCGTTTGAATGTGTATGTATGTAGTTATGTATGTATGTATGGGGTCCATATTGGCTCATTCTCTTTATTAAAAGCAAAATACAAAGGTGACCTACTACAGGAGGTAGGGCAGCTAGAATTTTTGTTGTCTAATAAAAAAATTGGTTGCCTGTAAAGTCGGTATACGGGCGAAAGTTTTACGTGACAACGACTTTGAGTGGTAAAATAATTTTAATGTGAATATTCATTCGTATAGTAGGAAGAAGGCCTTTAGAGAGAAGACGCGTGCCTTTCACTTTTTATGTCTGTCTCTCTCGCTCTTAGGCGGGCTAACCATGCCCGAGTGGAAGGGACGCGTGCCTCTCACTCGCTCTCATTGTGAGCGCATAACGTGAGCGGAGCGTAACGCAGTTTCTTGAAGTGTCACCCGGCAAACCAATTTATAAGACGTTGTCACGTCAAAAAATAACCATGAAATGTAAGACAATCGCTACGCTGCGCTCCGCGATTGTCTTACATTTCTAACCTATCACGTGACCTACAGGAGTAGGGCAGCTAGTGTACTATCCTCACCTCAATCAAAATTATGAACTCATAATAGTGTAAAAGAAGACGTTTTTTGTTGTAGGTATGTTATTTTAATTCAACAAATGCAAGCATTTCGATGTGAACATTGCATAGTAATTATGTAAGTAATTAGATTGGTAATGATTTGCTATTTTAAAATTCTAGCATCTTTTGATCAGTCGTTCATTTGATGTCACATACATTGGGATTATAAAAAATTTCTAATTAAAACTTTTGGTCTATTCAACTTTGTTGTTTAGTTTGTTGTTCTTTAAAAATTTGCTCGACAAAGTTTTGATTTTCTAATATGCAACCTATTATATCACCTTCAACTAACATCCGTAGGACTTCGGTCCCTGAGCTATACCACCATGGTTCGAAAGGATAATTATCAATGATAATTATCGTGATAATAACGGATAGATAGTTATCGATTGATAATAACAAAAAATTTTGCTCGTGAAAGTGAGCTGTTTTCGAAGTATTTAAACGTGTGATTCCGCACTTGCGTGTTTCTCAACATACGAAGTATCAATGTCAACGTGCCGCACCGTAGGAATCACCCTAACAAAAAAGAATATTTCTGATTTTGCAAAGTTGAGAAAACTTATTTCACACAACAGTAATTGTTTTGTTAAGGTGATAATTATCCGATAATTATCAAGAAGCATAATTATCTTGATAATTTCGAACTCTGTATACCACCCAGCCCGGAAAAAGATCTTCCCTTTGGCCTTCCTACAATGTGGCAACCATTCTACCTACCATTCGCTTCCCTACAATTTTTATTATTATTTGGTTGGAAGCTTATATATTTTTTATTATTTACATATGTATAAAAATAAATGTACATATAAAATATTTCATACATTAATATGCCATCCAGCACCTTTTTTCTCACATTCTAGCCATCCACTTTATATAGTACTTACATAAAAATTTACATTACGTAAAATTTTAAACACTGAAAAAAGACGACAACCTCAGGCGGGAATCGAACCACGCATCTTCCGCATTCCGGGCGGCTGTCTTAACCACTTGGCTACCGAGGTCTGGCTTTCAACCGTCGAAATTTGTCAGTGCTTGATGCTTATGTTTTTAGTCAACATTTTACATTACAATTTACAATTACAATTTACAGTAATGTAAATTTACAAATTTACATTACATTATACTCTTGGTCAACAATCATTCCTATTTACAGTTATACTGACAAAGAAATATTTGTTTTACGATATACTATACATAATCCTTTAGTACAAAGTGTACTTTGATGGTAGGGTATTTCAATATTTTAAAAAACTTCAGATGTAGTGAAAAGACTTTTAAAAGTATGTTAGCTTCTAACTCTAAAAAAGGCGTCGAGTCAACTACACATTTTTTTTTTATATTTTTTTTATAATTCAACTGTTTAATTTTTATTGTAATAATATGAACAACTAGCGGCCGATCGCAGTTTCACCCGAACTTCAACCAAATCCATTCAGTAGTTTTTACGTGAAAGTAACGTTACGTACAAAACATTTTCTTCTCTTGTATTAGTATTATATTATTAACCGCCTGTGTGGTCTAGTGGTTTAGACCACCGCCGCTCCAAGATCCAGGGGGGTACATGTTTGTACTCGGTTTAGTTACCCTACCCTACCCTACCACCGTAGGGCATGTGTAGTTAACTACCACCATTTCATCTAAATATGTTGTCATAACATCAATGTTTGTAGCATTAGTGTTCTGGCAGTTAGCCAGTTAGTTAGATAAGTTAGCCAGTTCCTCAGTAGTTGAGGATTCCGGGTGAAATGCGCTTCCAACTTCGGTCTATCGTTACTTAACATCAGGTGAAATGAAGGCCAAATGCTTACACGCAAAGAATTTTAAAAAAAGTATTAAGGATACAGTATTCCAAAACAGTTAAAATATATTAGTAGTACTATGTAAAAATGTATTACGTCTAGTCGAAGGATTCCAGAAGTAAATAACAACTACTTATTAATTTTCTAAAAATAAAAAAATAAAAATATAAAAGTAACAAAATGTAATTAACAAATAAAAAGACTAGGCCGTAATCTACCTCGTTATAGATCAGGGCAGGCAAACCAAAGGCACGTGTGAAAATAACTTAGGCACTGCATTAATTCAGGAATGTAGGAAAATCGTCACTGTCAATTGAATCTATGTCACAAAGTACGGCGGTATGTCAAGATTATTTGTTGGCACGTAATGGCTACATTGACCATTTATTTGAAAAAAATGGCACGTAGATGTATTAAAGGTTCGTCACCCCTGGTCTAGTATATCGCATCATCCACCTCTGAGTCATACTCTAGGCTGTTACAAAATTTCATTTCTGTTTAAATTACATTAAATATATTGGACATATTAGTTTGCAGGATAAGCATTAATTATTATAATGTAAGTACTTAACATATCTTCTTAATAATATCTAACCTTTTTTAGACTTACGTACCCTCCGTATTTAAGTTTTTTAAATACTTCAGTAATTGTGTCGCACAATAAATAAATATGTAATTTTTCCAAGTTTAATTTTATTAATCAGCATAGAAACTATATAAGCCTTATTATTTAGCATTTTATACACAATTTGAATTGGAAGTCCAGTCGTCCAATCCAAATAGCGATAGGTCGTAGGTTCAAGTCCACGAGATCGTGGCTACACTACGCTTTTTCGTATGATACACAATTTTCGGCGATCAGTATTATCACAGTGTTAATAGTAACACTATGGTATTATAAAGCCCATTTTAATGTTCTACAAACACTTAGCATTCCTCAAAAACATGATCCATTTAAAGAGATCGCGGGCTCAAGTTTTACTTGAGATCGTAGCTTTTTCACATGTTACATCATTTTCGGCGACTAATATGTAAATTTAGCACATTCTTACGTTTAACGTAAAATAGAAATAGAAGAAATCATTATTTGATACAATAGGTACTTCATTCACACCGTCAGCATTCCTCGAATACCCCAACATGAAAGATGGTACGCTCGAGTTCTAATTGAGGTCTTCCCTTTTCACATGGTACAGACGACAGCAGATCAACCTACAAAATGTCAAATTTTGAACTTTATTGTTTGGGTTTATAGATCAATATTGATTGGAGAAATTTGCTGATTTATGCATAATTTTTAATCTGCTGCCGTATCATACAGAAATTTCGGCGATTGATATCATAATTTAGCACATCCTTACGTTCTACACCGTACGTACACCGTCAGCATACCTCCAATACCCCAACAGACTCACAATAATCCTTATATTCGGTTCGTTCAATCGTAATGCAGCGCGTTGTCAGCCAGCGCATGCGCAGCGGCGTTAGGCTTGTCGTCCAGTGAGTCGAGCGCATCCAAAGCGGCGGCGCGCGCCCGCTGCCGCCCGATCCACTCCACGCGACAGAATGTGGCCGTGCCGAGCGACGCGAGTATGGCCAGTATGACCAGCTGCACGGACAAGAATGCTTGGGACGAGTAGAAGAAGCACGCTGCTGCCGCCATTGACTAGGAAACAAATTTATTTAGATCAAATTTTCAAATTTCAATATCATTTATTCAATTTTGGCTACAATAATTGAGCACAAGGCTCCCGAATAGCGATATTCATAAAATATCGCTATTCGGGAGCCTTGTACTGAGAAGAACCGGCAAAAAACTCAGCAAGGGCATTATTTTTAAAGCGTCAATAAAAATTGGAAAAAGCCCTCCCTATCATAGAAAGACATTTTCCATTACAACAAAAAAAAACATTTAATACGATTACAAAAAAAAAGAAAAACACAAAAAACGTTTAAAAAAAATACGATTACAAGAAAACACAACAGATACAAAAGAATATCCAATAAAAAAAATCAGCAGATCAGCTATATAACGTTTGTGTACAATGATACATTATGTTTACTTTACATTTACGAGTATGTTTATATATTATAATACCAGTCAATTGCGTGGATGGATGACAAGTTATACTAAAACGTGGCACGAACCTTGTGCTTCCTAGGAGTGTTTTAATTTTTATAACAATGAAAGTTTGGCTAAAGTTTATTAAGTTGGTCAAAACCAATCAAAACAGCGCACTAGTAAAATCTACTTTTGTGGTTAACGACGATATCATCATCATCAGCCTATAAACGTCCCACTGCTGGGCACAGGCCTCCCACGTGGATAATGCACGTGAGGATATTGGGCCATAACCCACCACGCTGGCCCAATGCGGGTTGGTGGGTTTTAACGACTGTCATCTTACGACAACAACCGGGACCAACGGCTTAACGTGCCTTCCGAAGCACGGAGGAGCTCGAGATGTTTTAAATTTGGTCACCCATCCATCGACCAGGCATTGCGAAAGTTGCTTAACGGGCAAGTTCGCAAGTCGAACGCACTAGCCGCTGCGCCATCGAGCTCCTCAATCGGCGTAACGACGATAAACTATAAATAAAAGTAGGCTCAGATAAGATCCCTGACGAACCCCTGATGCAACTTCGAAGGATACACTTACTGCACGGGTTTTATAAAGTTAACCTACTTTACGTTAGTATTAAATACAAACACATTGTAACGGAACTAAAGGATTGCAGTAGGTCATTCTTATCAATTGAGCACTTTGTTGTTTTGATACCGAAGTCTGGACATAGTCTTAATTTTATATTATGTACATTTTACGATATGCTATTTAATTGTAATTAGGTTTAATAACAAACATTTAAATCCTGCGACTGCGACTGAAATATTCAGCAATACCCGAACATAATTGACCACTCTTTATAAAGAGACAAAGATTTTGAGCAGCTAAAAATGAGGCAAACGAGCTGGCTGGTCACCTGATGCAGAGCACCGCCGTTCATGGACACCCGCAAAACCAGAGGAATCGCAGACGGGTACTGAGTAAAAACATATACGAGGTGACTTTATACATGTTTCCTGGCATATGAAGCTTCGAAAATAATATACGCTTTTAACCATATCCTGAAGCTCTACCTGTAGGTTCGAAATACTTGCTGTTAGCTTTATTAGCATTCAGAACTAATTTGAAATGCTAAGCTCTGTATTTATCTTGCACACATTTTTTACCAGTTTGACCAATCCGTTTAAAGCGAAACTCGGTATAGATATTTCTATAGTTTGTACCTTTTTCCTGTAAGTCCATTTGTTACGAACAGTAATAAAAAATGAGGTATTTAGCGTAAATCTATTTTTTCCGACTAAGTTTTCAGGCGTTGAGTTGTATAAAATGCGACATTGCCGTACTTTGCGTTGCCCGGCCTCTCGACCGGCTTTACCCTTCACCTTAAGGAAGGAATAGGCTCGTTTCTTGAAGAAATCGTACGGTCCAGAAATACCGCCACCGAGAACTATACCAAAAAGAAATCTCACCTGAGTAAACTTGAATAGCGCGAACGCTGACGTGCTGTTATCCGAGTAGTTCCCTCCAAGAATGGAGTAGATCTGTGTGTTGAAGCACGCGTCCCCGAAGCCGAGGAGGAAGCTGCAGAACATCGCCAGGTACGGCGACGGGTTGATGTACGAGACCTGTTTATGAAACATATTTTTTTGTCAGTCACAAGGTCTGACAAGTACAATTATTACAAGGGACATAATCGTAACTTTTTTGTCTGTAAGTATATTGAACATCATATTATTATTATTATTAGTTGTTAATTTTAAAAATTTCAAAATCAACAACTCAAACATGGTAAAATCCCGTTTTTTCATAAAAATATTGTAGTGACTATGAAAGTTTAAAATGTTATCCATTATTATTTTGCACTTTATTCCCTAAACATAAGGTCGAAAACTCGTTAAATGGTTGAGACCTGTTTATGAAACATAATAATTATACGCTGTTGAATGACCAAACAAAGGCTATAGTATGAGATCTAGTCCAATTTTTTCCGTTTCAAGTTTAAAATATTGTTGATTGATTTAAACTATTACTTTGTGTGAAACGCACATTAAAATCTATTCCACAGTTCGAGAGTAAAGCAGGCGCCACGCCGCCGTGTAATGTTTCATAATGTTGGCTGATACCATTTTTTGTTGGAATTATTAGTCATTTTTATAATAATAATAAAAGTTTATTTGCTAAAAACATGGTAAAATGGTCTTAGTACACTTTAAATATCTCATGTTTTGCTTTTAGTATACAGCATGCAAATACAATATTATTCAATATTTAGAATTATTTATCCATATCAAGATTAGAACACTAGGTACAGTTTTTTTTAAATATAACAATACAATTTAATAATTTAGTAAATGTCACAATCAATAATAATATATCATTTGATTTAATTAAGTATGTCATTAACTTCAAAATGTCGAATTATGTTCTTTCGTCAAAAATTTTATGTTATAAAAGGTTTTTCAATTAACCATTGCATTAATTTCTTTCTAAATAAATGTGTTTGTTTGTTTTTAATTATTATAGAAAGCTACTATTATAAAATAAAAATGACTCTTTAAAAAAAAACGTTTTTTTTGGTCTAGTTTATTTAATATCTATTTTATTGCACAAGAAATTACACTTAGACACAGGTTACACAGGACATATACAAAGGTAAGCTTATCTCTAGAAGAGATCTCTTCCAGCCAACCCTAGCTGTGGTGGGAAAAAGATATATGCGGGACTAATTGCGCAAATTGCGAACTAATTGCGTTTAGCGTATAACTCCGTTTCTGTGGGCTCCTGAGGACGCCCCGTGGGAGGACGAAAATATTATCGCATTTTTTGTCTTCGATTACATATGTAAACTAGATGCCCAATCAACGCTCTCAAAACGTCCGCACAAAAAGAGTACCAAGCTAAATGTTTAAGTACTCATTTCGTTTGGTAATGTGCGAGCTAAGTGTCAACACGACGAAGTGCTCCTTCAAAAATTGCTATTATATAAGGTGACTGCTAGAAACCGCAAGAAACTTCAAGGCCTAGACAGATTAAACATGACAAAAAAGGAATTCGTGTTTTTATTCATTTTTAATTAAATAATTCATTTTGTGAATTTGATTGGATAGTCTTTGAGTATCTCATCATCATCATCATCAGCCTATAAACGTCCCACTGCTGGGCACAGGCCTCCCACGTGGACAATAGCACGTGGGGATATTGGGTCATACCCACCACGCTGGCCCAATGCGGGTTAGTGGGTTTTAACGACTGCCACCTTACAACAGTAACCGGGACCAACGGCTTAACGTGCCTTCCGAAGCACGGAGGAGCTCGAGATGTTTTAAAGTTGGTCACCCACCGACCCGGCATTGCGAAAGTGGCTTAGCAAGCAAGATCGCAAGCCGAACGCGCTAGCCGCTGCGCCATCGAGCTTGAGTGTCTAATTTATTTTAAAACAATAAATTCTCGGCTCGGCCTCTCCCACTTATTAAGAAAGCTTCTTATAGTTGTCAACGTTCATCTGGAATCCGTTTTCGATTTGTTTGATTTTCATTATTCTACATTCTCTATGTATATAATTAGTTTTTAATTGAATGTTAGTTTTAGATTAGATAAACTTTAATATGGACGCTTATTATTAATCGTGCTGTGTACACATGTTTTAGATAGGAATTCAGCTCTTATACAATTTGTGATGCTTTTTTGTTATTTTTTAATTTCTATCTGTTTTGTACACAAAACAGATAGAAATTAATTAGGTACACCTAATAAATAAATAAATAACATAAGAAAAAAAAGGAAAAACAATTAAAAATAACGATTATTTACAACGCGCGGGCAACGGCCGGCCGGCCGACCGTCTGTTGACCCGTTCGCGATGGGCGATATGTAGCTACCCTAGTCTGCAATGACAACATTTTTTTTTCATGTTTATAACACTTGACCTGACCACAGCCCTTGAAGTTTCTTGCGGTTTCTAGCAGTCACCTTATTTATGTGTCAAATGGATACGTATATGTAGGTTATTTTTTGACCCCCCCGCCAATTTTTTTACGTGATCCTATAGCAGCAGTACCACCACATAATGAAATAAAAAAAACATTATTTTTTACATTTTTGTCTCACATTTTCCTTAAGAAAATTAAAATTATTGTCACCTAACGCGCGGCCTATCGCGGTTATCAAAGCGCATGCGCGTGACCGCTAGCTATTATTCACCACGTGCACCAATGACAGCGCGCCGTCGCTTTGACCGCGAGGTTGGCAAAAAAGGGAGGGAAGGGGCAAAAAATTGTAATTAAAAAAAGAAAACATTCATTATTTTTACGTCAAATATCATTACTTTTTTACCACTTTTGGCAGGGGGTCCAAAATTAACTCTGTATTTGTCAAAATGTAATATGTCAAAGCTTCCACTATTCCTGAATTGTGTAAGTATCTCGTTTTTATACGTTATCGAAAATTTATGTACGAGACCTCGTTAGTGTCTCCGAAGGGCGCAGTGGTGGGCAAGTTGATGAAGATCAGGAAGAAACTGCTCAGGTGGATGACGTAGCCCATGATGACGATCGGGTCGCGGCCCCAGCGGGTGGTCTTGGACCCGAGGATGCCGAATAGAGCGCCACCTATAATAAGAAAAAATATACAATACAAACACAGTAATCGTGTAGCGTAGCGATGAATGAATACTACTACACCTCTCTTCCCTTGATGTGTTCCTATCTAGCACGGCCCCCCGTAAAACTAATAGCAATGCTTCAGATGCTCAATGTACCTCTAGAATTTATCAACAGAATTCAATGTACCTCAACCGTTTTGACAGAAATTACGATAAAATGCCTGATCTTCCCAGCTGAGCCCTCGACTGTATAACGCTCGAAATACATAAAAATATACTGATCTAATGAACCTCCGATGTACCTCCCGATTTATGTATAAAATTCCAGAAATCCTAATTAGAACGGAAGATATTCAGTTTTAAAGTTTTGTCTTCCTAGCGGGGCCCTCTGTAATCAAAGTGAATATAAATAAAAAAAGTATACCATTTTTATGTTTTTCAAATGTACCCTATTAGTTCTTCGCAATTTACCAAATTTAGATACAAAATTATGTTATTGGTAAATAAAAGTACACGCTTGGTACACACGACACATCTTCCCTTGGGTGTCGTAAAAGACGACTAACAGACTAAAGACTGCACATACATCCAACAGCTTAGAGCAGCGATGGGCTCACCAACTGTCACGCTCAGCACATGTGCAGTCGCTAATTTGTAAAAAGTGGACTATGGCAGAGGACTGCTTTTGCGGTCCTCATTGCCTAGTCTCTGACTAACCCTTCGGGGATAATAGTCATGATTACAATTATTTATGTATGTATACAATACAATAATCTCTATACTGTTGGATGTATATATTTTTTTTTTAATGTAACTTTCTACGCGCACACAAATTATATAGCCCAATATAATTAAGCTTTCATTGAAACTCGTTAAATATGGCTAGATAACGGATAAATATACATAAACATAGAAAAACACTCAGAGCCGAAATCAATTTAGAAAAACAGTTCTTTCTAAATTGACCCGACTGGAATTGAACCCCGGACCCCAGAGATGGCGCGACGCAAAAACCGGCGCGCGCTAACCACTCGACCAAGGAGGTCGTCAATGCAGTGCAGTCTGCATATTGTGCAGTCTTTAGTCCGCTTTTACGACACCCAAGGTAAGGAGAGGTTCGTAGTATTCTTTTGACAAACAATAAGGATGCGTTTAAATTTTGCCAGTGATCTTAAATTTAAAAAATAAATATTAACACATTATTGCGCACATACATAATAAGAAACAGTTACAATTACAAGTGATATCATCGTAACCTTTTTGTGACTCTTAACTATATATTGAACATCATATTATTTTGTACTATAGTCCCTGAACATAAGGTCTAAAACCCGTTAAAGACACTATCTCTAGAGTCTAGACAACCTATGGTTTATGGTACCAAAGAGATAGAGGAAGTGCACAAGTACTACTTAGTATTTAATTATTTTAATTTATTTAGGTACATTCAGAAGTAACAGAAGCTGAACACTTTAGTTAGTACCATGTCATAATGAAGGATTAAGCATTTTAAAGTACGTATTTAATTTATTGTAAAAACAGACGTGCTAGCCCAACTAGCAAAGTAGTGGAATAAGCGATCAGTTACTCCACTAAAGATCGAATAAATGTCGAATAATGGCTACCGAGTGATCATATTGTGCTAAAGATGCGTTCGTGTGACTTTTTAGCTATTTTCCCTATTGTGCGCTAAAATTATGACGTGTACACGTTTATTCTACGTACTTATACCGCAACTATTCGACAATCGTGTAATAGTGTCTATTACTCGTTTATTCAACATGAGTTTGTTATAGTAGCGCTATAAGAGCATTGAATTAGCTATTTGTCTGTGTAGGTCGCAACTATACAGCCACTACTAAACGTTCCGTTATCGGAGCCAATTTGCTGAATAGTTGCTACCCGTTTATTAAAAAGCGTCATGATTACTGATACAGCGTTGTAAATCGACTAGTCCAATAATAGCTTTTAGATTACAGCTACTGAACCAGAATTGTTTTCAATGCCATTATATCGCATTTATTCAGTACAAGATGGAATAACAGATTTTTAGTGACCTTTAGAGCTCTAATGTGAGGATATTTTCTTAACCATTCTGAAGATAGTGGTTCCGTACACAATTTATTAGTTCACGACAATCTTGAAATTCATGTTTAATTAATTAAATTGATAAAATACAGTGAAGAAGTCGACTGTCAGGCTTCACTGTTTGCAATAGAAGTTAATAATAATGAGTTTTTAAAGATTCCTGTAATTGTAATTCAGATGTTGAAAACCCAGAGAGTTTTGAAAATGAACAAGACATAGAGATTTAGAATAAAATGTATTTTTCTCGTATTCAAATCTGTTTCCACTCTACATCCGTAGCACCTTTCTAATAAAATAAAATGCGTTTCCTGCCATGTGTCCATATTCATAATTATAAACAATCATCTAAAATGAAAAAAAAAACTTGAATCATTTCAGTGGCTACCAGATTATAGAGTTGTATCTATAGTAGTAAACCAGCGGCTTGTAAGCCGGTAGTTACCGAAACCAGCGGCTAGAAACGAATAACCGGCCGCTTGATACCGGGTAGGAGATACCCGACTTGCCATCAAAAAAAAAACGATTTTAATGCATTTTTTATTGTTCAACTCTTATTTTTGTTAAAAAGTAGGACTTACTATGTTCTGCTTTTTTTGTTTTTTTTTTAAATAAATACGGAATACACCATTATTTAATTTATAGACGAACAGGAAACTGAAACTGAAACAAGAGTTTGTTTATGATATGATATGATATGATATGATAGTGTATGAAAATTATAAGAATAAAGGTAGCTAAATTAGTTTACTTTAGATCTAATCATCATTATAAACCAAACGCAGGAATATTACGGCAAAATTTAGGCTCACAGGCTTTTGGTGTCTTGAAGAAATACAACTAAATGCTTACTATTACTAGGTATCTGTCCACACCTTATTTCATAGATAAATACATATTTCCAAAACATCTCTCACAAATAAATTAAAATAGTCCTATTCCACTGCTGCGTCACATTTTGTATGTGAAGAGTATTTAACACATAATACGGATGCAAATTTCACTGTTTATGTCTATTTATATTAAATGTACCTATTCTATAGTAAATAAATCAGAAAAACAACAAAAACAAAAACTAAATCATGTGAATATAAACTGTACAATAAAATGTAAGCAGCCGTTTTCAGCCGCTAGTTATCGCTAGAAATGACAACAAGCCAAATAAGCCGTTTCTAGCCGCCAGGCTAGAAATGTTAGTAACCAGCTTTACATCTATAGTTATATCTAACCATTCAAGTTTTGTTAATGACTTTGAATCAGGAACCCTAAAATAACTCCATTTATTAAATATGGTGGAACAGTGTCGCAGTTATTCAACACATGATCGAATTTATGCGCTATAACAGCAATCTATTCACCAAATTCGTGTAATTTATATATTATTTTAATATTTATTTATTAATGTAACGTTTTTAGCAGAGCCCATAAATATATGTGAATTATGGCATATCACTTTATCGGTAAATTAATTTCGCAAGACTTCTACACCTGTACACGTACAACCATACTAGAAAATTCATATTTGGTTGAGTACTTCCATTACTATTGGATAATTGACATAAGGAGAAGCTTGGTTTTTGTTCACTCAGTTGCAGTTGCATTAAAATAGAAATTTTTATTCGCTTTTATCGCATCAAAATATAGATTTGTAGCACATCGGCAACCTTTATAGCATTATTTTGTGGAATATTTGAAACCATGTAACTTTAACTCCATCAAATAGTGCAGTTGTTGCCGCGACAATGCTATTACTGCTCTAAAATGTGTTAGGTTTGCTGTTAAATCACATCTATTCCATAATTAGGCGATTTATTCCACAGTTACTCTGCTTCTATTGCTCCAATTAGTGGAGTAATTTGCGCCTAAATCCCGTTGAATACACGTTTTTTTTTTTTTTATAAAAGAGGGAGGCAAACGAGCAGGCGGGTCACCTGATGGAAAGTAATCACCGCCGCCCATGGACACCCGCAAAACCAGAGGAATCGCAGATGCGTTGCCGGCCTTCAAGGGAGGAATAGGTTTAAGGAAGGAATAGGAATTGGGAGGGGGGGCGGGGAAGGGGCCTCCGGAACCCTCACTGGTCGGACGAAACACAACAGCACCAAGTGCCGTTATTTCACGTCGAATATTCGTGAGAGGGTGGTATTACGCCGGGCGAGCCGGCCCAATGCGTGCTGCAACGCAGCGTGGCTCTACCACGTTGACTCCACATCTATTCAACTTATAACGACGCTCTTATAGAACTGTTTAGTAAAACAGGAACGTTGCCGTGACTGTTATAGCACACCGTTTTGCTAGTTGGGAGGTCTACCTAGCACGTCTCAAAAAACTATCTATAGTTTTTTGATAACAACTGTCCTCGTAAACACCTAAAACGATACAGTCAAGATAAAAGGTCATTAACACATTCAGTGACATTAGACTATTATAAGATAAGAAAATACATACATATTTATATTAAAGATGTCAATCGGTAACCTTGGAACATTATCGAAATACTTAGACTTGGCCTTGGATTCAGTTTGATATTTTCTAAGACACATTTAATTATGAAACAAGATAAATGTAACCGATTAATAACGATATAAAAATAATGACTCATTTTTAAGTTTAAAGATATTTATTATTTAATTTCAACGCCCATTTTTTACAAACTAATTATTATAATTGTTTTTATATTATTATTATATTAGCCCTCACTGTCCCACTGCTGGGCAAAGGCCTCCCTCCATTTCTTCCACTGATCGCGGTCGTGAGTCAACTGTATCCAATTTTGGTAACATGTATTAAGTTCGTCCCGCCCCATCTTCTTCTCTCCTTCCGCAGTCTGTTGCCAACTTGGCCCACGACACTTCTGGCATGCGGCAGACGTGACCAGCCCAATCCCATCAAATCCAATCCAAATTACAGACAAATTACAAATTGGAAAATGTTTAAAAATTTCACGAGCTGGATTGGAACCTGGCACCCATTTGACATTTGTAAAAATATTAAGTTTGGATGTTGATGTTGAATGGGCGCCTGTGGTGGCTGACAAAGTAAGTAGTGTAGTGTAGTAGTGTTGATAAATTTCGGTGGGCTAAATAAGGCCACGGCAGGCCTGGCGCACTCCGCACTTTAGGTATGAAGCTACAAGTAGCCGACCGGACGGACGCCCGCGAACACCCTGCAGTCGTTAGAAGAGATAAGAGCTACGCGATAGTACGCGATAGAAAGAGAGGCAACTCCTAGGTGAATTCAACTGCAGGTATGGGAGCGGTGTGCGACCTGAATTGCACTTTATTGTGTCTAAGCAGAAGTCGCTATTTATTTAAATGTCATAGCGGAGTGACTCTTCTGTACTTGTACTATTATGTATTCGGTAGCTTATTTGAAAGAGCACCTGACCTAGATTTTTACATTACCTCGTAGACATTTTTTCAACATTTTCCAATACATTCCATTTCCAATATGCAATTTAAAGATAAGGTAATCTACCTTAGTCGTAGTAATTGTAATTACTTTGTGTCGCCATTAGTGATAATATTTAACAGCATAGTACAGGTGTTCTTAGGAGGTTAATGTGCTGAGCCAGCACCTGTCCCTGGCTGGCACTTATACCAAACAACATACTTCTAACAAAGGAGTCTCAAGTGTCATGAAAAACACAATTAAATCGATAAGGGTTCGATAATAAAAGGTTATTGATAGCCCAGTTGATACATAATCGGCGTTGCATCGATGTACGCCTCTCAATCCTGTACCCTTGCGCAAACTTGTAAGTATAATTACCTGCTGATAACAACCATTATCGTTGGATTAATTTGAGGACCTACTTTGTTTTAATTTATAATAGCATCGCTATTATTTTATTGTTTAAGTGAGATGGTAATAGGTAATTAATTTACCAGTTAACATTTATGACATTTCAATAAGTGTTTAATAATTAATGTGTTTCAGTTTCAATAAAATAATAGCTTTAAATGCAAACATAATACAAAAACATTTATTGTTTTTTTATCCCAGATGTTTTCACGCAATTTGCGAGTTGAAAGTTTAGATAAATTTGAAACAAAACTGTTATTACATAAGTACTCTTTATTGCACATAAACACACATACAAAAAAAATTTCAAACAATAGTGAGCAAAGGTGGACTTATCTCTCAGAGAGATCTCCTCCAGCCTACCTAAGGTGGAATGGGAGTGTGATGTATTAGTAGTATCAACAAAAGTTCTAACTAATCAATTACACTAACTAAACATAGGATATAATACACTAACTAAATAAAGGTGTTTGGTAATGGGTACGAGTATGTTATCCCGGAACTGCGCCATCCTACATCAAGTGCAAACTGCAAATAACAACTAGAGTGCGTTTCAATAAATAGTTCCTATGGCGTCATGTTGGCATTCCTGTCTTGTTCCTGCCAGTGTTGCCAACTTAGTGGATTTTCCACTAAAACTGGTGGTTTCGACCCCCCTTTTAGTGGCGAAATATTGCTTTTAGTGGCTATTGATTTTTGTTGTAGATTTATATAATTTTATTTTCAGTAGGCTGAATCATCAACCACTCGGTAATTTTTTTTTCTTGTCATCAAGTGGTTGAAAATCCTCTAAGTTGGCAACACTGGCAGAAACAAAACAGGAATACCAACTTCACGTCATAGAAACTATTTGATGAAACGCACTATACTTGTGTTGGAGCAACTCTCAAAAAATAGCGAATGAAAACTCAGCTGTTCCATAAATTTAGGTCGTTAACTTTGTTTGTTTGTTTTTAATTTATGTATTTGTAATTACTTCCTTCCTATTACTACATACACCTTCACCACAAAATATAATAAGAAATATTTCTTACCGAGCACTTCCCCCAGACCAATGAAGACGCCCGAAAGGCCCACCAGTTGCTTCGCGTTATCTCCCATAGACAACGTGAATCCGATGCTGGGACTGTACACCCCGCTCAGGAACGACAGCTCCACACCTTATGCAACAAAAACAAATTCGCGCTATCACCATAAGGTTCAAAGTTCAATAGCTATAACTGGGGCAATTTGTAGTTACAATTCTCATACAGTCGGGTCGTGAGCTAAAGCCAAATCCGATAAAGAATGTTTGTTAACATTTATTTAGAATTTTTGGTAGTATTATACTATAGTAAACAATTGAGCCACTAGATGTCACTCGATTTTTTACTATTTCTTGAGAGAACGACATTGTTGTTAGTGGTTATTGCTCGTTAAAATTGTGATAGTTTGTTTATAACATTCTACATCAAATTTCGCCGTAGTACAGCAGTGTAGCGTTTTTGAATCTACATAGTTAAGATTTACAGTTGCAACTCTATGCTGACAACAATAAGGGTTATAATAGCTCACCAGTGTAGATAAAAGTAATGCTCAAGAGCAACATGTCTCTTGTGCAGAACAGCCTCAAGGCGCCTTTGAACGCTTCCATAGGACCTTCCTCCTCAACTCTGACTTCACCCTGCAAATATAAGAAAATGTGATTAATATCATTTTCCTTTTTTACCAACACAATGTGTGTTGGTGTGTGTTGGTGCCACATTGGGCCAGTGTGGTGAGTAGTGACCCAATGTCCCAATGTGCTGTTGTCCATGTGGGGAGGCCTGTGCCCAGCAGAGGGACGTTTATACGCAGATGATAATGATATATAAAAAGTATAATCTGTGTTAATCCAGGTTACAAACTATCTGTATACCGAATTTCATCCAAATCCATGTAGTAGTTTTTACGTGAAACAGTACTAAACATCCATCCATACTTACAAACTTTCGCGTTTATGATATTAGTAGGATAACTTTAATATGTAACATCATTGTCATGTCATAATGATTAGAATTTTCTACTGAAAACGTTGCATCTCGTTTTCTTATCATCCCGACATCCCGTTACATATAGCATTCCATAGTAGATAGAACAATCTAAATTGAATTGTTATACTTCGACATATTAAAACTAGATTCCCAATCAACGCTCTCAAAACGTCCGCACAAAAAGAGTACCTAGCGAGATGTTATTTTCAGGTACCTACGTATTTTGTTTGGTATTGTGTAAGCTACTGGTCAACACGACGAAGTGCTCCTTCAAAAATGGCTATTCTGCCAAAACACATCATCATCATCATCATCATCAGCCTATGAACGCCCCATTGTTGGGCACAAGCCTCCACGTGGACAATAGCACGTGGGGATGTTGGGCCATAACCCACCACGCTGGCCCAATGCGGGTTGGTGAGTTTTAACGACTGTCATCTTACGACAACATCCGCCCAAGTAACAAAGTTCTCCTGTAGTGCACAGTTTACAGGCTTACAGCACTAGTACCTCTCTTTTAGTCGTTCTAGGTTTTACCACCAAGCTTATAACAGGTTACACGGAGTTCGTTTGGGTTTATAGTACACCTGATCTTATAAGTTGACTTATAGTCGTGTATAGAACGAAATTATAGGCGCAGTAAAGGCTAAGATGGCCTATAAAAGTGTTGCATAGGTGTAAATACACTTGAGAAAACTTGCTTCAGTAAGTTACACTTATAATCGCCTACAAGAAGTAATTATAAATCCGTTATAAGTGTCATACGCCAGTAATAGTAATTTATAGACTTAGAACCATTTGCACTTGTTACTTGACCTTATAGGAGTGTATAAGTCAACTTTATGTGCCAATTAAAAGTGAATTAGTTCTACAGTGGTTTCTTCTAAGAGTAAGTGTACTTGGTATTATTGTGGACTTTCGAATACTGTTATAGTCTTTATTTCTATATAAAGGTTTCTTGTAAAACTATTAGTGTCTAAAGATGTCTTCGTGAAGTCCATATAAGAAGACAATTGCTTTTAATATTTCTCGCATCTTCACGGCCATTTTTATTTCTTTTGAGTCATTGAGTTTTTATTAAATTATTACAAAAATGGATATAAACAAATGGAAATATGACCATGATAGTTCGATCAAAGTCACATCTAAAACATAAAATTAATAAACTCTTAGTTATTAAAATTAAGCAAAAGACATTTGTATGCGGAACCCTAATTCGTCACAATATGGCGCGACAATGCTGTTAGGACTAATATTATTTTTAAACACAACTTAGTAAATACGCCGTGTTCAAAAGGCGGACAAAAATTGAGATGTAAAACACAATATACTTCACCGAAAATACATACGCGTTTGCCGTGCAAACATGTATGCACGTATAATATTACGTGCAAAATACTTGTTAATACATTTTATATAAAATAGATAAAGTTACTTCTATTTTTTTATTTTTCTCCACAACTGCACAACAAAACATCAATTCACAAATGTTTGAAGTATAGCTAGTAATAGAAGTGCGGAGTACGTTACAAGTCTGCCTGGTTCTATTAAATGCTCATAGTGAGCTTTGCGGGAGCAAATGGTTCTCCGGAGTCTAATTATAAGGTCTAAGTGGTGCTCGCTAAGTCTACTATGAATGTTTTATTAGCAAAAGTACGCGTATAAAATGGGCCCTTTTCCGTGGTTATAAACTTTTACTAGCCTGTTATAGACCTGGCTCCGGAACCACTACAAGACCACATTTTGTTACTTGGGCGGGACCAACGGCTTAACGTGCCTTCCGGAGGAGCTCGAGATGTTTTTAATTTGGTCACCCATCCAGCGACCCGGCATTGCGAAAGTTGCTCAGCGAGCAAGCCGCTGTCAAAGCTGCCGTGGCAGCTACGCTCCGCTACGATTTAGTATGATATCATGTATCTAATTTCTACATAATTGTGATCAAAGACCGTGGAAATAAGGTTCACAATCATCTTAGCATCGTGGAGTGCTGGGCATCAGCAGCAACAAATAAAACCCAAGATCGAACGGCCCAAGTTTGTTGACAAAGCTTAACGATTTTTTAAGTCAAGAATGAACTGTTTACAATACATAAATAGATTCATGACTGTTATCCCCAAAGGGTTAGTCAGAGCCTAGGCAATGAGGACCGCAGAAGCAGTCCACTGCCATAGTCCACGTTTCACCAACCTACAACTGCACATGTGTTTAGCGTGACAGGTGGTGAAACCATCGCTGCACTATATATGCTGTTGGACGTATGTACAGTCTTTAGTCTGTAAGTTGCCTTTACGACACCCAAGGGTAGAGAGGGGTTGATAGTATTCTTGTAATCCTTGTAGTGTGCCGCTGGTCCGCTACACACACTGCTCCGTATGAACCGTGTACCATTGAAAATAAGGGGTCTATTTTGGATCGCCGAATTTTTCAATCTCCTAATTGTCAATGGCACACAAACCATACGCATTAATTTTTTTCGCACAATTTTACATTTCCTAAATGTGTTAAGCCTATCCAAATGCGACATTAGGCGGAACCATTTATAATCCCTACTATTTACAATTACTAAATTGTAATTTGCACAAAGTTTAAACGCACAAGAGTATAACGCCTAATCATTTTTATATGGCAAAATAACTTTGCAAATTGCGTGCATGCAAACAAGCATGCACGCAACCAAGCATACAGCATGCAAGCACAAGACGTCTAACCTGGTTAGGTTGCATGCTGTATGTATGCTTGCCTGAATGCAGCATGCAAGCATGCCCCGCTGCGCTTCGCGATTGTCCTTTTAACCTATCACGTGACCTACAGCAGTACGGCAGCTAGTATTTCTGTCGGGTGTGTAATGTTTGATATAAATACTTATGGTCTAACATTCAGATAATACAATTTCATTTCATATAATTTCATTTGATATAACAACTGACTTAATATAATAAACATTTAATATAATTTTAGATTAATTTCATTTGATATAATGTACTTTTGATATAATATACATATGATGTTCCCGCCAAAGCCGGGACGGACTCAGCGGTTGTTGACGACCGCGTCCGCCTGTCTGCCGTGGCGCCACCGCTGCGCGAGCCGCCGCCGCTAGCTTGGTGAGCCGCGCGCGCGACGAGTCTGGCTGCTAGCTAACGCGAGACGCCCACAAAATACGCGCGCTGGTATCTCCCCTTATTATAGTGACTCCTGAACCTAATGTGAAGAGACCGCCTAAATGCCTATTGTGAAGTGAAGTGACTGTGTGACCGTGAAATCCATTTCAACGCCCTGCCCGTGCTTTGCCCAGCTACAGTTGCCCGATCACCCATCATCATCCCAGGTAAGCCTTCCTACCTACCTACCTACCAGTTCCCTACGTCGCGTAGTCGCCACGTCTGAGTGGCGATTACATATGATATAATAATCTTATCATATGAAACATTATTCATGTAATAAGCAAGCAGCATGCAAGCAAGCAAGCAGCATGCAAGCAAGCATGCAGCATTTAAGCAAGCAGCATGCAAGCAAGCATGCAGCATTTAGGCAAGAATGCAGCATGCAAGCCAGAATGCAGCATGCAAGCAGGCATGCAGCATGCAGGCAGGCATGCAACATGCAAGCAGGCATGCAGAATGCAGGCAGGCATGGTTTCTGTCACGGCTCCGGCGCTGCGGCACTCCGGCGGTCCCACGCGAGCTTATCGTCGCAAATGGCTTTAGCTCACCACCGCAGCTTCGGCTTGTTGGCCGGCTCCGCCGGCCAGCCTCACCCGCGGCGGCGACCTTAAACCCACCTGCTCGCGGCTTAAATTACTCTAGCGTAGGGCAGACAAGTCTACGTGGAGTCGGTTTTGCCGCGATTCGTTTCTGTCACTGAATTTTTAGTACAACTTCAACGAAAAACCAACGTATTAACTTTTTAAGACAATATTTGAAATCGATTTAGGGTTAAATGCTATTTTTATTTATAAGTAAAATCATTCATCAACAATATCAAAAGATGTTAATAGAATATGATTATTCTAGCAATATAGCTTTATAGAAAATGTTGTTAGAGAATATGAGTAAAAAGTATACCAAATGAATAATATACGTAATGTTGTTATAGGAAATGTATTTAGAACAAGTAAAAATTATGTCCAATGAACGTTATGTCCTTTGAAATTAGTTCATTTGTCATTATATAAATTGATACGCACCCATTTCTGTCGTATAATAAAAAATATTAAAAATATTAATTAGAGTTTGAACTTAAGTACTTAATTATATAATAAATTAGGGCTTTCAACACTAAAGCGTAATCTTCGTAATGCCAAAAGAATGTTATGCCGATACATTTTAGAGCATTTAATATTAGGGATTCTAAAATTAGGGTTTTAAATTTTTAGGCAAAACTATAATGGTGCGAAAACAACTGTTAGGCTAGACAATTATTGTGCGTTACAAGTTGAAGCCAACTGAGTTCGGCCATATGATATTAGAACCAAAAATTTTAGGCGAACCGAAGGGCATCCAAAATAAGGTTTACAATCACCTTAGCATCCTCTAGAGTGCTGGGCGTCCTTCTAGTGGGCCTCAGCAGCATCAGAAACACAATGCCGACCGCGCACACGCCGGTCAGCGCGCCGAACACTACGTTGCGAGTCTCCACGTCGATGTGGCTCTTGCCTTGGAACTTTATGTACACGAACAAGTTGCCGAAGAAGAGGCTGGAAGACAAAAAATGATGTTAGTAAGAATTGCCAGTTCCTCAGTAGCTAAGTGTAACGGGTGAAGTAGTTGACCTGGCCAGTCCAGTTATTGGCGCTGCGTCCACCCCAATCAAAACACTTGTCGACAAGTAACTATTAACTCTGAACATCAAGTACAATGTTTTCATCGTGACCTGAATTTCAACTTAGCCCAGAATAACTCTAAGTTTCTTGAGATGGAATCGGCGTCGCTGTTGTTTTGTTGCTTGCCTGGTAGTAAGGGTGAGGTAGTTGCCCTTTCCAGTCCATATAGCAGAAGCGCGCTCTCCTTGAACCACTTGCCAACTATTAATTCTTAACATTAAACACTAGGTTTTTACAGTTACCTGCATTGCAGCATAGCCCAGAACACCCCCGAGTTCCTTGAGATGGTGTCGGCATCGCTGTTGAGTGTGAGGTAGTTGCCCTGGCCAGTCCATATTGCAGCCGCGCCCGCACCAATAAGCACGCTGGCAGCATACAGCAGCCAAGTGCGCGGGAACAGGAACGAGACTATGAAGAACCTGGCACGGAAGAAATACACCAATTAGCTCAACTTCTTTTTTTATATTAAGCAAGGCAAATTACCCCACTTCACCTTATGTTAACCACTCACTCTTGGATTTTTTTTGACACTTTTTTGACAGTAACTGTCAACGTCAAATTAGACAGAATGGAGCATAGATTATGCGATATTGTGCGATAACAATACATAAGATGAACCACAGAACCGAAATAACCAAACTTGTTCATACTAAAGTAGTCTGTAAGTCTATGAAAACACGGTACAAAGTCAAGTGTGTTTTTGTAGGTGCGGTCTCATGCGACCGCTTGGGGTTTGAGGGGTGGAAGAGGAGTTTAGACGCGAGGACAACTGGTGCAGCGTAAGAGATGTATTAGCATCAGTCACCTTCATCACCCTGCTGACTCACAAAGTGCCTCTTCAGGCCTCGCTTGAAGGACCTCATAGGTAGGAGAGAATAAGTGTGCTGGTAGACTATTCCACTTTTTTACTAAACCTTATTAGATCATCTAGGACATAGGTCTTCAAACTATGGCCGTTCTAGGCCGCAAGTAGGATTTTGGCCCGCAGCATGCGTCAAATTTCCGGGCCGCCACATTTCATTTTTATTTAAATTACTCACATTGTAAAATTTGGCAATCCTACGTAATACTTGTGAAATTATTTTATTTAAAGACCAATTAATAAACATAACTAATGACTAAATAGTACATCTGTGTGACATAAATAATACAAAAGAGACACCGGCCTAATTAGCGAAACATAAAAAAGGTTAAAAAGTAACATAACAACTTTAATTGTTAAAAATAATGATAAATAAAAACCTTGCCAAATAAAATTACATTACATTACGTTAAAAACGAATATGTGAATTTCATAAGTAAATATCAGTCAGGAATATCATGTTTTAGGTGTTCCGCCAAATAACAGCTGGACTAGAGACTAGGTATATAAACATGTTCATAAGACCATTAAAAATTTAGAGAATGAAGAGTTTATGAATTTTAGGATTGAAAGTAGAAGCAGAGTGAAAATGAATTTCACTTTCTATCTTTTTCCACAGCAAGACTCCCCCTACAACTAAATACAGAAAAGAAATTCCACCTTTTATCACAATTTTACAAATAAGATTGTAGCCATATTCTGTACTTACATGGAAAATTTCAATGTTTCGTTATGTTATTGGCTTCATAAAACCTCCAGGTCTCCATAAAAAGCATGTCTCTGGCACAATAAGGTTACAGGTGACACTAAAAGCTCCTACACAAAAGTTACGAACTTGTCCGCGTGTCCTCCTTGACCCGACAGTAATATGTATATATTTACGATCCTGTTTAACACAAAGTATGAATATTTCCAATAATAAATAAATTATATTACAAGCATACACAAGCAGCGGCATTCACTTTATGACATTTGCGACAAGACGCAATCGCAATCACAAAACCGTCATCCTCAACAAACACTAGATACTGCTAGTGGGTGTAAGCCTTTAGGACTTGACACTTATTTTTATATTATTATGCCATTCTAATGAATTTAGGCATATGTCCATATATTGGGGATACAATACCACTGCACTTGATGGTGAGCAGTTACCATATTCCACGAACGAATGAATCACCAAAGATGTCAACTATCAATATCAAGTTGCCGTTTTAGAATATTGTGCCGCTTTTTCTGAAAAACCTCATGCCGTACTCTTTTGAGAATTCCTCTGCAGAGTTCCAGAGCAGAAGATGCAGAGTATCCTAAGCTCCTGTGTTACCGCACAGATCGCGATCATTTTGGTTGTAAAGGTATGACTATTATTTTTTTTTATTCCATATATCTTGTAAGCTCATAATGACGGGAATTATAGATTTCATTACAATCTTCGGGGCCAAGGATCGGGGTCGGCAAGTTTACAGGCATTAAGACAAGGGCATTGAAAACTAAACCCCATTTAATTGTATGAGATGTGGAGCATTCCACTGCAATTATACTTAACCAAGAGGTTACCGGGTAAACGTGTTAATTACCAAAAACATCAAAAACTAGTTAACCTGCAGTGTAGAACAAAGCGGTTAAAGGCAGGTAAGGTACGCAACGCAACAATGAAACTAAACACGCATTATATTAGCAACAGGAAAAGGAAAAGTGAAATGTTAACACATTTTTGGGCGGCACAACAAAGCCGGGGAGCCTTGAGAATGTAATGAAGGTTATTGTTTGGAAGATTATGAACTCTGGTGCAGAGCGTGATTAAGATAATATTATTTAAATATTATTTCACCTACCTACCTACACAATATTACGACACATAATGACATAACTACAAACTACTATACAAATTGTGCTCAGTGTGTGTATGTATCTACTTTACCATCTATTATTTCACTAAACCCTCATAACGGCTAATTGATGATCTTACGTAAGTCGTTCTTATTGTTTCACTTAGGTAATATATTGTATACTTAATTTAGTAGTAGTTGTATAGAATCCATAAAATATAAAAAATATATTAAGGTAGGTAAAAGCAATTTTTTTTTAAACAAGTCATACAAGTTTAAAATATATATCATGTGCATTTTATAAATATATACCGATATGAAAACAACGTTCAGCTTTACCATGTGAATGTCTTATTGAAGTGTGTGCGATGAAAACATACGAGTAATTTTTATTTACTACATAGGTATTTAGATATTAATTAAAGCAGACTTGCACACTTCTATGTTATATTCTCATTTACATATTTACATAATTTATGAGTTAGTAGCGTAAGAATTAAAATCTTTATAAGTTCATTGCTATCTGTGGAGGCTTGTAAATAGCTATTGTGATGCAATTAGATATTCACTGTTGTGTAATAATTACAATTTTGTGAGCTATACAAATGTAACTAATACTTAAATAATAAATAAAATCAATATTATTTTTTTTGAAATTCAAAGAACGAATTCGTTATTAAGATTTGCTATAGACATTAGTTTTTAATGATTCCTCCAGTCTCAAGTAGATTTTATTTAAGAGAGGAGCCATAGTACTACTTATAGGTAATTTAGTAATAATGCATTGAATGTATTGGGTTCTCAGAGCGTCATAGTATATGGACCCCCTAATCTTGGGGAGCAAAAAGTCGCCTTTTTAACCGACTTCAAAAAAGGAGGAAGTTCTCAATACGGCTGTATTTTTTTTTTATGTTTGTTACCTCAGAACTCAGTCATTTATACACCGATTTAGAAAATTCTTTTTTTATTTGAAAGGATATACTTCCAGATTGGTCCCATTTTTATCATAATCTAGTTCTGATGATGGAATCCTCAGGAATTGAGGGAACTCCTCAAATATTGTAGGCATACCTATAGCGATTTTGGTATTTTCAGCATGAGTCAAGAATTTGCATTCAGAAAGTATCATTTGATGAAGTAGAACTGATGAAGAAGACCACAGAATGTCATTCAATGATAAGTATTTCACGGGTGGCGATATGATATCTCGATTAAGATAGTTAAGCGACTATGACGAAGCAAAAGAAGGCAGGTACCGGAACTCAGTTCTGATTGTGGAATCCTTGAGGAATTGAGGAAACTTTTCAAATATTGTAGGCATATCTATAGCGATTTTGATATTTTCTGCCATAGGTCAAATGAGATCCACTCCGGCAATAAATCCTTCCTAACTAATATTGTAAATGCGAAAGCGTGTTTGTTTGTTTGTCCGTCGCTCACTTGCGCATCGACCTGATTTTGCACATAGATAGCTGAAGAACAATAGTGACATAAGCCACTTTTTATCACTCCTTCCGAAACATTTCTATTAGGATTTAAAAATACACTATTCACACTATTAATTCTGTCACTTCTTGTCTAAATTCTTCTTAACATCTTTATGCCGATGACTTACAAATTTACCCTCAGGCCTCGGCTGAGAACCTCTCAGAAACGATTGAGCAGATCAATCGTGACTTGGCTACGATCTACGACTGGAGCAAGTCAAAAACGTCCCTCTAGTTTGCCTAACGGTGAACCCTAGTAACTCGCAAGTCATCATCGTAGGGGGTCTATACAGCGTTCACGAGTAAATCCGGGTAACTTGCCGTCTGTTTTGGATGTTGATTTCCTACTTTGTGATAGGCGTTTCTCGCTTTCTTCGCTTGTCGCATTTAAACGGCGCTGTCTCATACAAGTAGGGCGTAGATATTGTAGGTTTACCAATATTCGCTTTCGATAAATAGATCGGAACGATTCACTAAAAAGCGAGAAATAAACAAAAATTTTAACAAAAAAAAACCGACTCCAAAAAATTTTACTGAAATAAATGCACTAAAACGTAAAAAATAATTGCGTAGTTTAGTTTGTTCAATTTACTTGCAATATTAACCTTTATTTTACTCAATGTTATATCTTAAAAAATATTTTTGGAGTCGGTGCCAGCTTCATACGACAATGTAGCAATACCATATTCACTAATGAACACGACAACTGATATAGGCTAATTAAACATATTTACAAATAAAAACGACAATGGGGTTAAACGGCAGCAAGGCCGACCCAGACGGAGGTGGAGAGATGAGCTTGATGCTTACGCGAAGGATTGGCCAACACACGTAAAAGACCGCGCTGCCGTGCAAACTCATTCTGCACTCGTCGGAGAAAAGGACTCGCCTCCATCGCTCGAATTCCCAATCAAGATGGGTGCGAGCAAATTGAAGGCGTGCCTGTCGGTAACCAAATTTGACTCCAAATTCACTTGCTTGAGTCTTCGACGAACTGTCCACTCGCTGGCAGGTACCCAACGAACATTTTTGAGCTCTTGCTGGACGTCGACACCAGTCAAATGACGATTTCGAAGAGAGGTTGTCACGATAAAACGGTCACCCCACTCCGATGTGCACCGGCGCCGTCCAGATCTTGGTCTCGGGACAAACCAGTCTCCTGAAAGCGTTTATAAATTTTCGAAACACAGGACTGGCTTATGTGGAGTTGACGTGCGACAGCCCGTTGGCTGAGCCCTTCTTGCAATAGGGCGACGATTTGTGCTGCTTCAGTAGGTATAGTATCAATTTTTGTCCAAGGTAGCGGTCAAAAGTAGCGGAGATGTGTACGGTACGGTCAACGTGTGAAAGCCGACTGATAAACAAAATCCGATAACACGTGCTTTTATAGGGTGTCAATACGCCGCAACTCGCGGCGTATCAAACAATTGAAACATGTCTTTTTCCTTACTTCTTCACGTAATCCGAGATAGCTTCTTAAATACTGGCGTGATTTGAATGAATTTGGTGTCAATTTAAAGTTAACAGTTAAACCTTTAAAATGGAGCCATTTTTATTATTATTAACTAATTATTTAGTACACATCGCGCGAAACCAATTTCAAGTAAGTGATTCCATACTTTTGCTCGCGAGTGTATAACAACTACCCGAATAGCCTGAGCCGGAGCTCGATGGCACGTTAAGCCGTTGGTCCCGGTTGTTGTCGTAAGATGACAGTCGTTAAAACCCACCAACCCGCATTGGGCCAGCGTGGTGGGTTATGGTCTAATATCCCTACGTGCTGTTGTCCACGTGGGAGGCCTGTGCCCAGCATTGGGACGTTTGTAGGCTGATATGATGATGTATCAAATCATCTCTTATGAAAGTTCGGTGCACAATGCCACCAATTCGTATAAGACTATAGGAGTAAGGAGTACAGACAATTTCTTTTATCCCCTACGCCCTACAGCGTCGAGAAATATTGAAACATGTCCTCCCTTCATAAAACTTTCCCACTTACCTACTTCTTACTTAATTTACTGATGTACTAAATTTTGCAAATGTACATACCAGCTCATACGGACTTGCTACGCAGAAATACAAGAATTTGCCAGTCTTTATAAATACAACCATTATTTAACGCACACCTATATCTTATGAGGAATAATTGAATACTAAAATATATTTGATACGGTCTACTGACATCACTGCGTTGAAGGCTGTTTGTAATGCAGGTGTTGCCGCCAACATAACGGACATCCCTCATTGGACAAGCTCCATAGAAAATAAGAATAGTTTAACAACAAAAGGTACTGGTTACCAATACTTTATAGTCACTATGATTGGAATTAATATATTTTAAGGGATTTTTCGTCCGACTGTCAGCAATGTTTATTTTCTTAGAAATAGGCACCTACAAACTTTGAATAAAGTGTAACATTGAACGCAGCTCATTATACCTAGAAGTTATCGTCTAGAATGATAGAGACACACTCCTTTTAGCAGCTTCTCATTAATTTTTAGCTGTGTCAATGTTACAGATGATTTAAACGTATTAACCGTAACTGCTTTTGTCACCGTAACTGTAAGTAGCCTTGCCTTGTTTTAGTAAATTTCCTCTTTCAAACCTAAGAGCACGAACTTAAGTGAAGTTTTTTATCAGGTTTTTTTTTTTATAGCAGAAGGAGGCAAACGAGCAAGCGGGTCACCTGATGGAAAGTAATCACCGCCGCCCATGGACACCCGCAAAGCCAGAGGAATCGCAGGCGCGTTGCCGAGTCACCTGATGGAAAGTAATCACCGCCGCCCATGGACACCCGCAAAGCCAGAGGAATCGCAGGCGCGTTGCCGAAACCAGTTACCAGAATTTCAGTTATAATTAACGTAGGCAAGCCTTTTGTCAACCCAACCGCTCGCCTCAAACAGGTTCCAGAACAATTAAATTCTAAACAGAATTTCACGAATCCTTATTCTGCTGCTAATAGCAACAATTCCATTAAAGGCAACGGAAGGTACTATTTGTTAGACTCGAGTAAAGACAGAAAAATAAGGAAACAGTCAACGAGCTTGAGAGAAACGACCGCCACAGGCCGCAGCAGTTATTTGCAATTTCCTGAATCGATATTTCTCGCTGCTCGCCGTTTTACTTGCAAAATAAATAAAACGGTAATAATATTAACAGCATGATTGTACCGATAAGCTTTAACCTGTTTTTGCGGTCTCGCTTGTGCAACTGATAAAAGAATGCAGCAATTTGAAGTTGTGTAAAAAATAATAGGTGTAACATTGTGTGAAATAACAGGCTTAGATGCTAATACATTAGTTTGTATTTAGAAAATTCCTCAGGGCATTAAGAATTGTAATCTTTTTGAAAAGATATTAAATAAATACTTATATACATTTCTAATCTGTACAATATCATTCCTATTTCCAGAGGTGTTTGGGCAATATGTGATCGAAGGGTTTGGGCTAAGATATTCGGTACAGTTTATGACTTAATACCAAATAACATGTTTATTCCAAAATGTCCACTGCACTTATTGCAATTGACACCGATGTTTACTAATGATAGCCTTTTTTAAAGCAAACAAGTTGTTAAGTTAATTGGCAACAATTAAGTATTAACACATCGCTTCACAGGCTCACTGGATTCTAGCGTTAGATGGCAACACAGAGCAAGATATATATAACAGAATAGTGCTATAAAACGGTGAAATTACCATAACAAGTGGGTATTGTACAGAGTAGTATAACAGTTAACGTAGCATAATGTCTTCACATGTGACGTGGTGATAGCTTACAGCTTTTACCTTAGCCAAGCCACATAACGCAACAGTCAAAGTGTTGTTTGTATGATTTAACATTGTCTTATCATCACCGATCCTATAACTTGACGACCTTTTTTTACCTATTACAGGAAATTCCGTACCTAGTCAACGGAGGCTTCCTTAAAAATCTAACATAAAATTGTTTGCCGGTAGTTTTTTAATTAATGAGTTTCGAGTACGCGTAGGTAATGTTTTTATTTTTTATTTATTCATTTATTTCAGGCTACAATGGACCATAGCAACATAATTGACCCTATACAGCTAAACGTAATTTATATCAAATAAGACCAAAAGAACATGTAAGCAAATATCACTATTAGAAATTAAAGACTGACTGCAGAATTGTTAAGAACAGTCTACTTGCGATTTTTCGCAGTTCAAATAGGTTCTGAAGCCACAGACAAATTTATTGAAATCTTTATATATGCGTGTTTCCTCACTTGTTGTTGCATTCATTCGTTCAGGATCGTTCTGAACAGCCCACTTTCCTAAGTTATCTACTTTCTATACATATACATACACTTCTTATCTCGTCCATTTTTCTGGATCTTCTTCTCTTCTAAGCTGTCCTTTTCTTTCAGGATAATTCCCAAATAATGTAACAAAAACGTCTTCAAATATATTCGGATACATTAGGTACGTCACGGGTGCAGTTTTGCGAATGTCATGAGTGATACTCATGAGCAGCAGAACAAGTAGTCTTATGAGCGTTCGGCGAATACAAACATTCGTATCGTAGTCATTGCATCACTATTTTTAAAGATCATACACGGTCCTTCTAATGTTGTATAACATTTAAAATTTAGGATGGTTTGCGAAAACGGCAAATGTTGCCAATGTGGGTCAATGTTGACGTGCCTTCACACCGCCGAGGTGTGTCTCCTAAAGCATGAACATTATAATGTGCACTGTTGACTAGTGCTGCATTAGAAAATAAAGTCAATGCCTCACACTGTCGCACCACACTACGTGCAATGTTTGTTAATATTACATTCACAGAGTTGTTGTCTTTGTTTATTCTATACATTTTCTTTAAAAATTTATAACAGTACGAAAACGATAAACTCTTAAAGACAGGGAGTAATATACTGAATAAAGTGTGTTTAAAACGTGTAAGTACTTTGTTGACTCAAATAAACAATGGGGTCTTGGCGATCTTGCATAGATATTCGTGATAGACTACGGACTACGGATGGGTGCGTATCATTTCATATAATGACATATGAACGAATTACGAAGGACATAACGTTCATTGGATATAATTTTTACTTGATCTATATACACTTCCCATTACAACATTACGTATAGGTACTAGTCATTTGATATAATACTCATATTCTATAACAACTTTTTCTATAAAGCTATATTGGTATAATAACATATTCATAACTTCATTTGATATATTTGTTTACTTTAAAATAAAATTAGCATTTTAACCTCAATTTAATAAAAAAATAATCTTTAAATGTTAATACGTTGTGTTTTTGGTAAGGTTGTGCCACAAAAGTCAGTGACAGAAACAAATCGCGGCAAAACCGACTCCACGTAGACTTGTCTGCCCTACGCTAGAGTGTAATTTAAGGCGATTAGTCTTCAACGACCTTGGACGTTTGAGCTCACCGCCCCGCGCGCCAATAACGCATCCCGCACGAAAACACCGGTCAAAGAATACACGGGCGTAGAATGTACATAAGCGCACTCCATACATTACTGCCTATTACTTGAGTTTGAATTGATGAAACTAACGAGGTACTTCTAAAATGTAGCTTAAGATGTCGGTGTACGTAAGTAATTATAATCTAAAGTTGAATTAGTTTGATTGGAGCAAGCGACGTATGTTATTATTTGACAATTCTGGCATTCTGACCGGTCGCATATTTTTTTTAAAGAGAAGCCCACGATCTATTCTGTGCTATTTGATTATTTCTATACTTACTTAAATAGAAGCCAAAAATATACTTAATGTCTAAAGCGTCGCATTACCGGGATATATTCAATTAAAAATTTACATTTTGACACGTCGTCGTCAACTTTTTTAGATTTTATTTTTATTTTATTCAGTATAATTAAATGAAATTTGATTATAATAAACACAACATTAAAAGGAGAACAAAAACAACATAACTTAATTACACACAAAAAAAAACAACAAATAAAAAGAAAAAACTATTCCCTTATAAATAAAAAATTTCAACTAACTCGCCTGTTCGAGGCAAGGTACCCAAAAGACTGGCGGCATTGCCTCTTTGTATAGCTAGACTTATCCGCTGAGCAAAAAAATTGCCAGCCTTCCGGTCTCCCGTTGCTTCACACAGGCGTGTGGATTTTTTTTTTTAAATAACTTAGCATTTGGTCCCCATGGGCCCATTGTCTCTACTCCGAAGGGGAGGAAAAAGTATGTCTCACCCAAATCCCGATATTTGCGAGTTTTATTTTGCTCTGCTGCGATTGCAGCCGCGCATGGCTGAGACGACGTTGTGTCAATGTGGCAGGGAGATAAAGTATCCACACATGTCGCGTCCCAAACTAGGGTCCTCCCCATGCTCCAAGGTACAAGCGACATTCCGTCAGGCCGCCTACCATCCGATCGCAAAACCCCGTTCGGTTCCAAAATTGCAGGCACAGCAGCGGTCACCAAAGCTCTGCGAATGGTGTCGTTAATTGTAGCGTGTCTGCTAATTCGCCCTGCGCTCCTTTGGCACGAGAGACCGTGGTGACCCAGCTCATTCACCCATTCGCCACACCGACATCGATGTGGTTCGTTAGTCCTGATGCCCAAACGAAGAGCTAACGTTAAAGTAAGGGTGCAATTATACACCTTAATACACCCAAAAAACTACCTCGTATTAGCAGATTCAATATTTTTGTGCCTAAGTCCGTGAGGAGCAATCTGGGTCGCCATTCTACATTAAATAGGATCCAAAGACAATATAACACTCTTTCTCGGCCAAATAATTTGGAAGTGTTGGATATTTTTAATGACAGTGCTCACAGGTTCCGAAAAGTTATTAGAAATAGTTACGTAAGTCCCCTTTAAACTTCAAATAATATAAAAGTAATTATAAAATACAATAGAGTAGTTTTAGATTTAGTTTTGAATCTTGTAAGTATACATATTTAGTTTAGTTAAATTCATTACTATTAGTCCACATCGCATGCCGTGGCTGTCTTTAATTAAAAACTGTACTTAGATTAAGTTTGGAATTCACCCTATACCTATTGTTAGACTGTTGGTACATGTTTTTGTTGACTGCCCAATAAATAAATAAATAAATAAATAAATAAATAAATAAATTATCTAGCAACGTACCGATGTTGGCGGAAGGGTAAGCATGCAGCCACAGACCTGACTCTTTTTCACAGACCGCCAAAAGACGGGCGCGATCTACCTTGTTGTCGCATCTGTCGATCAATGCCCGCTGAGTGCGCTTGCAAAGAGGCTCGTCCCATAGTCTCTGCGAATGTAATATAGTTGGAGCATCCTCGGTGCACAGCGACAGCCACCCATCCTTCGCCTCTGAATGTCCTATGATCACAACGGAACCCACAGATGGGTTGAGAATACTACCGCATAAGGATCCCGAAGCATGTACGGAAGACAAAAAAGCTGGCAATGCTATGTCCGACACTTTCCTTATACCAATTCCGCCATGACGCACAGGCAAGGTTGCCTGTTGCCAGGCAGTGTCATTCAGGGACAAATTTAAAATCTTAGTAAGCGTTTCTCTAATGAGATCATCCAGATTGGACATAAGATCAGGATACCTCCAAAATTGAGAAACACGAAGATAATATGTGAAGTTGGGGACGAACAAGCAAAACCTAATGATAAAAAGAGCCATGTGAGCGTTCACCTCAAAAAGACGACTAGAGGTCTCACGAAATTTTGTTATTTGCTCTTCTACAAACGAAGGTATAGACTCATCAAGAACAGGAGCTCCTAGCAAACGAAAAGACCCAACGTCGAGAACCCTTAAACCAGCAGCTAAGCATTCAAATTTGGAAATTAAGTTAATTTTGTTGTTAATCGAGACAGAATTGTGTATGTATAGTTTACATTTATTAGTATTTAACTTTAGCCCAATAGACGAAAACGCATCAATTAAAAACTTTACATCATCTAAAACAATATCAGATGCACCACCCAGACTGCCATCATCCAAATACCAAATATTAAATTTAGATTTAACTTTTTTAATAATTTCGTGTATAGCGAGACTAAATATTGCTGGACCAAGTGGATCACCTTGTTGAACGCCTACTGACGAACAAAGTAATCTTTCTTCGTAAACTAAATTTGAAGGAGTACCGTAACACTGCCAAACGTAGGGATAAATGGACGGTACATGTCGTTTTACTTCCTCTAGGAAAGTCTTCCTGTCAACGGAATTAAAGGCATTCTGAATATCAACTTTAAGGACAACTTCACCCGCACCCGCCGACATAAAAGTCCTGGCAGCATGCACCGCCGCCTCGCAGCCACCTTTGGAACCGAAACCCAGCTGGGTTGGCTGGAATAGCTGTCCCAAGTCAGGCAAAACCTTTTGGCAGCACACTTTCGACACCAGCCGGCGGAGTGTGTTACCAATCGCTATTGGCCTTATACCTCCGTCCTTTTTTAATAAAGCACATACACTGGCCCCATACAAATTTTGTAATATTGCAGAAGAAACCCTACCAGACAGCATCAAATTGACCAGTGACACCAAACTAGACACTAGTGCTCTGCCAGTATCGCCTGTTGTGCCACCTACAAGATCCTTTATATGTTGCGGTGTAAGACCATCGAGACCACCCGCCGAACCACTCTTAAAAGAATGGATTGCAGCCAGCACATCTTCTCGGGACACCTGTACGGAATGAACCGTTTCATGAGGCGGTCCTGGCAGCTCACATTCTGCATCTATTGTTGGATGTTTTGAGGCCAAAGAGTGAAACGTACTCAAATTGTTGGGAGCAATAGCATCGTTAGAAAAACATATACGAGCAGCTCCTCTTAAATCCCCGTCATTAACCTTTCCTTCGATCTTCTTGATAATAGAATAGGACTTCTTCCCTCTTAAAACAGTAGTTGCTAATTTTCGATTATGACTAAGACAATTATCTTTAATCTTCTGCGTTAAAGACACTGATGTATCATTGTCCTTTGATGCATGTAGTGTCGTGTAGGAAAAGCAAAGGAGTTCTTTCCAACTTGCTTTATCGTTATTATTAACAACCTTATCTACCACCTTCTTCAATCTCTCGGCGACAGATATTCTGGCACCACGTGGAATTCTTTTAACTAAAGGCAATCCTGACCGATACCTGCCTAGTAACTTCCACAGCGGTTCGTCCTCCCCCCGCAAATGAGTATTAGGATGAGAATGTGAAATGGAGACCGAAACAGAGGAGCCATCTGTCGCAATATTTTTATGAACTTTCCCTGTGTGGATCTTTAAACCCCTTTTTCCCTTGAAAAATCGAGGCTGAGAACATTGACTACATTGGAAATCATCCAAAGAAAGGGCAATCGGAACATCCGGCTGTGCAGTTGCTAGCGAAGGAAGTGGTTGAGACATAACCTTTCAATCAGACATTAATAATATTTAAATATAGTCAATAAACAATAATACAAAAATCAGTTAAAAATCATCAAATAATCGTAGATTATTCTACTTAAAAAGAATGTGACATTTATATTCGTGCGAATTTAATATACCTACTTATCAATAAAATTATAGAGCATAGTTTGTAAAGCTGAAGTGTAAATATGCAAGAAAACTTATTACTAGTTTCTTGGTAAAATGTAATCCCGCCTTTATGTACACGCCTGCGCTTGATAACTACTGCGTGCGCCCGCCGCCACCGCTTAGCGCCTGTGGAGCACCCGATGATTTTTAGTAATCCGTCAAGCTACCTCCTGTCACAACAAGCCACAAGCTGCTTTTCGTCGTCTTGACAACGGCTCTACTTCGGCCTATAGCGTAGCGTTGAGCCTGCGCGTCTGACCAACAAGCGTTTCTTCTCGGTCTTTTCCGAGTTTTCCGTGCTGCTGACGTTTCATGCCTGCGCCCGCCATGCGCAGATAACTGTCAGCCTAAATTATTTATTTAAATGATCAAAGACTGTCATTCCTTTTATGTATTTGTAGAAAAAGGACTCCCTTTTAAAATCTCGTCCAAGAACTCACACAAAGCTTCAAAAGTCTGCTATATTTCTACGTAGGTATATGAAAACTCCCGGACGCGAGTGGACGAACAAACACTGAACTCACAAACTAAAACACATAGAAAATGTATTCGAAGCTCCGAAAGGTAAAATTGTATTGTAAGTACATAATTATATTGTTTTATTATGGTGTCGTTCTATAAACTTACAGAATTGATATAAAATTAAAATGAATCTCACGAACACGTCAAATCACGTCCGTCCGTCGGAAAAACCCAGCTCATTATTTTATTTTATTCTGATTACGACACTAATGTGGTGTGGAAGAAGATGTAGTGAGGTTGAGATGGTTTGCACATTTAGAAAGGAATTGATGAAAAAAGATTGACTGAAAGGATATCTAAAATGAGTGTCCGCATTTACCAAAAAGAGGTACAGAGGTAAGAGTACAAAGAGGTACTTAAGACACTTCGCACTTTAGATGTAAACAAAGCCAGTGGGCCAGACGACATTCCAGCAATTGTTCTGCGGACTTGCGCGCCTGAGCTGTCTCCAGTTTTAACACGCCTATTTCGACTCTCTTTAAAGGCTGGCCTTGTTCCTAGAGCTTGAAAGTCTGCTTATGTGCAACCGGTTCTGAAAAAAGGTAGCTGATCTGACCTTACCAACTATCGACCTATCGCCATCACGTCCTTACTTTGTAAATGTTTGGAACGTGTTTTAAACAACAAGCTCCTTGCATACCTAGAAATGAACGATCTCCTTAGCGACCTACAATTCGGATTTCGTCCGGGGCGGTCTACGGGAGATCTACTAATCTATGCAACACATCTGTGGAGTGAAGCTATTGAAAAGCACGGTGAAGCCCTTGCCGTGCCTTTAGACATTTCTAAGGCTTTTGATATGGTCTGGCATGTGAGCTTACTTAACAAACTTCCAAGTTATGGGATCCCCGTTGGTTTGTGAATTTGGATACATGATTTTTTGAGGGAACGATCGATTCGAATGATCTTCGATGGTCAATCTTTCGATGTAATGGCAATAGATGCCGGGGTACCTGAAGGGTCCGTTCTGTCTGCGACGCTTTTCCTGCTGCACATAAATGATTGATGAAACCCGGTATTATTGGGTATGCAGATGACAGCACAGTTGTGGACAGATACTTTCCAATGCACGAGCTACCAAGGACGAAACTCACGCCCTGAGAGTGGATTTGGTCGAGCGTATTGACTTGGCCCTCCAAGAAGTCTCCGAACGGTGCGAGGCCAATTTGGTCAAGTTTAACGCTACCAAAACGCAAGCGTGTTTATTTAGCGCCAAGCGGAGTCCATTCAACCTGACTCCGACTTTTCGAAATGTACCTGTGGATATTAGCGACCATTTAAATCTTCTTGGCTTAGTCATCGGACCTCAATTTCGGCCGCTTTATAGAAAATAAAGCCAAAACGAGACGGTACTTTACCCCGGGACCGCTTCTTACTCTTTACCAAGCTCAGGTCCGATCGTGCATGGAGTACTGCTCTCATCTTTGGGATGGATCTGCAAAGCACCAGCTGGCTGCCCTGGATTCTATAGAGCGCCGAACCAGGAGGCTGATTGGTGACGATGAGCTGGTCGATAACAGGCTTTTAAGTCGTCTGGAACACCGGCGCAAAGGTCTTCTACAGGTTACATTTTGGAGAGTGTGCTCAGGAGTTACATAACCTCATACCTCCTTTCCCGTTCCATCCTCGGACTACTAGACGGAGGGAGGGCTTTCATCCCTACGTTGTAAATATTCCACCCGCCCGGACGAAGCGATTTGCTTCTAGTTTCCTTTTTAGGACAGCTAGGATGTGGAATGACCTCCCTGCGTCTGTTTTCCCTGAACGCTACAACTTGAGCGTCTTTAAGGCCAGAGTAAACAGGCATTTACTGACTGCGCGTGCTCCATCTTAGTCCTCATTATCACTTTCCATCAAGTAAAATCGAAGACAAACGCGCAATCAGTCTCCAATAAAAAAAAAGTGTGAATGAGCAAATTGGGCAAATCTGCAACGGCAGACCTTGGCGAACTTATAAGGACCAAGTCGGAGAAGTCCTAAAGGAAGGCCAGGTCAAATCACCACTAACCGACGAGCGTGTATGAAAGGTCTGATGACAGTACGATAGGCAGAATGTGTATGTCTAGATCGTAGCAAATGGAAATCTGTGGTCTCTGCCCATCCCTACAGGAAAAGGGAAAAATGTATGTATGATAATCATTTCATAACAGAAACACGTAAATTAAAATTCAGGGTGAAACTTTTGAATCGAGTCACCTGGTTTGGGGGTGGCGAGGGGGGAATAGGGGGAAGGGGGAGGAGTATCGCCCCACTTACCCCCCCTGCCGCAAACAAGTAGTTTTTAAATTATGTTAATTTTTGTATTTTGGGGTTATGTTTTGTGGTAAAACTTGAATCGAGTCGCCTAAATTGGAGGGGGAAGGGGAGGGGAAGAGGGAGGAGTACCCCCCCACTTACCTCTCCTGCCGCAGACAAGTAGTCTTTAAGTTACGTTAATTTTTTAAAAATATGGAAATTTCCAAAAACGTCGTTTCTGGCGCTTCGCCGACCGCTCCCGCGGCACGCTCGGTTCGCTCGCTCGGCTCACGGGTTTTTGGTCAACATACTAACCTAACTTCCTAATTACCCCTATTAATAATTCCTAAGCCCCCCTCCCCCCGCTTTGGTTCTGTTACTATGGCAGCTAAAATGTTATTAAACCTTTATTTAAACACCTCTTAGACCCCCACAGTGTTAGTTTTTTCAAATTCAGGCAACTCGATCCAAAAGCCAACCCAAATTCAGTAAACTTTTTATCATAAATAATCTATATTAAGGTGCTTGTTTCTTCGATTGACTTTTTCGAAGCATTTTGATCTAGATATACAAGTACAATTAAATTTCGTCAAACGTCTATAAGCGACATAAACTTAAAATTATTATTTATAAGATTATGGTTCATAATTAGTGTCCACGCGCGAGGCACACACCACAACACAATCGTCTCGTCTGACTGCACTACTCTCTAAGCACACTAATCCAAAAATATACAGTCTCAACGCACACAGACAAAGAGAAAACACGCTTCATCGTCCGTAAAAATCTGGTAGCGAGTGACACAGCCTTCCCGTCTGAACCCCAGCGGACGACTGCGGGCGGCCCACGCCCGCGCAGCTCTACAACTAAACGTTCGGAATTCCTGTTTTTCGTAATTATTGAATTATAATGTTGTTCGATTCACAAAATTAATGTTGTATTTAAAGATTGTAGGATTCTCAATTTGTCAGTATAAGAATAGTTACATATATCATAGTCGTTTAGGAGGAGTAGGGAATTTAAGTCAAAAAACGCTGTCTCGTAGTTTTTTTTTAAATATACAATACAAAGACATAAAGAAAAAACCAATGTACCACCTCAAGTCATTGAACAGATGTTTCACATATATTTTTTTCAACTTTTTCTGGCCAGCCATTAATGAGGAGTAGGCTTTACAAAATGCACAATTTTCGGAAATTGAGGGATCTAATCGCCTTAAGCCTGCGTAGGCGCGGAGGGGCGAGGCGGCCCGCGTTCAGCAAGCTCGCGTGCGGGACCGCCAGAGCCCCGCAGCGCCGAAGCCGTGAAAGAAACCATGCCTGCTGCATGCTGCGTGCTTGCTTGCATTCTGCATGCTTGCTTGCACGCTGCATGCTTTCCTTCACGCTGCATGCTTGCTTGCATGCTGCATGATTGCTTGCATGCTGCATGCTTGCTTGCATGCTGCATGCTTGCTCGCATGCTGCTTGCTTGCTTTCTTGGATGGTGCCCTTTGGGTCTAGTATTATATGAATAATGTTTTATACCATTAGATTATTATATCAAATGTTTATTATATCATATGGACATTATATCACATGAAAGTATAGATTCTAAAATTATATTAAATGTTTATTATATCAAGTCAGTTGTTATATCAAATGAAATTATAGTAAATGAACGTTAGATCATAAGTATTTATATCAAACATTACACACCCACTACGGATGCTAATCAGACACGCTTGTCACGTAGATATAGTCGTAAAAATATGATTATCTAAATGTCTTGTGTCCTAGTAAGGTTATTATAGTAGTAACCATACGAATTGTATATATCGTACAAGTTAAATCAAGAGACGGCCGGTGTACGTCTCTGTTACCTTTCAAAATTATATCGTTAAACTAAAATACCCTTCGATCAATTGTTGATCGAAGAAAATACCCTTATAATTAGGGTCATCGCAAAACCAGGGTGGATACCTACCCGGAATTACGGAAACTGACTATGAACCTTACTAGAACCCATGACATTTAGTTAATTATATTTTTAGCACAATATCTACGTGACAAGCGTTTCTGATTTACATCCGTAGTCGTATCAAGGAAGTCTATGCAAGATCGCCAAGTTCCTATTGTTTATTTCAGTCAACAAAGTACACGTTTTAAACACCTAATTACCCTGTCATACTCAGTAAGTATATTACTTTTATTGTCGCGTTGCTCATTGTTTACAATCTTTATTTATTGAAAAAATTACTATGACCTATAAAAAACGGCGCAAGAAAACATACGTCATTTGTAATTATTACAACCATTAATGATAATTAGCATAAAACTTATACACAACACAGCAAGGAGATCCGCAGAAGAAAAAATAATGTCACAGATATAGCTCTAAATTGTATAAACTTAAGTGGCATTTGTAAAATTGTAATAATTGTAATACTTACTTGTTAGCTTTTGTATATAGGTACCTAACTCTTAAGAACTTTGGTATATCATAATGGCTTTTTAACCGAGCCATGGTTTTCTTATATGTACCTACGTAATGTACTTAAACTAAAAGGTTTATCTAGGTAAAGACGAACCAAACTCTGAAATCAGTTTAGGTTTTTCCGTATTGTGAATAGGGGTACCGACTCAGGTCCGCTTTCGCTCTACCTTGATGTATCATGTAGCGAGGTTTTGGAGGTAAAACAGCCAGCTTATTATTCCAAATAAAGCGGGGTTCGACTTTCAACCGTTTTGTTTGCCACATAACATCAGGCGGGATCACAGTACACTTCCAAAGTGAATAGTTGTGATTGTAAAACAGTCTTTTACAATCACAACTTTGAATGTCTTTCCAGTCGAAAGACATTCAAAAAGTTGGCAGCGTGCGTTGACAACGAGAAATTACATAGAAAATACAAGTTTCAAATCGAGAAATTCACAAACCAATTAACTTCTAATAAAATTGAGATGTGCATGCTAAAGGGGAATACAGAGATCTAAAAAGCCTTTAGAAAAAAAATCGGCTGAGCTCGGATCGAATTAACGGAATTTTCGCAAAACATAAATTCAGCTGAATAAACATATTTTTTTAATATTTTAGTTTTCCAAAAAGTATTTAGATCTCTGTATTTTTCTTTAGCTAACAAAGATTCATTAAAATTGGCGTATTGGTTTGTAAAATGTTGAATTGGAAGTTTGTAGGGGTACCGGAATGTGTAAACCTTAAAGCCTTGTCGGTGAATAGAAAGTTGCCTTCATTGGAGGAAGTTACCTTATTAGTGATTACTTACTGAACACACATCTGATTATAGCTTGAAAAACTTTGGTTAGAAAAAAAACACACTTACAGGTAAGTGAGAGCGCCAATCAGCATCGCGCCTCTAGGGCCTGTAATCGTGATGACTGAAGGTGCCATCCAATTGCAAACAGCCAATGTCGCGTAAATGATCGCCAGGGAAGTATACCCATCACCAGTGAACAAAGGGTCATCTTGCGATATACTATCCAGTATAGTTTTCTGCAACAAAAATAGAAAAAATTAATAAAAATATTTAAACATGACGATCATCTTTTGCTACACGAGTAGAGCATCGTTATTTTATTATTTCTTTCAAGTAAATAGTACCCTTAACCGTCGGGCATGTGTGAAGAATTTTATGAAAGTAATTGAAGCAAAAAAGAAGTGTAAGCAAACTGAAAGTTGCAGCACGGCTGTGGAAGATGCGTTCTGTAGGCAGAAATGCCTATAGCCCTCCGGAATACGGGTGTGATATATCTAATCTATGCATGTATGAGTCGAAAATTTGGGATTATATTATTTACTAGCGGCCCGCCCGTGCCTTCGTCCACACTAACTTAGAAAAACCGTCATAGTTCAGCCATTTAAAAAAAATTATCTACAAAATATAAACAAAAACCATCCTCAGTTAACGCTCTATCTTTTATTTTAGTGAAAACCACATAAAAATCCATTGCGTGGTTTAGGAGAATAGTGCGGTGCCAGAGACAGAAAAACAGCGACTTTACTTTATAATATGTAATGAATGATGACGATAATCTCGTTGCAATTTGAACCGTATAAGTTCAAGAACAGATGATTTGCGAGCTGACCTTCGCGTTATCGCCATAGAATAAACAAATGTCACACACAATTGGGTCATCATAAATTACTAAAAACTTAGTATCTTAATAAGTATGCAATTTTATTTATTTAAAACTATAGCTGAAGCTATCCCAAAAGACTTTAAAGTACTGTCCGTATTTTAGAGTCTTCCTTAAGTTTTAGGGGTAATCTTTATATTGGAAAGCTTTTATCCTTATCATTGACCCGATCGATAGGCAAAATAAAATAGAAAACGAGTAATTCTTGCATTATTATTACATTAGACGGTTTGATTCTCCGTTCAAGGAAGCTTTTAAAAAAATGCGCTGTTTTTTTATAAAGACAATATAATGTTGTTGATAAAAATTCGTGCCAAATACGGCTTTGGGATCGACAGTGTTCTGTGGTTAGTTTTAAAACTGTGACAGTGGGGTGATTTGTTAGCCGTAGGTCCAATACGCAGTTCGTCCAACATCTATTTGTCCAACACGTATTTGGTCCAATATACATTTTGTCCAACAAGCATTTCGTCCAACAGGTTTTTCGTCTAAAAGGCATTTCGTCCAACGTGTATTACGTCAATAATACGTATTTGATTCAACACGCATTTATTGATCACAAATGCCCATCAATTGTAGCGATGACTTCATTTTAATGACGAGGGTCTTTGTGCAGCAGTGGTACAATATAAAGGGTAAGTTACTAAAGAAAGTATGTTTTTATTGACAAGATATTTGTATCGAAATAAACATATTTTTGACGTTTTATGCGTTTCGTAAATTGATTTTATAGCCTTGTCGCCATAACACTGTAAGTTGAATTTCTATTATGTAATTTTACACATGTGTAGGATGCAGAAAGAAATCGCCGCTGGTGAAATCCGGCACGTATGTGTTAAAACAATAAAGATACACCAAATATTACTGTTATACGTAATATTATCATATTGGTCTTGCCAAAGAAAAGTTAAAAAAAAGTTAAAAGTTACAATGAACTTATTGAAAATAAAAATGAAAAATATTACTGTTATACGTAATATTATCGTATTGGTCTTGCCAATGAACTTATTGAAAATAAAAATGATTTGTTATTAAATCACTTGATATTCATTCAACTAACCTAATGGCAAGTGATGTTATGGTCTATGATAGTATCGCATCTAATCTCTACTAACTGTCAAAACACAACATAACTGTTGTTATGGTGATCGACTGTCTTAAATCCTACTAATATTATAAACGCGAAAGTTTGTATGTATGGATATTTGTTACTCTTTCCCGTAAAAACTACTGAATGAATTTGGATGAAATTTGGCACTCAGATAGTTTATAACCTGGAATAACACATAGGATACTTTTTATCCCGATATTCCCACGGGAACGTATGGATGGATGTTTGTTACTCTTTCACGTAAAAACTACTGAATGGATTTGGATGAAATTCGGCACACAGATAGTTTATAACCTGGATTAACACATAGGATACTTTTTATCTCGATATTCCCACGGGAACGGGAACCACGCGGGTGAAACCGCAAGCGGCCGCTTGTAAATAATAAATAAATTTTGTTTACGCTCACACCAATTATCTAGACCAAGATGAGTATTCTTGTGAAACTCGTTAATATGGTAAGATAACGGATAAATATACATAAACATAGAAAAACACCCAGACCCGAAATCAATTTAGAAAAACAGTTTTTCTCTAAATTGGCCCGACCGGGGATCGAACCCGGGACCTCAGAGATGGCGACACCATGAAAACCGGTGTACAAACCACTCGACCAAGGAGGTCGTCAATCTTAGATAAGATTGATTGAAGATATTAGTAGCTTGCCAAGAGGACGTAGAACAAGATAAGCATTTGGCTTTCCTTTCACCTGATGCTTAGTGACAGTGGTGGAAGCGCACTTCACCCGGATTCCTCAACATCTGAGGAACGAGTAACTTATCTCTAATTGCCGACAGTAGAAATACTGACTCAATAATGTAAATTAAATACTAAGTACCAACTTGTAAAAGATACAAGTACTAACACACGTTGTTGTCCATTACAAGGTTCATAAAATCGATAGGTACAGAGTGTTGCGTAACATTTGCCCGTGCAAACCAATGAGTTGATTTCGTAAACTAGACCGAACCTTGGACCATATGCCCTAATGTAAAACACGCTCTAACGAAATCCCCATATGAGAAAAAGCTCCTAATAATAATTTAGATACAACACAACCTACACTCGATCTTAGCAGCCTTCACATGGCCTTCAAGGACGGTGAACTTACACTATTTCTTCTAGAGCTAAATTAGATAATTTTTATAAAAAAAATATAATTACTCAATTTATTGTGAATACATCTCTGTTATTAACTGTCGAAAGAGCCCAAAGAGCAATCCTAAAGGTGTCCACTTTCCGTCCTTATCTATATCCTACTCATCTTTTATATGAATCCTGTAAAGTTTTAACAGTTCGGCAATTATTTATAAAAAGCACGATACTAAAACAGGACACGGCTCTTCCTTACAGCACTGAAATTACTAATAAAAAGAGGAAGGACATGGTTTGCACTTATCTCAAAGGTACAAAATGCGCTTTCTCATCAAGGTTCTTTATTTTCTTAGGACCCTTTCTGTACAACAGGATTAATGCTAAGTGTTATATTTATCCGTTAAACACTATCAGCTGCAAAAAGGTTGTACAGGAAGAACTACAAAAATTGACCTACGACGATACGGAGGGGTTAATGACCGTTGTTAGGTAATTTTGTTTTATTTATTTCTGTGTAAAACTTATTAGCTTATTTAAAAAAAAAACTTTTTATTATTTTATTTAAGTCTTTACTTAGATTAAAACAAAAAGGGAAGATACGGCATTACCTTCTCGTGAGTGAGCCGCCAAAATTAGGCCTAAGGGCACAATTTCACTTCAGTCGCAATTTGCCGAGCGAACAGGCGACATCATACTATTGCGGATATTCTGCTGTATGAAAAAGAGAAAGACGCTACTCCGCAGTTGCATCGGAATCGGTCGTACGTACTCGTCTGTTGCGAAGCGACCGAGAGACGTCAATGCGTGTCAGTTGAGTAGGACTATATTTTGATTGACTACAAGTAGACGCATGCCGTATCTTCCCTTTTTGTTTTAATCTAAGAGTCTTTATATTAGATTGTAATTTAGCGTTTAGGGAACCTGTTATATTCATTTATGTTTCGATTTATATTAAACTTAGACTAAGCCCACATTCGCCTGAAAAACAGGGTTTACCTAGCTCAGGCAACAGAATTTAATCTACTTTAGATTATTAGTTAAGAGCTCTTTGTAAACTATAGATGTAAGCGTATTTAAATAAAGTTATTATTATTATATTATTATCTCTTCTTCTTCTTCTTCAGCCCTTTTCTACCCAATGCTGAGTAAAAGCCTCTTCTATGCTTTTCCAAACGGTGCGACCCTGGGCTTTTCCTTCCCCGCTATTTGGGTTAGGTCATCAGTCCATCTCCTGGGCTGTCTTTTGAAACTGCCTGACTCCTCTCCTGACGGGCACCGGATTCGACAGGTCGTGAAGCTTTACCTGAAGGGTAGTTGCCTTGTACACATCTTTGATTGCTTGCACGTATCTATAATCGATCTGGCATCTCTGGAGTGAGTGTATAACAGCCCATTGCTCAACTGTGTCAAACGCCTTCTCGTAATCTACGAAAGCCAGTGCTAGGGGCTGACTATACTCGGTGCCCTTTTCCACGACTTGTCTCACAGTATGGATGTGGTCAATTGTTGAGAAACCAGTCCTAAATCCGGCTTGCTCGACAGGTTGTGCCGAATCGAGCCTGGTGGTTAGTCTCAGAGTTACCACCTTCGTAAATAGCTTGTAGACATGGCTTAGTAATGAAATAGGCCGGTAATTGCCAAGATTGGTGATGTCTCCTTTTTTGTGAAGTAGAATTACGACCGCATTTTTCCATGATTCTGGGGTTATTCCCTTAAACAGCGCTTTATTAAATAGGAGCTGGAGTTGTTTCTCCACAGGTTTCCCACCGAGCAATAGGTGTTTGTACGTGACCCTATCTTCACCAAGCGATTTTCCTTTCTTCATTATTTTAAGCGCGTGCTTGACTTCATATAAACTCACCTCTGGTAAGTCCTCAGGTCTTTCAAGTTTAGCTCTTGGATCCTTAGCTGACACGGAAGAAGGCGGTTGTGGCTTTTGGGAGCTGTACAACTGCAAATAATACGTCTCCGTTATTTCCAGTATCTCCCTCCGGTCTGTTATTAGTCGGACGCCATCAGCAGTGAGTTTATGAATTTGGTTATTACCACGCTTGAGCTGCTTTCTGAACACTTTAGGACCCCGATGCTTTCTATTGTGTCTAGGATCAGTTTATGTTTCTTTTCCCTCTGTTTTTTTCTAATAGCGTGTCTAATTTGGCTATTTAGAGAGTTAATACCTTGTTGGTCTGGTGATGCTAACAATCGTGCTCGTTCCTCCAGTAGCGTGGTAATGCCTTGGGACATTGTGGGTCTGATTTTTGTGTTGGGTTTTATTTCCATAACTGTATTCTCATTTACATCCCAATTCTCTTGCGGGGTTAATTTTTTGGCAAGTCTTCTCTGGAAATATTCCTTTTGAGCGAATAGAAATGCATTGTCATTCGGAGGTTTAGTAGTTTCTACGAGTCGTCTCCTCTCCGTAGGTATATTGAGAGCAACACGTGTGATCACAACACACACTCGGTGATCGCTGCCTGCGCTGATTTGGTTAAGGACACTTGACGTCCTGGACAATATATTTTCTATTCGTAAGGATGTAGACGATTTGGTTCTTCATCTTACCATCTGGGCTTCTCTATGTCCAAAGTTTTTGATCTTGTTTTTTGAAGAAGGTATTCATGGCGTAGAGCTTTTGCTGTTGAAGGTAGTTAGTTAAAAGTATGCCAACTGCAATTTCTTTTGCCTAAACCAAAACTTCCCACAAATTCTTCTTATTCCGGATTTCTTCCTAATTTGGCGTAAAATCACCAATGACGAGAGAATAGTGTGCTGGGTTTTCATTCAGAGCCTTTGTGATATCTTCGTAGAAGATGTCTGATTCTTCATCACTTTTGTCAGCTGTGGGGAAGCTGACAAAAGTGATGCTTGGATCACCTTCATGGAGTAGCGCCGGTTAAATTGAAAGGTCGCATAGATTACTCGTGTCGATATTGCGCATATGTTTTTTAGTAGTTTAGCCATGGAAGTGTTGATGAGGAAACCAACTCCTCCCTGGGACCTGTTATCATCCCCTTTGTAGTAAAATAATTGACCAGAGTTGAGTTTTATCAGTTGTTCGCCTCTTCGCCGTGTTTCGCTGAGACCGATGATGTCCCATTTCATCTTGTTCAGGACTTCGGACTCTAGTTCTTCATAACGCTAGTCCGTAAGTAGAGTCCTAACGTTGTACGTAGCCAAGTAAATGTTTTTGAAGCAGCTGGATCCTTTAACCCAGGGATTCTTAGCAAACTCTGTCCTGCCAGTTCTCTGACCGCTGCCGTAACCAGAGCCAGAAGGACTGCTGGGAACTGAGGGCCTTGTTTTCGTGTACTTTTTCATGGAAGGTATATGGTCTTAATACGCCACGCTGATCATTGCGGGTTGGCGAGTCTACTCTGTTCTGAGGTTATTTATTCCTTACGGCTTGTAGTGACCGCCTGGGAACCAGGGGGGTCGGGTTATTTACCGCCGCCCAATACTCGGCGTTGTACTCGTTTAGCACCACTCGGGTGACACGTGTAGGGTAGTGAGGGTAAAACCTATGGACGCGAGTACTCCATCCTCCCCTGAATACATCTAGTGTGGTTAGAATTTTTACTGATTCTTGAGAGAAAGTGGTTATTTATGTAAATTAATATAAAATAGAATAAAAATATTGCTAGTGATTTTCTCGTTGAGTGACAGTATGCATATTGCTAAAAAAATTTAAATAATCTTCAAAATATTTAAAAACTTTTTGCAAAAAAAATCCTCTCACAATCTGTGTTAAAAAACATTATCTATCGAATTTAGATCTAGTATAGCTATAAATACATACATACTCCTATAATGACGATTAATATCCACGTTGGGTTAGTCAGAGACATGAGGACAGCAAAAGCAGTCCCTTACCATAGTCCAATTTTCACCAAATAGCGACTGCATACGTGCTCAGCATACAGGTGGTGAGCTCATCGCCGCTCTATGCTGTTGGATGTATGTGTAGTCTTTAGTCCGTTAGTCGCCTTTTACGACACCCAAGGGAAGCGAGGGAGTGGTAGTATTCTTTCACCGCTAAGCGACACGGTTAGCTATGAAGCTATCTCTATACGGAGGTAGTAGAAGGCAGACTCAAATGATGTCGATGGCCTGACCGGGCACTATGCCGTAAAACAAATCTTCCGCTGAATGCAATTAGCTAATGGGCGATTTTCCGAGATCAAAAAAAAAAAAAGAAATTGGTTCGTAAATGACTTCATAGATGGCGCTTAGCATAGATTAGTATGGCGCTTAGTAAAAGGCGGGTTCATGAAGAGCACGTGTAAAGCTGCGTAATATTTATTCTATTCCAAAATAGAAATAGGTTCTGGATGTCCTGAATATAAATAGGTAAGTAAATACTATTTTTTTATTCTTTTGGTAGACAAGTAAAAGTGTAGAATTTATTACAGCTTATAAGTAGCCCAGCTTTCATAAAACGACATCTATCGAGTGTTTTTGAACTAATTTTTACTTTTTAATTTGGGCTGTCAGAAAATCGCCCATTAGCTCAAACAGATTGTGCAGGGCATGTGGAGGTAAAACGGAATCCATACAGCACCTATTCAGAGGCTGTAACTATCTTGTCAGGAAAATAATGAGTCTTCTGGGATCGGCCTATCTGAAACCGGAAGACTTTGCAAGCTTATGTCAGCTCTTTTCATTGAGGAGGTAGAGTGATAGGATTGGGTTGCACAAATTAAAGATTCTGATGATCGACGTGTTACTACAAGAGGAAAATCTCTGCAGACCTCACTAAGATAAAATAAGATCTCTATGCAACAAATAGAAGGTGCAAGTAATTAAATGGCTTAATAAAAAATGAGTCGAAGAATGTACAATACATAAAGTCGAGAAATTAACGACTACCTACTGACGTGTCCTTTCCATTTTATTGTGCGGCTTTAGCAATGCGTGTAAGTGAGTTTTATGAGTTTTTTACAGCATTATGCAGATACAAATGTATTATTTATAATAGAGAATTTAAATTTAAACTAACTTTTTCACAATTATTAAAATGAGTTTAAAGCGAGACCTAAATAATTCCAACAATCTTCACTTGATTCGATAATACAATAAACATAACAATGTAAATATCTCAAATTCTTTATAAAGTTCACAAGCTAATGCCCTTTATGTGGTAAAGTTTGGAAAGCAGCCAAGAATAAAAGAATTTACAAAGTGAACAACAGCTTACATTGCAAATACCTGCATTTATACCTGTTTTATGAAATGTAGGGCTCAAACTTATACTGTCCGAAAACAATATCAGTAAACGAATAACCATGTAGCCATAAACCATAAGAAATATTGCTAACCGGATGAGCCAGGTGGACTTTAACAGAAGTTCCTACAAAACATGAGAATTGAATTTGAGAGCTCTCGGCAAGCTCTCGGCTTTAAGCTGAACAAAACTGGAATACATGTTATAACGCCTGGTTGGCAGAGTGAGAAAGCAGTCGGTCCGATATTCGGAGGTCCCGAATTCAATTCTTGGTCCGGGTTTGTGACCAGTCCGCATTTGGTAAATGTGGTGGAGCCAATACCCATAATGACTCTACTTCAATGATGAAAGCCTTTTTCCAGCTGTAACACAGCTTAAAGACTGTACCAACAAACTGTACTTTACATTGCTTAATTTTAACTCTACACCAAGTATCAATAACTCACAATGGACAATTTGTCAATAACAACAACACTGGGACTCTTGCAATGGCTTATCAAAGCTATTGCGTAAAGTGCTATGAATTTATAATCCTTTCTTATAGAAGATGTATCACTTATTTACAAATTGAAGCGATAAAATAAAAACACGTTAACCTGAAATCCCAAGATAAAGGTGACAATGGCATTAATATAATGTCGCAACATGTAACACCTTCGGTAACGATTACGAAACTATCTGACCAAAAGACAATGTCATATCTTATTAATATAAAGTAAATCTCATTTTATAAACACATTAAATTGAAATAAAATTGGAAATACACAAACATATGGATAGGAATTGCATAAAACAGCCGATTTAAGAGACAACGAACGATACAAATAATTCTAAAAAGGTGATTTTAGCTGCCACGCCCACACAACCATTTTTCTAAAGGTTATTGCATGTCGTATTCGTTAGTATAGTCACAATACATAATAATTAGTTGATGTGAACGAGCAGGACCAAATTTTGCTAAGATGTTTAGTAAGTACTTATAGGAAAACATTATTAGAGAAATGCCTACAGTTAAAATACTCGTAAATTGCTAAAAGTCATTACCAGTTCATCAGCGTGTCGCGTAGCGGTGAAAGAATACTACCAACCCCGTAAAAGGCGACTAACGGACTAAAGACTACGCATACATTCAACGGCATAGAGCGGCGATGGGCTCACCACCTGTCACGCTGAGCACATCTGCAGTCGTTATTTGGGGAAACGTGGACTATGGTAGAGGACTGCTTTTCCTGTTCTCATTGCCTAGTCTCTGACTAACCCTTCGAGGATAATAGTGATTATATTTATGTATTTATTGTTAAATGAAGATTATATCAATCGATTAGCACATCCCTAATGTCACCGTACGTACCGCACTAGTTGCCGAAGTTTGACAGTTGAGCTACCGCGCTTTTATTTAATGATAATTGTTGTAAAATACTTGATTGTAATTATAATATTACGATTATTGTGAAGAATTGAGTTTTTTCTTATTAGTATTTATTTACATATGTAGTTCATCATCAATTCAGCATGAATCATTTATCTGAAGAGGCTAAGGTATTTTTAAGGTTAGTACCTCAAAAGGAAAAAACGGAACCCTTATATGATCATTTTGTGGTCCGTCCGTTTGTCTGTCAAGAGTTCAAGACCCTTTATCTCGGGAACGCGTGGAGGTATCGAGTTTTTATAATATGCACCCTTCGATCAACATCGTTGAGTCGTTGAATCAACATCGTTGATCGAAATATGCACCTACAAATTTGTACGGAATCCTTGGTGGGCGAGTCCGACTCGCACTAGTCCGATTTTTGTATTTGATCTTTATAACTAAACAGTGTTATTTTATTGATCTCATGCTAATAGTAAAACTCAAATAAAAGTGGAGTTATATTGATTCATTTATTGTTTTACTAGCGGCCCGCCCGCGCCTTCGTCCACGCTAACTTAGAAAAACCGTCATGCTTCAGCCATATAAAAAAATTTAAACAAAAACCATCCTCAGTTAACGCTCTATTTTTTTAGTGAAAACCGCATAAAAATCTATTGCGTGGTTTAGAATAGTGCGGTGCCACAGACAGAGGAAAACGGCGGCTTTACTTTATAATACGTAATGATTTGCTAACTTTCCAACTCCCGCAAGATTGGAAGCCCTACCTACAAACACCCTCTATATTATCTAATCTAGTCTTGTCTATCTGTAAGGACCTGTAAATGGCTTTCAGTGGCTATATTTTTTTTATTTTTGTTTAATAGCTGTTGGCCTTCTTAAAAATATTGGGGGTCAAAGTTGCTCGCGTCCGTAGGTTTACCCTTGAGACCCTACACGTGATCCCTGGGTGGTGCTAAATGAGTGACACCAACTGAGTGGTAGAGCCACGCTGCGTTGCAGCACACATTGGGCCAGCTCGCCCGGCGTAATACCACCCTCTCACTAATATTCGGCGTGAAATAATGGCACTTGGTGCTGTTGTGTTTCGTCCGACCAGTGAGGGTTCCGGAGGCCCCTTCCCCCCCTCCCCCCCCTCCTCCCAATTCCTATTCCTTCCTTAAACCTATTCCTCCCTTAAAGGCCGGCAACGCGTCTGCGATTCCTCTGGTTTTGCGGGTGTCCATGGGCGGCGGTGATTACTCTCCATCAGGTGACCCGCCTGCTCGTTTGCCTCCCTCTTATATAAAAAAAAATAAAAATAAAAATTATATTATTTTTAAATGGTTTTATTATTAAGTATAATAATTACACTAACAAAGAGTGTCAAAAATATCTGCGTCAATTTATGAAGTGAATTCCGTAGCAATATTCGATGACGCATCCTGCGTCAGAGAAAAACCCTTGAAAACGTATCAGACGATCAAATTGACCTAATTTGTATAAAAACAAATCCTTGAATTTATCGAATGCCGACAAACAACGATAATTATCAATCAGTTAAAATTTAAATCATTTAATTGGATGTAGTTTAATAACAAGTAAAAGATGATAAATAACGCTGAAAACTAAAATGAAAACGAAAAATAATACTATTTGTACATACATTTGCATAGCTTAACTCTAGTTGACGAATGTATGTCTCCTATTTTATGCATCAACTACTTGTTCCAGAAGACTCCGCTCTCTCATATCTCTTATTACAAATAACTTATGTATGACGTAGGTAAATATGTTAAATTTAATTAATCAATATAATGTACTATTGAACAAGGCTAAAATAAAAAATAAAAACTTCTATGTAAAATAATAAATGTTTGGAAATTTTATGTATTAATGTGTTTATATGAATATAAGTGTACAATCAAGTATGTATGAATAGGTAAATCCAAGTGCTATAAAAATTATATATAAGTACTTAATTAATTTTTAAACTAAATAGTGACCTGCATTATTGTTTCCGTTTCCTCATAAGATAGCTCATGTATCCATTTGGTTATCACACTTTTACACTCGTGGAAATCCAATCCAATCGTTCGGAGGCATCGGAGAGCCCGTGGAGACTTGCTTTAAAGTTTTCAGCGGAAAGAAAAAGTCTCGGCAAGTACACCTGATTAATATCAGGGAGGGATGAGACCATGCCTACCCAATCTTGGAGTTATTCTCCAGAGAGAGGCTCATCCCAAGAGACTCCCGCAGTCTACAGGCGTTACTAGAAACATTTAAACATAAAAATAACCCGCATCATCAAGATCCTCATCTCCTTGAGAATGCCAATAATCCGATGGATGGATCAACCCACTAGGATCGAAAGTGCGTGCCACTGAGGACAAGACAAGGCGCTTTGTCCAGATCTTTGGAATTTGCAAATCCACACAATAAGTAAAGCTGCCCGGGACTGGCCTATACTGAACACCGAGGATAGTCACCATATTGAGATTATCGGCATTCTCAAAGAGATGAGATCTTGATGATGCTCTTCTGGCAAGCCAGTGAGGACCTCCGGCGAGTTAGACAGTCATTTTCTTAAATCGTATCCTCCTGACTTTATAATCGCCCCTAACTCATTTCGTAACACCAGCGCTTCTGCAACGCTGGAAGCCCCGGTACAAATGTCATTGAAATATATGTCGAAATGAAACACTTTTTACGGATTAACTAGCGTTTAGTTAGACTACATTACATAGTTTTTTGTTTCCTGACGTTTCGGAACCTTTAGTCCGTGGTCACAGTCTCCCTGAGACCCTGTACAGGGTGTAGTGCTCGCTTAAACCTTAGAAAACAAGACATACATGTCGTTTGTCAAAATGGCGGTGGCGCGGGGATGATTTAAGCGCTGCCTCTCCGCTAACTCTAACAACGAAAACGGTCCCTCGAAATCTCACGCCATAAGATCAGCTGATATCGACGATCATCCGGATAGATCACTGTATGCCGAAACATCAACCGGATATCCGTCATCAGCACTACTTGGTGTCTACGGAAGTTGGTAACAATGTCTGAGATCTCCTTGTGTAGTTTGGGACCTACATGCAGACTTTGGTTAAGCGAGACAGCAGAAGAAGTGAGCGCGGAGCCGTCAATTACTACTCGAATCTTTCCAGTGCGCGCTTTCAAAACCGCATGATGTGGAAGGAAGTAGTGCTCCACCGAGCGCCAGCCTACGCGAGATACCGACATGTGCCATTTATTTGTATGATACGCATTTAGTTTCGCGATTCCCATAGCAAGAGAAATGTGAAAAATAGAAACCACAAAGATTCTATTTTGAGGTACTTACATCAATAAAAATAATAGAACACTGAGATAATGTACCAATAATATTTTTTATACTATTTTACTTTGGATTAGTTTCATAATTATTAAGAAAATGTTGTTTTTGACAAAATTTTCTACGCCTAGAATTGTGAAAGTCTAATATCGAAAAAACGATATTATATTATCTCAATATCGGTATTTCAATATAGGAAATTTGCTCCGATATTCCCGTTTTTCAATATTATCGAAAACCGATATCCATGTTCTACCTGGGTCATCCCTTGCTCAGCATTCTTTTTGCAACGGCCCAACTGGAGCCAGTCACGATTGCCGTATCATCAGCGTATGAAAAGCGTTTTTAAGAACCATGTTGCAGAGGTCATTTATTTAAACTAGAAAAAGGGTAGGTACCAAAACACTCCCCTGCGGCACGCCACATGTCAAATCAACGTCCTCATTTATCATATTACCCCTTCTAATTAAATTTTTTGTGTCTTATTGTTTAGATAGTCTAATATAGATGTGATGTGTCCCTAATGCCGATTTTTACCAATTTCTGTATAAGAATGGGGACAGAGACCGTGTCAAACGCTTTTTTAATTCCAGAAAATCCGATAAACATTTGGTACCTACTTTTATCCAGTTCTTTAAATATAAGTGAGGTAATGAATGTCACTGCATCTTCAGTGGAGATTCCACGTCTAAAGCCAAATTGATTCTTATTTTAGTAGCCTACCGTTTAGCAGCTTTTCAAGAAATTTGGCTAGTACAGGCAGAACAGAGATTTGAATGTAATTATTAACGTCATCTTTGTTTCCATTTTTGTAGATCGGGGTAATTATAGATTTTTTTTCATAGGAAAGGAAAAGTGCTTTCTTGGAACAAATGTTTGCAAGATGAGTAATAATAGGTACAACTTCGTTCTTTACGAGATTAAAGTAAGTAGGTAAAAATGTTAACATAACTATTAATATTAATATACTTAAACCAAATATTGGTAGAAGTATAAAGGTAATGAAATAGAGGTACCTAAGTATTAAAACTTAGAGCGCTAGACACCAGACACAATAGAAATTCAATCTATTGAGCACTGATCAGTGCGCTGAAGAAAGGTAAAACTACCATATTATTACCTAATCGTTTTTTCCACATTTTATGTAAACTTGATTAATTAAGTTTAATATACTTACTTACATTGAAAATTATGTTTAAAGGATCTATTAACATTTTTTTAAGATTTTATTTATTCCTGGAGTTTCATTAACCCATTAAAACAAATATTTTACTCGGAAGAGACATAACTCTTTCGAGTAATTTTTATTTTATCATATCAACAAATAGTAATTAGATCGCACAACTTGTTCTAAATTTAGGTTGACCTACCCAACAACATCTCAACTTTAACTCAAATGCAGTTTGCATTTGAGTTAAAGTTTAACCTAAGACCCTGAATGAAGCGCCCATATATCACTAACAGGTTAGGGTATCAAATCTAAGTAATGTAATGAATGAATTATACATAGTTAGGTATCCTTTTAAGGCACAACAAATGGGTAATTTATTTGTATTAATTAAGTATAATATAATAAAAAAGTTATATTTTGGAAATAATTCTTCAAAACGCCATTCATTCATGGCTTCAAATTGCCATTTAACAAAAAAAAATCCAAAAATTTTACTTAGTACCTATATTCTTTACTATGTTCATATCTAATGTGCGTGCAAAATGCAAGTTGCCAGTATGAATAAATTTCATTAAAAAAATTGTGCTACTGTAAGCCTCATACCAATAAGCACACTTAATAAGCAATACCTACATGCCTACAGTCCTACACCAAAAGTATTGAAGTTCATTTTAACTCTAATAAAGCTCAAGAAGAAGGCACGAAAAGCCGTTAGGTATTATATCTTATTTGTCTATGGTATTATACAACAAGACGATCACATTGCAAATCTCGGTCGATGATCTCAATTCGTGTTATGTAACATAAGATCTTGCTTTTATGTGTCAATAAACTGGGTAATGCTGCTGTCGTGACTGGCGCTTCATTCACCAATAAATAATGCCAGTCGGTCGCAATTTATAAATGTTGGGTCGCTATCAGCATCGCCTTACATTATGAGGATAGCTAGTTTATTTCATGTATTTTGTCTCTGTATAATATAGAGTCAATTATAAACTCATATTGATATGACATACCACAGTAAATAATAATTTTGTAGGACGCTACTTCAAAACCAATTTAATCATGTGTTTGTAAAATTATGAACACGACAAACTGACTGACTGACTTTTAAATAAACGAATTATGAAGTAAGTACTTCCATGACTTAAATAAACTATTTTAAGTTACGAGAGAATGAAGTCTGTCTGTAACATAATTTTTCTTCAATAAAGTTTAGCTAGAAATTATATCCGAGCTAAAGCGTCAGTGGAATAAGAAAGTAAAAATGCTTTCATCAAATGTGCACCAACAATGAATAATTCATTAAATATACTTACGAGTAGATCACCGATCGATATGTATCCAAAACAGAGCAATTTTATCAGATTCAATCATTATTTAGTTTATAAATCGGTCAATTAAAAAAAAGAACTAATTTTATAGATAGTTTTAAATTTTTAATAGATCTAGTAAACTTAAGTTAGTTTTTATTCAAGAAAACTCACTCTCAAATGTGTTTGACTTTACTATGAATAAAAGATTAACTCGTTCCAATATCTTATACTTATTTTAAAAAAGGCTAGATAATCGAAAAGTTTCGAACTTTTGTTTTACGTAAGTATCTATAATATTACAACACAAAAAGTTTCCTACAAAACATTTCGAAGGATTCTTTAAGGTCGCATCATTAAGCATCGCGTAGTAAAGGTTACCAGAGCATTGACGTGGACGAGTTTCATGATTAATTTTGTTTATCCTCAGCCGCCTGTGTGACACGAAAGTCCACGCCTCCTTCGGTGTAAAGTGCTGGTCATTTCCTGTTTGCAATGAAAAGCGATCCAACCGGTATAACTGTCGAGTAATTCGTACACAACCAGGGTGAAGTTAAATAGGACTGGTACTGATCATCTTACGTCAGGTTTTGAAAACGTGTATCCTCATACAGAAAAATACAGCTAAGCATATTTTGTTCCACAACAAAACAGACTTGGCGCGCGCAGAAGACAAAGTTGCACGTCGTAAAAATATATTATTGAAAGAAAAGTGTCAAATCTAGGAATAGTAAGAAAATGGCTTTTTCGCATTTACCATGTTGTTTCAAAAGGTGGACTAAAGTTTAACCTGGCTTCTAAATCTATTAGAAAATGAATGCAATGTTCGGGCAACCGTTTTCTGAAGTTTACACGAAGACTGCACATTGGAGTTTTATGCCCGACGAAGACGATCTTTACCAACACTTTACGTTCCGTAGTCTCAGCCAACCACTATAGGCTAAAATCCTACAATGTTAATAATGAGAAAGACACATATTTCTTTGTTTATTCTTCAGTCGCGCTCTAAAGACTGAACTGGTAGGAGTAAGTAAGTACAGAGTATATCCTGGAATAGAAGCGGGCGCAAGTAATCCTAACTTATATAAGGTGACTGCTAGAAACCGCAAGAAACTTCAAGGGCTGGTCAGGTCAAGTGTTTTAAACATAACAAAAATGGTCTTATTGCAGACTAACGTAAGTACTTTTCGCCCAGCTGACGCGAACGGGTCAACAGACGCGTAGACGGTCGGCGGCCGCGGCCGTTGCCCGCGCGTTGTATAATCGTTACTTTTTAATTGATTTTTTTTTTATTTATCTTAGGTTATTGCTTTAAATGAAATTAGACACTCAAAGACTATCCAATTAAAATTCACACAATGAATTATTTAATTAAAAATGAAAAAAACACGATTCCTTTTTTGTCATTTTTGTCATGTTTAAAACACTTGACCTGACCAGCCCTTGAAGTTTCTTGCGGTTTCTAGCAGTCGCCTTATATTATAAAAGCGAAAGTACGTTTTTTTTAACACTTTTAAGCTTAAATAATTTCCCTAAACGATTGAGTTATAATGTCCCTAAACCGAATTTTAGGCTACTTTTTCTAGTAAAAGTAACACGAGCGAATCGGCGGCCCAAAGGCTAGTGTAAAATAAACAGTGTAGATCCGTATAGTACTCGAATTACATTAAATTTTTAACGCTATTGTGAAACTTAAGATCTAATCTACTGGTTTTGACATTTATAGGGCATCGACAGAGTATTAAAATAGTAGTAGTCAAGGTCGATATGTAAAGTTTCGTGCTTTCAAACAGCACCGTATACATTCTTATAGGCCACGGAATGTGGTACAATCTAGGCAGTTACTTGGAACATTTTATCATTAAAGTATGTAGAAGTGTATGTATAGGTACATTTAAAATATCGTCTCTATCAACTTTTAGCTAGGTATTGACAGTTTAAAAAAATGCAATGATATTTTCTACTAATTAATGGTGCAAGCCTTTTTGGAAATTATGAAGTACCTATTATTTTTTATGCATTATCCAATCCAATATGACAATATAAAATCACCTGTTATTAAATCTAATTGTTTGAACATGTTTCAGTGTTTGAGAATGTTATATCTAACATCCATTCTATATCCTTAATTTCCTTTGATCATCTTCACACTGATCGAAGTTAATTCCAGTAATTTTTCGTAAATAAGGACTAAACAGCAGTCGTAAATATCATCGTTCATCAATACCGGTAGCACAGGGTCTGTAAGTGCTATTAATCTAATAGGTGCATTTGGACCTTAGAGCATTGACAGATGAACTAGCCATAGAACGTAAAATTGCACGATTTGAATGAAATATAAATTCATTCTAATTTAATTAAAACAGTTTTTGATTAAGTAACAATTTATAGTAATAAGTTGACAGAATTTAATGCGATATGTTTCATCTTAAATTTCTACAGGTAATCTAAATTATGACTTGATTCTTTGTTTCTGCGAGATCTCGTAAAACAACAGTTACGTCCTATTGTTTATATTTTTTAATTTTAATGATGTAATATTATAATCGTTACGGAGGTAAAGATTAATGATTCGTATTTCAAATATTTAATTAGCACGGGACTTGCTAAACCAGTGATCCTTGTTTTTTTATTCGTGTTAGACAGGCATTTGATCGCAATTACACCTAATTTAAGTGAAGATGCAGCGGAGGATGTATCATGGCTGTTTACATACAGCCTATTCACTCCATCTATTATTTTTATTCTATAGTCCAGAAAGCCTACAACGAAATGGATATACATCGTGTTTCTCTTAACGTATGATGATTATGGTATGTATGTCAGTTCGTTATATGTATTAGCTCATTCTCGCGATCCGTCCGACCAACTGTGCGATCCTCTCGTAGGTATCCTCTTTTCTTTTGCGACCCGGTTTTGTTTTTGGACTATTCCTGCTCTGACGTTGACCTTGACTTGTTATTTTGGACTTCGATTGCTCGTGTGATTTATTTTACCATGTTGAAAAGAGGACGTACCTACGTTGCATTCGTTGCATCGAGAGCGCGGAATATACGTTTTTTGCGGCATAAACCGCCGTATCTTTTTTTACGTTACATTAGGAGTTTGATTTTTTCACAGCTTCAAGAAACTGTAGACCTGAGTATATCGTTTTAATTTCAACTTGATACCCTTATGCGGTCCCGAGATAAAGGGTCTTGACAGACAGACGGACAACATAAAGGCCCTGTTTTTTAATGATTAAATTACAAATGTATTGTTTTCAGATTTTGCTTTTCAGATACTTGCCAAATTTTATAGTTCTAGGGCAACGGCAAATACCCTATGAATTTTGATTACCTTGACAGTGTCGAAATATACGTTTTTTGACATAAAGACCATGTTTTTTAATGATTTTATTACAAATGTATAGTTTTCAGATTTATCCCTATACTTGTAGTATAAGACGGTAATACTTGCCAAATTTCATAGTTCTAGGTCAACGGCAAATACCCTAAGTTAATTCCCTTGAAAGTGCCGAAAATTTACGTTTTTTTGCGGCATCTTTTTTTTACGTTAACTTAAGAGTTTGATTTTTCACAGCTTCACGAGACTGCAGATCTGAGTATATCGTTTTAATTTCAAGTGGATACCTCCACGCGTTCCCGAGATAAAGGGTATTGACAGACACGACAGACGGACAACAAAGTGATCCTATAAGGGTTCCGTTTTTTCCTTTTGAGGTACGAAACCCTAAAAATTATTGACGGTATGCAAATAACTTTTAACTTTGAAACGACCACCACCTCAGTCTCCTCTCTCTCTCTCATATTGTATGTCCGAAATGGGCACACTGTTGTGTAAAAAATTACTATTAATACCTTATTTGTACACAGTGAACAATAAATAACTATTCTATTCTAATATATTCTCCATGTGACCACGGACCCTGTAAAGGGTCCGAAACGTCAGGACTATATAAATAAAATCCATATAAAGTATAAATAAACGCGAGTGAGATATGAAAAAAGTGTTTCATTACAATTCGTTATTGAATTTACCCGTGGTATAGGCGGCGCACTTTGGCGGTAGTTTTCTTCATAATTGAATCGAGTTAAACAATATTTATACAACAAAGCAGAGCTTCTAGTAACGAACTTGTGAAACCAACTTCACTTGACAGACAGACGGACAACATAAAGGCCCTGTTTTTTAATGATTAAATTACAAATGTATTGTTTTCAGATTTTTCCCTATACTTGTAGTATAAGACGGTAATACTTGGCAAATTTTATAGTTCTAGGTCAACGGCAAATACCCTATGAATTTTGATTACCTTGACAGTGTCGAAATATACGTTTTTTGACATAAAGACCATGTTTTTTAATGATTTTATTACAAATGTATAGTTTTCAGATTTATCCCTATACTTGTAGTATAAGACGGTAATACTTGCCAAATTTCATAGTTCTAGGTCAACGGCAAATACCTTACGTTAATTCCCTTGAAAGTGCCGAAAATTTACGTTTTTTTGCGGCATAAACGGCCGTATCTTTTTTTTACGTTAACTTAAGAGTTTGATTTTTTCACAGCTTCAAGATACTGCAGATCTGAGTAAATCGTTTTAATTTAAACTGGAACCTCTACTCGTTCCCGAGATAAAGGGTCTTGACAGACACGACAGACGGACAACAAAGTGATCCTATAAGGGTTCCGTTTTTTTCCTTTTGAGGTACAAAACCCTAAAAATTATTGACGGTATGCAAATAACTTTTAACTTTGAGACGACCACCACCTCAGTCTCCCTGTGAACACGGACCCTGTAAAGGGTCCGAAACGTCAGGACTATATAAAATAAAATACATATAAGACGGTAATACTTGCCAAATTTCATAGTTCTAGGTCAACGGAAAATACTCTATGAATTTTGATTCCTTTAAGAGTGCCGAATATACGTTTTTTGCGGCATAACGGCCGTATCTTTTTTACGTTACGTTAACATTTTGATTTTTTCACAGCTTCAAGAGACTGTAGACCTGAGTATATCGTTTTAATTTCAACTTGATACCCTCACGCGTTCCCGAGATAAATGCTCTTGACAGACAAACAGACGGACAACATAAAGGCCCTGTTTTTTTAATGATTTAATTACAAATGTACAGTTTTCCTAACTTATAGTATAAGACGGTAATACTTGCCAAATTTCATAGTTCTAGGTCAACGGCAAATACCTTATGAATTTTGATTCCCTAGAAAATGTCGAAAATTTACGTTTTATTGCGGCATAAACGGCCGTATCTTTTTTTACGTTAACTTAAGAGTTTGATTTTTCACAGCTTCACGAGACTGCAGATCTGAGTACCTATATCGTTTTAATTTCAAGTGGATACCTCCACGCGTTCCCGAGATAAAGGGTATTGACAGACACGACAGACGTACAACAAAGTGATCCTATAAGGGTTCCGTTTTTTCCTTTTGCGGTACGAAACCCTAAAAATTATTGACGGTATGCAAATAACTTTTAACTTTGAAACGACCACCACCTCAGCGTCCTCTCTCTCTCTCATATTGTATGTCCGAAATGGGCACACTGTTGTGTCCAAAATTACTATTAAGACCTTATTTGTACACAGTGAACAATAAATAACTATATTCTCCCTGTGGCCACGGACCCTGTAAAGGGTCCGAAACGTCAGGACTCTTAGATTAAAACAAAAAGGGAAGATACGGCATGCTCCTAGTCTTGTAGTCATTCAAAATATAGTCCTACTCAACTACTTAAGCAAACACTCACACACGCACACCTATAAAGTGTAAATCGAGCGAGCGAGACAAAGCGGTAAGTTTCAACGTCAGCGCGAGGGAGTCAGCGAGTAGCGCGTTGACGTCTCGGTCGCTTCGCAACAGACGAGTACGTACGTACGACCGATACCGACGCCACTGCGGAGTAGCGTCTTTCTCTTTTTCACACAGTAGAATATCCGCAATAGTGCGATGTAGCCTGTTCGCTCGGTAAATTGTGACTGAAGTGAAATTGTGCCTTTAGGCCTAATTTTGGCGGCTCACTCACGAGACGCTAATGCCGTATCTTCCCTTTTTGTTTTAATCTAAGTCAGGACTATATATATAAAATCCATATAAAGTATAAATAAACGCGAGTGAGATATGAAAAAAGTGTTTCATTACAATTCGTTATTGAATTTACCCGTGGTATAGGCGGCGCACTTTGGCGGTAGTTTTCTTCATAATTGAATCGAGTTAAACAATATTTATACAACAAAGCAGAGCTTCTAGTAACGAACTTGTGAAACCAACTTCTCACCAGGTGGCTTTGGTTTGATTGATCCTATACCAACATAGTTAACTTTAACTTGATGGAATAATGAAGGATACTCGCACTTGGTACAGTTACGCATCGATTTCCTGATTTTTCATCTACATTCTACATTTCATGATGCGCTTGAGGATCAGCGGCAGCGCCGGTTTTTTGTTAAAAGGCACTCATATTTTTTTAGTTGGGCTTGAGGTAGTCGTCGAGGTCGAGGTCACGCTGTTGTTGAGGCTCACTTATGATTTAATAAGAAAATTTTTGAATTAGGTTTGAAAAGAGCTTAGTAAGTTACATTTCTTTTGTTGACATTGTCAATAGTGCCTACGATCAACAGTTCTGTAGGCCTAGTATGCGTAACACGAAGTATATCGCAAATCATTTTAAGTTGTCATGTTACGGTTTGTAGACAAAAATACCAGTTTATGCAAAAACTATATCATGTCTATTTTTGACATATTATGTAGAGTTCTAAGCGCGTCCATGTGACTTTAGTGTCGATAGACATTAGAGATAAATGAATAAAACACGTGAAAGCGGGTTTAGAAGAATTCTCGTGTTGCGCATGTTAAGCCGGCTGGTGTCGTTCATTGGTTATTTTCATTATGAGCTGAGCTGAGCTGATTGAAAGCTTCCCCCAATACTTCTACATCTCCCCGACACATGGCGGTTTCCCACCTTCATTCTACTTATGTACATTTAGTAATCATAATTTACTTTACTTTCCTAAAATACGATATTAGTTTCTGGCCTTTATACAGTTCTCTTCAATGAGATTTTGTTAAATAAAAAAAAAAATGTGCAACACATATGAATTATCGACTTTGAATTAGAATTTCCAACCTAGTAGTATACAAACCATTATATCGATAAAATAAATATTGATACAAATAACTTTCAAATACTTACGGTAAATAATTAATTTTGTCACGTAAAATTGGCGCGAAATATTCGGACAACATCCTTCTCCAATAACTCACGATAACGACGCGCGACACTATTCGAAATTTTGTATAAAATCTTCACGGCTATTACCGGTGCGTGCGGTGGTCTTGAGGTAACCGAAATCCACCATATAAATTCAATTTGTACTTGTGTGCGTGCAAATATTTCTAGGCACATGATTGGCTGATATGATACGTACGACGACGGTACAAACCCTTCTCGTCATTTTCTCATAGAATAGACGTACTGCGATCGCTGTACTGCTGTTAAAATGTTAACTGAACATTTACGGCGACAGCCATACTGTCATATAACAAACACTAAATTACTACGGCATATGCCGTGCGTCCCGCAACGTGTTAATTACAAGAACGAACAGTAGGGGGCCCAAAAGAGATCCTTGACTAACACTAAAACAAGATTGATAATATTGATATTGCTTTGACCCACAGGTGCTTTAAGAAATCCATTTTAATGTCTCTAATTATGACTTTCTAAGTCAGTCAGCAACAAAGAGTTATTAATTATTAATGAGTAATCCTAACACTTGATTGGTACAGTTTATCCAAAAGGACATTACCTTAACATGACTTTGACAAACCGGGTGACCCAAATGATGACACAAATTTTTTTTTTAAATTCCTGTCATCTAGGTGTACCTACCCGAAAATACTCCATGTAAATTCAGCGATTTTTTGTAGTTTTCCAGCTATGTTTTTTTTTTAATTTTTCTAATTTTCGACTTTACCAACTTACATTTTTTTTTCCGGATAATATGCATCTTTTTTTTTAATTTTGCTTCTTTTTTTGAAATGATTTAATTCGGTCAAGCCTATAATTTGCAAAATTTAAAAATATATCATAGCTTGAAACTACAAACAACAAACTACAAAAAATCTCGAAACAAATAGGGTACACCTGGATGTCAGGAATCTGAAACAATTATTTTAGTGTTCTGTTTGTTTTCTGGTTTTATTATTAATACTAAGCACAAGCCATTAGGTACTTTTATTTCTTAAGTGAAACTCAAAATTTTGCATCTTGCTTATAGTGTAGGTAAGCACTAAGAAGGATTTTAGGAAATTCGCACTTAAAGGGGGTAAAAAAGAGGGTTTAGTCATGGACGTCCATGGGTTTAGTTTGCATGAAACTGCCAGTTTTGAAGCTTAATTGTTAAAAAATGGTGTTAAGCTATTTAGTAAGAAATTAAAAATGACATATTTCAGGATCTTTGAAAATTCCACCTCTAAATTGGAAAAAGGGTGGCAAAGTTTGTTCTACATCAAATTTACTTGAAAATTTGTGTTGATATTCTTTGATACCTGTAATAAATTGAAATTTTTATTCCATTTCCTTCATATTATCGCACTATCATTATTGACTATACTTGAAAGTAAAATCGTGGCATTTGGGCTACAGCAGGTACAGCTAGTAAGTTTAATATGAAAGAATAATTTATTATTGAAATAAGTTAAATTAAAATGCTACCTTTACAATAACTGGAACCACTTATTTCTGTATCAGACTATTTTACTTATTGAAAAGTGGTTAGGAGTTTTTATGAGTCCTTATTTATAAATGTTATATATTATTTTAAATGAAATAGGGTAATATTTGTCAAATTTGTAATAGCGCTAAATTCTTTTACTAAAAAGTAAAATTAGTAACAAGGGAAAAAAATCGTACTATCAACCAAGTAATACATAATAAAGAAAGCAATAATTTTATTAAACTCACCTCAATGTTTCCCATAGTTTGAAATGCAGTAAACACAAACATAAAACCAAACCCAAGAAGAATAACATTCATAAATTTTCGCTCCATTGTTAAAGATTTTAATTTACTGATTATCAGAAGTTTTATGTAGTTGTTTGTCCCCCTTAAATAGTTTTAATTCAATGTAAAAAAATAACTTTTCACGATTTCGGGAAACGCAGTAAATACGCGCAACGACACTTCCACTTGAACAGTTCGAGACAACTGAAAGAAACGAAATTGTGTATTACTTCGCGCTCTCTACAAAGCATTCCATTCTCCGTACTCCCTCCTCTCGATAGTATTTTATCCAAATAACTTAGAACAACTACATATTACGCAAACAAATCTTTAGCGAGTCGAGTCAACAACGAAAGTTGTAAATGTAAATATTTCAAGAATGACAGTGACAGTGACGCAGACTTCATTTCTATTTTTAAAAGAAAGCACAGGGGTTTTGATCATACATACGAAGATTCAGAGTGAGTGTCTGACACAAAGTGTTGTTCCGTAACTTGAATCTGTGTTTTCTATTGAATAACTAATCTGTTGACTTATTATTTGTGTGTAATTATTTTTGTGGTGGTGTGTTTGTTTATTGTATGTGAGTAATTGTCTTTTTAACCGTAGTAAAGGAATGTCGGAACCTCCCGATCCGGGAGGCGGCGACAATGAGCCATGTGCTCAATCATCTCCCCCATTATTCTCCCGAAGTACCCAAATGGAAGTAGACTTTCATTTGCAAAGCTCCAGGAAGCGTGCCCCTTCAGAATTAAATGCATCCCAACCACCTAAAAAGACCAATACGTCCCAATCATCCCCATCAATTCAGTCGTCTTACGTTCATCCCGAGTTTCAAAATACCAAAAGCAAATACACAGCCCAAGACAAGGCCCCTTTCATTGTCCATGTTAACAAAGTTGTTGCTGATCCTTCATCAGGTACTGCACTTCGCCCTATTAAGTTTGGCCACTTTCTATTTCATAATAAGATAAAAAACATTGTTTGTGATGGTGTCAAACTCATTGGCAGGAATAGAGTTTCTGTAGAATTTAAAACCTACCTAGATGCTAATGCTTTTCTAGAACACCCGGCACTCTCTCCATCAAAGTATGAAGCGATCATCCCAAGTTATAGCATCACTGGAATGGCCATTCTCCGACAGATACCTGTAGAATGGACCCTTGAGGAGCTTGTACAATCTACTGAAGTATCTAAAGGCTTTGGAGCTGTTATTAAGGCACGTAGACTTAACAGGAAGACTATAGTTGATGGCTCCCCAGTATGGATTCCGACACAAACCGTGGTGCTCACACTCGCTGGTCAAAAATTACCTCCCCATGTTTATTGTTTTTATGTATCTCTTCCCCTAGAAACTTATATTTTACCTACCATACAGTGTAATAAATGCTGTAGATTTGGACATATCCAATCGCAATGCAGGTCCCAAGCTCGTTGCTTTATATGTGCTCAACCACATGAAGGTATTTCCTGTGAGAAGGAAATTCCTACTTGTTTATACTGCACTGGTCAGCATAGGTCTAATGATTCTGCATGTCCGGAACAAGCTAGACAAAAACAAATAAGAATGGTTATGTCTCAGGAAAGCGTTTCTTACTCCGAGGCATCGGCTAGGTTTCCCCAAGTCAGGAGATCTTTTGCTGATACAGCTAGGTCCACAGCCCCCAGTCAATCCCATTCATCTCGATTCCCCCCCCCTATCCACACCTAATCCCTCTTTAACTCCAACGTCATACAGAAAAACAATAGTTGTCCCTAGACGACCCATTATGCCAGCCTCTTCCCCAGGTTACAATCGACAGGCACACAGAGAGATCATAGAAGAACCAAGATCCGGACTTGAAAATGGATGTGCCATTTCAGGGCATCCTCCAGCTCCCAATGATAACCTCATATCGTTACTCTTATCCACTACTATTAACCTCCTTAACCGATTTAATGATACCGAATTACCGAACAATGTCAGATTTCAATTGTCCCAGCTCCTCTCCCTATCCAGTCCCAATGGCTCAAATAGTTCGCCCAATGGCTCAAATAGTTCAGTGGAACTGTCGCAGTATTAACAATAAAAAAAATGAAATTTTATATTTAATTAACAAGTACTCTCCTGACGTTTTTGCCATCCAGGAGATGCGACTCAAGCCTGGCTCTCATTTCCGAGTGTCAGGCTATTCGTGCCTCCGGGAGGACAGAACCGATGGTCATGCAGGTGCTGCTGTCATGATCTCCAGGAAAAATTCTTTCTCCCAAATAACTTTACCCCCTCATAGTGAAAGCATCAATGCCGTAGCAGTAAGAACTTTAAACATATCCTTCTTAAGCATATATATTCCCCACCCAGATACTGCATGTCTGACAGAACTCCATTCCATTCTCTCTTCAATCCCTCCTCCATTTATTGTGATGGGTGATTTTAACATCCACCACTCTTCTTGGGGCTCATACTATTGTGACCATCTCTCTTCCTCCTTTCTAGACATGTGTGACAATTTTAATTTATGTGTGTTGAACGATGGCTCCCCTACCCGTAGAGTAAACCCTTTCCAAAACCAGAAAAGCGCAGTAGACCTTTCCCTGTGCTCTCCTTCACTCTCCACTCGCCTTAAATGGACAATACTACCCACTTCTCACGGTAGTGATCATTTCCCCATTAACATTGAAATGCTGGGCTCATCTCGTCCTAATATAGGGGGAATCCCACGCCCTCAATTGAAATACAATCTTTCAAAGGCAAATTGGAGTCTATATCGTTCCATTTTAGACCAAGAACCCATTGGTATTACAGACATAACTGCTGATTCTGTTCATAATGTTTATGTTCACTTTAGAGATGCATTACTATTAGCAGCCAGCCAATCAATTCCTAAAAAAAATATTTTTAGAAATAAGCGTCCATCTCTCCCCTGGTGGGACTCTGAGTGTTCTACTGTATGTAAGGAAAGAAAGGCAGCGGAATTAAATTACGCCACATCTATGACGGAGTATAATTACATTCAGTTCCGCGCGGCGTCAGCAAAGGCCACAAAGCTCTTATCTGAGAAGAAAAGAGCTGGTTGGAGAAGGTTTTGTGAAGCATTTTCCCCTAATTCGCCTCCTTCAATGGTTTGGAACAACATTCGTAGGTTCCGAGGTTCCTTATCTAATAGTGGCAACATAACTTCCAACGACACATCAGAGTGGTTAGAGTCTTTCTGTCGTAAACTAGCCCCTTTATCAGTACCATCCCTCTCTGAGTTAACAGTATTCACAACATCCGGATCCCCCTTAAGCGATTTCGATGCACCATTCTCTCTCGAGGAGCTTTCTTCTGTACTCGACGGACTCAAGGATTCATCCCCAGGAATTGATGGAATCCCTTACACCTTTCTAGTCAATTGTAGTCAAAGCACCAAAGAAAATTTCCTTTGCATTCTTAACAACATCTTCATGTCGGGAATTCCCCCAGCGGAATGGAAGTCTCAAATTATTGTTCCAATCTTGAAACCTGGTAAGCCTACTCATGATCCAAATGGATATAGACCCATTGCTTTGTCTTGTACCATGGCTAAAATATTGGAACACATGATTAAGAACCGCTTAGAATGGATTGTCGAAAGTAGAGGTTATATGGCTAAAAGTCAATTTGGTTTCAGAAAAGGCATGAGTACTATGGATAGTCTCAGTATTTTTGTTACGGACATTTGGATAGGGCTCTCAAGACGCGAGTCTGTGGTCGGAGTATTTTTAGATGTCTCATCTGCTTATGATAATGTGTTGCTTCCAAAACTCAGGCAAAAATTGCTTAATCTGAGTATACCTGTGAAGCTTGTAAATCTTATCTCTAATCTACTTTCAGATCGAACCATTCAGGTGTGCGTAAACAACAATCTGTTTCCACCGAGATCCGTCTGGAAAGGTCTTCCCCAGGGTTCAGTCCTTAGTCCCTTACTGTACAGCCTTTATACTTACGTTCTTGAGTTATCCGTGGACTCTTTCTGCAGTGTTCTTCAGTATGCTGACGATCTTGCATTATATATATCTGCCAGTGATATAGAATTGGCCTCTTCTCGGCTAAACGCTGCAATGATCTACCTCAAAGACTGGCTGGACGATCATGGCTTATCACTTTCTGTGGATAAATCCACTGTAGTCAATTTTACTCGATCTAGGTCCCCTGCTGATTTAGACATTATGTACGAGAGTAGACCCATTCCTGTAAAAGAAAATGTTAAATTCTTGGGAGTTGTGCTTGATTATAGAATGTCAGGAGTTTCTCATGTTGCACATATTACCAAAAAATGTGAGAAGAACACTAACATCCTCCGATCTGTATCAGGTGCCTGGTGGGGTGCGCACCCGTTTTCCCAGAAACTATTATACAACGCTCTAATACGAAGTCATCTCGATTACGGGTCCTTCTTACTAGAACCATGCCTCAAATCTTCTTTACATACACTTGACAAGATTCAGTCCAAATGCCTACGCATTATAATCGGGGCTATGAAATCCTCTCCCATCAATGCCCTGCAGGTAGAATGTTCCGAAGCTCCTCTCTCAATAAGAAGACAGTACCTAGCGGATAACTTCTTTTTCAAAATTGTTCAATATTCTAGACACCCCCTAATTGGAAAACTTCATCAACTGTCAGAATACATATCATATGATAAATATTGGAACCATAAGAGTTACCCATGTCTATTTAATAGTTTTGTAAAATTTATTCGTCTTCCATGTCCAGTTTACCAGTGCATTTTAAACCCTTTGTTTGATAACAACTATCATTCTTTAACTTTTAAACCTAATGTTATCCTTGACCTTGATATACATAAAAACAGCCCCAATGCTAATGCCCAGTTACAATGTCACATTTATACCCACTGGACCGACTGGCTGGTTATGTATACAGATGCTTCAAAGATTGATGAGGGTAAATGTGTAGGTGCTGCAGTCTGGATCCCTAGATACAAAATTATATTAAATTCTAAACTACCACCCGCCACCTCTATTTTTACTGGAGAGGCTATTGCACTATGGGAGGCAGTGTCATTTATAGAGTCACATAAAACAAAGAAGTCCGTAATTTTTTCCGACTCCAAAAGTGGCCTCCAAGCCATATCGTCAAACCCCTTTCGATCCAAACATAAGTTTCCAATTATCTTTAATATCAGAAGTGCCCTATATAGGTGCCAACAGCAAGGTCTGATGGTTTGTCTAGCTTGGATTCCTGGTCATTCAGGCATAGATGGAAACGAGATGGTTGATTGTATTGCAAAAGATGCTACCATAAATGGTTGTACCGCTCATTTCAGGGTGTTTTCTCATGACTTGGGCTTATTGGCAAAACAACATATGAGGTCTAAATGGCATACTCAATGGAGAGCTTCTTGTCGTACTGTGGGAAAGCATTACGCGGAAATTCAAGATCTCATTCCAATAAAACCCTGGTTTTTTAATTACAAAAACATCGGCAAAACCTGTACCTCTACTATCTGTCGGTTAAGGTTGGGGCATGCGTGCACTCCGGTTCATTTAGCTAAAATAAGGGTCAAAGACTCTTCACTTTGTGAATGTGGACTAGATGAAGGATCAACAGATCACATATTTTTCGAATGTCCTAAATACCCCATTTCCTTATATGATCTGCTCCCTCCATATATTTCTAAGCCCATCAATTTTAAGTCCCTACTCATGTATGTTAAATCCCCACTTGTTAATATTTTGTGTGATTTTCTAACCTCTAATAAAATTAGACTATAAGTTGTGTGTCCATACTAATCTAGTAATAATAATTCTATATAAGTATATATTGTGTATGTTCTTTTTCGCAGATAAATCAACAGTTAAAAAAAAAAATTAATACTAAAGAAGTAGTTTAGGTTATTAACCATATCCACTTTGTGCATTCATGAAACTTTGGAGAAACAATAACGCCTAAGCAGAATACTTGATACTGGCGAAATCTATCAAGAAAACGCCATTGAATAAAGATGAAGAAGAAGAAGATCATACATACAAACAAAAAAGTAAAATCTCTACATTGTATAAAACAAAGTCGCTTCCCGCTTTTTGTCTGTCCCTATGTATGTTTAATTGCTGATTCAAGAGGAAGGTTTATATGTATAATACATGCATAATATAGTAGAGAAACACTGATAATTATAGAGGTTTCTAATGTGATGTCGTAAATAAACACATTTTTTTGCGCTTACATTGCAAACGCTGGCTGAACCCTACGAGATAGATTAAAATAATGTACTACAGTATTGTAAAGATTAAAAAGGTCTACAAAAAATCCGCGATGGCATATGTATGTCTATCTCTTAGTGATAACCCACAATAACCATTTTTTGTACTTTCCTTTTACGCGAAATAATGGCTTATTTACGAAGCGATTTTAAGCATTACAGTACCATAAATAGTTTGTGCACGTAATATAGATCAATATGGCCCTTTACAGCATTTGTAATTTAAATGATCATTGTAAAATCAAACACGAAAGTGATATAACACTTTCTATTTTCTATAACTACTCACATGTCTTTAATTTAATGTCAATCCAACCTCTTTGATTATACTATTTAAACAATACAATTACAATAATTGAATGTTTGAACCTCTGACCATCTTTGTGTGTCTTCTCAAAGATGGTGACAGCGCGTTTGTCTTCTTCGTGCATGTGTTGAGACGTTAGCGACACTCCTAGGCCGTCCCGTGGATGACCCAACTGAGCTCAGTCCTCGAGGCGGCTGGATCCGTTGCTCTTCCGGACCGTAATTCGCGGGTCACGATGAGCAGCCAATTGTCGGTCCCAATGAGAATCTTCGGCTTTGCATATGCGTAGACGACTTCTGTTTCATCAAGGTGGCGGAGGTGTTCAAGCTTTAGGACCTCAGTAGAAATAGACTGAGACGTGAGGTCCAATCCCGCCATTGTTCTGGCAGCAATCTTGTGGATCTTGTCGCTGTGTGCGCCTTTGATCTCTATGGCGACACGCTGGCTCCTTGTGTCGTGTTGCTCACCGATGCCCTTCACTCTAAGTCGTGTGGTCGGACCGTCGGCGCCTACTTGTCGGGCCAGGTCGTCGTCCATTAGCATGATGGTTGAGCCTTCGTCGAAGAGCGCGTATGTTGCACAGCTGCCTCGCTTGCCCGTTATAATAACAGGGCAGACCTTGAGCTTGACGTCGTTCTTCACAATGCCGTGCCGCCGTGGATGTGACGGTCGCAGTTTCTTTAGCTGTTTCACCATCGTTGTGTAGTAGACGGTGATGCGGTCGTTTACAGCCGTCGATGCCACAGGCCTTACGCTTGCAGCGTAGCTTAGAGCATCGGTGCCGGCTTGAGATGCATTTAAAGCAGACGCCTTCTTTCGTCACAACTTCCCAACGTTCGGCATATTGCATCTGTTTGAACTTCTGACAGCTGGCATGTGTGCGCTTCTTCACATACCGGGCACTTTTCTCTTTCTTCTTCTTGCTCATCTGCCGGTGTAGTAGTTGTGTACACCGGCTTCTTCTAGCCTCCGGACGGGGGGCGGGTCGAGGCGGCTCTCGTCTCGGCTGGCTCGTTGCGCTAAATCCATGCTTAAGGGCGCGGTCAGCCTCCCTCATGAGAAACGTCGCCAGCTTCGCAATGTCGGGATCAGATGTTTGGCGTTCCTCGGCGAAGTCGTACCATTTCGACCTTAGATGCGGTTTGATGTTTTCGAGCACCTCTCGTACGAGCAAAGGGTTTTGTAGGTAGCCCTTATTGACATTGATTAAAACGGCTACAATGTTCTGCACTTTCACCGCAAAGGTATTTAGTTCCGTCGCGGTAGTCGCCAGTCGTGGCAGGCGTCTTATCTCGTCGAAGGCGAGGTCCACAAGCATCTCGGGACGTCCGAAGGTCTGCTCTAGTGTCTTCATGACGACGTCTGGGTGGCTAGCGGAGCTCAGTAGTGGTGCTACGATGTCGCGTGCTTCTCCTCGTAGGCAGTTGCGGAGTCTGGCTAGGTTCTCAACGGGTGTGAATTTGTATAATTCCGTCGTTTCCTTCATTGCCGCGGAAAATTGCATCCACTCCAGTGGTGCCGGCGCGGGGAGCGATTGGGACGGTGCAGGGTGCTTCCTCTCGTACGGTGTCTTCTAGCCATGCTTGTACACGTTCTGTGCGCGCCGTCGGCTCGGCTTCATGGACAGTATCACCGTCGTCGTCTTCTAAGGAAGCGACGTCGGCGGACAGTTTCTTGCGGATGAGTTCAGCTTCGATCTGAAGTTCTTTTTTCTTCAAGGCTGCCTTTCTTCGGCCTCGAAGTGAAGGCGTGCGTTGGCGCTCGCGGTCGATCTGACGGAGCGTGCCGTTTGTGATCACGTCGGGGCAGCCGTCCTTGATGTACTTGCGATCGCATCTGTTGTAGTAGTGGCAAGCTGCGCGGCGGCGCCGGGCGGGCGCTCGTCGATCTGCGCAGCGGTAAAGTCTGGGCTGCTCGGCGGGGTGCTGAACAGCGTTCGATGTCGACGGCGAACGCGGCGGTTGGTTGAACACGCGACGTTCGTCTTCCTTTCCGCCGTGACTGCGAGTGAGGATCATCTTCAATTTTCACGAAGGTGCTTCTTTAGATCCGGCTCGAAGGACCAAACTGTCGCGTACGTTCAGCACGCGTCTGGGATGGATGGTAGGTAAGCTCGATGGTAGCTTGGTGATAGCAGTGGACTGTACATTTGCTGGAGGTCGCCGAAAATAAATGCTGGATCTTGTTTGAAGGTGTTTATTGAACGCAGTTACAATTTGACTTAACTACTAAGTTACAGAATCTTTCGCGAGTTTACAAGTATGTGTTCTTCTCGAGCGTCGGACGATGTCTGTGTCGATGCGGCCCGCAGTGCCGCTTTTTATCCTCGCTCGCCGCTCCACATCTCTCGACCGCCGTACTTAGGCGGCGGACCAATCACAGCGCGCCTTGCGCTCGCGCCACTGAGGGGGGTACGAGCGGCCACCGGCGCCGACCAATGAGTGCGTCGTTAATTTAGACGCTGTGATTGGTCGATCTTTTCGTTGCTCCGGCATTGATGCGTGGCTGTCGTCAACAAAATGGATAGTTTATTTAGAGAGGGAAAACATTTGTGGAACCCCGATTTTCATAAAAACAAAGTCGACAAACTTATAGGTGACTATAAGCTTGTGAAAACCAAGCTTCACAATCTCGCTCACCGTCCGTCGCTCAGTTGCATGCTTGTTGGTATTTTACAGGTTGTACTTCGAAGAGTGTGCTTTTGAGCTACACGAGCTCATTCCACCATCCCCTTTCTACCATCGGGAGTCCAGACGTACGGCCGGTTACTTACCACCCTTTTGATATTCCACTCATAGGCACCAAACGCTATTTGTTTTCATTCATATTGCGTACAGCCAAGGTATGGAATTCCCTGCCGGCGTCTGTGTTCCCGAGTGCATATAGCCCACATTTTTAAAGCCCGAGTGGATAGGCTGCTTCTGGGCAAGCTCGCTCCATCGTCGGCTTCTTATTAATCCTACGGATATGGCCAAGAGCAAGCCCATCTATCATAAAAAAGTAGTTTTTAAGGAACCGGGAATAGGTTGACTTCGTAATTCGTATTTCAAATACCTAAAAGAACAAGGAATACCAGGGTGCATGTCCCAGATATGGTAATATAATTAAAACAGAAATTTAACTAGAAATGATAAGTCACGTATGAATATTTTGAATGTCTAAATAAACAAAAGTCATAAGAAAATTAATAGAATTTTACTAAGTATTAGACTTAGAATGACTTAAAAATATGCTTTAGTCGGTATGTAATAGTATCTATAACCAAATTCAATAAATGATTTAAATTAAACTGAGTTTAATTTTTACCCTGTATAAATTAAAAATGGGTGGGTAAAAATAGGTAAAAATGGGTATTTACCCACAAGTCGGGTATTTACCGGGTAAATGCCCATCACTAACTGCGGCTCAATGGGCGATTTTCTGACAGCCCAAATTAAAAAGTAAAAATTAGTTCAAAAACATATGATAGATGTCGTTTTATAAAAGCCGGCCACCAGCCGTACCTACCTAAGGGCTGTAATAAATTCTACACTTTTACTTGTCTACCAAAAGAATAAAAAAATAGTAAGTCCTTACCTATTTATATTCAGGACATCCAGAACCTATTTCTATTTTGGAATAGAATAAATATTACGCAGCCATACACGTGCTCTTCATGAACCCGCCTTTTACCATGCGCCATACTAATCTATGCTAAGCGCCATCTATGAAGTCATTTACGAACCAATTTCTTTTTTTTTTTGATCTCGGAAAATCGCTTATTGTGGTTTGCTTGAGGTTATTTATTAGCATGATGCCCGCCACTCTCATTCAATAATAATCTTTTTCAGTTCGACTGAAACCCTAGAATCCAGGACATGAATAAACAATTATTAAAAATATACGCTCTGTCTATGGTACGTATCACTGACAGTGACAGCGTCTGTCAAAGATAACAGCTTTGGTGTCTGGGCTCTTCTGTAGTTAATTTATTTTACCTGATTCATCGGATATTAAGTTTTTGCTGGTGTTTTGGTGAAATATTTTGTGAATATGTGTTGTTTTATTAGAAAACAAATTTTATAATGGAAACGCAGTGCCTTATTGAGCATCATTTGTGGGTCTACCATGATTTCATCGCGTTCTTAGTTCCCTGCCGAGGATGATCTCATTGCCTTGCTGACATTACGTTCTTTTTTGAGAGATCTTGATCGTTTTATTATTTCGCTATAGACTAAGTCCAATGACCTTGTAGTTTTTAACAAAACAATCCAAATCAATTATTCAAAATGAAGAAACAATTTTATAGAGTGAAGCAACTGGCGGATCAAACTTTTTCAAGGTATCAATAGAATATTTTTTTATCTTTCTGATAAGATTCCATTCTTTTGTAGCCCAATAAAACAAGAACATTATCCTATTATTTCTTATGTACCCTTTATATTATCAATTATTAATACTATTGTTATGCAAACACATTATTTACTAATTGCTTTTATTTGTTTTACCCTACATAGATATTTTTAATTTGTATCCTACCCTTTATTAGAAAACTATCTGCGATAACAACATAAAGGGTAGGAAAAAAGTTTGTTGAAGGTAAAATCTTAACAATATTCCCATGAGAATGATATGGATGTGTTTGTTTAAATTATAATTATTATTATTGTCACTACATGATTTGCTCTCTTTTTATTCTGTGGTTCTACTAAATATATAAAGTTTTCACACTTCCTCTACCAACTTCTCTTTATTACAAAAAAAAAATATATATATGTTATTTCTCCTTCTTAAGCTATTATAATACCATATCCAATCCAATACCATTCTGATGATAACTGGCATATCAGTTGGATAACCATGACAAACTATGCTGATATATTGATAACAAGATATTATATTTACTTTGTGGTGTCAACTGAGTGACTAAGGTTAGCTAAACTATCTAGCTAGCTAGGGTCAAATATTGATGTTAGTTAATTTAGATAATTTGTTTTAGCTCAGCAACGGCTGCAGAATGTACAATTATTTACTAGTTAGTCAAAGTTGTGTTTATACTATGAACATTCTTATTTAGATGAGTAAATATATTCTATATATTTCTTTCTATTTATGTTGATCAATAAACAGTCCTATATAATGCATAGTAGTACAGTATATTATATTACTCTATCATGAGACCAACACCATTAACATTAATTAGCTAATGATGTACAGAGCAGACCACAACAAACAAACACCATTGTTTCAGATCCATATCTTAACCCAATTATGACAAATTTTCCTAGTAAAATTATAATATACATTTATTAAAATTTAATTTAAGTTATTAAACATAATGTATACCTATTTTATGTTTGTTAATAAATCTGCTGTTATTATTTGTAGGTCAGGAAAAAATGAAGCATTAACTGATGAACTTCAGAATGCAGACAGGAAGGTCGAACACCTTCGCAATGCTTTGCAATTGATCAGCAAAAGACTGGCTACATGTGCAGGTAGCACACAGGGTCAGGATCCTGCTGCTAGAGAGAAACGCCTAAAGAAACTTCCGGAATATCTTCTTAGTCTCTCTATGACGGAGGCTAGCAATTTTGACGATGATGATAGCATTTTGAAATACATTCTGTATGAATGTGGTAAGTAAATATCAATATTTATCACTAGCTTGCCAATGAAGTAGAAGCAGTAATGTTAGCATTGCAGAATTATTGATATAATAGTAACCTTGTGATTGCATAATAATAAAAATAATTATTAAATTGTTTGAACAAAGAAAAAAAACTAATATGAATTTTGTTATTAAAAAGATATGCACCATAAAATGAATTATGATAAATGCAAGTATCTTTGTTAGATTGTCGAAACAGAGCAATAAATAAATGTGATTCCTACTGGAACAAATGTATCTAATTGGGATTTGAAACTACTTTCCTAAGCTGAAGCTAGTTACTAATACAACTCTTACTTTCAAATATTTTGACTACATTATATATTTTACTCAATAGGCAAACAAGAGAAGATCCTTGCAAATGAAATAGCCGAGCATGAGTTGAAGGTAGAACAGTTAGTTTGTGCACCGCTGACAACCATCAGTGATCATGACTTACCCGCCATAATGAAGGCAAAGAAGCAGCTAAGTAGGCTGATCAGTGAAAAGGAGTCTGCGGCCAGTAGATATCATGTAAGCTCACTTTCATTACACATTATGTAGGTTTGATTGTTTAGAAACCTCATTTAGATTGCCTGAATTTTAGTGAGTTTTTGAACACTTAATGCAATGCGGCATGGACTAACAGAAGTTGAAAAAACTGTTCTCAAAAAAGTTTTAATTATTGCTGTTAACTGTGGCATTAACAGCATGAAGCCTGGTATAGACTAAAGCAGAGATGTATGAGATGAGTAAAAAACGGAACCTTATTAGTTTTCTATAGTACATCTTCTCTCTTTTCCTTACATCTCTGCTTTGTTGGATACCAAGCTTACCCAAGTTTATGTAGGTTCTACCTGCACGTCGCGCGCCAGACACAATAGAATTTTTTATTGTATTTGCCGATAGTCGGCAAGTCGACGGTAGTCCAGAGTTATGATGGTAGTCCATATAAAACAGCATCACATACCACAAGGAGAAGCTAGCTGTGGCAACGGCTAAGTCGTGTGGTTTGCGATCTTGCCAGTTAATGCCCAATTGCCCATAATGGTACAAAATGGGTGTAGGTGACAAAATGGATTAAAACAATCTTGAGCTTTTCTCCGTACTTCATGTAGAAGGCACTTAAAGCCATTGGTCCCGGTTGCTGTAGTAAGATGGCAGATGTCAAGATGGTCAAAGACCACCAGGCCTATTCCCATAAGTTGAACATTTATAGGCGGATGATAATGACAGCAGAGATTTATCTATCACAAAACTTCCACAGCATTTAGAACGTCAAAAGGAAGAGAACCCAACAAAGTTGAGTGCAGCAAGAGAGGAGTTAGAAGAGGCCGGTACCCGCGTGGAGGCGGCTCGTGACGCCCTCGCAGCCGACATGTTTGCGTTAGTAGCGAAAGAGGCGCAGCTCGCTCACACTCTACTGCAGTATGTCAAACTGCAAAGGGCGTACCACGAGTCAGCGTTGCACTCCTTGCAAGACACTGTGCCTGAGCTGGAGAGGTTTATTAGTGAGTGTTTACCTTACTTTTTTAATATAGCACTGAGAACCCTACAATATACATACATAAACTCACACCTTTTTCCCATAGGGGTATAACAGCGAATTGCGCTCGGTCTCCTAAAATATTCATTAAGTTAACATGAGCTGAAGAAGTTCATTATGGGCTGGGCTGGCAAATTCATGTGACATTCCTATGTCTATGGTCTGCGGGATGGAGGACGAATGGTTGTGGGGGCGGAAAAGAAGGGAGCGCGCGGGCGGCGCGGGGCCGCATTGTAGGAACGTCAATTGTGAGCAGATGTCACCACTCCCCTGTCCCCCGCAGACCGTGCAATTAAAAATGGGTGGGTAAAAATAGGTAAAAATGGGTATTTACCCACAAGTCGGGTATTTACCGGGTAAATGCCCATCACTAACTGCGGCTCAATGGGCGATTTTCTGACAGCCCAAATTAAAAAGTAAAAATTAGTTCAAAAACATATGATAGATGTCGTTTTATAAAAGCCGGCCACCAGCCGTACCTACCTAAGGGCTGTAATAAATTCTACACTTTTACTTGTCTACCAAAAGAATAAAAAAATAGTAAGTCCTTACCTATTTATATTCAGGACATCCAGAACCTATTTCTATTTTGGAATAGAATAAATATTACGCAGCCATATAACAGCGAATTGCGCTCGGTCTCCTAAAATATTCATTAAGTTAACATGAGCTGAAGAAGTTCATTATGGGCTGGGCTGGCAAATTCATGTGACATTCCTATGTCTATGGTCTGCGGGATGGAGGACGAATGGTTGTGGGGGCGGAAAAGAAGGGAGCGCGCGGGCGGCGCGGGGCCGCATTGTAGGAACGTCAATTGTGAGCAGATGTCACCACTCCCCTGTCCCCCGCAGACCGTGCAACCGTCACCTAGTGTTACCATACTTCTACTGTTGCACAAAAAACCCTACAAAATAATTGTTACTTTATTTAGGCAATTGCTGTGTAATTTTACTATGCCTATCCATATCCATCCATAAAAAAATAAATTTAGACTATTCAAAATGCTTATTTTAATCTTACTGATTAAATATATTTTGATTTGATTTGAATGCCTTATTTCGGTGATGATTCCTTGTATTGCCTGTAAATGTTGTTGTTATGATGTATTATTGTAGGTATTAAGTTGCACACATATTTGAATTAAACCAATTTCGAACAGGTAGGTAGTGTGAAAATTATATTCAGGTATTTCCTTATATTGACGGAAATGTTAACAAATAAGTTATATATTATTGTTATATGAACCTAATGGCCATAACAATGTTCACGAATATATGCTACAGTTTGCGACACTGCAAGACGCTGTGCTGTACCTAACTTAGAAATAATTATTTGTAGTACTTTAAAACTATACATATATTTGGTACATTCATCTCTAGACATCTATTATTCAGACTTTGAAATATCAAATCAATGTTAGAAGACCAATGAGATAAAATATAGTACTTACTTATCAATTGTATTATGTCTAAACGCGCGGTTAGTTAGTCATCTGACAGAAAACAAGTATTTGATAAACATTTTGTTTTTGTGGATTCATGACAACGTTTTTCAGAATACTTACATAAGTAGGTAATTCACACGACATGACTATGTTGTAATCGTAATTTTAAACTTAACTTGAAAAACCAATCTACGTCTATCATTGAATTTGGGAAATAATGAATACATCATGAATTAAAACTAAATTATGAGAATTACTCATAAAGCGACGTAATCTTTAAGTAGGTAATCAATTAAACTTTCCCGCGAGGGGTCCCCTCCGCATTAGGCAGTTGTCCCACCGCCGACGATGAACGAGAAGCGAGTCGAGCTACAACTAGAAACGAGTTGGCGAGCAGCGGAAAGCGAGTTCCGATAGTTTTTTCGCTGGGCTATAAGCGAGTGTACGAGTGAGACGTGCGATTACTTGCGCGGCTTGCGCCACTCGCTCGCGGCGGCTGAGTAGCAGCGGCTGCCGCAGCGCTAAGAATTGACTCTGTCTCTTTCATATTCATAGAATTAGAAAGAGACAGCAGATCACAGCCATGCGCGCAGCGTCTATGTGTCGATTACAGAATCGCATAGCAGTCCTCTTGCGGGAAATGACCGCTGCCTCTGGTTGGTCACTCGGCGTGAGTTCTGATTCTAATCGCTGAGCGAGTATCGCTATAATTATCTTTGATAGCTCTTGTCGCTCAGCGACGAACTAGTGGAAGAGTCTCACCGGCAGTGTGAAGAGTCAGCAATCAACTATTTATATATGCATCTCTTTTGTTTACACGGAATGTATATCTATTGTACGTTTCTTGAGCGAGAAAATAGCCGATAGTTAGTCGTTTCCTCGCCGTTGGTGGGACAACTGCCTTAAACCCTTAAACATGAGTACATATAATTTTCTTCTGCAGCATACTTATAGTAATCTGTTTATTTTATTGCTGCTTACGTATCCTATGTTGTTTACGCTAAACTTGCCATTTTACTACGCATCTTTTGTGCATCATATTGTTGTTCGTTTTATAAGTTCCTACACAACAAGGTCTATCAGACCCTTTTGTTCTTGGCCTTCAAGTTTTCCGCTCTCATCGTTCGATAAACGCCTTGAAAAATATAGTAAGGTACGAGGACAGACAGAAGCCTCAGTCGCCTCAGCGGCAGAGAGGCAAAGCGCTCGATTCAAATACCGGAATACTAATACCTTGAAGTCCTGAGTTCAATTCCCAGGTCATTTAGAGTGTGTTTCGGATTTTTCAATGTACGAAAATTATAATAATCATAGTTAAACTAAAAGTTATAAGAAAACGCTTCTCATGGCCTGTGAATGTGAACTTTGACATCAACATGTGGGTAGACATACGAGGGGCGTTCAAAATATTCTCGGTATGTGGATAAAAACAAACAAGTACGAAAAGTTTGATATTTTTATTTTTCAATATACTCCCCCCCTATGTTCATACACTTATAAGATCGATCAATTATTTTTTTTAATCCCTCATAAATATATTTTTTATCTTTGGTGTAAAAATGCTCCTCCACGGCCGTCTTCAACGCTTCATCGTCAGAAAATTTATTTCCACACAGATCCTTTTTAAGATTGGGGAACAAAAAGAAGTCGCTTGGGGCTAAGTCCGGACTATAGGGTGGATGAGTAACAGTTTCAAACCCACATTCAACAATAGCTGCCTTGGCAATATGAGCAGTATGGACAGGGGCGTTGTCATGCAGAAGCAGAACACCTTTGGTTAACTTTCCTCGCCTCTTTTCTTTGATCGTGTGGCGACACATTATTGTATTATTCCTAGAATGCTGATATAGCAATAGCGAGCGGACGGGAGCTCGCCCCGGCAGTCGCCAGTCGCACATCGCACACCTTATCGTCAGGTTGTCGCCATTTGGTTAATATAGTGTAATTATATATATGGAGTCAGAACTATAACTTAATGTTGTGAACCTTTGTGTGAACAGTCAATAAACCAGCTCATCAGTGTACAACAGTGTAGTCATTTTATAACCTTCCCATAACTGCAACAGGTCACCACTACATATACCTAACAAGCGGTAAAGTGGTGACCCCGCGTTTCCGGCGTGCGTGCGACTCACTTAGAAGACAACCTGACGGCCGAGCACGTGTTTAGAAGATGGCTTATGTAGACGCCTATAATGAGCTAGAAAAATGCGGCGAGAGCTCCAAACCAGAGCGCGAAGCATCAACAAGCAATATAGACGTCGCAATGATATCCGTGCAAGCCAGGATACCAGAATTTTGGACCGAAATGCCGAGAATGTGGTTCGCGCATTTTGAGTCAGTTATGGGACCACAGAAGCAGAGCGACAATGCGAAGTTCGAGTTGGCGATCGCGAAATTGGACCGCGACGCACTCCGTCAAGTAAGTGACTTGGTACAGTCACCACCTGCTACCGAGAAGTATAACGCAATAAAACAAAGATTGTTAACAGTGTATGAAGAAAGCGCCGAGACGCAATTTCAACGTTTAGTGAGTGATATGGATCTCGGGACTCAAAAACCATCCCAGTTATTGCGCAAGATGACAGAATTGGCCAGAAACTGTAGTATTGCAGGCGACCCATTAAAAAAACTATGGATCAACAGACTACCACCGAATGTAAGGGCAGTCCTAGCGGTCAGCAGTAACACGAATTTGGAAGATTTAGCGGCCATAGCCGACAAGATATTAGAAAATTTGAGGACAGGCGAAGTAGCCTCCGTCAGCTCATCAGTGCCCGGCAGTGACAGCGCGTTAGAAATGATGAAACATATGCGAGATTTGACCATAGAGGTAAAGAGACTAAAAGAAGAAGTCAACAGCATCAGAACCGGTGCACGCAGCCAGCATCGCAATTATCATATGAATAGAGACCAGCGTCGGCAGTCGAGATCGAAGGATAGAGGATCATCAGCCACGCGGAGGACTCCAGCAAGCGCAGAGTGGCTATGCCATTATCACTACCGTTTTAGAGAGAGAGCGAGGACCTGCACAGCACCATGCAACTGGTCGCAGCAGCAACATAAGCAACAGCAGCAGCAACCTGGTCAGGGAAACTGAATCCGGTGCAGTCGTCAGCGGTGGGCGGCAGCACCGAGGTAAATCACCGTTTGTGCGTAAAAGACTACAATAGTGGTAAGTTATTTTTAATAGATACGGGCGCAAACGTCTCAGTAATACCATTATGTAAAGTAAACCGTAATAAAGTAAAGCTTAATTGTGATTATGAACTTTATGCCGCGAATGGCACCAAAATAAAAACGTATGGCATTATAACTTTAGATTTAAATTTAGGCCTACGTAGATGTTTCAAATGGAATTTTATAATATGTGACGTCAAACAACCTATTATCGGAGCAGACTTTGTAAAGAATTTTAACTTGATAATAGATTTAAGTAATAGGAAATTGATTGACGGACTGACCAAATTGAATAGAAATGTATCGGTAATAAGTAGTGTCGAGCCGACAATATCTAGCATCCACAGGGACAATCCATTCCGGGATTTGTTAGAACAATACGCCGACATTACCAAGCCAATTAATTATAGAGAGCCGAGCCGCCATGACACATACCATCACATTGAAACCGTTGGTCCGCCGGTTTACGCCAAACCGAGGCCTTTGCCCCCACACCGCTATAAGGCGGTAAGGGAAGAGTTTAGAGTCATGGAAGAGTTAGGTATTTGTAGACCGTCAAAGAGCCCGTGGGCCAGCCCACTTCACGTAGTGCCAAAGAAGGATGGCCAGCTACGACCATGCGGCGACTACAGAAGGCTCAACGCAGTGACAGTTCCGGACAGATATCCGATTCCGAGGATACACGATTTTATGTATGGCTTATCAGGTAAGTGTATTTTCACTAAATTAGACATTAATAGGGCTTATCATAACATTTCGGTTAAACCAGAAGACATAGCGAAAACAGCCATTACGACACCTTTCGGGTTGTTCGAATTTGTAAAAATGAGTTTCGGGTTACGTAATGCTGCACAAACCTTCCAGAGATGGATGAATAACACGGTTTTGCAAGGTATTGAAATTTTTAACAATAATAAAGAAAGTAAGGGAGAAAGTTCTTTTCTTTTTTGCTATATTGATGACGTCATTGTGGCAACAACTAATGACGTAACGTTGCACAAAGAACATGTAAGACAGATTTTTGAAAGGTTTGAGAAATTTGGCATAACAATCAATATAAAAAAATGTACTTTTGCCCAACCGACAGTAGAATTTTTAGGGTACGAGGTAAGCAAAGTAGGCATTCGACCCATTTCAGATAAAGTTAGCGTAATTAAGGAATTTCCAAGGCCAGAGACAGTCGAACAACTCCGTAGATTTTTGGGAATGCTAAACTTTTATAGATCGCATATAGAGCATGCAGCTGAGCACCAAGCTCTACTTAACAAATTTTTACATAAAACTAAAAAGAGGGACAAAACCAAAATAATATGGACTAAGGAATCAATCGAAGCTTTTGAGCAGTGTAAAAATAATTTAGTTAACGCCAGTGTGTTGTCTTATCCAGAAGTAGATAGTAAGTTAGCTTTAATGTGTGACGCATCTAGCACAGGCGTCGGAGCAGTGTTACAACAAAAGATGGATAACGACTGGAAGCCTTTAGGATATTTTTCGAAAGGGCTTACTACCACACAGATGAAATACTCTACTTACGATAGAGAACTTTTAGCAATATATTTGGCAATAATTCATTTTAGAAATTTAGTTGAAGGCCGTGAATTGACAGTATTTACAGATCATAAACCATTATCGTACGTTTTCGATAAAAGTGGTTCAGACAGAGAAACTTCTAGACGTACGCGACAGTTACTGTATATTAGCGAATTTACAAGCGACATACAGTACGTCAGCGGAAACGACAATTGCGTTGCAGACACGTTATCCAGAACAATAGAGTCCATAGTTTGCCCTGCTGACATTAATTTCGACGAAATAGCTTTAGCACAGGAAACCGACCAGCAACTCGTGACCATACTTGCTGATAACAAGAGTAAGCAGTTATTACAAAGAATACAGTCACCATTGTGCAATAGTGTAATGTATTGTAATGTTACTGGAAGTAACATGAGACCTTACATTCCATTACAGTATAGAAAAACAGTCTTTGGTAAAGTTCACAATGTTAGTCATCCAGGCATTAGAGGTACTAGGAAAATGATTACAGGTAGATATTTTTGGCCTAACATGAATAGGGACATTAATCGATGGTGTAAAGAATGCATATCTTGTCAGAAGTCAAAAATACAACGACATACAGTTTCCGATTTAGTAAAGTATCCACCTAGCAATCGTTGGGAACATTTAAACGTGGACATAGTTGGCCCTTTAGCAACGACAAGTGAGGGGTATAGATATTTAGTAACCATGATCGATAGATGTACACGGTGGCCGGAAGCTATTCCAGTAAAAGAAATCACAGCAGAAGTAGTAAGTAAAGCAATTTACGAAAATTGGGTTTGTAGATATGGATGTCCAAAAAGAATAACAAGCGATCAAGGGAGACAATTTGAAAGTGAGCTTTACACCTCCCTTATGAAAACGCTAGGTATTCAGAAGATTCGCACTACAGCTTATCACCCACAAAGCAACGGGATGATAGAGCGATTCCACAGAACGCTGAAAGCAGCCTTAAAAGCACGTTTATTAGATTACAGTAGGTCATGGGCAGACGAATTACCAACTGTCTTGTTGGGACTTCGTGCAGCCTGCAAAAGCGATAGTAATGTAAGTGCATCAGAATTAGCATTAGGACACCAGTTACGCCTGCCTGGAGATTTCTATGACAATAGTGTAAATTGTAATTTGTCTGACGAATCTAGCTATGTATATAAACTGAAGAAAGCATTAAATAGTTTACAGCCAGTATTAGATAGAAGTAGAAAAAATAGGAAAATATTCGTACATAAAGACTTGAATAGTTGTAGCCATGTTTTCGTTAGGAACGACATGGTGCAAAGACCACTAACACCACCGTATAGTGGACCGTATAAAATCATTAAAAGATTCGGGAAATCATTTCTGATTCAATTGGCAGAGCGTCAGTCAAATATTTCTATAGATCGACTTAAACCAGCATATATATTAAACGAAGAATACGATGATAGTTTTTACAAAAGTTGCGAAGATAATGTCAATATTAGTATTAAAGATAATGATTGTAATGTTAAAAAGAACCAAGTAAACTCAGATGTTAAACATAGTGAAGAAAAAGTGCTGAAACCAATATTGAGGTCAACACGCAGTGGCAGAGTTGTTAAGCAACCAGTTCGATTTTTGCTGAAATGATAATTGTGTATGTTAGTTTAATAAAAGAGTAAGTTTATGTCCATTTCGTTTAATTATCAGGTCATTCCAACGCAGTACGCTTGTTTAACAGTAATTGTAAAGTTATAAGATGGGGAATTATCAGAACAAAGATGTAATTGTGAGTGCCCAGGCTCAAATGGCAACATCCGAAAAGATACAAAACCAAGTAAATATATTTAGTATTGTTTTAATTGTCATGGTTATACTGTTTAGCATCGGATTGTTATACGCCATTCGTAAAAGTTGCATAAATCGTATAAGAAAATGGATCAATAAAGAAACAGCTAAAGTGGCGCTACCAGAGGTCATTCATATGCCTCGCAGCACCACCAGCGTAACACCTGGAAGAACAGGAGTTGTGTAAAAGTAATAAGCGACTGATACTTAATTTAGTTATATTTTTTTTTGTGTGCGTTTTGTAAAACGTGTTTAGTGTTAACAGTGTCAAAGTACATGCATGGCGTTGCCGTGAGAGGTGTTGTGGGACCCAAAGGGTTGTTATTTTGTTATTGCAGAGCATGCCCTCACGACAACTACCTAAGTCATTGTCTAGTTGTAAGTTGCGGTTTTTCCTGAAACCTTTTAAGTCGGCCCTAGAAGTAGGTGTCCGCAATTTTATTGTATGTATTAAATGTGTTGATACAGTACAGTAGTGTATGTAGTATTATTTTTATAATGTTTGTGAAATCAAAATTTTAGGTTTTGTGTTTTTGTAGTCTTAATAAATTATAAGTATGTGTAACGAGTAAACAACCTAACGTAGGAAAGGAAAGTAAATAAAAAACAGATATAGTATGTTAAAATTTTTATTTGAAAATTGTATCACAGTAAAAGTTACTTGACCTTAAGATGTTCTAAAAATAGAATCACATGTATTCGCCTTAAGCGTTGGCATGCGTGTCGAGTCGGGCTCGCTCGAGTATCAGCTGATAACGCCGCAACTTTGTATTGTTATCGCAGCGTAGCTTTTAGATTAACCTTGGTATATTTTTGTATGTTGTTAGAAATGTTTTATTGTAATAGAGTTTTATACGTTAGGGTTGTCTACATTGTTTAGTTTTTTTTTTCTCTTTCTTTTAAAAATATTTTTTTGTAGTAATTAAAATTTTTTTTAAGGAAGGGTGTGATGTGGCGACACATTATTGTATTATTCCTAGAATGCTGATATAGCAATAGCGAGCGGACGGGAGCTCGCCCCGGCAGTCGCCAGTCGCACATCGCACACCTTATCGTCAGGTTGTCGCCATTTGGTTAATATAGTGTAATTATATATATGGAGTCAGAACTATAACTTAATGTTGTGAACCTTTGTGTGAACAGTCAATAAACCAGCTCATCAGTGTACAACAGTGTAGTCATTTTATAACCTTCCCATAACTGCAACAGGTCACCACTACATATACCTAACAAGCGGTAAAGTCGCATCTCTTAATTGACGTATAACGTTAGCGTAGTACTGCCCTGTGATATTTACACCTTTTTCTTTATAATCGATAAGCAAAACTCCTTCACAATCCCAAAATATTGTGGCCATGACCTTGCCAGCTGACGGGATTACCTTGAACTTCTTGGGATGAGCTGAACCCTTAATGTGCCACTGCATGGACTCCTGTTTGCTCTCTGGGTCATAATGATGAACCCAGGTTTCATCTCCAGTAACTATTTTTTGCAGCACCTCATCGGGATTTTCACCACACAGGTCGATAAAATCTGAACAGCAAGCCACACGCATATCCTTTTGAAGAAGCGTCAGCATTCGCGGAACCCATCTTGCACTTACTTTTGACATATTAAGATGGTCATGTATAATGTCATGTACGGTACCAATAGAGAGATTGGTTACTTGAGCTATAGATTTTACCTTCACTCGGCCGTCTTCCAATATAAGTTTTTCCACTTTATCAATATTTTCTTGTGAGGTAGCCACTACAGGCCGGCCAGGTCTAGGGTCATCTTCAATACTCTCCCTTCCACGCTTAAATTCGCTTGACCATTTTTGAATAGTAGATAAAGAAGGAGCAGACTCACGGTAAACACAATCCATTTCCTCTTTTATGGTTTTTTGATTTTTACCCTGTTTTGTCAAGAATTTTATGACGGATCGGTGCTCTAATTTCGTTAAAATTGTTAATTCGCTCATGGTGTTCATGTTTGTTCGGCAATTGCAGAAAAACAAAAGAACATCTCGGTTCCAATTTTACTTTTTTTTAATGTCAATGGATGAATCTTAGCGGCCAGTAACAAATATATACATAAAAGAGGTTGTAACGTATCAATACCGAGAATATTTTGAACGCCCCTCGTAAACACTATAATCCTAATAATTATTTTCAGTAGATTTACATTGATTAGGAAACCATGTTACAAACAATACTGTTTCCTAGTATTATTATATTGGAATTGCATTTGTGGCTCAACCGAGCGCAACCACATCTGATACTGCGAGTTCAGGCCTTCCCATTTAAAGAATAATAAATTAATAACCCATCACACTGACAGAATATGGGTTGATGGTTTGTGGTAACATTGATACTAACTGTTTATAACGAAGATAACGTTTGTAGGTACTGATTATTCCCTTCTATGAATATCAGGAAATACGCTCATTTTATTCGCACAGTATAATTTATAAATAGCTATATTTGTTAATTTATAAAGCAGTTAAGTCGTGCTATGCCCATGGTCCTAGTAGGGATAGGGACTTTTAACTTACTGACCCATTGAACGACTTTTAAGAATCTATACCCGTTTTTATTATTATTTTATTAAATACTGTCCTTTCAAAAGTATTGGAAGGGTTCGTGATCGCAGGAAGACCTGTCTCCATTCTCTTCTGTATCATTCTTATGGATAGTAATCGCGTAGGCTTGAAAATGATGGTACTGACTCATTTAAAATTACTTCATCATATCTGACAAGGAAATATGAGGGATGATGGCATGACTATAAAATTAATGACTAAAGAGCCCGGATATTACAGAAATTATATATTTTACAATATTATACATAATGCTGGCCGTTAACACTGACATGTTAGAGTTTAGCCAACGCGATAGTGGAATAAGATAACAGTTAGATACACCACCCACTTGGTGCGGATTGTGGTAATCTAAATATAGCAGTTATCGACGTATTCGGAAAGTTGAGCTTATGATTCATTCGCGGAAAGCTAACATATAACCGAAAATGTAATTGTGTTTTCTCATTTAAATTTTTATTGCTACATTACATACACCTCGGTGGCCGCGTGGCTAAATAGTCGCGTAGCCGGAGAAAAATGACTTACGGTAATTCTAAAACTTTTCATTTTTGCTGAGTGTTTAGATTAGGTGGATTGTAAGCTATTTTTAAAAAGTTAGAAGTTTTATGACTGTGCTTTAGGTATGGTTTAGGTATTTCATAATATTTCGTGTAACGTAATGTATATAATATTAAAGTTTGAAATGTTGAGTGTTTCATAATAAGAACTATCTTATCTTTGTGTTGTAAAAAGTATAGAAACATAATATATGTGGAACTATGAAAATCAATAAAATTTTGAAATTTCTGAAATAATATTTAAGACTTTCAGTGGTTAGTGGTACACATGTTGAACAAAGTTTAGAAAGTTAAGTGGTGTGCTTCTTTGATAATTTCATTTTTCTTTCGTAACTCACGCAATAATCAATTAATATTGACAGAATCGCTCATACATGACCTTTGTAATGCTATTTTATACCACACAAAAAATTAGAAACATACATACAGTGCATTTTGTTTAAATCACGAATAAAACATTTCGCTAAATACGTTTGTTTATGCGGGACGCGGCCGGCTGCGGGCGCGGCGCGGGGCGGTGGCGGCGGGCAGGCGCGGGGGTGGGGGCGGCGCGCGTGACGGGCGAAGACAAGAAGACGTTTTGCAGAAAAGTAAACTAAGTACCTTAAACCTACTTATTTTACATCTTAGCTGACATCAATACAAACAAAACACTATTAAATGACAAGTTTCGAGTAGGTGGTTAAGTACAGATCGCGCAATTCTTCTTTCAGATAAGATTATTCTACAATCATCCGAATTAGATGAATGGGATGAAAACGTAAACACGTAATAATAAATTAAAATTGACAGAACCGCTCATACATGCCTTTGTAATGCTAATTTATACCACACAAAAAAATAGAAACATACATACAGTGCATTTTGTTTAAATCACGAATAAAATATTTCACTAAATACGCGATTAGGCATGCAGGACGTGGGCGGGTGGATTTGGGCATCAACTCGTCACACCAAATTTTTTTTCTAACAGGTCACACCGCCAAAAGCAGTGTTATTTGTGTCAACCCGTCACAAGTTGATTTATTTCTATTAGGACACATTGTAATTTTTGTAGCTATTGGTCACACTACTCACACTACAAATCTGTTCCTATTCGTCATCCCGTCAAACCGTTCTAACTGGTCACAAAGAAGGAGGATACCTAAACAAATTTCACTACCCGCCAAACGTGTGGTACAACAAATTTTGGGACAAACACAACATAAGAAATCAAAAATGCCAATTATTTATTAATAATGTATTTATTTTAATCATATCAAACCATAAATATCCTCCTTGTGACCAGTTAGAACTGTTTGACGGAATGACGAATAGGAGCAGATTTGCGGTGTGTGTGACCAGTAGCACAGAATAAATAATCCAGTAGCCAGGATTTGGCGACATCCCGCGCCCGCTCTCTCACCTACACGCGCCTGTCGGTAGGCAGGCTTACGCCGCGGCCGCGGTCAGTGAGCGAAGAAACTTCGAAGAAAGAGCATCGTGTCAACAGTTAGTGACTTTTGGCAAAATATTTTTGGCAATTAAATGTCTAAAATGCCACTATATATTTTTTTACTTTATTTGGGTAAAAAAACATTGTTGAATACAATGTTGCTTAGATTATTCAATTTATATAAAAATGATAATATATTTTTTTATTTCGTATCTTTATTTATTTATTCAGGAACAGGAAACAGTTACATTACAACTTATAACTAAAATAAATTTAAATAAATATTAACAGTAATGCAACCCACAACGCTATTCTCAGAGTAATAGAAATTGTTACTAAAGGCTAGAGGGTGCTGAAGTACGAAATAATACAAATTATACACCATATATTATTATAAGATAATGTAACTTTTACTCATAACATTGTAGTAGTAACTAAAGTATACTTACATAGAATACAAGTACAAATATAAAACACAAAATAAATTATCAATTTACATTTAAAAGTTTCTTAAAGATTTAAAACCACTGTCATGTAAAAATATGTCGATTGATTCGAACTCTTTATTGTATGTGCCTACAGCACAAAATTAAAAGCGATGCAATCCTCAATGAATTTAATAGTTTTATATGCTTTTAAATCGTCGGCGTACAATAGAAGTTTTGGATTTTAAAAGCATTGTTTTATATTATTTATATATAAAATGAACATAAGCGGCCCAAGGATGCAACCCTGTGGTACCCCTGATGTTACCGTAACGCTTTTGGAATGATAACCATTGATGACTACCTTTTGAGACCTATTTTTGACGTATGATGTGCGCCACCGGTGACACTCCGTGTACGTGAGAGCTCGAGTGCTGGTGACCTTGAGCGGAACGTGTAAACACTAGGGTTAATCTGAAATGGAATTTAGACTTGTGCCAAAGAAGACGTATGTGTATGTTACATAGTATGTTATGTAATGTAAACCTGTGCAAGGACAATTAAGTAGGAAAGTGAAAGGTAGGTCGTACGGATGATAGTACAGACGGATAACGTACCTACTACCTACCTATACTTCTTACGATTTTATACAGTTACTCCATTAAGTAAGTAACTACCAACCTAGTTAGGTACTTGTAAATTGTAATAATGTAGGTAGGTACTTAATAATTGTAGGTGACTAGTAGAATTGAAATTATAATACTTAATTAAGTAAATAGGTACCTACGTACTTACGTAGACATACAGACGCGGGGGGACTTTGTTTTATAATAAATAGGTAGGTAGTGATGAATGATTTAGTGATAATAAGAGTACCTACTTACTTACCTTACTATAATTTAGGAATACTTTTGCATACTTACCTGAAGTTTTTAATTCATTAATTGTCAAAAAAACATGAAAGGGTTGTGGAAAAAACTTTAATCGTATGATGTGGCCCTAGCAAGATACGCAATTCTATAGCCTATTGTACAGTCACGAGCAAAAATATGTAAACAATTGTAACTCATAATACAATGGAATAAGAGTCAAATTGTATACATATTGGTGCTCGTGACTGTACATCTTAAAAATTACTTTCCTATTATTGAAGGGAGGCCTTTGCCCAGCAGTGGGACAGCGAGGGCTAATATAATAATAATATAATAATAATTATTATTGTGATTTGTGAACATGATAGGATAATAGATTGATTAACCAAAATGAAAAATTAACAGTTAAGCATACTTAATCACTTGCAGTTTTTATTTTTAATTAGAATATGTTACATACTCATCGTTTACGTTACGTACGATTTCATCCCATTCATCCAATTCGGATGATTGTGGAATAATCTTATCTGAAAGAAGAATTGCGCGATCTGTACTTTACTACTCAAAACTTGTCATTTAAAATGTTTTGTTTGTGCTAAGATGTAAAGTAATTAGGTTAAGGTACTTAGTATCATTGGGTACTTCTTACTTAGTTTACTTTTCTGTATAACGTCTTCTTGTATTATCTTCGCCCGTCCGTCACGCGCGCCGTCCCCACCCCCGCGCCTGCCTGCCGCCACCGCCGCGCCGCGCCCGCAGCCGGCCGCGTCCCGCTTAAACAAACGTATTTAGCGAAATGTTTTATTCGTGATTTAAACAAAATGCACTGTATGTATGTTTCTAATTTTTTGTGTGGTATAAAATAGCATTACAAAGGCCATGTATGAGCGATTCTGTCAATTTTAATTTATTATTGCGTGTGTTACGAAAGAAAAATGAAATTATCAAAGAAGCACACCACTTAACTTTCTAAACTTTGTTCAACATGTATACCACTAACCACTGAAAGTCTTAAATATTATTTCATAAATTTTAAAATTTTATTCAAAGACAAAAAGAGTGATTTTGTGATTTTCATAGTTCCACATATAATATGTTTCTAAACTTTTTACAACATAAAGATAAGATAACTCTTATTATGAAACACTCAACATTTCAAACTTTAATATTATATACATCACGTTACACGAAATATTATGAAATACCTAAACCATACCTAAAGCACAGTCATAAAACTTCTAACTTTTTAAAAGTAGCTCACAATCCACATAATCTATACACTCAGCAAAAACGAAAAGTTTTAGAATTATCAAAACTTCTTTATGGAATTTAATGTCCCACGACCGGACTAAAACGCTCGGTCCGAAAACCGAAGGTCCGCGGCCCATGTTCAGCAACGTGTGTTTTAGATTTTTCGATTCATAGCCCGGGTTTGTGATTTGATTACCAACCCGCATTTGGCAAGCGTGAAAACGTGACAAATATTAATTATAATATTATTAATAATTATTATTGTTATGAAGAAGTCTGAGGAATAAGGGTGGATTCAACCAAACTAGAATAAGACTTACTCCGAGATTAGTCTATACAAATTCGGCGTTTAATCTAGGTATAAGACCTTATTTCAGTTTGGTCGAATCCACAATAAGTGTAGCTTGCATAAGGTTACCTAATTAAAATATCGCTCGCGTTGCGCTTTTTTGCATGAACTTAAAAAAGATACAGGTACTTAAGAAAAAATTAAGAAATCATCCGTTTTACTTTTATTTGGCCTTTTTTTTGGGAATTATTATAATTGTGTAAAGTACATATAATTGCGTAACAAATTAGCACATGTTTTAGGCAATATTCTGTAGTGTATTATATATTTTATTAGAGCGTAATTTAATAGTAAATACATAAAGCATTAATTGATCTAGCAAAACAGTTTTGCCCGCATTTACCGGTGACTCGCCTTAAAGAAGATAATATTGTCGTCTATATAAACAAAATCAATTGAGCTTTGCTGCATACACAAAAAAAAACATCAAAACTATCAAAGCTCAAAGCGGGGACGTATTTAGAAGTGGTTTTCGCATTTTACATTTTATAATCGTCACTAACGGATTAGCCAAATCATTATTTACAATTTGATTATTTGTGTACGTAGCATTCGAGAATTTTCGCTGTCAAAATAGACACCAGCTATTTTGAGTATGCGTGGTAGAGAGGACTCGTATTAATGATATTATAGTATAAGACAAAGGCTGCCTTTCCACCAGAGCTGTGAGAGGTAGCTAAGCAGTGCGCGAGTAAAATCCACCAATAGAATAGCTTCATTTTACACCGCCCTTATTGAGGCAAGTAATCCTATTGGTTAATTTATTCTTTCGCACAGCTCTGCAGGCCTATTCTCTAACTTAACTGACAGTTAAAATGATAAACTCCTGATGAAATTCGACGTACGTTGCGCGCGCGCTCTGTAATTTTTCACTAGCAATTTGCTCAGTACACAGCAGTGTATGACGAATTTTCTTCGGTGTTCATCATTTTGAAAATTGGTGGTCATTATTGGTGCCAAATAATGTAACCGATTTTTTATGCAACAGCACCCAACAAGTTTAGAAATGAGTAAAAAGGACAATGCCCACGGCCCATACATTTGAAAACCTGACAATGTCTTATTTGTATAAAATGATCTTGGTAGCAATATATTGTAATCTATTATTTACGAATTTCAGCCCTCGGAGCAGGCCGGGTTTCGAGGAGGTGACGGTACCATAGACCACATTTTGACAGTGCGGCAGATTATACAGAAGGCCGAAGAGTATAATCGGCCCCTGTGCCTTGCATTTGTGGACTATGAGAATGCATTTGACTCTATCGAGACCTGGGCTGTTCTTAAATCCCTGCAACGATGCCAAGTCGATTGGCGATATATCCAAGTGTTGAGGTGTCTCTACAATGCCGCCACCATGGCCGTCCAAGTACAGAACCAGCAGACAAAACATATCCACTTACATCGAGGTGTCAGACAGGGGGATGTGATATCCCCAAAACTATTCACAAGTGCCTTAGAGGATATGTTTAAAACGCTGGACTGGAAAGGACGTGGCATCAACATCAACGGCGAATACATCTCACACTTGCGATTTGCAGACGACATCGTCATCATGGCCGAAACGTTGCAGGAGCTACAACACATGCTTAACGGCCTAGCCGATTCTTCTCGACGCATCGGTCTGCGGATAAACCTGGACAAAACCAAGGTTATGTTCAACGAACGTGTCGTCCCGGAACCGATTGCAATACAAGGCAGTGCAGTGAATACGTCTATCTCGGGCAAATTTTACAGATGGGTAGAAACAACTTCGAGAAAGAGGCCAACAGAAGGATACAGCTGGGCTGGGCTGCATATGGGAAACTACGTCGGGTCTTTACGTCGCCAATTCCGCAATGTCTAAAGACGAAAGTCTTCAATCAGTGCGTCCTACCCGTCATGACATACGGAGCCGAAACGTGGACACTGATGGTAGGGCTGGTTCACAAGTTTAAAGTCGCTCAGCGGGCTATGGAAAGGGCTATGCTCGGTGTTTCTCTGAGGGATCGGATTCGAAACGAGGTAATCCGGCAGAGAACCAAGGTAATCGACATAGCCCACCGGATTAGCAAGCTGAAGAGGCAGTGGGCCGGCCATATCAGTCGCAGAACCGATGACCGTTGGGGTAGACGACTTCTGGAGTAGAGACCGCGAATCGGCAAGCGTAGCGTAGGACGCCCTCAGACAAGGTGGAGCGACGATCTTCGCAAGGTGGCTGGCAAGAGCTGGATGAGAGTGGCCGCGGATCGTGCTCAGTGGCGTGTTCTTGGAGAGGCCTATGTCCAGCAGTGGACGAGTATAGGCTGATGATGATGATGATGATATTATTTATTGGTCTAAAGTCAGATTTTTTATTAAAAGCCACAGTTATGTGAGAGAAAGTTTAAAAATAACAATTTTAAGTTTGTTTTTTTTTAAGTTTTACGGTAACATACAAGCATAGCTAAACATGTTTTATACCACTTTTGTTTCAATTAATCATCCACAACACATATTTATTATTAAAGAAGCCAATAATCAAGACTATACATAAGTTTCATCAAACTAAAAATAACGAATCGGACAACCACAGACAACAGTGACAGAAAGAGCTGACAAACTGACAAGTCAATAATACATTCTGTTTTACCCTTGTTAAGCAATAGACGTTCAATTAATCATATTGATGATTAATTATTGTGTTATATACTAGTTCTTACAAAAATGTAATTATTTGTTGAATATCAGTCTTATGATCTGATATATGCACATCTCTATTTGAAAATTTGCTTGTGGAGCCATGATATATTACGCGACCTCTCTTCATTTGCGGTCCGCTAAATAATCGTCACTTACTCCTGTTATAATTAAGCCAATTGAGCGAGCATTGTTCCTATTCCTTATACGATTCTATTAGTCCTTGCCGTGTATGACCATAGCAATTGTTTGCAATGACGATCCTGTATGCAAACGATAACTTGTCCTATTGTTAGGGTGTTTCTACGTTAAGAGGTCTTCGGCTGTATGAGATGGTGGCATAGCAAAAATTTGCTTGTTTTAATTTTATAATACTATAATCTGGGTATCAAAAGTAGTCCCTGGACATTTTAGCAAACTTTTTACATGGTAGGTAATGCTAAATGCAAATGTCAACATTAATTGCCCAAGTTTTACGTGATCTTGTTTTAACGATTTACTTAAAATTATTAAAAGCGGAATGCAGAAGATGTTGTTCTGCATGATTTCAAAGTTTCAAGAAAAACAACAGGAGAAAGACGCCAAATTCAATCAAAAACAAGATTGTTTACGTGTGGTGCTTCATTTCTTATGTATTATGTGCGTCATTCTTTTGATACTTGGATTTTATTAAAATTTTGACTACAGTGAATAAAAAAAAATTATGGAATTCGTGTTTTTGTTTAATAAACTATTCCTACTTAATTCCTAACATATAAAACAATAGGCGTTAGATTCGTCTTAATATTAGTAAATGATAATAATTAAAATAAAGTATTATATCTACTTCCGGGGTTACTCGCATAATGACCCATTTTGGTAGCCCAACGCACAATGACACATAGTGTCTACGCAAAATGACATACGCAAATTGACACATATTCTCATACGCGAAATGATATACGGGAAAGACTACGCAAAATGACATACGCGAATTGACACATATTCTCATACGCGAAATGACACACAGGAAAGACTACGCAAAATGACATACGCGAATTGACACATATTCTCATACGCGAAATGACACATGGGAACGACTACGCAAAATGACATAGGTAGATTACTTTTTAAAAAACAAGCTTTTATGCGCTAAAAAGAAAAAATAAACTTTTATTAACTTTATTAAAATTTTCAATCTTAGTATAGTTAAATACGAGTACTTACATAATCTCGCGACAACCTTTTAAATCATATAAGTTGTGTATTGACCTTATAAGTTGATAGTAAAAGTTTATTTTTCTTTTTAGCGCATTTGAATAAAAGCTTGTTTTTAAAAAGGATTTTTATTTTTAATTTTTATTGATTTTATGTAAATCATGATTGGATGGATAAATAAACATACGTAAGGTATGTTTATAGGGCTTATAGCCCTCCGGTCGTCTTTGACCATTTCTAGGGGTTTATAATACTTATGTTATAAAAAAAATTAAATAAAAACCACACAGAAAATTAAAAATTGGGAAATTATGCGAATGGAAAAATCGCTTGCTGTAAAATTCGATTTTTGGAAAGTCATCGCTACACTCCTTGAAAACTACGCATCTAATTTTCATTATTATTTTGCACAGAAATAGATTTGGACACAGACTACTACTTGTACGGTGGGAAATGGGAAGTGTTAAATACTTAAATATATCTTGTGTGTCAATAAGCGTGTATGTCAATATGCGTGTAAGTAAAAATGTGTGTAAGTCAATATGCGAGTAAATCAAAATGCGTGTATGTCAATATGCGTGTAAGTAAAAATGCGTGTAAGTCAATAAGCGTGTAAGTCAAAATGCGTGTATGTCAATATGCGTGTAAGTCAATATGCGTGTAAGTCAAAATGCGTGTATGTCATTAAGCGTGTACGTAATTTGTCATTATGCGAGTAACCCTACTTCCGGTACTAGAGATAGATCGATCTATCTATTTATGAAAATTTGTGCTGTAAATTTTTTTTTAATAAGAAACCAACAGTACAGCACATTAACAGCTTTACTTACTGTAAGGATAAAAACTAAAATCTCCGTCACGAGGCACTATAATTTTTGTAAACAAACATTTTCTACTATAAATACCGAGCCACAATTATTAAAAAGCTACTCAGCCGCCGTGGTGGTCATAAAGAGAAAAAAATATGTGAAAATTGTTGTCATTTTTTTTTACTGTTTTATTGTTTGTCACAGACGACAGCTCCGTGAAGCCAGTGTTCGGCTACCCCCTCGAGGAGCACCTGCGAGTGACGGCGCGCACCATCGCCTTCCCCATCGAGCTGTGCGTGTGCACGCTGCACGAGCTGGCCCTTAGCGAGGAGGGGCTCTTCAGGATCGCGGGCGGTGAGTGCATTAAGCTGGTCATTGTACTGCAAAGCAGCTGGCAGCAGCTCGATCGCCTTCTCCATCGAGCTGTGCATGTGAACGCTGCACGAGCTGGCTCTCAGCGAGGAGAGGCTCTTCAGGACCGCGGACGGTGAGTGCATTTAGCTGGTCATTGTACTGCAATAGAAGCAGCTCGATCGCCTTCCCCATCGAGCTGTGCGTGTGCACGCTGCACGAGCTGGCCCTCAGCGAGGGGCTCTTCAGGTTCGTGGGCGGTAAGTGCATTAGCTGGTCATTGTACTGCAATTGCAGCTGGCAGCAGCTCGATCGCCTTTCCCATCGAGCTGTGCGTGTGCATGCTGCACGAGCTGGCCCTCGGCGAGGAGGGGCTCTTTAGGATCGCCGGTGGTACGTGAACCGGTCCATCGTCATTAATCAACCTATTAACGTCCCACAGCTTTGCACAAGCATCTTCTTTTTTGTTGTGTTCGTAATTGTCAAGAAAAAAAAATGACCGTAACAACATACCTTAAATATATATTTTTTTAAATTTGTCTCGAGTGCAGGGTTGCAGACAGGTTTACGCGGTCAAAGTCGCGGGCGCGGGTGGCCTGCTAGTTAGTAATAATTACAGGGCATACAAGCATAACAACTAAACCTTCTGACGCTAACATCGATGGGCCGGTTGATCCTTTACCAGCACAGTAAATTAAAGCCATAAGGTCGATGGTGCAGTGGTCTTTGCGTCCCAATTGCACTTGCGCTATTTAGTGTGCGATCGTACAAGCAAGTTTTGAAATGCTAAGTCATATTAATGCTAATCATTATAAGTCATCAAGGATAGAAGACCAAGTATCACGAGCTCCATGCTCCGAAAACGACCTAAGGCCTCCCCCTCATAAAATAATAATTTAAATATTTCTCTCCATTTCAGGTACATCAAAAGTGAGAAGGATGAAGCTGTCTCTAGACGCTGGTCTCTTCACCGTGCCTCTGCCGCGGGACTACCGCGACATGCACGTAGTCGCCTCCGTACTGAAGTCGTATCTACGGGAATTGCCCGAGCCCCTCCTCACCTATCGCCTCTACGACAACTTCATAGCAGTCTCCCGCCATCCGACCGAACAGGCCCGCCTCAACGCTCTCTGGGAAGCCATACATCTCCTGCCCGATGCCAACTTCCAAAACCTTAGGTACCTTATCAAATTTTTGTCCGCTTTAACCCAAAACCAAAGCACAAACAAAATGACACCCTCCAATTTAGCCATAGTCGTCGCACCGAACCTACTGTGGGCTAACGACGAGAACACTTTCGACATGAACCACACCACAGTAGTCAACTGCGTGGTAGAGTTGCTCATCAAGCATGCCGATTGGTTTTTCCAAGACGACTTGAACTTCTTCATATCTTTTACCAAAGAGGATTTACTGCCGGACCACTGCGAGTACGGGTTCACTTCTAACTTCGTGCACGGCTACAACCAGACCGCGGCGCTGGCGAGCGACGCGAACGGCGACTACGGCGGCATGAGCAAGTCCATGTGCGACTACGGTTTCCAAGGCAACCAGAACAGAAACATTCTGGACGGACCCGGTCGCCATTCCAGGAGCAACAGCCACGACACTAGCTTAATACTAATAGAGAACGAAATCAAAAAGGCTCAATCCAATAGTTCCCTCTCCGACCAGTCTAGTCCACCGCACGGCAGCCCGAAGCCGATATTGAGGCGGAAGAATAAACCGCTAGCGCCGGTTCCACCTAACTTCACGCCGGATAAGAATAAAAAAACCGAAGCTCAAGTTCAAACTCACGCCGCGCCAGAACCTGTCAAAGAGACGCAGCCGGTTGTAAAAGAGGTCGTTAAGGAGGTAGAGAAACCCGCGAAGCCGCCGCGGCCGATCATATCCGACACGGGTAAAGTCATATCGGGCGTGCAGACCATCAACCGGTCCACTTACAGGCAAAACAAAGCGTTGAAGGAGGAGGCGGCTCGAAGCGGGAGCCGCGAGAACTTAACCGACGCGCGTCGACAGAGCCTCGAGCTAGAGAAAGATAAGTTAGAAAGCCTGAAAGCGGCGGACACGGTGATAGCTAAGAGCGTGACCGCGCAAACGGGTATCGTGAGTCGGATGAAAGTGGTAGGGGACACGGGCAGCGGGCCCGCGTCGCTCGGATCCGCGCCGCGACAGCTCACCAAACCGGTCGGGCAACCGCCGCCGCGACCGGTCGCCGCGCCGCGTACTGTTATCCCCGCCCCAGTCGCTTCCTCCCCTCCCGCTAACCCCGCTATCCCCTCTGTCCCTGTCGACGGCGAGACCGATGTCCAACTACGCCACAAACCCGCGGTACCCGAACGGCCGGCGACCCTCCGACCTCAAAGCTTCCGCGCGCCCCGCGGCTCCGGTTCCGATGCAGAAGTGACGCCGACGGTTCTGGAACGCACGCATATCTACACAGTAGACAAACAACACCCGACTATGATCCAAGTGGGTGCGCCGGAGGAGGAAGGGCCGCGCGCGACGGTCCAGCGTACTCACAGCTCGGGGGGTAAAGACGCGGTGCTCGATGAGCCGAAAGGGTTCAGCGGCGCTACTCGCCAGCTGTCTCAATCCGAGGGTAGTATTACTGAAGTGCCGCAGTCCCCGCGGCCGCAGCCGTCGCGCCCGCCGCGGCCGTTAGTCCCCGCGCCGCCGCCGCCCGTGGCCGCTGTACCCCACCATGAAAGCACCGACCTCTAGCGGCGGGGACAAGCGGCCGCCCCCCGCCCCGCCGCTAGGAAACGAAACCGCGAACCGTTAGCGGCGACGGACCGCGATGTCTAGTATTCAAAAAGAGACTGACGCTTTATTTTTATATTTACGCTAGCCTCGCTTCGGCTGTAAATCGCAGAGCCCGTACTAAGTTGTAACTTTGAATAGTTAATTTTTTATTTGCGTGAGAATTGACGATTTATATGATTGACTTTTATTTTTGTAAATCGCTATTAATGTTACATATTACTTATTATTATTATTATCAAGTGCATTTTGTGATAAGATAAGTCATAGTTTACCAAACGTATGCATATAGTGCTAATACATCGCAACGTATTAGGGTTAAGGACGGCGGTGTTTATATTCAACAGCGTTCTAAAATAAAAGACATATCGGTTATGAGCATGGTCAATTTAGCTTAATAAGCATTTGAATTGAATGTGTCATTCTACACGAAGGACTTGTACAATATCTAAATAAAATAAAATAAATTGCAATTAATGTTTGTGATATTAGAAAACTTAATCACTTTGCCGCGGAGTGCGATCGCCGGGCGCACAAACGTAATCACGTAACTTGTTGTATGACGATAAGCCATATTTTTGATATTGATCGACTCGACGGCGCCGCAGCTGTAGCCACGCTGCTGTTTCAGTGAATAATGTAATTATTTTAGGCTTAAGTATGTTATGTAGTATTTATGATGTTTTATGTGATATGCATTTTATTATTATTATTATACTGCAAGTATACAAGCTTCTGTTGTAAGTAATAACAATTATACCCACACACTATGCGCGTTTCTTTTTTTTGTAATCCCATACTGTTTTCTATTTAAGGTATATAAAATTTATAAACATAATGTATGTAAGAAAAATCTTTATTAAGTCTGCCATTTTATAATGTAGTAATTCTTTTTGCCCACCCTTAGTAAAGATGTCAAATTGGGCAGTATATGGGCTGACTCCGTAATAACTTCATCTATTTTCTTTATCCGTTGATGATTTATATAAAAGCCACCAGCTTGTATAATTCTCATGGCATCATCTGAAAGAAGTAAAAAATTTCTATTATTATAAAGTTAAGTTTCATTTGGTAATATCATATGACCACTATAGAGCATTCGGGCGCGATCTTGCAAGTTAAGCAACTTTTGCGATGCCATGTCAGCGGATGGGTTTGCGCATGGAAGGCATAGGCTTTCCTACTTGGACTATAACAGATGGAGATAATGGGCCATAACTCACCATGTTGGCCCAATGCGGGTAAGTGGGTTAAATTGGGTGGGTCCGACGAGTATTGGGATATTTAGGCTCATAGGCAAGCTGATGAACGTAATTGGATTTACATATCCTTTACTTACTGTCTGTTGGGAAACATTTCGCTTTCATTCCCAGCTCTAGCACAGTAATGCCAGGTGACAGTAGCAGCATAGTGATAGGCGCTCCTGAAAACACATCCTCTAACTCATTGGAGCTAAGAGATACCAGAGAATTCACATCCTTGCTGTAGATTGCTTCCGTCGCCTTTAGAGCTTGTTTCAACCCCTCCTCTATTAAAAGAAAATAAAATAATTGAAGACTTATGAAAATACATAAGCTCTAATTATTTATTTCTGTTAAAATAGTTATGTTCATAACCGCATGAGCGTCGGCCGCCAGACACAATAGAATTTTAATTGTTCTTTGGCGATGGTCGGCGGCCGACGTTCAAGAGGTTGTGAAATGGTTAGTGAAGCCTAACATAGGTACAAATGTATTTGCATTGTAATTTGTAAGAGATGAAATCTTCGATAAAACTCATTTATAATTAAAGACGTGAGTGGATGAAGGTGATAAGTCACAAAATTCAAATTTTGAGTAAATCGAGGTTAAAGTTTTACTTTTATTTTCTGAGATAAGTCAGTACATAAGTGATTTTTATACTAAACTATGACGCAAACTTGTTTAAATTACCTAAAATATTAAGGGTATGATATCAATTAAACACTTGTAATAATATTATTATATATTTTAAAGAAAAACTGAACATAACTCCTTCTTCCATGAACAAAAGTGAACTTTTCTGTACTTTTAGCTTTTTAAAATTAGGTGTTATGTACGAGTGTGGGTAAACTCTGTCTCATTTTTTCTAAAACTAAATCAATAAAAACTTAAACTAAGAACAGCCCCAAGTAACACATCAAAGCAGTATAGCCAGTATAATTGCCGACTTACAGCATTTCTGTATCGTTTTCGAATTTTGAGTTTGTTCTATAGTAGCATTACAAACGTTTATACGGCTACGTAATGATTATTTGGGCAAAAATTATACGGCTTTAGATCTTAAATAGTTTCACAATAGTTGTTTAATTGCATTACAGAGGCATTATATTGGCATTAACGTTTTTTTATATTGACTCGTCATGGTTACCGCATCCTGCCTGATGGTAAGCAGCCGATGCTTTCCAAAATAAGAAGAGAGCGCTCCCTACTGTGGAATAAGCATGGTAACAAGCGCACCCATTCATGACGGCCTGCATAAATGCCGTTTCATGCTCCGCTTAAAAGACCCGGGATTGGGAAACACATGCGCCGGGAGGGAATTCCAAAGCCGAATGGTCTTACAGAGGAACGACTTGCCAAATCTTTTGGTACAAGTACTAATACTGTACAGTATGATGGTGGTTCCTAAGACCAGCACGTGTAGTCCGGGAGAGGAAAGGAGAGGGCAAGATTAGATCAAAAAGTTCTTCAAAATACTCTCCGTAGTAATTCCGGAAGAAGACACCGAGAGAAGCAATGTCTCTACGCAGCTGGAGGTCCTCAAGAAGGGCTGTAACCTTAGCATCTCCATAATGCGTACCGCTCGCCTGTGCACTCTATCAAGTGCATCGAGGAGGTATTTAGCGGAGTCGTTCCATAGATGTGAACAATACACCATACTCGATCGCACCTGAGTGTCGTACAGCAAACAGCGGGAGGCAGTTAAAACAACACTCTCCATGTAGCATTTTGGATTCAGTTCCTGGCCGATGTCCATGCCAAGAATGCTGAGGTTCACCGAAATGGGTAACGGAGAGTTTTGAAGAGAGGGAGGAGTAAGGAAGGGAATTGGACGAGAATGCACTAACCTGGGGTTTGCTGGCATTCAACTCGACCAGGATTTCAGATCCCCACTTAGAGACACGATCGAGAGCCAGGTTCAGTTTGGCAACCAGTTCTCACCTTTTCACCACAATATCGGCTTGCTTTGCGCAGGATGTCCCAATGAATATTGCCCAAAGACAACATGTCATTAATATGCAAAAGAAATAGAGCAGGTGAGAGCACAGAACTCTGAGGCACTCCGGCATTGGCTTTGTAGAACGCGGAGGAACTACCCTTACAAAGGACACGAATTCTCCGCTCTTCTAGAAAGTCTGCAAGTAGCTGCAGTTAAGGTCGGGGACAATTGCATTAAAGAAGCATTGTTATGATCAATGAAGTTGCTAGTCGCATTACAGAAGCACTAAGCTAGCAACATTTTTGATAATGAAGATGTTAATTTATGTACATTATGTATATACATACATTACGTACATTATGTGTATTATATTACATATTTATGTACATTAGACGAGCTATTTAAGTGTTCACAGTTAGAACTTAATAAACCCTACATTATTGCAAAAACATCTCTAACACCACGGTACAATTGAAGTTGTAATTAAACTACTTTGTCCTGCAATATAAGATTGTGAAAACATAATTTATAATACTGTTATTTAGCCAAAGGCCAGAGAGAAGACATGTGATGAACCACTGTAGTGCCATTTTCTATAAAGTAGTTCTATATGAATTCACAGGTATACCAATAGACATGATGTAGATTGAAATAGTGCCATTACTTGAAAGTCATTTTGGGGATCCTTGAGCAAAACAATTAAACCCATTTCAGAATTTTTGTACTACTTGAATGAGTTGATAGGTTAGAGATAAGGCTTTCTGAACGTATTATCTACATAACCAAAGCGCGTGGCTTATTAAAATGATTATGGTGCTGTCAACAAAAAAATGAAAGTACCTAGATATAGTTTCATTCGAGTATCTACTTCAATATCACTCAATTAACGAGGGCATTTATTGTGATTCTATAGATTGGGCATTATTAACGTCACCAGTTTTCAGTAACTGGTTTTAGTTATATACGTTCGTTTCCAAAATGGCCGATAAACAAATGGTTTTACTTTACGAATACAGTAAAATGAATGTATATACAGCCATACGCATTACAATAACCACGTGTATTTGATTAAAGAGCTGTTAGCTGTACAACTGAACTTAGTTGATCATTAAAAATGCAAGAATTACATTGATTCACGTTTATGCTGTTCAGCAGTACTATGCTTTTACTTACCACTTAAAAGTACTATTATACAACAAAGGGCACTAAAACAGCTCAAATCTGTATAATCGATTTACGTGGCATTATAATAGTTCATTATTATGCTATTAAACAGCATAAGCATTTATCTATTATTTAAGAATGCTATTGTATATCCAAATGCACTAAAAACAGCTAATATCTGTATAGTTGCGTTTAGATTTGCAGCACTACAACTAAAGGCTTTACAAAAGCATTTTGATATGCGATTATCCATCCGTTATATGTGTAAAGCATCATAATGGTTTTGAGATGCCAGTATGAGGCGTCAAGATGCTCGGTGAACTTATAAAAGAGTTTATACGGACCTTAAGTTCTACATAAGTATACTATTAGTTTCTTAAAATGCTTCCTGAAAACAATTGAATGTCGAGAATGAATGAAGGTGATAATAATTATGTATGTTACATAGAACCTTCATTCATTGAAAACTGACATCGCGTCATTCGAGCATCATATGCTGAGTGGAAAAAGGTGTTATGTCCGTACATATCACCTTCGATGTTACAAAAACATTTGTTATTGTTTATTTATTTTGGAAGTTGGTGATATGGGCCCATACCTCTTACATCCAGAGCCATTTTGAAACTTAACTGTACATAACACCTTTTTCAACTTTCTATTTTCCAAAATGCGCCTTAAATCGACAGTTTTAAGGTCTGTAGCCATTTGTATCAACATATAACCTTCATCTACGCAAAAAAACACCAAAATCCGAAAATGCGACATATCACCTTTATCCACTCACGTCTTTTATTAAAAAATTAAAAGGTTTTTATAAATAGCAGATACCCAAATTAGTAAAAATTATTGTGGGATGGCTTGAGGCTAGTAGTGGGATAATAATGAAAACAAGCTACATATACCTTTGCCCAACAAAAAACAGCTTATGTAAAAAAAGGATATATTAATATAACTCACTCCCATGTACCAAAGTAGTTAGTTGCTCCGCCAAACATGTCTGTGGATATCTTTGGTCTGGATGCTCCTTGTGTTTGAACATAATGTCTTTTATTTCTCCTAAACTATAGAAAGAAAACAACTTCAATAGTCTCTCTATATCGGAATCCTTGGTCCTTATAAAGAACTGGTAAATATTAAATGGACTTGTCTTCTGTGGGTCCAGCCAAATAGCATTGCCAGCTGACTTTCCAAACTTGTCACCTTCTTCTGTTGTGACTAGAGGTAATGTTAAACCTAAAATGAAACAAATACAATTGAATTAATTCGTGAATAATTATGAACTATTTAAATATGTATATAAAAGCTGTAAAATATTTACCATAAACATCTTTCTTGGCAGTTCTGCTTATAAGTTCATGGCCTGCGGTTATATTTCCCATTTGATCACTGCCTCCTATCTGTTAAAGCCAAAAATTATGTAATTTTTATTTTCATGTTTCTATTTTACCTATAATAAAAGGAGTTGTTAAGCTTTAGAGTGGCCTTTTATACTTCAATTAATAAGAAATTTAAGATTTTAATAATAAATAAATTGATAAAATATCAATGTCTACCAGTGTTGACAAATTTAAATAACAATAACATGACCACGGGTTTATTTTTTGACTTATCCAAGGTATTCGATTTTGTCTCACACAAAATACTACTGCAAAAGCTCGAATCGCTGGGGATCAGAGGGATACCACTACAATGGTTTGAGTCCTATTTAACGAACCGACGACAATCAGTTGTAATTAAAAAAGTCATAGAAAAGGAGTTAATCTTGCATTCATCTAAATATCAAGAAAATAAATACGGAGTCCCTCAAGGGAGTATATTAGGACCAATTTTATTTCTTTTATATCTTAACGACATAACTCAAATAACAAATCATAAATTAATATTATTTGCGGATGACATTTCGATAATTGTGACTTCTAATAAAAAATACAATTCAAAACATGACCATGAAATTGACATAAATAATAATATTGACAAAATAATAAAATGGCTGGAATCACATAATTTAAAAATTAATCTTGACAAATGTAATTTTATCCAATTCAATAAAGCAAAACAATCTAAATATAGTATTAAACTTAGCGTAGATAAAATAAAGAAAGCGACACAAACTAAGTTTCTCGGTTTAACTATAGACTCAGACTTAAATTGGAAATTACATGTAGACAATCTATGCAATAGAATCAACAAATTTGTATACGCTCTAAGGAAAATTAGAAACGTCACAAATTTAAAAACAGCCATTATGACTTATCGTGCTTATATAGAATCGATCATTCGCTACGGTATAGTGATATGGGGCAATAGTACGGAAAAAAATAGGATATTTGTTGCACAGAAAAAGTGTATAAGGGCAATATGTGGTATTGCACCTGACGTATCATGTCAACCATATTTTAAGAGTCTTGGTTTGCTGCCGTTACCATCACTTTACATATTTGAAATTTCTAATTTTGTGAGAAAACACAGTAATAATTTTAAAAGAGCACTTGACGTAAATACTAGACTTAAAAGAGACCCCAACAGACTTGTATATACCGATATTCCCAGATCGGATAAATATAGGAAAAGCTGTTTGGCAACGTGTGTTAAAATTTATAATAAATTGCCAGCAAATATTAAAGAGATTAGTTCCAACACTGTATTTAAAAACAAGTTGTTTAAATGGTTAAACGAAAATAACTTTTATGATGTGCGAGAATTGTTTGACCTAAAGACGTGATCAAATCAGTGTGTGTTAAGACTATGTATTAAGATGACATCGTACGCCTTTAATAGGTTAATTGTGAGGGACCCAACTAAATTTAGTTTGATAAGACCTTTATGTAACCACAATTAGAACAATAAAGATTATTATTATTCCATTTATTCATTTATATACATACTATTTACATTTTTAAATATTTCTATATAAATACAAAAAACATTTAAAAATATAAAAATTGTAGCCCACCGGTATCGGGAACAGGGTCCAAGCTACCGGTGGTCAGGGCTCCTGAGAGTGGAACCTCCTAACTATGCGCGCCTTGTCCAAAAGTACTACTTTCTGGATCAAGCCTTTGATCCAGCTGCCCAACGAGAGCCTCTTTAGGTGTTGGTCGAGGCTCTTGGCAATTATGCCATTGGCCGTCACGACTATCGGCACAATGACTGCTGTGTTCACATCCCACATGTCGACAACCTCGCGAGCCAAGTCAAGATACTTAGTTTGTTTATCTTTCTCAGCCTTCACGAGGTTCTCGTCATGAGGGACTGTTATATCAACAATCATTGCGCGACGCTCTAGTCGGTCTATCACCACTATGTCAGGCTTATTGGCAACAATAGTCCTGTCAGTGATGATAGACCGATCCCAATACAATGTGCAATTGCCATTTTCGAGAACTGGGTCGGGCATATACCTATAGTACGGTACTTCCGATTCCACAAGATTGTATTGAACAGCAAGTTGCTGGTGGATAATCCTGGCTACAAGGTTGTGCCTGTGCAAATAGTCTCCGTTAGCTAGACTAGAACAACCGGAAATAATGTGGCGGATGGATTCCCCGGGCCGGTGACATGCCCGACATATGTCAACCGTACCGTCCTTCACAATGTATTTCCGGTAGTTGTTCGTCATCATAACTTCATCCATAATCGCACAGACAAAACCTTCGGTTTCCCCAAAGAGGTCACCAAAACGCAGCCAGGCTACGGACGCTAGGAAGTCTACATCGGGCCCATGTAGGACCCGATAAAAGCGTCCGTGAAGCTCCTTGCTCTGCCATACCTCCCTGCGGTCGTTAGTATCTAATACCACAGGTTTGCGCCAGTTCTCGTTAGCCAAGGAGAGCGTGGTAAGGCCCTTGTCCACCGCCACCACATCTCGATGCATACCCACGTCGGCCTCGAGGAAATATTCCCTAAGGCTACATATCTCGCGGTTGTGTAGGGTCTTAGCATTTAAAAAGCCACGACCCCCGCACTTCCGCGGGATATACAGCCTCATAACCGATGACCGTGGGTGATGCATCCGATTTGCGGTAAGCAGTGAGCGTACCCTCCTATCCAGGGCGTCAAGTTCCGTCTGAGTCCACTTAAGTATGCCGAAAGAGTACATCAAAACTGGCATGACCCAACCGTTGAAGGCGCGCACCTTGTTTCCGCCTGATAAAAGACTGTTAAGTACTTTGTTCAGGCGGCAAAAGAAGCGCTCCTTCAACGATTGTTTCACGTCACCAGCATTGATACCTAACGCTTCCGACATACCCAAATACTTGTAAGTTTCGGTTGAGGAGAGGGATCTAAGGTGTATGGAATCCGAGAGTTGGGTCCCCACGGATTCCATAATCTCCCCTCGCTTTACATGCATGACCACACATTTGTCCAAACCAAATTCCATCCTGATGGCGCCACTGAAGGTTTCGGTTACCTTCAGTAGCTTCATCAGTTGCAAGTCGTTAGGAGCAAAGAGTTTCAAGTCATCCATGTAAAAGAGGTGCGATATGACCTGACCACCTCTTCTCAACCGGTAGCCTTGACCCGAACCCTCCAGGAGTGTACTGAGAGGGTTAAGGGCCAGACAAAACCACAGTGGACTCAGACTGTCCCTGAAATATGCCACGCTCGATCCTTATCGGGTCGCTGTTCGCCTGGATCTGTCGGCATCCTGGATAGCGAAGGACCGTCCTCCACTGCCTCATACACGACATCAGGAAGGTGCGTAGAACTGCATCAACTTTATACAGCTCCAGCACCCTCATGAGCCACGTATGTGGCACCGAGTCATAGGCCTTCTTATAATCTATCCAACATGTCGACAGATCCTTTCGGGAACGTCGAACCTGTTGGCTAATGGCTATGTCGATGAGGAGCAGCTCCTTAGTACCACGGGACCCGTTCCTACATCCATTCTGAGAGGAAGACATTATCGAATACCTTTCTATATGATGGGAAATCTTTGCTCTCAAAATGGATGTAAGAACTTTATAGACCGTCGGTAAACACGTGATCGGTCTATAATTTTTAGGTTCCGCAGCACTACCTGATTTATGGAGCAGGTGGGTTATTCCTGTGGTTAGGAACTGGGGCAGCGACCCAGACTCTAAGGCAGACTGGAATTGAGATGCCAAGCGAGCGTGCGATCCCGTGAACCATTTGATCCAGAAATTGTGCAGCCCGTCCAGCCCTGGAGATTTCCAGTTAGGCAACGGACGGACTGCACGAGCTACATCTTGGGGGCTGATGTTAATTGCCCCCATTTCTGGTATCAGATCGCACGCGCGCTCGACCACCCGAGTCCAATCACCCTCTGTGTGATTGACAGGCACCGACCAGATGCTGCGCCAGAATGAACACATGGCATCATCATCCGGTAGGTGCGTATCAGTCTCATCTTGGTCCGGTCTCTCCCAAGCCCTATAAACCCACCTCTCATTGCTCTGGAATATGCGATTCTGAGTATATCGCTCCACTCGCCGCTTGTATCGACGTATGCGGTTTGCCCATGCATAGATTTTCTGCTTCAGGAAGTCGATACGCTCTGTAACGCGGGTCAGATAATCCCGAGGACTAATATCAGTCCCCGAGAATGCCCGCCTCACAAAGCGCAATACTCTACGGCGAGTGTTGCCCTCCCTGAAGCAGATGAGTTTGCCGATGAGTGCTCTAGCCTCACCGATACGACGCTCGATCCTGCACTGCCAAGCTGGTACAGCTGGTCGTGTAGCTCTGCCACTGCTAGGAAATTTGACATGAGCTACACGACATGCTGCTGCAGCCGCACAGTACAAGATCGAGTGAGTATCAGCGAGGTCTTCGCTGCTATCAAAACAATTTGTTGGTTGCGAATCTAGAGCACACACCAGCGCCCTATTTCTATTATGCATGGGCAAACGAGGTAGACGGGGTCTAAGCCCCGGCGGTGTGGAGCGATACTCTCGGAAAGCATCTTCCAAAGCGCTCCTCAATCGCTCATTGCATTGGGTACTCACGGATATAACCCCGTCATCATCATCTTCACCAACAAGGTCGGGTCGCGGTGAAACACGTTGTGTTTGCACCGCGGCCGGTGGCGAAGCAGGTGAGACACGGCTATTCCGCGATTCTTGACGTAGTCTATCAAGTACGGCGTCATCCAACATACGGTTACGCTGGATGACCCGCACCTGATCCGATAGTCGTTGCGCTGAAACGTTGACAGCTGGCTCAAGTACCTGAAACAGAGAGAGCATCCGACCACGGTACGCAGTCAGGTTAGTTCCCCCCTCTGTAGCCCCAAAGTATGAGCGCATGACATTTTCGTTAATGGATTGCGTCCATCGCATGCGCTGCACACTTCCACCGATAGCGGGGACCCTGTCAGAGGCCGGTGAGCCTCGAGGTCCCAAGCTGGTCGGAGGTCGGCCTCGTCCGCGCCGACGAGCAGGTGGTGGTGTCGTCGACGGCGAGAAGTATTCGTCGCTCGAACTCGACGCAACTGCAGCTACCGGAATCTCTGGACTCGCGGCTGGGGCAGGTCCCGGCGGCTGCGAGGCGGAGCTGAGCGACGAACCCGAAGATGACGGTCGTGTGTTTTTTACTCGTGCCCGGCTTCTTGTCAGCATTTCAGTTTTTCATATTGTCTTGTTGTCCAGGTCCGTGGTTGTCAAATGGTATTTCCATGACTATTATTTTTGGTGTCGGTCCTGGTTTGTTGCAGCTTGCCATATTATTCTATTTTTTTTCTTGGTGGATTTATATTATTATTATTTATATTTATTTCTTTTATTATTATTATTATTATTATTATAGTAAATAAAAATTACTGTGTATTATTAATATTAGAAGCAAAAATTATTAATGTTTTTTTTTTTAAATATATTTTAGCGTTTTATTAACACTAAAATACACTTAAGTAAATATTTAGGAAGGCGCGTGGTTACATTCCCGCCTGAGGTTGTCGTTTTTTTCAGTGTTTAAGATTTTACTTAAGAGGCAAATTGTTAGGAGGCCTATTACATCTCGACTGATTTTTGCGTCAAATGCCTATTTTCGCTTTTTGTTGTAACTTTGCAGTTGTATATAAATAGGATAATAAATCATGCTTAATATTACAAATGTCCACTCTGCGAGGATAAACTGAGTTCGGACGGCCGGCGCATCGCATTTTGAAAAATTTTTGCAGTTGTATTTATCGTTTGTATCGAAATAGGTTATTAAATTCATTATAAAATCTTTATTTATCATGAAGTAACGATTATTATGGTATACATTTTGCTCAATAATATTATTGTAGATAGGAGAAATTCACAGTTAACTTAAAGCGATTTTCGACGTTTTTTGGTTTAGTATAAGATTTTTATCTATATAAAATCAATGATATCTAAAAATTCCGGGGCCGCTACGCACTATACGACTATAATTTATGACATAACATTCTAATTTTTTAATTCTATTTGTTCAGAACTGTAGTTCAATCTAGGAGCTCAAAAATGTGCCTTCGCACATTTTATGTAAATCTTTCTCTGCAATTTTGGTTTTAATTAAAAAGTTAAGCAAAATTTACAAAAAGCGAGGCCGCTACGCACTATTCCAATAGCTATTCTACACTATTCAATTCAGTGAGTTAAAATTGTTAATGTATTTTTGTTTCTGAGATCCATAACGCCAAAATTGGCCATTTTACGCAAAAATCACAGTTGAGTATATATAAGGATTCATCCACTAGAGCTATTGCTTTCAATTACCTGAAATCTGCAATCATATTCTTTCAATAGGTGAAGCCAATCGTATGATTGGAATATTTGGTATGCAAACTCAGTAAAACTCATTCCAACTTCAGAATTGATCCTGGATTGAACACTCTGTTTTAGAAGCATTGTTCCCATTCGAAAGTTGCGCCCTATGTCACTAACGAACTGTATTGAGTTTATGTCCTTGTACCATGCTTCATTATTCACTATTCTGAAACATAACAAAGCAAGTATATGCTAAGCATGCCTGCATGAAATTTAGTCCAAACCAATTATTGCTGCCAAGCAGCAATATTCTGCACCACTATGATCCGGTTTAAGAGAGCTATTAATACAATATACATAGTCATCATTAGCTTATCAAGTCCCATTGCTGGGTCCCAGCCCTTCCCGACATATGGAAAATTGGGCCTTAACCCACCATAATCTGTCCTGTATTGCTGATTGGTGGATTTTAAGGGGGGTTAGGCGGTCAGCGAACATTTGAATGTTGCGCGGGGCCTCGCGGGTGTTGCGCAGTGCGGGGTCCGCGGTAATTCGTAAGCGCCATTCACATTTTTATTAAGAAGATAATAAATTTTTTATTTTAAATTAAATTTTTGGAAATCCAAATCAGTCAAGAAATCGAAAAGGTAAATACCTGTGTTTATGATTTTTTAGGAATTATTATTGTAACACATTATATAAAATTTTAGAGGTAACTTTAGGATTTTTTTCTATCGAGCAAAATGCTTCCAATCGTGTTTTGGCTTCATTCATCCCTTCACACATACGTTCTGTAATACACATTAAAACATTTCAGTGCGAAATATCGAAAACATTTTGAGTAACAGCTAATACAAAATAGCAAATTTTTCCGTTTTCACCGCCTAAGCCCCTTTAATGACTGCTTTAGAGAACAACCGAAACTAAAAGCCGAAACATAGTAACATACATACAAATATACATCATGCCGGCTTCCCAGAGGGGTAGGCAGAGTAACAATTATTAAAAATTACATGTACAGTAGAGCAAGTTCCCGGTCGACTACTTATCGGCGATATTGGCTAGCACACAATCTACGTCCACGCTAAGTACAGAACTGTAAGCGAATATAGCTGAAAAGTCTTCGAACAACAATACCAACTAGATAACGCGTCACGTACAAAATCAAAGCTAAATTCTGTCCATGTGAATATATACTTATACAGCTACATTTCTTTATGAACCGAGACAAGAGTATTAAAACAGTTTTAAGTTCAACCTAATTACAACCATGGCACCCAGTAATAAAGTCTCAAATCTTCGAAGTATTTCTCTCTCACTCACTCCATGTGTCCACTGCTCTGTTACACAAATGTTGACGCGCGCGTCTATTGGTCAACGTTGGCCATACATTTGTAGCGTCGGTTGAAATTGGTAATAGTGTTCAAAATTTAATGTTATTTGTTAGTTTAAACCTTAAAATATAATTTATTTTACACGTACTTACCGAAAGTAAGACACTCCGGCAGTTAAATTGCTTTCTCAGGCATTATTTATGCAACTTTTAAATACAATTGCGGCGTTGTGAACGTGTTTACATTGGCCGTGTTTCAAGCAAACTAAACCAAATAAGAGCTCACTTCTCATGTGAGCTGTTATTTACCGAGACACATTTTTAGCGCCAACCGGACATCTAGTTGGTATTGTTGATTGAAGCGAAAAGTGGTCTACTGAGAACTTGCTTGACAATACCCTTTTTCCACTTACCTAATAGGTTGAAGTTTATTTTCTTCTTTAGCCCAAATATACTTTTTGTGGTTCTCAAATACTACTTCCAAATTTTTCTTTATGCCAGCTATATTCTTCTGTATGACATCACTTTGTAAGGCTACTCTATCAGAAGTCTTGCCGCTGGGATCACCAATGTGACCTGTAGCTCCACCAATCTGTTAAAGATTACAACCACAAATTATAAAATTTCATTGGTATATACAACTTTTTCATTCTCAGCTTAGCATTTATTATAAAAAATTAACTACTTAAAACATTATATTAAGACAGCAGTATAGTTAATATTACTGATATTATCAGATATATTAAAACAATGTTTGACAATACAATAACTGCTACATTACTGGCTTTAGATATTATGTATTGGAAGTAAAGTTGAAAATAGTATGGTGTCCAAAATATCAGAGCCCTCTTATGAAATTAATTTAATAAAATAAATAAATAAAATAAAATAAATAAATAAATAAATATTTGAGTTTTATCAAAGTCCATTCTTACCAAAGCTACAACATTGTGGCCTCCCCTTTGCCAATGCAGGAGATTGATTATGACAAGGAGGTTTCCTACATGTAAGCTTTCTGCTGTAGGATCGAAGCCAGCATACACACACTGGGGGGACTTACACACCAATTCTATTATTTCATTTCTGGAAATAAATTAAGGTTTATAGCATTGGATATATAGTAAAAATCTTACAAAATGGTGCACGAATTTAGGGAAGTGGGGGGTGGAGGGGTGGAGGGGGGGATCTAGGGGTACCCCCCAGTGTCATTCCCACTTACAGGAGATACATAGTTAAGGTGATATAAACATTTGTTCTCATTCAAACTAACCTTAAAATGTGTAAAAAAGGTCATTGAAGATGGTTAGGAGGAGGGGAAAAGACATAGGAGAGGGGGGAATCCCCACCCCCCAACCATCTAGAGCTATAAAACATTTTTTTGTATGGAGCTAGATTTCTGTTGTCTAATAAAAAAAATAACCTTATATTGAAACTTACGCTGCATTATTCGGGAACATATCCTGATACATTCCTCGTTCACTAAGCTTTAATACATTTTTGCTACTGTGAGAGCGGCGACATGCCCTTAACCAATGTGTTTTATGAATAGTTATAATGTGTTTTAACAACTTCATGTTTGGTAAAGATTTGTTAGTACATCTAACACTAAATTAACTGTAATAAACTATTGACAGTTTTAAGTACTAATTTTTGTTACAGATAAAATTGTATAAATACGGTAAAATAAGACACTAACATGTATGAGTTTACTTAGCGTTATTTTAAATTACGTAACACGAATTCTTTCATTTTAAAAACAACAGCACTCACTGTTTAAAATTTAATTGGAATAATAAAATAAGTGTTGAAACGAAATGGTGTGTGAGCAGTGCACATACATTGTGATTGTGATGACAATTGACAGATGACTTTGAGATGACTGACACTGACAGCTGACAGTAGGGACGCGAAAAAAGTATCAATACTTTGTGGTATCGAGTACTTTCCTTTCGATACCGTTACTTTTGTACTCGATACTTTGTATTCGATACTTTTACTCAATGAGTACTTTTTGGCAAGCATCGTATTGAATAAATCTTTGTTATACTGAAGACCTGAAGACTTGGTTGACCTACCTACGCTGATGAAAAAGGCTGTATGGGCTAGATCTCTTTGCCTTTCTCAAAAGGGACAAATCAACCGAAAAAAAACATTCTAATCTAATCTATATCATTTACTTGATCCTAGATTCAAGAATATCTATTTTCAGGATGCCAGAGCTTGTGCAAGGGCGATTTCTACGCTAAGACGATTTATTACTACCACTCCTAGTATCGCTAGTGAACCTGATAGTGATTTTTCTGTCGAAAGCAATTATGACTTCTGGAGTCACCATAAGAAGTTGGCTCATACGAAGCGGAACAAAACACAGGTTCTTCATTACAACTAGAAAAAAAGGATGAAGTGAGCCACTACTTGTCTGCACAGGTGTCACCTCTTTCAACCGATCCATTAAAACAATGGGAAGACATGAAAGTGGTTTTTCCCAAATTGTTCAAGCTCGCCCTAGAGTATTTAGCAATACCAGCAACATCGGTCCCCTCCGAACGTTTATTTTCAAAGGCAGGCAGTACAATAACAAAAATAAGAAACCGGTTAGCGCCAAAACGGCTAGATAAACTTTTATTTTTAAGTGATTTCACTGAGGAAGAGTGGGGCATTTAATAATGTTTAAAAAAATAAATAATAAACAACGTTGGTTTGTCAACTTATATTTTTTATTATTGTAATAAGTACCTACCATTTGCTTGACTAATTTGTGTGCGCATAATGCGCATTTATGTAGTCATAGTCCATGCGAGCGTCATGGCATGTAGTTGTGTGCGCATTCAATGCGCATTAGGCATATAACTAGGGAAGGCGATTCTTTAAAAAAAATATCGTTTTAAAATTGATTCGAATGGGCGATTTTCCGAGATCAAAAAAAAAAAGAAATTGGTTCGTAAATGACTTCATAGATGGCGCTTAGCATAGATTAATATGGCGCTTAGTAAAAGGCGGGTCCATGAAGAACACGTGTATGGCTACGTAATATTTATTCCATTCCAAAATATAAATAGGTCCTGGAGATCCTGAATAATTTGTAAGTACTATGTTTTTATTTTTTTGATAGACAAGCAAAAGTGTAGAATTTATTACAGCCCTTAGGTAGGAACGGGTCGGCTTTCATAAAACGCCATCTATCGAGTATTTTTGAACTAATTTTTATTTTTTAATTTAGGCTGTCAGAAAATCGCCCTGGCGTTTTATGAAAGCCGACCCGTTCCTACCTAAGAGCTGTAATAATTCACAAAAAAATCGAGTCCTAAAAGATCGATCTCTTCAAAATCGATTTATTTTAGAGTTTGTATTCACAATATTGCGAAGCAAACTAAGCACACAGCCATGTCGTGAGTTTTTAAGTAATTTAGCGAAAAACTATCTGTAAATCATTTTATGGTCTTTAACAAACCTGAAAAAATCGAATTTCGATTTTCTATGTAGAAATATCGATTCAGTACTACATATCAACCAAAAAAAAAATCGATCTCAGATCGCCATTCCTAGATAGGCCCTAGAAAGTACTCGATACCTTGAACCACGCCGCCGCGCCGCCAAAACATGATGCGGGCACGCGGGCGGCGGCGCACGGTGGGCTGTTATAAAGCCGTAGAAGACTAAGGGACCGAATTTTTTTTTTGTTTTGTTTTTGAAAATAAAAAAGACAAATAAAATCAACTAATCAATACAAACTTAGAATGTTATATGACTTTCCGTTTTACCTTTTACTTTTGCTGTTATAAATTATTGAAAAAAATTATGTATGAAAAAATGTTAAAAATAATGATTTTCTCGTAATTCTCAAAGAATGACATATAGATGTCAATAGCACAAATTATTTACCTATTTTAGCAACTTATTTGGTACTGCGATTTTGGAGATATAGTTATTTTATTTTTTTTATTCTCTATTCCACACCACCCTAGAGGTAGAGAACTTGGAGCGTTTTTTTATCAGTGGTCTCCCAAATAGGACTATTTCACTATAGTATACGTTCAGCTTCCTTTACGACAAGCATAAATAAGAAAAAAGCTAATGGCCGCGCTTTATATATAAGAAAACTGTCGGAAGAACGTTTTGAAAAAATAAACGATTGGCCAACAGTAAGGTGGTATGGAATAGCTTCTAAATTGGTACCTAAATGTGATATAGGTCAATAATGTCTAAAGTTGATTATATTTTGCAACAATGACCCTGATACGACGAGTTACAGACTCAAAATAGATTTTTTTATAATATATTAAAATTGGTATATCTCTGAAAGTAATGGATTACTAAAAAAAGTCATTTAACATAAAATAATTGTATTAGTATGTAGATATCAAAATACACATATGAATCCTTAAGTCCACACTTCGCGACTTCGTTCCACTGTGCGGCGCGATGCGGGCTCTACGCGTCACGTCACGAGCGCTAACGCTTCACTTTCCCGCCAAGAAGTCCTGGAACTTAGTGATGTCACAGTGTTACTATTTCATACAGTGGGCCGCCGCGCCGGCCGCCCGCGTAAGTATCCACGCGGTCGTTCGCCGATAAGCAAAGGTTGTCACAAAATTCGAAATCAAATAAAAGTTAATTTTAATAAAATTATCATTTATTATTGATATTTTTATTGCTTATTTTACACTTAAACTAATAAACGCCTGAACCAATTTTGATTATTTGTTAAATTCATCTTTATTGCGCTAGTATCGAGTAAGTAGGTATATCAAATATATAAAAATAAAAATAACAGATTTGTGGTGCCAGCCAAGTTGATGTAGGTACCTAACAATTAACGATTTAAAGTAAATTACGACTGTACTCACTTCAATTTCGCAAGGTATTAATAATAATAACAACTATATCAACTCCCATGTGAAATAAAAAGTAAAGGTTGAAGACCTGCGTGATCGAGTGGTTAGGGCGCCAGGTCTGGCGTGGTGACTGGCGCCATCTCTGATATCCCGGGTTCAATTCCCTGTTGCGTCAATTTAGAGTAAACTATTTTTCTGAATTGATTTCGGGTCTGGGTGTTTGATTTCGGGACTAGATAACGAGTCAACACAAATATGCGGCTTCAGTGACAAGGAGAACGTATGGAGATTGCGCAAATGCCTACGAGGACCCGCCAAGGAAGCGGTTTCAGCTTTATTGATATATTATGTGCAACGTCACCCGATAAACTGATGTCAACACTGGAACTGCGATTTGGTAACCCTGAATATATAATACCAAGGACGATATTGTCTATGATAATACATACAATCACGCAGGACTGCATCCCTTACCACTAGAGTACCAGTATGAGATAGTGCCTTTTTCAATTAAAGTACAGAATTATGTAACAGCTGTACGCGCAGTGGGGCGTGACGAATACCTGCGAGGCGTTCACCTCGCAAACATTATCCTCTCCAAGCTACCTACAGTACTGATTTCGAAATGGGCAGATTATAGTTTCCCAAAACCGCAACAAGAGGACAATAAGTCAAGAATAGACATTATTTCAGAGTTTTTGCACGAGGAAGCACTTAAGATGTCAGCAACGGCCAACATACACATAATGGCCGCGCGCAGTTACAATCAATACAAATATAAGCTGCATGACAGTTGCAATAGACATCCTCACGTCGTTTTAATTAAATACCCCGAAGAAGGTAGCAGTGACGATACTAATGGGCGATTTTCCGAGATCAAAAAAAAAAGAAATTGGTTCGTAAATGACTTCATAGATGGCGCTTAGCATAGACTAGTATGGTGTTTAGTAAAATGCGAGTTCATGAAGAGCACGTGTATGGCTGCGTAATATTTATTCTATTCCAAAATAGAAACAGGTCCTGGATGTCCTGAATAAAAATAGGTATGTACTATTTTTTTATTTTTTGGGTAGACAAGTAAAAGTGTAGAATTTATTACAGCCCTTAGGTAGGTACGGCTCGGCTCTCATAAAACGACATCTATCGAGTGTTTTTGAACTAATTTTTACTTTTTAATTTGGGCTGTCAGAAAGGCAAACACGAACTGACGAGTTGCAAGCAATTTAATAAAGCACTGCGTAGAGATCGATGGCGCCATGTCAATCGATATGATAAATGTTTTAAGTGTCTATCGTCCCAACACGAGAGAGAAAGTTGCAATGCGCCTGCTTGCGATAAGGAGAACAGTGGTGGGTCACATCACAGGCTACTACACAACCCGTCGCTACGCCGAGGCTGCAGTGACAGGCCGCAGCCGCAGCCGCCGCATCCGCAGCAGCCGCAGCCACCGCATCCGCAGCAGCCACCGCCGCCGCTACCGCTTCAAAATAATCCACGCGCATCAACCACGTCCTTGTCGACAGAGACTGTCACGCTCACGCATGTAAGTGCTATTGACAAAAAAGTATTACTAAAAGTAGTGCCATTAAATGTGCATGGACCTAATGGAGTAATCACTGCAAACGCTTTACTAGATGACGGGTCAACAGTGTCCTTGATAAGCGCGCGACTAGCGACCCGCGCGGGGCTGCGCGGCCGCGCCGAGACTTTACGTTTGCGCGGCGCATGGGACCACGAAGCGCTCGTGTGCCAGTCTACGGCTCTCACTATGGACTTGTCTGGTATAGGAAATAATAATAAGTTGTTTACTGTTAGCATGCGAAGTGTAACTGAGTTAAACTTACCTGTCCTAGATTTTTCTCTAACTAAATGTAAGCAATATGCTCATTTAAAAAAATATTGAATTTAATTGTATTAACGTATGTAAACCCGAAATATTGTTAGGTCAGGATAACTATGATTTGTTAATGCCTTTAGAAATTTGTTTGGGTAAACCGCATGAGCCGTCAGCTACTCGAACCCCCCTAGGCTGGTGCGTGCACGGCGTAGTCGATGTGCCACGAGGCGGACCGACCTCCTCGTACGCCAGCTTTTTTCTCACGGAGGCGGCGCCGACATCCGCTGACGACCGAGCTCTGCAGAACTTGTGTGATGAGGTTCGACTCTCATTCTCCATCGACGCCCTGGGAGTATCAGGTAACCCTCGACAAAACAGAGAGGAAGCGCGTGCTATTGCCATGTTGGAGAATGACTCGCATCTCATCGATGGCAGGTGGCACGTTGGACTGACGTGGAAGGATCCAACCCATAAGTTACCTGACAGCTACCATAACGCGCTTTCACGTTTGTGAAGCTTAAACAAAAAGATGTCGGCGAGCCAGGAGTACGCAAGTAGGTATAAAGAGCGTGTCGACCATTTACTTAAAAATAATTTCGCACAGGGCCCTTATTCTGTAACGATTCCTTGTTTCAAAACCACGTTAATTCCTTAAAAAGTTACGATATCTTCCCAAAAACGTATGCGTTTGACGTTTGTGCGCGGTAAGGTTTAGGTGTGGAATCTATAGATTGCGATACAGAATCAGGGCCCAGATGATGGAGCATACTGACCGGACGCCTAAGACATGGTACCTACCTCATTTCGGAGTGGACAACCCTAACAAAAAAGTTGCGGTTAGTGTTCCGCAGCTGCTAAAATATATGGTAAGTCATTAAATGACTATTTGTTTACAGGGCCCGATTTACTGAGTTCTCTATTTGGCATCATGTTACGTTTTAGGGAAAATAAAGTTGGTGTCACATGGGACATAAGGGATCTGTTTTTACGTATAGGTAAAGATTAAACCACAATACCAAAACGCATTACGCTTTTTGTGGAATGATCAACCAGAGAGCAAAATAAAGACGTACGTTAAGACATCACTTGTATTTGGTGCGAACTGCTCGCCATTTATAGCGCAGTTTATAAAAAACAAAAATGCGCTGAGATTTGAGTCTACGCAGCCGGCCGCTGTTGCTGCGATATGCACAACATTAGTAGACGATTAGCCGCTATAGAAATGGTAAGGAATGTCGCTAAAATTCACAAAACAGGAGGTTTCGAAATTCGTAACTGGACAAGTAACAGTCTGGCAGTGTTGGATAGCGTGCCAAAACAGACTTTGGGTGATACGGCTGTAAAATTTCAAACTGATCAGCAGAACCAAGGTGAGCGAACACTTGGCATGATTTGGTATCCTGCTGAAGATGAACTTGGTTTTGACGTATCGTTGAAGCGCATTCCCGATAGAACTGTACAATGTAAACAAAAACCGACTAAACGATTGATGCTCGCGATAGTTATGCCAATCTTTGATGTACTTGGTTTCTTAACACCGTTTACCATACAGGGGAAAACGATACTTCAAGATACATGGAAGGGTAACATTAATTGGGACGAAGTTATTTCGGATGAAGTTTTCTTAAAATGGTGCAAATGGATCGAGGTTTTAAAAGAAATAACTAATATTCGCATCCCCCTTTGGTATGCAAACGTGACTACGAGTGAGACAGCTGTGACGCCGCTACGACAGCAGGCGTCTTCGTCTACGGCATCAGCTACGACCACTAGAATTGAACATAGCTAATAACGATTTACAACTGCATATATTTTGTGACGCGTCTTCAAAGGCTATGTGTGCTGTGGCTTATTGGCGTTGGGTCAATAATGGTAATGTAAATATTGCATTTATATCTAGCAAAAGCCGGGTCGCACCCTTGAAACCTACAACGATTCCAAGACTGGAGCAGGCATCTTGCACTCCGTCATACCTACCGCGAAATGCACCTACAGCGCGCGACAACGCGGCGTTGTAAATCGGTCAGATACTCAGGGCCCCAGCCGTGCGATTCTCTAAGCTAAAGCCTTGATAGCTGCGGCTGCCGCAGCGCTGAGAAATGACTCTGTCTCTTTCATATTCATAGAATTGGAAAGAGACAGCAGATCACAGCCATGCGCGCAGCGTCTATGTGTCGCTTAGAGAATCGCATAGCAGCGCGCTTTCGAGCACACGCACAGCCCACAGGCATAGTTTGAAGTGGTCTCAGATCGCAATTTCGATTTGTTTTAAAATAACAACCTCTCCGATATCATTTAATCTACAAGTTCCGTAATAATGGTGTAATGCAACAATAATAATTGTTGTGTGAATGGCTGTCGAAATAAACAGAAAGATTCGAAGTTATATTTTTACGTTACCGTAAGATTCTGGAAGGTACCTATAATTATATTTTATTTATTTTAAACTTAAGTTTGTTCACAGAACAAATAGGTAATACGAAAGTAAAGGCAGGTAGGTATGTCATTACTTATTTATGTAAATTATTTTGCCGTGCGATCGTGAGTCTGTGACCTGGGGCCCAAGTCTGCTAATTTACGAATGGCATAATTGAATCGCAATTGGATCGTATTGTAATTGTTTGACACATTTGGTATTCTCTTACTCATATAAGAATACCAAATGTGTCAAACAATTACAATGCGATACAATTGCGATACAATTACGATTCAATTATGCCTTTAGTAAATTAGCAGACTTGGGCCCCTGTGCTGCCTGTGACTGTTGTGATGTAGAAGGTACCTAACCTACCTGCGTAACTTATATTTATAGTGAGTTCGTAAGAATTAAAATCGCCAGTACTTATCATGATGTAGGTAATAGAATATATATAACGTAATAAAATGTGGTTTTCGTTATATCTTCAACTCGTCATATCGTGCAGTGTTTGCTTGTTTCTAAGACTTAGAGTGCTTGTTTGTTAAATAGGTAAGTAAGTAACTTACAGAACTACATTTTACTTGGTGTGCAATCACAGAGTAAATTACTTACTAAGGTTGCGTAGATATGTTTATTCAGTCTAGTTGCTGTCATCCCTAACACACGTTTCGACGGCGTAAGTACGTTCGGTACAAAACGCACCACAAAGTATTAACAACTCTCCGCGTAGAGCGATAAGGTGCTTTTTTGAATGCACACGGTGCCTATCTAATATTGTAGGTTATTAAAACGGCGGCTTTCTTCAACATCAAAGGAGTGCAACTTCTTGTAACCTCCCCCCCTTTTATTATAAATTTGCTACACCTAAATCTAAACCTAAATCTAATGCCTTTCACACCTATATGCCTAGCTAGCTTATAATACATACACACATCCTCACCGCTTTACCTTAACTTAAATTATTATCTAATTCTTAAAACTAATTAACCTAATTTATCTACAATCTAATGGTTGTGTCTGGAGTTTTGTAGAGTGTGTAGCGTTTGTATGAAGATGGAACCTTAGCATAGCTTAATTCTATTTGCAGTGAATTTCAGTCAAGCAATGTAATATTATAATAACTACTATTTTTGGCCAGATCGTCTAGTGAACCCTCCGTTGTTAACCGCATTTAAGTAACTCAAGTTCTTTCGTGAAAGTTTAGTAATTGGCTTATCCCTGTGTTAAATTATTTTCTCCTGACCTAATTACCTACCAGTCTATAAATCCTAACATAAATATGTGTAGCCTAGCAATGACTCCGTCTGAACTGTGACCTAAATCCTTCACTGCAGCTGCGGGGAAGATTTGTAACCACTCAAAGGTAATCAGATGATAGCTTAGCTTGTAGGTATTATTATTTATTATCAGTAGCATGATACATAAGAAGCCTGGTGCAATTTATATAAGGGTTTAGTGGGATTATAAAAGTCTTGTGGAAGTATAAAAGTCTTGTGGAAATATAAGAGTCTTGTGGAAGTTTAAAAGTCTTGTGGAAATATAAGAGTCTTGTGGAAGTTTAAAAGTCTTGTGGAAATATAAGAGTCTTGTGGAAGTTTATGAGCTCCAACCGCCGCTCCATAGCGTGCCATTACATCTCATTGTTTAATTATGGCCCCGTCCACTTTGGCTTTAACATTAATTATTAGCTTGTAGCTTTAATTCTTTCAAACTGAGAATTTACATCTCCTCTCAAAATCTAATTTCATTTTCCATTATGAACTATGTGATAGCAATTTAAATTCTTATTATTCCACATAAATCAATAGAGTTTATCTCAAGGCTTGCTATCATCCAAATATCCTTTTCACATTAAGAACTTAATTATTCAATGCAATAACTTATATTCAGTTCCGTAAAGGGTGGATAATTTAATCAAACGCCACTTCAGGCGGTGGCTAAAGTAGAATGCTATTAATACAGGTAAAATTACTTTTATTTACTCCTAGTATTTATTATACAGGTCTTATAAAGTTCCAATATAACTACATTGGATTGGCTGCATTGGCAGATTATCACATCTTAAGTTTATTAAAGGATGTTTAATTCATTCAATATCCTTGACTTTAGGAAGTGAACTGAAATAGAATACTATCATTAGTTAGTATACTCCTAGTAGGCAGTAAATTAGGTAGTTAATTATCCCTGTTAATCATTAAATCAATTACATTCAGAAGCTATCTTTTACTCACTTTAATAAGTATAAATTAGACTGTACTAGGTATTAGTCTGATTGATTAGATTGTTCCCATCAAATATTTCTATGTTTCATATTATTAGAAGTAAGTACTTAGATATCTTAAGAGGTCTCTGACCATTAAGGTGAATTCAAATGGTATTAGTGGATCATTATCAGGCTAATTAGCAGGTTGTCATCAATCAATTATTTCTATGTTTAGGATAATTAGAAGCTCATAGCTTGCAATGTCTTCTTTCAACGACTTATCCTAGGTTCTAAACTGGTTTTAGTTGTTCAGTTTGTATCAGCTTATCTTTGCTAATAGGTATCGGATGTAAATTTTTCCATACTTTGAAGAGTGTAGCTATTTTAAGGCCGTATTGTACCTCAGGGAAAGCTAAAAAAATGCCTGTTTGGTCATTTCAGCATTAGAAATCAAACATCACAGTACGACTAAGCTTATTTGCTATAACTTTTTAGTATTTTTCTTGTAATAGGAAACCAGTCTAGACTTTTAGGTATTCCAAAGTAATGATGGTACGATATTATCATACCTCTGTTAATTATTTAAACGAATAATTAATTGGTAACAACTTTAGGAAAACAATTAGAATTTTACCGGCCTGCGGTAACAGATTACTTGCCTAGCTAGGACCCACATCACTTCATCATAATTTTATTTAGCGCCGTAACTTAATTATCCCTACCTTATTAGTCTGAATTAATAACTAACCATATATATATCCGCCTACCTATAGATTCCTACAACTTTCCTTACTTGAAAATGCCTATATTTTGTCGAACTAACAGTCCCTTTTTTGTGTACCTTGCAAACTAGGCCAAGCCTCATTTAATTTAAATTCGTGGTGTGTGGTGAGAGTCGCATTGCCCCTGAAAGCAACTAACTCCTAAATGTTCTATCAGTCGAGCCAGTATACTCAGTGTGTTATTTTCCTATCACTACACTGTATGTATGGAGGTAGACTCGAGATTGGACTGGGTCATACGTGTCTACCTCCAGCTAAATGGTGTCTGACCTATCTTCAACTTTCACTAGGGAGACAACTGTCTCTCCCCCATTACTCCGTCGAAGATAGTGTATTGTTTAGCGTAATGATGTAAAACGCCGATCTTATTAAATACAATCAAAGATCATCCAGACCGAAGTCTGTTGAAAGGTACATAGGTTTTTGTTGCCACCGTGATTCGTTTCCGCCGATGTACCCCAGAATACTTCATTCCGTTAACGGATTCGAGTTGCGATCGCAATAGTTTACTTTATTAATCACTTTCAATTTCACAAATCTTAATTAATATCGCAGCTCGAATATCACTTAGCGCACTATCAAAGCTCGGACACTATTTTTCCCGTATGAGTAGTACCGCACTCTTAAGTTGGACCGCACCGCCGATGTCCCAAAATTCAATGTCCGCTAATTTTCCCAAGCATCTTAACTTTCCCGCCACGCGCCTTCCCATTTTTCCGCGCGAGACCGCTTTTCTTCCCTCAACCAATCGCTAGCCGCTTCCCCGATGCCCCCCCGCCTTCGCGTCGCGCCACGTGGAGCTATCATCCGACCTCTCTTTCTGTCTTTTTCTCAACCTCTCGCTCGCTCATTGCCGCTTTCGCCGCGCAATTCTAAAATTTTTCCATAATCTAACCAAATCTCGTCAGATAGCCAATATTACATCTTTGAATATCTAAATGTAGCCTTCTATTAACAATTCCCTCTCAATAATCATCCACTTAAGCCAATAATCCTGTATTTTGTGAAATTATAAAAAGTTCCGTATTCCGACCATAGGTGGCGTCCGCCCGTAGGTGAACCACTTTGCCGACCCCAGAGCAGTCCCCGCGAAACTCAAAATAAAATACGGTCCTAGTCAACCTAGCAACCTTACGCGAAGCCCAAATAAATGACTTCCGCTAGACGCCGCCTATGTCGCAAGGGACGCGCAGAGCAGTCCCCGCGAAATTCAAAATAAAGAAGTCAAACTAGCAACCTTATGCGAAGCTTACGTAAATAACTTCCGCTAGACGCCGCCTATGTCGCAAGGGACGCGCAGAGCAGTCCCCGCGAAATTCAAACTAAAGATAAAGCGCTAGACCATTGACCATTATTCTGAACTAGTTTATTATTCCCTTTTTCATGCTTATTATATTAATGGTGCTACGCATTAATATTTATGTTAGTGCTACTCCCATGCATTCCTTACTAACGGACGGATACCATTCATTCTGTACCGTTACAGCCGCCCCCGATAGAATTTAAGCAGATAAAGTACCACTCTTATCTGCGGCGAATTATATCTAAACCCTGTACTTAATTAAGTACAAAATAGCACCTCCTTCCTTGCCAACCTCATTGTCATCCTAGCCCTCAAAGATATTCCTACTATTTATAGTTCCTCCCCAAATCCCTAATGACTCCTTCCTCCATTAGCTTTCTTATTGCAAAATAGCCCACACCCCTCATTCTATTCAACTGACACAAAATCATAATCGCATACCCAGTTCTCGTGTTCGAAACGAAATCCCAGTAAACTTAGTCTCGGTAAATATTTCCCAATAACTTAGACATCTACCATTTCTTTAATCATACACAACCTCCGAATAATGATTTGCCTTTTGTTTACCATCATAACAACAAATCATAATATAATATAAATCAATATAACAGTCTCTTGCTCTGTCTACTAACGCCCCCTAGCGGAAACTCTTCAACTCTATGACGATTCCGACGTAAAGTTTATAACATCTTCCGAACCATTCAATTATTCTATTCTTTAAATTTTTTTCCTAGAATAATTTCAAGTACATCTGTCATCATGGCCTTCTTTTAACTTACGTCTTTTCTTACAACTTGTTCCGCATCTAAATGTTGCAACCTAGGGATCGAACCTGGGATCTTTCGTGGGTGAAGCATCAACCACTTCGCCGTCATGGTCTTTTAGTTCCAACTAGGTTAATGAATAATAATTAATAATTTGAATTAAAACTTTCCTTCATACTTCAACGCTACCAATCTCATCTTAGCTTATATAATTACCTAAGATAACGAAACGTCGGAACAATTGTCTACCTCAGGCAGGGATCGAACCCGCGTCCTCCACAATTCCTAATTAGCTACTTCTTTTAACGGAAACCTATTTTCCTCTCCGCGGATAAGAAATCTTAACCAAACCCCCATATCAACCAAACCCAGTAGGCATACCATCATCGCCCAAGAGTTATAACTTTATTTTAGATGAGATACATCTAATGTCTAATCCTACAAATAACCGAGATAGAATACTAGACTCGCTTCCGTCCGGTACGCAGTGACACCCACTCACCGTGCATACAAATAGAGGTCTTAACGCCTTACAATAAGGTTGTCGATCGTAAATATTTAGGAAAAACTCATTCACTCTAAGGGGGTACGCATCTCGAAACACGAACTAGCTACCCCGTAGTTCAGATCTATTAGAAGTTTGTGTGCTATGTATATCCGTCTAACTGTCAATGTATGCGTCATCGATAAATACTTGTTAATACCCCGGTACGTGTTGGACATTGTATACTAATTGACAAGTACTGAGCTTATACGTATAAGCAAATACTTATGCCAAAACCTATCTAGTAACTATGTCTCATCCCTAGTTATTACTATGCACGAAAGACGACATTTAGTCTCATTTGCTAATATATAATACGTCAATATCCCCTTACTTTCCTATACCTTTGAAAAATATCATTTTCTTTTTAAATTAAACAGACTGGTAACTATCTTATCCGCCCCCACAACTCTACTTAACTTCCTACCTTTTATATAACTAATAACGATCAAATCGGTAAATAATAAGCCACTGAAGGTGACACTTAGCTTTAGTATTCATGGTAATTAATATCGTGAGTTCTTTCTCGTATTTACTGAATTCCAAACTGCGTGATTCAATAGTGCTAGTTTCTTTTTATTTATTTTTTATTAGATGTTTTTAATTTTATACTCGCACAAGACACATTATTAAGATGGTAATCTCCCGAATGTTTGTAACTCTAATTGGTTACTCATTATGCATTTTACTTTACTTTTCAGCCTTCCGTCCAGATGGTAAAATTCCCCAGCAACACGAGATCCCCTGACCACGCCAAAATGAAATGCCATCAATGGCCTCTGTTTCTGCAGCCTAAGACATTATCTCTCTATAGGTTAGTCAAGTATAATTGTCCTGATTTAGACTTCACAAGACGCCCCCAAAGGAACCACCTTACAGCAGAATTTCCGCAACTTTAAGAAAGGCTAGTTTAGGAAATGAAGCTAAATGGAAACCACTTAATTTTATTGTGTGCTGAGTAATTCCCACTTCTACAGCACAGTTCCGAAACTTCGATTCAATTACTTCACCAGGTAAATCAAAATAAACCCTACACGCTTAACTAAGTTCTATTTGTGCCCAGTGCGACTAAAAATATTCGAACACCCTAAACAAGCTACTTTTACTAATTTAACAGTGCCAATTAAGAATGCTCCCTTGTGTCATCTATAATTTTATTGTGTGCATAGACGACCAAAGACCTCGCTTTCAGCATGCCTTCTTCGTTGGACCCGCTTAGTTAAATACTCTAATCAAAATTCTAAAGTTACAATTGAAAATGTCAAAAGTTCGAATATTATGCAATAGAGAATTTCTCTAACATAGTTACTCCATCTCTTCGCACTATTTAGTCAGGCATATTGCAATTCAAGTATTTATTTTAATTTATAATGACCTATCTTCTCCACCCCTGTTCACATACTTTAGCCATCCCTATCCACAGCTGCGGTGAAGATAATTAGTTAATGAACAAAACATCCTATAAACACTCTATGTTGCTACCGCAATCACAAGAAATATTTACTAGGAGGATTATCTATCATACAGCTGACTATAACAAAATGAGTCCCCCTTATCTTTCTCCGTTCCTTCTCTAACGTAGAAGACAGCAACAGACAATTAATATTTAATTACTTATAATTTAGAACAACCCTAGGTAAAACGCTACCACAAAACTAGTATAGAACAGAATAATACTAACCGAAGTAAACTTTTGTATTCACACTTGCAAATAAAATATCTTTATCTTTCCGTGATGAATGATTTCGATAACACTATTTCATCAACTCAATGTCCCGGCCTACATATGTGAAAACTGTCAATTAATTAGTTTGTATAAAACAATCTAGATGCAACATGCAGTTCACATTAACTAACAATTTTAAGGTTGTGCCATAACTTCGACAATAACCTACCTTAGCACTAATTTTAATCATCTACAATTTCATCACGTACATATTAGATGCCAATAATCTAGATTATTTAAGAATTCTAGCAATTCATATTAATATATTAAATAACCAAAACAAGATAATCCCGCTGTGACAGTCTGCCCTGACCTTCCCACAAGTCAAAACCGCGTTTCGTTCGTCCTATCATTTCTAAACCTGTAGACATTTACTTTGTACTAAACAAATTCTTGAGTTAATAATTATTTGCCAATTGTTAAGCAAACTTATTTAATTTCATAATAACAATTTTAATATAGCAGTATTAGAATATTATTATAAATCCCGAACATCTTTATTTATTATAATCAACATTACCGGTTAAAGTATTTGAATGGCCTAGTGCGAACTAGGTTTCAGGTCGCACCTCGGGAAAATAAATTTACTATTGACTTTAAAATCTACTACTTATAAATTTATTATTTTCTTCTGACATACAAAGATAGGTTATGACTCTAGGTCGGGTTTAATAAACTTTGAACTATGCCTACCTCCACGATAACCTCGGTTAAATATATATATCCGCAAAACGAAATATGTCCAATACGGCCGATTTTACTAAATTTAAATTATGCTACTAGACAGTACGTGTCCTAAGAACGTCACACATCCGAAACCCATTTCAGTTCTAATGTTTTTACCCATCTAAATTAAAATTTGTACCTGTCGACGCGAGACAACATCTAAATAATTACCTTGTATGATTCGAATTGTGATAGTTGATTTTGTTTTGTAATCTCGATAACGCAATACCAGGGATTTACTTGTTAAGCGGTAAGAGATTTATTCTCAGCTCGCAATATCAGTCGCTTTATTTCCGGCTTGAATGTTTCTGCGGACTATGAGTTTAAAATTATCCTACAACTTAAAATTATGGTATATAAAATCGATCACTGTTTTATAAGTAGCTGGTGTTAACTTTTAAAATAATAAAACGAGTTAACTATTGATTATGACGTGACATCCGCCCGCAACTCGCCTTTATAATTGATGTGATAACATACGCTATTGTTATCCCTATAGCATAACAGTGCTATAACTCGTTAATTTTGCAGTTAAATCTCGACTTCAAGCCAGTCAACTATATATATTTTTTTATTTTTTTTACTTTTTTTTTTTTTCAACATCTTAATCGTTCAACGGAGATAGACAATTGTGAAAGGTACCCTTCTTAATAGGCTAATCCAACCCAGTGAATTTAATGATTTATCTATCTCTACCTATCCTAACTAATTAGTCATGTAGTAAGGTCTTTTCTTTTCACCGCTCTCCCGACTTAGATATTTCTAGGTAACTCACAACTGATAATATTAGTTAAGTAGGTATAGTAAGCTACGCCCAGCGAGCTTTACTTCTGCGTACGTTAACCTCATCTTAAGCTAATAATTATCCTTTATAAATCTTCATAATTAACTATTTATCACGATTTCAACTATACGGTAAGAAGCAATGATTACCGGTAACGACTACTTACAACGCTGCAAGAGTATTTCAATTATACATATTATTATTAGACAGCACCCTTTTACCATCATCCAAAATAAAATCTTTTATTGGTAACCCAACGCCATCTAGCCTCGCTAATAGGTAACCTCCCCACAATAGAGTAGATATTAGATAGTTGTTTCCAGACGGTAACGACTTTTATCGCCTACTAGACGTATTTATCCGTTTACATTATGCATCCCAAACTACGTTGCTTTTAAACCAAAATTCCTACTAGCAATGAATAGTCATATGATTCTATCCCCTACATGACATCCCTGCTACTTGTTATTACTTATAATCGCGATTCCTCATCAACGCGTGTATTTTGAACCGTAATACTATTTTATGTTACTTTTCCTAGGATTTTAGCGAACTAACAAAATGAAGCGGCATTTCCCATGTCATTGCATTCTAATCTACTACGTGATAAGTATTAGGAAAATCTCTTTCAATGTAAAAATCGCAGGTATTAAAAATAAAAGGTATGGAAAATAACAGGTGATTCCACTTGCTATAACAAAATCACATGATTACGCGTTAAGGAAGTTTCCTCTCCGATTGGTTTTATGACGTCATGTTTTTTATTCATTCCTAATTCTAGATTGTTTATGGTCTCGCTAAATCATTTGTCTCTATGGTCCAACCATAGACAAAGAACGTTATAGTCCTTGACTAGCCTAAACTACTCTATGGATTTCAGATGTGAGACTCAAGTACACTATTATAATTTTTTTTTTTTCTAACATAACCAACAAAATAAATTATAATACGTGGAATAGCACATCAACTAAAAACCGCAATCGCTCAACGATTATTAGTCAAAATATAATTATTATTAGTTTTATATTATGCTGTTAGCGTCATAACTTTATAATATTGTACAGCATATCGCCGTCCTATAATATAAATTGAATCCAGCAATAATTAAGTTGGTTACCTCTGTCCAATCTCGCCCCCTAGCCTTCCCATCCGACAGCAATAATAATTAAACCGCCCCCTATTCTACAAATCTTTCTAAATCAATAAATGTCGAACTATGTCACCCTATCGACTTTTTACGATCCTAAAAATAACTCAACACAAGGCTGTATGAACCAGTTGCCTATGCCTATATGAAATCTATCACCAGGAATAAAAACAAAACTACAGTTACCATAGCTCCTAACGTCAACAACAAAAATTGGATACCTGGTTTCAGTATTCAAGGAAACAATTACTAAAGGTTTCAGTATTCACAGATAACTCAACAATTTTAAAATTTAATACTCCAGACCCCCGGATAATAACTATATCTATGTACTTCGTGCACTTATGATACTTTGGGAAAACAACAACGTCTAACAGCCGCACGGTACCTGATGCTGGCGAAATCCACCATTAAGGAAGGAAAAGATAATAACTGAAAGGTATTGTATTTCAAATAATACTCATTACATTATTGTTTTATAGTTTTATCTCCTTTGACCTTTAACCTAACCTGAGAATCTTTTTGTTACAGATTTCGTACAACAAAATTTAGCTCCAGCTCTCATTGCGACTGTCTACAATATTGGTCGAACCCGTAATACAATGTGTATGAATCAACTTTAGAAGATAACAACGTTTATTGTGAAAAGTGTCAAATTATAATTCACCCACTATCAAGAGCCCGTAATACAAAGTATATGAATCAACTTTAGAAGATAACAACGTTTATTGTGAAAAGTGTCAAATTATAATTCACCCACTATCAAGAGCCCGTAATACAAAGTGTATGAATCAACTTTAGAAGATAACAACGTTTATTGTGAAAAGTGTCAAATTATAATTCTTCAATATCTCTGAATTAATTAATCTTCATTGAATTATTCCCTATTAAGCCAATTCTAAACTCACGCATCGCAACACGACAACAATTTGTGGGAAAAAATCCCACTTCTAAATTAAAGTATTACCGCTTGACTGAAATCCAATACAACTATATTAATGATAATTTTTAACTTAACTTTCTGATCCTGGTCATGGCTTACCAATTTGTAACCTCCCCCCCCCTTTTATTAATTGCTACACCTAAATCTAAACCTAAATCTAATGCCTTTCACACCTATATGCCTAGCTAGCTTATAATACATACACACATCCTCACCGCTTTACCTTAACTTAAATTATTATCTAATTCTTAAAACTAATTAACCTAATTTATCTACAATCTAATGGTTGTGTCTGGAGTTTTGTAGAGTGTGTAGCGTTTGTATGAAGATGGAACCTTAGCATAGCTTAATTCTATTTGCAGTGAATTTCAGTCAAGCAATGTAATATTATAATAACTACTATTTTTGGCCAGATCGTCTAGTGAACCCTCCGTTGTTAACCGCATTTAAGTAACTCAAGTTCTTTCGTGAAAGTTTAGTAATTGGCTTATCCCTGTGTTAAATTATTTTCTCCTGACCTAATTACCTACCAGTCTATAAATCCTAACATAAATATGTGTAGCCTAGCAATGACTCCGTCTGAACTGTGACCTAAATCCTTCACTGCAGCTGCGGGGAAGATTTGTAACCACTCAAAGGTAATCAGATGATAGCTTAGCTTGTAGGTATTATTATTTATTATCAGTAGCATGATACATAAGAAGCCTGGTGCAATTTATATAAGGGTTTAGTGGGATTATAAAAGTCTTGTGGAAGTATAAAAGTCTTGTGGAAATATAAGAGTCTTGTGGAAGTTTAAAAGTCTTGTGGAAATATAAGAGTCTTGTGGAAGTTTAAAAGTCTTGTGGAAATATAAGAGTTTTGTGGAAGTTTATGAGCTCCAACCGCCGCTCCATAGCGTGCCATTACATCTCATTGTTTAATTATGGCCCCGTCCACTTTGGCTTTAACATTAATTATTAGCTTGTAGCTTTAATTCTTTCAAACTGAGAATTTACATCTCCTCTCAAAATCTAATTTCATTTTCCATTATGAACTATGTGATAGCAATTTAAATTCTTATTATTCCACATAAATCAATAGAGTTTATCTCAAGGCTTGCTATCATCCAAATATCCTTTTCACATTAAGAACTTAATTATTCAATGCAATAACTTATATTCAGTTCCGTAAAGGGTGGATAATTTAATCAAACGCCACTTCAGGCGGTGGCTAAAGTAGAATGCTATTAATACAGGTAAAATTACTTTTATTTACTCCTAGTATTTATTATACAGGTCTTATAAAGTTCCAATATAACTACATTGGATTGGCTGCATTGGCAGATTATCACATCTTAAGTTTATTAAAGGATGTTTAATTCATTCAATATCCTTGACTTTAGGAAGTGAACTGAAATAGAATACTATCATTAGTTAGTATACTCCTAGTAGGCAGTAAATTAGGTAGTTAATTATCCCTGTTAATCATTAAATCAATTACATTCAGAAGCTATCTTTTACTCACTTTAATAAGTATAAATTAGACTGTACTAGGTATTAGTCTGATTGATTAGATTGTTCCCATCAAATATTTCTATGTTTCATATTATTAGAAGTAAGTACTTACATATCTTAAGAGGTCTCTGACCATTAAGGTGAATTCAAATGGTATTAGTGGATCATTATCAGGCTAATTAGCAGGTTGTCATCAATCAATTATTTCTATGTTTAGGATAATTAGAAGCTCATAGCTTGCAATGTCTTCTTTCAACGACTTATCCTAGGTTCTAAACTGGTTTTAGTTGTTCAGTTTGTATCAGCTTATCTTTGCTAATAGGTATCGGATGTAAATTTTTCCATACTTTGAAGAGTGTAGCTATTTTAAGGCCGTATTGTACCTCAGGGAAAGCTAAAAAAATGCCTGTTTGGTCATTTCAGCATTAGAAATCAAACATCACAGTACGACTAAGCTTATTTGCTATAACTTTTTAGTATTTTTCTTGTAATAGGAAACCAGTCTAGACTTTTAGGTATTCCAAAGTAATGATGGTACGATATTATCATACCTCTGTTAATTATTTAAACGAATAATTAATTGGTAACAACTTTAGGAAAACAATTAGAATTTTACCGGCCTGCGGTAACAGATTACTTGCCTAGCTAGGACCCACATCACTTCATCATAATTTTATTTAGCGCCGTAACTTAATTATCCCTACCTTATTAGTCTGAATTAATAACTAACCATATATATATCCGCCTACCTATAGATTCCTACAACTTTCCTTACTTGAAAATGCCTATATTTTGTCGAACTAACAGTCCCTTTTTTGTGTACCTTGCAAACTAGGCCAAGCCTCATTTAATTTAAATTCGTGGTGTGTGGTGAGAGTCGCATTGCCCCTGAAAGCAACTAACTCCTAAATGTTCTATCAGTCGAGCCAGTATACTCAGTGTGTTATTTTCCTATCACTACACTGTATGTATGGAGGTAGACTCGAGATTGGACTGGGTCATACGTGTCTACCTCCAGCTAAATGGTGTCTGACCTATCTTCAACTTTCACTAGGGAGACAACTGTCTCTCCCCCATTACTCCGTCGAAGATGGTGTATTGTTTAGCGTAATGATGTAAAACGCCGATCTTATTAAATACAATCAAAGATCATCCAGACCGAAGTCTGTTGAAAGGTACATAGGTTTTTGTTGCCACCGTGATTCGTTTCCGCCGATGTACCCCAGAATACTTCATTCCGTTAACGGATTCGAGTTGCGATCGCAATAGTTTACTTTATTAATCACTTTCAATTTCACAAATCTTAATTAATATCGCAGCTCGAATATCACTTAGCGCACTATCAAAGCTCGGACACTATTTTTCCCGTATGAGTAGTACCGCACTCTTAAGTTGGACCGCACCGCCGATGTCCCAAAATTCAATGTCCGCTAATTTTCCCAAGCATCTTAACTTTCCCGCCACGCGCCTTCCCATTTTTCCGCGCGAGACCGCTTTTCTTCCCTCAACCAATCGCTAGCCGCTTCCCCGATGCCCCCCCGCCTTCGCGTCGCGCCACGTGGAGCTATCATCCGACCTCTCTTTCTGTCTTTTTCTCAACCTCTCGCTCGCTCATTGCCGCTTTCGCCGCGCAATTCTAAAATTTTTCCATAATCTAACCAAATCTCGTCAGATAGCCAATATTACATCTTTGAATATCTAAATGTAGCCTTCTATTAACAATTCCCTCTCAATAATCATCCACTTAAGCCAATAATCCTGTATTTTGTGAAATTATAAAAAGTTCCGTATTCCGACCATAGGTGGCGTCCGCCCGTAGGTGAACCACTTTGCCGACCCCAGAGCAGTCCCCGCGAAACTCAAAATAAAATACGGTCCTAGTCAACCTAGCAACCTTACGCGAAGCCCAAATAAATGACTTCCGCTAGACGCCGCCTATGTCGCAAGGGACGCGCAGAGCAGTCCCCGCGAAATTCAAAATAAAGAAGTCAAACTAGCAACCTTATGCGAAGCTTACGTAAATAACTTCCGCTAGACGCCGCCTATGTCGCAAGGGACGCGCAGAGCAGTCCCCGCGAAATTCAAACTAAAGATAAAGCGCTAGACCATTGACCATTATTCTGAACTAGTTTATTATTCCCTTTTTCATGCTTATTATATTAATGGTGCTACGCATTAATATTTATGTTAGTGCTACTCCCATGCATTCCTTACTAACGGACGGATACCATTCATTCTGTACCGTTACAGCCGCCCCCGATAGAATTTAAGCAGATAAAGTACCACTCTTATCTGCGGCGAATTATATCTAAACCCTGTACTTAATTAAGTACAAAATAGCACCTCCTTCCTTGCCAACCTCATTGTCATCCTAGCCCTCAAAGATATTCCTACTATTTATAGTTCCTCCCCAAATCCCTAATGACTCCTTCCTCCATTAGCTTTCTTATTGCAAAATAGCCCACACCCCTCATTCTATTCAACTGACACAAAATCATAATCGCATACCCAGTTCTCGTGTTCGAAACGAAATCCCAGTAAACTTAGTCTCGGTAAATATTTCCCAATAACTTAGACATCTACCATTTCTTTAATCATACACAACCTCCGAATAATGATTTGCCTTTTGTTTACCATCATAACAACAAATCATAATATAATATAAATCAATATAACAGTCTCTTGCTCTGTCTACTAACGCCCCCTAGCGGAAACTCTTCAACTCTATGACGATTCCGACGTAAAGTTTATAACATCTTCCGAACCATTCAATTATTCTATTCTTTAAATTTTTTTCCTAGAATAATTTCAAGTACATCTGTCATCATGGCCTTCTTTTAACTTACGTCTTTTCTTACAACTTGTTCCGCATCTAAATGTTGCAACCTAGGGATCGAACCTGGGATCTTTCGTGGGTGAAGCATCAACCACTTCGCCGTCATGGTCTTTTAGTTCCAACTAGGTTAATGAATAATAATTAATAATTTGAATTAAAACTTTCCTTCATACTTCAACGCTACCAATCTCATCTTAGCTTATATAATTACCTAAGATAACGAAACGTCGGAACAATTGTCTACCTCAGGCAGGGATCGAACCCGCGTCCTCCACAATTCCTAATTAGCTACTTCTTTTAACGGAAACCTATTTTCCTCTCCGCGGATAAGAAATCTTAACCAAACCCCCATATCAACCAAACCCAGTAGGCATACCATCATCGCCCAAGAGTTATAACTTTATTTTAGATGAGATACATCTAATGTCTAATCCTACAAATAACCGAGATAGAATACTAGACTCGCTTCCGTCCGGTACGCAGTGACACCCACTCACCGTGCATACAAATAGAGGTCTTAACGCCTTACAATAAGGTTGTCGATCGTAAATATTTAGGAAAAACTCATTCACTCTAAGGGGGTACGCATCTCGAAACACGAACTAGCTACCCCGTAGTTCAGATCTATTAGAAGTTTGTGTGCTATGTATATCCGTCTAACTGTCAATGTATGCGTCATCGATAAATACTTGTTAATACCCCGGTACGTGTTGGACATTGTATACTAATTGACAAGTACTGAGCTTATACGTATAAGCAAATACTTATGCCAAAACCTATCTAGTAACTATGTCTCATCCCTAGTTATTACTATGCACGAAAGACGACATTTAGTCTCATTTGCTAATATATAATACGTCAATATCCCCTTACTTTCCTATACCTTTGAAAAATATCATTTTCTTTTTAAATTAAACAGACTGGTAACTATCTTATCCGCCCCCACAACTCTACTTAACTTCCTACCTTTTATATAACTAATAACGATCAAATCGGTAAATAATAAGCCACTGAAGGTGACACTTAGCTTTAGTATTCATGGTAATTAATATCGTGAGTTCTTTCTCGTATTTACTGAATTCCAAACTGCGTGATTCAATAGTGCTAGTTTCTTTTTATTTATTTTTTATTAGATGTTTTTAATTTTATACTCGCACAAGACACATTATTAAGATGGTAATCTCCCGAATGTTTGTAACTCTAATTGGTTACTCATTATGCATTTTACTTTACTTTTCAGCCTTCCGTCCAGATGGTAAAATTCCCCAGCAACACGAGATCCCCTGACCACGCCAAAATGAAATGCCATCAATGGCCTCTGTTTCTGCAGCCTAAGACATTATCTCTCTATAGGTTAGTCAAGTATAATTGTCCTGATTTAGACTTCACAAGACGCCCCCAAAGGAACCACCTTACAGCAGAATTTCCGCAACTTTAAGAAAGGCTAGTTTAGGAAATGAAGCTAAATGGAAACCACTTAATTTTATTGTGTGCTGAGTAATTCCCACTTCTACAGCACAGTTCCGAAACTTCGATTCAATTACTTCACCAGGTAAATCAAAATAAACCCTACACGCTTAACTAAGTTCTATTTGTGCCCAGTGCGACTAAAAATATTCGAACACCCTAAACAAGCTACTTTTACTAATTTAACAGTGCCAATTAAGAATGCTCCCTTGTGTCATCTATAATTTTATTGTGTGCATAGACGACCAAAGACCTCGCTTTCAGCATGCCTTCTTCGTTGGACCCGCTTAGTTAAATACTCTAATCAAAATTCTAAAGTTACAATTGAAAATGTCAAAAGTTCGAATATTATGCAATAGAGAATTTCTCTAACATAGTTACTCCATCTCTTCGCACTATTTAGTCAGGCATATTGCAATTCAAGTATTTATTTTAATTTATAATGACCTATCTTCTCCACCCCTGTTCACATACTTTAGCCATCCCTATCCACAGCTGCGGTGAAGATAATTAGTTAATGAACAAAACATCCTATAAACACTCTATGTTGCTACCGCAATCACAAGAAATATTTACTAGGAGGATTATCTATCATACAGCTGACTATAACAAAATGAGTCCCCCTTATCTTTCTCCGTTCCTTCTCTAACGTAGAAGACAGCAACAGACAATTAATATTTAATTACTTATAATTTAGAACAACCCTAGGTAAAACGCTACCACAAAACTAGTATAGAACAGAATAATACTAACCGAAGTAAACTTTTGTATTCACACTTGCAAATAAAATATCTTTATCTTTCCGTGATGAATGATTTCGATAACACTATTTCATCAACTCAATGTCCCGGCCTACATATGTGAAAACTGTCAATTAATTAGTTTGTATAAAACAATCTAGATGCAACATGCAGTTCACATTAACTAACAATTTTAAGGTTGTGCCATAACTTCGACAATAACCTACCTTAGCACTAATTTTAATCATCTACAATTTCATCACGTACATATTAGATGCCAATAATCTAGATTATTTAAGAATTCTAGCAATTCATATTAATATATTAAATAACCAAAACAAGATAATCCCGCTGTGACAGTCTGCCCTGACCTTCCCACAAGTCAAAACCGCGTTTCGTTCGTCCTATCATTTCTAAACCTGTAGACATTTACTTTGTACTAAACAAATTCTTGAGTTAATAATTATTTGCCAATTGTTAAGCAAACTTATTTAATTTCATAATAACAATTTTAATATAGCAGTATTAGAATATTATTATAAATCCCGAACATCTTTATTTATTATAATCAACATTACCGGTTAAAGTATTTGAATGGCCTAGTGCGAACTAGGTTTCAGGTCGCACCTCGGGAAAATAAATTTACTATTGACTTTAAAATCTACTACTTATAAATTTATTATTTTCTTCTGACATACAAAGATAGGTTATGACTCTAGGTCGGGTTTAATAAACTTTGAACTATGCCTACCTCCACGATAACCTCGGTTAAATATATATATCCGCAAAACGAAATATGTCCAATACGGCCGATTTTACTAAATTTAAATTATGCTACTAGACAGTACGTGTCCTAAGAACGTCACACATCCGAAACCCATTTCAGTTCTAATGTTTTTACCCATCTAAATTAAAATTTGTACCTGTCGACGCGAGACAACATCTAAATAATTACCTTGTATGATTCGAATTGTGATAGTTGATTTTGTTTTGTAATCTCGATAACGCAATACCAGGGATTTACTTGTTAAGCGGTAAGAGATTTATTCTCAGCTCGCAATATCAGTCGCTTTATTTCCGGCTTGAATGTTTCTGCGGACTATGAGTTTAAAATTATCCTACAACTTAAAATTATGGTATATAAAATCGATCACTGTTTTATAAGTAGCTGGTGTTAACTTTTAAAATAATAAAACGAGTTAACTATTGATTATGACGTGACATCCGCCCGCAACTCGCCTTTATAATTGATGTGATAACATACGCTATTGTTATCCCTATAGCATAACAGTGCTATAACTCGTTAATTTTGCAGTTAAATCTCGACTTCAAGCCAGTCAACTATATATATTTTTTTATTTTTTTTACTTTTTTTTTTTTTCAACATCTTAATCGTTCAACGGAGATAGACAATTGTGAAAGGTACCCTTCTTAATAGGCTAATCCAACCCAGTGAATTTAATGATTTATCTATCTCTACCTATCCTAACTAATTAGTCATGTAGTAAGGTCTTTTCTTTTCACCGCTCTCCCGACTTAGATATTTCTAGGTAACTCACAACTGATAATATTAGTTAAGTAGGTATAGTAAGCTACGCCCAGCGAGCTTTACTTCTGCGTACGTTAACCTCATCTTAAGCTAATAATTATCCTTTATAAATCTTCATAATTAACTATTTATCACGATTTCAACTATACGGTAAGAAGCAATGATTACCGGTAACGACTACTTACAACGCTGCAAGAGTATTTCAATTATACATATTATTATTAGACAGCACCCTTTTACCATCATCCAAAATAAAATCTTTTATTGGTAACCCAACGCCATCTAGCCTCGCTAATAGGTAACCTCCCCACAATAGAGTAGATATTAGATAGTTGTTTCCAGACGGTAACGACTTTTATCGCCTACTAGACGTATTTATCCGTTTACATTATGCATCCCAAACTACGTTGCTTTTAAACCAAAATTCCTACTAGCAATGAATAGTCATATGATTCTATCCCCTACATGACATCCCTGCTACTTGTTATTACTTATAATCGCGATTCCTCATCAACGCGTGTATTTTGAACCGTAATACTATTTTATGTTACTTTTCCTAGGATTTTAGCGAACTAACAAAATGAAGCGGCATTTCCCATGTCATTGCATTCTAATCTACTACGTGATAAGTATTAGGAAAATCTCTTTCAATGTAAAAATCGCAGGTATTAAAAATAAAAGGTATGGAAAATAACAGGTGATTCCACTTGCTATAACAAAATCACATGATTACGCGTTAAGGAAGTTTCCTCTCCGATTGGTTTTATGACGTCATGTTTTTTATTCATTCCTAATTCTAGATTGTTTATGGTCTCGCTAAATCATTTGTCTCTATGGTCCAACCATAGACAAAGAACGTTATAGTCCTTGACTAGCCTAAACTACTCTATGGATTTCAGATGTGAGACTCAAGTACACTATTATAATTTTTTTTTTTTCTAACATAACCAACAAAATAAATTATAATACGTGGAATAGCACATCAACTAAAAACCGCAATCGCTCAACGATTATTAGTCAAAATATAATTATTATTAGTTTTATATTATGCTGTTAGCGTCATAACTTTATAATATTGTACAGCATATCGCCGTCCTATAATATAAATTGAATCCAGCAATAATTAAGTTGGTTACCTCTGTCCAATCTCGCCCCCTAGCCTTCCCATCCGACAGCAATAATAATTAAACCGCCCCCTATTCTACAAATCTTTCTAAATCAATAAATGTCGAACTATGTCACCCTATCGACTTTTTACGATCCTAAAAATAACTCAACACAAGGCTGTATGAACCAGTTGCCTATGCCTATATGAAATCTATCACCAGGAATAAAAACAAAACTACAGTTACCATAGCTCCTAACGTCAACAACAAAAATTGGATACCTGGTTTCAGTATTCAAGGAAACAATTACTAAAGGTTTCAGTATTCACAGATAACTCAACAATTTTAAAATTTAATACTCCAGACCCCCGGATAATAACTATATCTATGTACTTCGTGCACTTATGATACTTTGGGAAAACAACAACGTCTAACAGCCGCACGGTACCTGATGCTGGCGAAATCCACCATTAAGGAAGGAAAAGATAATAACTGAAAGGTATTGTATTTCAAATAATACTCATTACATTATTGTTTTATAGTTTTATCTCCTTTGACCTTTAACCTAACCTGAGAATCTTTTTGTTACAGATTTCGTACAACAAAATTTAGCTCCAGCTCTCATTGCGACTGTCTACAATATTGGTCGAACCCGTAATACAATGTGTATGAATCAACTTTAGAAGATAACAACGTTTATTGTGAAAAGTGTCAAATTATAATTCACCCACTATCAAGAGCCCGTAATACAAAGTATATGAATCAACTTTAGAAGATAACAACGTTTATTGTGAAAAGTGTCAAATTATAATTCACCCACTATCAAGAGCCCGTAATACAAAGTGTATGAATCAACTTTAGAAGATAACAACGTTTATTGTGAAAAGTGTCAAATTATAATTCTTCAATATCTCTGAATTAATTAATCTTCATTGAATTATTCCCTATTAAGCCAATTCTAAACTCACGCATCGCAACACGACAACAATTTGTGGGAAAAAATCCCACTTCTAAATTAAAGTATTACCGCTTGACTGAAATCCAATACAACTATATTAATGATAATTTTTAACTTAACTTTCTGATCCTGGTCATGGCTTACCAATTTGTAACCTCCCCCCCCCTTTTATTAATTGCTACACCTAAATCTAAACCTAAATCTAATGCCTTTCACACCTATATGCCTAGCTAGCTTATAATACATACACACATCCTCACCGCTTTACCTTAACTTAAATTATTATCTAATTCTTAAAACTAATTAACCTAATTTATCTACAATCTAATGGTTGTGTCTGGAGTTTTGTAGAGTGTGTAGCGTTTGTATGAAGATGGAACCTTAGCATAGCTTAATTCTATTTGCAGTGAATTTCAGTCAAGCAATGTAATATTATAATAACTACTATTTTTGGCCAGATCGTCTAGTGAACCCTCCGTTGTTAACCGCATTTAAGTAACTCAAGTTCTTTCGTGAAAGTTTAGTAATTGGCTTATCCCTGTGTTAAATTATTTTCTCCTGACCTAATTACCTACCAGTCTATAAATCCTAACATAAATATGTGTAGCCTAGCAATGACTCCGTCTGAACTGTGACCTAAATCCTTCACTGCAGCTGCGGGGAAGATTTGTAACCACTCAAAGGTAATCAGATGATAGCTTAGCTTGTAGGTATTATTATTTATTATCAGTAGCATGATACATAAGAAGCCTGGTGCAATTTATATAAGGGTTTAGTGGGATTATAAAAGTCTTGTGGAAGTATAAAAGTCTTGTGGAAATATAAGAGTCTTGTGGAAGTTTAAAAGTCTTGTGGAAATATAAGAGTCTTGTGGAAGTTTAAAAGTCTTGTGGAAATATAAGAGTCTTGTGGAAGTTTATGAGCTCCAACCGCCGCTCCATAGCGTGCCATTACATCTCATTGTTTAATTATGGCCCCGTCCACTTTGGCTTTAACATTAATTATTAGCTTGTAGCTTTAATTCTTTCAAACTGAGAATTTACATCTCCTCTCAAAATCTAATTTCATTTTCCATTATGAACTATGTGATAGCAATTTAAATTCTTATTATTCCACATAAATCAATAGAGTTTATCTCAAGGCTTGCTATCATCCAAATATCCTTTTCACATTAAGAACTTAATTATTCAATGCAATAACTTATATTCAGTTCCGTAAAGGGTGGATAATTTAATCAAACGCCACTTCAGGCGGTGGCTAAAGTAGAATGCTATTAATACAGGTAAAATTACTTTTATTTACTCCTAGTATTTATTATACAGGTCTTATAAAGTTCCAATATAACTACATTGGATTGGCTGCATTGGCAGATTATCACATCTTAAGTTTATTAAAGGATGTTTAATTCATTCAATATCCTTGACTTTAGGAAGTGAACTGAAATAGAATACTATCATTAGTTAGTATACTCCTAGTAGGCAGTAAATTAGGTAGTTAATTATCCCTGTTAATCATTAAATCAATTACATTCAGAAGCTATCTTTTACTCACTTTAATAAGTATAAATTAGACTGTACTAGGTATTAGTCTGATTGATTAGATTGTTCCCATCAAATATTTCTATGTTTCATATTATTAGAAGTAAGTACTTACATATCTTAAGAGGTCTCTGACCATTAAGGTGAATTCAAATGGTATTAGTGGATCATTATCAGGCTAATTAGCAGGTTGTCATCAATCAATTATTTCTATGTTTAGGATAATTAGAAGCTCATAGCTTGCAATGTCTTCTTTCAACGACTTATCCTAGGTTCTAAACTGGTTTTAGTTGTTCAGTTTGTATCAGCTTATCTTTGCTAATAGGTATCGGATGTAAATTTTTCCATACTTTGAAGAGTGTAGCTATTTTAAGGCCGTATTGTACCTCAGGGAAAGCTAAAAAAATGCCTGTTTGGTCATTTCAGCATTAGAAATCAAACATCACAGTACGACTAAGCTTATTTGCTATAACTTTTTAGTATTTTTCTTGTAATAGGAAACCAGTCTAGACTTTTAGGTATTCCAAAGTAATGATGGTACGATATTATCATACCTCTGTTAATTATTTAAACGAATAATTAATTGGTAACAACTTTAGGAAAACAATTAGAATTTTACCGGCCTGCGGTAACAGATTACTTGCCTAGCTAGGACCCACATCACTTCATCATAATTTTATTTAGCGCCGTAACTTAATTATCCCTACCTTATTAGTCTGAATTAATAACTAACCATATATATATCCGCCTACCTATAGATTCCTACAACTTTCCTTACTTGAAAATGCCTATATTTTGTCGAACTAACAGTCCCTTTTTTGTGTACCTTGCAAACTAGGCCAAGCCTCATTTAATTTAAATTCGTGGTGTGTGGTGAGAGTCGCATTGCCCCTGAAAGCAACTAACTCCTAAATGTTCTATCAGTCGAGCCAGTATACTCAGTGTGTTATTTTCCTATCACTACACTGTATGTATGGAGGTAGACTCGAGATTGGACTGGGTCATACGTGTCTACCTCCAGCTAAATGGTGTCTGACCTATCTTCAACTTTCACTAGGGAGACAACTGTCTCTCCCCCATTACTCCGTCGAAGATGGTGTATTGTTTAGCGTAATGATGTAAAACGCCGATCTTATTAAATACAATCAAAGATCATCCAGACCGAAGTCTGTTGAAAGGTACATAGGTTTTTGTTGCCACCGTGATTCGTTTCCGCCGATGTACCCCAGAATACTTCATTCCGTTAACGGATTCGAGTTGCGATCGCAATAGTTTACTTTATTAATCACTTTCAATTTCACAAATCTTAATTAATATCGCAGCTCGAATATCACTTAGCGCACTATCAAAGCTCGGACACTATTTTTCCCGTATGAGTAGTACCGCACTCTTAAGTTGGACCGCACCGCCGATGTCCCAAAATTCAATGTCCGCTAATTTTCCCAAGCATCTTAACTTTCCCGCCACGCGCCTTCCCATTTTTCCGCGCGAGACCGCTTTTCTTCCCTCAACCAATCGCTAGCCGCTTCCCCGATGCCCCCCCGCCTTCGCGTCGCGCCACGTGGAGCTATCATCCGACCTCTCTTTCTGTCTTTTTCTCAACCTCTCGCTCGCTCATTGCCGCTTTCGCCGCGCAATTCTAAAATTTTTCCATAATCTAACCAAATCTCGTCAGATAGCCAATATTACATCTTTGAATATCTAAATGTAGCCTTCTATTAACAATTCCCTCTCAATAATCATCCACTTAAGCCAATAATCCTGTATTTTGTGAAATTATAAAAAGTTCCGTATTCCGACCATAGGTGGCGTCCGCCCGTAGGTGAACCACTTTGCCGACCCCAGAGCAGTCCCCGCGAAACTCAAAATAAAATACGGTCCTAGTCAACCTAGCAACCTTACGCGAAGCCCAAATAAATGACTTCCGCTAGACGCCGCCTATGTCGCAAGGGACGCGCAGAGCAGTCCCCGCGAAATTCAAAATAAAGAAGTCAAACTAGCAACCTTATGCGAAGCTTACGTAAATAACTTCCGCTAGACGCCGCCTATGTCGCAAGGGACGCGCAGAGCAGTCCCCGCGAAATTCAAACTAAAGATAAAGCGCTAGACCATTGACCATTATTCTGAACTAGTTTATTATTCCCTTTTTCATGCTTATTATATTAATGGTGCTACGCATTAATATTTATGTTAGTGCTACTCCCATGCATTCCTTACTAACGGACGGATACCATTCATTCTGTACCGTTACATTCTGTACGTAGTACTATTATTTAATCTGTGACTGGAGCTTCAAGCTGCATTACTAGGTGCCAGGCTTGCAAATACAATTACGCGTGAACACAAACTAAAAACAAATAACAGATGTTTTTGGTGCGATTCTACGACTGTGTTACAGTGGATAAATAACGACGCGCGCAAATATAAGACGTTTCTTGCAAACCGGTTGGTGCCTTACTAAGTTAAATATCGCTGATACTGGTACGCGGGAAGTTTATGATGCCACAGTGTTCAGAAATGAATGGTTCAAAGGTCCATCGTTTCTACATAACGACGAAGCTTTATGGCCGTGTCGTTACGTCAATTATAAAAATGACGACAATTCGGAACGCGTAAGTTCCATTCAACAAGATTTAACTAATTTATCTGTTCCCGATGTGACTAGGTTCTCTTCCTGGTTGAGGTTACGGAAAGTAATGGCCACTGTTTTAAAATTTATCAATTGTTGCAAAAGGGTTACCTCGGTGAGCACGTTGACCGTAATGGAACTAGCTGAACGCTTGCTAATGAAACAAGTACAGATGGACAGCTTCGCCGCCGAGATAGCTGCAATTAAAAAAGGAAAGTGTATTGAACGCAGTAGTCGGCTACTTACCTTATCACCATTCCTCGACGACCAGGGCTTACTACGTTGTGGCAGCCGCATCAACGCTGCAACCGGGATCTCACCTGAAATTAAAAACCCAACTATTTTAGATGGAAAACACCACGTCGCTCGCTTAACAGTGAAACACTACATCGAAAAAGCTGCACACGGGTACCAAGAGCTGATCGTAAACAACCTGAAACAAAAATATTGGTTATTAAAAATGAGACCGACGATTAAATACGTGGCTTCAAGATGCATGCTATGCAGAATAAGGAAAGCAAAACCAAAGGTACCCAGAATGGGTGACTTACCTGCAGCGCGCATGGCACATCATCAGCGGCCCTTTACTCATTGCGGGATTGATCTGTTTGGTCCGATGAGCGTAACGGTTGGACGACGCCACCTAAAAAGATACGGAGTGATCTTTACTTGTCTCACTGTACGTGCTATATATTTGGAGATTGTGCACTCCATTAGCACCGATTCAATGATCATGGCACTCCGTCGTATGGCGGCAAGACGTGGTTGGCCGCGACATTTGATGTCTGATAATGGAACCAACCTGAGGGGTGCTGATAATGAGCTCAAACGTTCTATAAAAGAACTGAACGAAGAAGCACTTCGAATAGAAGCAGCAAACAATTACGCTGAATGGTCTTTTATACCTCCTGCTAGCCCACACTGGGGTGGGGCGTGGGAAAGGTTACTAAGAAGCGTAAAGACCTCGCTTAAAGTTATTCTGAAGGAACGCGCCCCCCAGGACGAAGTTCTCAGTACACTGACGACAGAGGTCGAGAACATCGTCAAACAGCCGTCCCTTAACCCACGTATCCGTGGAACCTGGAAGCGAGGAAACTCTAACCCCTAACCATTTCCTTTTAGGGTCCTCATCCAACTTACCCACACCAGGACAATTCGACGATAGCGATCTTCACCTTCGAAAGCAATGGCGTAAGTCTCAACGTTTAGCAGATATGTTCTGGAAACGCTGGGTCAACGAGATACTACCTGACCTCATACCTAGACGCAAATGGAACCAGGAGCAGCAGCCGCTGAAGGTAAACGACTTGGTTTTAATTGTTGATCCAGGGGCACCACACAATATGTGGCCGAAAGCGGTGATTCAGGAGGTGTTTCCAGGAGCAGATGGTCGGGTGAGACTAGTCGAGGTGAGGACTAAGAATGGTACGCCGAGACGGTCGGCAGCACGCGTCGCCAAGATTCCTTTGGTTCATGAGTGCTGAACCAGCACTAGGGTGGGTGTATTAGCGACGCGCTCTAAAGAGTTTTTATTACCTACGAGTATTATGTTATTCTTTTAAAAAGGATAATGCGGCTGTCAGTTCAATTCATCTGTCAATTGTTTTCTCGCTGAGTGACGCCGCATTACGCCCTAGCGAAACTAATTGTGTAGGTACTTACCATTTTTACTTTATTAAAAACTTAAACATCTAAAGGCGTACTTACTGAGACCACCGTAACCGTAACATTGACACTTTCCTAAATCGTAATTTTTTCATAAACTCTAAGAAAGTGGTTACGGGACGCCTGTTAATACAGAGGTGTTTGTCGAAACAGTGAGAGGATATCCCATTATATATGATTTTGAAATCAAAGACTAAGAATTTACGAAAAAAAAAATGGGATTCGATCGGTCCGGAATTTCAGATGGATGGTAAGTAATTAGTAGTAATTAATATAAGGTTCTCAGAGTCAGATTCCGATGTTAAGTACGAGGATTTTATCACCACAAAAATTAAGTAGTTAGTAATAAGTACCAGATAAAGACGCGCAGCTTTAGTGACTGCTCATTAGCAAATGAAGTTCGCGGTTCGCGCCGGAGTCTCGCATGTGTGCACGTTAAGTTTCGCGTTTTGTCATAAAATCTCATTTAAACAAGGCTGCAGGCCATTCGATTCAGTATTATTCTTGATTTTTACAAATGTAGTTCATCATGTTCAATAGTGTTGTGCTGCATTGTCGATAACATAGGTCATACATAGATAATAGTAGGTAATTACTGTTTTGCAGAAATTGGCTTTTTTCTTTAATAGGTCAAGGATCATAAGACCGACGGCGGTCGCGAATTCTCGTACCAACTGGCAATACAAAAAACATTATTGTGTTTGCACGCCAGCAAGCACATGTACAATAAACACTGCGGGCGCTGCGGGCTCCGGTGGTCCCACGTGAGCGAGCTTGTCATCGCAGATGGCTTTCGCTCACTACCGCAGCTTCGGCTTGCTGGCCGGCTTTTCCCGCCACCTGCTCCTCACTTCACGGGCCGCCTCGCACCTTCGCGAGCTTAAATTACACGCTTACGCTGGTACGTGGTAGTGGTAGGACAGACAAATTTCATAAATAGCAACTACTCAAAACAAAATAGGGCCCACAATGATTTTGTGCTATTTATAGATTTATACGATTAGTTTAGGTTTTATTAGGGTTTAATTTATTAAGTAAACACAGAATAACGTTTTAATTGTTTAATTTGATTATGTTACACACAAATACACACTTTAGGAGAAATAAGAAATAATTGGACTATCAATTAAAAAAATCGTCATTGTTTTCTTTTAAAAGTAACTTGCGGGATTACTTGTCTTTAGTATCGAGTAGAACCTCCTCTACTCCGTATGCATTCTCTGAGCCTATCTGGAACACTCTCGATCAGATGAGTGATGTTTTTGTCGGGTATTCGTTTCCAACAAAGTTTCAGGGCGTTTATAAGGTCCTGTTGACTATTGACGTGGGTATGAGTTTCTTTGAGACTTCTTTTTAATTGATCCCATAGATGCTCAATTGGGTTGAGATCGGGACTCATCGCTGGCCAAGGCAAAACTGAAATATCGGCATCAGAGAGTGCCCTCTGAGTGACACGAGCAGTATGCGGACGAGCGTTGTCCTGCATAAACACAAAATTATCACCCACCCTTTGTGAATGCCACGCCATGGGATGACGTGAGGTCGGATTACATACTCGACGTAACTGGCCGCATTGATAGTCCCTTCGTTCAGAATCACCAGCTCTGTTTTGCCTAATAACCTTATGCCGCCCCATATCATGACACCTGGACCTCCAAAACGATCAGTTCCGTGCATGCACGGTTCAGTAAAACATTCTCCTTCTCTTCTCCATACACATACACGTCTGTCATCGCTAAAAAACTTGACCTCTACACTACACTCGTCTGTAAAGAGTACTGTCCTCCAATTGTCCATGGTCCAGTCCAAATGCTCACGTAAGAACTTCAAACGTGCTGCCCACTGAGCACCTGTTAATTTTAAGCGGATAGCACGCATCCTGGAATGTTGCCCGTCCTCGTGAAGTCGATTCCGAATGGTCTGATCACTATCAAGTGTCCCAGTGGATTGCCTTAGTCGAGTTTGCAAGGTCCGGGCGGTTATTGTGCGGTCCCAGCGCGCTGTCAATCGGCTGTAACGGTCTTCATGTGCAGTTGTGGCACGCATTCTCCCTGATCCAGATCTTCTAGCCACACTACCTGTCTCCTGGAACCGTTGCCATACGTTTCGTATAGCTCGTCGTGAAACACCAAGACGAATAGCAACGGATCTTTGTGATTCTCCCTCTTCAAGAAAAATCACCGCCCTAGTCGCAGTTTCCACATCCATATAACGACGAGAACGTGACATTGTTATCGAGAATAATGCCAAAACAAAGCAACACAGTTACAATCTTTATACAACGTACTGCGCTTAATCCAAGACTGAGAAAACAAAGGAGAAAAAAAAAACAAGAAATGGGTTATTTAAGCACTTTGCTTTTTCGATGTACCCACTTAAGATTAATAAAAAAGTTAACTTTTTAAACATCATTATGAACTCATAAACATGTGTGCTAGAAGTGGTAGTCCTTCATTTTGCCAATGATTACAATACGACTTATTTATAAACACGATAAGAGACAAAGTTGCGGTGGGCCCTATTTTGTTTTGTGTAGTTTAGGTATTTTGTAGATGAAAAGTGTTGAATTTTTATATGGAAAAACAGCATTCTTCAATATCAATAAAATGTCAAAAGGGATCACAGCACAATGAAATTGTTTGACAGCAAACGGAGTGCACACTCAAATGTCCTGGCACTCCTTCTATGCTTTAGTTATTATTCTGACGTGCCATCACAACAACTATGGCATTATTATCTTGACCATAAAGGCCATTGGGAATGGTTAAGTTATGTGACAATAATTGTTCATTGATAAATGTGGATGTCGAGATACAAAATCTTGGCACAAAATCTCCCTTACATTGTCCATTAGTGGTTCCAATGTACGTCGCGGCACTTGTACAAGTGAGGATATCCTCTCATCAGAGTCACCAGTTCTCAGTTTTAATAAACATGCTGCTAAGCCTAAGCTTCCTCTACGCAGTTCAACAATTCTAGGTACTTCCTCTAGTAATGAATTGAATTTTTCTTTTGTTATTCCTAACAAATAATGGAATACTCTCTCATCCATGTCTTTTATATTTTCAAAGTCCAAGGATGGATTAAATGAATTTACAAATGAAAATATATGTTGTATTTGCTCGACAGTAAACATATCAATACTGTTAACAGAAGCATATAATGTATCCCATGAATTATTTGATAAATGTTCACTACAAACACGAGCCAATTTAGGTACATAATAATTATGGTTATGTAAAATTGTGGCTCGTAACTTGTCTGTAATACTATGAAATGTAGTGCTATTACAATTTGGAAAGACGCAATTATGAGTGGAATTTGCTGCCCTTCTATAATCCGGTAACACTATTCTTTGTGTATAATCTGGTAACACTATTCTTGGTGTATCCACTGTTGGTGCTTGCTTGCTTCTCACGGATTCATCTGAAGGCTGCGGTGGGTTTTCATGTTTCACATCAATGTACAATATATCTTGTAGAGGTCCTTGCTCTCTCACGGAATCATCTAAAGGCTGCGGTGGGTTTTCATGTTTCACATCAATGTTCAATATATCTTGTAGAGGTCTATTTTCATTGTGTTGACCAATACGAACCACCTCTCTTTTGGTACGAAGCCAGCATGCATGGCATACACGATCGGATGAACATATCTGAAAAAAATTAACAGGTAAACTACCATGTTAACACTAAATTAATATACTATATAGCTTTTTGGAGTATTATACATTGTAGGCTACAATCTTACAAGAATACTACCTCTCGTGGTGCTAGTCTGCTCTTTATTATATTAATTATAGACTGCTGCATTTCTGTAGGATTTTCTTTTAATATTAGGTCGCTCTGTTTTTGTTGTATGGAACAGCCACATAAAAGACAGACATTTGTACGTTTTCTGGTACTTGAACCAGAATCTCCGCTACCAGGAATTGTTCCATGAATATTGCGATTTACTGCAGCTATTGCACGATCTCTGCATGCCTCACAAACATAGTTATCTTCCAAAACCTGAAAAAAAACAAAAGCTTGTTTAACACAGATTGCTATTATTTACAATAAAGGTATATTGTATAGAACATTAACAGCTACACATACATTTAAGTTCTGTTTCAACTGTTGATACTTTAACGAGGTATTAATTTGACAAACAACATACTTATTTCTATTCTAAGAAGTTAGGTACTTACAATTTGTGGGTACACCCAGTTGCAAATTAAAGTAGTGACTCTCGGATCAAGGGCCAATGCAGGGTATCGGCGTAATTTATTTACGCATATACTGCAGTTCACGCAAGTGATACGTGTGGGCCTTACACGACTTCCCATCATAAAAAAATGAGTTTAATAAAGGGGATCGATTAAATCGATGCACACAACAAATCCAAGGTATGAAGCACAATCGTAGTCAGAAGTCCACAGCTGTCACAAGCACAAGTCAACAGTCACGTGGGGAGATCTCAAGAGTGTCAAGCAGTGTTGCCGCAAGTCACTCAAGAAAAAGTCCGAAACGGATTAAAAAATTACCCGAAATTACCTGTTCAGTAGTTTTTTTTTAAAAGGTACGGTTTATTTTGACATACGGTACGTTTATGAAATTAACAGAAATTATTAATATTGTTGATATTCAAATGTTTTGAAGTTGAAAATTTCAACCGATTTATATCTTCCAGATGAGAAAAAAAATATTACAATTTTTTGGATTATTATATGTAGTTTTTACGTATGATTTATAATCAATTAAAAATGTACTTACAAAAAGAAAAATGAAATAAGTAAGTACATAATTTTGTTGAAACATATTAAGTATGTACCTTTTTTTCAAAACAAACAGAATGAAGATTGAAGTATCAAACAAAGCAATTGACTAAAGGACATAATTTTTTTTGTACTAAAATAAAGAAAAATTAACTGCAACAATTCATATACTTCCTTGTCCAAGAGACTAAATGCTATCATTCTGTATATTTTTTAGATTTTTAGTTACCTCCGATAATAATACTATATTTTGATAAGTTTTGTACGTTTCTGAACGAAAGTTAAAGTTTTTTTAATGTTAACGAATGCAGGGTTATTAAGTAGGTAAGTCTATGAGGTCTATGGTGATGTAGAAACGATATCGATAAACAGTTATCTTTTTCGCATTTAAAGTATTTAGCAACGATACACACAACTAACACAATGGAAGCGCGACCGGGAATCGTCTGGCGGCTGACATCTGTCTACGATGCGTATTGACATATAAAACGTCAGAAAAGCGTCACTTTTTCATATAAAATAACTTAGTGTCACAATCCTACTATAATGTTGCCATTTTCGAGTAGAAATCAATGTTGGTTTTTAATTTATATAAAAACGGAGGTCTTAAAATTAATAATACGGTCATAAATATGTTAATAATAATGCATTCTTCAAGTATTTATACATTGGCGTCAAGTTCTTTTAACTTGGACTTTGGAATTTAGTACTAAGCCCCATAGTAATAAAATTATGTCCTTTCAAAATCATACTAAAACGATACCTGTTTACCTATTTTATCCTAAAAATACATTATTTATCAAAAAATCTTTAACAATATTTATTTTGCGTTTTTATATTCCGATTTAAATTGACCGCAAAAACGCTTAAGACTGCCATGTTGAGTAAATGACGTCACACCGTACCAAACATCTATTTCGTTCGAGGCTTGTTTTATAGAAATGTCACAACAATAAAATGTCATTTGGCACGGCGTGACGTCACGGCTTTTGATTTCCGTTTAATGTCATATGACTAAACGCGTATTACTATCTACTTTTTTCCTTAAAATTATTAAAAATCCTAATTTTTTATACTTAATGAATATTTTAGATACTTATTTTGTTTCTATAATATCATAATTGATCATTTAAACGCCAGTCCACCCGATTTATTCTTAGTGGACACAAGCCTATTGAATTGAATGGATTCCATTATTTCCATTCATCCAGGGGCCCAAGTCTGCTAATTTACGAATGGCATAATTGAATCGTAATTGTATCGCAATTGTATCGCATTATAATTGTTTGACACATTTGGTATTCTTAGATGAGTAAGAGAATACCAAATGTGTCAAACAATTACAATACGATCCAATTGCGATTCAATTATGCCATTCGTAAATTAGCAGACTTGGGCCCCAGGTGACAGAAAATGATACAGACACTTATTTCCATGGACATATTACCCAAATAGGTCCATGTTTATTTCCTAATTAGGTTGGTAAAGAAAACATAGCCCATACCGCCAAGCCAAATAAGTTTAGTAAATTAGTATTTTGTAAACGTGTCGGTAACGTTTCGGTCGCAAAACTACTCAAAATAAAATTACCCGGCAGTAAACGTTACCCGGAGATTACCCGCTCGAAGCCTAAATTACCCGAAATCGGGTAAAATTACCCGAAACGGCAACGCTGGTGTCAAGAGTCCAGAAGCAGTCCAGTCAGTCGCACAATAAACTACGGAAAATCAACGAAAACCACAGGAAACTCAAGACACACGCGCGCTCAACGAACCAAAGAGGATTTAATCCATAGATAAAGGTAATACTGTCGGAACTAGATGGCCATCTCGCGGATTTTTTTTGCCAACATGTTTGAACCTGGCTCCCTCTCGTGGTGTTATTCCACAACTTTTGACCAATATACATACCTATAGGTATAATAGGAGCTAAATTTTAATTTTAAAGCATGCAAAACCTTGTAAATCAGGCTGATATGATTTCATAAATTTAATATAAGTGAAATTCACTCAGCATTAAATTTATGAAATCAAACCAGCCTGATTTACAAGGTTTTGCATGCAATAGCCAGCTTGGGAACTCAGAAATAAAACGACAATTTATTTTCTATTTTTATTATGTTTATGTTTCGCATAATACAATTTAGTTTACATTTTAGAATAATCATCCCCATCATAATCTAATTCTCCGCACAAAATTCGATTTATAACATTCATCTTTGTTGATTTGCTCAGAAGTGTGCTTTAATATTACAAAAATGGGTAAAATTTAGAAATAAGCTTCCTCGATAGGGGTTTCCGGAGGAGGGGGGAGGGGGAGGGGGAGGGGGGGAGCCCCCCTGTTCAACCCCCGTCTGCCGGAGACGCGTAGTTTTTTCAGGAAAAAAAAAATTGTAAACATAACCTCAAAATAAAATATGCATAAAAAGCAAGAGAGAGATGACATATTAGGACTTAGGTGAAAGGGAAAAACGGTAGTGGTGAGTGCACAACCCCCACAAAAGCTATCTGTCCTGTTAAAAAAAAAATACGACTAAATTTAAGATTCACACTTGCAATTTTCTAATAAAATCTAACCTATCAAGTGACCTACAGGACTAAGGCAAGCTAAGAGCTTCCGAACGTCTCCGGCGCTGCGGGAAGTGCAGCCCCTCCGCCCTTGCGTAACAAACCGCAGGCACTCCATGCTCACCTACGCAGCTTCGGCTTGCTGGTCGCCTTCGGCGACCAGCCTCAGCCGCTTCGGCTCACATGGTGCCTGCAGTTTGTTACAGCAGGCTGGGGCTGCTCTCCCTCCGCGCCTCCGGGCTTTTATATACACTCTAGGGGTAGGGCAAACTAGTACCACGTGAGGTCGGGGTCGACTAATTCGGTTATGTCACTAATTTTGTTGACATAATTTAATTAATTACCTACATTGTCATTTTATGAGAAATCATTTTTGACAGTAAACGTTTCGTTTCACGTTGTTCCGATTACTTTTTGCGAGTCGTTTTACTTTTCTTCTCACTACATGCGTTTCGTTTCACACAAAAATGAAAAAATGAAAAAAAATATAAAAATACGTAGGTACCTCTCCGGCAACTAAAATCGATGTCAGGGGTTTCAGTAAAACCCCCTGAGTCCCCCCACGGCGTCAGTTTTCACAGAACGAGGAAGCTTATTTCTAAATCCAACCCGGATTAAGCACATAACTCAAGTCTCAACGTAATTAGTAATTACAGCGAAGAACTACAATACTTCAAAAATTCGCACAAAAGCAAACAACAAAACAAACAGCGGCCATATGCAATTAAAAAAATGCAGTTCAAGTGTCGATCGATCGATATACAAGTCGATTAAAATCTAATTCATCGATTATTATACAAGTTAAATAATACAAGCATACATGATTTTCTTAGGTAATATTTTGATTAAGTTAAATAATGTTATGTTTAGTCGATTTATTGTAATAAATGCTACAAGCTTACAGTCATGATGTTCATAAGTAATATTATGATTATTATAAGTATATTATTAATCGATTTTTATTTTCGATTGCTGCGCTTCGAGTAACCGCCATCTAGCGAGACACTTAAACATTTTTTTTAAATATTGCGGAATAACACTCCTAGATGGCACTACTCGTAACGTGTCATTGCTCCTACTATAGGAGTTTCCCTCCCATGATTTAATCACTACAACGAACGACAAACAAACAAAACAAATTAGATCATAATTTTTTTAATATATATTTGTTCCTTGTAGGAACAGGCTAAGGTCCGAGACCATACTGCCTAGTCATTAGTTTGTTTAATTATTTCTTTCTTGTAAAGTTAGTGTAACGTCATTAGTTATTCAAAGTTTTAAACCTTGTATTAGTTTATTTTAGGTAATGGCCATTATTGACGTCACTAGTACCTATTTATCTAATATTTTAATTTAAAATTTAAGTATAATTTTTTTGTCCCAAATCCAGTAAATGTTGTTTACGCAAAACAAAAACCATCGTCTTAACCAGGGGCCCAAGTCTGCTAGTTTACGAATGGCATAATTGAATCGTAATTGTATCGCAATTGTATCGCATTGTAATTGTTTGACACATTTGGTATTCCTAAATGAGTAATTAGCAGATTTGGGCCCCAGTGTTAAGTCAATGTTGAAAACGGTTAACTCATTCCAAAAACAAAACAAAAAACCTACTTATATATCTACACCATATAATAAAACAAAGTTTTTATTTAAGATCTACACATATCTAAAAGATTTCTTTACAACAAAAAAGTATTCAAGAGAAAAAAAAAAGAATACAGGGCTAAAATGTACAATAGCGTCTCCTGGGTTGAATGTTCGTAATTTTTTTATTGAAAAGATCTGCATTAAAGAAGTAGTTTATGCAAAGTTTCACACCGAGAATATTGGTAGTTTCTTTGAAAAAAAATTATAAAATTCGAAATTTTTTCACCCTTGCACTCCATTTTGACAGGATTGATTTATAATGTACTTGATAATTGTGTTTAAGCAAAGGTAATGAGTTTATAGAGCCACGAGAATAACGTTTTTATTTTTACATTTTAATAAAATTATTTATTATAACTCACAAACAATATCTAATTATTCAAATGTATACTTAAAAAATATGCGTACTTAAGTTAAAGTATTAATAATTTGGTGTTTCATTTCATTTATTAACACTAGCTGCCCTACTCCTGTAAGTCACATGATAGGTTAGAAAAAGTCTTAATAAAATTACTTTAAATGTTTAATGTAGAACCAAAGTAGCAACGGAACCGAAGCGGGGGGACGGGGAGGGGCGCAGCCCCCCCCCCCCCGTAAGGGGGGCTCGGGGGCGAAGCCTCCCGCCACAAAAAAAGTCTAAAGAGTTAATTAGGTTAGGTAAGGCCCCAGTAATTAAGGGCCAATAATACCAGCTCAGACATTTAAACGTCTTTGGAAGGAATCTTTTTTGTAACATGAGGGTTGTGTTCTCTGTGTGCCCACCAATGCTCATTAAGCACGTTGTAGACGCCGACCATTGTGAACAGCGCCTCGTCAGTCCACAGAATATTGACGTGCTGATGTTCAAGAAGCCACCTACTAAACTCGACTCGGCTGGACTGGTCAGTAGGAAGCAAATCCTGAACTCGTCGGAAATGGAATGGGTGCTGCTGGTTCTTCTTCAACAAGCGCCAAACGATGGTGTGATCAAGGCCACAGTGCCGCCCAGCATCACTTGTACTGGCGCGTGGCTCGTCGTCGAAGAACTGCAAGGTCTGCTCCTGTAAGTCGACGGGCAGGCCCACGTTGCCTCGACCACTGGCGTGTGCTGGGATAATGAACTGCCCGTAATCCAGTAGGCGTTGTGTAGCAGCCAGCACCGTCGTTCAGGACGGCGTTGGTCGGTGTGGCCACCTCTCCGCGAACATCTGCACTGCACCCCTCAAGCTGTTACCGGCGGTTATACATCTCCATACCGGAGGGCATACATCCGCACCATTTCAACGTAGACGTGACGTATCTATTATTATTAATAGTCTTTTTTTAAATTTCGAAGACAGAATTATAAAAAAAAAAGACAATTTGGAACCTGTTCGTTGATATCAAATAATCGAATACTAAGAAAACTTGATTTTATTGGTTTACTTGGATTTAATTGTTGAAAGTGTGATTTTTCTCTTTGGTTTTGCAACAAACATTACTTAATCTTAACATTGAGGTGAGGTTCTTTTAATAATCTATGGATACTTCGCCTGAAGTCGCCGCCCAAGCTGTGGCACTTATCCAGGCCGGACACAGCCAAAGAAATGTGAATGCTCAACTTAAATGTTTATCGGAGGTACCTAGAGACTGGCGGCTTTGTTCGTCGCCAAAGAAGGCCACGATCTCGGGTCACAACTGAAAGGCAGGATCGATTCATCGTGATGACCAGCTTGAGAAATCGTCACCTTACCTCCATTGAGATACAAAACCAACTTCGCGACTTCCACGGAGTATCTGTGAGCACTCGAACTGTTCGGAGAAGGTTAAAAGAACGCGATATGGTACCACACAAGCCATCTAATGACCCCAAACTAACGCGAGCCCACCGAACAGCGCGTCTTCATTTCGCGCGCACTCATTTAAATTCTCCGTTTCCTGGTGGTCATACTAATTTGTCATATCAGTATGACTACGAGGATATACATTTCCTCCTAGTCATACTTACGTTTCTGAACATCCTGTCACCACAATCAAAATGTGCAAAACGCAAAAAATAAGCCACAAGTTCTTATGGACTCAGCAGCATTAGAGCCGTGTACTCTTATCTGATGAGTCTAAAATTGCGTTACATGGCGATGATGGAAGGAAGAAGGTCTACCGACGTAAGGGAAAGCATTTTGCACAATGCTATTTTGAAGAGAGGGTTGCTTATGGCGGTGGCTTATGGACTGTCTGGGGCGGTATATCCGCGAGCGGCAAAACTCAACTTGAGGTTATTACGGGACCACGGCTGCCAACATTAAATGCTGAAAGGTACAATCGTGAGTGCTTAGAACCTCACGTGATGCCATACGTGGACCATGTGGGCCCAAATTTCAGAAGCTCAGACATGAACCCGATTGAGCACATGTGGGACGAGCTAAAAAGACTTGTTAGGGCTCGTCAGCCAGTTGCCCAGACGATGCAGGAGTTGAAAACTGCCATAGAAGAGGAATGGGAGATGAACCCTCAAAATTTCATAGAGCGGTTGATAAACTCTATGCCTAATCGTATGAGAGCTGTCGTAGATGCCCATGGAGGCAACACGCTTTATTAAATTAAACCTTTATTTGATAAAACATGTTTTTTATTCAAAAATCAACTGCCTTCATCAAGGCGCATACCCGACTTGTTAGGCGTAGCATGTCGTGTGGTATTCTGAATTCAAATTTAAAACAATACGATCGAAAAAGATGCTAAAATGTATCAGGTTATCAGGTTTAAAACTGCATCATTGTTTTTGTTCAATCTAGCAATCATATTTAAGTAGGGGCCATAGAAACCTAAACTTTAAGGTGGGTCAATAGACATTAGTCATTAGACATTAGACTTCATTAATGAAACAAATTTATCTTGAAACCCTCATAATACCGATACTTTGTTTAAATAATATTGTTTATGTTATCGAACACACATGAGTAGAATGAAGACTAGGTTAATACCGATACTCTGTTTATATGATATTGTTTATGTTATCCCAAAGAGATTGTAATAGTTTATTGTCTTTGTGTTATCCTCATTAATAAATACTACTTATAATTATTGTAAACAATATTGTAAGTAGTACCTACCTGTAATTAAGTTGTTACCACGAGATACTTTTGACAACGTTTTGTAAGTAAACTTAGTTCGCAATAAATACCTTTGACATTGACATTTACATAACGTAAGTGCCCCTGCTGATATCTTCTTGGAGATAACAAAATAGGCGACGTAAATACTATGGCGGAACCCTGGTACCTACGTAAATTTAATGTTAGCTTTTGCCAGCGGCTTTGCTTGGTTAATGCAAATTATGTCAAACAATTCTGTTTGTTTAACTGTTTGTTGTACAACCTTTAAAGCAAAGTTAAAAGTAAATAGGATGATGCTATAAAAAGTTTTAAAACAAATTTCCCCCCATTTTCACCCCATTAAGTTTTATTTTTGCAGTAAAAATTAGAGTCTACAACCGTATTTAGGGCCCCACCTATTTCTATACCAAAATTCACCAAAATCTGTTTAAGCGTGAAAGAGCGTAACAAACAAACAAACTCACTTTCGCATTCATATTATTAAAATACCATCTCACTCCATTGAGGTACATTAAAATAATAGCTCAATGTCTCACTCACATAAACTCACATAATTTTTAAGGTATCGTTTAAGTTGCATCAATTATCATTGTTATTGACTATTATTCTACTGTTATGGCTTATAAGTAATGTGTAATAACTACTCCGAGGCTAGAGGCGCTGTGTGCTGGAATACGGGACCAACATCCCAGCCCAGCATCAGATGCTAAAATGTATTATATAGCATTAGTTATAGGCTTTAAGTTAATGTAATTTTATAGTGTTGTTGTTTTTCTTGGTCAAATAAAATTATTATTATTCTCTTTATTTAACATTATTCTCAAGTTTAATTTTTTACAATATTTCTCTAGGTGTTGATCAAGGCTCTTCGCTATAAGGCCGTGTGCCGAAACGACTATCGGTACAATAATGGTTGAATCCACATCCCACATGGCGGTAACCTCGTGAGCCAAGTCAAGGTACTTACTTAGTCAAATTATTATTATTATTATTACCATACTTACATATAATCACGACTATACCCCCCGAAGGGCACCAAAAAGCGACTGCACATGTGCTCAGCGTGACAGGTGGTGAGCCCATTTGCCACTCTATGCTGTTGGATGTACAGTCGACCAAATTGAATCATGACCCACCTTAAGGTCATTTTCCTACAGTCATTCTAATACGAGTAGGTTGAAATTAGCTTGAACATACATTACATGTAACGCATGTAACGAACCTGTTATCATTTTATAAGACACTGACAGCTGACAAGGCAAATATGAAAACCATCATGCGACGTTGCCGATTAGTGCAATTGACCATATTGTGCTGTGTTGTGCGGCGATAAGCGCTCTTGCCGTTCCGCTGTCGGTGACGGTGAGCGACTGAACCTAAGAACAATATTTAGTTATTGTTCTGAGGACTGAACAAACGGCGATCAGTTGACTTGAATTCATCCATATATCTGTCAAATCTCATTCAATACATTTATTTGTTAAAGAGTAAAGACATTTACACAAACATACTCAGTTTCGTAATAATAGTGTAATCGTAATAGTAGTTAGTGGCCTAGTGGGTCTGAATACGTTTAAAACGTTTTTTACCGAATATTACCGTATTTTAGCGAGGTAATTTTACCGCTTTACAACCCCAGTCTGTAACGGGCCCAGTTACTTTATAAAATCACATTTGGAACATGTCCTGGTCACTATATAATAAAATAGTAAAGTTGAAGAATTATAAACTTTATTTTATTAATATCATCAATAGGTTTTATTAAGTTTTTTTTTTTTTTTTATTTAGCTAGCTGCTCCCGCTTTTTGGCAGGTTTTTGTTTTCAGTTTCGTTTGTTTTTGGGCTTTTTAAAATAAAACTAGAGCTTAAAGAGCTCGACTCTTTTTTCTTTTCTTTCTTTTATCTTTTCTTATCTTTTCTTTTTTATTTCTCTCTTTTTTCTCTCTTTTATTATTTTTTATACATGGATTTCTTAATACTATTATACATTATTTTCTTATGTTATTTTACAATTTATCCTTACATGCTAATACAGTTTTCTTTTCTTAAATTATACTTTCTATTAGCTTAATTTCTAATGATTAATTCCTAATTATCTATATCATTACAGTTAAAATTGTTTCCTTTTCCATTTCTTTTATCAATGTACATATATGTATTTATATTACTATTTTAAATAGTATCTTAATCCAATTAATCTATTACATTTCTTCTATCCCTTTCTTTACACCTGCCACAATGTGGTCTTGCTTTTAATACTTCTTATTACTATCTATACGTCCTTATTTCTTTTGTTTACAATATCTACGATTTTTCCGGCATATTCCATAAAAACTTTCCTTTCTTTCTTATTGCTAATGATCTCCTTCAGGGTATCTTTGCTTAGGTGTGTATCTAGTTTTTGTTGCAGAGTGTACCTAGTGTTGGTGTGTATTGGGCAATCGAGTAGGATGTGAAAGATGTCCTCGTCCATGGTCGGGTCACAGGCACACGAGGGGCTGTCCCTGCGCTTAAACCTGTGCAGGTATGCACAGAATCCCCCGTGCCCTGTCAGGATTTGCGACGCCGTTCGGTCGATGGACATCTTCCTCACCGTGTTGTGTGCGTCCACCCCATTCGGAAAGAAGACCTTGGTGGTCGCGGCTGTGGCTTCGGTCCTATACCTGCAGTCCCACTGCTCGATCGTTTCCGCCCGTAAATGACGTTTAACGAACGAGATGGGGCTGCAGTCATAGTCCGCTCTGGTCTTCAGTTTGAGGGCGGCTTCCTTCGCTAATTCATCCGCTCTCTCGTTCCCTTTCACTCCGACTTGGGCCCGTATCCAATAGAGAGAGACTAGTTGGTGGTTGTCTCTCAGGAATTCTAGGTTACCCTGTATCGCCTTTGTGATTGGGTGCGAGGAGTCTGGATCCATCAGCGTCTGGAGAGCCGACCTCGAGTCGCTCAGGATAGCCGCTTTTTCAAATTTTTTGCCAATAATAATTTCAGTCGCTTGGAGGATAGCGTATAGCTCGGCTTGAAAGACCGTACAGTACGGTTCCAGTCTGAATTTTCGGGTACACGTCTCAACAGACCCCTCCCAACAGGTCAGGGCTGCTCCGACTTTCCCCTCCAGCTTACTACCGTCAGTGTAGATCTTAGGCAAGCCTTCTGCCACCTCGCTATCCTCTTCCGCGTTTTCCAAACAGGTAAATTTTGAATTTAGTATCCTACTGGGGTGGGTGTTCTCGATTAAGGGTACGCGCTGCTCAACCCTCCTGCCACTCAATACTGCCTGGGGTTTCCCGCGCTTTGCTTCAAAAAGCCGGGATGCTTCTTGGATCCGAAGATCCAGCGGAAGCAGCCCCGACAGCATTAAAGCAGCGTTGAGGGAAACTGTCCTATTACATCTAATTATCTTCTGCGGGAAGCCTCTCAATACTACATCGAGGGCTTTCCTGGAGACTATCTTTTTCGCTTCCGCGGACCAGACGCTTGCTGCGTACAAGATCACAGGTTCGATTACTGCCTTGTATATTGTCCTGATTATTTCAGGATGTAGTCCCCAGGTAGCCCTCGCCGCTCTGCACACTCCCTTGTAAATACCTATAGCTTTATTGCACACATATTTAATGTGTTTATTAAATAAAAGCTTGTTGTCTACAATTAACCCTAAAATTTTTATATCTTCTACGATCTCAATTGCCGTCCCTCCCATCTCCAGACGCGGTGTGTCGAACTTTAGTTTCCTGGTTATGACCATCGCCTTGGTCTTGTGCGGCGCAAAGTTCAACTTGTTCGACACACCCCACTTCTGGACGCGGGAGAGAACGGAATTGGCTCTAACGGAGATCTCTCCGGCTGTGCTGCCCTCAATTATTAGAACGACATCATCTGCGAAGGCTTGACAGTATACATTGGCGACGGTGAGTTCATTTAGCAGGGGATCTAAAATAAGGTTCCAAAACAAGGGCCCGCCTATGGAACCTTGGACGCAGCCCTTGTTGGTGTTTTTGCTAAATTTTTCCCCTGCGTACTTCACCATCACCTTCCTATCTTCTAAATAACTGTCCACAAGCCTTCGCAGATTTGTCGGACATTCCTTATCCCTCAACTGACATTTTATTTGGGGCCACCACGCATTATCGAAGGCTCCCTCTATGTCCAGCGAAATCAGTACCACTATCTTCTTCTCGACCAGATTTTGTCTGATTCGCCGGACCATATCGTAGAGGGAGTCTTCGGTACTGCGCTGTGGCACAAACCCGTATTGGCTGGGATTCAGTTTGGGCAGCACATACCATCTAATTCTTTTAATTAATAGTTTTTCTAGAATTTTCCCTAAAATTGACAGGAGCCCTATCGGTCTGTAGGATTTTGGGTGCGTATAATCCTCTATGTTGGGCTTTCTAAGCAAGATGATCGTTGCTATCTTCCAAGGCTTGGGGAAGTGGGAGAGCTCAAGGCATTTATTGTAGATAGCTAGGGATAATTTGGAGTCGGTTTTTATGGCTGCTGCGCATATATCGGCTGTGAAGCCATCACTACCCGGAGCCTTTTTGAGATTAAACGAGGTCACCGCGTGATGAAGTTCAGCTTCCACGAACGGAGGGTCACAAAGATCATCTTTGTCCCCCTCATTCGCTTCGGCTGCCCTTCTCTCACGTCTTTGTGATCCTCGTTCTCCCCCAATTCGGTATCCTCCGGGTAAAAGCTCTCAGCCACAATGCGCACCGACTCCTTTGGGCTGGTGTTCTTGCCATCCCTAGCTATCGGCAGGTCTTCATATGCCTTCTTGGTTTTGCCTATCACCTTGTATATGCCCTCCCACATCGTTTCCCTCTCTTGTTTCTCACAGAAATCCTTCCAACTTTTGATCCTGGCCTTTTCCATTTGTTCTTGGTACCTTTCTTTCGCTATATTGTACTGCTCGACGACATGTGCCAAACGTGTTGGCGCGGCCCATTTTATTCTCCTTTTCTTTCTATTCTTCTCTTTTTTCATTTCTTCCAACTCCTCGGACCACCACGCCAGCTTTATTTGTTTTTTGGTTTTTTTCTTTTTCAATATCTTATCGCAAGTAGCCTTTATGCTTTCTATATATTTCTCCACTTTTTCCTCTAATTCTCTCACTTCCTTTATCTTTTCTACTTCTTCTACATTTATCTTCCTCTTCTCAAATTCTACCCTACATTCCTCCTTAAACTTGCTCCAATCTGTTTTATTCGTCTTGTACTTTCTTGTTGTTTTCTTATCCTCTATCTCTTTTATCTCCTCTACATTAATTTTAAAAGTTATGGCGTTATGGTCCGAAGTCGTCATACCCTCTTCTACTCTCCAGTCTTGTACTAATTTGGCCATGTCGTCTGAGCAGCACGTTACATCAACCGAGCTCTTATATCTTTTCCCTCCACGCCAGGTATCAAAAGTTGGAGTGTTTCCCTCGTTCATTACCTCTAAGCCCAACTCTAAAAATAGTCCTATCAGTTCTACACCCCTACTGTCGCTCCTGTCACTTCCCCACCACTCACTCCAGGCGTTTGCGTCTCCTCCAACGATAAGCATACTGCAACCCAGTTCCTCTATCATCTTCTTCAGGAGTCGCACGTAGGTCTCGATGTCTGTGTCCGGTTCGAAGTAGTAGGAAACTACTCCGATCGTCCATTCGGCAGTTGCCAACTTAGCCGCTACTAAGTTGGCAGTTGTGAGGTTGGGAAATTGCGTGATAGTAATGTTGCTATTATTAATAAGTATGGCGGCTTTATTATTTTTCCCAACCTCGTGTGCCGCCTGGACGATCCTCGCACCGGACACATCACCCATCACCCCTCTGTTACCCACGTACGGCTCCTGAACAAGTGCAAAACAGATTTTCCTGCTGGCTATCTCTGCCAGCAGTTCTGAGGTTGCATTGTTGCTTCGCTGGAGGTTCGCCTGTAATATCTCGTAAGTCTTGTTTGCTGGAACCGACGCCATGCCCTTAGCACCTGTACGCTACCTTAGCTCTGGCCAGCCTGTCCCACTTAGCCCTTATTGGGCATACCTCGTTAAAGGTATTGTGGGACTTCTCTTCTAGGCCGGCTCTCTCGCAGTTAAGGCAGCGGGGGGGACTCAATTTTTCCGTACATGTGGCATACAAGTGGTTGCCCCCACAGTGGCTGCAGCTGTCCAGCTGCTCCTGACAGACCCGCTTGATATGGCCGTAGCCCAAGCAGCGGGAGCACTGGATTAGCGGGGACTGATCTTCCACTCTGGAGACTCCCCATTGCAGTTGAAGAGTCCCCGCCTCTGTCAGCTGCTGCCAAATTGCTGGGGCCACCTTGACCACTATGTGTGCCACGTGCGGATTTCTTGTTCTTTTTTCGTAAATTACCTCTATTTCTTCTTCCTTCCCATCTTTGGTTTTTCTTTTCCCTACCTTCCTCCTTATGGCTTCCTCTACCTGCTCTTTCTTTTTGTCCCCCCTTACATATTTCACTATTACTAGCGGGTTTTTGTTCCTGGCCTTCTCTATTTTTAGCGTGCTGTCCTGTTGCAGTCTTTTGCTTAGGATCTCAGCATCACTTTCGGTTCCACACCCAATGATGACCTTCTGGTCCTTGGCCCTTCTGACTCTCTCTACCTTTATCCACTCTCCTTCAGGGTCGGTTTCCGCCGTCTTCCTGACCGCTTCCATGACCTGGTCGCTGGTCAGGTTTACGTCAGTCGACGCCACGATAAGGGAGTGGAGTGTCTTGGGTGTGTTTTTTGACCGTCCTTCTGCGGTCACCCCTGCATACGTTGCCTTCTGCGGCTTTTCTTTGTGCTCTATGTTCTTGGCCAGGTCCTTAATCTTTTCTGCGATTTTTTTGGTATTATCTTCCTGCAGTCTCTCGCATCTTTCGGTAACTGCTCTGTTTTCCGCTAGTAGTTTCTCTATTCTTTCTAGTCTTCTCCCGGTATCTAGCTCGAATTCTGTGCTGTCCTTAACTTTCTGCGTGTGGACAGCCTTGCTAGTTCCAGTCTTTGGTTCGACGCTTTTCTCCATTCCTTCTATTCTATCGACCAACTCTACCACCATCGCTACCAACTCGTTGGTCTCCTTTATGATGGTGGTCTTGTCATCCTTGGTCACTGAACGATGCCCTGTGCTCGTTTCCAGTGCGCCCTTGTGCCTTCTTGGCGTTTTGTTTGATGTCGTTGATCGTCATTCCCGGGAGAAGATGCGTCAGTTCCAGTTCAATTGTCCTGGTCGTTGCGGTTTTTGATTTGCGTTGGTTTTATTAAGTTTAAAAAAATGGCATTCACTTGGTAAACTGAAAAACTAGAAAATAACTTTATAAATTAATTGTGGGTTTGAGCTTCATGTTGGGTAAACCAATTGGAGACAATTCTGGCAGTATGCACTGGACAGTTATCATAAACGTAGGAGAATACTGGCACTTCTTCACGCGGGTAAACTGTTCGCAAAGTCGGTAACATTGATTCTTCCAATAAATCGACATAGTTCTTAGCATTTTGACGAGGAAAAATTTGAACAAGTTCGCCTACACTTCCAGCATCCATCCAGGCCTACATGTTAGCTGAAATTCGGCCAGATAATTGGTTGGGCACTATGTGATCCTCTGTGTATCAAGTGTTATCGTAACGCCACAAAGTTAAGCGACCATATTGAGAAGAGCAAAACGATTTTTCGTCTGTAAAGATGGTGTTTGTCCAGTCGAAGTCTAAGTAATACGTGCAAAATTTAATCTCTCAATTTTGTGTGCATCCGTTAAGTGAGCTTTCTTAGCATAATGCATAATGCCTGTAATGCAGCCCAGTGCGGTGCAAATTATTTCTTATTGTTTGTAGACATACGTCGTAACGTGCCGCAAAATACCGGGTATCAGTAAAAGGATGTTCTTCGTAATGGTGTTGCATTTCCGTTCTCTGTTGGTTTGTGATCCGACGAACGCCATGATTATATCGTCGTCTGTCTTCAAGGGTACCTTCTTCAGCGTGCCTTCTGATCCAGGTTCTGACTGTGTGCCGACTTATATTTAACTCTCGTGATATTTCCCGAATGCTGGAGCCTTGTTCACTGAGCTACTATTCGAGCTTTTTGTTCTGCCAAATTGTCATTATACGATTTGTTTTAATTCAATCAAATTCAATTCAATTATTGTTTCAATTTTTTCAGACAGACTACAACTTGACATCAGACGCAACGTCACTTTATTTTTAAAACTAAAATACCTTTTCTCCGTAGTGAAAAGAGTTTGGATTATGTATGAATGACATCTTAATAGAAATTTAAATTAAGACTGCTTTGTCTAAAGCATATCTAGTGCAGTGATAACAAAGGTTAAAATTGCATACATCTCTGACCCGTAATGACGCATTTTTATTCATATTTAAAACGTACTAAGTGCAACATGAATAAAAGCGAAGAAACCTAACTACATTTATGATTTTAAAGGAATGATCGGCGAAGTGGGTCATGATTCAGTTGGTTCGACTGTACATTCTGTTTTTCCTCATTCAAGTTTGAGAGAAATAGCCGCTGAACTAGTGAAGGAAATGGTGACTGAAAATCCTCATTCAAGTTTAAAAGAGATAGCCGCTGAACTTTCTGTGTCTCACGAGTCGATCCATACCATTTTAAATAATGACTTGGGTATGAGACATGTTGCCGCTCGGCTAGTCCCAAAAGACCTGAATTTTCTCCAAAATCTCAATCGCTTATGAGTCGCTGAGGACATGCTGACAGACAAACCTGACAGAATCTTTTTGAAAATTTTGTGAAATGTGACGTCACACGAAGCACAATCATGGCCGCCCGTTTTTCGGGTCTTGTAATCCGCAGATAAAAAATCTCAAATTCATTTTGTAAAAATTAAAATATTTACAAATTATTTTAGTAAAAAAAACTATTGGATAAATATATCGTTAACTCATAAACCCCGACACATTTCATATTTTATTGTTACAACTGTCAAGTAGCCAATTACAAAAATACTACTTTAAGGGGAGAACCATGCTTTTTTGGTTTTTGACGCATCCATTTCACACGTGCGAGCTGTGAATACTGACGTGATAAATACTGAACGTGTAGGCTTTCTTGTTCACTCCGATATTGAAATGAAATCTATCAGTATTTATTATAATGATGGATCACAGTATTTACTGAGTGTCTAGGGGTCGCCAAAGAGGATTTAATCACGGGGTCGCCTTACACTAGATAGGCCCTTCCGAACACGCAATATGTTCCACTCATCTGCGAAGTCGACTCGGCAGGGCACCGCACCTTTGTTTTAATGTGGCTTTGACATTCGCGCGTGCGGAGCGGCGAAAATAATTCTTTATTTCTTTCCAAAGTGTACACCTAGACGTTTACTACAATTCAGTTGTCAAATGAATTGTTATTCAAGTCATTATTATGTAGTTATATCGTATTATTAGAATAGAAAAGATATTTATTCAATTATTGTTATTGACAATCTATTTGGGACGCCACCTTGATTAGACTTGTGTAACTCTTATGTGAAAGACAAAAATGATATGTATGTTTTCGATTGAGCTTATCACTCACTAACTCACTTGCTTCTCAACCATATCTTTATCTCATTAGATATACAGCTTCTTTTCGAGTGACTGAACTGAACTACAGGACTGAGTGAGACGGTGCAATGTGAATGTGAGTGAGACCAGCGAGTCATTGTGATTGCATAAAGTTACTATACCTAATGGGCCGTTTACACGTATTAAGTTGTTAAGTAGGTAACTAAATTTTAAGTTAATTTTAACTTAATTTTAAGTTGTCGATCGTTTACACGTGTATTTACTTAAGCACTCTTTAGTGCATACAGCGGCGACACATCGCGGCAAGACCGGCTCTCGTCACACACGATACTTCACGACTTCACTAAATACTTCACTAAATTGTTGCGTCCACACGTAACTAAATGACAATTTAGTAGAAGCCACGCCTACCGGGGAATGCAAGCGGTGCGGGAGGGGCGGTTACTTACTCAAAAAATAGACTCGATTCTATTCTACTTGTTCACTTGCCCACTAAATCGTTTACTTACCACTTGCTACTAAAGAGCTTATAAGTGACTGTTTACACGCAAGAATTTAGTTAAAATTAACTTAAAATTAAGTTACCTACTTGACAACTTAATACGTGTAAACGGCTCTTTACGGAATAGAGCAACAAACATGAGCTGTCAAACGAAACCGAAATAGGATGGCATTTGTGTATGTCAAATTGTTTAAAAATGCGTTCAGTGATGTACTTCATGTCGCTTTTCACATTAATATCGATATCGATAATATTAATTACTAACAGTAATAGTATTAATAGAACTAAAATAGGATAGGATCGCCGCATAGCATAAAAGCAAAACATGATGTTCGCAAAATATCATAATCTCAATTTACCACATTATTAAAATAACATATTCTTGAAACATCATATTATTAGCAAACTAACATATTCGATTATCATCCTATCCGTGAAATAGGTCAAGGATCATAAGACCGCCGGCGATGTGTCTGGTTTTACGATCCTCAAGGGGTTAACAACATTTTCTTAACAAAAAGTACAATTATGATAAAAATAGTGTTTTTCTTTTATATTTTATTATTTATTTAATCTTCTTTAAATATAAAACTGCTCATGCACTAGTCACATACACTAGTCTTTAAAACACTACTTTGCTCTGTGCACGACAGCTATGCAATGGCAGAGCATTCCAGAGACGGATAGCGGTTAAAGTGAAAGAGCTGGAGAGGAAGCCAGTATTATGAGCAGGAATTTGGAGAGTAAGGTTGCTACTGAAGCAAAGGTCACCCTGATGAGAGACTTTAAGAAACTGAAACCTAAATTTCAGGCATCCGGGGGAACGTGGATCATATAAAATATTAAATAGAGGTAATTAACAGATTTACTGTCCAAAAAATAAAACAATAGCCTAATCAATTATTATGAACCATATTGTGTTGTCTGCGGGGCAGTGAACCGGTTAATAACTAGCGAATTGCCCGCGACTTTTCGGCTTCGTCCGCGTCGACCCCGTGCCCTGTGAGGAATTTCCAAAGTTTTTCTTTCACACAGACCTTGTCCATTTTTTTTATTAAATAAGGAGGCAAACGAGCTAGCGGGTCACCTGATGGAAAGTAATCACCGCCGCTCATGGACACCCGCAAAACCACAGGAATCGCAGACGCGTTGCCGGCCTTTAAGAAAGGAATAGGCTCGATAAATTTAAAAAAAAGTAAGAAAATAGCGAATAAATTGTTAATTACAAGAATTATTTTGACTTTAATATCAATAAACGGTTATTATATGCTATCGGATTGTTATTTGTCATTATGACATTAATTGTACTAAAAATGTAGTATTCTGCTCATATGTTATTTTGCTAATATGATGTTTCAAGAATATGATATTGTAAGAATGTGGTGATTTGAGATTATGATTTTTTGCGAATATGGTGTTTTGCTAATATGATATTTTGCGAACATCATGTTTTGATTCTATGCTATTCAGCAACGGAGGGGTTGAATGTAGATACATGGTGCTAAGTAGACATTACTATCTAATGAAACATCAGCAGAAGAATAGTATAATTTTATTTAAGCTTACCGAAACTAACTTAGTTGGAATTGCAGATTTCATCAAATTTCTTCAAAATGCTTACATGAACAGGGGCCCAAGTCTGCTAAATACAAATGCACCAATGGAGCCCCAATAGAGTGTCGACGGTGTCTCAGTTGAATGGTTTTTGGCATTTGGTATTCTCTTACTGTTTAAGTCCGAAGTCATTCTATCGTCACTCCACCGACACTCCATCGAACTGCAATTGATATTTTCGGTAGTCTGCTATCAAATGTATTTGAATGGAATTGTAATGGGCGATTTTCTGACAGCCCAAATTAAAAAGTAAAAGTTAGTTCAAAAACATTCGATAGATGTCGTTTTTTGAAAGCTGGGCTACTTATGGGCTGTAATAAATTCTACACTTTTACTTGTCTACCAAAAGAATAAAAAAATAGTATTTACTTACCTATTTATATTCAGGACATCCAGAACCTATTTCTATTTTGGAATAGAATAAATATTACGCAGCCATACACGTGCTCTTCATGAACCCGCCTTTTACTAAGCGCCATACTAATCTATGCTAAGCGCCATCTATGAAGTCATTTACGAACCAATTTCTTTTTTTTTTTTGATATCGGAAAATCGCCCATTGTTGTTGCAAATGGTATTCTCTTCACTATTTGACGTTTGTTTGACAGTTGAATCAATGGACTTTCAGTTTAGGGATGTCGGAAATGAAAAAAAATATCGATATATCGATACATCGATATTTTGAAAAATATCAATATCGGCCTCGATATATCGCGAAAAAAATATCGATATATCGATATATCGGTCAAATTTTACACCGGCTTTAAAAAAAGGGTTCTCCTTTTTCTTAAAATCGGTATAAAAATAATTTAGGTGAGCCTAGCCCAGTAATAAAAACAGATTTTTTATTTTAAATTATTGTTTTAACCGGTTTACAGTTCCGCAGCCCATATGGGCCATAACAATTGATTATCCTATTGTTATATTTTTAGAACAGTGAACCTGTTAATCATGCCGCCCTCTAAGTCGGCTCCTGTTGTTAGGAACCGCCATATTTACGGTAAAACCCACTCTTTCTGACGGCACGGAGGAAGCCGTAGGTGTTAAATATTTCCGTTGCGTATACGTAGCACACATGCACACATGACATGAAGTTGATTGAAGCAACGCACTGACAGTGAGAGTTACACACTCACTACCACAGACTACATTAATGGAATCAGCAACAATAAGATTTTTTTACATTTTTACGGCTTTGAATTCTAACGAATTAAAAAGTTAGATCGTGATGCGATGATAATAAATAAAAAATATCGATTTTGATACTAATTTCGATATTGGTTATTTTGTATCGATATATCGAAATAAAAAATATCGCCTAAAAATATCGATATATTGAACAAAAAATATCGATATTTTTTCAACAAGCCTATTTCAGTTGTCATCTAGTCATTGAACTGCCATCGGACAACGATACCTTTTTTCTAGCTTTTTCAATAAAAATATATAAAATTTAAAGCTAAGAGGCCTTCAGCCGCATCATTGCGTTGGCGTATTTTGGCACTTGCTAATGCTGCTGATAAAAGACGTCGCCTTTTGCGCTTGCGCCGCAAAACTCGTGCAATATTAAGAAAAGACATTAATGCATTTGATCTTCCCGAGGCAGAGTTTATAAAAACTTTTCGCCTCGGAAAGGCGCAAGTGAGGGCTCTCAGTGAAGAACTGACCCCTTATCTCACCAGGCAGCGAGGTCGGGATGGGATATCGATTGATTTAAAGGTTAGTAAGAGTTCAGTTGGTACTTACCTAATTCTGATAATTTATTACTTTCTTTAAGTATTTGAAAGGTATAGCATTGCTCTATGCACCTATGCACCTACCCGAAGTTGATTAACGGAGGGTCTGAGGGTTATCCATGGTTGGCTACTTACTACAAAGCTTCTCAATTAAAGTGAAACTATTTTATCAGAGGTACCTATCAATTTTGTTTCAAATTATTTACTGACCTAAGTACATAAAATTTCTAATAAATTTCAGGAATTAATTACATTGGCATTCTATGCCACTGGCTCATACAAAACTTTAGTGGGCCAAAGTGCATTTCACAATGTCGCACAGACAACAGTCTCAAGGTCTGTGCGACAAGTTACTGAAGCTATAAACAAAATTTATATTAACCACATACAATGGCCAACGATACCCCAAGCCAGGAATGCCATTAAAGCACAGTAAGTAACCTACTATTTGCTTAAACATGACCTTGTCATATAAAGTGGACTATAATCTTTAATTATTTATTACAGATTTTATCATCAGTTTGGGATTCCAGTTGTACTGGGCTGCTTCGATGGCACTCAAGTTGCCATTATACGCCCAGTACATCATGAAGAGGTTTTTTAACCGAAAGGGATACCATTTCTTAAATGTGATGATTGTAAGTGTATTTATTTTATTCATTCATACTTATTTTTGAAATGATTTACCATAATTTAACTAATCAGACTGTGTAACTTGTTATAGATTTGCAACTCGGAATTAAATATATTATGTATATGGGCTCCAGCAGCCCAGGCTCAGCCCATGATTCCATGGTGTGGCAAGGGCATCCCCTAAGTCGCCACTTGAGCGACCTCTCTAATGAAGGAGAGCAGGTGTTTTTATTAGGTACTTAATAAATAATTTAATTGTTGATAGTATGTATTTTAAATGATACAGAAATTGTTACCTATTAGTATTTGCTTTTTACAGGTGATAGTGGTTACCCACTGCGTGCCACCATGATGACACCAATTCTGAACACCAGCGAGGGGACACCCGAGCACTACTATTACCAGCGACAGGTGTCAGCACTCAATGTAGTGGAGCGGTGCATTGGTGTTTTAAAAGCTCGATTCTGGTGAGATATATTTTTTCCAGTTAGATAAATTTAGTAGATAATTTAATCAGAACCTATTAAATATATATTACATGAAAGAATACTGCTTTTAGATGTTTGTTAGTGGCACGAGCCCTACACTACGACCCCATCATTGCTGCAAAAATTGTGAGCGCATGCTGCGTGTTACACAACATCGCCAATCAGGACAGAGTCCCTCTGTTGTCACTGACACCTGAGGAAGCAGATGAAGAAAATCAAAGGCAGCATCAGGCAAGTTTTATGCATAACATCCTTTTATTTAAAAATAGAAGATAATTTGTTGTACACTTAATCAGCCTTATATAATTTTTTAATATACAAATAACTAGGTAGGTACATTATAATTACAGTCTAATGAATAATAATAAAATTATCAACTAATCATTTATTTACATTAAATTAAAGTCCAACTTGTTAATGAATCAACATTTTGCAAATAAACTTTCAGTCTAAAATTTACTAATCAGTCTTTGATAACTTATTCAACTAAACATTTAAAATTTTACTCTTTGGGGGATTTAGGCAGTTAACACACTGCCACGCACCACGCTGCATATTGCATGTTTCTCCGTTTGTATAGAAAACAGGCGCGCGTAGGTGCGTCGACACGCAAGATGCAGCGTGGTGCGTGGCAGTGTGATAACTGCCTTAACAAGTACAGTACAACATTTTAGGAATCCACAAAAGACTAAAATGTTACAAAAATATTTGGTCAACATTTTAATATTAATACTTTAAATTATTTTTTTAGGCTGAAGACCAAATAAGAGAGAATGTGAGACAGAATCCACAAAATCGCCGAGTCAATCCCGAGCTTCAAAGAGGCCGGGCACTGCAGTAGGCTCTGGTTGATAGGCTGTGGAGGGAAAGATTGGTATGTATAATTGATAGGTCTATATCTATAATATTAGTTACAATAAAACAGTATGGAAATAAGTATATAATTACTTTGTTGCAGATTGCAGATGAACATTAACAGAAAATTTGTAACTATTTAGGTTTTTCTAATTAAAAACATTACATGCAATTCCTAGTTTTATTATCCTATACTTACTTTAAATAAATATATATTTACAATTATTATATGTATAGATTACAAAGATTAAAATCCCAGTACCTACGTTAAAATCTATACTATTATACTTACTAGAAGGTATAGACTTGCTTTTAATTATTCTAGTCGCTGTCAGAAGAATAAATTCTAATTCTCTGAAAAAGATAGGAATATTGTTAATTAAAGTAGGTACTTGATATTGATCGTTACTTTACTGGTGATTTAAACATTTATGCTGTAGATATAATACTTACGTTATGTCGTCGTGGTGACCTCCTCCTTTCGTTCATTCCTCTAATGTAATCCCGCAGTCCTTCGGCTATTGCCTCTAATGCTGCAGCCTGCCGGTGGGTGGCTTGCGCGAGCTCGTGCGTTGCTTCAGCATTTAGTCTTTCCATTTGTTCTAAACGCTCTGTAGCTTCGCGCATAGCTGGTTCATTCTCTGAAGAGAAAACATACTGAATTTAATTTCACAAGGCAAGTTTGTAAAAAGAATATATATATTCCTTATAAACCTCTCTCTTGAAATTGGTTTAACTAACCTGTGGCTTGCTTAGTTTGGGAAACTGGTGAACGACGCCGGCGTCTTTTACGCGGTGCGACAGACCTGCCCTGTCTAATGGGGTCAGTGCGACCGGATAAAGCTCCTTGCTGGTGCTAGGATTGGAGCCTGTATTGCAGTTGTTGCTAATACCAGCGGTGGTGCCAGTGGCAAGCTCCATGCTAGTGCTAGGAGTGGGGCCTGTAATGCACTCCCTGCTAGTACCAGCGTTGGTGCCTGTGGCAAGCTCGCTGCTAGTGCTAGCGAGGGGGTCTGTAGACTGCTGGTCTCTTGAAGGGGAGTAGTCTGCTGGTACTTCAACGACCACTATCGTCTCCTGCTCTTCAGGCTCTTGGACCTCTACACTCCATGATCTGAAATACATGAATGTTGTTGTTGGGTTACTGTAATCTTTGAAAAATTATAACAAAATAATGTAAACCAGTTCATACTTTATTTTACCTACCTTGCTAATGGCACAGAATCCTCCACAACCTCTAAACCCTCCAAAATGTGATCATGTTGCTGTGAAGAAAAACAATATGCAGTGCAATAGAAAGTAAACTTTAAAGCAGCAAACAGAGCAAACTAACAAAAAATTAGCGAAGTTCACTAATGATAAATGAAAAGAAATTAATTAATGAACACAGAGGATAGGTGCCTAGGAATTAAATACTTTTGATGATTTTTGTGAAAGAATGAATTAATTTACCACATGCTCTAGTTTATAAAACTATTACTTCAATTGGTATCTAAAAATCCTAAGTAAGTAGGTAGTTGTTTATTTACATGTGTGTTATTTTGTTAACAAGCTCCATAGGGGTTCCTTTTTAAAAACAAAGTCACACTTAAAGGATTGTGCCGAATACCCGGTAGTGGCTCTCCAACATCACGCCCCAAAATATCATAAAGCCGCTCTTGTAGCGGTGTGAGTGAAATTTGTTTTGAAGGAAGGAAAAGGAAAGAAAGGAAGGAAGAAAGGAAAGAAGAAAGGAAACCTGAATAAAAAAATACTTATTTACGACTTCATACTAATTTGATTTAAGAGAATAATTATAAACTGGTTTACCTGTAGCTCCGATTTCTACTTTTTCAAGCTTTATTTTTTTTAATAATTTGCTTTTGTATTCATTGTAATACTGAAAAATAAAAGTACACAAATTGAATTATTTGCAATCATTGAGGTACAATAAACTAGAGAAGACCGCGAAGCAAGTTTGTGCGCACTAAGGTGCAGCCCATGGGCTGCAAATGCCTGTGATTGCGCGTGATTCAAGCGATTGTGGACCTTGCGGCTGCACCTTAGTTGCGCACAAACTTTCTTCGCGGTGTCTTCTCTAGTTTATTGTACCTCAATGTTTGCAATAGTATAAGTAGACAAGGAACTTGTGTTTCAAACTTACCACTCTCCACTGGTCCGGCGTCTTAAGGACGCAGTCAGTCGATACCTACGCTGTTTAACATGACTGCGCATTCAGCCCATAGGCGTTTGGTCAAACTACGTCCTTCCTTCGTTCTATTAAAGCGGCCACGCGCCAAATCTTTATGATTTTCTAAAAAATCAATTGGAGCAGATAATTGCTCAAGACTCGCCATTGCCAAAACTGTTTCACACAAAAACGTACTCACAGAACACTATAAAGCCAGGTCCGCTGCGCCAGATTTTGAACAGATCATTGTTCAAAAACATAAATTACTTAATGGGCCACATTTTTACTCAATGGGCCACGCCACGCCCCTTATTTATGTTTTCGAACAATGTTCTGTTCAAAAATCTGGCGCAGCGGACCCGGCTTTACTCCTAGCGGAGAACGTACTCGTCTTCATCAAAGTTTTCAACAGTTTTCAAACTTGTGTTCAAAACTTCATTAGATTTTTTTTTTTCTAAATAAGGCAAATGCAATAACGAAAAACAGCCATACTGCACCAACATTTTCTTTATTTTTTAAGAATAAACACGCATTTTTAATAAATGTTGATATTTAAATGGTAAAAAACAATAATTTGTCTAAATTATTGCATTACATTCACCAAAAAGTGCTTAAAACGTATTTGAAAACAAATAGTAGTTTTTATTGGCATCATTGGTTTCATGGTAGATTTAATAGGCAACATCGTCGACTAAATAATTCACATTCCATTTCCATTCAACTGACACTCCATCGACATTAAATCGACACTTTTATGAACTTTTAGCAGAATACAAAATGTAGCACAATGGAAATGTAATGACAATAGGATGTCTCTAGAATGGCAATAGTTGGTCGCTTATTGTAAAATAGCAGACTTGGGCCCCTGGACCTTTGAAAACATGATCTTTTCTTGGGAATCCAGTTTGGACGATCAATTAGCCTAAGCCATGTATTTCTAGTATCCAAGTTAGTAGAAAATCTAAAAGATACATAAATTACCTACTAATGTTATTACCTATTCTAACAGTCAAAAACTGATACCTATGGATCGGCTAAGTATCTTAAATGTGTTTACATTCCCAGGTAATTCATATCTAAACGTCATATAGGTACTTTAATAACAATAATACATATTCGTTTACGGGATAGACAATGGACACGAAATATCGATAACTTGATACAGCCCTAGTGTAAAACGAAAATTATTTCTTTACACAAATTATTCGTAAATTCTGCATTATGTATATTCTATCTTTGCTTCTTACATAAATAAATGTTTATAGAAGAGAATTATCACATTTCGTGGTTAAAATTCGAAGCGCATTGGCATAAATAAATCCTAGGTAAGAAGGTGTAGGTTTGTAATAATTTACCTGTAAAATGAACATTTTATGGGATTATTTCGCTGTGTTGTACAACAATTAATCACTGAAAAAGTCACCATGTTTCTAAAGCACTATTTCTCAAAAATATTCACGATTTCACGTAAAATCAGAAAAATTCACAAAATCCAAATTCTCAGTGTGCTGATAAGTGCGGCCAACTGTCAAACAGTATCCAAAAACGGTTCTGTTACGTCGCATCACGCATCTCTCTTTATCCCACAGTGTTGTTGCTAATGACATCCCGCTCCCTCAGCCCTTTGTTTCTCTATTCCGCTAGGTATAGTAACTTTATGTGTGATTGTGAGCCGCAGCTGCATGCGCCCTCGCATGTACGTGAAAGAGAAATAGATAACTATCGCTCAAGGCCTCATTCAAAAACAGTTGACGTTTACGAAAGGAAAAACATTGGCTATTGAATTTACTTTGTCTGATTCGATTAATCAGATCTAAATAAATTTCTCTTTTTAACCGAGGTAACTAAGTAATAAAGTAATTAAAAAACCTCAATGGCGAAATAGAAATTGTAAAGACAAAATGAATAACATTTTTTTTTATTTCATTTGTGTGTTTAAAGTGTAGTCGACAATTATAATTTAAATATTTGCACACCTACGTTAATAAGGTAAAAATATTGTAGATCTATTGATTTAACGAATGTAACATCTTGATTGTACACAATATTTAAACAAATAAATTATTTGATTTGATTTGATTATTGTAGATACGACAAGCTAATTATTTCTCTCACACACAACACCTAGCTCAGCAAGCAAATAAATCACTCGTTGATTGTTAAATGATATACTGTATAATTGAGCTAAAAGAGCCGAAGATATAAAAGAGTGATATATATCAGAAAGACACAATTAAATGAATCACTCTTTTCTTTTCAGTGACATATTTTGCGTAGGTACCTCTCGAATATTTTGCCCACCTCTCTAGATACACACTACGTTGTATTTGACCCAGCGTTGCCAGAAGGTTACTTTTGTAACCTTTTAGGTGATTATATGAGCGGTGAGGTTACTTCTAGGTTACACAACACAAAAGGTGACATTTAGGTGATTTTTCAGAATTTGCGTGAAACGGAGTGTGCAACAACTCAAAAACATCTTTCCCTTTTAAACCAATAATTAATAAATTCATCTATCCGTTGCACTTACTCATCCGCCCGGTCAATCGGATTCGTCGTCGATCATTCGTCGTGACCGCCGTGCGTGAGTGAGACAAGTAACTATTAACTAACGTAGTTTTTGTTATTGTGTACTTATTTACTAAGTACTTAGTTCATTTCGTTTGAGTCGCTCGTTTTTGCCTGCCTGGATGTGCTGCTGTTTTGGTAAAATAGAAAGATAACAAATCGAGAGGATTGTTATAGTGCGACTAGTTGAAATCGGTAACTAACTCTCCTCTACCTAGCCAATCAGTCAACTAGCGATCATGAAAATGTCATCCATGTAAATCCATGTCAATGTAATTATTAAAAAATTAAATCAAAATAAAAATGTTTATTGATTATTTTAACATTATATTAAAATGCAAGTTATGAATTAGGGAAATATTACCTAATAAATTAGCCATTATTCTGTAAGTTAATTTAACCATCATCTCTTTCTTTCCCTTTTAAATACTATACTAAGTAAGTACTAAAAAATTGAAATAGTTACTTTTTGTATATTTCAGGTAACTTTTGACAACACATCGCTGGCAACACTGATTTGACCAATCTGGCGCTGCGATGTCTGTCTGTTGTGTTGATTATACGACATCGCTGCAGCGGCTGCAGCGAACTTTAGCTCTCATTCCAGAATTTGAAAAAATGGTTTGAATGAACGTTCTTGTCTATACTTCTAGGTCAATGGAGATATAACGCTAATAATAAGGTTAACCCGCTCGAGCTGGGGTCACGGTGTTTATACCTAAACATGGTTTTTCATATCATAAGTTAGCGTATCACAATACGCTAACTCAAAATCGTAGTACAATAACTTTAACAGTAGCGTGTCTCGTTCCTGCCCAAATAATTTTGACATATATCTCGATAACTATTGATCAACAAATTTTGGTATTTAACACATTATCAACTAAATCATGGCGAAATTTGAAGCCGATCTGAAGGGGTTATCCCGCTGGAGTCACGGACATGAAGGTCGAAGTGCTGGCGTCTAGTCTGTACTTTACCGCTGGGGAGATGATGTCGAGAAGGAATTGCGCGGCCTCCACGCGGATGAATGGCAGATGGTGTCACAAGACAGACCCAGGTGGAGGCTCTTATTATCGGAGGCCAAGGCTCATTGTGAGTCACTGCGCCAACTCAGTTCAGTTTTTTTGGTGAGTATTGATTATGCCAGGATCGCAGCTGGCCGGCATAAGCAAACGAAAATACTTTCTAAAATAAAAGCCAGAAAATGCCATAAAACGCTTTATTCTTGACCTGCATTTTATGACTTCACTAAGACACTATACAAATACATTATTAACTTTGTGTAAATATTCAAGTTTATAATATATACAATACTTGTTATTCACAAAAGCTGTGGACAATATCAATAAACAATTTTTATAATAAAATACAGATTCTCTTAACAAATAATATTTTCAGTGACTTTCAATATTATAATTTACAAAAGGCTATGTATATGATAATAATGTTGTGTAGTTCTTGACATAAAAAAGGCATTTATTTATTAGTTTTATAAGATCTCAAAATTAATTGTTACCTAAAATGTTTGTATGAGTAAATGTATGAGTAATAGTTATGAAAGTTTTTATACCCTTAACAATGATAATGATGTCGCTACACGTATAGGTACTCATTAGTTAGGTATGGAAAACCAACGGTTGACTAATTTTAATGTGCCTAAAAAAAAATCGCTTAGCACGTAAAAATAAACAAAACAATTTTTTTTAATAAATTCGACACAATTATCAATAACAATTTATGTGTAAAGGCCATTTTAAGATGCTTATAATAAATGCAAGGTCCCTTGGAGTTATTTATTTGCGTAAGCTATTTTAAACAACCTATTTATTCAGTAAACCAATATAAAACTTTAGTTTCAAATTCAGTTTCCTTCTTAAACCCTTAATCCATTCAATACCACCCTTAAAAATCTAATTTAAAATGCAACGCCCTTATAAATTCGTAGGCGGGCTAACCGGCGCGGGGCGTCTTAGACATCACAGTGGTAAAATATTCTAAGCCGGAGTCATCAGCATTAGATCTAAGATTTCCACAAACACCGATTATTTTAATAACCTTTTTGCGCATTGCGTCTGCAGTGCTGCGTACCTATAGTTTCCCGAGTGACGCAAAATAAAATACTTAAAAGTAATGTAAAGTTTAAGTGATTTATAAATAATTATTAATTTAAAGAAAAAATAAGTTTAGTGGATAAAAACTAAACACAATTTTCGTAGGACAGTGACACATTTATATACATACATATATATAATTACGACTATTATCCCCGAAGGGTTAGTCAGAGACTAGGCAATGAGGCCAGCAAAAGCAGTCCTCTACCATAGTCCACTTTTCACCAAACATCGACTGCATAAGCGCTTAGCGTGACAGGTGGTGAGTCCACCGCCGCTCTATGCTGTTGGATTTATGTAGTCTTTAGTCCGTTAGTCGCCTTTTACGACATCCAAGGGAAGAGAGGGGGTGGTAGTATTCTTTCACTGCTTCGCGACACGGTCATTTATAGGTTATATAATAATCGAATAATACTTGCTTGGCTATGAAAAATAGGTAAGACCACTAATCTTTTATACCATTTTGTAAGATGTTAATGTGCGCCACATACTTACAGAAAATACTAAACAGCTGATTCGCGTAAGCACATCATGTAATTGGGATCGCGAGTTTCGTGCACGGCTTACATGTTAACTATATAAAGACTACTAACTTATTAACACAAGGAATAATGCAATACAGGGAATCATAAAACTATCCTTAATTAGATATCTATCTTCTTAGAGACGAATGTTAGTGGTGTTAAAAACATCAACATAAAAATATATGTTGTCTCCTAGATCAAACTCTAATAAGGATACAATGTAATACTTAAAATAATACGTTTAAAAAAAACCGTGAAGGTTTACCATAGTTAATCTTCCAGAGTGACGTTTTTGAAGAGATACGACATGGATTCCTTGTTGTGGATGCGCCGTATGGCTTCGCTGAGTAGCACTGATATGTCGATTGTCTTGATCTTGCTGCATTGCATCTTTTGCAGTTCGTGGGGCACGGTGTTGGTGACTACTACTTCGTCTATAGGAGAATCTTCGATGAGACGTGGCGCGTCAGACGAGAGCAGACCGTGTGTGGCCAAAACATAGATTTTGTACGCCCCACACTCTTTTAGGACTTCCGCGGCGGCCACGAACGATTGCACGTCGTCAATCATGTCATCCTGATGAACAAAATGTGTTTAGTTATTTTTCACATTCAACATTCTCTGTCTCCAACGAGTGTAGAATATGAATTTGAGGGCGATCGTTAATGCTCCTTGGTTCACGAAGAATGACAAAATTCACGAGTACTTAAACATGCCGACCGACCGTGACTATCGGAAATCGAACGATTCCGGCATCGGCACAGAGAACGTCTGTCTCACCACCCTAACCCTCTCGTTGCTGAGCTATTAGAAACATCAGCAATAGTGAAGTGCTTAAAAAGAAGCCAAATTTTCTGATATGGCAGGGCCGCGCTGGCGGCTTTGCTAAAAAGAAACATCCAATCACCACAAATAATTCGCTTATGGTCTGGCGACCGATCGCAAATAGTTAAAAAAAAAATCTCAATAAAATATCTATAAGAGTTTACAGAATTATTTTTCAAAATATAATATTGTTTATTTCTATTTTAGGGTATTTTTCAAAGAAATGATTATTTAGAAAAGGTTCTGATATTTCTTAATTTCTAAACCAATAAAATTCAAGACATTAATAAAATAGAAGAGACACATTTCATAGATTGAATCATTAATAATATATTAGTTTAGTAATATAGATTTTGATAAGATAAGATGCTGAAAAATCGGTAATTTCATAGTATAAAGTAAGTACTCTTACCACCATGATCGCTATTCTGCCACCAACATCACCAACAACATTGATTGGCGGTTTTTCCTTAGCGGGATGGACTGGAACACCCACAGATACGTCCATGGTACGGGATCTGTCAACACTGAATACCAGACTATATTAAAATTGTTGTCAAAGCCTTTGTTTGTTTGACTTTTATGCAATTTGAAACTTTTCATATTGAAATTTAAATTGCATTTCATTATTCACTAAGTAGAATACTGTATTTTCTATAATCTGTATTACAAAATCTAAAAAGTTTTGATGCAATTGACTTATTGGTTTAAACCATATTGAGCATTAAAGTATATTTAAGATAAGTACTAAAATATTATACATAGCGGCTTTTTTTTAAATGTAAGTATGTCGTTATCGCTAGCCTGTTTGTAAGCTTGTCATTACTTATGCGTGCAAAATGATGTTTATCCAGATTATAACATCCATATACCTACTTCATATTTTTTGTCAAAGCATTATATTGACATGACTTTAAGACATCTTTTAGAATGTGAAATGTGAACAGCAAAGTTGTCATTACCTAGGTATGCAAGGCGGAGAATAGCGTCCGTCCACTTCGTCACTCTCAGCTTCTTTCTGTTCGCCGTGTATGACAGCTATGGCCAGTCGCAGACGCTCAGCGTAGGAGGTCGCCTTTTTAGCTGAACCAGGATTGCGTGCGACGATAACTGAGTTACGATAATCTGGAATCTAAGAGAGTTACACACAATTAAGGGACATATTATACATTAAAAAGTAACTTCTTTAAATTAAGTAATTCTTAATAACAATATTCAACTTAAATACAGATTTGAATATGAAAAGTAAATAATTTATTATTTATATATATAAAACAAAGAATATACTGAAACTAAACAGCTATTATTTAAAAAGTAAACATTGTACATAATTTACTACTGTTTTTGCAATACAGGGGTCAAGCCCCTGGGATGTCAATGATAGTTGTTTGTTATTTTTTGATGATGATATTACAATACAATACAAAGATTAATGGTTTTCTACTTACACTCTCTTGAATATATTGAAGTAAGAAGGGTGAAGCTCTCAGATTGTCCACTGGACAATCGTAGAAGCCCTGGATCTCTTTTTGATGCAGGTCCATTGTGATAATATGAGTCAGGCCTGATTTACACATCATCTTCGCCAGAAGCTTTGTGACAATGCACCCTCTTTTCCTCATTTTGCACTGTTTGCTATATGGCAGGTATGGAATGACCCCGACAATTGAACGCGCAGATGATGTCTTACATGCATAAGCCATAATTAATAGCTCCATTATGTTATTGTTTACATCTCTGAAAAAATTATTAATGTACACTTTACTTATGAAAGAATGTCTAGTTGAGGCATCTCTTTGCATTATAACATAATTATTGTAATGTGTGATTGGTGAGTTGCATAATAAGCACAATATGAAACTGTTTATTAAAATCAACAACAATGCTATGCAATATCGGGAAGTTTAAATCTATTCTGCATTAGTATTTTCCTATAAAACCTGTAAAGGCATTATTGATTATTATTAGACATTATTAAAAACATGTCACATATTCACACAGTTAAAATAAGTTAATAATTTTAAATTAGGACTTTTTCCTGTTATATGCAAGTCTTGGCCCATGTTGACATTCCTTCTCTTAAGTTTAGAGAATGCCTAAAAAGCCAACCCTGTCATGCTCAAAACAATTTAAAACCCAAATGCTTAACTTCCTTGTGTCTAAGCACAGTCTAAGTGTTGTTTAAGGTTAAAATATATGCAACTGTTTCGCAATATAAACAGAACAGACTTTATATTCATTTTGAAGTGTAAAAAATACTTAGTTAATTGAATGTTGTTTAATTTAAAAAAGGATATAAACAAAATTTTCATACTTAGTTCCAGTTTGGACAATGTATATGTTTTTTCCACGGATTGAATCTCCAATTTCTACCATTGTTTCTCTGTTTGTTTTGTGGTAGACTGAACATCCACCGGAGTGGACTCCCAGTCGACTGTGGGGAATAATACAAATATAAAAACATGCTTACAACTTGGCAATATTGTAACCAAATGAAATCTACAATAGATAGCAGCTAATCCAATTTATGGAATGAACAACTACAGATTACCATTAGCAATCCTCAAATAAATGAGGTCAAACCATTTAACCTTGCTGTTGTTATGAATGTTAGTTTGTCAAACTGATGATAATAAAATAAAGCATGTAGGTACTAACTTAGAAATCAAATCGGCCAATTCCGGGTGAGAATTGCCGCTTATAATCACGATATCCGACGTGGAATTGCCTTCCATGTTGCTCTTTCGAGATCGATTGGTGAACCCCACCAACCTGCGAATCAGCAATAGTAAATTAGTGTCTTGACAATCTGTAACTATCAAACAATTCTACGGCAGGGGGCATCACGTTGGATCAACAAGAAAAACAATAAACCTGGTTTTGTTGAGTAACATAATAACCTGAAGGCGAAAATGCACTGCGTCAATCAAGATCTTGTAATTTTCTTTAAATATCAATTAAATTGCCAATGTTAATTTCGTAGCAGCGCATTCAAACTGTAGGTATGTCTAATTGAATTTTTATTTAATTAAAAATCCCGACTTGACCGAACAACTTCTCATTCATTTCATTTTTTTTTTATATATTGTTCTAGAGATGTGTAGTTCGCGAACGAGAGATAAGAATGAACTAGTTCATTACAAAATTGTCAGTGCATCTTTCGTTCAGTACCGTTCTGGGGGGTTACTCTCGAACGCAAACTCAATCTTAATACAATTCCAATGCGATTAATATGTATCGATATTGGGATAAGTAAAGATAATTCCGGAACGCCATCTCGATATTAATTTGTTTAATCAATTTCCACGCAATTTAATTCCAATGTGGCGCTGTTGTCGCTTACAAAAGTGCCATTTGATATTTTTAGATTTGTGATTGGAAATTGATTAATGCAATTCTGTTTCAAGAGTAGCCTACCTGACTGTATCTGTAGTTCAATTTAGTTCGCCGTTCAGTGCCCAGTTCTTTCGTTCGAAGCGAAGTAAATTTGCACTCGCTCGCCTCAGTTGTCGGCTGTCTCGTTTTTTCTTCGTATTAAAAAGTGAAACAGATACTTTGTTTGTTTACATTTCGTTCGAGCGAGAATTTGAAAATAGGTATTAATTAGTTGTATTTTGTCATCTCATTTGTGTGACCGAATACTTGGTGGGAAATTGAGAGTTTTTTGGTATAATTACGTGACCTCTATGTAATATTCTTAAAAAAACCAGTTGAGGAAAGTTCCTTTTTTGATAGGTTGGTAATATGTAGTTGACTATACTTATACAACCCGAAACAAATTATTAAAATTATATTTTATTTAATAAGCATGACTAAAGGTTGACTGTCCTAAGCCTGTCAAGTATGAAGGAAAAACAATTTTTAAGTACCTATCGATTGCTGCCCCAATTATGCTTTAGTTATTAATGTAAAGTTAATTAAGTGCGGTATTGTGCTCAAAAAGATTCTTTTTTTTTTTTTTTTTTTTTTTATTGGCAACGGGTAAGCGCTTGGCCTTCATCTCACCTGATGGTAAGTGACGATAAGGCCGAAGGTGGAAGCGCGCTTCACCCGGAATCCTCAACCACTGAGGAACTGGCTATCTTATCTCAAACTGCCGGAACACAACAATGCTATAAACATCGTTGTTATGGCGACAGACTTAGATAAGATGGTGGTAGCTAGCCAGGCGGACTTAACAGCCCTACCACCAACCAAACCGAGCACACAAAGATGTACCCCCCGCTGGGAATCGAACCCGGGACCTTTGGGTCTGAAACAGGTAGCTTAGCCACTAGACCACAGAGGCGGATAGAATATTCAGACATAATCTGATAGAAAGAAATGATCAATAAAGTCGATTAGTTCGTGTATGGGGGAGCTGATTGAAACCGCGAACTAAATGAACTAGTGAACTAAATGAAAGATGTAGTTCGTCGTATCGTAACGACCTGTATCTCTCTTTTTACCTCAGTGAACTACAATGCGCATGTCTAATGGGCGATTTTCTGACAGCCCAAATTAAAAAGTGAAAATTAGTTCAAAAACACTCGATAGATGTCGTTTTATGAAAGCTGGGCTACTTATGGGCTGTAATAAATTCTACACTTTTACTTGTCTACCAAAAGAATAAAAAAATAGTATTTACTTACCTATTTATATTCAAGACATCGAGAACCTATTTCTATTTTGGAATAGAATAAATATTACGCAGCCATACACGTGCTCTTCATGAACCCGCCTTTTACATGCGCCATACTAATCTATGCTAAGCGCCATCTATGAAGTCATTTACGAACCAATTTCTTTTTTTTTTGATCTCGGAAAATCGCCCATGAACAGGCTAAGGTCTGAGCCATACTGCCTAGTCATTAGTTTTTTATTTGTTTTTTTTCCCTTGATGATAATGAGTGGTGATTAAGATGAATGATAAATGATGTTCCCCAAACCCCTTGAGTTCTCAGTAAAGATGTGGGACTTTACTGAGGTCTCACGCGGACTACTTGAGAGAATTTGAAAAGTGATGTTGCACTGTTTTGTTTTATTTGCCAACACTCATGCACGTTCACAAACACTTAACGGTTAATAATCCACTATTCTTTCACATTAATGTTCGAAAAAACACAAATTTTGGAAAATAAAACAAAACTGAAGACATGACGCTTCACTTTCCCGCCAAGAAGTCGCCTCATTCATTTCAATTTCATTCTTTAGTGCATGCATAGACAAAACTTGTTTTTTTTATTTGGTTGTATGCAACTTAGATCTGAGGTATGCAAGAACAAGCTTCTTTTTTTTTAATATATTTGTTCCATGAAGGAACAGGCTAAGGTCTGAGCCATACTGCCTAGTCATTAGTTTTTTATTTGATATTTTTCCCTTGATGATAATGAGTGGTGATTAAGATGAATGATAAATGATGTTCCCCAAACCCCTTGAGTCCTCAGTAAAGATGTGGGACTTACTGAGGTCTCACGCGGACTACTTGAGAGAATTTGAAAAGTGATGTTGCACTGTTTTGTTTCATTTGCCAACACTCATGCACGTTCACAAACACTTAACGGTTAATAATCCACTATTATTTCACATTAATATTCGAAAAAACACAAATGTTAGAAAATAAAACAAAACTGCAGACATGACGCTTCACTTTCCCGCCAAGAAGCTCCAGAACTAATAATAAAAAAAAAAAAATTAGAGCATATGCTCATAGATTAGTCATAATGCTCTAAGACCCACAGAAATACTGTGGGTGTACTTATTAAGGTAGTCATTAGCGAACAAGGGTTTAGGTATACCGTGTTTACTTGCAAAGGAAGAGCTCATAGCATTGAAGAGCTCGATGGCGCCACAGCGTGTAATAATACGTCATACGTCTGTGGATGGTGCAGCAGTTACGGTAAGGCCTCAGAACAATTTTTAGTTATTGTTCTAAGGTTCTGAGGGTAAGGCGGTTCAAGTTCGGTTTGCGGCCTTGATTGGGCGATTTTCTGATAGCTTAAATTAAAAAATAAAAATTAGTTCGAAAACACTCGATAGATGGCGTTTTTTGGGACTCTGCTTTTAGGTTGAGTGCGAGTACAACTTTCCGTAATATACAAGTAACTTTGTGGATACAACGTTTTGCTCACAGACATATATTATATGTCTGTGGTTTTGCTGTACAAGTGGTTTTTTGTGTTTTACCTGTGTTGCTTTCTGTGTTGTTTGACCCTGCTGTCTTTCTGTTAGGTGTTTAACTCTTATGAGCTATATTGAATTACCTAACTCACTAAGACTATAACGGGTGTAAAACCACCCAACTTTTAAAAAGTGATGATATTACTAATTAATTGTAAAAAAATGCAAACAACTTACTTTAAAAGTTAATTTGGACCTTTGGTAATAAATATAAGTAGGTACTTGTGTGTACATATTTTGATGAAAAATCTAAGAAATACCTATTTGAATTAAAAAGTATGACTCAATCAGTTGATCAGCTCACATTATTAGATGGCATCCAAAAAAAATGTTGTTATAAAAATTAAATCTAAATACAAATCAAATATTTTTATTTCTCATTAGTCTAATATAGGTATTGTGTGGTATTGTCTCAAATCTGACGTACTTAACAAAAATAAATCTTCAAAAAATATACTTAGTGAAATTTTTTCACCTTAATAGTACAAAAAAATACACATAACAATAAACATTACAAATAAACAAAACAAAATAAACTCAGAATCATCTACTTCCATTTCCAAGGGGTCCTCGCAGATATGAGAAAGAAGCTCTTCTTCATCTTCTACACTTTGGACATCATCTTGATAAATGTCTTCTTCTAAAAGTCGTCTTTATATGTTGTCTCTTCGTCAGATGCTAGTGCAGCTTCAATTTCACACTCACGCAGACGACTCATGATCTAAAAATAAAGTAAGAAATAAATAACTCCATTTTGCATGCAAATTTAAATAATAAAACATAAAAAAGATAAACTTACTTTGTAAATCAATAGCGCACTATGACTATTTTGGGTGTCGATCCATCCAGGAGACGAGTATTACAGTGGAAAAAAATGATATTGATAAAATATACAGAATTGGAAAAAAATAGAAATACTTAAAAATAAGAAGAATTTACAACTAATATATATATTACAGAAGACTTCCCAAAAGATATTCTGTTGATTAGAAAGGAGCTTCAAGAAAAAGTAAACGAGGAGAGGGAGAAGGGTAACTTAGCTTACGTTAGATACCTACAACAAACTAATTGTTAAGGAAAATAATAAAATAGAAAAAAGAAAGAGACCCAATGCAGCCGCAACGCCATCACCGCCATCTGCTTCAGGGGAAAGTACTGCCCACAACCCACAAAAGATTAACAAAATCAACGCTTTCACATATATGAGGAAAAGGGCTGACTCGGTCTCAGGAGTAGAATTGGAGAAAAACAATAAATAGCAATTAGAGTGCAGTAAACGGAAAACACAAAAAACTCAAAAACATAAAAACAATAATACAAATTCTTCCCCAAGCCGCCTTGTCACCGTGGGGAAAAATGACCAACCCCCTCCAAGGAGAAAAAATTACAAGGGAACTATATATAGCTACAATCAATGTCAGATCAGATCATTAAGAGGGTTTACGCATTTCAATTTCCCATACAAAATTCCAAGTCGAAATTTTCTAAAACCAATTAGCCATTTTTAAAGAAACTTTGCATGTTAAAGTAAAACACAGGGATCTAAATAGTTTGTTGAAAACATTTTTAAAAATCGTTTAATTAGCTGAGTTATTGTGATATAAAGTCCACTATAGAAAGGTTAAAATTGCAATAAATCAGTTAAATAAATGTTTTTTAAAAATGTTTTCAACAAACTATTTAGATCCCTATATTTCACTTCAGCATGCAAAGTTTCATTAAAATTGGCTTATTGGTTTTTAAAAGTTTCAACTTTTAAGTTTGTATGGGAAACCGAAATGCGTAAACCCTCTTAAGTACGGCGGAAAAATTATAAGAACTTGAAATAGCAATTAACAAAATTAATTGGGATATTATTGGTATTAGCGAAATGAGAAGAATGGGTGAAAAAGTTAAGCAATATAATGAATACATTTTGTTTCATAAAGGAGAAACACCAGGATTATATGGAGTGGGTTTCCTAATAAGAAAGCACCTAGCTAATTGTATACAAGACATCAAAAGCATTTCAGAAAGAATTGCTGCCCTTAACATCACAATACCAGATAACAACGGCAGAGCAGATCCATGGACTGTAATGCAGACTTACACACCTACAGAACCAACAAATCGCGATAGTGAAATAAATACTGAAAAATATTATAAAGATTTAAAATATGCTATCCAAACAGAAACATAATTGTCATGGGCGATTTTAATGCCAAAGTAGGAATGAAAAAACCAGGAGAAGAACAAATAATAGGAAAACACTCTTATGGTGCCCGTAACAAAAATGTAAACAGTTTGATCAACTTAGCTTTTCAAAACAAACTTTACATCCTTAACAGCATGTACTATAAAAAGAAATCAGAAAAAATGGACTTGGTGTTCTCCAGACGGCAAGACTAAAAATGAAATAGACTTCATATTGACCAATAATACCCGACCTTTCACAAACATAAATGTTATAAATCAGGCACAATTCAACTTTAACACAGACCATAGAATTGTGCGAGCAGTCATGAGAACAATACAAAATAAAAAACGAAGGCCATATAAAACCACATCTATACCACTATACTGCAAAGGAGACGCTTTAAAACTAACAAAGAAATTAGAAAACAGGATAACCAGTCATACAGACGACAGTGACTCTGTACAACAAAAATATAATACATTTACGACAGAATAAGTAAAAGAAACAAAAAAGAATAACAAAAACTGTAATAACCTATCATCGAATGATACAAAATCATTAATGGAACAAAGGAAAATACTACAACAAGGCAAGAAAGATAAAAAGATTAGAGAAGAGATAACAAACATTAGCAAAAGAATTAACATAAACATACGCAATGAAATGAATGAAAGAAGAAATAAAATAATACAGAGACACATAGAGAAGACAGGTGGTATTAAAAAGGCATATAAACAATTGACAAGCTCTAAAGAATGGATGCCAAGCCTGAAAGATAAAAATAACAAGAACACAATAAAAAGACAAGAAATCGTAAATATAGCAGAGGAATACTATCGTAACCTATATAGTAGCGCAAACAAGTCTCTAGATCAGGGCAAATTTAATGAAGAAATCACTCTAATTATGGAAGAACCCCTACCAAAAATTATACTTTCAGAAACCATCAGAGCAATTAAAACACAAAAGGACCAAAAAGCGCCTGGTGAAGATTAAATAACTAACGAACTTTTGAAAGCAACAATGGAAGTATCAGCACCAAAACTAACTGAAATCTTTAATGACATTCTAGACACAGAAGACATACCTATTGAATGGACTAATCTACAATCATACTAATCTACAAGAAAGGCGATAAAAAAGACATAGGAAACTATAGACCTATTAGTCTCATGCCAAACAGTTACAAAATATTTTCTAAAATACTTCTTTCTAGAATTACAAATAGCTTGGACGAAAACCAACCAAAGGAACAAGCGGGATTCAGAAGCCATTTTTCAACTTTTGATCATATCCACGTAGTTAAACAAATTATACAAAAATACAAAGAATATGACAAAAAATTCTACATATGCTTCATAGATTATAACAACGCTTTTGACTCGCTGGAACATGAAACTATATGGACTGCACTAAAATTGCAAGGTGTACATAGTAAAATTAACCGCATTTTAAGAAACATCTACTCAAAGTGCACTGCAAAAATAGAACTAGATAGAACAAATAAAGAGTTTCAAATAAAACAGGAGTCCGACAAGGTGATCCCATTTCACCAAAAATATTTTCAACAACGGTCTTTCGCTGATACTGCGAGAACCGTGCAAGTCCCCTCCCCTTCTCCATCCCCTCAATATCCATCTCAAATCCTCCCCCCTAGGTCCCAAAATATTTCCTACCGTAAAACGGTCTCCTTGTGCAGTATCAACCTCTCCCATCTGCAAGCCCTAGCTATGATGCTAGAGCCCATAGATCAATAGTTGAAATCCCACAGTCCCAACAACCTAATGGTTGTGCTTTCCCCACAGATTCTCTTATCCCTAACGACAACCTCATCTCACTTCTCCTATCCACCATCATCAATCTTCTAGGAAGATTTAGTGATGTCCCCCTACCGAACAATCTCAGAGACCAACTTTTTCAGCTCCTCACTCCAATGGGTCCCATCCTTCAATGGAACTGCCGCAGCAGCTAGAATAAGAAGCACAATATTCTATACCTTATTAATAAATTCAACCCCTTCATCTTTGCTCATCAGGAGATGCGTCGCAAACCTGGTGATCGAGTCCGATTCCCAGGTTTTTCGTGCCTACGGGACGACAGAAGCGACGGGCATGGAGGCTCCGCCCTCCTTATCTCCAGGACAGTAACTTTCTCCCAAGTCAACCTCCCCTCTCACAGTGAGCATGTAAATGCAGTAGCTGTGATAATTTCCAACGTGACCTTTTTATCTATTTACAGCCCCCCCCCCCCAATCATTATGTCTTGCTGAGTTTTCCGATATACTCCCTTCCATTTCCCCCCTTCTGGTTGTGTTAGGTGATTTTAATATTCATCACACATCTTAGGGTTCCTATTATTCCAAACATTTATCCCATTCCTTCCTCGACATTTGCGATCGCTTTGATCTTTGCGTGCTCAATGGCGGCTCACCTATACGCAGGGTTTACCCGTCCCAGAATATCAAAAGTGCCGTAGATTTAAGCTTATGCTCTCCTGCTCTCGCTCACAACTAAAGAAATATTGGACAAACTAGGATTTATTATAAACAAAGAAAAGAGTAAACAATGTCCGACACGTAGATGCACTTTTTTGGGTTTCATATTTGATTCAATTAATATGTCCTTATTAATACCTGAAGAAAAGAAAAATCGAATTAAGCAGATGGCTACAAAATTACTACACACACAAAAGATTACTATTAGAAAATTTGCTAGATTTATCAGCGTGTCCCGCCGTAAAATATGGTTGGGTATACACCAAGTTATTTGAAAGGGAAAAGTTTCTAGCACTTAATTACTCCGACAATTATAACAAATATATGTTGTTACCAGAATATATTAGAGAAGATTTAAGATGGTGGATTAAAAGTATCGACGTTTCATGTTGTCCATTTCAAATGAATGATTATTCTCTAGTAATATTCACCGACGCTTCCACTACTGGTTGGGGCGCGGCGTGTGACAATCATACCGCCAACGGTCACTGGAATTATTCACAGCAAACTGTTCATATAAATACACTTGAACTTTTGGCTGCTTTTTACGGTCTAAAAGTATTCGCGTCACAGTTACGAAATTGTAATGTCCTTTTGAGAATTGACAACACAACTGCTATAGCCTATATAAATAAAATGGGTGGCATACAATTTAAACATCTAAATGACATTGCGCGCGAAATATGGCAGTGGTGCGAAACACGCAATATTTATGTTTTCGCCTCATACATTCAATCAAGTAAAAATGTAGTAGCAGATTTTGAATCCCGTCAAACGAACGTAGATACAGAATGGGAGTTGGCCCATTATGCTTTTAATCGAATTTTAGCATCACTTGATGCACCAGAATTCGACCTATTTGCGAGTGTTCAAAATCATAAATGTCACAGACATGCATCTTGGAAGTTAGACCCCAACTCTGAAATAGTTGACGCATTTACTTTTAATTGGAAAAACTTGAGGTTTTATGCCTTCCCTCCCTTTAGTTTAATAACTAAAGTTCTACAAAAAATTAAAAGTGACAAGGCCGAAGGGATCTTAGTTGTTCCATATTGGCCTACACAACCGTGGTACCCACTATGGTCAATGTTGCTTGTCTCAAAAGTCCTATACTTTCCAGCTGACGCGAATTTATTATTTTCTCCTTTCAGGGACAAACATCCCCTCCATGCGGATCTCAGCCTGATGGCAGGGAAATTATCAGGCAAGCAATGTTAAGGCGTGGTATCCCAGCAACTTCATTAGACATAGTAATGTCCTCTTTTTCGGCAAATACATTAAATCAATACAATTCATCGCTAAAATCATGGTGGAAATATTGTAATGAAAATAATGTCGATTTCTGTGATCCAAACATAAGTCAATTAATAAATTACTTAACAATGAAATTTAATTCAGGAGCTAGCTACAGTACACTTAACACTCATCGTTCATCATCGTCCATACTAATACGCTATGACGTAAACGAAAACGATTGTATTAAACGTTTCTTTAAAGGTGTATATCGTCTTAACCCGCCTGCTCCAAAATATAATACCACTTGGGATCCAAATGTAGTTTTGCGCTACCTAGAAAGTTATTTTCCCAATGACTCAATTTCCGTAAAAGAACTTACCGTTAAGACTATCACTCTTCTCGCTCTAGCATCAGCTCACAGAATGCAAACTATGAGTCTAATTAAAATAAAAAATATTAACATTGATTTAAACAAAATAACTATAAAAATCGACGAATTAATTAAAACTTCTAGACCAGGTACTTATCAACCTTTGATTGTTCTGCCATTTATTAAAGAAAACTTGAAGATCTGTCCAGCTTTAGCTCTTAAATCCTACATAGACAAAACTAGTAGTCTACGTAATCAGGATTACCTTTTTATCAGTTAACAAAAACCACACAAAAAGGTAGTATCCCAGACATTATCTCACTGGGTAAAGTTTGTTTTAGAAAAAAGTGGTTTAGACACTAGTGTATACAGCGCTCACAGCACTCGACACGCGTCAACATCTGCAGCTCACAGGGCTGGAGTCAATCTAGAAGTTATTAGGAAAGCTGCAGGCTGGACAGAGTCCTCAAAAGTGTTCCTAAAATACTACAATAAAAGCATATCCACTTCAGCGGATAGTGATTTTGTTAATGCTTTATTTCAATAGATAAATACTAAGGATGATTTGTTCTTCATATAACTGTATCAGAGATGATAATATTGATTATTAATAAACATGTTTGTAGCAATTATTGATCGCTTCTTTTTGTACATTTTTTTTTGATGCTCTGAACATCTGCATGTAAATGGGAATCATCTTCGGGAGAGATATGAAGTATAATTAAGAATCAAACGAACTTACCTTGTGAAGTTTGATATCTAATTATTCGAATGTCTTGACCGAAGATGATTACACTCCCACCCATCCCCTGTAAACATACCCTAAGATCTATCAAAAGAAAAATGAATGCTCTAAAAAATGACGGACAGCGGCCACCGATCAAAATGGCGGGCTGCACACTGTGGTAGGGAATAATCAAAAAACATCTTTTATTAAAAAATATATTTTTTAAACAATTTTTAAAATACGGTGAGGATGGCATTATCTCGTGTGCTGCATGTAAATAGGAATCATCTTCGGTCAAGACATTCGTATAATTAGATATCAAACTTCACAAGGTAAGTTCGTTTGATTCTTAATTATTCAATGCAATAACTTATGTCTTATGATATCACTTATTGAACAGAGGTGGGAAGCCAGCATTCAACAGGACACACTTATTTCTCTGATTATTGTGTCTATTATAAAGAGATCACAATGTAACAATATTAACTGACTGTCCTTTTGTCTTATTAGAAAATTAATATTCAGTTCTATAAAGGGTGGATAATTTATTCAAACCCCACTTCTGGCGGTGGCTAAAATAGAATGCTATTAATACAGGTAAAATTACTTTTATTTACTCTTAGTATTTATTATACAGGTCTTATAAAGTTCCAATATAACTACATTGGATTGGCTGCATTGGCAGATTATCACATCTTAAGTTTATCAAAGGATGTTTGATTTATTCAATATCCTACTCATTTAGGAAGTGAACTTAAATAGAATACTATCATTTGAAGTAAAATTACTCTGGTTCACTCTTAGTGTTTATTATACAGATCTTATAAACTACATTGTATGGGCTGCATTGGCAGATTATCACATCTTAAGTTTATTAAAAGATGTTTAATTTATTCAATATCCTTAACTTTTAGGAAGTGAACTTAAGTTAATTATTTTTCCATTAACTTCCACCCCTGTCTCTCAGACTGAGTGGTTAATTTGATAGACTACTAAATCATAGTTAGTATATTTTTAGTAGGTAGTAAATCAGGTAATTATCCCTGTTAATCATTGAATCAATTATATTTAGAAGTTATCCTTTACTCACTTTAATAGGTATAAAGCAGACTGTACTAGATATTAGTCTGATTGATTTAGATTGTTCCCATCAAATATTTCAATGTTTCATATTATTAGAGGTAAGTACTTACATAACTTAGGAGGTCTTTGACCATTAAGACGAACTCAAATGGTATAAGTAGACTGTATTATCAGGCTAATTAGCAGGTTGTTATCAATCAATTATTTCTATGTTTCATATTATTAGAAGCTCATAGCTTGTAATGTCTTCCTTCAACGAATTAACCTAGGTTCTAAACTGGTTTTAGTTGTTTAGTTTCAGCTTATATTTTACCAATAGGTATCGGATGTATATTTTTTAATACTTTGAAGAGTGTAGCAATATAAGGCCGTATTGTACCCCAGGGAAAGCTAAAAATGCCTGTTTGGTCATTTCAGTATTAGAAATCAAACATCACAGTACAGCTATGCTTATTTGCTATAACTTTTAGTATTTTTCTTGTAATAGGAAACCAGTCTAGACTTTTAGGTATTCCAAAGTAATGATGGTACGATATTACCATACTTCTGTTAATTATTTAAAATGAATAATTAATTGGTAACAACTTTAAGAAAACAATTAGAATTTTATCGGCCTACGGTAACAGATTACATGCCTAGATAGGACCCACATCACTTCATCGTAATTTTTATTTAGCACCGTAACTTAATTATCCCTACCTTATTAGTCTGAATTAATCCAGCCTGGCCCCGCGGCCCACGTACCTAGTTTATGTACGCACAGCGTGCAAACACCTTGCCGTCCTCCCCTAACTAACAATATATGAGACGTCTACCTACCCTACAGTGCGTTTTCGACCAGCGTCCGTCCCCTCGTCAGTCTAGACAAATTCCACTCTCAAAGACAACCACCACTCGGTCTTAGATCGGCTTTCGCCTGATCTTTTCCAAGCACATCCAGTTAGATCTGGCTTTACTTTCAACAAAGTATGGAGGTTGACCCAAGACGGAAACTACCCTCCTCTGACGAGGTTCCAAGAACTACCAGAAAACCCCTTACATTTTGTCGAACTAACAGTCCCTACTTGTGTACCTTGCAATCTAGGCCCAAGCCACATTTAATTTAATTTCGTGGTGAGTTGTGTGAGTCGCATTGCCCCTGAAAGCAACTGACCCCTAAGCTGACTATCCGTCGGGCCAGGAATACCCAGTGTGTCAACCTAACACTACCCTGTGTGTAAGGAGGCGGGACGGTCTTGGACGGGGTTGTACGTTCCCACCTCCAGCTAATTGGTGTCTGACCTATCTTCAATTTTCACTAGGGAGACAACTGTCTCTCCCCCGTTATTCTCTCGAAGATAGTGTATTATTTAGCGTTTTAATAGATAACGCCGGCATTATTAAATACAGTCAAATGCCGCCAGACCGAAGTCCGTTGAAACCATATTAGTTTTGTTGGCACCGTTACTCGTGTCCGCTAATATGATCCAGAATACTTCATTCTGTTAACAATTATTCGAGTCGCGATAACAAGAATTTTACTTTAATAATCACTTCTATTTCACAACCAATGTTAGTTAAAATCGCCACTCGAATCTCACTTAGCGCGCTAAAAATGGCTCGGACGCTTGTTTCCCCCGTATGAGTTCGTACCGGCACTCGTAAATCGGACCGCGCCTCCGACGTCCTACAATTGAATGCCCCGCTAATTTCCCTCTCTTCCCCAAGCATCTTAACTTTCGCGCCACGCGCGCCTAACATTCGCCCGCGCAAGTCCGCTTTTCTTCCCTTCAACCAATCGCTAGCTGTTTTCCCGATGCGCCTCGCCTTCGCGTCGCTCATTATTTGTTATACGCGAACTTCGCGTTGCGCCACGTGAAGATAACATCCTCCTTCTCTTTCTATCTTTTTCTCAACCTCTCGCTCGCTCATTGCCGCCGTCCGCCGCGCAATTCTAAAGTTTTTCCATAATCCAACCAAATCTCGTCAGATAGCCAATATTACATGTTTGAATATCTAGATGTAGCCTTCCATCAACAATTCCTTCTCAATAACCACCCACTTAAGCCAATAATTCTGTATTTTGTGAAATTATAAAAAGTTCCGTATTCCGACCATAGGTGGCGCCCGCCTGTATGTGAACCGGCTTGCCAACCTCGCAAGGCCACACGGAGCAGTCCCCGCGAAATTCAAACTAAAGATAAAGCCCTAGACCATAGCCAAACTAACAATCTTACGCGAAGCTCAAGTAAAATAACTCACGCTAGACGGCGCCTATGTCGCAAGGGGCACACGGAGCAGTCCCCGCGAAATTCAAAATAATGATAAAGCCCTAGTCCATTGACCATTATTTTGAACTAGTTTATTATTCCCTTTTCATGCTTATTTATTATATTAATGGTGCTACGCATTAATATTAATTTTAGTGCTACTCCCATACATTCCTTAGGGTTGTAGGCTGAGATCCAGTCTTTCCCCAAGCAGATATTAATTAACAGGTGAAGTTCGGACTAAAATAATCGGATCTTAAACTAGAGAGAAAATGCATGTGGTTGTCAAACTTTAATAACTTTGGGTGGATTCGACCAAACCGGAATAATATAATAATAAACCTAGATTAAACGCCAAATTTGTATCGACTAATCTCAGAGAAAGTCTTATTCCAGTTCGGTCGAATCCACCCTAAGACTGATTAGTACTTATTATAAATAAGCAGTTTAATAAAAGTTATAACTGGAGTTCGGAAAGTTCAGAACACGAAAGTTTGAGAGCCACTGCTAGTGATGTACAAGGCTCGAGGCGTCCAAGTCCTTTTGCCTAGAGCTCGGTGTCGTTTACAGGGCTCGCCTCGTTTGTATGGCGCTCGACGACTCGGGAGTCTTTTGCAGAGCTCGAGCCTTTTTGAAAGCTCTAGGCCTCTTGAGTGCCCGATCGATCTCGACGCATTTTCAGGGTACGAGTTTTTTTTAGAGCACTAGTCTTTTTCTGCGCTCTAGTTTTAATGGATTACGTGGACTGTATGACATAATACATTCGTCTTTCTGAGTTCTAATTTTGGAGACTCGAATCTGATTAAGAGTGGGCGATACAAATCGTATAATAGTTACTGAAACGAATGAAAATCCGATATCGATGCGTATTGCGTTCTGAAACTATATATTTTGGAAAACACTATATCGCGTCAGGAATGCGGTGTGCGTAGTTAGTGAAACGTATATATTTATATTTAGAGTTTCCAAAATATAATGAAATGTAAATGAAATGAAAATGAAATGAAAATGAAATGAAAATGAAATGAAAATGAAATGAAAATGAAATGAAAATGAAATGAAAATGAAATGAAAATGAAATGAAAATGAAATGAAAATGAAATGAAAATGAAATGAAAATGAAATGAAAATGAAATGAAAATGAAATGAAAATGAAATGAAAATGAAATGAAAATGAAATGAAAATGAAATGAAAATGAAATGAAAATGAAATGAAAATGAAATGAAAATGAAATGAAAATGAAATGAAAATGAAATGAAAATGAAATGAAAATGAAATGAAAATGAAATGAAATGAAAATGAAATGAAAATGAAATGAAATGAAAATGAAATGAAAATGAAATGAAATGAAAATGTAATGAAAATGAAATGAAAATGAAATGAAAATGAAATTAAAATGAAATGAAAATGAAATGGAAATGAAATGGAAATGAAAATGAAATGAAAATGTTCCCAACAACAACCTTAAGATATAAAAGGTTATCGCGAGATTTAAGTAAATACTTACTCGTATTTTCTTAGATTGAAAATTTTAATAGGTTAAATCAATCACATCAATTTACATATTTAATTTTTTTGTTTTTACACATATAATAAATCTCGCGACAACCTTTTATACCATATAAATTGTGTAATGACGTTATAAGTTGATAATTAAAGTTTTAAGGTATAAGTATTTTTTTAGCGCATTTAAATAAAAGCTTGTTTTTAAAAAACCTTTAATTTATTTTTTACTTTTTAGTTATCCCTGGACACGTTTTACATCTGTTCATCTCACTGAATACAAATATTCACGTCCACTAAACCACCACCACTCACCACCCATCAAAAACAGTCCGCCCATTAAGACGAATCAAACTCGACGCGGTTGTGTCGCTTAATTACTGAGTTCCTATGGCCACCTTCCAGCTGCATCATCAGACCCTGGTTACCATCTAGCACCAAAGTACTCGTCAAGATGAATCAAATGAACCCATACTCGATGGGGTTATGTCGTTTAATTACTTAGTTCATATGGCCATCTTCCAGCTCCATCATCAGTCCCTGGTTACCATCTACTATCAAAGTACTTATCAAGACAAATCAAACAAGCCCAGGCTCGATGGGGTTGCGTCGTTTCTTTACTGAGTTCCTAGGACCACCTTCCAGCTCCAACATCAGATCATACCCTGGTAACCATATAAAAACAACGCACTCGTGAAGACGAATGAAACGAGCCGAAACTCGATGGGGTTGCGTTGTTTCATTACAGAGTTCCTATGACCACATTCCAGCTCCATAATCAGACCCTGGTTACCCTTGAAAGACAAACTACAAGACGATTCAAACAAGCCCAAACTCGATGAGGTTGTTTTGTTTCATTGCAAAGTTCCTATGGCCACCATCCAGCTCCATCATCAGATCAGCACCATGTCATCATAATATTGCATTGTCACTCGATTTACACATGTATGCAAAATTTCAGCTCAATCGGTAACTGCCCCCTTACTCTCGAATCTAATCTCAATGACGATATCAAAGCCGTCAAATAACAATACAATAATAAGTGCGTATTCTTGACGCGCTTAAATTCGGGATCAGATTGAAATCGAAATCATGTTCATTTCGAAAAGATAAGTATGAAGTTTGCTGCCAATAGTGTCATCGAAAGTGAGAACCTTTTGTGTTTTTGACGTATCGATAAATGTAATGCATAATAAAAATCCACTTTAATATCTAAAATTATAGCTGTATCTAATTAATGAAGTTATCACTCATTTTATATCAATAAATCCTTCAATGTTAAGCAGAATTTACCAAACAATATTGCATTATTTAAAGCGACATCAACATTTTAGGATGTATGAAGCGCTGCCTTCGCCTTGAAATGCTTTAAAAAATAAAATGTCTGTCTGTCTGTGGCGTTGTCTGTCTGTCTCTTATTTGACAACATCACTTTCTGTCATGAAGGAAGGACAATAAATTATTATCTATTAATTTTCTGCGATGCGATCTTTACATTCACAACAAACAAATTTAGATCTTAAAATTTGTTTGTTGTGAATGTAAAGATTAATATTACACTTGCTATAATTGACCGACGACCTAAGTTTTACTTATTCCGCCAATAGTCAATTAAAGTGACAGTGAACGTTTTAAACTTTCGTAACGTCTTGAAAAATATTTGGGATTATCGAATCAAATATCATAAAATTCATTGTTCACCTTAGAATAATAACGCTATAGAAACCAAGTTCGCGCGCCTATTTTGAAGCACATTAATTGGAGCCAGAAATGGCACCAAACGCCGGACCGCTCCGTAGTGTTCAATGTCACAGCGCGCCGAACGTGTCTCGCTAAAACAAAAAAAAAATGACGGTTTGTGCAGTTAAATTGTGTCACAACACATCTGAAAAACAAAAGAAGTGTAATAACATCACTTTTCACAGGTAAGCTTTCAGTATTTCATAGTATCTTGTAGTTAATTAGGTCAAAATATAAACGTACTGCAGTGTTATTCTAAAAGTTAAAGCATCGGTAGCAGCGGCTGCCAAAGTGCTGTCTCTTTCATATTCATAGAATTGGAAAGAGACAGCAGATCACGGCCATGCGCGCACGTCACGCGTGTGTGAATCGGTTTAGTGCTTCATTTTTGACAGAGCGCTTGTATGAAGACTATCTTTCTATAGCGTTATTATTCTAAGTTGTTCACCTTTATTGGGCTCAAAAAAAGACCACTAAAAGCTCATTATTCGGTTTTGATGAATGAGGCAAACGGGTAGAGGCAGTAAGGAAAGTGGTTGGACCGTCTCAGATGCAGTAGAGCATCCAGCACAAGATATTTTTGAGGCACGGACGTGAGGTTGCCAATGCTCTTCAACAAGCAGCAAATAAATAAATAATGAAGCTAATGAAGACATGTCTAATTTTTTGTTATCTGGATTAAATAATTGTAAGCAAGCAGTAGGTATACAATTGTGCGTTAGGCAATAAATTTTGTTGAATAGTATTATTGTTTTATTAAAAGAGTATTTGTTTTGTAAAGATACTGAGAGTTAAAGAAACTGAATATAACCTTACTTAATTTACCAAAGAAACTGGGCGATCAAAGAAGAGGGGTTTTAGGGGGCTAACCTGGTTCGACGTTGCTCCCGCGTGCTGGATGTAGTGGACGCGCGTCTCACTCTTTCTTGACTTTCCACGGCAAAAGTTCGTGATCACAGTAGTAAACTCGCGGCGATCACTTGGAAGATGGTATGACTTGACCGATAAATGAGGAACACGAGAGCTCGACTCAAAGGCCCTGTCGCGTAGGCAGGCTAGATCGGAAGTGAGGATGGTCGACACGACACGACGCGATATTGGTTTACCCCCATAGGATCGAGGATAAAAATGATGAGGGTAGTAGAAGTTAGGTTAGGGACATAGCATCGGTACAAGTCTAATTCGATTGATAGTGATGTGAATGTAACTGAATATGATTGATCTAAATCTACCATACCGCCCCCCAAAGAGCGGCTTAGCTCTTTTAATTGAAACAGACAAATTGATAATAAGTTAACTGAAGCTGATTGAAAAAGTGTAAATGTTATCTTACTCTAGTTACTTACATGCTAAATTAATTGATCAATGTTGACATATCTAGGTTTCGGGAATTAAGCGACATAACTTGGCTACAGGACGCTTGAGAACTCCTTTGGTTGTTTTAATGTCTACGACCCGGACAATACCGTCATTCCCCGGATAAAGTTTGGTAATTCTAGCCTTTTTCCAGAGTAACTGAGGTGTATTAGGCTCCATCAACAACACCAAGTCACCCATCTGTAAATTACGTTCAGGCTTTAGCCAACGATCACGTTGCTGCAGCGTGTGTAAATATTCGCTGTGCCAGCGTTTCCAAAAATGTTGGGTGATTTGCTGTAGCAATTGCCAACGATTCAGACGATGAGTAGCAATGTGCTCTAGATCGTGCTCCGGTAAGGCAAGAAGCGGTTGTCCAATCAAAAAATGACCCGGCGTCAGAGTTTCTAAATCGTTTGGGTCGCTACCAATTGGACAGATAGGTCGTGAATTTAGTATAGATTCGATTTTGCAGAACACTGTACTTAGTTCTTCAAACGTTAATACACGTTCGCCTATGATACGCTTGAGTAATGTTTTAGAAGACTTCACTGCATTCTCCCAGAGGCCACCAAGATGTGGTCCCGAGGGAACGTTAAGATGCCAATGAATTTCATGAGATGCTAGATGAGATTGAACTTTATCTGAGTCTCTATCGATTTGAGCTTTAAGCAGATAAATATCCTTAAGATAGTTGCGTGCGCCTAAAAAGTTTGTGCCACAGTCGGAATATATGTCAGAAGGTAACCCTCTTCTCGAAACAAATCTATCTAAACATGTCAAAAACGCGTCAGTAGACAAGGTGGAGACTACTTCCAAATGCATCGCTTTGGTTGCAAAGCATATGAACACACATAGGTAAGCCTTAAAGATTTTAGGTTTGCGAGCACTGGAATCCTTGACGTTGAACGGTCCGGCGAAATCTAACCCAACCCTTTGGAAGGGCCTAGCTTGAGTGACTCTATCGGCAGGTAAGTTGCCCATGAATGGATTCATAGGTTTCGCCTTTAGTCTATAGCAGCGTTGACATTGAAAAATCCTGTGCCGCACTACACGTCGAACCAGGTTAGCCCCCTAAAACCCCTCTTCTTTGATCGCCCATGTTTTGGTCCTTCGTCCCGATTCCCTTCATTTCCGTAAGCATCGGAACATAATTATTCAAAGTTCATCAATTGCATAAAAATCTATTTTAAGAAAATATTTTTTGCATACCTTCAATAGTTTTACAAAACTATCTTGGGGATTTCCATTTCGCATACTAGCAGCACTGAACATCGTTCAATCAATTAAGCTGTCAACTGTCAAGTGTCAGTCATCTGTCAACTGACAATAATAATAACCTCTAGGAGTTTGTTTTGTTTATTTTTACTTGCGAAATAAAATAACTTTAATTATGTCGAATGATTTGAAAATAGCCACTGTTAAATTTAACCTGGCTTATGATTTCGTATGCGAACTTTATAAACTGGCTACAGTGCTTGTGCAAACCATTCCTACAACACCGCAGGAATTGAGTAAATTTCGTGTTCGTTTCGTTGATCTAAATCAGATGCGTGAACAGTTTGATACTAATTTTACGTTGTTAGTTGCTGCTTCACAGCCCGATGAACAGAGAGGAACTATAGAATCTTGCTTTACAACGTTTTACGAGAAATATTACTCAATTCAAAGTATTTGGTCTGACTTAAGTGTATTGGATTCCAAAACAACTAATGCTCCTGTGACACAGGAAGTAGTTTCCAGGTCTAGTTGCGAATCAAGTCGTTTTCATTTACCTAAAATTACATTAACACATTTCAAAGGCATTCACACTGAATGGCCCAATTTTATATCAATATTTGACAGTTTAATTCATCAAAACAATGAAATATCTTCAATACAAAAATTCCATTATTTATTGAGTGTTTTAGAACAAGAACCTCTTAACTTAATTAAACATTTAAGCATAACTAGTGAAAACTATGGTGTGGCCTATAATCTCTTACAAGAACGTTATGAAAATAAGCGCTTGATAGCCGACAAACATTTAGATTTGTTACTATCAGTTTCATGTTCCAACTTAAAGAATTTAAAACGTTTTCTCAACACCTTAAAAGAAAACACACAAGCATTAAATACTCTTGGATTTGATGTCAATTCTTGGAGTTTTCTTTTATATCATATAATATCTAAAAAGTTACCGTTGGACTTAAGAACTAAATTTGAGTTTACTTTACAGCAAAATGAGATACCGCGTTTTGGAAACTTGTTGACATTTTTAGAACACAATTTAAGGGTTTCAGAAGCAACTAATTTCACATGCGTAAACAATAATCCCAAAGCGTTAATTCCTCATGCATCCACCTTACATGTAACTAATTCAACTTGTTATTATTGTAGTGGTGATCATGCAATCTATCAATGTTTAGAGTTTGAGAAACTGAAAGATAAGAAATTATTTTTAACTGAAAAAAGACTTTGTTACAACTGTTTGAGGCCACATAGTATTTCACAATGTTTATCTAAGCGTTGTTGTCAAGTATGCAAGAAACGTCATCATACAAAATTACATAATGAGTTTAAAGCAGCGGATTCCTTTGTGAAGCCCGAACCCTCCTCTTCGAAACAGGTGTTACTTAACATAGAACCATTGTCTACCGGCCTCTTAGGTACTGCTCTTGTTGGAGTCCAGGATGTTGATGGTCAGGTACATGTTGTTCGTGCGTTAGTAGATCCTGGTGCTCAATCATCTCTTATAACTGAATCTTTAGCACAGCAACTTCGACTGCGACGTCGTAAGTCCTGCGATCTGTTCGGTGTCGGTGAACACCGGCAAGCTACCCATGGAAGGGTAGATTGTTCAATCTTGTCTCTCACAGACGATTCCGTTCCTGGTTTGTCCACTGAAGCCATTGTACTTAAGCGCATCACGGGATATCAACCTGCAGCAATGGTCAATCCGATTGTGCCAGAGAAATGTAGCGACCTTCAGCTTGCTGATAAGACTTTCAACATTCCGGGTAAAATCGATTTACTTTTGGGTGTTAATCTTTTCAGTGACATTTTTAGCGGTCCAAAGTTAAAATTAGGTAATGGTTTACCTACAGCTCATTCAACCATCTTTGGTTGGGTCATTATGGGTTCGACCCCAGTGACTACAACTCAGTATCAAAATATTAGCCTACTTACCAACGAGTCTAGGTTACAACTTACTATAACTAAATTCTGGGAATCAGAAGAGTCTCCTTTGCCGCCGATTCCAGATCCTGATGACATCATATGTGAAAAGCACTTTGTTAACACACACAATAGAGATCCCGATGGGAGGTTTGTAGTTAGGCTGCCGTTCAAGGTAGAGTCCTCTCAGCTTGGTGATACTCGGTTAATTGCGTTAAAACGGTTTCACAATTTAGAGCGTAAACTTATAAAAGAGCCTACACTTCGTGAGCTCTACATTCAATTTATGAAAGATTATGTAGAGTCTGGACATATGAAGTTAGTACCTTCTCATAGTGCGGTTGACAGATATTATATTCCTCATCACGGCGTGCTCAAGGAGAGCAGTAGCACTACAAAGTTGAGAGCTGTTTTCGATGCATCTCTACCCAGCTCTACCGGTGTTTCCCTCAATCAAATTTTGTTGTCAGGCCCTAAGCTACAACAGAATATACAGGATATCATTTTAAGGTTTAGAACTTATTTAGTGGTCTTCACTTGTGACATCAAACAATGTTATCGAATGGTCAGGTTACATGATGATGATCAGCGGTTCCAAACTATCTTCTGGCGCGAATCTCAAGATCAACCGTTGCAGGAGTTCGAGTTAACAACCGTCACCTACGGCGTCACTAGTTCTGCATACCAGGCTATCAGGGTGATTCATGAGTTGGCGAATCTTAACGACTCTACATATCCTGAGGCTGCACGTGTCCTACGGGAGGACACCTTCGTAGACGATATCGTGACTGGGTGTGACACGCTAGAGGGTGCTAAGACGCTACAGCACCAAGTCACTGACGTGTTGGCTCAAGGTCGTTTCCTTCTTAGGAAATGGTCTAGCAACTCTGGCGAGCTACTCAAGGGTTTACCTGCAGATCATTATGAAACACCTTATCGATTCGAGGATTCCGGTGACAATATTTTCAAAATCTTAGGTATTGAATGGAACCCCTCATCCGATAACTTTCTCTATCACGTCTCTAACATGAGTAAGACTCTAACCAAACGAGGTGTTCTATCGAACATCGCTCGTCTCTATGATCCTTGTGGCTTTATCACGCCGGTAACATTTTTCGCTAAATCTTTTATGCAGCGTTTGTGGCTTTTAGAGCTGGGTTGGGACGATACTCTCCCTTTCGATGTCCAGCAAACTTGGCTGAAATTTGTTGACGACTTCAAATCTTTAAATCAAATACGGATTCCACGCCACGTTATGGGTGATCCTCATTCTAAATATCAACTTCACGGTTTCAGCGACGCATCGGAGCGCGGATATGCCGCATGCGTCTATATACGCTGTGAAAGCGGTGACGGTGACAGCGTTCAAGTTCATTTGTTAATCGCTAAATCTAGAGTCGCTTCAGTCAGGCAAAGGCAAACGATCCCTAAGCTCGAGCTCTGTGGAGCAGTCCTGTTGGCTCGCCTTATGGACCATGTGTGTAAGGTCTTGCACTCCAAATTAAAATCCATACCAATAATTGCATGGTGCGACTCTAGCATAGTGCTAACTTGGTTACGAACTTCACCGCACAAGCTTCAAACTTTTGAAGGAAACAGAGTTTCCCAGGTTCAAGGCATCATTCCAAACGCTACCTGGCGGCACATTCCTTCACATCTCAATCCCGCGGATTGCGCGAGTCGAGGCTTGCTTCCTCGCGACTTAGTAGTTCATCCACTTTGGTGGAGTCCTTCTTGGCTCAAATCTGATTACAGTTCATGGCCTTCCACATGTCAACTGCTTGACCCTATGGATTTGCCAGGCGTGAAAGTAGGTCCAGTTGCTGCACATGTCGTGCAAACTGTCGACACGAAAACCCACACGGACTCTACATTTATATTTACTCCTCCTGTTGCTGCACACTTAGTGCAAACAGCCGAGACGGGACCGGATAAGCACTCTACATCGGCTGTTGCACCTTCCTCAGACAAAGTTGTCCAACACGTCATTGTAGAGTTCAGCTCTCTATCTAAAGCTACACGAGTACTTGGTTGGTGGCTTCGTTATATGCATAATGTTCGCTCACCAAAGGATAAACGAGTAGGTAATTTGACGATATACGAATTAAAATCAGCGTTGTCAACTTGTATCAAATCGGTTCAATCTTCAGCGTTTGCCGATACCATAAAACTGTTGCGTCAACATAAGCCTATCAAGGTCAGCCTACGTCGCCTCCATCCCTTTCTCGATGATCTAGGTTTTCTTCGAGTTGGTGGGCGACTGGTCAACGCCAACTTGCCTTTCGATAGTAAACATCCATTTTTGTTACCTCAGTCGCATCCTTTCACAAATCTTCTCATCGATCATTATCATCAGCTCTACGGTCATCCAGGTCCTGCTATTTTAATGGCTATCCTATTGCGTAGGTATTGGATTGTGTCAGCTCGACGTGTAGTGCGGCACAGGATTTTTCAATGTCAACGCTGCTATAGACTAAAGGCGAAACCTATGAATCCATTCATGGGCAACTTACCTGCCGATAGAGTCACTCAAGCTAGGCCCTTCCAAAGGGTTGGGTTAGATTTCGCCGGACCGTTCAACGTCAAGGATTCCAGTGCTCGCAAACCTAAAATCTTTAAGGCTTACCTATGTGTGTTCATATGCTTTGCAACCAAAGCGATGCATTTGGAAGTAGTCTCCACCTTGTCTACTGACACGTTTTACGAAATCATAAGCCAGGTTAAATTTAACAGTGGCTATTTTCAAATCATTCGACATAATTAAAGTTATTTTATTTCGCAAGTAAAAATAAACAAAACAAACTCCTAGAGGTTATTATTATTGTCAGTTGACAGATGACTGACACTTGACAGTTGACAGCTTAATTGATTGAACGATGTTCAGTGCTGCTAGTATGCGAAATGGAAATCCCCAAGATAGTTTTGTAAAACTATTGAAGGTATGCAAAAAATATTTTCTTAAAATAGATTTTTATGCAATTGATGAACTTTGAATAATTATGTTCCGATGCTTACGGAAATGAAGGGAATCCGGCTCGAAGGACCAAAACATGGGCGATCAAAGAAGAGGGGTTTTAGGGGGCTAACCTGGTTCGACGTTGCTCCCGCGTGCTGGATGTAGTGGACGCGCGTCTCACTCTTTCTTGACTTTCCACGGCAAAAGTTCGTGATCACAGTAGTAAACTCGCGGCGATCACTTGGAAGATGGTATGACTTGACCGATAAATGAGGAACACGAGAGCTCGACTCAAAGGCCCTGTCGCGTAGGCAGGCTAGATCGGAAGTGAGGATGGTCGACACGACACGACGCGATATTGGTTTACCCCCATAGGATCGAGGATAAAAATGATGAGGGTAGTAGAAGTTAGGTTAGGGACATAGCATCGGTACAAGTCTAATTCGATTGATAGTGATGTGAATGTAACTGAATATGATTGATCTAAATCTACCAGAAACATTATTTATTTAAAATTTATTTTAAATTATATGAGGCACCCTGTTCCCCAATAAGCAACGTTAATGTTTCTGCTTAATTTTAGCTCGGTTCTTAGAGCGTTTCTTAAAATAAGAAAAGCAAGAGCCAAACGCGCCATCATAGTACTTGCAAATAAGTAGGTACATACTCGTATATACATACATATAATCACGACTATTATCCCCGAAAGATTAGTCAGACACTTCAGAGACTAGGCAATGAGGACCGCAAAAGCAGTCCTCTACCATAGTCCATTTTTCACCAAATAGCGACTGCACATGTGGTCAGCGTGACAGGTGGTAAGCCCATCGCCGCTCTATGCTGTTTGATGTATGTTGTTTTAATATAAGATGTGCAGTCTTATAAATAATTTATTTAAGTAGGTAACAAGTGTTATCACATTTCACACATTAATAATCTTTAGTCAGTTAGTCGTCTTTTACGACACCCAAGGGAAGAGACGGGGTGGTAGTATTCTTACACCGCTACGGGACACAGCTGCTTAAAAATGAGTACCTATTTACCGAAAAATACGTAAATTCAATACACATAAAGTACCACTTTAGTTATTGTGACAATGTCAATTGACAGCCAATCTAAACACCATCAGAATAGCAAATTTAACTGTCAATATAGCGTCCAGAGTACGGATTTGAGCAAAACTCAATGTCATTTAGTTCACGCAATATCCGCGCGACATGAATCCATTTTATCGCTAGTGTCGAAACTAAAGAGTACGAAAATTCACAATACCAATTCGATCCAATAGCGATCGGTTTCGAGAGTAAGGGGGCTGGAAGTGGATCAAAATTGAGTTGCAAAATTCCACCCGAACAAGACATACATACATACATACATTGCAAGCTAAATAAAAGCTTGTAAAAAATAATATCTATCGTACGCGTACCTATCCAATTCCACCACAGAGTTTTACTAACAATTATGATTAAAAACTGTATGAAAATAAACATTAGTATAAACGAGGAACATAATATTGATGTGTAATGAATTCAGATGATTATGAGGTTCGATCATTAGTATTAATATTTTTATAAAGAGTGATCATTAGGATGTAAAATAGAAAATACTTTCGGACTTCCGATAATGGGGCTTACAAAGTTAAGTATAAAAAGGCGCACCCAAAAAAAAAAAAGACGGGGCGCATAAAAATACTCGACCGCAGAAAAAAGACTCGACTTTACGCTCCCAGGTTCACGTAAACTCGTAGTCGTCGAATAATCTGTTAAAAGAGTCAAGCTCTGTAAACGACTCCGAGCCCTAAGTAAAAGGACTCGGAGAAATTGAGTTTCGAACACCACTAACTACATTAATTTATTACTTAGTTTTACTTAGTCCGAGCCTACCGAGCTCACTGAGTCTTGCCATTTCGCCTCGAGGCTTCAAAAATAGGACTCGACGCCTCGAGCCTTGTACATCACTAGCCACTGCAATTTGAGATTTGGTCTAGTGGGAAAGATCGGATGTCCGAAACAAATAATAAACAATTTACTGTTCTAGGCTTCGATCAACAATACGTTCCAGGTGACTTTTTTAACCATATAAAATTTTCCAAAGATAATCTCGTAGGACGTTTATGGACTGATATATTCTTTTTATGAACTCTGTGTTTTAAGCCATAATGGCGATTTTAGAAGGTAGTCCGGTTTTTCCCAATGAACATCCGATCTTTCCCTAGGTTTTTATTCGTATTTTAAACAACAGATAAATAGTAGGTAGTTGTTTCGTTTATAACTAAATAAAACACATTCTATCTATAGCCTGTTTATTAACAATAAATTTTCACTATAATTTATTGTGGTAACTAATGTAAGTCTCGAGAAAAATAAATAAAATGAGAGATTACTTATTTTGTGGGATTCCCGTGGATAAGAATCCATGTATAGATAATGGTTCAGGTCGTTAACCCTATTTGGTTACATATTTTATACCAATCTCCGGACCTTTATGTGATAACCAAAAAACAGGAATCAATTAAAAAAATAATTAGAAACATGTTAATCTGATTATTGCTATTTTGTCACGGCACGCGCGTCTAATGGAAAATCACACTACACTTTCATAGTATCGGCTATAGTGTCGACAAAAAAAATGCAGTGCATCATCAAATTCATAGTTATATTGCTAGTAAACTCAATTACATGCCGCTCTAATGATTCGCAAATGGAGCTTGGGTATAGAGGACAGATTTTTCCAATTAAATATTTGACAATAGAAAAGAGTGATGTTTCCGCATCCGACATAGATCATTATCTTATATCTTTAAAAGCGGCTGTTGACTATTTTAATGTTGAACCCAACGATACGAATGTCAATACTGCACTCGGCATATTTGTAATGAAATGTAAGTAGTACGTTCATTAACTATATACTAACTTTCGTTGAATTCGTAGGTATAATTCTCAGCGATACACTATGGTAAATTTTAAAGACTGTGTATATATTTTTTATCTATTTATAATTAATTATTCGTTCCTATAGATAACTATAGCAGTTAGGGTTATTGTCTGATAAAGTTACTTACTACGTCTAAGCCACGAAGCACAGTTTATAGATTTATTCCCGAAGTGCCTTTACGCCAAAGTTAAGCCAGCTACAACCGATCACAGTTGGTAGGGATCACGTATAGGGACTAAGAGGACAATGATTTTATTTTTTATTTTTTTTTATAAAAGAGGGAGGCAAACGAGCAGGCGGGTCACCTGATGGAGAGTAATCACCGCCGCCCATGGACACCCGCAAAACCAGAGGAATCGCGACGCGTTGCCGGCCTTTAAGGGATGATGATGATCTAACAACAGCTAATAAAAGTTATTATTATACCTACGTGAAAACTTTCTTGATGTTGATTTGTTCACCCTGCCTGTGAGTGTTCAGGAGTGGAGACCGCTACACGGCAAACGTAGTTTTTAAGACGTCCTCCGGATAGGTGGAGTGACGATAACGGAAGTTAGCAGCAGTTGAATAAGAACAGCGGAAGATCGAGTTTTCAGTAGCATGCATTGGGATTTGGAGAGACCTATGTTCAGCTATGGACTGACACGGGCTGATTACAATACAAGTAAAGCTGTTATGTTCTGCAGGCCTATTCCATAACTCGACTGACAGTTAAAATGATGAACACCCATGGAATTTCGTCGTATATTGCGCGCGCACTCTGTATTTTTCCTAGCAATTGGCACAGTACACATCAGTGTACGACGAATTTCCATGCCCTAGCCTTGCCGACGAAGTTCCATTGGCCTGCTGGTTATGTTTGACAGTATACCTGTTATTCGCTGTTAAAGTACTAACAATTTATGTACTTAAGTTGTTTGTGGTTTTAAATGCACACGAACGATATACGAACCCGCTCTTTTTGGACATCCGACCTTTTTTTTTTTAATTATATTTACAAAATCCCAAATGGTAATCCCGTGTATGGAAAAAACAATTAAATTTTGTAAAATTTTGCAGCTACTCTAATGAGAACACTTCTGGATTCTGAGAGCAAACTGCAAATGAATCAAATCAAAAGTTTAAAACAGGTTATGAATGTTGCGGACAACATTTTGTCTCACTATATTTACTTGAATGCTCCGTATGGCTGGGAAGACCTGGAATATAGAGGCAAGTAAAGTGTTACATATGTGTGTTAACAGGTTCACTGAGGGTTCACTGTCCAAAAAATACATACACCATGGATTCACGATTATTATCCCTAAAGGGTTAGTCAGAGACTATGTGATGAGGACTACGATCACCATACTACAATCATATCGCCTCTTCGGATGATAAGTGTATTACGTCTAAAATTTTCCATAACTCAACTAAGATACAAAAATTTAAACAAGCTTTTAACAAGCTTTTATTTAAATGCGCTAAAAAGAAAAAAATAAACTTTTACTATCAACTTATAACGTCTTTACACAATTTACATGATATAAAAGGTTGTCGCGAGATTTAAGTAAGTAGGTAAGTACTCGTATTTTCTTAGATTGAAAATTTTTCAATCTAAGAAAATACGAGTACTTACTCAACTTATCAATCACATCAAGTTATTTAATTTACTTGTTTATTTACACATATAGTTTATAGTAAATCTTGCGACAACCTTTTATATCATATAAATTGTGTAATGACGTTATAAGTTGATAGTAAAAGTTTTAACCTCTTGCCTACTCGGCACCAATCATTTTCTTAATATTCTTTGCAAAGTACATTAGTATTAGATTAAGTTGTGCTTTGTATAGTACATAAAGATTAGGTATGCTTTTAAGCATGTAAAATATTATTTCAAACATGTAAATAAGACATCGCTGTGTATATTAATATTGTTTAATATTAAAGACTTCAAAACTGTCAGCCTAGCAACATAAACAATAAGGTAACAAAAGGGGATATTAAAAAAAATAAACATTCTTCTCAAAACAAAAACTTAAGAAACTTCTAAAATAATCAGTCAAATATTACTTAATAATTATTAATGAGATCAGGTAGTTCTGCTTACATGCTAATTAAAAATAAATTTCGTAAAATTGTGTAAAACAATTTCTACCCGGTACAAAACATAAAAAAACGTCAAATTTCTTACACAATACAGTGGTTCTTTTGTCGCATCCGCGTCTTCTACAGCGATGTTGCTTTGCAGTACTATATACAGGCAAATGATCAGCTTTGTGCTGGCGACATTCAGGAATAGGTATGGGTTTTACGACCACCTTCCTCTTTTTGTGTTTTGGTTCCAACTCCTCGTAAACTTGATCGATTTCATCATCACTTTGATTTTCATTATTAGAAAGCATTCGATCAGTAAGGTCAACCCCGCCCATATTTTGATTGTACATTTTGATAACTTTAGGTCTCATTACTTTTTCATATCGACAATCTTTTTTAGACCATCGTTCACATTCATCATGGTTTTCATTGGAATAACATGAAGATATCATCAAAACGGGCTTATTATCCAGCCATCTGGTAGTGCAAGTTTTCCACCTTCCCTGACTTTCACTTCTGTGCTTCCCCTTTGTTCCTTCCGAAATAGTCTCTCTTCTGTTAGAACACAGTCTCTTGGAACTCTGTTTTTCATAATGGTTCCAGTTGCATGAAAACCAAGTCTAAGTAACTCGACGCATAATTTTACAGTAGTAAAATAGCGATCGAAAAATAACAAGTGTCCAGGAACCAAAGTCCTTGTTAAAAATAAGACTGCACTTTCGCCTAACCCAAATCCCTGACTTTTTTGATCGGGAAAGCTGTTATCTCCCTGATAGATGCCCATATCGCATACTACTCCTTGAGGAGATGCTAAAACGAAAACTTTGAGCCCAACGGGATTTGGTTTACCCGTGCAGTATTTGCGCATGGGGCATCTACCAGTAAAAGGAATTATCATTTCGTCAATGCACAGATCTTTTGGCCGTTCTTGCATATGACATCCTTGTAAAATACGGTCGAATAAAGGTTTTATCTTCCAATACTTTTCTTTTCTTTGTTCAGCTGTCACATCAGGATCATAAACGCATTTTAGACGTTTTCTAATGAAGTAAAATCTATTACGATTCATAGCCATAGCAATCGCAGGAATTTTCCATTTATGCAACCAGTACATGTCAATTTGTGGATACTGAAGAGCAGACATTATCATAGTTATACCTATGTAAGTTTTCAGTTCTTTTAGTGTCAAACCAAGTGATTTTCCAGTCTCCAGTATATGCACTCTATTTGTGCTCTCTACCATTGTGAGAAGTATTTCGTCGTCAATGTATTGGTCGTAATATTTATTCCATTCCCAAGTAGTTGTATCTATATGGTAGTATGCTGGAAATGTAAAATTTAATACCTCTGGACCAAAATTGTCTGCGGCCCAATTATCTTCTTGTTCCTGGAGTAAGTTGTTGTTCAGACGTAACGAAGGTGACGTAACCTAACCTAGTACGTAAATTCGAACTTCTTCGCGTGCATGTACGCCCACGCCCACGCCTAGTCGTAGACCTTGCGCGTCCCCTAGTTGTCACACGTGACGCTGAGGTCCTGGGGACTATTTCAGAATCACAAGAAATAGCCGGAGAAGGCACTGGGACTTCAAAACCGACTTCGTCCTCATCAGAACTACTATTCGAGTCATGGTTACTCTGTTGAAGGAACTCGGGTGGAGAATAGGCAGGATCCTCATCTGAATCGTCTCCTGAGAAGTCTATTTCGGAGTCATTTAGTGCATCGGTGATATCGTGTTCTGATAGCACTGAAACAAAAACAAATTATTAAAAATACAGGATTAATACCACTATGTACACTACAAAGTACAAATATAGTTTAACAGTTTAATTATTAAGTATCTACTTTTGTACTTTGGAAAGCACGTAGAAAAAAAGAGGTTAGAATCTCAAACACCATGAACCAAACCACATAAATACAACTTCGCAGATTGAAATTATTATTCTATTAACTAATTAAAATAAAAAGGTTTCATAATTTCTGAAAATTACAAAAGATGATAGTTGATTAACTTACCCATGCGCGTTTGTCGTGCTGCGCGTGATTCCTCCGACGCCATTTTTTAGAAAGTGAGAGATGACACTTGACATTAATTTTTTTTTCTCAAATGTAGACAGATCGATGTTGCCAGTAAATAAAATATTTGAAAGTTTAGGGTACAAAGAAAAGAAATCGATTAATTTTTGGTTTACGTACTGTGCGAAGTACAAAAGTAGGTAAGAGGTTTAAAGTAAAAGTTTATTTTTTTCTTTTTAGCGCATTTAAATAAAAGCTTATTTTTTAAAAAGGTTTTTTACTTAAATTTATTTTTTACTTTTTAGTTAGGTATCCCTGGACACATTTTTCATCTGTTCATCTCACTGAATACAAATATTTATGTACACACAATTTATTCACGTATCCACCAAACCACCACCACTCACCAGCTCACCACCCATCAAAAACAGTCCACCCATTGAGAAGAATCAAACTCGACGCGGTTGTGACGCTTAATTACTGAGTTCCTATGATCACCTTCCAGCTCCATCCGGGAAGTAGATCAAAATTGACTTACCAAATTCCACCCGAACAAGACATACATACATACATTGCAAGTTAAATAAAAGCTTATAAAAATATCCTCTCGATTAGTGACAAAAGAAGATAGATCCACAAATCTCCGCTCGGAGCGCCATTGGTTAGTTTTAAATTGGTGGGATTTTGCATCTCTTTCGCGTCAAAATTAAGACAGTACAATCATCAGCACAGAACACAATTGATTTTCAGTATTGCGTGGTATTGCTCAGGCATCGGCGCAATCCATACGCCATTTCACCTAAAAAGTGTACAAAAACGAAATTAAAAGTTAAAGGTATGTTCTGATTTTCTGTTATTACAGATAACTAGATAAAAAGTCAAAATAATAGCCTAATATTAGTATGTAGGGTAACGGGTACAATGATTGGCCCTTTAAGACATTTGCTAAGTTTGACCTCATGTTACTCTGTGTATTGACGTATAATTCACTGCCAAAATATGTAGTACCATTCCGAAAATACCTAAAAACAATTTAAACATGATTTGGACTCACCAGCCTGGTGTTAAGATATATTTTTAAGTATTTTTTGTAATAAACACCCAAAAGTAGTATTATTGGCCCCCTGAAGCACAATAATTGACCTAGCTACCTGACAAACAATGACCGGGCCAATCATTGCACACGTGGTGTGCCAATGAATATAGTGGATTATGCAATAGTGATGCGAAGCGAAGAAAAAAGTCAAAATGCGTCTTTATTTACTTGCATTTTTTTAAAAGCATTCTACCCCTAGACTCACATAAATAAAGTTTGATCAGCTGTCAACTGTACTTAAGAAAACCCTAAAAAGGCAATCTGTAAATAAATATTGGACAACATCACAGACATTGATGTAACTCCCGAGATAAGTAGCTAAAGCACTTGTGTTAAGGATATTAAATAAATAAATAAATAAATTTTGTTTACGCTCACACCAATTATCTAGACCAAGATGAGTATTCTTGTGAAACTCGTTTATATGGTAAGATAACGGATAAATATACATAAACATAGAAAAAACACCCAGACCCGAAATCAATTTAGAAAAACAGTTTTTTTCTAAATTGTACCCGACCGGGGATCGAACCCGGGACCTCAGAGATGGCGACACCATGAAAACCGGTGTACAAACCACTCGACCAAGGAGGTTGTCGAACCAACCAATTAGAATCAACGAAGGTACCACAATTTATAATAACACCCAGGCACAGAAAAAATACATGTGTTCATCACACAAATGTTTCTCCTGGGTGGGATCGAACCCACGACTCTCGGCGCAGAAATCCGGGTTACTACCAAATGCTCCATCAAGCCCGTAGGTAGTGCCCAACCTAACCAAGGTACAGTAACACTTATTATTAAATACCTAGGTGACTATAAAAATTGATTTACACTATACAAAACAAAGAAGAAGGTAAGGGTAAAGTCAATGATATTATATAAAACAAATGTAAAGTTATTTAATTTTTGATTTACTGATAAAATAAAAATTAATTAATTTTTTTATTAAAACACGCACATCACTACTATGTCTCTTTGGAGCTGATATGATGATTGGCCCTGATGGAATACAATCATTGGCCGCGGTCAATCACTTCAAAAGCACAATGATTGGCCCTGCCAGTTTTTGTTTACAAAATGTTTATGACGGCTTTTGGACCAATTTTAAAAATAGCGTTTATAACTCGACACAAATTAAGTTTAACATATAATAGAATATTGTGAAACCGTATTTTAATCATTGGCCGTCATGCTATTCAATTAGACGTTCATATAACTCGTAAGTACAATGATTGGCCGTCCATTATTCCTTTTTTGATGTGAGATAGCCGGTTATATTTGAGTTAATTAGCACGTAGTCAATCTAACTAAATGAAAAAAATAATTCATTTACTATAACAAATCGTAATAAACAAGAAACGAAGCAATAAACCTAACCAGCCATAACAGATTTTGCTAAGAATCCACAGCACATCGACGCGATCGCAACACACAAACAAAAATACTTTTTTTCTCAGTGTTGCTGCTAATTAAATCATAAAGCTACTACATGGTGTTGCCAATTATGAAATATAGGTTGTATATTTTTATTTTGTTAGCTTTATTTCTGCTGGTAATTGTTAATATCTTGCTTTAAAACTCAAAAGGTCAATCATTGGAGGGGGGCCAACAATAGTACTTGTTACCCTATATTTTTCATAAAGCAATCTCAAAATAGGTTTTTTCTAAAAAAATTGCTAAAGTCAAAACAAGTTGTTTTAAAACCAATTATTTAATACCTACCTTCTCTTTTGAAATACTAACCAGTAAAAAGCTATTTGTGAAAATAAAGGATTCAATTATAGTAAAATAAAAGATGTTTTTTATTAACTATTGAACTATCAAAACGCTCTCCTGTTAAGTTAGTATGGTTTATTTAGATATTGTACAATTTTCATCCGAAGAGGCGATATTATGTAATTATCTGTCGCCATTTACATAACAACATTACTGTTTCGATGACAGTGATAAGATTTAGCCAGTACGAGTAGTTGAGGAATTCGTGTGAAGTAGGTAACTATCCGTAGCAGAATAAAAAAAAAACGTAATATATAAAAAAATACTTGATTGCTACGAATGTATTTTTGCGCATCACTTGAGAACGGCTGCATCTATATTAATTTTTTTTTGTTGTATTCGTAATTGTTAGGACAAGGTTTGTACCGCTCGTAATCAAACCAATAATGATGATGATAATGGTTCTTCCAGTAAGTAAACTATTTAAATTGGATGCTGCGCTAGTATACTCCTTGGGCGAATTCAACAGGGGGAGGCTCACAGAATGGATCCTGACAAATCAGAATAATGTCAATAACTTCCTGGAGGACATGGACTCCGCCACTCTTACTAGACATAAATATGCAGAGCTTATTAACGACATGGAGAACTATAACATTAAAATTAATACTTCTGGTAGGTAGCTCGATTATTGTTAACACTTAATATAATTATTTGTTTGCTATTTTTATCTATCTGTCTACCTATATTAATAAAAATCAATTCCCGAAATGTTTGTATGCGCATCACTTTATAACGGCTGCTCCAATTTGGCTAGCTATTTATTTTGTTGTGTTCGTAGGTAATTGTCAGGAGAAGATTTGTATGAAAAAAAATGTTAGGAAATTCGGGGTTATTGTTAGTTTTTTTCTGTGTAGGGACCGCTTATAACGGTGAAAACCTCCTCCAATGCTTTCCATCATTTTCTTTCTCTGGCTACTCTTGTCCAAAGCGTTCCGGCAACTGTAATTATGTCTCCATCTTTTTTGCGGCTTTCCTCTTTTTCTTTTACTGTCCGGGTACCAATTAATTACCTTCTTTGTCCATCTTTCGTCTTCAACTCTTTGTGTATGCCCAGCCCATTTCCATTTCAGTCGTAGTGTTTGCTTAATTACATCTTTAGCTTTAGTTTTCTTTCTAATTAGGCTGTTCTAATTAGGCTATTCTATCTTTTAGTTTTAAGCTAACGTAACTTCTTTCCATACCCCTTTGATATACTCTTAGTTTTTCGAGAGTTTTTTTTTGCAAAAGACCAAGTTTGGCACGCATACCTATGTCAGGCAGATAAGCAAACATATCTCCATCGCTTTGGTTTGGGCGGGCCGTTAGTATTTTATAAACCTTATTTGCATTTAGATTATTGCATGGGTCGTGTGGAGTATTTGCCGGATCAGGTCAATGTCACGCAGACGCAACTTCGAAAATGCATTGGTGATGAGTATTGCGAGCAGAAGGTTTACTCAACGCCGTCAATTGGATATTCTTTGAGTCACAGGTAATTTATCATCAGCTAATAAGCGTCCCGCTGCTGTGCACAGGCCTTCCAACATGGAGATTAACATAAATAAACCAACGTGACCAAACAAACCAATCTTACACAATAAAAAAACTTGGAATGTTACCTCGGAGTGGAGCGATAGCTCCGAGGAAACACACAATTCCTATTGTAAGTTCAACAAAAAAAAACATGGAGATATTGAAGCCAATAAGGCCAAACGAATACGCTGGCTCAATGCGGGCAATAAACCACCCAGGGTTTTAATGATTGTCATCTTAAGACAACAACCGGGACCAACTGCTCTATGTGAATTCCATACTTCGGAATTTAAGCTACCCGATGCATAACCCGGGTTGGTTTTTATCACCAACCCGCGTTTGGCAAGCGTGATGATTAAACCAACACCTCTCAATTAGAGCAATTACTTGATTTCAAGATGGAAGCCTTTGACCAGCGGAAGTGGGGTATAGTATATTGGCAATATTAAAAAAATATGGTGTTCATGTATTTTTGAATTAAAGAAAGTGCAACCTTGGACGTTGCTTCGCTTCGTTAAGATCTCTTAGGATGCAAATTCAAATGCTGCATCCAGACTCTCGCGAGGCACCTCCGAGAGGCTCTTGCACGAGTCTTGGCGAGTGGAGGCTATAGGAGTGCTAGCCAAACACACTCTTGATTTATTCAGTTGCCCGCTACGTCTACTACAAGATGGAGGTCATTGAATTGACTGCGTTAGCTAGGTACAGTCCGATTCAAATAGTATGGCGTCCGTGAAGTTAGTCACAAGTCGCGTCGCAGTAGCGAATTTTAGGTGTCACCCCCGCCCGCTAGCAGACCGCAATTTACCGTATTACTCTGCAGCTGATGAAGACGATGGGACACGAGCGCACCGTCCTCACTCTCGTACTCGCGTTCCCTCGTGTAGCCTCGTGGAGAGTCTGGATGGGGCATAAAAGGTTTGATACAATGATAAGACACAGTTGCTATAAAAGCATGATGCTATAGAAAAATTCGACAGGTCTAACCAATACGTCGGTGGCAGATTGGTCAACATAGCCGCCCGGTATGCGGAGCATTCGATTCCCACGAGTGATTATTCACGGGACTTCAAAGTTAGACCCATAAAAATAGCTGTTGTTCTCTGCACTTAGTAGGATGGCCGCGTTGCGGAATTCATCATCATCATCACCAGCCTGAAGACGTCCACTGCTGAACATAGGCCTCCCCCTTTGACCTCCATCCTGACCGACAACTCGCCACTCGCATCCACCGGTTGCCTGCGACTCTCACGATGTCGTCGGTCCACCTAGTGGGAGGCCTACCAACACTGCGTCTTCCAGTGCGTGGTCTCCACTCGAGAACCTTTCTTCCCCAACGGTTGTCGGTTCGTCGAGCGATGTGGCCTGCCCATTGCCACTTCAGCTTGCAAATCTTACGAGCTATGTCGGCAACTCCGGTTCTTTGGCGAATATCCTCGTTTCGGATTCTATCGCGCAAAGAAACTCCGAGCATAGCTCTCTCCATTGCTCGCTGTGTGACTCTGAGCTTTTCTAAAAGGCCAACAGTTAAGGACCACGTTTCGGTGCCATATGTCATCACCGGCAACACACATTGGTTAAAGACCTTTGTCTTTAGGCACTGCGGAATCTTCGATGCAAAGATATCTCGTAATTTCCCGAACGCTGCCCATCCGAGTTGGATTCTCCGGGCGACCTCTTTGTCGAGGTTGGACCTACCTAACTGGACAATCTGTCCTAAGTAGGTGTAGTGGTCGACAACTTCGATAGTATCGCTCCCAACAATTACCGGTACGGGTTCAACATGGACATTCGACATGATCTTCGTCTTGTCCATGTTCATTTTAAGACCCACCTGTTGGGATACGATATTGAGGTCGCTGAGCATGGTGTTGAGGTTCTCCAGCGACTCCGCCATTATGACTATATCATCGGCAAAACGAAGGTGAGTGATGTATTCGCCATTAATGTTGATGCCGAATCCGTTCCAATTCAAGAGCTTGAAAACGTCCTCCAACGCATTTGTGAACAGTTTCGGAGATATGACGTCTCCCTGTCTCACACCTTTCTGCAATTGGATTGGTTTCGTACTCTCGTCTTGTAATCGGATCGACATAGTAGCGTTTCTATACAAACATTTCAACACTTCGATATACCTATAGTCGATATGGCAACGCTGGAGGGACTGCATCACAGCCCAGGTTTCGATAGAATCGAAGGCTTTCTCGTAGTCCACAAAACGCTAAACATAAGGGCCGATTATACTCCTCAGTCTTCTGTATAATCTGGCGGAGCGTATGTATGTGGTCTATGGTACTAAAGCCTTTTCGGAAACCGGCTTGTTCGGGAGGCTGGAAGTCGTCAAACCTGCGTTCGAGACGGTTCGTAATGACTCTCGAAAACAGCTTGTACACATGGCTCAGGAGTGAGATGGGTCTATAATTCTTCAATAAGGTGTTATCGCCTTTCTTGAAGAAGAGCACCACCGCACTCCTGTGCCATGCTTCTGGCGTAGTACCTTCGAGCATGACGGAATTAAACAACTTCTGGAGGACTACGAGTATCGGTTTTCCACCCGCTCGCAGAAGTTCAGTGGTAATTCCGTCATCACCCGGCGCCTTGTTGTTTTTAAGCTGTTTAAGAGCCATACTAATCTCATACAGGCTGATGTCAGGGATATCTTCGGTATAGTGTCGGGTTAACTTAGCTCTGGTGTCCTGAGCTGTACCAACAGCGGGCTCTTGTGTTGAGGTGTACAACTGTCCATAAAACCTCTCGAGCTCTCTCAGAATCTCCGGCTTCGACGAAATGACACTGCCGTCCTCGATCTTCAGCTTAGTCATTTGGCTCTGACCAATAGACGAATTCTTTGCGAACACTTTGGCGCCTTGGTTCCGCGCAATTGCGTCCCTAATGCATTTAGCACTATAGGAGCGCAGGTCGTGTCGCACAGATTTCGAGATTCGTCTATTGAGTTTGCCATATTCCGACATATCAGCTGAAGATTGCAGTATCATTTCTTTCCGGTCTTCCATTAACTTAATGGTTCCGTCTGAGAGCTTTTGAGGCTTTTTCCGGCGTGGGGTCTTAAAGAACTTAGACCCCACAGCTTGGACAGTTTCCACAAGCCCGCTGCTGATCTCGTCCACAGTTTCGCACTCGGCTAGGCACTGGAAGCGATTTTGGAGTTCGAGTTGAAAGTGTTCCGGGCTCTGGATCTGGGCAGGGCCAGGACGGAGTGTGGACTTCACCAGACGTGACCTCTCGAGCTTGATGTTGATATTCAGTGTGCCTCTAACAATCCGGTGATCGCTACCGGTTTTCACCCTACTGATCACGGAGACATCACTGAAAATACGCTTCTTGGTCGTCATGATGAAGTCGATCTCATTTCTGGTTGAACCATCGGGGCTTATCCACGTCCACTTCCTGGTTGGTCGCTTCCGGAAGAAAGAGTTCATCAAAAAGAGTTCCTCCTTCTCCATAAAGTCGACCAACCGTTGGCCCCTTTGGTTCCGCTGTCCATATCCATATTGCCCCACTCTCAACTCATCGCCGTTCCTTGTGCCCACCTTTGCATTGAAGTCCCCCATAACAACGGTGAAGTACGTTTCGGAGGAATGTATGGCTTCAGATATCTCCTCATACAGAGCCTCTACTTCTTCGTCAGGGTGTGTCGAGGTTGGTGCATATACCTGTATGACCTTCAGCGAATACCGATCGGTGATTCTGAGTATAAGGTACGCAACTCTACCTGACACACTATCGACCTTGATAACGTTGTTAACAAGGGACTTGTGGACGAGAAACCCAACACCACCCTGGGATTTTCGTTCTCCTTCCCGGAAGAAGAGCATGTTGCCAGAATCAAGGACTACCATATCCTGCCCCTCTCGTCGGATTTCTGATAGTCCCATGATGTCCCACCGCAATCTGCTCAATTCTTCCTCCAGCTCTACAATCTTTGCATCGGTCCTCAACGTGCGGATGTTGTGTGTTGCCAGGGCCAAGGTTCGTTGGTGGGTGTGTGGGTAGCCGAGCAACTGCCGGTGATTCTTCGCACCCCCTGCTCCTCCGTTACCTGACCAGCTACCCGTTGGGCCAGGGATAAAGGAGCTGCCGGGGACTGGGGGCCGTGGGCAAATATTGTCTGTCATGGGGGGGGGGGGGGTTTGCCATAATCCCCACGCTTGGCAGGCGGCTTGGGGATCGCAGCGGGTCACCGTTTAGCTAGAGGACGCTGCGGCCCGTCCTCCGGTGGCTGGTCGTAGTTTTAGGACATACCCGGGTCCATTGCGGAATTATACAGGGTTAGAGGTTAAGTCGACCTATATCCTTTAAGAGGATGTAGTTTCCATCATTTCTGACTGATTTGACTATGAAACACCGTACCCCAAACCACCGTACAAATTCCATAAAGGACAATAGGCGCAGGGAGTAACTTAACGTAATACCGTTATTTTGATTAGGTATTACCTGGGAGTCTTTCATCAATTTTTTTTCCGAGAATCCTAATAATACCCTAACTTGTTTTACCTTGATAGAAAGCTAAGGAACCGTAGATAGTTTTACGATTATCTGCAGCACAACTATCATAGACTTTTTTTATGTCGAAAAAAAAAAATTTAAGTTTTTTCCGAATTTATTTATTTTTTATATTGTTCATCTTCTTCTCATCATCATCATCATCTTGTCTACTACGACTCAGTTTTTTTTATCGTGACACGCTAAAATGACATCACCCAGCCTGATGAAAAGCAGCCAGTGAAGCCCAAGAAGTGAATGCGTTCATCACAGCGCTACCACGCTATGCCGAACGCTCACACTATGGCGGCCTGCATAAATGCTTTTTCACCCCCCGCTTAAATAACCCGGGAGAGAAAGAGGAAGGAAACACGTGTGCGGGAAACGCATTCCACATACGGGCAGTTCGGCAAAGGAACGATTGCCCAAACTTTTTAGTACATGTCTTGATGGTCAGCACGGTATAAGGGTGGCTTCTTAGACCTGCAAGCGTCGATCTGGAAAAGAATGGACAGGGAGGGATGATGTCAAAGACCTCCTCAGAGCAATCACTGTGGAAAAGGCGGTAGAAAGCACTAAGGGAAGCAATGTCCCTACGTAGCTGTAACGGCTCCAGACTGGTCATAACGTCATCGTTACCGATGATACGGACAGCACGTCTAGTCTTTGCAACCTGTCAAGAGCTTCGAGCAAGTACTTGGCGGATCCGTCCCAAAGATGAGAGCAATAGGAGTATTGCTCTCATCTTTGCGTGGAGACGCATGAGCTGACCTGAGTCTACACAACTACTTGCAATTTTAGTGTTCAGAATAATTAAGCAACTAATCTGCTACACAAAAATACAAAAACTAAATAAGTTAGAGGAACAAAACACAAAAAAGAGGATAATAGACAAAAAAACGGCAATTTTTATAAAAAAAACTTCAAAGTAGATACAATAACTTGCGAGAACGGTTAAATTTGGGTTACGGTGTTTATAGTCAAATCAGGCAGAAATGATGGAAGCTACATCCCCCTAAAGGATATAGGTCGACTAACCTTTAACCCTGTATACATACTCGTACATACATTCTGTCAAAAAGGTTTCGGGAACGGATGATTTGTTTATGATTCAAATTCAATTTTTTATTTTTAAAACAAATATTTTTTTGTTGTTGTTAGATTGGCACAACTGCTATCCATTTTGGCGCGAAGTTTGAGTTGCATCTGTCTGTTATTTAGATTAAATACAGTGCTGTTTTTAGTTACTTTATATCTACACTAGATATAAATATTGTATTGTATTGCGAATTTCATAATGGATAAAAAACATCGAATAAAGAGTTTGTCTTATAGAAGAATGGGCAAAACGTCCCCCTATCTTGTAACACTTACATCTATGCATCAAATAAAAGTACTTGAAAAGTGAATCATTTTATTGTATGACAGCAAATCTGTCAGGTATTGGAGAAAAAAGTTAATGAGAAAAAGAAAATTAAAATAATAAATGATAATAGATAGATAGATAGATAATACTTTTATTGTAACATAATAACACAAACATTAATAACGATAATATAAAATTGAAGTCAAGATTTTTTCTTGAATATACTTATACCCAAACTTTTCATATTTTTTTAATTTCCTCCTTTTTTATTTTTTTTTATTCATTCATTCGCTCTTTCATATTTGCTGTCCCCACAACAAAATAAACTATTTATTTCGAAACTTACCATGTGGAAACTTACAAGGGGTGGGTTTCATTCAAAAACGCCCATTCGTCGTCAATGGAATTTCGTGTTCGGAGTCACTGAAAATGTTACAGAAGGCTTACGGAGAATCGACTTTATTAAAAACACGTGCTTATGAGTGGTACAAAGCGTTTAAAAGCGGTCGAGATGTGATGGATGTGAGTTGCTTCGCTCTGGTAGACCATCAACGACTTCAACTGAAGTTAACATCGTAAAAGTGCAGGAAATGGTGACTGAAAATCCTAATTTAAGTTTGAGAGAGATAGCCGCTAAAATTTCTGTCTCACGAGTCGATCCGTACTATTTTAAATAATCACTTGGGTATGAAACATGTTGCCGCTCGGCTAGTCCCAAAAGACCTGAATTTTCTTCAAAAACTCAATCACATAAGAATCGCTGAGGACATACTAGAACGAGTCAATTCGTACCCAACATTCATGCATCGCATTGTTACTGGTGACGAGACGTGTGTTTACGAGTTTGACATGCAAACTACTCCACAAGCTTCGGAGTGACGCCTTCCGACTGAATCGAAACCGAAAAAACCACGCCAAAGTCGATCAAAAGTCAAAGTCATGTTGACTGTTTTCTTTGACTATCGCGGCGTTGTGCACTCGAAATTCTTGCCGGAAGGTCAAACGGTAAATAACGAATATTATTTGAGCGTTATGCGGCATTAAAGAGAGCAAATTCGACGAAAAAGGCCAAAAACTCAACAAATACCATCGAGCAACCAGATATGGCTCCAGCCGACCGACTTTTTTCATTTTTCTAAACTCAAATTACCACTTCGTGGCACCCGTTTTCATTCGGTAGAAGACTTAAAGGAGAATTCGCGGCGAGAACTGAACTCAATTTCGGAAAAAGCGTTTAAAAAATGTTATGATGATTGGATTATTCGTTGGCGTAAGTGTATCGTTTCTGAAGGAGCAATACTTTAAAGGCGACAAAATTTTGGATGAATAACTAACATTTTGTGTATTAGATCTTTTCCCGGTACTTTCTTGACAGAGTAGTACGTACATACACATAATCACGACTATTAACCTCGAAGGGTCAGCCAGAGACTAGACAATGAGGACAGCAAAAGCAGTTCTCTACCATCATAGTCCACCTTTCACCAAATGCGCTGAGCGTGACAGGTGGTGAGCCCATCGCCGCTCTATGCTGTTGGATGTATGTGCAGTCTTTAGTCCGTTAGTCGCATTTTACGATATCCAAGTGAAGAGAGGGGGTATAGTAGTACTCTTTCACCGCTACCCGACCAAATTTGTGTGTAAGTACCTACGTATTAACAAACACCCAGTACTTATAATAAGTAATTTAGTAACCGTGAGAGATGGCTTGTTGTTATTTACAGACTTCTGAATGTTCAATTTCGCGTATTCCTAAAACGCTGCTACTTGAGGTCGGAGCACGAAGACCAGCAGCTTATAGTTCAGCTCTGCGCAAACATGTACAGGGAAGCGGTGTACATTGCGCGTCGTGGATTCTTTACGAGGGACTTATTTTTGGAACACAGTAAGTTAAATAAAAAATTGTTTTAGCTTATTTTTCCTTTTTTATATTAAACACGCTTAATTTTTATTCGTTTTAATGAAATTAAGGGTGAGTTCCACACATGAAACTAAACAAACTTTCCGCAAGAAACCTATGTGTAAAAATGACCAAAAAGATATCGACCTCCCATACTATGTCGTCGGTTCCCTATTTTTTTGCATAACGTTTTATGTCATAATTTGACATGGCATACTTTTACTTATCCTAATAATAGTTACGCATAATATTAATTAGGCATAACTTTTTAGGCACATTTTTTTAATGCTTAACTAGGTACTATTATCATAATAATTGTTAAACATACTACTGTAAAGCCTGAATTTGCTTATGCATAATGATATTTAAACATAATTTTGATAGACATAATAAGTATATAGGCAAAAAGTAAGTTTTGGAAACTTTGTGTTTGCATTTAGGTAATAAAATACTTTTGGTGGTCCAAGAACCACCCCCGCCGCACCCTAACCTACTATTAAACTACGGTATCCAATGTATATTTGATATACCTATTACCTACTTTGGTTTTCAGATTCAAATAGCTATTAATAAAATAAAAAATATTGCAAAGACAAATCCTGATAAAAACCAATCCAAATTATAGCGGATTTTGAAACCATAAGCTCATCTTATCCAATCTACCAGACTATCTTTATTATTGAAATTTAGCATTTACAATATAGAGGTCACGGGCAACTATATAGAGGTCACGGGTTCGAATCCCGTTCGAGCTTTCCTGAGACTTGTTGTTTTTACCAGACTATCTTTATGCCTAATAACTATTAGAAGAATAAACATATTATGAATTATAACTTTATGCAAATCAAAATTAGGGCAAAAAACATTAGCCTTAACCATATTTATGCTTACTGAAATAGTATGCCAAAAACAATTATGTCAAAATATTGTTAGAACAAATAAAAATGCGTAACTCGTTATACCAAACTAAATTAGGTTATAAAAAATTAGTCGAAAAAAAGGGATTCCATTGTCGTCAGCTGATCTAATTTTGTATGGAAGGACGAATTTTTTTTTGACATTTTTGCACAAAGGTTTCTTGGGGAAAATTGTTCAGTTTCATGGGTAAAACTCACCCTTTATTTCATTAATAGGTCAAGGATCATAGTACAGCCGGCGGTCGCGAAATAATTGATTCGGTGCTCAAAGGGTGCGAATAAAAATTAAGGGTGTATGCTAAATCACGACTACGTGGGGCACACTAAAAGTTTCCGGAATGAATAAGAAAAAAAATACTATTTTTTGCGTAAATGCACTTTTTTATTCGTTTAAACCAATTTTGAAAACTTTTGTGCCACTCCTCCGTGGTGACCTCAGTAACGTGTTTTTCATACTCTTCGACAGCCTATTCTGGTGATGAAAATCGTTGACCGCGTAATTGGTTCTTAATTTTTGGGAACAGAAAAAGTCACAAGGTGCCAGGTCGGGACTATATGCAGGATGGCTCATAAGTTCTTCGTTTTTCACCTTCAAAACTTCGTTTGTCTGTCTGGCCGTGTGGGGACTAGCATTTGTCGTGGTGCAAGATGACACGGCGTTTACGGTTAATTTTACGGAGTTCGTCAATAATTTCCAGCAAAGAAATGGTCGTGTACCAGTCACTATTCACGGTACGACGATTCTCTAAAGCAACAGTAGCCACGCGTCCAGTTTTATTAAAAAAAGAAGCAATCATCCGCGTAGATGCACTTTTCAAGCGCGCCGCTTTAGTTGGTTTCGGCTCATCTTGAAAGACCCATACGCTCGATTGCTGCTCTGTTTTGGGATCGTAGCAATAAATCCATGTTTCGTCACCTGTTACTATGTCCCACACAATATTTGACGCACCTTCGTTGAATCTGGTAAGCATGGCACTGCACCAAGTGACGCGATCCGTTTTTTGAGCCTCGGTCAAATTGTGTGATATCCACCGCGAGCACAGCTTTCTCACACCCAAATGTTTGTGTAGGATTGATTGTATTTGACTCATGCCTATGTCTAAGGATGCGCGAATCTCATGGTAGGTCACATGCCTGTCTGTTTCAATCATACGGCGCACAGCATCGATATTTTTGTTGTTCACAGCGGTGGACGGGCGACCATCGCGAGATTCGTCACTGAGATTGACACGACCGCGCTTGAATTCTGCAAACCAGCTATAAATAGTCGTCTTGCATGGTGCTTCATCGCCAAAAGCAGATTGAAGCCGAGCGATTCTCGGTTGAGCTGTCGAATTACACTTAAAATCGTAGAAAATCATACAATGAAAATTTTCAAGAGTTAAATCCATATTAATGTAGACACGCAATTTTTAAAATGGTGCTACAGTGTAAAAGCAATTGACAGTCAGATGAAACAAACTGCATTCTACAGCCAAAACTGCATTCTTCTGCATTTCAGCCAAAGAGTTCCATTTTCAAATGTTGTAATTACTTTTTAAATATTGTTTATGTAAGTGGCCAGTTCCGGAAACTTTTAATGTGACCTATGTATATATCCAGAAGGGTTAGTCAAGGCAATGGGGAACTCGAAAGCAGTTCACTACCACACCTTTCACCAAATAACAACTGATAGATATGGTAACGTGATGGGTGGTGAGCCCATCGCTGCTCTATGTTGTTGGATGTATGTGCAGTCCGTTAGTCGCCTTTTACGACACCTAAGGTAAGAGATGTGTATTCTTTTGGTAGTGAGCGGCCACCACGCCGCTCTTTCATTTTTCCTTTTTCCACGACGATATCTCTCCCGAAACTGTAGACTGTAAAACAAAAAAAAACGGTGATACATACAAACATACATATAATCACGACTAATACGACTATTATCCCCGAAGGGTTAGTTAGAGACGAGGCAGTCAGGACAGCAAAAGCAGTCCACTACCATAGTCCACTTCTCACCAAATAGCGACTGCACTGTGCTCAGCGTGCCAGGTGGTAGGCCCATAGCCGTTCTATGCTATTGGATGTATGTGCAGTCCTTAGTCCGTTAGTCGCCTTTTACGACACCCAAGGGAGGCGAGAGGGTGGTAGTATTCTTTCACTGTTACGCGACACGGTTATACGTTATTACGGTGACACATCATGAAAATAAACCTAACGAGAAGAATCAGTCTGGGTTCTGACTTTGCAGTTCTCTGCTTTATTCTTAGTGGGAGTATATTTTAGTTCTAGATAAGTGGATGGGCTTCTAAAAGTCTTTCTACGACTACCCTCTGAGGGTTTCAGGTGAAGTGCGCTAAATGTTTGCTTTTTCATCTTACCATTACCTTATTTAGATGAACACCAAGTGCTTTTCCGTTGTGGAATAAAATAACCCTAAGAATAATTTACGGGGGTTACATTAGCCGCATGCAACCCGAGAAATGGTATAACACTATTACGCCTTGGATGCCTGAAGACGGGAGGAGTGGTGGGAGTCATTGGTGAGACAATCTTGATGCCTTGGTGTTAAAGCGCCAAGGCTATGCTTAGCGCTTTCCCTCCAGGCTATCCTTCCTATCATCCATGGCGATGCGTGAAGGGTTTGGGGGGAGCCATAGCACAGCAGCAAAACAAATAGGCTAAATAAAGAATTAAAAATCTGACGTGGCGTGGCGTGTATTTTACTATTTATAAATATTGTTAACTTCTTGCTGTTTGAAATGAAACACTTTTTACGGATTAACTCGCGTTTAATTTACTATTTACATAGTTTTTATATTATCCTGACGTTTCGAACCCTTTACAGGGTCCGTGCTCACAGGGAGACTGAGGTGTTGGTCGTCTCATAGTTAGAAGTTCGTTCAAGTGCGTTCAAGTTTACACAATACGAGCTAACAATATTTTTAGGTCTGGCAATGTGTTGCTGTTGGGGCTGGGATTTGATGACCTGTATGATGAGGTCCCACGCAGGTGGTAAATTCTAACCATCCTCTCTCTATTGCAATTTCGATGTTTTTAATTTCAATAGCCTCGCGTATCATCCTAGGGATGAATCGTTGTTCCTTGGCGTGTATTTGAGGTTTGTCAAATCTGATGTAATGGTTGGGTCCCTCGAGAGCATGTTCACACACTGCAGACGTTCTTGCTGTTTGTTGTTCTTAAAGATAAATAAATAAATAAATTTTAATTTACAGTTACTCTTTGCGGTCTGTTCGGCTACGAAGAGTTCTTCCGAAAAAATTGGTTTTACAAAGCAACCAGCTGGCTGACTCAAGATGGATGTGTGCCGGAGAATCGGAATTTGGTATTGAACTACACGAAGACGCTTTTAAAAGTAACGGGAACTGCCAAACAGCGGGAGGAGATGCAACAGACGAAATGTAGATTGCTGCACAAGGAATGCGACCTTCATGTTTCAGCACTTTTCGTAGCAGTGTTAGGGCACGCCGTTAGACACGCTTCTTACTTCTTCTAAATAAGTGATTTAGTACGTGGAAAGAATACTTTTAATCTTTGGAGCAAAACATATGTCATTATTACCTATTCAATCTTTTTTTCGATTAACAGAAAGTTTAAATATGGTGGGAATATTTATCCCACTAACTTTAAAAGGGTTAAGTTTACGTAAGTACCGAATATGCAAGTTGTGTTGCCAAATACCTACGTAATCGTAAAAACCATAAACGTAAACTACTTTTTCTGTATAAAGCCCTAAACTCAAGCTAGGTACTTTTTTAAATACATGTTATGATTTCAAAGGTTGGTTATTATTTTCTTGTAAGTATTTAAAGTACTTACCTACCTACTTTCTTATACAATGTGATAGGGGTGGTACTTCTAACCCGTTAAGGCTAAGTACTACGTCTAAATTCATCGACAAAAAAAATAATATGGGGGGGGGGGGGGGGGGTCCAACTTAGTTTTGAGTAATCTGTGATAACATAAAAAAAATGATTTTAAATCACTAAATAATTAAGTAATGATTTTTTTCTCACCAAAATAATCTCAAACATACGAAACAAAGTAATTGATTAGTTAACCAGTGTCATTAGCTACCGTTTGCTATTATTTTCATGTTTCTACGACGTATGAAACCTTTGATATAGCATAGCGCCGCAGTACATTGAAAAAAATTAAAAATAAATAAATCTTTCCTACAATCACACCAATTATCTAGCCCAAGAGAAGCTTCGAAGAAACTCCTTAAATGGTTACTAGACAACGGATAAACATACTTGAAATACTTAAATACATACTTATTATACATAGAAAACACCCAGACCCGAGACAATTTAGAAAACCATACTTTCTAAATTGACCCGGCCGGGGATCGAACCCGGAACCTCAAAGATGGCGACACCATGGAAACCGGTGTACAAACCAAAATAGTTATAAATTATAGGGGGAGGGGGTTGGACCCCCCATATTATTATTTTTTCGATGAATTTAGATGTAGTACTACTTATCCTTAACGGGTTAGAAGTACCACCCCCATCCATTGTATATTGTAGTAAAAAATTTTCATAATTTTTTTTTTATTTTTCCTACATTATTTTCCTATTGATAAGTTTATAAAATATCTTGTTACATTTTGTATGACATCATACTTTCTAACAATTAGGCCAGCGTGGTGGGTTATGTCCCAATCTCCCTATGTGCAGTATTGTGCAGTTGCCTCGTGGGAAGGCCTGTGCGCAGCCGTGGGACGTGTATAGGCTGATAATCTTAATAATGATAACATTATTATAAAATTTGGGATGTGACACTTTCTTTTGATTTAGTCGTACTAGTCCGAAACATTTCAGGGAGATTGGGTCCTAAACACACCGTGTTGGCCCAATTTGGGTAAGCGTGGTGTGTTTAGGGTTGGAGGGTTTTACTTAACGACTGCCATCACATACGGGATCAGTAAACTGTTGTATGAGGAATTGTGGAATCAATTTAAATTATAGTTTACTACTCTTTCTCACACATTTGGACGATGAGAAAAATATTATAGTCAGCTTACTGAGGCACGTGGCTGAGTACGTTTGAAAATAGCAGAATCGAATACCGGTTAAGTTAGAAAAAAATATATTCTCATAAAAATTATGTAGTTTAATTACAGTTACGTTGCTAAGTAGAAAATATAATGGTTTGGCTGCCATTAGATGTAATCTCGTCATATAATACCAACTAAATAAAAAAAAAAACAATTATATTAAAATGTTTATTCTATCTCCATTTATAACATTAAAGTAAAAAAATAAGTTAATAACAATTAATAAATAAAGTAGGTACACAATAAATAAATGTTATCATTGTACTTGAAAAACCAAAATTCGATGTTATTCACTTCGATTACCTACATGTTTTATGTAATCGAAGGTTATTAAAAAACTACTTTTGAAAATAAAAGTGTTTATTTTGATTATGTAAAGTTTCCTTACTATTATTTGAAAGTAATTGAACTTATTTTATCAGTTCCAAAAATACAAAAGTGTTGTTACAATTTAAACATGAAAATTATGCTGACGCTGATTTACACTGGTAAAGCTTACTTTTATTAAATTCATAATTGTTATAGACGTACGTACTAAAATTATTATATTAAACTACCTATTTAATAGTTCTCATTATTATATTAAGCTTAAAGTTAAGTCTACATTTCTGATTGTACAACGTAAGGCACAGTTTATATTTACTATCTAAAGTATACCAACGATTGACAAACTTGTATTTTAACAAGCCAGAAAAGTGTAGCTTAGCTTTGTACGAAAAATACAGCTTTAAAACTTTAATTTATTACAATGTCATTTTTATATAAAATATACTTGCAATGTAAAATCCGATTAGGAAGTTTGTGCGACAAAGAATCATAATAGAAGCATAATAATTATGCTGGTGATGCCTCAAATGCATATTTTAATTTACATTTATGTCAGAGTAAATTCTGGACAAATTGTTATGTAAGTTGGTAGTAGGTTGGTGGTCTTCGAGTTTCGTGTTTTAAAATGGTTAATAAGAAATTTTCGTTTCGTTGTTTTAGCTATGTAAATCGGAGATCTACTCCGTAAATTTTCAAATAAAGTTTTTTCATTGTGCTGAGTGCTAATTTAAAAACTTCGTCACTTTGCCTTAAACCTTGTATAGGTTTGTACTTTTTCTGTTATTTGTAATTAACTCTAATGAATTAATGATAGTGACAAAAGTATTAAAAAGTGGTTACTTCTTGTTCTGAAACAACCTCATCGAAAGTTTTGTAGAGTAAGCCCTTAGTTTGTCTCTCGAATTTACAATCGGAGTATTAATTAACGATAACACCTTTGGATTGGACGTTAGAGGATTGGACGTTTGGGGAATTGGACGTTAGAGGATTGGACGTTTGGGGAACTGGACGTTAGTAGCCAGAATGTTTATTTGTTTAACTCGGCTATGTCAAACATAGCTGAGCGTTCGTCGGGATGCGTGGCTACATTCATTCGAAATCGGGAATTCACTGATATTTGATAAAAGGATTGCTGGTACATTTTCTCATAGCTTAAATTTTAAAACCTGATCGCTGAGACGTGATTGAAGATTAACTGTTTTATAACTGTATAACTTACGTACCTACCATTATTAAAATTTTTGTTAGGCGCGTAAGGATCTTACAAATCTTACAATATTATTCTTATAATCAGATCTCAAATACACAGAGAAAGTAATATTTTATTGAGTATCGAAACAACAACGTGTTTTATTCACAATATAATGGCAGTTTTAACTTTTTATTAAAATATCATCAGTTAATTTTTAAATGTCATCCGTCCACAGAACTTGAACTGTACTTTTGTTCTTTTCATCTGTTCTGTTCTCTCCTATCGCCTGTACGGTGCCTTTCTGTACCTCCCTCGTTCTTCCTCGTCACGGACATCCAGGTAGTGGCTGAACACCACAACCCAGAGATATAAGTAGACACCTGAAATTGGAAAAAAAATGTCAGACAATGCACGATTCATAATACGTCAATCTAACAAATCACTTCAAACCGTTTCCTCGCAGAGAGTCTCTTTCAAAATGTTCCTTTCGCATTAGGTATGTCCCCTTATTAAGATGTCCCTTATGCAGAATATCCCTTTGATCGCAAAATAGACTCTTTCATTGTGTATTTAGATTGTAACCGAAGGGGCCCAAAATATAAACAACTTTTACTAAGGAACCTACCCTGAAATCGTAAAAAAATTTCATCTCCTCCATACAAAGTTCAATACTTATTCTTTCAAAATGTATTAGCAGCTGATATTTTTTGAAGTTTTTAGATTTAGTTTCTTAGTATGTATTGTTAATACAAAGTGTGAAAAAGTGATTTTTTCGCGTATTTCAGAGGGGTCACCAGTAAATAAAAGTTTTTCGTTTTGTTAAGTATATAAGTTTTATCGATATGCGGATTTGTTAATTTAATTTAATAATACAAATAGACCAAAATGATCAATTATTTTTGTGATCAAAAATAATGAACAATTAACGATAAAATACAAAAATTTTGCTATAGGATCTATTTTGCTACCAGGGGCCATTTTGAGAAAGTGACATTTTGCGAAAGGGAGATTTTGCAAAAGGGACGTTTTGCGACTAGGGGACATTTGCGAAAGGGACATGCTGCGAAGAAACGCTTCAAACAAATTGTTAGAGAATAATTCATCACTTTTCAAATTCTCTAAAGAAATCTGTGTGAGATCTCAGTAAAGTCCCACATCTTTACTGAAACTCAAGGGGTTTTGGGGAAATATTATTTACCATTAAACGTTCTTATTAGTATTTACTCGAAAAAAGAAAATATTTGCCACTAACTCACTAACACATGCTACACGTGCTACCCGCACCAAGCCATTATTTAAGAAAAAGAACTCGCAACTCTACAAAGAGTAATTACAAGGAGGCGTCCCAAGTAGTCACTTGTCTGTGCCTTGAATGAATAAATCAGATGTTACTCACATCCGTGTCGCGTAGCGGTGAAAGAATACTACCACCCCCTCTCTTCCCTTGAGTGTCGTAAAAGGTGACTAACGGACTAAAGACTGCACATACATCCTAGACCATAGAGTGGAAATGGGCTCACAACCTGTCACGCTAAGCACATGTACACTCGCTATTTGGTGAAGAGTGGACTATGTCAGAGGACTGCTTTTGAGGTCCTCATGGCCTAGTCTCTGGTTAACCCCTTTGGGATAATAGTCGTGATTATATATATGTATGTGTTACTCACATAAATAAATGATGCCTCCCACAAGTATGATGGTGGCCAGTATGTTGTAGTTGTACTTCTCCTCCTCATTGTCGGTGTCGTGGATGTAGAAGGAGATGGATGTGTGTAGCACGCTGATGAGTAGCCCGATGGCCAGCACGATGCCGAGCACCACCCACGGCAGCATCAGCCATGACCGCCGCTGGAAATTTCAACCAGATTTGAATTAAGACCGTGTCGGGTAGAGGTGAAGGAATACTACCACCATGTGCAGTCGCTATTTGGTGAAAAGTGGACTATGGTCTACCATTTAAAAACTTCGTCACTTTACTATTTCTTTACTTTTTAGCAACATCTCTTGCAATACTTATTGCCTAGTTTCTGACTAACCGTTCGGGGATAATAGTCGTGATTATTTGTGTGTCTGTATGTATGTCTCACCGTTAGGTAGATAGTAGAACGATGCTACTATTGTATCCAGTGTGATATTGATTACAATAAGTTTCTAGGCGTCTCTATCTATTGTGACTACCTACATCTCCAGAATCAGAAATGTACCTCTTGATTCAATGGTAACCCCGTAATAGCGTTGTAGTTGTATAGGTGTGGGTGGGAAAATGAATTGAAAAGTTAAACAAGAGGAAACACTGAAACTTTCCCAAACATTCACACGACAACTTACCGTGTACGAAGTCTGGGCAGCATTGAAAGCAAATAAGATAATTAGAGATGCATAATATTACGTTTAGTTTTATAAATAAAAGCCAATTGGTGATTTGGATGCGCCAAGTCACAATTGCTTTTATAAAAACATCAGGCGCACCGTGAATAGTAAATTAGAAACATAGAAACAGTTAAAAACATTGTTAGGTAATAGTTAGTGATAAATATTTCATTTATTTACCTTTTGTACTGCTACGATGAGAAGAATGCATATCAATATAGTGAAACACAAGTTCACAGTGAGTATAATTCTCGGAACTGAAAGAAACAGAAAAAACGTCAATTAGCTAAAGTTCGTTAACGCTCAAATAAACCCGTTATCTTCGGGTTTTGGGAGGAAATAGATGAAGTTCATAAAATAATCTAGTCTAGTTTTACGTATTAAAATAATATAAAAATATGTAGGTAATCAGAATTTAGTAGGTATATGGTTTGGTGACCCAGGGGCAACAAAGACATTCATACTTTTTTCTGCATCACATATCTTTGGTTTTTCCACTTTCGAGTCAAAGTGGAAATCTATCTATGTGGTATCAGAATATTAATCATCAAATCCTTCAATCATAATATATAACAATGGAATTGACAGACGATAGAAATATAAAATTCGTGACAAACAAGAGGATAAATAACTGCACTTACTGTCTAGCGCTAGGAGTTTTCTATCAAAGTCCTCGCCAAATATGAATGTCTTGAAGGAGACCGTGTGCCTTTCGACGACCCAGACTGTGATGATGGTGGCAATGGACAGAATGACGCCCAGCACCGCGGTTATGATGGTACCAGTCCTGGTAGAGGCACAGCAGCAACATTTATGGAGTCGCTTCATGTTGCTCGGCTTTGCTTGGTAGACTATAGAAGACCAGTTGACGATTCACCGCTTCATATCAACTGAAACAATTAAGTTGCGATCAAGTTCATGTTCCAAAAATGTAGAGTAGGCTACTATTTTTTGTACAATATTTTTAGTCACTGTTCAAATGGAATATTTACCAGATGGGATATTTTTAAATCAAATGTATTACAGATTCTGTTTTTTTTTCTTTCAAAGTTGTCTTTTATGAAAACCTACGGTACGGCTCTAATTATTATAGTCACGCTGCCGACGGTAGGGCCGAAATACCGTTTTTTTGGTCATTATTATTTAACGCGTTTAAACGATTGTCTGTCTATTATATAAAGCGTATTTAAGACGAATTAAGTATCCTAAAGCTTATTTAGAATGCTTTTCTTCTACGTAAATGTAAATGCGGAAGTATATCAGTGAGTTTGTTTGTTTGTCCCTCTTTCATTAAAAAAATACTGACCGGATTTGAATGAAATTTGGTATGTAGAGTCTTCAGGTAGTGGACTAACACATAGGCTACTTTTTATCCCGATATTCCCACGGGAACGGGAGCCACGCGGGTGAAAAGCGGACGGCCGCTTCTTTTTAATCAAAATTAAATTGTGTTTTACTTGCAAATAGGTTTATTGTAAAAAAATATATTTCTTATTACATTTGGCACAAAGAAATCAATTCGATGACCTTGGTAGGAAGAATTAATTTATATTTTCTTACAACTCTCTCACTGCTTATAATTAGATCTGATGAGATGAAAAACATAAGATATCATGTAAGGTGTTTCGTCTGGAGTTTTTGCGAGCGTTATTTTCTCTAATTTACTTCCGATAGGCATGATAGAGCTGGCAACTATAGACTCTTGTTTAAAGTCAATTCGCAATGGACGATAATACCTTGGAGATGAAGAGCCCGAATTGAACCAAACTACTTTTCCATTATTAGTGACAAGTTTTAAGGGAACTAATGATGTTATAAATACAAATTTGTCATCGCTAGTTGCATTTTCAAATTTTTGCATGTACTGACTATGGCCCGAGCTGCCATCGAAACCTCACTTTGATAGAAGAGTTAGGTCTCTTTCTGGTATGGAATGTAAAACCTGTTCTTGTATCTTAAGTAAATGACTAGTAGTATGGTCAAGTATATTTTGAAGTGGTACCCGGGCTGAAGTTTCTGTGACCTCGACATAATCCGAATAGTATTTGTTTTTCTTATTGAACGCGTTTATAAGAGGGAAATACATTTGGAGCATAACTTCGTACAATATTGTACTGTTTTCTACTTAATTTAGCCCCAAATATCATTGATAAAACGGATTGCAAAGCTAGTATCTCTTGTTTTTGTTCAGGTATACCTATTCTGTGGTGTTAATATATTTTTGAATTGTTTTGATTTATCCAGCTGCCCTTCAGTCCTAAGCTTCATTTGCGCGGCAAAACAAGATCTTCGCTAGAAGTAGAAGCACGTAAACATTCAGTTTTTCGACGTTTAGTTCGATCACTACACTCTTCAAACGTTTTATCGGGCCTCCCTGGACTAAGATTTTTGTTAAATATTTTGAAACTGTGAGACCCTTTCAACCAGGCATTATTTTTAGCAAACAACGTCTTTTTGTTGCGATATGATAAGGTCCACTTCTCCTTAAATATCTTGAAAAATAGGCGTAATTTATTTTTTAGTGTAAGTAAATCCGTTTTAGGGCAGTTGGTCTCAGTTATAATCTTCTCTTCTAATTTGATTATCGAAGTGTCGTTTTTTTTGTGGAAATGAAAAAATTTTTACATTATTTTCTTCTGGTGATTGTATAAGCCAATTCAAAAAAAAAACAATGAAAACTTGCAAAATTACGTGCCGAAATTAATCAATTACAGTTTTAAACTGTCAGTTAAAGTAAGTAAATTACCAAAAACAGTAAAATTATCTCTAAGAGATACAAACTTAGAAATGCAGTTGTTTGTGTTGTTCACGGGCATAAACAAAGCTTATTTTTTTAAAGTACTTACAGTATTTTTGCCCAACTTTTGTAAACAGTTCTTTAAACTACAATGTTATAGTATAAATATATAGTAATAAGATATTAAAAACGGTATTGAATATTTTAACTGAATATTATTGGTTTGATATTATAAACAACCCACCAACCCGCATTATCCCACCAACCCGCATTGGGCCAGCGTGGTGGGTTATGGCCCAATATCCCCACGTGCTGTTATCCACGTGGGAGGCCTGTGCCCAGCAGTGGGACTTTTATAGGCTGATGAAGATGATGATGATGATGATTATAAACAAACAAACCATATTTATTTAATTTTTATATGCAATATCAATCTACATACCTTCACCAATATTCATCATAAATTTTATGTATACACACACTTCCAATTTCTGGAGATATAAATTTTTGAATTGCGTAGTTAATCAAAATAACGCACAAGAAACAGCAAACCTAAAACGAAACATTCGACTTTTTATCTAATTACCTACTACCCACCGCATTCTTATGACTACTAATGAACGTATCAACTCTTAATCTTGCCTGACACAAGATATTATTGAAGTACCCTCAATTTTTTTAAAACCCTTTTGGCCTACCATTCTCTAGTATAAGATCCAAGCGCCGCCGCCAGAAAACTTAATTGTTGTTTACGCTGGAAAGCCGAAAGTAAACGATATTTATTTTTTTAATTATTTTATTATTTCTCGTTCAAATAACTGTAGGTATTTATATTATAAGTCTCAAAGCTGGTCGAGGGGGTCGAGAGTCTAAAGTGTTATTTCTTACAATAGATTAATTATCATGGGGTATTTATATAATTTTCAAGGAAGGTAGGTATTAGACGTTCATGTGATTCTTTGCTCAGATTAGGCGGTGAAGTGTGGGCGGTCAAACTCGATCCACGCGTGATATACTCTTTATGTGCTATGTTCTTTAGCATTTGCTGTTCACACGGTTGACGTGGTTTAAGGCCGATTGCTATGTAGGAAGGCTTGGGCCCAGTAGCCCGTTAATTTAAAGAAGTTAAAGACGTTGAAACTATGACGATGGTAACAACACAATTATAATTTAAATTGAGATATTTTGCATTAACTATAAATTAAATATTTACATCAATTGGTAGATCTGTCGCCTGGATTGTCAAAGTTCGTGCGATCGAGTACCGCTCAAGTCCTTTTTCAAGAGCTACACATATTTAAAAAATTATTCGATATATTAGACACCCATGTGATTGTTCATTCAGATTAGGCTGTCAAGTGTAACGTGGGCGTTCAGAATTCGGTCCACCCGTTATGTTCTTTGGGTTTTGGATGATTCGTTTGCTGTTCACACGATGGTCGTGAGAAATGACTGTCGGAAACACTATCTCGTTAGGCGAGTTTGTGTTTCCAGTCTCGACGCGGTTGGCGGGACGTGTGATTGTACGTTTGCCTAGTTAAGATTGGAAATTGACGCATTTACTTTACGAAGAAAAGTAAATAAGCACATTGGTACCTACTTATGGATATGGAGACTAGGAAGATAGAAATAGGTGTCAATCTGTGGAGATTAGAATTAAACCTTAGACGTTCTAAGTTTGAACGCTCAGCTGCCGTTAAACGAAACACAATAGAAATTCAATTGTTAGTAATAACTAAGCGTCTTCGTAACAGACAAGAGGTTATAGAATGAGTGTTTATTTCATTATTATATTTACGTTTCTGTTTACGGAGAAAAAAAGCACAGCGATTTCACTACATAAACGTCCTATTTCAAAACGTAGACTGAAGTTAAATCTGGTTGGGTTACACGCATAATGACACATTTCGGCCACGCATAATGACATATACGCGAAATGACATAAACGCGAAATGACATATACGCAAAACGACATGTACGCGAAATGACATATACGCAAAACGACATATACGCGAAAAGATCTTACGCAAAACGACATATACGCGAAATGATATATTATACAGGGTTACAGGTTAAGTCGACCTAATCCCGTTAAGGGAGTTTAGTTTACATCGTTTGTAACTAATTTGACTATGAAACACCCTATCCTAAATCTAACTGTTTTCGAGATATTTAAATTTAATTGTTTTTTTATAAAATAATCCCGATTTTCGGCTATCAGCTTAGATGTTTTAAAATATGTAAGTCTTATTATTACTATTATTTAATTTTTACATGTAAAATAAGATGGCAAAAAAGCTAAATAAAACAATAGGTGAGTACAAGATACTAAATGACATATTTTTTTGGTACTAAAATGAAAGAAAAATTATCTGCAACAATTCATATACTTCCTTGTCCAAGAGACTAAATGCTATCATTCTGTATATTTTTTAGATTTTTAATTACCTCCGTTAAAGAATACTGTATTTTGATAAGTTTTGTACGTTTCTGAACGAAAGTTCTTGTTTTTTTAATGTTAACGAACGCAGGGTTATTAAGTAGGTAAGTCTATGAGGTCTATGGTAATGTAGAAACGATATCGCTAACACAGTTATCTTTTTCGCACTTACAGTTTTAGCAACGATACACACAAATAACACAACGAAAACGCGGCCGGGAATCGTCTGGCGGCTGACAGTCTGACATCTGTCTACGATGCGTATTGACCTATAAAACGTCAGACAAGCGTCACTTTTTCACTTTTAATAACATAAAGTGTCACAATCCTACTACATTGTTGCCATTTGCGAGTAGAAATCAATGTTGGTTTTTAATTTATATAAAAAACGGAGGTCTTTAAATTAATAATACGGTCATAAATATGTTGATAATAATGTATTCTCTCAAGTATTTATACTTTGGCGTCAAGTTAAAAGGCTGGAATTTAGTACTAAGCCCCACAGTAAAAAAAAAAATGTCCTTTACTAAACTTTCAAGTTCCAACAAAACATCTTAACAGAGAGTACGTGTAATTTTTTGTTTTTTTTTAGTACGGTCAGCATCAAAATTAGCTAAATACTATAATACCATGTCTCAGTACTAAAGTGCACAGCTACTTTTGATGCCGACTGTACATATAATATGTAAGCGTGGATTTTCTTTTTAGTATAAAAATGTTTCATTTTTGTTAATTATTACAATAAATAAATTACAAATTATTCTAATTTATGCATCATATTTATTTTTAAACCCATTGAAATGTGTCATTATGCGTGTGTCATATTGCGTGTGTGTCATTATGCGTGTGTGTCATATTGCGTGTGTGTCATTATGCGTGTGTGTCATTGTGCGTGTGTGTCATTATGCGTATAGGTAAAATTGTGTTCAGTTGTCATTATGCGTGTAACCCATCTGGTTTATGTCAGAATATCATTCATTTTTGAGCGAAGCGTGCTCGAGACAAAAGACGACCTTTACACAAAAGAAAAAACATGTCTCTGCACGCTTTTTAAATATAGGACTACGTTGACTCTCGTCTACTCTACCTTTTGTTTTTTTAACCACACTGAGTGACTTCTTGTCAGGAAAGTGAAGCTTAATGTCTGCAGTAAGGTTATATTTTCAAAAAATTGTGTTTTGTTGAATATTAATTTGAAATAATGGTGGATTAATTATCGTTAAGTGTTAAAAGTTCCGTTGAGTTTCGTGTGAAGTCTCAATGAGACAGTAAAGTCCCACATCTGTAGAAACTCAATGGTTTTGGGGGGAATATCATTTACGATTAAACATTAATTTATCACTCACTATCATCTATTATAACCAAAGAAAATATTTCCTATTATCTCTCTTTTTGACTCTGGCTGAAAGTGCTAACCGCACCAAGCCATTATTTAAGAATAAAAATATCTACGACTACGTTGACCTTAGAGCATTATGGTTTAATGCTCTAATTAAAACGTTGACTGTCCTCTATAGAATCCCCAGCTTTTGTTTTTTAACGACACCGAGCCGACAAACGAGCGTATGGCCTATAATAGGTGTAGGTACCTCACCGTAGGAAGGAACTACGAAAATACTCCGGCGTCGTCGGCGACGGCGACGCGACGGTGAGCTAACATCCGTGAGCCGAAACTGCAAGGTGTTAAGACATCGCTCGCGGTCGCGGCTATTTGGCTATTTTGGCCACGGCACGCCACCACGCCATGGATACACCTCATTGCGGGCCGTGTCAACAAGGAACTGTTTATTTTTAAACTTTTCGGTTAGCTATAGAAATACAGTGATAGAAAGAATTTAAACAGTTTTTTTAAGTCTAGTCTACCTATCCGAAAGTAAAGAGGTGTCGAAATTAAATTGATATGTTGGTAGTTGGTATAGTTGAGATAGTAAAGTTTTACAGCCATGACAGTCATAATAACAAACAACTAGAAAATGAGCTTAGACGTCGCGTCGGTCGGTGTTTGTACGGATGGACCTGTGTTGTCTGTGTTGTATACGAAAACTCGTAATTCAATTCCCATAGCTCCTTTACACAAGCTCAAGCTTGTTAGGTACGGGTTCACGGTCAGTTATAGCTTGTGCTATTAACGTATCATCATTACAAATTATGAAGTAAAGTCGCCGTTTTCTGTGTTAGCTAGGCGTTTTCCTTCTGAATCACGAAATGAATTTTACGCAGTTTTCGCTCATAGAAAGATTGTTAAAGAACGATGGTTTTTTAAATATAATATGTAGATATTTTGAACAAAATGGCTTAAATATGACGGTTTTTCTAAGATAGGATGGAAGATTATGGGAGACATGCCATACTTTGTCAAAAGGCGATCAGGGCACATACATGATTGAAGTATAACCTACTCTAATATAAGTACTTACCTAGGGTCTACATTCGTTAACTCAATACTTCTTTGATAATCAGGGAAGTTGCCTACCAAGGAAGTATGTAGCTATAGACTAATAACACCATTGTTTCATGGGCCGTGGCAGCTTACAAACCCGTGTACGTTAGGGCTTGTAGCTGACCTAATTCGTGGAACTATAGCTGTTCCTTCGTACAACCCACACGGAACAATTAAAGTAATTTCTGGTTTTAACGGGACTTCGATGCTTTTTTGGATACTATTTTATTGTATTATAACCTTCGATCAGCAGTTGGTATTGTTGATGTATATAATTGAAAAAATATTAGTATGTGTAATTATGTAAATAAATATTGAAGACAAAACGTGTAGAAGAATCAATTTCCTCTTATTAAACTAACTAAGCGTACTTATCCGACATATTATAATATAAGTAGTTTAAGTTTAGTGAAAATGATTACATCATAATGGTAAACAAGCCACTCTATTATTCTCTCTAGACCTCCTTGTCCCTCTAACCACTCGAGGTTTGTACACTGGTTTTCATGGTGTCGCCATCCGGGTTCGATCCTTGGTCGGGTCAATTTAGAAATTATTGTTTTTCTAAATTGTCTCAGGTCTGGGTGTTTTCTATGTATATGTATAAAATAAGTATGTATTCAATTATTTTAAGTATTTTTATCCGTTGTCCAGTAAACATTTAACGAGTTTCATAACGAAGCTTCTCTTGGGCTAGATAACTGGTGTGAATTTTCCTACGAAAGTTTAATTATTTATTAAATTATAATTATAAGCAGTTGTTACACAGTTTAAGCAATAAAGAAATTCTATTATATTCTATTTTTTGGTTACAATTTATTCTCTTGAGAAATCGATTGATCTTCTTTTTCAGGTTGCCTGTGAAGTTTATTGACTCGACTGGTGTTTCAGTATTTCGCAACAGCAATCCAGATGATCGAATGCGTCAGTAATGGTCCAGAATTAACCGCGTTAGCTAATACCGATGGCGGGTTATGGCTGGCGGGCCCTTTGCGGTTGATGTTACAACGTTTTGTTATTACGTAGAAATGTGATGCGTAATTTTGGTGCATGAGTAATAAAATGTTATTTGATTTAAATACAATGACGTAAATATATCAATTGAATTGTATTTAAAGAAATCGTCTGTATTTAAAGGAATCGTCGTCAGCTTTAACGTCCATTGCCAGTGATGATGCGTTAGATCACCCCTCGTAGTAGAAATATATCCCTTCAGATCATACATAAGAACATAAGGATAAGGCATAACAAAATGTAGCTTATAATGTATTAAAGCAATTAAAATTGTACCTACCATTTTACTCTTTTTGGTTGTTGTGTGTTGGCTTTTTTGATATGTAATAAATACTAGTAAGTAGCCGTGTCGCATAGCGGTGAAAGAATACTACCTTCCCCTCTCCTCCCTTGGGTGTCGTAAACGGTGACTAACGGACTAAAGATAAGCGATGGGCTCACCACCTGTCACGCTAAGCACAGGTGCAGTTAGCATTTGGTGAAAAGTGGACTATGGCAGAGGACTGCTTTTGCGGTCCTCATTGACTAGTCTCTGACTAACCCTTCGGGCATAATAGTCGTGGGGATATAGCCATCGATGCATTGCATGCATGCATTGGTTATGGAGCTTGGTTGACTTTTGGTTTATCAAATGAGCTGACACTATGATTTTAACAAAGCAATTTGGTCCAACCCGTGCTAATAAACGCAATGGATAAAGTGGGATCTACCCCTCAAAGCTATATTCTCTACTTAGTAAGTTTAAATTTTTAGCAACAAACTTTGCGTAAAAATTGTTTTCATTCTTATTTTGTTTCCGACTTACTCCCTTAGCCTTCTAGTGACGAATGACGATTAACGTTCATTTGCGCGATACAGAACAAAGCGTTTACTTGACATTTTCACGTGCAAAATGATGCGTGAAATTGCGTATCGTCTGTTAGAGGCTGGGTAGAGGCCAAATAATGCTGAAGCAACGGCCCACGAGTCCAGTAATGGGAATGATGACGCGCGTCAGTAACCTTGTCCGCATTTCATTTAAAACTTCTTGAATCGGTGATGGAATCCAAAAACAAAATTAATGAAGATTTCAATTTCAAACGTACGACCTTCAACTCCTTTTTTAACTAAACACTTTCCGCTTCGACCATTAAGAGGCTTATTACATCTCGACTGTGGTTTTGGCGTAAAATGGCCAATTTAGGCGTTCTTGATCTCAGGAACAACAATACATTAACAATTTTGACTTATTGAATAGTGTAGAATAGCCATTGGCATAGTGCGTAGCGCTTTTTGTGAATTGTCCCTAACTTTTTAATTAAACCCAAAATTGCAGAGAAAGATTTTCATAAAATGCACGAAGGCACTTTTTTGAACTCAACGATTTAACTAGTGTTCTAAACAAATAAATTAAAAAAAATTGAATGTTATCTCTTATACAGTCGTATCGTACGTATAGCGGCTTCGGAGTTTTTAGATATCATTGATTTTATATAGAAAAAAATCTTATTCTAAACCAAAAAACTTCGAAAATCGCTTAAAGTTAACTGTGAATTTCTCCTATCTACGATAATATGATTGAGCAAAATTTATACCGGAATACTGGGTACTGAAATAAAGATTTTATGAAGATTTTATTATCCTATTTCGATGAAAACGATAAATACAACTGCAAAATTACTACAAAGTGCGATGATATTATGCATGAATTTATTATCCTATTACGATAAAAAACGATAAATACAGCTGCAAAATTACTACAAAATGCGAAAATGGGCATCTTACGCATAAATCACATTCGAGATGTAATAGGCCTCTTAACTCGTACAAACTTTCAAGATCAAAATTTTACAACCCATATCAAAATATGCTTATTTAGTTTAAAATTTTACAAAATGACATATTTATTTCATATTTTACATTTTCATACTTGAAAATGTAAAATATGAAACAAATATGAATATATAAATATTCGTAACGTTAAACTTTCTGATAAGACTTTATTCTGAGTAAAGATACAGATATCCAGAAATCCAGAAATAAAATACTGTTAGCTAACAACAATTTAAAATATCCTGAACTTCCTGCCTGCCTTTTCAAATATTTAACAAAACTCAAATGCTATTTGAAATTCACTATGGCCCTCATTTAGCCTGCTATTAAACAATATGTCAAGCAACTGGCAAGGTTACGGACGCCCATCCGCTCCTAAACAGCGAAGTTTAATCAGCTAGGAAGGGGCAGTGATAACCCCACTATCGTTCGACATTGGCCTGACCCAGTTCGCTCTGACCCAATAGCTAATCGTATGGCCTAGGTATCGCCCCATTTACCAACCGGCCCTCCTAAAGCGCGCACCTTATAACTCATCAAGAACTTTAACACAACGGCCGTGAAATGCTTTTAGGTTATGCAAACTGAGCCGGCCGCCATTAAACAAATGGGTTGGAATAGAAAATAAAATCGCTTCTCCGTTAATTTGTAACACTATCAAGTATAAACATTGTCATGGGCAGTATAAAAATGGAGCGCTATCATACTGTAATTTTTTTTACTTTAACATAAAACCTGTATTATTACCTTCTAATTTTTGTGTAACAAGTGATGGAAACTGTTTTATATTACCCGACATCCCCAGGTCCTGAGTTCAACTGCCCGCTGCCGCTGTGGGACTGGGACAGTACTTACTCGTATATAATACTGTTTACTATCAGGCTTTATAACAATCGACTATTTTACAATTTGAAAGTTAAAACAAAGTCAAAAAAATGTCCAGTCGTCAATGATCAGTTTAATAATGCCATTAACATTTCATTCAGTGACTTTACAATGTTTTAGTTAACCTGCGTACCGCACTAACACCGTATTACGCAGCAGCGTTGCTCAACAGCGGTGGTCGATCTATATCAGCCATGCATGCCGCGTCCATTCAGATTACTCCACTAAGGCACGACTACTAAATCAGTGAGAGTACTTATCATTACAAGCGCGTACGCAGCCCTACAAAAATCTGTGCCTCTATAATGATACGCATAGAGTTTAAAATTGAATGATGTTAATTGATGTGTCTGGTAAAGTTAAGCCCTTTATGGAGACATTGCGCAACGTTGATAATGACTGTAGCAGATGTCATGCGGTAGTACGCCTTTTGTGGACACTACTGTTAATGTCAATGTTTACGACGCTGTTAATTTACATGCATTAACATTCATCTAGGTCTTACTTATCTCGTACTGTCTATTAGAACTCCATATTTGTTAGTAGATATTAAGGTTTAATTTGTGTAGATAAAGTCACTATAGCTCTCTATGACTAATTATCCTAGATAGGATTTAATATAGTTTTTAGTTAAAGCCAATAAACAAACTTAGATTAAGATAAAGAACAATGACAAATCTAAATGCACTTTTTGTTGCCAAACGTCCGAACGTAGTTAAGTGTGTAATTAACAAAGCAACTGACTTAACGAAGTGTAAAAACAACCAAACCAAACTACCGTTATCACGGCTGTATTCAAAACAACTATGATATAGCTGAAGCCAAGGATGATATAAAATAATTTGTCTATGCTAAAGCTTTCAAAATAAGTTAAAGGTTTTTTCTCGCATAATGATAGGTAAGTGATGATAATGTCAAAGATGAAAGCGCTGGGAATATCGAACTCGGGACCTCTGAATCTAAGACTGGTTCTGTTCCGGTATAGTATTTATGTAATTTTTGTTACCAGATTATAGAAATCAATTATACTTATTCACTGAAAGTGTCCCACTCCTAGACAAAGACCTCCCCATATTTTTTTCCACAATCATCGTTCAGTCACTTGCAAGTCTTGCGACGTCTTAAACACTGTTAAGGTAAGTAGTAAATACGTACATACGTATAATCACGACTATTATCCCCGAAGGGTTAGTCAGAGACTAGGTAATGAGGACAGTAAAAGCAGTCCTCTACCTTAGTTCACTTTTCACCAAATAGCGAGTGCACATACGCTCAGCGTGACAGGTGGTGAGCCCATCGCCGCTCTACGGTGTTGGATATATGTGCAGTCTGTAGTCCGTTAGTCGCCTTTTACGACACCCAAGCGAAGAGAGGGGGTGGTAGTATTTTTTCACCGCTACGCGACACGTTTAACTGTAAGAAAAACAATATACTTAGTATAATAAATAAATCATCACCACCATATAAACCCGCACTGCTAGGCACAGGCTTCCCACGTGGGCAACAGCACATGGGAGGATTAGGCCATAACGACAACAACCGGGACCAACGGCTTCACGTGCCTTCCGAAGCATAAAAATACAAGATTTTTTTGAATTGTATCGAACGATGTATCAAGAGCGGGAGTATCCCACTAATGATAGCCATCACAGAGCGCTTGATGGGACAGAATGCGTTTGATAGCCCGCGGGGGCCGCGGTCGTTTCCATTCTCTGTGCCAGTGTTAATTCATTATTATTATCCTTTTGTGTTTCTGTTTATTCGAGTACTACATCACTATTCGAATAGTCATAAACATATCACACATTTTCAACATTTATTTTTCTGTTAGCCTGTGAGGCCGCAGCGCAATGCTCAGCGGGCTCTGCCCGATTTCCGCAGCTATCTTTGTTTTAATATCCAGGTCGGACAAAGTTTGTTTCTATTTTTCGTAGGCTGGGGCCTGGTTTTGGATAACTGAGTGATAATCGAAGCCTGGGTTTGGATCACTAGCCTTAACTTGCCAAGCATGGTTATCAAACCACTACCCATCCATTGTAGCAATAACTCGATTCCAAAGTTTGAGGCTTTTACCAGAGAATTATGTTTAATTCAGCCTTTTGGCTGTTACAATTACATTTTTTCAATAATAAGGAGTTGTTTCTAATGTGGAACACGAAACTTGTTACTGCAACATATCCCACTAAAAACTGTTCTGACATGAACTTAAAGTAAGTATTTTTTAAAGATTGTGACCGCTGGTCTGTTCTCGCCCGCCTCACATTTTCGGGGCAATGAACTCTTAATAATTACAACGTTGTTTTCATCAAATTAAGAACAAGTCACGATTCATTACCTACTCAAAGGCGCTACTTCTAATGGACTGTTGTTGGATGAATCAGTTATCATTGTAAACAACAAAAAAGCTACCTTTGTAAACAACAAAAAAAAGTGTTTTTGTTCTTGATGGAAATGAATAAGTAGCGATGAATGTAAATATTATTTACTAGACTAGAAATTCAAAGGTTCCCTTTATTACCTCCAAACTTTATAGGCTGCGGAATCTCGGCGAATCCCTTTTATTTTGTATCAAATGATAAAAAGTAAAAAACACTGCCAACTTAAATAAGAGTAACAGATAACTGATTCGCAGAACCCTTCTGACTTTCTTAACCTTCAAGATTTCACCATAAGAATCACTGCATTGGATCATAGGCTGTGTCATTTTTCCCCTAAACTGCGGGGCACGTCACAAATCTGTTCTTCGTTTGTTGTATTTTAAATTGTCAATGTATACAAGAAAATAAAGATGTTCACTTTATACTACCTATATGCCTTTATAAAGTTAAACAACTGGCGTCATAGCCAAATGTTTTAAACAGATTTTAAACAGATAAACATCCAGCGATTGTTTCCAGTTGGATTGAATTCTTGATAACCAAGTCATCTGTATTTTCAGAGTCTATCGCTGTTGTTGTTGTTGCCGATTTCCAAGTTAATGCTGGAAGGATAGATTATAATATGTATGTATTTTTCTTGTTAGCGGATAAACTAAATACAGAGTAAAACGGATGTCATTACGCACAATTACTTTATATAACCAATACAACTATATTCTTTTGGAAATGAAATGAAAAGTGCGGTTCAAGATCAGTATTTTATTTATATACTTTTGTCAATGGACGACGGTCAACTTGGCAGCGAGCCCGCCTGCGGTCATTAAACAAATGAAGGTCGCCACTTCACACAACTCCATACCATCCATACGGATGAAATATGAACTCAAAATATTGTGTTCTGGATTGTAGATGACTTGTCTAAGCGTATATAATTCATCCACCACTGAAAGAATAGCTAGAATTTAGTAGATTCTAGCAAGATAAAGAACCAAGATTTCACAAAGTTTACCTTTATTAACACTAAGGACATTAATAAACAAAAATTATAGATACGTATTAAAACTATGACTGACTTATATTATGGTAGGAACTTTAATAAGAGGGAGTTTCACTAGAGATCCTTTATTGCGCGGATCGTGTGATTACGACTCTTAATTGAACCCAGGACTTCCGGATATCGGCTTGCTTCGCCACTGAGGCGTTAGTTAACGTTACATAATGAAACCGATTGTCCACCACCAGATGTGGTTATTGTTATGAAGCGTATCTACACTTGGAATTAGTGTTGCCTATCGACAGTTCAGTATTGATTGGTAGACAGTAAAAGCGTAACCGATAGTATCGATAGTCTATCGATTGTATCGTCCCGTGTCAACTTAGCGATAGTATTGCATTTGATACTATCGATAGTATCGATATTGTCTATATTTATTTAGGTTTGCCAACATTTGTGTACAACAATACTTATGATTACTTAATATGCTTAATAATATTGATACTACTAATATTCCTAGGGAGACCTGACAACCATCTATCCAAGCAAGGGTTAACGTGACAAGCGTATGGAAAAAGAAGGCCGGGCCGCCCCCGTACCACCTGGAGGCGATCAGTTGAAAAAGAGGCTGCATCAGCTGATATCGGCTGGAAGGACCTGGAGGTTGCCGCACAAGATCGACAGCAGTGGAAATCTCTTCTTTGAGCCCTATGTCCCTGATGAGGGATAACAGGACTGCATCATCATCATCATCATCATCATCACTACTAATATTATAAACGCGAAAGTTTGTAAGTATGGATGGATGTTTGTTGCTCTTTCACGTAAAAACTACTGAATGGATTTGGATGAAATTCGGCATACAGATAGTTTATAACCTGGAATAACACATAGGACACTTTTTATCTCGATATTCCCACGGGAACGGGAACCATGCGGGTGAAACCGCAAGCGGCCGGTAGTTCTAAATAAAAAACTAACTGCCACAAATTCTTACAGGCAAACCACAGCATGCACTAATACAATAGTTATCATTAGCTTACTTACATAGAGAGATAGTTATGACACGTGAAGATACTATTGATAGTTCAGTGACTGAACTATCAATAGGTACCTATTCTGTCGACTCCGGGGTAAGTTGGGCCAAGTGTCAGAATGTCCAAGGTGACATAATGTCCGGATGTTTTAAAGACTGTTAGTCAATAGTCAATATGTACAAGTGTTCGATATCCTGAATAGTTTCCGAGGTCAAGAATCGATAGCAAAAGTATCAATTGTTTAGCATCACTGCTTGGAATGTAATACGTCCCATCTGTTCTCAATTGGTGTGGCCGATTCACCCACGCCGGTTCCCACGTGCTCTCGGTGCTCTCGAGACACCAGATACCAGGGCCCAATTGAAATATGCAACAGACATTATTGTTGTTACTTTTGAACGATCTATGAAAACTAAATAAATGTATCTGTTATCTTAGTGGGGCGTGCAGTGCTCTCTCGCAGTAACACGTCGGCTATTGGGATATTTTTATTGGGATCGTTTGTGCAAGAAAAAACGAAGACAATAAAAAAAATAGATAAAAATAGGTAAGACCTAAAGTTTATAAAACAATATTTGTGCCTATTACCAAAAGACAAAAAAAGAGTACAAGAGTACCGAGGAGTATGTGAATAACGTTAGGTACCTTACTATTATGAAGCAAAAGATTTGTCCGGAATGTACGGATACTCCGAAACGTATCGAATGGAAAACTGTAGTTTCTGCCTACGGTTTCGGGAAACGGTAGTGATGTATGTACGATTTTCATCATTTCCCTAAATAAATCTAGGGATTTGAACAAATACCAGAACTGGTTCTGTGAAATGACAAAAAACATGGATTAAGGCAGGGCAGCTAGTATTTCAGTTGTCTAATAAAGAAAAACCTCGAAATTCAAAACAATCGCGAAGCGCAGCGTAGCGTCTTTTTCTATCCTATCACGTGACCTACAAGAGTAGAGCAATCCCTAGATTTGTTTAGGAAAACGATAAAATAGTGTTGTTATTTAAACATCCTCAGTGATTTGATCAAATCACTTAGGGAATTGACCAAATCTCTGTTTTTATCATATTACTGCGACAGATATTTGTGCAGTCTTTAGTCCGTTAGAAGCCTTTTACGACACTCAAGGGAAGAGCCGGTAGTATTCTTTCACCGCTAACAAAATAAGTAAGTAATTATTAGATAAGTACTATTATTTTTATGTGACATTCAAGTTAATGATTAGTTCATTGCTTTAATTACAAAACAAAAAACGCAATATCTGGTTAATTCATTGCATTCCTAATCAGGAAGTCTCTTAAAGACTTTGTAATCAAACTTCATTTAACTCAAGGTGAGCGGTAGAGCTAGTATATAAGCACAGCACACAAACGCAGGTCACATATTTACATCACACATACATAGCTGTGTGTGGTGGCAAAGTCATTGTCATTCATTAACCATCATTAACTAACTGCAGATCTTGTTTCGTTACGCAATTCATTCATGGCAGTTGTACATTAATTAAAATTAAAAGTATAAAATTAGTAATTTTGATCGGTAAAGTATTAAATTTTTTATATTACTACAATTAAATATTAGGTATGAAGTAGTACATTGTTTTTTAGAGTTTCGTAAATCTGATAGAAATACGGAACCCTCTCAAGGACACGTGTCTGCGTTTTTATAACTATACGATGATGGATGGATAGACTAGCATTTTGGCACAGATAAAGTAGTTTGGTGACACAAATACGAAGGTGATGTGAACTGATGTGTAAGAGTAGTTCAATTTTAATTTTGGAGTTAATAAAATGAAATGTTCATGTAAAACTTTATTGTAGTTTGTTCAAACGATAGTACTAATTATTTTGTATTCTGTGACGATAGTACAAAAAGTTACATATGACTAGTTATGACAATTAATAATAATTATAAAATATTTGTCGAACCTCTCTACTGACCTACTAACTGGTGAGGACCACTAACTGTCAAATACGTGTCATATATACTTACAACGTACAATTTACACACACTTACGTACGAAAGCATAAAAACTGATACCTATACTTACATATTATAAAGAACATGTCTGTGTGGAGATATAATATTTTGTAATCAATTGCCATAAGCTCTAACTGTAACTGTAAAAAAATAGGAAGTAGCAATGAGCTAAGAAAGTAATGAAGAATTTCTAGATAACTCCCAATACAATATAGATAAGGCAAGGCATTCGGTCCAACTATTACTTAATCTGTGGTGTGGTGTCGACGCGTAGTTGTGTGATAGTGTTGGGGAAACTTATAACTACATTCTACATTTCGTATACTTACGGATTATCATCAAATTATTAGAAATACTTACTACTTAATTATTATAATATCATATTATTGTTTGAAAAAAGTAAGAACTAAATGTGATTATTTATTATAGAAAATTACCAAGATACGATTATGTGTATTGCCTCTATGTAGAGCTCTTCGGGTGCAAGCGTTGTTATGTCGCTACCTTAGAATAATAACGTATAGAAAGATAGACTTCATACAAGCGCTCTGTCAAAAGTGAAGCACTAAACCGATTCACACTTTCGTGATGATTACTTGCTTGCGCTCGGCGACACGCACACGTACGCTTGTAACTCCGTAGTGTACCTACATTGAAAACTCGGCGTTTGAAGCCATATCTGGCTCCAAAAAAGTGCTTTAAAATGGGCGCGCGGACTTATCTTCTATATGTTATTATTCTAAGGCCGCTACATAGTTTACAAATGTAACCATTTTTTGTTTTAATTAATAAATAAATTATAAATTTTATTTTTATAATATGGACAATATGGTAAGTACCTACTTAGGTACATACATGTCTGCCAGTCAGGATCATCACCAATGTCAATTGTCAATGAATCATTTAATGATAATCCGTTAAGGTTTAAAAATAAATACAGCCGAGTCGTGAGCTCATCACTACGGTTCACCCACGACGCGACGACGAAGGCCAGCGCACGCGCCGCGGAAAATTACGTCACTGTGCGCACACGCGCGCGCTGTAGTGTGTAGATTGTAAACAATGGCGTCCCGAAACATGGCACTGTTCTATGAGACTGGTTTTTATTTCTTTTTAGGATTGTAGTTCGATTTTTGAATAAGACTGTAGGTACCTAGTTTGATTTTTCATTGATTTTGGTTCAATTTTTGTTTTTTTTTCTTGTGTAATGGCTTAGTGCGGTTTGCACATTTAGCAAGGGTCAAGTAAAATAGATACTTAATAGCAAATTATGTTCTTAGCGTAAAGTAAACGGTAAAAAAATAATCAGTTATTTAAAAAAATTAAATTACCATTATTAACTCAGTTTAATAAGTGATAATTTGAATGTTAAATGTTAAATGGTATTCTACCAAATCTCTTGAGTTGAAATGAATAAGGAGTGTACTCACCTATCATCTAGGTACTTTATGAAAAGAAAATATTTTCTAAGTATTACTTAACTCTCTTACTTGACTCTAGCTAAATTTGCCTGCACCAAAAAAACTAAGCAGATATCAGCAATTTACGCTACGCTGCACCACGTAGCAAATTAATTAACCTAATAATGAAAATAGCTTTTTTCATAGTTGATGTTCAACATTTTTAAACTGGTTTAGAATATAATCCATAACGCAGTGGCGCTCGCGGCGTCATCATTAGTGTCCTCATAAATCATACAACGTTGCTCTTTGCCGAATTTATTTACATTTTATTATAATACTAGCGGCCCGCCCGCGCCTTCGTCCGCGCTTTCTTAGAAACAACGTCATACTTCAGTCATTTTGTACAAATTATCTACAAATTATAAACAAAAACCATCCTCAGATAACGCTCTATCTTTTATTGAAAAGCGGATAAAAATCCATTGCGTGATTTAGAAGAATAGTGCGGTGCCACAGAAACAGGAAAAATGCGACTTTATGTAATAAATACCCAAAATGCTTTTTCTTGAGGAGCTCAATGGCGCAGCGGCTAGCGCGTTCGGCTTGCGATCTTGCGCGCCAAGCAACTTTCGCAATGCCGGGTCGCTGGATGAGTGACCAAATTAAAAACATCTCGAGCTCCTCCGTGCTTCGGAAGGCACGTTAAGCCGTTGGTCCCGGTTGTTGTCGCAAGATGGCAGTCGTTAAAACCCACCAACCCGCATTGGGCCAGCGTGGTGGGTTATGGCCCAATATCCCCACGTCCTATTGTCCACGTGGGAGGCCTGTGCCCAGCAGTGGGACGTTTATAGGCTGATGATGATGATGACCCAAAATGCTGACAGGGCGTATCCTTCATATATTAAACATACATAGTTACACACATACTTACACTTCCGATCACGACTATTTTCCTCACAGTGGTGAGGTATCGCCGCTTTATGCAATAAGTGGTATGAGCAGTCTTCAGTCCATTAGTCGTTTTACGATACCCAAGAGAAGAGATGGCTAAGTAATTAAGCATTTAATATTTTGCCTCATTTTACACAACTCATTGAATATTAAAATTCTTCAAAAAATGCTATTGAAGTTTTAATGTTGGAATAAAAACATTATTCATTATATTATTATACATTACACAAAATTACATAATTAATATTAATTTCAATGTTAACCACAGAACAGTTAAGGTTAAAACTAATTAATACGCATGCAACAAAATGGTCATTCAAATGATTAGTTTGTAGTTATTTTGCACTCATTCATCTAACGTTACCGCAAAACAGTATGTGTCACAGTGTCCAGCAAGACAACTCAGGCTGACTGCAACAATCTCTGTCTACGGAAACAATGGGATGACGTCACTCAACGTTACAACCTCCCTCTAGACCGTAGGAGCAATGTCAATGTCACAATACTCAGCAAGTTCCCAGTATCGAGAGAGCGAAGTAAAAACTAAATATGGTCATGGACCTATACCGGCTGCCAAGGCTAACGGCTATTGATAATTGTTCGCAGACGTGTTAAGGGGAGATTTGAAGTTCCTCTGTGCGAATCACGCAGCGAAACTTTGGATGTTTCACGTCAGATTCTTTTCAATAGTTCTTAATATAAAATAGAGGTATCCAAGACAACAGTGAAAAGTAAACTACATAAAAAAACATCACGTGTCTTAAAGAAATGCAAAAAAAAATCTAATTGAAAAGTGGTTGTATCAACTATTTTTAGTTTCTAAGCTTCTAAAAGCTTTTCTTATTGACGAAGTTAACTACCCCATTCTTAATGCCATGAAAATAAAATAATATCTTTAAAATCTAATATATAAATTGCGAGGCCAACCAAGTTCTTGCTGCTAAGTTCAAGATTTAAGAGATATTACGTAAAATTGTGGAAACACAGAAGACCCCAAATGATAGTGGTTTACCAAAAACCTTCAAAAAAAAGAAGAACCTTCACCATAACATTGAAGAAGTTAATAAAAAAGAAAGGGGCTCCTTGTGGCAAACGAAAACGAGCTAAAATTATGACAGTATTTTTTACTATATTGCTATGTTAACATATTTTTATAATTATATTTATTTGTAATATGCGTTACATTACAGCAAACCGAATAGTCTTTGATATCGCAGATCATCAGAACTAGTATACCTAAAGGAGAATTTGAAAAACATTTACAATCTTTTCCACTGTAAACACGTTACGTTAATGTTACAAGTTACAACAGAACACGTGGGAGAGAGGAATGCCAAAAGTTGACGTGCTACGATATTTTTAGTCTACCTACCTACCTATTAGTTTACAATAATTTATAAATATAAAAAAGCTACATTTAAAACTTAAAGCTTCGTCTATCAATATATAAATATACGGACATGCATATTATTTGATTTACTTTACTGCTATGCTTAGACTTATAATTACTTATAGCAGTACATTGTCTAAATTGGAAGTGGCACTGGACATTCTTTAGCATGGTGTTTTTTCTTGTCTTGTAATTTGTAATGAAAAGTGACGTTCTATATTAGGGCGGTCATTTTCCAATGTTTGACACTCTAGAGAGACGGGAAAAAGAAATGCCGTCGCTGTGGTTCTTGTCGGTTCTTCTCACAACAAGATCTTCTACGAATGCTCTAAGCTTCTACCCCATAGATTTACACACCGATAGCGTAGTGGCATTCATTATAGCTCCTTTATTGTGGCCTAAAACTGAATAAAACATTTTGTATTTTATGTAAGTTTTTTTTATCCCTATTGTCGTGAGTAAATCCTATATTATTCACAAGTTGAATAACGTCATCGTTGTCAGAAGACGTAATGTTGTAATTCGTAATCAACAATTCCACGAGATGAGTCACCGGCCACTCAGCAGCGACTCATCCAGCGGGAGCTTAACGCAATAAACAATACTAAGTATTAACCACTACTTAGATCTCAGTAGCTTTTCATGTCATGTTTTGTAAGACTTCAAAAAAGTGGTTCTCAGTTCGTTTGTTATGTGGTCTGTGGTTTGAATGTATATCACGGTACCTCCTACCTATGTACTTATTTATTTTTCTTTTGTCTAACTTGTGCAAATCTCAGACATGAGTGCATGGATTTTGATGATGCTTTTTTTGTTCGTTTCGCTTTACTATTATAGAAATAATTTCATACAGACATTACGGCGAAATTAGATAAAGAAAGATTGTAAAAAAATAATTCTCAATTATTTGTGCTAATATCTAGTACTTATAATATATAAGGCGACTGCTAGAAACCGAAAGAAATTTCAAGGGCTGGTCAGGTCAAGTGTTTAAAACATGACAAAAATGACAAAAAAGAAATTTATGAATTTTAATTTCATAGTCTTTGAGTATCTAATTTATTTTAAAGCAATAACATAAGAAAATTAAAATGGAAGAATTAACTACTAAATAACGATTATTTATAACGCGCAGGCAGCGGCCGGCCGTTGACCCACCCGCCGCGTCATCTGGGCGATAAGTACCTACGTTAGACTGCAATCTTTTTTGTTATTTTTGTCATGTTTAAAACACTTGACCTGACAACCCTTGGAGTTTGTTGCAGTTTCTAGCAGTCACCTTATATACCTACTAGAGAGTGATTCACTAGAAAACCATTAACAATGGTGGCCTTCTTTCAAAAAACGGTAAAAATTAGAGCGACGCGAAATTTGCACAAAGAAATGGAAATAATTTACTTACAAAATATTCTTCAAAGAATTTGGATCTAGTATACCTACTCCTACACACAGTTCATATTATTTCTTATTATGTACTTATTTTAAAACTTCGGCGCATAAACTATTTTGCATTTTTAATATTTGCTCTGCTTTAATGACGCATTAGTGACTAGGCAAAAATGTGAAGTACCCACGAGAGTCAGTCACATTATTCACCCAATTACAGTATGGTGTTATCAAATTCACAAACATTTCAAACTTTATTAAACTCTAATCCTGCCTTGAGCTTACAAAAAGATTTAATTTGCCCAGGGGTCCACTGTCACCTCTTAAAACCGTATTCTTTGGTATTACTTTAATTTTACAATGTAAAAAAGGACCTAATACTGCTTTAAGAGTTGATGGTAAGGCCCCTGGAGTTAAAAAAAGATTGCTGATACATTTGAAACAGCATTTCGTGCCTCACCCAAAAGAGAACAATAGATACAGTTTCTCTGCGGTGACGGCCCCACAAGATGAATGCTAACAATTTTAATGAACTCTGTAATTAGAAGAACACGGCCATCTTCGTTTCAGTGGCCTTAATAGGTGGCTTGCTTTTCATTTCACACTTTGGTAATGAAGATTCTAAACAAAAGGTACATTGTACCCACTTCTATGAAAGATTGTATTCAGTAATGGGTTAACACCTCCAAATTGATTAATAGTTTACGAGCTTGAAGGCACTGCAATCTTGCTAGTTAGGAAAAGGGATGGGTGACCGTATTAAAAATATCCCTAACTTCTTCGTGTAAGTAACGAAGGGTTGTTAGGGCGTTGGTCCCGGTTATTGTCGTATAAGATGACGGTTGGTGAAACTCGCCAACCTCATTATGGACAGCGTGGTCTAATCCCTATTGTGTGAATCAGTCTGTCTGTCTAAATGTTGTATCTCTGTTTAAAAGTATTGGAAAAAGTTCTTTTATTAGAAAAAGTTTGAGTATCTGTTTAGATATTGTCTAACGTCAAAAATATTTTTGTTGCAAGACCGTTTATTTACTGAGCGTCTAGGGGTCGCCATATAGATTGCAGATTTCATTGCGCACGATACAGTTGCTGCGAGTGAATTCAAAACGGACACACAAGTTGAGTATTTAACACAGTTAGAAAGCGCGGGAGATAGGATAAATGAACGGGCGCGGTACAGGCATGCGGGACTACCATATTGAGCTGCGACGTGTATGGACTAGGGACAAGCCACCACTTCATAGCAACCACTGCAGAAGGAGCGTTTAGCGCGTTAAAGAATAAAAACACATAAGACTATTTTCCCACAGAACAGAGGATGATTTTCCTTCTCGAGCTGACTAACTGCGGTCCTCATAGTCCAATCCAAATGAAAATGGCTTGCACTGACATAGAGGTCGCCTTGTACAGACATGCGTACTTGTACGTACATACGTACGAAAAGAGAGAAAATGGAAGAAAAGAAGTGTGTTAGAATTATTTTTTATGAAAAAACGGGATTTTACAATGTTTGAGTTGTAGATTTTGAGTCCCCGATATTTCGGCGCAGTTGCATGCAGTAACTGAGTCCAGTTGCTGCGTGATCATGTGCATGCAATGCAACTGAGTCCAGTTACTTTGTAATCAGGGTCCATCATAAAAATAATCATAACACACTTCTTTTTTTTCAGTTTCATGCACCATGATCCCAAAGTGACTGGACTCAGTTACTGCGGGATCATGGTGCATGCTACTGCGCCGAAATATCGGGGACTCAAAACCTACAACTCAAACATGGTAAAAATCCCGTTTGTAGTGACCATGAAAGTTTAAAATGTTATTGTGTTAGGATTGTTGTAAACAATGGAAAGCTGTGTCTCGTCTACTACTCCGGAAACGGGCGTGATGTATAATAAATAATAATAATAAACTTTCCTACACTCACACCAATTATCTAGCCCAAGAGAAGCTTCGTTAAGAAACTCGTTAAATGGTTACTAGACAACGGATAAACATACTTAAAATACTTAAATACATATTAGAAAAACAATAATTTCTAAATTGACCCGACCGGGGATCGACACCCGGGACCTCGGAGATGGCGACATAATGAAAACCGATGTACAAACCACTCGACCAAGGAGGTCGTCAAATGTATGTATGGCATGCGTTTGCTAGGAAGCAATCCTTCTGCTTCATATAATGTTTAGTTCGGCAGCGTGCTTTCACGTGCGTGTTCGTAGTAGCGCAGCCACATACGCATCACTGTCGTGTGCGATTTTCTATCGGAACTGGAGACATTTTCATGTAAACTCGATGGACTATCACCTGACTGGATTATGGCAAACAGTGTAGGATTTATGCCACGATCATGCCCCGCTTTTACTGTTTCATTTATTACCACCTATGTCAAACCACAGCACACATTAATATTTTGATTAAATTTTTAGTACTTACTTATATTTATGTTTAAATTTTTTTGGTTTTTTATATTATTATTTTTTATAGCTTACAATCCATATTTGCACACCCAAAGACGGTAAAATGTGAGAGAACCTTATTTATTTTGTCATCTATTATGTACTCATATGCAAATAAAGAATCTGAATCTGAATCATAATAGTAATCGAACTTAAAGTTATCGGTGAACCAAATACGGCCGCAAAGTCAACAAAAACCAAAACTAATACAATAATAGGAAACATTTCTTTTAGTTTTCCATTTAGATTGACATGCATGTTGTAAACTGTACCTAGAGCACAGAAATAGATCTAAATAGAAGCCGCATGTTAGCTCCATTGTATGAAAACCAAGCGTGTCACTTTTTTCTGTGTCAATTTAATAACAAAATTACTTACCGAAAGAAAACTAGTTGATTATCTCGGTTAACCTTTCTCGTACAGTTTTTACAGTTCAATACGAGACGCAAGTAGTAATTTTTTTAAACTATATAGGTTTGGTGCTGACAACGGCTAAATGAAACAAGCTCGAAAGATGGGATTTAAGCATCCCTTTGGCAGTATTTTGACACGCAAAGTACGCAGGTACACATGCGGCTTCTATTTAGATCTATTTCTGTGACCTACAGCAATAAAATATACTTACAGATAAGTTAATAAGTTGTAGGTATGTTTTTTCTTATAAATTTTGTTGCATTATGCTTTTCAATTAATTTCTAAGACACCCAAGCATTTACATGTATTCGTCACAGGTTTTGGGTTTTTTTAATAATTACGTCATATCGGTTTGTTTGTCAATGGCGGCCAGGGCGAAGGGAGACTAAGAAGAAACAGTAATACAATTAATTTCCCCTTTTTTGTATAGTGTTTAAATATAGGTACCTACCTTATTATCATCTAAATAAATAATACCTTCTAATGACCGAATTCTTCTACTTACGTAATATTACTCGTCTAGCTACTTCTTTCTGAAATTTCGTTAACAGTTATAAAGTTTTTAATACTTACGTGAGTGGCAAAATAAAAATATTTGAAACGTCTTTGGTATTTGTCCGGAAGCGTCAGCCCTAAAGCTTCAGGCATCTGAACTATCATCAGCTCGGAATTCCGCATCGCTGGTGTTGTTACACGTGTTTCCGTCTAAGCCGCCGCCGCGTGAAAAACTATAACAGTTAGATGTTTTTTTTTAAAGAAAACATTCGCTTTCGTTCGTCCTTTCGAACGGCGCTAGTTCTTTTGGTTTCTGATTTCAAAATGGTGCGCTAAACAAAAGAATATCGGCAATATTTAAGAATAGTCGACAAAATTGAGCATTGAGAACTTTGATCACCTATTGAGAATGATACGCACTGCTAAATGGTTCTCATAAAGTTTTACGAATACTTTCCTTGCCAACTAATCATATTTCGGCAAAATTGTTGTAAAACCCAAGAATTAAAAAACAAGCGCTTTTTCTTAAATTATTTCACCAAATGATTTATTTTCCTTTACTTAGTACACACATAAATAATAAATTAAAAAAATATAAGTATTATTTAAATCTATAGAAATACTAAGATCATTCACAGCATCATTACAATGATATTAGCATTACCTTTATAAGAACATGTTTCGAAAACCTACACTACACGACTCTCTAGTAGTGACTAGTATGTAAATTTGACGATCGGAAGTTTTAACAGCACATCTATACAATTATCTAATTCTCACTATAAAATAAATAAACCTGAGAAGAATTAAAAAAAAATAGTTTTCTGTAAGTACTCAAACGAGGCCTTGCTTGTAACATACTTGATTTTATTATCGTACATGATGCGTACCATATAATACGCAAGATATGGGACCCCGCTGAGCCCACAGCCCACATCGACGATGCCCACACACTACCAATATGAAACTATCATAATAATTTGAGATAGTCTGTTTGACATTTCGGTTTAAATTATACCAGAGACATGTCACATACCGACATCGAAGCATAACAACAATATTTTTGCCTGTTTATGAAATTTAATTTTTCGTTGTAAGGGGGTTAAGATTTAATTTCGATTACCTACTACTAAAGAAAGGCTTTTTTACGTTTTAGTAATATAACGACAAAAACGACAAATAATAAAAATCCACGCATATCTTATTAATATTTCATGGGGATGTCAAAGACCCGCTATGACCCTCATTGGTAAAGCAGAAACAATAGACAACGTCAAAAACTACATAAAGGGCGGACAAAGTGTCTTCCCTTCAAAAGCTTTACATTTATTTTCCCTAGATAAATTAAAATAAGGCGGTATTACAATTAGTGCTATGCATAAATAACATTTATAACGGTATGTGACCTAATTGGTAATTATGTCTGTATTATATTTTGTGTACAAATAGTTAGGTTCCCTTTTTTGAGTTCTTCTTTATACCCTTATATACTGATTAGTTGATTGGGAATGCATCAGACATTTAGTCCGCGTTTTGCTGTATTATTACAATGTTTTTTTTTTTTAAACTCTTTGATTTTGAGTAGCATTTTGTGCTATAGACCCTAAAGCTTCAGTTGTAATGCTTCTCATCACCATCATCAGCCGAAAGACGTCCACTCCTGGACAAAGGCCTCCCCCAACGATCATCGTATTGGAGAGAAATTGGCCAAGCTTGGCACGTGGGTAGGCGATCGCAGTATGGTGGAAATAATCTAAGTGAGATGCTGCTGTGGTAAATGCCTTTTTGCCATTAACTTCACACTCTTTGCTTTCTTTTAAAATAGTATTTTTATTATTTGTCCTGTTTTGTCGTATTTTTCTCTCTTTGTATTGTATGAGTGTGTTTGTTAATAAATTTATTTTCTTCTTCTTTTACGCTCTGTAATTTCACTGGCTCTAGTATGATTTAAATACCCCGCAGCAATACTTAGTACGTAGCATAACAATCCGTATAGTAACATACAAATGAGTGTTATCGCAAACGAACATGACCTTACATACATAATTTATAAAAATAGTGCCGCCAACCAAGCGTCGCGGCAAGCAATAAATCCGGAGTTGCATATCGCGAATGACATCATTCTTTTCTTCGTAGCTAGTTGCCCTTGTTGTATACGCGATTGTATGTGCATACAACTTTAAAACGTCTCAAGGAATCATTCCGAGTAAAAGTTTACGCAGCTTGTGTAACCATAAAAAAACAGCTTTTGATATCCAACTTCTGATAAGTCACGTGTAAACATTTTACAAATTAAGGTTTGTCAGCACGTGTTTATTAAGACAAATGACCATATCTGTATTCTCTGTATCTTTGCATCTATACGTGTAATGTTAAGTTATTTATTAGATTGGATTAAATTGCTATAATGTTTCGTTTGAGAAATAGTAAGAGCATAACGAAGAACATCTTCATTACTTTAATATTGATATTCATATTGGTGCTGATACCGATAGCGTAGGTGTTTATCCAAGATTTTCCGCAAAACACGTAGAGCCGTACAGATCGCAAGTCTTTACAGATATACGTATTAAAAATAAACCGCCTCAAGGTAAGGACGCCACCTAAATATATTATTTTGAAACTAAATCAAGGTTAAAAGCCAAACGTTAAATTTTCACGGCACGTTGTTATTAACATAAATATTACTTTGACATTTTAATACTTACGCGTTAAGAAAAACAACACAAAGTTTATCTTCTAACGTACAGGTGATTAACACTGTCAAACGGAACGCACAAGTCTGAGCTGGCACTTAATAAAAAAAAAAACAATTTCAAACTCGATCGCCACTAATTTTATACCGTGTGTACCGCGGGCCGCGCGAGCGTCCGTTTGTAGCGCTAGCTCGAATCGTCTGTCTCAAACGCTCACGAATCACGATCCAGTCGCGATGACGAATACGTTGACTCTGAGGCAGCCTTTTCTTAAACCTTCGACAATGTGTTGGGTAACAAACAACAATGATTAATTTGTTAACTACGTAATTGTTTTGGTGAAAATATGAACGTAATATGGCGAACGTATAACGGCCATGCTTGAGAATGACCACAGAATGACTGTAAATTAAGTATCAAAATAGAGAAATGATCAGTTAAGATGAGCTCAGCTGTACCCGATACAATAGAAATTCAATTGAGTACATTATGTTTACTTTAATAACTTTGCTATACGTCGTTCAATAGTTAAGTGAATTTGCTAATAATTAAAGTTGTATGCATCAAACGACGACGATGAAATAAATGTAAAAATTCAAAGTAGGGACAGGAAAGACAGCATTTAGCTTGATTAAGTATTTTGACCTTGCAATCACCGCGACTTTAATGTTAGTGATAGGATGTCCTTGATCCCGGTTAAATGTAGATCTTCTTTATAGAATGAGTAGGTAATCGAATTTGGTATCACTGTTATTAATTAAATATTTTAGCTTTATAGTAATACTAGCGGCCGCTCGCGGTTTCACCCGCGTGGTTCCCGTTCCCGTGGGAATATCGGGATAAAAAGTATCCTATGTGTTAATCCAGGTTATAAACTATCTGTATGGCGAATTTCATCCAAATCCATTAAGTTGTTTTTACGTGAAAGAGTAACAATCACCCATCCATACTTACAAACTTTCGCGTTTATAATATTAGTAAGATACGTAACTATCTACTAAAGGCTCGTACTATTTGATTTTAATAACTCTCAAATAAACGAAGATAACGAACCGTTGAAAAAATTACTACCTGAGGTGGCGGAGTGGTCAACGCGCCTGGATTGCGGAAGACTTGGCGTGGGTTCGATTCTCACCCGAGGTAGACATTTTTCAACGTTTCGGTGTCTTCCTTCTACTAAAGGTTAAAAGAGAACCTTCTTATATTCTGATGTTTCCAAACTTATATTAAAGTTATAATTGGTTTAAAACTTATTAAGATTTTAAATTACGTACATTAGTACTACATAAGTAATATTGTTTTTAAAGTTTTATATAAGGCGACTGCTAGAAACCACAAGAAACTGTAAGGGCTGGTCAGGTCAAGTGTTTTAAACATGACGAAAAGGACAAAAAGAAATTCGTACTTTTTAATTTTTAATTAAATACTTCATTCATTTTGTGAATTTTAATTGGATAGTCTTTAAGTATCTAATTTATTTTAAAACAATAACATAGGAAAAATACGTACTTTACTTATCAGGAAAATAAATGGGGTCTCATTGCAGACTAACGTAGGTACTTATCGCCTTAACTGTTTTTCATTTTATTTTTCTTATGTTATTGCTTTAAAATAAATTAGATACCCAAGTCTTTCTAATTAAAATTCACCAACTGAATTATTTAATTAAAAATGAAAAAAGCACGAATTTCTTTTTTGTCATTTTTGTCATGTAAACACTTGACCTGACCAGCCCTTGATGTTTTTTGGTGTTTCTAGCAGTCGCCTTAATATAAGTAGTCCAATTTCTGTTATAATGTAATGGAACTAAAATCTTACGTAGTTTCAATGGATCATTGTGCATGAAAGTCTTCGCCATTTTATTAAAAACCTACAATTGGATTGACAGTTAACCTCACCATGACTTTAGGCAACCTTCAAAAATTGTAAACAAAATAGACTAAACATACAAACAAATATTAAAATGTAATCAAATCAACAAATTATCTCAGTTATTATGAAGGAGCTGGTATCCAAGGAACGAAAAAGTGTTTTTTTTTTTTTACGTACTGAATTGAAAAGCTTTGAACAATGATTAACGTTTTATCATATGTCGGGATGGGATTGCAGTCGGAGATGTGTCTGTGGACACTCCTGGGGCTGGTGAGGACTATCTTCGATGCAACCCTCTTCAAAGTGAACGCCAATTTAAAGCAGGTGATAATATTTTACGTACATTTACATCTCCGACCAGTGTGTGTTGCCAGTGATGACATACGGTACCGAAACGTGGTCGCTCACTATGGGCCTAATAGGCAGGCTCGAAGTCACGCAAAGAGCTTATGGAGAGGGGTTTCTCTACGTGATCGAATCAGAAATGAGGAGATTCGTAGAGAACTAAAGTAACCGACATAGCCCAAAGAGTCGCCAAGCTCAAGTGGCAATGGGCAGGGCACATCGCCCGTAGAACCGATGGCCGTTGGGGCAGAACGGTTCTCGAGTGGCGACCGCGCACCGGAAGACGCAGTGTGGGCAGGCCTCCAACAAGGTGGTCGCGGGTAGCCGCTGAATGCGAGCAGCACAAGACTAATCGTGGTGAAGATCTTGAGGGTTCCAGAGGCCCCTTCCTCCCCTCCCCCTCCTCCCAATTCCTATTCCTTCCTTAAACCTATTCCTCCCTAAAGGCCGGCAACGCGTCTGCGATTCCTCTGGTTTCCTGCTCGTTTGCCTCCCTCTTTTATATAAAAAAAGATCTTTGGGAGAGGTCTTTATCCAGCAGTAGACGGGTCCTCTGGCTGATGATGATGATGATTTACATCTAAGTAAAAACTTTTCCTACTGTAAACGATTGGTGACCAAATAACAATAAAGGCTATTTACTACTCGCTATTACTAAACCACAGTCTACAAGAAAGTGTGTATTGCAGGTATGGCAGATGAGCATGCCAGCAGAGCTGTCGCTGCCGGTGCAGCGCGTGCTGCGTACGATGATATCCGGCATAATGCTGGTGCAGTGCTTCACGGTCTACGTCTACCTTGCCTCCTACATAGTCCTTCTGTACCCTGCGTTCTTGGTAACAATGACATTTAATCATATGCGTACATACATATACTATAAGGATGTGTTAAAACAAATTAAATAATAATCTGTAAAATCCCCTAGGGTGACGCAAACCAAATTTTGAAAAAAATTCTCTCTCTCTTTCCAATATACATACATAACTACATACATATAATCACGACTATTATCCCCGAAGGGTTAGTCAGAATTTAATGAGGACAGCACAAGCTCCTCTACTATAGTCCACTTTTACACCACACCAAATAGCGACTGCACATGTGTTCAGCGTAACAGGTAGTGAGCCCATCGTCGCTCTATGCTGTTGGATGTATGTACAGTCTTTAGTCCGTTAGTCGCCTTATACGACACCCAAAGGAGAGGGGGTGGTAGTATTCTTTCACCGCTACGCGACACGGTTGCATTTCATCATCAGCCTATACACGTCCCACTGCTAGGTACAGGCCTCTACGTGCTTGTTTCATTCGAAACTCTTGAAACACGCTTTCTTTTTTCAAGATTTGAATAAGCAGAAATAAATTTGCCTGTGGTTTATACCTTCAAATTATTTATCTTCAGCAATTATTTTATACACAACAGTACCGAATAGTGTATCTAAGAGGACAAATTGGTAGGGTTCAGAAAAGTGTATCTTAGAGGAATAAAAGCGCAGTTTTATTAAAAAGGGTAAAATGTATATCTGGGGAATAATTCCTCTCCACATAGGGAGATAGGGTCATAACCCTGGTGGGTGCCAATGCGGGTTGGTGGGTTCATTGAATGGCATATATTAGAAAAAGATTGTGCTGTCTACACATAGGGTAGACATCAGTAGTCGTGGGTTTTATTGAACTATGATTTTTCTCATTCCACCCGAGAATCTCCCTGTTTGATTACAGACGCTTAATTATAATGATGTTGCTATGCAAAGGATCTCGGCAACGCATCGGCTTGCACTTTCAAGTTACCTAGACATGGGGGATTCTTACCTCTCCCCTATGCTTCGTAAGGCACGTAAAGCCATTGCGATGGTCCCAGTTGCCGTAAGATGGCAGTCTTAAATGTATACCAACCCGTATTGGGGCATATTAGTGGGTTATTGCTAATCTTGTCACTGCCGACTCGTAGTCACACCAGTATGACAAACAGGATTTTTTTCTCGTTTCCACACTGCTGATTTTACTACACTCTCGCTGGTGCCTCCGGGGGATGTTAGTCCAAGTGTCAAAACGTCCAAGGATACAATACCCAGTTGTTAAAATGTCTTATTGGTCAAAACATCCATACGCCAAATCGTCCGAATGCCGAAATATCTAACTGCCACAAAGTCCAGTGAACATAACCTCCAGTTGTCAAAATGCCCAATCACCGAATCGTCTGATTGCCATTACGTCTAGTGAATATGACGTCCAGTTGCTAAAACGTCCAATAGCCAAAACGTCCAATTGCCGAATCGTCCAATTTTCAAGAAGTCTAATAGGCAGAACCACTTCTATTATCATCGTATTATTATAATTACACTCATGTGCACTAACTTACCAGAACATCACCGAGAAAGAGATAAACATAATAAGGGCAATGGTCTTAATAAAAAATATTAAAATAGCAATAAAGATCATAATGGACACGTATGGATCTTGCTTATTTCTGCCGTAAATCAGCAAGTCATTATTGCCGTTAAAATCAAACAACGCTTAAAAACGTCCAGACGTCTTTGTCTTTGTCTTTAAAGCTTCTGGACTGGACATTATGATTTCTAGGACACTTGTACCTACTGACTAGTGTCAGTATTGGCATCTGGACACTAGGACTCATTGGACATTTTAACACTTGGGCCAAATTGACCTGTAGTGTTTATGGCACATGGACACTGGTATTCTTTGGACATTTTAACACTTGGGCCAAATTGACCTGTGGTGTTTATGGCATCTGGAAACTAGTACTCTTTGGACATTTTAACACTTGGGCCAATTTGATCTGTGGTGTTTATGGTATCTGGACAGTAGGACGACCTGGTGGTCAAGTCAAATTATTTATTCAATGTAAACCTTTACAGGCACTTATTGACGTCAATACTAATAATAATAATAACAGTCTGAGTCCTTTATGGTTTTGCCTAGCTTTGAATTCTCTCAGTACTTTGTTGAGAAATTCAAAGTTAGGCTGTCAACTGCGGAGAGGGGGTGAAGTTATGTCACATTTGTTGTACATGGATGACCTCAAATTGTTCGCACCAAACCGCCAAGACTTGGTGAAACTGCTGAAAATTACTGAGACTTTCAGCAGTGCCATCAAGATGGAGTTTGATGTGGATAAGTGTGCGGTTATGCATGTACAGCGTGGGAGAGTAGTAAATTCAACCAATTTACAACTCTCTGAAACGATAAACCTCAGATCTCTCTCCGAAGTTGAAACATATAAATATCTTGGTATGTCACAGTCTTTGGGTGTTGAGGACAGGGACATAAAACAGTCATTACGGGAGCGATTCTTTTGCCGCCTGAGAAAAGTACTTAACAGTCTTTTATCGGGTGGCAATAAGACGCGTGCTTTTAATGGCTGGGTTATGCCTCTCCTCACATACTCCTTTGGCATACTAAGATGGACTCAGACCGAATTGGACGCCTTGGATAGAAGAGTCCGTCAAATGCTCACGACTTCCAGAATGTTACACCCGCGCTCATCTGTTATGAGGCTGTACATCCCGCGGATCTCCGCGGGATGTACATGATGTACAGGATGTGGGGGTCGCGGCTTTTTAAATGCCAAGGACCTACATAACCGTGAGGTGTGCAGTCTCAGGGATTATTTCCTTAACAGTGAGTGCGGGATGCATTTGGATGTCGTGGCAGTTGATAGACACTTCACACCGCTCTCCTTGGCAACAGTAAACTGGCGCAAACCAGTGGTGCTAAGCACTCTCGATCGCAAGGACATATGGAAGAGCAAGGTGCTACACGGGCGCTACTATCGGGCTTTAACTGGGCCTGATGTAGATTTGCCTGCCTCGGTGAACTGGCTACGTTTCGGTGACCTCTTTGGGGAAACCGAAGGTTTTGTCTGTGCCATTGAAGATGAAGTTATCAAGACGAATAACTACCGGAAATATATTATGAAGGATGGTACGGTCGACATCTGTCGGGCATGCCGCCGTCCTGGAGAATCACTCCGACATATTATTTCCGGTTGTTCTCATCTTGCTAACGGAGAGTATTTGCACAGACACAACCAAGTAGCCAGAATAATTCACCAGCAACTTGCTCTTCAATATGGCCTTGTTGAATCAGAGGTGCCGTACTATAAGTACGCACCTGCGCCAGTTCTCGAAAATGGTCATGCAACGCTCTACTGGGATCGCTCTATCATCACGGACAGGACTATTGTCGCCAATAAGCCTGATATCGTGGTGGTCGACCGATCTCAGCGCCGGGCAATATTGGTTGATGTCACCGTACCTCATGATGAGAACCTCGTGAAAGCCGAGAAGGACAAGCTCAGTAAGTACCTTGACTTGGCTCACGAGGTTACCGCCATGTGGGATGTGGATTCAACCATTATTGTACCGATAGTCGTTTCGGCAAACGGTCTTTTAGCTAAGAGCCTCGATCAACACCTAGAGAGGCTCTCGCTAAAAGGTTGGGTCAAGGGTCAGATACAGAAGGCAGTACTCCTTGACACGGCACGTATTGTCAGGAGGTTCCTCACTCTGCAGCCCTAACCATCGGTAACTTGGGTCTATCCCCGCTGCCGGTGGCAACCTAGGTTAAGTTTTTTATAATATTTTATATTGTAAATATATTTTTTTAATATAAAATATTGTAAAAAATTTTACTTAAGATTGAAAAACATAAGTTAAGTTAGTACCAGGGTAGGCTAGCTAAAATCAGTGATTTGTTGGTTGACACGTACACGTGGCGTGAACCGTGCTAAGTGTCATTGTGCAACGGTGGGGTGTATCTGTCTTGGGTTTATCAGTACTGAGGGGTAGGCGACGGGACGCTTAGGGCCTTTCCACCCACCACAGCACCAGCCAGAAGCCGCGCAGGAGCGCGGTCGACCACCACCACAGCAGCGTCCTGGGCGCGGCGTGCACCGGGCTGAGCGGCGTGTCTCAAAGGAAGACTAGTACGTAAGTCGTTTTCGTTTAATTATAAGTACCTAGTCATTTAAGTTTACTATTAATTAAAACGGTAGCAGAGACTCGCTATTAGGGAAGTCAGTCGATGACCTCTCTGGACCACATATTATGAGGTGGGCAGAGCGCACGGTTAGTTGACTGAGCTCCCTAGAGCAAACAAAAAGTATGGATTACTTAAGGATCCAGTCTATTCAAAGTCTCATTCAGTTACAAGATCAAATAAACTGCACTCGATAAAAAAACCCTAAAGTTACCCCTTTTTGTAATGTTTTTTCAATATTATGACTAACCTACTGATACTTTACATTTAATTTTTGTACTAAATGAAAGACAAATAATTCGCAGATAAATTAGCAGAGAATCCTATAAAGTCTATAAATATCGGCAATAAAACCTATAAAACGCGCCGCTTCATACCCGTCCCGTACCGTCGTACCATCGAGAGAGCGAGAGAGAAGCCGCGAGAGAGAGAAATACCTGTAGGCCTAGGATGCGCGACACGAGATATGTCGCGGACGAGAGACGACAAATCATTTTAAGTTGTCATGTTACGGTTTGAAGACGAAAATACCACATTTTATGCAAAAACTACTATTAAGTCTATTTTTGACATATTATGTAGAGTTCTAAGCGCATCCATGTGTCTTTAGTGTCGATAGACATTAGAGATAAATGAATAAAACACGAGAAAACGGGTTGAGAAGAGTTCTCGTGTTGCGCATACTAGGCCGGCTGGCCTTAAGCGATGACGCGCGACGTGAAGCGTGCGAGCCGAGCGGCAACCTTTACTGTCATACGCCTAGGCGGCCTTCCTGGGAGGCACTCCAGCCGAACGTACCTAAACTGCAGCACCCTAGTGGTACAAGTGGAGTAAATGACCCTTCATGCACATCTTGCTGGCACAGACCATAACCTACTCTACCTACCTAATCTACCTACCTAACCAATCTACCACCAGTTCGGATTTTGGGAGAGCCTTCGACCGAGAAGAGCTGGCAAGAAACTCAGGAGGCCTTACTTTTTTCTCCCTCTAAGTAACAATGTTACTTTACAGTGTCATAGATCTAATTAAGTAGGTACAAATTATTAAACATAATTAAGGACAATTTGTACGCATCAATAAAATTAATAATAACTAAGCTAAATAACTTCAACAATTCATAATAATTGAATGAAAGAATAGTTAATAATAGACTAATATACTAATAATAAACACTAGTACAGAGTAGACTTATTTCCATGCATTTTTGTCTGCAACATAGTCATTGATCTTATAATATTTCGCAATTAACACACGTTTAATGTGCGTTTTGAATTTGTTGTCTGTCAATGCAGTGATTTCGTCAGGTATTTTGTTCTAAAAACGAATTGAGTTGCATATAAAAGATTTACTACTTTTGCTAACTCTGAACTTCGGAGCACACAGTTTGTTCCTGTTCCTTGTGTTATATCCGTGAACCTCATTGTTTCTGGTATAAAGGTGTAGATTTTTACGAGCGTACATTATATTGACAAATATGTACAGGGACGGTAAAGTAATGATATCTATATCTTTAAATAATTCCTTCAACAAATCACGTGCTTTTAACTGATATACAAACCGAACTGCTCTTTTCTGGAGAATGAAAATTCTACTAACGTCTGCTGCCGTTCCCCATAGTAGTAATCCATATGACATAACGCTATGGAAATAAGCAAAATAAACCAGCCTAGCAGTAGACTGATTTGTAATTTTTCTTATATTTTTAACAGCAAAAGCAGCCGAACTGAGCCTCTTTGCCAGACCCTCGATATGAGAACCCCACTGTAATTTAGAGTCTATCCTAATACCAAGAAAAGACGTTTCGTTAACGATTTCTAATGTTTCCGAATCTAATTCAATATTTAAATGACTGAGCCGTGTATTAGGTGGAGAAAATTTAAGAAATTTAGTTTTATTAGCATTAAGTGCTAAGTTATTAACAGAAAACCATTGTGATACTCTGTTAAGTGTTTCGTTAATTTTTCCTTCTCCAACCATTGGGTTCTTCCTATCTAAAGAAAATATTAAAGAAGTGTCGTCAGCGAATAACGCTATTTCCGACATTTCCTTAACCATTTCCTTTTTTTTTTTCCTTCCTTAACCGTCTTTATGTTATCTGAACATCTAGACCCCTTGTACGTTTTGACACTTAGACTAACATCCCCCGGAAGCTCGCTTGTCATTACTAACTAGTGCTGTCCAAGTCAAACTACTTTTAAGTAATAAAATAAAATAACTATTATATGTACTACTATCTATGTGGAAAGGCCTAAGTTGCACGTTTATATGTTGATGATGATGCAGTGATACATTTTTGCTATTTTTTGCTAACAGCTCTTAGACCAATAGTATCATCATCAGATGTTTGTAGAAAGCTACAACTTTACGAGTCTGCAACTGTACCCCAATCATCTGTCTGTCTAATGTACGGATACCTTTTACAGTAACAAATATATTTTATAATCTCTATTATCACTATTGAGAAGTTAATGATATTTGTATTATTTGTCTAGGAGGAACGCCCGACGTTGGTTCTGCCTTGGCTTCTACTGGCAGCCATAAGAAAGCTGTTATGTGAACTGACTAGTCTGGCAATCGGCTTAGGCACATGTGTTCTCTTAGGTCCAGCTAGACCACCATGTATCAAGTTTGTAGTAATCAAAGTGATTTCAATCATGCCGTCTTTCTACATGTGGATGCTTGTTTACAGGTAAATCGCTATCTTTTTAAATGCTATGATTTTAACTAGTTAACTCAATTTCTAATTTATTGACTTTTCATTTCATCAGCTATTTTCACGCCTTAAAAGTGGCGTCGGCGTTCAAAACATTTCCTGCTAATTTCTGCACCTTCAAATCTGCACCGAGTGATTATGATTATGGACTAGAATTGGCTGTAAGAAGAAGATGCGCTAAATCATTACTTGGCGAGGAACAATTGCGTAGAAGGTTTCTTTCAAACTTGTAAGTGCAGTCAGAACGCTTGTTATGCACAGCACAAGGTATTTTATTAAAATTGTAATAGTAATAAAAAAAAAACTTGCAGCTATCGTGACGACTCTGTAGTTGCAAGCACCGACATCGTTCGTCCCAAAACAGATTACTCATCGAGAATGACCCATGGGACTGATACGAGTGCAGAAGATCTTAAAGAGGAAGTGAATTTTCTTCAGCCGTTGTCCATTAATTCAAACCGTGTATTGTTAGATACTCCACTCGGTTACGAAGACTGGTTAGGAAGCGAGGTGCTGGTCCCTCGCGACTCCGATCGCATACTGGAGCAATTTGGTGTAATGATGCTGAGAATAAGCGCATTCATAACAAAAGAAGGAATTGATACAAACAATTCGAAATTATTCAGTTCAAATCCGGCTTTCGCGGATCTACAATTAAATCATATGGATTGTACGGCACTACCTCCTGATAATGCGGATACGCCACCACTCGTGGGTAGTAGCAATGCAAGAACAGCATCATATTTAAGCGACTATCCGCAGATATTTCAGAAGAAAGCGGACACGTCTTTGTCTCTTATACGTGATAGCAATAATGGTCGCCGATCGCCACGAAATAAGTCACACGAGGACAATGAAACGATATACCGTAAATTATCTAATTCTGTGTCGTCACAAGGATCATTACCGACGGATAGCGATACACCCATAAATTCTAAAAAGCTACGTGCCAATGAAACGAAACAAAAAAAACTCCTTCAAGATAAATCAAGTGAAAAAAATGTCATATTCACGCAAAAAGAACAGGTAGTTATGGAATCTGAAGAGGTCGATAAACGTAGGTCTCTTATCGCAAAATCTTTGAAAAAAGATGAAATGAAAATTGAGACGAGTAAAACCTCTTATTCCAGTCAATCATTAAACGAATCTGTAATAACAATAGCGTCAATATCGTCTTCAGATAGAAGTGAAAATTCTACTGCTCATAAAGCTTCTTCGACACACACACGTAAAGACAAAAAGAAAAAATCATAAAAAAGCCAAATTACATCGAAACATTGCCTTTTATTGTTTATATTTAACAAGTTTTCTTACTTTACAAATAGCAAACCCTTAGGTAATCTTTTTGATTTTTAACTATTTTGTAATAAAACAGTTTTAATTACCCGTTACAGTTAATTAGGAATATTAGCTAACACTCGATCCAGTCAATCATTAAACAAATCCGTAATAACATAATATCGTCAATATCGTCTTCAGATATAAATGACGAAGTAAGTGAAAATTCTACAGCTCATAAAGCTTCTTCGACACACACACGTAAAGACAAAAAGAAAAAATCATAAAAAACCCACATTACATCGAAACATTGCCTTTTATTGTTTATATTTAAAACGTTTTCTTACTTTACAAATAGAAAACCCTTAGGTAATCTTTTTGATTTTCAACTATTTTGTAATAAAACTGTTTTAATTACCCGTTACAGTTAATTAGGAATATTAGCTAACACTCGATCCAGTCAATCATTAAACGAATCTGTAATAACAATAACGTCAATATCGTCTTCAGATATAAATGACGAAGTGCAAATTCTACTGCTGATAAAGCTTCTTCGATACACACACGTAAAGACAAATAGAAAAAATCATGAAAAATCCACATTACATAGAAATATTACCTTTTATTGTTTAAATTAAAAAAGTTTTCTTACTTTACAAATAGAAAACCCCTAGGTAATCTTTTTGATTTTTAACTATTTTATAACAAAACAGTTTTAATTACCCGTTACAGTTATTAGGAATTAATATTCCTGTATAGTAGTGGTACTTAAGAGTAAGCTAATGCTAACACTAAATTAAGTAGGTCTTTACCAAAGACTATCTGTCCTCCGTGGTCTTTACCAAAGACTATCTGTCCTCCGTGGTCTTTACCATGATCTCTTATGCTAACAAAGATTCTGAGCACTTTCAATTCATCTCTGTTTAACGTGCTTGTTCAATGCTGATATAAAAGATATACTGATATAAAAGATATACTGATATAAAAGATATACTGATTTAAGCATTTCGTAATCGTTACATAACCGTGTCGCGTAGCGGTGAAAGAATACTACCATCCCCTCTCTTCCCTTGGGTGTGGTAAAAGGCGACTAACGGACTAAATACTGCACATACATCCAACAGCATAGAGTGGCGATGGGCTCACCACCTGTCATGCACGCTGAGCACATGTGCAGTCGCTATTTGATGAAAAGTGGACTATGGTAGAGGACTGCTTTTGCGGTCCTCATTGCCTGGTCTCTGACTAACCCTTCGGGGATAATAGTCGTGATGAATATGTATTAAGCATTTCGCGGTGCAATATACAGATCATGGTAAAGCTCCAGGTATATTTCTAGTCCTTTTTTTTCTTCCATTACTTGCAGACGGTTTGTTTGACTGCCTTGACAGGGTCTAAAAACAGCACTCGGTAATTGTACTCGTTCGGATTAATCAAGTTGAATTGGTAAAACGGTAGCCTGTTGGTAATTATCCATACGGTTTGTGGTACCTCGTGGTCGATGCGCAAATCGTTGGGGAATACTAAAGTTACGTTGTTCCTTGCGATGACGCCTAAGTTCTCCTCTCTGTATGATTTGCGTGTGTTCCAACACCCGATACTGTCCTGCGAAATGAGGTTGTAGAACATAACACCGTTGCGGTCAATCGCTGCGGCCGAGACTTGTCCGTCGGGGCCACGCTTTTCACCGAGAAGTTTAAATTCGCTCACCGAATTGGAGACACGCGCCGGATCTCTTAAAATCGAGGTGTTCACTACAAATTCTAAAGAACTTGACATTGCATGGTAGTATAATGGGCGGTCGCCGTTCTGGAATTTGCCCAATGACATGCCGAATAAACCGTCTGACCATTGATAGTTTAGTCCGTGTAGAGTGTAGTTAGAGAGCAACGGTTCGGGATAAAATGAGTAGTGGCTGAATCTCCAGAAAGCAGCGTCGGCAGCTCTGAATACGATTAGACCGAAACGCCATGCGTCTGCGATATAAATATGGAGGTCGTTGCAGAGTGCGTTTCTGGAGTCGACTACGATGTTGGTTATGAGCGAGTTTTGTAGTACAAACTCCTGGGGTATCGGGTAGCGGGCGAGCACGGCGTCTGTCTCCAGGTCGATGGCGAATAACGTCGGGGGGCAGAGCTGGCGAGGCGTCTCGAAGGCTTCCACTTGGCCGGAGTCGAGGACCCACATGACGCCACAGTGGTCGATGTTCATGCGGAATACGGACGTTAAACCGGTGCAGTTTTCTGAAGAAAAAATAATTTAAGTTAACGAACATTTTCGTATTTAAAGATTTATCTAGTTCAAGGATAAACTACGGATTCGATATAAGGGTATCTATACGCGCTTTTTAAAATATAAACTGACGATGTCACTAAGAAAACCAGACGATTGTGTGTCGTAATAGTTATGTATGTACCTGCATTGTGCCAGGCCCAACTAGGGTAAGGTCTTAAAGGCGCGGACTCTGATTGAACGACAGTGGGCAGGGATGATAGAGTTGCTGGCACTCCACTCTTCCACCGGGGTGTGCTCACAAACACGCGGTTCTTCCATCGCTCCACGCCCAGTGGAATCACGTTGAGCTGAATGAAATCTCTGGAAAAAGAATATTTCAACTTTAAATAATATGCAAGACGTGACCATTATTAATTGCTGTTGCATTATACGGTGTTTACCAACACAATCCTTTCAAATTAGTTTGCAATATGCTCATTTTATTTTTAATTGTAGGATCACAAAAAGGCGAACTAATATTCCACTCTAACTTTTTTCTTCTTTCTTTTAAATTGCCCAAGCTACGCTTCTTTTGAAACTTTTTTCCATTGATTAGATAACGGATAAACATTCTTATATTACTTATACATAGAAAACACCCAAACCAGAAATCAATTTAGAAAATCACTTAAGTATTTCTAAATTGACCTGACCGGAAATCGAACCCTGGACCTTAGAGATGGCGACGCCAGAACCGGCGCGACTTGCTAACTACTCGACCATTGTTGTAATATTTTTGTTGTGACGACAAACTTACAGAAAATCTAACTCGGGACGTCTAGGTCTAAGATTGCTTTGCGGAGTTCTGTCACGTTACACGTATTAGTTTTTAGTATTGACATTTACAATGCTACATAGATATAGGATAAAATGTTATATAAACCGGCTTGTAGCAAAAATCATCAACTACTAGAAAGAATTCAACGAGTCTTCTGGGGTCTCGGTAGCTTAGCGGTTAGAGCAGTGGACCGGCAATCCAAAGGTCAAGGGTTCGAATCCCATTCGAGCTTTCCTAAGACTGGTTAATTTTTCTAGTAAACATTTTATCCTTACATTTAATTATTTTAAAAGACACGAATAAGTTTTCCAATGTTGCTTCTTTATCTAGTCTACTAATATTTTCCCTACACAGTACCTACTTGTACTTTCAATTGATAAGGGTTAGATGGATCACACCGCATATCGTCAAAAACGCAAGTGGTCAGCTGATTCGTTAAAGTATTATGTACTAATACTCCGTGCTTCAGAAAGCACATAAACCCATTGGGTCCCGGTTATTGTCGCTAGATGACAGTCGATAAAAGCCATCAACCCGCATTGGGCCAGCGTGCTGAGTTTTGGCCCAACCTCCCCATGGGGGAAGGCCTGTGCTCAGCAGCGGGACTTTCATAGGCTGATGATGGCGATGATGAATCTTACAATTATAATGTACCGCCGAGAAAGTTCCCGGTCGATCACTTTTCGGGGTGTGTAATGTATGGAATTGAATTGAAAATTGAAAAAGGTATGGAATTCCCTGCCGTCGTCTGTGTTCCCGAGTGCATATAGCCCCAACATCTTTAAAGCCCGAGTGAATAGGCTGCTTTTCGGCAAGGTCGCTTCATCGTCGGTCTTCAAGTAGACTTAATCCTACGGATAAGAATGTGGCCAAGAGCAAGCCCATCTATTATAAAAAAAAATACTTATGGTCGAGCGTTCAGATAATATAATTTCATTTGATTAACAACACATTTAATATAATTTTAGATGTTATAGGTAATTTCATTTGATATAATGTACTTTTGATAAACTTACTTAATAAACATTTAATATAATAATGTAATGTAATAAAACATTTTTTTCACAAGGAGTCCTTTTGTTGTCTGTTAAAAAAGATAACCCTAAGTATTTACAATTACTAAATTGTAATTCACACAAAGTTAAAACGCACAAGAGTGTTACGCCTAATCGTCTACCTATCACGTGACCTACAGGAGTAGGGCAGCTAGTATAACCAATGAACGTTATGTCTTTTGAAATTAGTTCATATGTCATTATATGAAATGATACGCACCCCACTTTTCGCTCGTTGATATTCGCTTGCACACGATTGACGCGCATGCTTCAGTACATACGCGTGGTCGGAACGACCGGGAACTTCCTCGATTGAACGTACTCACCCATTATTTATCGCCACTTGTCTGTCCATAGGCGAAGGATACTCAAAGTCGATTTGCTTCCATCTGTACAAAGTGCCTAAAACTTTTTCGTCGGCCACATGTGCGTTCGCGTGCAATAACACGGACAATATTAATAGGCTTTTTATAGTCATCTGTAAAAGAATATGGTTTTGTAGTTGGTTTTAAATATTAAAAAACTGTTGGCAATTTATCCCCAAACATTTTTAACATATCGACTTTCTGGGACAGGAGAACAGAAAAGAAATGCCTTTGCCGAGTTACCTCTCTTCTTTGTCTTACTTACCTTACCCTCGACTCTTATATAGCAGTATTACTTTAATCTTACTATGCAAATTCCTATAGGAATTTTGCATATCAAGATTAAAGTAATAGGCTGCGTAAGAGGTGACCGTGGGGCCCAAGGTCTCCCGGCCATACACCAACCGAGATGGCGTAGAGACATTCGCAAGAGCTTATTTATTGCATCCTAAAATGAATTAATGATATTGAATCTCGAATCTTGAATCAACAAACTATTTTTAATTCTCCCGTTTACTCAATGGCAGATATGATAATGTATTAGCATAACTTAACGTCATCATGGTTAACGCTCGGCTGAGTCGCTGTGTACCTGTCGATTCGAGTTAAGCTAACCAGAGGCCAGCGGGTTACAAACAACTGTATTAGGTATATGTAACTTGTTCATCATGATATAACGAGGGTGTGGTACTCCTTAAACAATTCCTTATCAGCACTCGCAACGTTAACTTGCTTATGTAAGTAATTATGAAGTGATAGCAGTTGTGGCGTAACTTAGAAAAGCTGATTAGAGTTCTAATTAATTAAAAAGTTGCTTCTGTTGCAACTATTATAGACGGCGGATTAAAATGTGTGACCATTTTGCCATAGAAAAATAACAAGCATTTAAAAAATGATTGTGTCGTTTAGTGGTGAAAGAATACTACCACCCCCTCTCTTCCCTTGGGTGTCGTAAAAGGCGACTAACGGACTAAAGACTGCAAATACTTCCAACAGCATAGAGCGGCGATGGGCTCACCACCTGTCGCTCTGAGCACATGTGCAGTCGCTAAGTATTTGGTGAAAAGTGGACAATGGCAGAGGACTGCTTTTGCGGTCCTCATTGCGCCAACTAAAATGGCGCCCCACAGACTATGATGCAAATGGTTTTATTTCATTAAAATAAAAAATTTATGAAATAAAATCCATAAAGTCCATGATAAAATGATAAAATCAGATTCATGATTACCTACCAAAGAGTAGAGCTATAAATTACCTACTATTTGGTCCGAGATTACCTACCTATCCCGACTGACGTAGCCCTGTCCCTCAGAATAATAATGCAGTTATTATTCTATGCCCTCTTAAATGCCCTGTCGTTATTATTCTATGGCCTCTCGGACCAAATATTACATGGACAGAGTGTGAGGATATTTGGTCCGAGTATGGCCCTGTCCAAATCACAACAACAACTCAACTGACAGGAAAAAGATAAAATGTCGCGAAGAAGAAGTAAGAAAACTGCAAAAAGTTTTTAGCAACCAATTGATATTTAATACGTCTTTTTATGTTTATAGTTTTTTTAAGGATTGTTACTATTTTTTCTCACCGTTTAAATCTTCCCTAAACTTTCACAAATATTTCAAGATCAAAATTAGCCAAATCGGTTCGGTCATTATAGAGTTTTTGCGAAACAAACGAACAGCAATTCATTTTTTTTACAAGCTTTTATTTAACTTGCAATTTAAGTATGTTTGTTTGGGTTGGGTATTTTGTATACACCTTCAGTTCAGATGACAATGCATGGTTAATTGTGTGACGTCATTCTTAATCAAAGATAACGGCACACCCAAGTTAGCGGACCAATTATTTTTAATGCATTTCCTTCCATTTCCTACATTATGGGTACCAAAGGCTTGCTGAGAATAACTCGAAAAATAAAGTGATGTCACACTAAATCCAATATTAAAAAGTAAAAAATAAATTATAAGTAAAAAACCCCTTTAAAAACAAGCTTTATTGAAATGCGCTATAAAGAAAAAAAAACTTTTACTTACTTTAAAACTTTTACTATCAACTTATAATGTCATTCATTACACAATTCATATGATTTATAAGGTTGTCGCGAGATTTACTTGTGTAAATAAAAAAGTAAATTAAATAGCTTGATGTGATTGATTTTATCTATTAAAATTTTCAATCTAAGTAAATTTTATACGAGTAGGTCGCGACAACCCCTTTTATATCATATAAATTGTGTGATGACGTTATAAGTTGATAGTAAAAGTTCAAAAGTAAGTTTATTTTTTGCTTTTTAGCGCATTTAATTTTTTTTTTTATTTTTATATCTAAGATAGATAATTAAAATTTAATTCATTATAATCAGATTCATGATATGTATTATTGTATTATATGATGAAGTCATGTCTACCTATTAACCAAAAACATTTTACACTCAGCCATTGCATACTATGATAGGTATCGAGTATGTAGTCAGTCATTAAAAAAAAGATTTAACATAAAGTGACTCAGAAGTAGATGTTTTGTCATAAATATTTTTTTTGTTTACAGCATAGACTAGATTTTTTTATATAATAGGATCGTGACCACAGAATAGAATAGATTATCTTCTTTAACTATTCTGTGATCGTGACCGCCTAAAGCCTTTACAGCATTAGTTCCTCACACTCTTGTGCCTGTTTAAATACAGGTGCTTTCGATTCCATGCAAATTTAGGCGGTCAGCAAATATTCCATTCCAATTATTCCGGGCCCTCGCGGGTGTGGCGCGGTGCGGGGTCCGCCGTAATTCGTAAGCGCCATTCACATTTTTATCAAAAAGTTAATAAAAATGTTTAGTTTTTTGGAAATCCAAATCAGTCAAGAAATCGAAAAGGTAAAATAAAAACCTACCTATGTGTTTACGATTTTATAAGAATTATTTTTGTAAAACACTGTTGTAATGTGCATTTACATGAAATTATAAAGGTAAATTCAGGATTTTTTTCTATTGAGCAAAATTTTTCTCATCTCGTTTTAGAAACAGTCATCCCCGTTCTCATTACGTTCGGTAAATACATATTGAAATTTTCAGTGCGAAATATATAAAATATTTTGAATTATAGACCTTTAAAGACGGCCGCTTTATGTATTTAATGTACATTGAATCTCGGGATTTACTCAGCAGCTATAACATATATTAAAGTGTGGTCTCCTGACGATTTCTATGGAAAGATGTAGTGAGATGTATCGTGCTATAATAAACATCTTTACATTATAGCTGCCGTCTGTGAAGGCCTTAAGAGCTAATAGAAAACAGGCAAATTTTCCATTTTCACCGCATATGCCCCTTAACTTTTCTTGTTCGTATAGTAAAAATTTCACACACATGATGTTGAGTGCGAGTTTTGTTAACCATCGCTCAAGTTATCATTATTAGCCAAAGGCGTCCACTATTGGACAAAGGCCACAACGACCGGCCCTGTGCTGCACGCACCAATTATAATCTATGACTATGACCTCTAAACTAGAGCAGCGAGGTGCTATTTCGCCATAGAAATTCTGTGGTCTTCATTACAGTTCTTACATTGGCAAACAGTGACTGTGAACAAGGTCTACTTCGTCAAAGAGAATTGAGTCTCTTACTTGTGGATATGTATATTTTGCATATTAATATTATTATACGTTAGAACTAACGTTCTTGTGACACAAAGGGGGGGAAAGTTACTCGCGTCCGTAGGTTTACCCTTGAGACCCTACACGTGACCCCTGGGTGAACTGAGTCAACGCTGCGTTGCAGCACGCATTGGGCCGGCTCGCCCGGGGTAATACCACCCTCTCACGAATATTCGGCGTGAAATAATGGCACTTGCGCTGTTGTGTTTCGTCCGGCCAGTGAGAGTTCCGGAGGAACAATAGAACAATTATTCGCAGGCGCCGGCATTTGTGAAGGTCTATGATTAAAACTTAAATGAACAAAACCACTACGTATCCTTCCAAATAATTAAAAGCGTTAGAAGAGTTAGGAGGGCGAGTGCAACGTGAAACGGTGGATGGCTATATCCACCGTTAGCGGAATAGATAATTAGATTAACTACAAAGTTAACAGATCAAGAAAAACAGGCCTGTGCCGAAAAGTTACAATTCATAATTCTTCTTTCTGCTTTCTGTTATCCAAGATCGTGTTACTCGGGGCAGGCGCAACATTTATTTTTCTTTTAAGCTGAGTGTAAGTTTTTAAATGTGCAACTTTACTATCGCGTTTGAGTTAAGTTTTGACAGATAGATCTTAAAGCTAAGTAAATAAGACCGAGAATCAAACCTCTTAACACAAACGCGATAGTAGTAACGTCTGCACATTTACAAACTTACACTTATCAGACTTCACTTAAACAATCACAAACTTATCATTAATATCATCCTCACATTCTAAACTACAAATTGAAGGTTTTGTTAAATAACCTTAATAATATAAAAAAGTCATTATGTAAAATAAATTCTATTATTTCCTCGTCATTATCCACTATAAGTAACTGTTGTAACAGCTGAAGAAAATGTTCAAAGAAGCAAACATGTTGATCGGGTTGGTAACATTACGTACACCGGTACCTACAAAATAGCATTTTAATAGCTCGGTAATGCTTTGTTGTGCATATAAAACACATCGAAAAAGACGTTACAAAAGACATAATGTGATGACGTGTGTAATGTGTGGTGTTGAGGAAACCGTAATTTCCATTACGGTTTCCTCAACATGGACCATTTAATCCTAAAAGAATCACTTCATAAGCTCAGCTTAGGATATTTCGTATTCATAATGTTGTCGTAAAATAGTATACCTACCAACATTAGATATTTCAATTAAAAACACAAGTTAACTAAAAAAAATCCCAATAAAGAAGATTCATATCAGATTTTTTTAAACGAATTGCCTTCAGTTGCTTTCTTTATTTTTATTATATTATGTTTTGACCGTATTAATATCTTACCAAGGTTAAATTCATTTCTACTTTCCTCTATCTATTCACCCACCGAGAAAATTAATAAAAAAGTTTGAAACACTTCCTTACCTTTGTTTAGCGTGTACAATTAATAACTTCAATACATTATTAACTCCAATTGAACTAAGTCAACACGAACTATTTCAGACACGTGTGTTGGTCTTGAAATGCAACACCAATATGTTTCTTAGATCTGCTTGGAACAGCTGTCGGCTGGTGGTATTCGGTTGCATAAATATACAAGTATTTGTTGTATAACGCTCAGACGAACGCTATAAGGATCTATATTCAGACGTTGATGCGAAAGTAAGTTCACCTCATTGAGTACGGAAGGACAACATCGTATAAGTAGATGAAAACAATATAAATATTTATAAAAAGTCAAAAAACATGTTTAAACAGGTTCTCAAGGTCAGTCAGGAGGTTGTTGCATTTCAATGAGTCAGGTCTGTAAAGCAGAAGTGTTTAGGTACCTGTCTATTGTGTTCTTTATTTAAAACCAGACATTATTCATAATTACTTTAACCCAAAAACATTGTTTGCGTTAAATTAGATCGTATATACGAGTATTTGCCATCCATAAGTAATTCATATTTTTACACTCCTTGTGGATTAGTGTCGACACAAAATTCCGTAAATCTATATTTGGTAAACTTGTAGGCGCTTACGAAGAAATACACTCTAGCCATAAGAGTGGTAGTTGTCGATATACTTACAGTAGGATAATAAAATGAAACATCCAACACTCTTAGATCAAGTTTTATATTTTAGATAATTGTTATGGCAGCAGCTTCAGAATAACCTACGCACTTCGGGGTCGCATATAGTTCCCCTGACGGCTTCCGTCGTGTCTGCGTACAGTATGCGGTAATTGTAGTCGTCTACATTCAGGCGCCCAGCCTGGTACAAGGGCAGTTTATTGGATATCACCCATACACTCTGCTGTTCATCCTGGTCAACTTTAATGTCGTTTGGAAATACAAGGGTCTCCGTATCCCTCGCTACCACTCCAATCGTCCTCTTTTTATATGGCTTCTTCGTATCCCAGCAACCGACACTGTCTTGTGATACTAAACCGTAATACATTACACCTCGTTTGTCTATAGCCGATGCTGATGACTGACCAGAAAAGCCTCTACTATCACCGACTAAATGGAATTCGGAAGCGCTGTTGTTCAGTTTAGATGGATCTTGCAAAATCGTTGTTGAGACGAAAAATTCTCTGTAGCTGGAGAGGGAGTGAAAAAATAATATTCGCTCCTCAAACCGATTGATGGGACTCAATGATAATCCGAAGATTCCGTCTGGCCACTGGAAGTTTACGCCGTGTACTGTGTAATTGGAAGCTAACGGGTCTGGGTAGAACAGATGGTGGGAGAATCTCCAGAATTTCGCGTCTCGCTGTCTAAACACTAAAAGGCCGAAACGCCATGTGTCCGCGATGTAGACGTGCAGGTCAGAGCAGTCAGATTTTCTGGTGTCAACGATTATGTTGGAGTATAAAGAGTCTTGTAGCACATATTTCTGGGGGATGACGTAGCGGCTGATCATTGTGTCCGTTGTGAGGTCGAACACGACGATGCTCGGTGGGCACTTTTGCTTGGGACGGTCCTGCGAGTCGATCTGACCAGAGTCGAGGACCCACAGCCTCCCGCACGAGTCTGCGTTCACTCGAAACACTGACGTTAGACTGGAGCAGTTGTCGTCGTTATCTGTAATTTAAACAAGTTATTTATTGTGTATTCACGATTCATGTAATGAGGATAATTTGCTTAGTCGCCATATTTGACTAAATATTTTTGGTAATATTTGAATAAACTCAAAGATTAAAAACATTACGTGGTACCTCTCAGGTGGGAATCAAAAACTAAGTCCCGGGCAGTGCGTTGACCACTTCACACGGTAATGTAATACAATACATACATACAATAAAGTAAAACACAAGTAATGGAACTCATAACATAAATTGTTAATTATACAAATCGGTGCGGTGTTCACTAGTAGTAGCTTCTTTAGAAGTAGGAATCTTAATAGTATAATGTGTTTACAATATGGTAGGGTTTTTGTAGAAGTAGTAAAACAATTGTAGGATTGCGTCCTGAAATTTGTAAAGAAATAATTAAAAAGATATAGCCTGAAATATGTGATCTCTCAGTTTTCACATAGCAACCTCTTTATCTGGGAAAATATGAAATTTAAACAACATCTTTGCTTATGGATATTCAGTAGAACTTTATTTATGATGAATCGACTATAAAACATGTTAAACAGCGTCGTGTATAAAAATACAATGTTTCTACATTGATCTCTCAGTTCACACAAATGAGATTTGTAGTGATGGCGGGTTAACTTTATTTAATTAATAAATCTAGATTATTTCCATTTCACATTTTAGTAGAAACTATAGGGAATTTTGTATAATAAAGAGGGCATCACAAATGTGCCCCTATTCCATACAATTGATATTTAATCGTGATCTCTCAGTCCACACGTTTAAAATTTTCTAATCATTTTTAAAACAATAACAATAATATCTACGTCCAGGCCGTGTCATCCAATATTTTGTACAAAAGTTCTACTAAATTCCATATATTTCATATTCGGAACTAATAGCGAGAATAATAAGCATAACAGCTTGATTATTTCTGTAAAAATAGACCACAACACAAACAAATTTAAACATCTTGGGATATATAATGATTTTTTATTTCAATAGAAAAGAAACAAAACAATTCTACAAACAAGGAATTGAAATATTTACTGTAGGACGATCACAACGAACGAGAGGAATACTTAAAACATATTTTTTTTTTAATAAAAGAGAAACCTATTATTTCTTCTTAAAAAATATTTGTTTTCTTATACAATTGTATTGCGTATTTCTATCAAATCATAATAGTGTTTTTTTTTTTAAATTTATCAGAACATAAGTAATCACATATAAAAAAATTACTGTATTGGTGCTTTCAGTATTTTTTTTTATTTCAATAGAAAAGAAATAGAACAATTCTCAAACAAGGAATTAAAATATTTACTGAAGGACGATTACAACGAGAGGAATACTGAAAAAATATATTTATTTATTTTAATAAAAGAGAAGCCTATTATTTCTTCTTACAAAATATGTTTGTAATGTTTCACTAAATCCATCGCAACGATCTGGTCCAAAGTTGACAATCAAAGACAAATTGGATAAGAGAAAGCAACAGTGAGTATTCAGAAATAAATAGTGATTAAGAAGTTAGACTTTTATTTATTTTTCCATTTGCCTACTCATTCAATTTAAAATCTTTCGGAAAAAGGTAATTTAGCATATTACCCATTGTACCGTATCCTATTAGAAATTCAAACTACACAATTTGAAATTGTACCCTAAGTTGTGGTCCTTATTCGCTAAAAGTAGTTTACATTAGCGTTTTTGACAGTCACCCATACTTCAAATGTCAAAAAGGTTACAGTTAGTCTCAGAACAATATTGTTCTGAGCAGTTAGTAACTTACTAAATGTCAGTTTGGTATGTAATCTAATAAAAATCAGAGTACAAGAAAAATTACAACAAAACACCAAAAAAAAAACAACCATAAGAGCGCAAAAAATACTTACAACCAATCGTGTGATGAAAGGGGGACAAATGACGTGTGTCGTGTACGGTACGACACTTGGTCATCGACAAGGGTCGTATAGTGCGCGTTACTCGTATAGGTATTCTGTGGTTTCTTTGTACGCAGATTCAATAAAAACGCCTTATATCACGTTAACTTCCGAATTACACGTACTTTTTAATAATATTTCGTTAACACCTACTTATTTACATCCATGTTGATGACTCAATAATTCAATTTATTCGTTAAAATCACTCGCGTCGCAACACTTCGCTCTTCAGTTGGCAACATTAAAAAAAATAAAGTGCTCTGGCAGCTGTCACTTTAGTCTATCTAATTAACAATCAGAGTTAAAATGGTTTTAAACTACCTACATTTACATTAAACGTAATTTTAAACTAATCACATTTTCTTTTTTTACACACAATCATTAATTATTATTAATCTAAATCAGCCATGTTTCATAAATAATAGACAGGTAAGTATTGAAAGTTTAAGTAGGTATTCCTCTCGTTGTAATCGTCCTTCAGTAAATATTTCAATTCGTTGTTTGTAGAATTGTTTTGTTCTCTTCTATTGAAATAAAAAAGGAAGTGTTTATAGTGCCACAAGCGGCACTCTATCTAAATCGGTTCGGGAACCGTTAGTTTTGCGGTGGTCACTATTAAGTGACGCCGCCTAATGTGCCGTAAAGTTTTTTATTAGACAACAGAAATACTAGCTGCCCTACTCCTGTAGGTAACGTGATAGGTTAGAAATTTAAGACAATCGCGAAGCGCAGCATAGCGATTGTCTTGAACTTTGAGGTTATGTTTTTTTATTAGACAACAGAAGTCTAACTCCATACAAAAATATCTTTTGAATGTTATGTCTGTTCTGAACATTATGGCAAATAAAAAATATGTTACGGTTCCCGAACCGATTGAGATACAATGCCGCTTGTGGCACTCTATATACTTTGTCACAGTATTAGAAGCACCAAGGCTGCGACTTTGTACTAGGATGCCGTAATTACGGCATCGTAACCGATCGCACTAGAATGCCGCTTGTGGCACGCTCTCTATCCACAGCCAATAAAAATCATTATATCCCAAGATGTTTAAATTTGTGTACACCCCACATGGTCTATTTTTATAGAAATAATCAAGCTGTTAAGCTTATTATTCACGCTATTAATTCCGAATAAGAAATATGTGAAATTTAGTAGAACTTTCTTACAAAATATTGGAAAACACGGCTTGAATGTAGATATTATTTTTATTGTTTTAAAAATGATTAGATATTTGAAACGTGTGGACTGAGAGATCACGATTAAATATCAATTGTATGGAATAGTGCCCCTATTCCCCATTTGTGATGTCCTCTTTATTTTACAAAATTCCTTATAGTTTCTACTAAAATGTGAAATGGAAATAACATAGATTTATTATTTAAATAAAGTAAACCCGCCATCACTACAAATCTCATTTGTGTGAACTGAGAGATCAATGAAGAAACATTGTATTTTTTATACACGATGCTGTTTATCATGTTTTATAGCCGATTCATCATAAATAAAGTTCTAATGAATATCCATAAGCAAAGATATTGTTTAAATTTCATATTTTCCCAGATGTAGAGGTTTATATTTTAGGCTGTATCTTTTTAATTATTTCTTTACAAATTTCAAGACTCAATTCTACAATTGTTTTACTACTTCTACTAAAACCCTACAACATTGTACTCACGAATTTAAGAGTGATCTATCAGTGCTCACATACATCTTATATTTAGTCTTTAGCTGTATTCGAAGCAATGTTATTAGAAAATACCAAAACTTGGACCTAAATGTAATTGCATTTTGTAACTAGATAGTAAGAATTAAGGTAACGATTGTATTTGCAGTCGATAGATGTTTTTAAATATAACATTCTGTGTTGTATTACCATTCTGTATTAACCTAATTAAAGTAAATAAATAAATATTAGAAGAAGAAGGATACATTTTAAGTATGTAAAATATAGAATTAGCGGTAATTAAGTAGAAATTAGTGGAGGACCACGATGGCGCAGCGGATAGCGCGTTCGGCTTGCGATCTTGCTCGCTAAGCAACTTTCGCAATGCCAGGTCGCTGGATGGGTGACCAAATTAAAAACACCTCGAGCTCCTCCGTGCTTCGAAAGGCACGTAAAAGCCGTTGGTCCCGGTTGTTATCGTAAAATGGCAGTCGTTAAATCATATGTCTGTGGTTAAATCCCACCAACTTGCATTGGGCCAGCGTGGTGGGTTATGACCCCATATCCCCACGTGCTTTTATCCACGTGGGAGGCCCGTGCCCAGCAGTGGGACGTTTATAGGCTGATGATGATAATGAAGTAGAAATTAAAATTGTAAATGGATTTTATCTGAGGGGAAACTCTACACTGCGTACAAGGTTTTTTTGGTTAGTCGTCATCTCTTCACTCTTCACACTACCGTGTGTCGGAGGAAGTTTCAAAACTCAGAATACAACATTGCTTTTCAAAATTATTTTCATAGCGAAAGATTACAATAAGATGGTGGGAAACGCCAAGATGACAAACTACAAAAATTTGTTCACAATGTAGAGTTTTCTCTCATATTAAATTAAATACGTAATAAAAGAACCATTCAGTTGTATCTATTTACTTTCGACAGTTACAGATAAGAAAAATAGCGAGCGAGTTTTGAAAATTTCGAGTAAAGTGTGCAACTGTTCACTTGAGTGTGCAGTGCACTGCAAATCCATCAGATAAATTAATACAGAAAATAAATGACTTAACACATGTCATTGACTGTCACAAAACCAGACACAATAAAATTGTTTGTCGGTCACCGGACCACACCGGTGTCTGTCTGCCATGGCTGCCAAAGGGATAATTTTAGTAAAAGTCGAGTTAATATTCGACAAAACACAAATTTTAATTATAGAAAATAAATCAAAACTGCAGACATGACGATTCACTTTCCCGCCAAGAAGTCATCGTTAAGTTATCGTTTGCAGCCTATGTCTCTGTTCCACACATGTACAATTAGTATAATGTGTACAATCATTCTTTGGTTTAGGATTACAAGTTTTGCTCCTTCTAATTTCCATATAAATTAGAAGGAGATTGCAATACTTCGAATTTGAAACGCTCGGCTTTAGAATAACGCTATTACACAAGGGTCAGCAGGATAAAGGACAAACTAACTCATGATGATGACACAGATAAATACTATAAAATAAAATAAAGTATCGATAATCACTGTTTAATATGACTAGAGATTATTTATATTGACTACATTACACACGATTTAGGTAAATAATACATAAATTGTTAAACATATTTGCCATGTACTGTTATTTATATTTATTACCCGCCTTTACCCACTTTTGGGTAGGTATACTAATTTGGCATTTTTTTTAAAGTTTGTACATGGCGATTTGACGCTGTCCCATGTTCAAAATAGCTTTTAATTTAAAACTACATTTATATTTTCAGAAAGTATTAGTTTGTTAGGTTTGTAGGATTTTAAAGAATCTTAATGTCTGTATTATTATGTTTTTATTCCATTAATTTTAAGCGAAAAATAGAAATTAATGTATCAATTCGTGTGTTTTACCAATGTCCCATCTTGTTATTAAAAGTTTTGATATTCGTTATTTGAATATAAAACATATTATTTATTAAGTTTAGGTGTTGTTATAAAGATCGTCAAATGTTCTTTTGACTTATGTTTGTTTACTATTCGGTTGTAATACAAAATTATCTAAATAACTTGTTTAAATACTAAATCTAAAAATTGGTCAAGGTGAAAAATTCTGCTTAGTTACGCAAATATCTCTTAAGGAGCGATTAAAATCCACTACATTAGTTGTTATTTTCAAACCTAGCAACCCTTTGAAAAAGAAAAAAGAGTGCGCCATGCGCTCAGTCGTTCAGTTTTGAATTGAAAGTCTTAGTTGGTTGCTTTGCGTAGGGAGTGTAGTTACAAAATTCCACTGATTTACGAAGATTATATGGTAAGTAAGCTTATTTCACTGTTGTATAGATTATTTCTAAGATTTATGATCTATCATTTCAGTAAATAACAACAATTTGATTAAGTAAGACTAATTGTTTTTACCAAAATGTAATAAAGACTTGACCTAACCTAAAATCCGTTACGTCAGCTGAGAAACATTCACTCAGTGGATGGGTTTTTGTAACTCAGCGGAACATAAACCTACGTCTACATTCCCCGTAATTATTAATATTTATTTTTATTTATTTGTCAACAAAAATATATTTACAATATTGGTTAGTAGTATCTTAAAGCCTATGTAAAGCAAATGTAAATTATAGCTATTTATCTGTTTTACTAGTAATGTGTTTATCTTATTAATTTTATGAATCTTTTGGTTATTGTCGCATGAAGAGGAATTTTACTTAGTTGTCAGATCAGCAGTTGAACTAGTAAGCGCCCGCTGCTTCGTTTACATGACTTGTTAGTTTTTAAACGACTGTAATAGACTGTAAAATAGGAAGAGACATTACATTCGAAAAGAGAAATGGGAAATTGAAGCCCAAACAATATCTAAACAAAACAAAGAAAATAATTTCACTAAAAAAAACAAGTTAAATCCATTAAAATTTCATCAGCCGTCACTCTGCGTCCTATAAATGTAAAATCCAAAATCGCAAAAATGTATTGCATGTAATAATTTAGTTTGTATAACTTGCTAAGACTGTTATAATAACGCTTTCATTTGCGATACCTACTTGTTTTGATGAGTACTCTACTCATCAAAACCAGTATAAATTTCGTAAAATTATTTTAGTTTTTTGTGGTACAAAGTGTTTGATGTAAACTATTCCTTACATTTTTCATACACTTCCACTAAGTGATGGTCCCCCTGTTGAGGCAAATCTAATTTTATGCCAAATAAACAAAACTTTATTATGTTTATTTTATCAGTGTTTCTCAGAGGATAGAAAAGGTTGATTTATTTATGTTTATTTTTTAGACATTTTATTTATTAACGGGAATAGGTATTGCGTAACGCAGCGGATGTAGATTTCAGGTTACTATCCATATACATAAATAGCAATTTTGGCATGATCTCTACCTTATTTTTGTGATTTAACCAAACTTAGATCTAAGGATTTAATTTTGAGTTCTATGGGGGGACGGCGCGTACGCAGTCCCCACTACCAAAAATAACGCGTCCGAGTTATCCACATTAGGGATAATCGCAGGGGTCAACCCCACCGCAGTGCAATGGAGGAGCCTCGCCCTGGGGGAACCGCCTTCATGATCACGGTGTCCCCTACGCCAGGTAAGTATGAATTTACAAACGTACGCCAGGGTAGTCTATAAACGAGAAAAAATCTCGTCACCGCGATTCAGAAAATGTACAAAGCGCTACAGCGCCATCTACATTGACTGTAGTTAAACTTGTTACTTGCAAAAGCACCATCTGCTTACATTCATTGGTACTAAAGACGCAAAAAAGCGAGCAAAGGTAAAAATTTAATGCTGATAGGATATAAAGTTTAATAATATAATAATAAATAAAAAATAGCCTTAGACTAATAAAGAATTCTGGTACGTGTTATAAAATTAATATTTCCTAGTGATACATCAAAGAATAGGAAAATTCACAAAGACTTGTAACATACCTCTACATAAAAGAACGCGCAGATCGGATATTGCTGCCCTCACTGTGTTTTGTGGTTTTATCTTAATATTGACGAATTTACCACTTAATACCTGTATTATAAATCGTCTGCAAAAATAATAATTACAATATACCTCCTAACCTAAATAAATTATATCGAAAAACCACAAACGAAACGAGGACAGCACTGTCGTGTATCCGCGCCAAATCTGTCAGCCTTGGATACTTACTGCTTTAGTACGGTACTACTATACAATTATTATTTACTAGCAGACCGCTCGCGACTTCGTCCGCGAGGACCCCGTACCCCCTGAAGAATTTTTGAAAATATTATATAGCCTATGTCACCCGGAGATAGTGTAGCTTCCCAACAGTGAAAGAATTTTTTAAATCGGTCTGGTAGTTTCGGAGCCAATTCGAACAAACAAACAATAAAATCTTTCCTTTTTATAATATTAGTATAGATTATTGATCTTTGTCCAAATTCTAAGGTTTCGAGCTTTAGATAGGCTACAAAAACTATTTTATTTAAAAGTAAAATAAAATAGAATGATTTTGAACAAATTATGTAATATTTTTTTGTGTTTCTCTCTGAAATTATAATACTTTATTATGAAATTTAATATAGAATAATAATAACCAAAACGAAAGGAATTAGGAGTAAAATGTGTATTTTTTTCTAAAAAGTAAAAAAAAAATATACTAACAAAATTGGACAAATAATTAAGAACGAACATTTATTGTTTAAGAATTTATATTGATGAAACATAGGCTAAGTAAAAATATATTAATAATGTGAAATCAGTTTAATAAATATAGTTTAAACTATAATTAATATTTCGTGGCATGTCCACGGCTCTTAATAACTGCTTTGCAGCGGCGAGGCAACGATTCTATTAATTTCTAAAATTTTTCAAAAGAAATTGAGTTCCATTCTTATAAAAAAACATCATAAAGCTCTCTCAAATTGCCGCATTGTCGATTTTTGACTCTTTCTTGACTTCGCACCAAAGATTGGATTTAGATCTGGGCTGTTAGCTGCCCAGTTTAAGACAGAAACTGATTGTGATTCGAGAAATTCCTTTACTGAGCGTGCCGTATGTTTAGGGTCATTATCGTGCTGAAATATCCAAAATACCGGAAAAACCTCTTCAGCATAAGTTAACATTGTTGTTTCCAATATATTTTTGTACTGAAGCTGTTGATTAATAGGTCCGAATCCGTGACCAGAAAAGCACCCCCAAATTTTCAGATTTCCACCGCCATGCTTTAAGGTCTTTTTTTGTGAATTTGGGGTCAAATGCTTTTTTCAAATCACGCCGCACGTAACATTTGCCTTCAGAACAAACTCTGTTTATTTTGGTTTTATCAGAAAAATAAAACATTTCTCCACTGTCGAGCTGACCAGTTTTCATACGACTTGCAATTGCAACACGGGCTTGCCTATGGCACTGTTTCAACATGGGTACCTTTCTTGCTATAGGTACGTCCGTGCCACTTTTCTTCTACCAAACGTCTCCGAATAGTGCGTGCTGAGATCGCTGGAGGGTTGTTTTCTCCAAAATATGCTTTTCTCATCTCGTTAGACCACTTCCACTCAAACGTCGACGGTGACTTTAGTCACCTAGAAAAAATTACTCGCATACGTCCACGGTGACTTTAGTCACCCAGAATTCAAAGCTCCTCCCTTCCATGGTGACTACAGTGACCCAATAAATAGCTCAAAGCACGTAGTACGTAGGTCCGTGAAAAAATTTGAGGTGGTTCTGTGGGTACTAACTCATCATACATGTAAAAGAAATCTATATATTAGCATACAAAATTTCACATAGTAAAATAATGAAATTGACAAAATTGACCGTTCGCCAAAACGGAATTTTGCAGCGTAAGCGTCTTTAAAAATGTCGAAATACTCTTCTACTCACCGTATTTCCTAAATAAGTGCACATCAAAAGAATCGCAAACTAATTAATGATAAGGATTGGTTAAGTTTGTTTAGCTATCTTTTTGTACGACCAATTCATTTCACGAAGTTTTATTACTTATGACTTTCCTAGTAGATTTGTCGCAATTTTTATTTTCCCCCATTGTTACTTTACGAAAAAATATCGTTCATTAACGTTAGTTAACTAAATGGCGCCAATATTATACTAGAAGCGACATAATTATACAGTATTCGATATTTAAATTTCATTAAAAAAAGAAACTGTTGAGCGTTTTTCTATGGCCAGTCAGTTAGTAGTCATGTTATAATCAGGGTAAAGTTTATTGGATACGTACTTTGACTATATACATATCTAGACGGAGCATCGCGGTACAAACGCTTCTCAAAATCCGCCCGGTTTTTGTATTGAATTTGAATTGTGCGTGACTGCCGCGTATCTGACACTAGCGCGAATTGTTGCCAGCGAATGCCTAATTTCCGATAAAGTAGGGAAAAAATATTTATGCACAATATAATTTTAAAATGATTCATAACATAATATAATTTTTTAAATTAGGTATGTCTATCGTATATGTAGGTATAACGCATAAAAGAAGCTGGTGTGTTTAGAAAAAATGGATGATTGAAGGCGAGGGCGAGTACAATAAAATAATGCGCTAATGGAAGCCTGCGTGCTTGTGATATGTTTGTAATAGGGACCAAATAGAAGCAACAGGCTGGCAGGATGATTTACATTTAATACTTAATCAAAATTGATTTTTTAATTAGAAATTTAAATATTTTAAATTAAAATCAAAACAATTAATGGCGTTCTCTTTGTATTTGTTTCTTAACAGGTTCACTGTCCAAAAATAAAACAATAGGTTAATCAATTGTTATGGATCATATGTGGTCCGCGGAACAGTGAACCTGTTAAATAACTTTCGTTTGGATGGTTTTTTTTTAATCTACTGCTTCCCGCTATTTTGGCAGGGTTTTTTGTTCTTTTGTATCTATTTTCTTTTCTTTCAAAGTGATTAATTAAAATAACTGGAGCTTTATGAGCTTTACTTACTTTATTTACTTCTTTTTTTTCTTTCTTTTTTATCAATTTTACTTTAAATTCTTTTCTTTTCATTTCTTTTTCTTTTTACTTTTGTACATTTCTTTCTTTTTTTTTCTTTTTTTTTGTTATACAATTTTACAATTACATGTTTGTTATTATCTAATAAATTGTTTCCTTTATGCTTTACATTATTTTACTAACATTTATTACCTATTTTCTTAATAACCATTACATTTTCTTACTTTATATTTTACTTTTTTCTAATACGTTTGGATGTTACATCATTTTTCATGGTCTCTAATTTCTTATTATGTTGAAACCTTGTAGTTAAATATTTCGACAACGATTTCTTTCTACCGGATCAGTTGGAAATCTGAAAATTAAAATGTTTGCTATGTGGTCGAACAGTTGTAAAGGTTACATAAATTGTGATGACTGCTCATCAATATCCGTGCCCAATAGTTTACCTACATGAGACGAGAAATATTGACCTTTTAGGGGTACAAACATATACCCGCACTTTCTCAAACATCGTCATCATCATCATCATCAGCCTATAAACGTCCCACTGCTGGGCGCAGGCTTCCCACGTGGAGATAGCACGTGGGAATATTGGGCCATAACCCACCACGCTGGCCCAATGCGTGTTGGTGGGTTTTAACAACTGTCATCTTACGACAACAAACGGGACCAACGGCTTATCGTGCCTTTCGAAGCACGGAGAAGCACGAGATGTTTTAAATTTGGTCACCTATCCAGTGACCCGGCATTGCGAAAGTTGCTTAGCGGGCAAGATCGCAAGCCGAACGTGCTAGCCGATGCGCCATCGAGCTCTGAAGCATACATACTACCATCCCCTACACACACACTACTTACATAAATACTTACGTACATTCCATTTCAAACATAATATTTTTTTTATTCGTTTCGAATATCGATACGATACCATATCACAATAACAATTTATAATAATAGTATTATAAAATATTACAGTAGGTATTATATTTTTACTTGTTTTAGAATGGAACCTATAATCCAGCCAAATTCGATGACGAATGTTTGTAAACAGATTACTGTTATACCTAGTTGCAGTAGGATTTTACTTTTTCTTGAGAGACATTCACAAGAAAACAGTTAACTATTGTGTCTTTCTTTCAAAAAACAGTAAAAATCCTAGTGACTAGACATTTGCACAAATGACAGTAATATGTTTACAAACATTCGGCATCGAATAGGAACCGTGACATTTATTCACTCTCTTATAAATCAGACTACAGTTTAAAAAAAAAACTTTGAAAGCGTTCCAATAATATTTATATTTAATGTATTTACTTTATTTGCAACAAAGTAAATACTTACTTTACTTTTTTATGTATAAATCCTAACTTACAAGACTGAGTATTTTTATCATACTTATTATATTTGAACCTCCTTTTATATTCTGTCACCAATAATGGGAATTCTACATTTTGATACCAGCAACACTACGCATACATGGCCGCACGGAGCAAAAACAACATGGCCGTTATTATTGTTAAACTTTAAATTTTCATTAAAATTTATAGATACTTACGGATGAAACGTGACTTTCCTTGTCAAAAAAAAATTCTTTTATTTTTCGCCAGAATTTCACTTAGCAAACGGTCATTTTGCGAACAATTTCACCGAAACGCGAGAGGTAAACACTGCTTGACGGCACAATGACACTGACCGCCAGGATTGCGCGATAGTCCAATTTTGGCCTATAAATTTTTCTACGTTTTTTTACGGCCAGGCTCTATCTAGACATGTATATAATCATAGGATACGTATAAAATTTATTAGTTTTGTTTTTTAATTAGTCACGAATGAATATATATCGATAGTATGAAAACATTTTGCAATGGCACAAAAATGAATAAATCTTGTATTGTGTAAGGAGGAATTATGCAAGTGTGTTTGAAAAAATCGTGTATCACATAATATACTATAAGCGTTCTTAATTATAATATGACCACCACTGCATGTGCACAAAAAATGTCAATAATAAGGTTTGTTTACACACATTCTTCATCGAATTTGGTCGTAGTGGCAACGACACCCACCACTGGTCCACTACTGGTTTAAACAAAGTTATCATTGTCATCATCAGCCTATATAATAAACGTCCTACTGCTGGGCACACCTCCCACGTGGACAATAACGTGTGGGTATATTGGGCTACCCACCACGCTGGCCTAATGCCGGAACCAACGGCCTAACGTGCCTTCCGAAGCACAAGGTATCAGCCACTTACTATAGGCTCTATGGTAGCTCCAGTCCGGGTAAGGACTCAGCGGCGGCGATGGCAGTCCCCCCTCGCGGGGCAGAGTGGCGAGTGTAGCGGGTATGCCGCGCCGCCAACTCGGGAACGTCACCCACACTCGGGAACCCCACACTTCGATTCCCAGCGGCAGCACATTTTCCGGCACGTATTTCCTGAAAGTGAATAATGTTGAGATTAAGGATTCAAATCGTGAAGCTGTGTGTGACGGCTCATAAAAGTATACTAGCAACCCATCTTTTCCTTTGGATGTCGTAAAAGGCGACTAACGGGCTAAAGACTACACATACATTCAACAGGCTAGATCGGCGATGGGCTCACCACCTGTCACGCTTAGCACATGTGTAGTTGTTATCTAGTGAAACGTGGACTATTTCAGTGCCAAGTCTTTGACGAATCCTTTTGGGATGATAGTCGTAATCTATGTATGTATTTAAATTCATACCCACTAGCGATGGCCTGCTTCCGATGCAGCGGTGAAGGGAAGTCGAAGTCCACATACTTCCACTTGTAGAGGGTATTGAAGGGCGGCGTGTCTGTGTCGGCGGGAACCGTCTGCGCGCGCGCCACGCCCAGCATCGTCAGCCATAGCGACAGGCCGGCTGCGCGGGTAGCCTCTGATGCAAAAGTCAAGGTTTTTGATCGGTGGTAAGGCTGTTAAGTCCGCCTGGCTCGCTACCACCATCTTATCTAAGTCTAACAACGATGTTTATAGCATTATTGTGTTCCGACAGTTTGGAGATAAGATAGCCAGTTCCTCAGTAGTTCAGGATTAAGGGTGAAGCGCGCTTCCACCTTCGGCCTTATCGTCACTTACCATCAAGTGACATGAAGGCCAAGGTCTCACCCGTTGTAGAATAAACAAATAGGACGATAAGTGACGATTTTGGTGAAAGATGATGAAGATGAAGATGCAAGCGCTCTTTGCTGCATCGTCAACTACTGACGAACTGGCGATCCTACCTTTTAATGCCAGAACACAAAAACGCTAGGAACATTGTTGTAATGGCCACATACTGATATAACTTGGTGGTAACTAGCCAGGCGGACTTAAAACAAATCCTATTACTGTTTAATTATTTGTGTCTGAGGAAGACCAACAGTTTATTGAAACAGAATAAGTAATGGTGTTAACAATCGATGGCCAATGACAGATCCTCCACAAGTATATATCCAGGTCGAGTACAATGACTCGGTACGATGGGTACCGGGCATCCAGTTACCTACCAGGTATCTACCAGGAACCTGACTCTTGGGGGGTGGGGATATTTTTCGCACCACATCCTTAATTTTGGATTGGACACATTTTTCATTACTACATTGTAATATTGATTTAATGAATTATGTTAAATGTATTTTTATTTAAGTAGTTAGTATAGGATTAGTTCTGTTTACATAATAAAATAAATGAATACACATACTATAATCATGACTTTTATCCCCGAAGGGTTAGTCAGAGACTAGGCAATGAGGACAACAAAAGCAGCCCTCTACCATAGTCCACTTTCACCAAATAGCGACTGCACATGTGGTAAGCGTGGTGAGCCTATCGCCGCTTTATGCTGTTGGATGTATATGCAGTCTTTAGCCCGTTAGTCGCCTTTTACGGCACCCAAGGGAAGAGAGGGGGTGGTAGTATTCTTTCACCGCTACGCCACACAGTTAAAATAAATGAATGTCTCTACTAATATGAAATAAGGGCTCTACAATTTAAAATCATTTTGTCAGTTAAACCAAATTGTCTCTAATATGTACACGCAACTTCTATACAGTTGTTGCCAAACCTTTAACACTTAAATCTTTATCATTTACGTTTAAAAGAAACCGGACACAGTTGTATTTATCACAGTTGCTGCTTGTCAAATGTTTAATATTCGTAACACGTCCGAGTTATGAATAGTGTGAAAGTAACTTCAATTTGAGATTGTAAAATGTGGAATTAAAGAAATAAATACTAGTTTTTTCTTTGTTTTAGACTTTATTGTAACGTAGATTATGATTTACATAACGTAAATAATAAACAATACACTACATGTTTTCGTTCTGTTTTGCGATAGTTTGACGGGTTGACCATCATGACCATAGACCACGCATCTAGCAATTAACTCCTGGTAGACTCCTGTCTGCTTGGGATTCGGACGTGGGAAAAATGCAAGAATCAGGCCACTGTGACACAATTGCAGACGTTTTGCAGGGGCTTATTAAAGATCTTTGATTCTCATCTTCTTTTTAGAGTGATTCTCCATTACTGAAGGTCAGCAGTCAGTTTTCTAAAAAAATTTCCTTATCCAAAGCTAGTCTGAATAATTGTTCCATGGTTTTGATACCGGTCCATTACCTGATGTTACGAAGCCATGACTTTATCCTTCTTGCAACTTTCCTCTTCTCAACAATCTTTCCCATCAGTATCGTACGAAGGAGCTGGTATTAACACGCAACCTTCCGTTGCTTGATGGTGCGTACCAGCTCTACCTTTTTCCCCATTCATTTCGCATGTTTCTTTACATTTATTGAACCTTTTGCTTGTGCATACGTCATTTGCGGGCGGGAGGGTGGTGTTTGCATGCAAAGACTAAGTACTATGTAATCTTGCATGTTCCAAGCTGCAGTTCTTGCATGCTCTAAACAATGATTGGCGACTAATATTGTCAGTGGAGTGATATAGATTGTATTTGATCAACTATACTTCTTCTGCTTCTTCTGCTTCGATTAAAAAAATCACTTTCAGGGTCTAGTTTGCTTAGCTGTAGCTGTAGATATTAAAAAGGGTACTTAAAAAGTAGTTTTTTAAGGTTAATTTATAGAAAACGACAAATTATAATACTAATAATAAATTATAAGTGATGAAATTTTTACTCACAGACCCTTCAAAGGGTCAATGTACTTACCTATAATAAATTCTGTACTCATGGACTTAAGCTCTTCTAGCGTAATCTTTAGAAACCAATCTTGTAATGTGCTTTCAAGCTGACATGTCTGCGAGCTTTCTAATAGCTCACGGAAGCAGAGTCACGACGCAAATCAATTGTTCTTGTTTTTTTCAAGTACCTACACATTGTAATTAGCATATTATAAACGGCGCAAACACTAATCGTAAACATTAAGCTGTCTTTCTGATACCTTTGCGGATTCACAGGAAGATCTTCATAATTGGTTTGGTACTGAGCTATCTTTTTTTATTTTATGTTAGAGTTAAGTAGTTATACAGTTTTTCTTAGATTTTTCTGCTCTTTCGAATGATGTATTTAAAAAGTTTTAGCCCCTAAAAATGCAGATACACTACTTACTTTTCACAATTCCATTCAAATTTTGAGGTAACAGACATTTAGTTCTAAATGAACTTAAAGTTACTGCAAGTTAAATTAATGTACTTATTTGTTTATTGGTAGAAAATAAAGTTAGGGTACCTATGTGACCGAAAAGCATTGCTTTTACATTTTTTAGTTTAGGTGAAAAAAGAAAATAACCACCGATACACCAAAATATTATCCACACTTTCTAATGAGGTGACTACTACCTTTTTGGGCGTTACTATCATTTTAATAATTCTCACGTTACACCAATTTTGCATCTGATAGACAAAGAATACCGTAGTATCAAGCTTTGATTTACAGGAGCTTTTGAATACACCCCATGGTGACAACATTTTACTGTAGATACTACACGCGAAAATATACAGTTTTTAATTTTACGATACCTTTGAAAGTTCCACTCAAAATGGTTTTTGCTACATATGGGGTGAAAGTGATGGCAAACGAGGCGCAAAGGAAATAGGTTCTTGTATTTGTATCTGCAGATGTTGACGAGTGGGGAATTAAATAAGTCATTTTTATTGCGGTTGTTGTAGCGGCCAAAATCGTAATAAAACCATTTTTTCCAGTTTTAAAGGTTTTTTGACAGTATCTTATAATTTTGAAATCATTTAAATCAATTACCTGCTGCCGGGACATAGCTATATGCCCGTAGATAGCATGCACTCTGTTATAGAACGTGAAGTGAGAAAAATAATTGTTTGGAGCCCTACACAATGGTCAAGTTACATAGAAAATCGGCTAGAAAAAATCCTCGTTCTTACAATGTAAACGTTCTTGAATTTAATGGTTTTATCGACTGGGACCCCTTGACCCACGAATGCTTTCCTTTTTGTACAAAGAAATTAAACACATCAAAAATCAGAATTGCTACTATGAAGAGAAATATTGTAAAACTAAACATTCCATGCAACCTGATGCGATCACGTGTAAAATAAACTTTAGCAAAAATGATTCTCAACCAAAAGCAAAGGGTGTAAATAAAGGAAAGGGTAACGGAAAAGGGAAAGGAAAAGTTAAGGAAAAGTATATTAGTGAACCATCAACTTGATTGGCCATGTCAGAAGTAAAGTATAAAGATTTTATTAAATTATGCAATGACGGCGTTATTCCTAGCAGGTACCATGGAGTTTTACTAATCTGCCTTATGCTGAGAAAGTGCAGGACACGCTCCACCAAACGGACGAAGAAGACTCCTTTCTTGACTCTGCCTAGCAAGTTTGGTAACTATTATTAGTTTGTTGAAAACATTTTTAAAAAACGTTTATTTAGCTGAGTTATTGCGATTTAAAGTCCACTATAGAAAGTTTAAAATCGCAATAACTCAGTTAAATAAACGCTTTTTGAAAATGTTTTCAACAAATTATTTAGATCCCTGGATTTCACTATAGCATGCAAAGTTTCATTAAATTTGGCTTAGTGGTTTTTAAAATTTCGACTTGGAAGTTTGTATGGGAAACCGAAATGCGTAAACCCTCATAAATCCACTGTTTTTGAAATAAAAGCAAATTATAAAAAGGTTAAATAAAAAAAAGTTATGTTCGATCAAAGACGAAAAAAAACTTTAAATGTTTCGCCTGAAACATCGTTTTTTGTCAGTTACCCCCAAGTGAACCTGCTAGTGACGATATGTCACCCATATGGGTGACCATCATAATACAATATCCTAAGGACATAATAATAATATATTAAAATTGTTACTGGATAACATAATAATAAATTTTAATGAGAATAATAAATATAAAACTTTAATTTAAACGAGGCGACTCGCCTCGTTTCAATTACAGTTTCAGGCGAGCCCTCGGTTCCTCACGAGATCAGAGAGACCATTGTGAATGGGGCGACCAAACAATGTAAGAAAATTATGTTACATCTGATGTTTTAAATAAACTATAATTTAAGGTTTAGATTTTTTAATTATTATTATAAGCCTTTATTGCTAACTTAATTCTTAATATGTAAGTAAGTAAGTAAAATTTGTACGTGCTAGTTTATTAATTACTTTGTTGGCGAGTCTTGTGACACGAAGGACTACACACGATGGACTTTTCCCAGTTTTCTCTTATTTTTGCCATTCTTTGCCATAGTGGACCTGCAATCTTTTTAATGTTTAGATTAATAAAACACAAAGTGTTTTATAAGTATTTGTTTTTTAATTAGCTTTTATGAGCTCTGCCTTAAGATAAGATAAGATAAGATAAAATATTCTTTACCACCATAATAACAACAAAAGGATAAACACAAAGTAACGTACAGTTGGTGGCCTTATCGCTAAAAAGCTATTTCTTCCAAGCAACCTTAATTCCTCAGCACCCGACGCCTTGCTGTTCTTAAGGTGTTTGAGAGCCATCAGTAATTATATCGTACATGCTGATTTCCGGATGTCTTCGATATAATGCCGGGTTATCGTAGCTCTTTGGTCTGTAGCTGCTAAGCTTCTGTAGTCAGATAGATGTATCAGTTAGCTGCAGGAATGTGTAGAGCTGTCCATAGAACTTCTCGACCTCTTCCACCAATTCAGACCTGGACGTAACTGTTCTGTTTCCTGTTTTCATTTGAAGTACTATTTGTATATTATTCCAATTATAGTATATAAATTACCTCAACGTCACTCACATTAGGAAAATGAATAGAACCGCATCAAGTTTTAGTTTTGAAAAAGAGCTAAGTATGTTTAATAATATCATGTAACCTGAAATGAAGACTGTAAATAACAGAATAGTTTTTGACGTCCGTTAGATTTGGGATTTGGGATGATACCATGCCATTTTTTCATCATTAAAATAATAATATTTTTTATTCACTAAGCAAAATATACATAATAATATGTGACTCACTTGTGAAAAAAAATTAAGGAAAAAAAGTAAACAGGACAATTTAATATTCAGTAAAATATCGGTTCAGTATGAACACACAAACAGACAATACGTTTGTTTTTACCTACAGCAAATACAAAAAGCTATAAGCTGGTGAAAAATGGTAAAAATCATAAAATTAAACAGTGCGATATCAAATTGACATGTAAATCGCAACGACACAGCGCAATATATATCTATCTCGTTTACGCTCTTGCTAGTTGTCATGGTAGCTTGCTTACATTTTATAACACGGTCAAGTTAAGTCGGCACATGCGGCCATATGAAATCATCAACTAAAGGTGCCAAGTTACCTCGACCGTATAACAAAATGATGCGCATTTTCAGTGTGTATTTAACGTAGAGCTTTATGTACGTATGACGCCTTGGTCCATTATTGAAATTACATTGGTACTGACATAAGCTACCTTTTTATTACAATATAATTGCAAAAGTAATGTTTTATTTAAATTAACATGACATGTAAACAAATCAACATGACAGAAAACTTGCCACTGTGACAAAGAAAGGTACTCATGGCTCTCCCCAAGCGGTATCTCACTCGGACCGCGTTTCTTTCCTGAGTAAGTGATTTCTGTAATTAAACTTATGACACATAATCTTCGATCAACAATACAACTAGATGTCAGGTTGGCGCTAAAAATATGTCTCGGTAAATAACAGCCCACTTGAGATAGGTGAGCTCTTATTTTCTCGCAAGGTAATAACAGGAAAAAGTACTTTATTTGTTGCCCCTTTATGGTTGATTTCACCACTATATGCTTAGATTAATGATTGTTCTCGCTGCGTTCGAACGCAGCGAGACCAATCATTTATCTATAAGACTATATGTTATTGATATCTTATCATTTTTAAGTGACAGGAGTAATCATTGCTTTGCTCGTTCTTTGTGACGAATGATCGTAAGTTTAAGATAATACTTCGAAGATTTGTGACTTTATGACTGGGTGACATGGTTGTAATTAGGTTGAACTTGAAACTGTTTCATAACTTTGGCTCAGTTCATTAGTAAAGAAAAAGTATTTATTCACGTGGACAGAATTTAGCTTTGTTTTTGTACGTGACGCGTTATCTAGTTGGTATTGTTGGTCGAAGCACATAATAATAAGATTAATTTTAAACGATGTCAAATTGCCAGTGCGCTCTCCAGATTAGGTATAAGCTCTGATTAGCAATTAGCACATCCCAGTCACCGTACCGCACTAATTGCCGAAGTTTGACAGTTGGGTTGAGCTACCGCTCAGAACAATAAGTTATTGTTCTGAGAGCTACCGCCATAGAATAATAACTATAATTATTCTGAGGCTACCGCGCTTTTGGTAGTTGTTGTAAAATACTTAATTGTAATTATAATAAAATAATATGATTTTGTAAAGAATTGAGTTTATTCCTATTAGTACCAAGGTAAGTATACTGTTTTTAAGTATACCTATTTGAGAGTTATTAACAAAACCTTACGATTCGACGAACTGTTAGTTTATACTTTTTCTATTTTAATCTGTCGAGCTCTTTTGTTTTAGTTTTCTCCTGCTGTTAGATTAGGTATGATTTCTAAAATGTATTACTTTTTCTTTTAGACGTAGCACGACAGATGACTCCAGTCCACCTGCTGTTAAGCATCAGTACCCGTCAGCCTGCCGGCCCACTATTTTTAAACTTTTCATATTTTGTCGTTACTTAAATATAACACTTCTACAATGTAAAACAAACGCGAGATGTGTTTCATTTCAATGCCAATCAAGTTCTCATGTAAGAGTTTTCATGTCGAAATTCTTTGGAATAAAGAATGTAATGTTCAGTTCTAACTTACTGCTGTACATCACAGGAATATAGCCTCTCTAATGAATTGTGACTGCTCGCGAAAAGTAACGCACAGGAACTGACAAATTTTCGGCGATCTGTCATCGGAGTTGTTATTAATAATCATTTGCGTTTCGGCACGAGCCTTACAATAACATTTTTTATTGTAATAACAAAAATGTTGAAACCGAATGAACTTTCAATGTCAGTTGTTTTATAGTTCGGCTGTTTTGTTTTAGTTCTCCTTATAAAGAAACATTCACAAAATTATTTGTTACCGAATTCTAAAAAGGAGGAGATATGTAGGTACTCAATAGTTCAGGTGTTTTTTTTTTAAAAACCATGCCTGTCTTTCTCCACAGCTCAAAGACGTTCTGAGCAGGTGATAGGTTTATATTGTTTTTTTGGAAAAGTGCTCATTAATTAAGGGTGGATTCGACCAAACTGGAATAAGGTTTTATACCTAGATTAAACGCCGAATTTGTATAGACTAATCTCGGAGTAAGTCTTATTCCAGTTTGGTCGCATACACCCTAAGTTTGCTTGAATTAAAATATGTCGACTTTGATCCTCGAACTTGCATTTACCGGGCATCCCCCCTCTCGTATACAGAACGCTTCGAGTTAACTCTTTTTCATTCTGCATACATTTTTATATGTAGTTATCCCCTTATATGTCACGAAAGTCCCGAAGTTGCTAACAATTGAATTACTATTGTTTCTGGTATTAGGACAGTTGAGCTCTTATGAGTAGGTAGGTAAACCTTCAGGAAAATTTTGACACATATCACCATTACAGTGATTGTTTTCAAAGTCAGGGTATAGAATGGATTATTCCACTTGACTCCAAAGCCATTGTTCTTAAAACTTCACCGTCCATACATTGTTTCCACTTCGACTCCAAAATTATTTTAGGCATTTAATTTACATGTAGAAAAAAATAAAAAATATGTACGTAAGTACTTCAATTCCACTTGACTCCAAAATAATTTTGGTAGAGTCAACAAATCTATTCAAAACTTATTGGTATAATTTATTAAAACTGGTTTTGTTCATTGAAAACTGAGAATTCACGTGCTGACTGTAAATCTTGGAGTCAAAGTGGAATGATTTAAATATAAATAAAATATTCACTAAAAGTGTTTTGGAGATAAAGTGGAAAGTTTTTTGGAGTTTAATGAAATAATGTGGCCTGTAGCTTTGTATATTATTCTGTGATGTAGCACTCTTTTACCTTTTACAGGCTGCAGATAAATAACTTTTAACGTGTATATTGTTGTTGTGATACGAATGCTTGTTCGCGCATCACTTCAGAACGGCTGCACCTATTTGGGTAATTATTTTTTTTGTTGTATTTATAATGTCAGGACAAGGTATGTATAAAATAATTAAAACTTTTGGAAACTCGACACGGGACGCGTGGTGTTAACGCGGGCGAAGTATTAAATATATTTTTAAATAAGTCTGTCATTATTATTTATATATTATTATATAGGTATAAGACCCACTGACCCACCCACTAGAGTTTACAGTAAATTAACATAAACGGAAAGCCTAACTGGAAATCGATTGAACTTTTTGACAGTTACGGACAATAGGCACTATGAATAGCGTTTTATTTTCGTAAGATTAAGACAGCGTTAATGGAAAATCGGGGCCCATTGTTCGCCCGCAACCGTATTGTTCATTAAACATAATTACTTTTCGACGAAATGCGTTCGGAGAAAAGTGGGCAAGAGTGGCGAACGCTAGAGAAGGACAGACGGCTACGCCTGCGGCCGCCATCGCCATGGGCCGCGTAACGCGTCTCTAATCGATTTAAGTAACGCACTATTTCAGTATTGGAAGAAAGTAGATTACTCATCTATTATTTGAGTTTTCTAAGTACACATGCATAACATAAGTCACGACTTTTATCCCTAATGGGTTAGTCAGAGACTAGGCAATGAGGACCGCAGAAGCAGTCCATTGCCATTGTCCACGTTTCATCAAATTACAACTACACGTGCTCAGCGTGGTAGGTGCTGAGCTCTATGCCACATTCTACTATGTCTATGCTGTTGGATGTATGCGCAGTCTTTTTTCCGTTAGTAGTAGGTTCCGATGGTAGTTTTATAAGTATTCTAAGTTAACATCTATAGTGCCTACTATTTAACTTAAAATTATAACTTCTAATTTATGGCAAAATAAATACTTACATACATAAATAAATAAAAAAAATACTAACTCATTTAAGATGGGTAATTTTATCATAATATTATGCAATGTAACGTAGTCTGCAATAATAATATTTAAGCGAGAAAGATCACAAAATCTTTTCTTAAAGTTTATGCATAAAGTAATTTTTTCTTTGTTATACTTGACAAACAGCTTTTAAACATCAAACCTTCTTGATAGATAAATTAGTGCTTACAGTGTTTTTTTTCTATTTGATTGCGACAAAGAAAAACAAAAAACGTTCTTACTTCAAATTTTACGTAAATTTTTAGTTAAGTACGTTTCGTCTTTTATTTGTTCTTAGTCGGTGAGACTTCATTAACTTTCGTGGGCGTGTTGCAAAAAATATCGCAAGTTCTTTGTAGTACCTACCTACTTAATAATAAAAAAAAATGCTTCGTCATCTCACCATGGAAGAGATGTAAGCAGCTGTACTTATGGTCGTTATGAAAATTCAAGCCATATCTGCTGGCAATAGGGTGTAAGTTGCTGGCTGTAGAGACGTATTTGAGAGTAATCGAGACAGGGAATCCAGGCTGAGAGCTGAGTCGCCAGAATATTATTGTTTACACATCCAGATGAACTCAGGGAATGTTAACCATTCGCTGAGTTCACCTGGATGTTAACAAGGGCCTTACTATACACTTAGAGCAGTATTACTTTAATCTTACTATGAGTACTGTTTTGGTACGAGGTGACAGTAGGGCCTCAGGGGTGTACTCAGGTTAACAGGACAAAACATTCACGTCGATAACATACAAAAAGAAAGAATATAAAAGAAAATTGGCTGATTACCATCATCTCTTAGAGCAGTATTACTTCAATCTTACTATGCGTACTGATGCGTACGAGTTTTGGAACGAGGTGACAGTAGGGCCTCAGGGGTGTACTCAGGTTAGCAGGACAAAACATTCACATCGATAACATACAAAAAGAAAGAATATAAAAGAAAATTGGCTGTGTCTGATAATGGATTCTAAGAATTAAAATGCCCAAAAATGTAGGTATGACGGACGAGTGAGTTTGTTTCTTAGTCCGCCTGACCTTATCTTATCAAACTCTGTCGTCATAACAGTAAAAGCCAGTTCGCTAGTAAAATACTTACTCGAATTATACTTACTCCAAACAATTCAAGTAGTTTAAGAATTATAACTAGTCAAAGTTTCTTAATTTTATCACTCACTGACTGACCGATCATCAAAACTCTAAGGCACTTCGAGCAGACATAGAAGCTTTAAATTTAGAATACAATGAAGTGTTTAGTGCATAATCAAGGAAAACTAAAATATTTTAGAATTTCGGTTTAGTCTTCTAGATACACCAACTGCATAAATAAATTTGTAATCTTATAAATATATAGGATTACAAAGTTAAATTTGCAGTAACTATAATATAATGGAATATCCGTTGTTGGTATTCCAGAAGTAGAAGGTGCCGGAAAGGTAAAACAGTAGGACTATCCACAAAAAGAAATGAGATGCTATCAAAGATGTACCTACTTGTAAAAAAACCAAGTTTAGCAACTCAGTTCTTCTACCGTAATAAGTTGAAATATGTAATAAGTTGAACCATGTAATAATACCAAGTCGGTTTACTTGGCAATCGCACTAAACAATCTAATTTAATATAATATGCTTGTGAGATACATTGTGTTTTCATGCGATGGCCAAGTCAACCGACTTGGTATGGTATTTATTGCATGGATCTCACAACTTTTTACGGTAGAAGAAAAGAGTTGCGAGACTTGGTTTTTTTACAAGTATATTTTTGATGGTCGAAATGTTTTACCTATAGCTGCTCCAATACTCAAAACAGCTCATTCTAACTTAAATAATCTAAAGCAAATAACTATTGTCTAACATTTGCTGGAATCACAGATTTGATATAGATTTATATTCCAATTATTGATACAGCAAATCTAACGTCATTTAATCAAAAACAAAACTCTATCGACACATTTCTTGAACCACAAATTTAGTAAAGACGCTCCAATACTCGATGCAGTTCATCCTAACTATAATAAAAAACAAAAGTGTATCGAAAAATATTTTCTCGAAGTTACAGATACTCTAATTAATTACGCTCTCGTTTGACTGCGAACCATATATTTTTTGTATAAGTTTGTTCGTGCCGTTTCGTATTCAATTGGCAATACTTTCACCGCTACATTGCAAAACCTCATGTGTTGCTGTGGTTGCCAACCGTACTATAATATATAGTATTGTACTATATTTCAGGCCCGCGTGCTATATATACTGTTGAAGAAATATATAGTACGCAAAAATACTATCAGGGTGATCAATCCAAATGGGTCAGTAGGGAGAAATCCAAAACTATGAGAGATAGGTTAAATAAATCTGTTCTTAGGAACCATAGCGTTTTAGATTTAATAAAAACTGCATTTAATTCTTTTTGTTAATTCTCATAAGTAACCGGGAGTCGATCCCGCGGTCTCGATGTCTATGTAAACAATGTTATAAATTCTGCAAGTTTATTCGTTGTTATTGTTGATGGTGTGAATAATAAGTCATAAGGAGCAAATTTTTATAGAATCTTGTTTCAATAATTGAAAATATGCCAAAAACAAGAAAATTATTGTTTTAAGGTAAATGTTCAAAATAGTAGCGATTTTCCTGGTTGCAATAGTTAATTAATTAGGTACAGCTACCTAATCGATTGTCGTATTCGTTATTAAATATAATTGACCCTGTGAGCATAAAAACCAAATTTTATTATATTTCATTTTTTTTTAAATCTTGTGTAGGTAGACAGAAATGATTATTTTCAACATTACTGGATGGGGACACAACAGAGACGCCCTATCAATTGACCCGCGAGATCGCCTAATATCACTCCACTTTATTATTTCCTAAGAGGTCATGTTATAGATGAAATTTAGAAAATTTAACAACAGTATTAGCTTTACACAGATGCATTTAACAAAAATGCAAAACGCTACAAGTATTGCATTCGTTACTTAAGATAATGAATTTTTGCATCGAAGAAAATGGCTACCATTTTAATTTCATTTGACATTTACCTTAAAAAATAATTATCTTGTTTTAGGGATTTCGTTCAATTATTTAAACAAGATTCCATTAAAAATGTGTTCCTTATTACTTATTATTCATACCATCAACACAACAATAACAACGAAAAAACATGCAGAATATACACATAACGTTGTTTACAGAGATAGAGATCGCGGGTTCGACTCCCGGTTACGTATGAGATTTAACAAAAAAATAAAATGCAGTTTTTTAAAATCTAAATTCGACGCCATGGTTTCTAAGAACAGATTTCCCTATCTCTTATAGTTTTTGATTTCTACCTACAGACCCATTTGGATTGATAATGCGATAACCTTGCTCTAATATTCTTAAAAATAGTGAAATATTGAAAAAATATTACTTACTACCTTATTTGGGACTCACTACCATTTTTTGCTTTTACCCTTAATACTATACTTTTCGGAAGAGTACTGTATTTTTATTGCTAATATCGAAAGGTTCTATATTTCGCCAAAGAAATGTTGGTAACCCTATATGTTGCATTCTAGAACTCGTATAAGATCAGATTCGAGGTAACAGCGGAACAGCCCACATAGTTTGTAGTATTTTACACTTATTTTTGACCTAGTTATCGTTTTCTTAATTTGCATTGTGTTTGTGCTAACATTTTATAGAAATGATAATGTTCGTCCTGCATCCATAAGCACTACAATTTATAAGTGTCGAAATAAGTAATTTTAATTACTAATTTACATAACTTATAACGTAATTTTGTTAAATAATAATTATAAAATAGACTGAACTCAACACTGCGTTTTACAATATTATTAGATAACAAGGAAGTTAGATACGTAACAAACATAATAAATATAACTGTAAGTACTAAGTCAGCTAATATGAATAAAGAAAGAAAGAGTATTTTTTACTAAAACCAGACTTAGGAGTACAGTAAATTAAACAACAATAAAACTGTCATGTGTAACTAGTTTACGGAAAATACTTACAATAAGTTTAAAAAACCGAACAACAATAACCAAACTATACACGTTTGTGTAATGTCAGTTTTCACCACTAATTATAGTACAAAATTGTAATCCTTGTTTTAAACATGCATAAGTGAGTTATTTTTTTATTAATTCCGCTATTTAGGTACTTATTGTATCCTAATTTAAATTCAAATAGTGACCGTTAAAAAAAAACAAAGCATCTCCACTTACCGTTAGATTTCAACGACGCGGTATTTTGGAATGCATCAATAACGTCCTCTTCACCGTACTTATGATTGTATTTACTATAATGATCACCATTGCCAGCAGTGTTCTGTAAAGTCACTTCCCAAGCCCAGTCGGGTTTCCTCGATTTCCAGTTGTTAACATTATTATACCGCGTACTAATATCCGCGAGGAGGCTCGGCGGCGACGACCACTGTATGAACCACTGATGCGACAAAGCCATCTTTGTCTTCACATAATATCGCTTAGAAATGTTTCTCTCACTCCAACAACTTCACCAAACGTAAGAGAAAGCGAGACAGTTATACGAAAGTGTTTACTGAAAATCAGCATCGCAAAAAACACGTGAATGCATGCGCTGCGCTGTTGTTTGTCTGCGGCTTGGACCCTACCAACGCCGTCCGCGTAACCCCTCTCGCAAGAAAGCACAATTGCACGCTTTTAAAGTATCACACATCTCAAATAACCTTGTATAACTAACCACCTAACTGATTTCGATAACTTTAGGACGATTAATCATTCCACAATTATATTACTTGAGTGCGCTCTTCAAAGTCGTCGTTTGAAAGTGATGCTTGAGCAATTGTGTATGACGAGAAAGTAGAAGCTGGCTCTATCGATCGTAAAGTTCACTCTTTTTCCTGTGTCATTAAAGGTAATGTCTTTGAACGGATTATTAGTTCTTCTACGAGTGATGGCGAAAAAACTATTGGTTTAAGGTGTTTGAGTTTGCGATAATTGGGGAAAGTTTGCAGATTGTGGTAGTCTTACACCCACGTCACTTTGAATAGTATTACAATACGTATAGTTCAGGGGCCTTACCATCAACACTAACTGCCGTACTTAGAGACGTCAAATAAGGGATGAATTATATTAGAGCGGGCCGTGCACGGGGCGTGCCCCGTCCGGGCCCGGACGTTGCCACTGATTTGCCGGACGGGCCACGGATCATGCACGATGTAATTTGAACTGTTTCATACAAAATGTATGCAACGTCTCCAATCAGTGGCGCCATCCGGGCACCGTGTTAAAAATAAATGTAAAAAATATCTCACTTTCACATAATTATCTTAACCAAGTAAATAATTATAGCAATAGACCACCTGCTCGTTGGTCGGGCAATATTTTGAGGGTGGTTCCTACAGCCAGCAGTGGATCCGGCACGGGGCACGCCCCGCTCTAATATAATTCATCCCTAAAGCGCAGGACAAACACAAGCGGCGTCGGGCGCGGGCGCGGCGCGGACGCGGCGCGGGCGAGGCGCCCGCTCATTCGTATTTCATATGAATTGTATAGAAGCGGCGGCGGGGCGCGGGACATATACATGCGGCGTGACGCGGGCGGGGTGCTCGTACGCCGGTTCCTCGCCCGCGCCGCACCACACTTGGCAGCGGCGCACTGGATAAGGGTGGACATTATATCGGAAAGTTTTCAGTATCGATACTGATTTCCGATACTGGACCTTAATATCGGAATTCCGATACTAGTATCGGAACTACACACATTTTTATTAAATGTGTACAAATAAAAACGCAAAATTAATTTTAAATCAAATTTTTACAATAATTAACAAATCGACTTTAAAAAACGTCTCTCGCTTGTGAGGACACAACCACATAAATCTCAAAACAGTTAAATAATATTAATAATAATGTACCTTTAAGTATGCAATGCAATTGACTAGCTAGCACTGTCATAATGTTCAAAAATAACTGGAAAAAATATATATTCTGTTTAAAATCATATACTTTAATAATTTTTATTTCGTTAAATATAACGATATAATTTAACGATAGGTGCGTATGAAATAATACTAATATGAAAAATAAACTTTAATATTAACTATTTATCAGTCTACTTCGGCAGAAGATGAAGACATGTTGTTGTGTCGAAACCAAATGCTAAAATGCCCGCCCGCCCTATCGCCTCGCCTTTTCGACATCGTTTGCACACTTCTTCTGCATCGCATCGGCGCCGCGCCCGCGCCTCACCCACGCCTCGCCGGCCCGCGCCTACGCCCGACGCCTCTTATGTTTGTCCTGCGCTTAAGTTTTAATGACAATTATGTCTTTTGCTGTCACTTTATGTACACTGCTAAATAGAGAAAACATTTATTTAATCGTCATTAAAACTTTATTGACGTCACTGAATACGGCAGTTAGAGCAGTATTACTTTAATCTTACTATGTAAAATTCTTATGGGAATCTGCTTTAAGGCGTGACATGACAGTAGGGCCCTTGGTCATGAGCACCATAAACCGACAAGCGTGTATAAACAATGTTATGGAAGCAAACGAAGCGTTTCAAAATCGTAGCAAAAGGTAGGCTGTGGTCGGTATGTAAGTTACCATCGTCACCAGCTTATAAACTAAAATGAAGTTTATCCTTTGCAATGCTGACTGTTATTTTTATGGTTAGTCAAGCACACGTGAACACGTTTCACTAAATAACAACTGCACACGTGCTCAGCGTGACAGGTGGTGAGCCCATCGCCACTTTCTGCTTTTGGATGTATGTGCAGCCTTTAGTCGGTTAGTCACCTTTTACGACACCTAAGAGAAGAGACAGGTTGGCAGTATTTTTTTTACGATGACCCGCCACTATACGACTCTGAGAAACTAGGGTGACTATACTACATTATACATATGATTATAATTGACGGACGTGTGTGTTGTTTAATGTTTTTCTGGTAGGTCGACTATCAAATCCTTACTTTTCCCTCTCTTCAGAACTCTCCTTTACTCATTTCAGTGGACCTCAGCATTCTTGGCATGGACATCGGCCAGGAACTAAATAAAAAATGCTACATCGAGAGTGTTATTTTACCCTGGGTATTCTCAATAAGGTGAGGCGGTTTTTCACTCCCGAGTAGCGCTGTTTGCTGTACAAGACTCAGGTGCGATTGAGAATGGAGTAATGTTCCAATTTAAGGGACGGCTCCGCTAAATACCTCCTCGATGCACTTGATAGACTGCAAAGACGAGCGATACGCATTATTGGAGATGCTGAGGTTACAGCCTCTCTTGAGGGCCTCCAGTTGCGACATTGCTTCTTTCAGTGTCTTCTACCGAAATTACTATGGAGAGTGTTCTGAAGTACTTTTGATCTAATCCCGCCCTCTCCTTTCCTCTCCCGGAGAGAAATGGTCTTAGGAACCACCATCATACTGTGCAGACTATCAGCACTCGTACCATAAAATTTGGCAAGTCGTTCCTCTGAAAGACCATTCGGCTTTGGAATTCTCTGCCAGCGTATGTGTTTCCCAGCTCCTATAGTCGGGTCTTTTAAACGGGGCGTGAAACGGAATTTATGCAGGCGGTCATGAATGGGTGCGCTTGTTACCGTGCTTATTCCACGGTGAGGAGCGCTCTCGTTATTTTGGACTGCATCGGCTGCTTACCATCAGGCAGGATGTGGTCACTATGACGTGTCACATAAAATAAATCTGTGAGACTTTATGTTGCATACTACCTAATTTAGCCACGAATGTTGCGTAACTTTCTTAAACTATTGGCGAAAAATTGCAAGCATCTTTTACAAGACATTGTTTTGCTTAGACATAGTTTTGTGGTAAAGTGGCTAGTGTTTATGCTGATGATCTAAGATGACAATGTGAATCATGTAACGTGCTCGAGTCAGCTGTTAGCCGTAACAAATCGATTAAATGTTCATTGCAACAATAACGACTTGGAACATATAATTTTATTATGCACCTAACTTTATGTACCGTGGTCCACTAAGTACGTACGTGCTATTAAACCATTGTAAAAACGATTAGAAGTAGTGTAATGAAATTAATGTAGCATAATAGCCACAGATATTTGAAAAGGCTTGCTTTGCCCTTTTGTATTGATAGTAACTTAAATACCTTATCTCAATTAACAAATGGTATTCCAGAAAAATTGGTAACTATAGTACCTACCTATTGGAAATTTGTGACACCTTCTATAAATGTATACAGTTATATTCATGACTTGTAATGACACTTTGTGTTTAAAAAATACATCCATGCCCGTCTCACATCACATGTCGCCGTTAAAATTATATAAAATGCTATAATAATTAGAATACAGTACATACTGTCCCACTGCTGGGCAACGGCCTCCGTCATTGAAATCAAGTCTTTGCCAAAGTTGTTGGCATCACGCAGGCCAAATGAGGGTTTCGTGATCAGATCACAAACATGGAAAAGTCCGAAACTTTGCTCGAATATCATATCAGAATACAGAATGTGTTCTGAGTTAATAAAAACGTATCACACTAATATTATAAAGGCGAAAGTTTGTGAGTGCGTACGTTTGTTACTCTTTCACGTAAAAACTACTGAATGGGTTTGTATGAAATTCGGCATACAGATAGTATATATGCTGGATTAACACATAGGATACTTTTTATCCCGATATTCCCACAGAAACGGGAACCACGCGGGTGAAACCGCGAGCGGCCGCTAGTACAGAATAAATTCTACGGTTTTAAATATACATACATCACGCTTCGGAGTGGTAGGCATAGAACATAGTGTTCCATATGCCAAAATCCTGACATACATTCCATTGCCGCATTTACTCAAAATGTGAATTAATTAAGAAAGTTAGCGGATTGTGGTAGCCATTATCACATGTTTTAAAATGTAAGTCAGCAATAAAGTTTTCCCTTGCTCAAAGCAGACGTCAACGAACGGCGCGCCGTTCTAATTAAGAAATACGTGTAATCATTTTATGTGGGTCCACCCAATCACTGGTCTCCGAGTGGCTTGCAGTTTTATGGTGGTCTTATTGTTCTGTAACGGGTTAGTTCAAAGCAAAATGTACGTAAAACACCTCGTACTAATCGCCTCTTTGGTAGGTGTGAGCTACTCCATCTACCCCTACTTTGATACGCAGGACTTCATCTATAATGTCCCGAAAGTATTTAGAATCTCCATCGCCTTGGATAGACTATTGGAACATTATGAGAAGAAACCATCGAAGGATCCTGAGTGGCATATTGCTTTAGGTTTGGCGAGAGGTAAGTTATGGCTAGATAAATATCCACTAACGATACTTTATTCAAAGTTCACTTAAAGATATAAAATATATAAATTTGTTGCGAACAAGTTACCTATAATTCTTCTGGAATTTTGTTGAAAAAAATCTCCGAGCGGTATTTAACAAGCACTAATTATTAAGTTAGATCCAATGGTTTACAGGTTAACATCGCCAATCGTTTTTTTTTATTGGTTGTAACAAAGATTAGTTGAAAAAGAATTGGGACCAGATATGAATCGAACTCACGTCTTCCGCGTATCGGGTATCATTATTGCTCTCAATCAATACTTTGTTATCTAGGAACATATTTTAACGAATTTATTATACTTTGTATGGAAAACTTGTTCCACAGGCCAGCTAGAATACACCATCAACGAGCTGGACAAGACGGTGCCGGCCAAGCTACGGGAGAATCTGACCAACATCACGCGGCGCATGGACCGCATCAGGAACAACACCGACCTTGGCGGGCTGGTGTACCGCAGCAAAGACTACGAATATGGTACTAATATTCTAATACATTATAGACTTGTACAAATTTTTAGCAAAACGCTGGATTGCTAAGAATTTTACAGAAAAACATTGTTTGATTGTGTGAAAATACAGAGACAATAATTATTTTTAAAAGTTAAGTACATTATTATCCCATTAATCCCTGACCATATAGACTACCTTTTAACCTGGTCAAAAACATTTGAAAGGCATACGATCAAGACTTTTGTGAATGACCGAATTTGAAAGCCGCGAGCTAAAACTAGTTTATTAAAAAATGCTTAAAATATACATATACAACAGACAAACTTATGCAACAGAAAGGTTGAGCGTTAAATTACATAACTTAACAATGTTAAATCGTAATTTACCAATTACGTTTAAAGAGGCATCCTTTAATTTCCTTATTTTATACTAAGAGCCTTCCTATACAATTAGGTACACATGACAAAGTAATTCGCTAACATTCTGTTTAATAAACGTTTCCTTCAAAATGTTTCTAATATTTTTCATTGTTTTTAATTCTTATTTCATGTATTTTCTAATGAATGGGATTAAATGTATGGTAACCACATCAACCATTGCCTCCTAAGAGGTTACAGTGCTTTGCATTTAGGTAACTAACTCGTTTACAGTCAACAACAAAAGTGGATAATTAAAACCAGAGTACCAGTACTACTGAAACTAAGATTAAGCGATGTTTTACAAAATATTCATCATCATGTTATTATATTGTGTTGAATCATCGCGGTACTTATATGGTATTGGCTTTTATGGTATTTTTAGTCAGGTACGAACTCGTGGTATACGTTCATTTTTTATGCTTGAATGACTATCACTTTTAGTGATAAGACCGCCCTATGTTAGTACAAAGTGAGAAATAATAGAGTGGAGTAGTTCCACTCTATTATGTCTCATAAAAATGAACAAATAAAGTATATTTTACCCTTATCTTATTTTAACTGGCACAAGACTGATAAAAAATTACGGGCAATTGAATCAGCGGAGTTTGTATATAATTTTTGATAATGTGTATGTTGTTTTGTATAAAAGAAAGTCAGTAAAGTAGGTAAAGTCAGTATCTGAAAAAGGTATTTTGCAACTATTTTTCTTTTTAGTAGGTACTCGTATTAGTAATATTATTTAAAAAACAAGCCCGTTTCAGAAAATTTAATTCAGCAATTTATTTTCTTTCTTTTATCGCCTAGTTTACCTTTTTATTTAAAGGGTCGTTTTTGTTCTGGAAGAAAAAGTTATCCAGATAATTTTTACTTCTTAAAATCTTGTCATGAATACACTATACATGGGTACTTATACATATGTATATTTATATAAGTACTATTCATTTTTATATTATAATACACGACTTTTGCTGACTGTACATCTGTGTGGACGCTTAAGGTGTTAGCATTACACGAAATGCAGATCATAACTCATTCTAATTTGGCTATAGAGCTTTGGCTGAGATAAAGCTTTCATAACAAGTCTCAATACGACCTTGTGTTTATTGATAGCTGTCATTTAAATTGCAAGACGCAATACTTTTTGAATGTTCCTTTAACGCAAAAACATTATATGTAAATAGGAATTGCCTAATTACCAGCTCACGCTAAATAAATATAGGCACAGTAATTTATAATAACGAACATTCATGGTATAGTCTTACACCGAAATTCGGAACTGAAAATAGCTGTTATTTGCAATGAGACGCGGAAATTGAACGACCTTTCAGATTTGGTACGTCTGCATCGGAAGTAAATTTGGCACATACAGGTTGTCCCATAAAGAGAGTGACAAAATTAAGGAAATGATAAAAATATAGATACTTACCAAATAGAAAAAAAATAGATACTTACCAAATAGATATTTTTTTCTCTTTATTGGACTATATTATAACATTGTGAACGCGAAGCACCCAACCAAAAATGACAAATTTTAATAATAAATAATTTGCCTTATAATAAGCAACTTGCCAATAAAGTATTATACCAGCCTCCAAAGTATGGACACATTCAGTTTATCACAAAAATTCTTTGCTGAAACCTATACTTAGTGTCTTCCTCTCAATACACTTAATCTCCTTAAGCTTTTCTCTCAACAAAGAAATATCAGAGTAGGTTTTCAATGGCGAAAAAGCAATCAAAGATATTGCATTTTCTTAAGACTTACTAATCTTTATTCACAAATTGATTTACTATTGGATATTGCTTGAACTTTAAACACGTACTTGTTAATTTCATTTGATTTAGCCACTGGACTGTAGAATTGGAATAACCGCCTTTGTGGTCTAGAGATTAAACCACCGGTTTTAGACCCCAAGGCACTGGTTCCATTTCCAGTTAGTAAGATAAACCGTAAAAAACAACTAGTAGATAAGGAAACCAAAAAAATGGTGGTTGTAATACTGGAAAAAAGACTAGCGGATCCCGTGACGAATTAAAAAAAATATTTCATACAAACCGAGGCCTGACAATTACAAACACAACAAAGAAAGAATTGGCCCAATAGGTGTAGCCGTTAGTGATGCGCAAATATACTTGCCCGAAATTGATGTTTACTTTAAATAACTAGCGGCCTGCCCGCGACTTCGCCCGCGTGGTCCCCGTACCCCGTGACAAATCACCAAAAATGTTCTTTCACATAAACCTTGCCCTAACAACTACGAACACAACAAAAAAAGAATTAGCTAAATAGGTCCGTAGGTAGCATCCGTTTTAAAGTGATGAGCGTACAAACATTTCGGCAATCGGTTTTTGTTAATATGAAATAGACATGAGAGATGTTGATATTCTCGAACTTACTACGGTCTAGTCTCTGATTATTATCAAAGAGCCGCTGCCGGCCTTCCTATCTATTTAGTGCGAACACTGCAGCAATGTTGCAATAGCATTGCTTTACGTCCGTGTAGTGAGATAAGATCGCATCCTTTTCAACATACAGTCGAGGAAGTTCCTGGTAGACCATTTTTCGGCGATATTCGCTTGCACACGATCTACGAGAGCGATACAGTACGTACGCGCGGTCGGAATGGAGCGCAAGCGAATATCGCCGAAAAGTGGTCTACCGGGACACGGTAAAATCATCAATCAGTATTGCAACTTCATATAAACGGACGAAGCGCGAGCTATACCTACGCGCTTCGATCTCGGCATGCGCTCGGCATGCAACAGTTAGCGAATGTGCCGCAGTGACGAACGGAGGGTGTGTTGTTTTATAAACCGTAAGCGTGCGATTTTTTGATTAAAATAAGTTTAAGTAAGTACTTACTTTATATGACAAGCAGTAATGTAGAATATATTGTGCTGTTTTTGGTTGCATGAATTCCTCAATAACGCACCCAGATAGATACTTATAATTTTTTAGATTACCTTGAAACTCGAAAGGTAAAACTATAAAATTATTTTATTTATATACTTAGTAGTAGGTACGTAATTTGTGTCTTTTTTAATGGATAGGTATTTTGTTTTTTCCTCCGAAAAAATGCCCAAAGTGATTAGGTAGTTGTAGGCGGTTCATGATACGGTAGGTACGCTCGTGTTAAAACATCCGGGTTGTAGGTTTTTGGAAATTTTATTTAATTAAACGATTGATTAACGCAAATATTTTTCGGTCGCAAATTTATAAGACTGATTGATTTGTTATTAAGTCTTAAATCAAACATATTATAAGCATGTTTTTTTAATTAAATCTACAAGTTAAAATACAACATGCATTTTTATTGAACACTTCCTATTTCATTTACAACGTATTTAATTTGTTTAAATAAAAATTATAATATTTACAATCACAGAAAACATTCACAAAACTAGATAGAAACTCAAAGTAGGCAGATGTAGTTAAAATACTGTAGGTGGGCAGCAGCCCTATCGCGTGTTTACGTTACGTACCGCGCGGCTGCAGGCATTTATTTCATGGATAGGGCCGAGTTACAAATACTGATAGATGATATTACCGTGACCGAAACTTCTTCGACTGTACATACTTCAGTTTTTTGTCAGACAGTTCAGTCTATGATTAATTAATTAATTAAATTAAATTAAATTTGAAATTTTGTACAAAGACAGACCATGATACGGACTAGGACTATGCTACTTTTTTACTAAGGTTACAGTACCTGTGGGATAGTATAGTCCTTACGAACAAAATCGCGGGCAACAGTTTCATCATCACCATCATCATCGGCTTATACTTGTCCACAGCTAGACATAGGCATCTCCAAGAGTAGGTACGCAACAGCGCAACAGTCCGTCTCGTTTTAAGCGAAACAGTTGAATGATGGGTTATTAAATGATTAATGTTGCTTGAGATAACTCAATACAGTTTGTGATTACAGATATTATCGTTATATATCTTCTCAACAACAAGCTCAATGATACACCAAGGTTTTAACTTTCACATTCGATAATCTAACCGTGTCGTGTAGCGGTGAAAGAATACTACCACACCCTCTCTTCCTTTGGGTGTCGTAAAACGCGACTAACGGACTAAAGACTGCATATACATCCAACAGCATAGAGCGGCTTTGGGCTCACCACCTGTCACGTTGAGCACATGTGCAGTCGCTATTTGGTGAAAAGTGAATTATGGTAGAGCTGCTCTTTTGCTGTCCTCATTGTCTAGTCTCTGACTAACCCTTCGGGAATAATAAGTAGTCGTGATGTATGTATAATTGGAATAGATTCTTATAATAAATAAAAATAACGTCTCTCTAAGTAAGAATTCAAATAAAATATTTGAATTGATGCGGCATGCAGCTTAACGTTAAAGCATAATGTAAAAGTGGTGACACAATTTATTGGTAGATAGTAAATAGTAATAGTAAATAGTAGTAAATAGAAATGCCAGGGTAAATAGATATGTAGGGGTGATTAGAGGTGCTAAGGTGAATAGAGATGCAGGGATGAATAGAGGTGCAGGGTGAATAGAGGTGCAGTGGCGAATAGAGGTGTAGGGGTGAATAGAGATGCAGGGATGAATAGAGGTGCAGAGTGAATAGAGGTGCAAGGGTGAATAGAGGTGCAGGGGTGAATAGAGATGCAGAGATGAATAGAGATACAGGTGTGAATTGAGAACCGGAGCGTTGGTTCTAGACCCCAGCTGCAAGTGAGGTGTTTTTATTGGGATTTTTTGTGGGAATACCTTCCTCTCTCCCGGATTCCTGTCGCAGTTAATAGGTAGCTGAGGAGCTTTCAATCCCGTATAACATAATATAGCCAGCATCATCCCAGGCGCGGTGGAGGTACTCAGTAATTAATTTTAACATTTAATTTCGTCTTGATAACTTCATCGGAAATTGCACAGGCAAAACCTTCCCTATCCCCAAAGAGGTCACCGAAACGTAGCCAGTTCACCGAGGCAGGTAAATTATTATTATTATTCAGCCTGGCTTGTCCTATTGATGGGCAAAGGCGTACCTACTCTCTTTCACTCTTCATGATTTAGGGCTGTAACTTACTATTGGAAGTACCTACACATTTTAAAGATGAATATTGTGTTGATATCATTTGTTGTATGTTATGTTCCTAATGGTTGTAATTTTTTTACTGCAGTAGCAAAAGCGGTTTTCGAGAACCTGGAAGTGCTGGCTTCCCTTATGGAACCCATCACTCTGGGGACTATGGGTACTCAGAAGCCTTACCGTTTTAACTTTGAGCAATACGTGCAAGAGGCGAGGACCAAGATGCCAACAAGGAAAGCAGCAGGTAATAAAATAAAAAACTTTCTAAGCTCACAGCAATCTAGCCCAAGATAAGCTTCTTTTGAAACTCGTTAACATGGATAAACTAGAAAACGCCTAAATATACATAAACATAGAAAAACACCCAGTCTCGAAATCTATTTAGAAAAACTTCTTCCTAAATTGACCCGAATGGGAACTGAACCCGGGACCTCAGTGATGGCGCGACGCCAAAGCTGGCGTGCCAACCACTCGACCACGGAGGTAAAGTCCATCTTATAAAGTTGTAATCAGCTCTGCAAGCGATTCTGCTTTATTTTTTTTTGGGGATGTGGATTGAAGAGGCCGATAGCGCAGTGGCATGCGCACTGCACAAGTTGCAATCTTACAAGTTACAATACCAAGTCACAGAATGGGTGACCGAAATAAAAATATCTAGAGCTCCTCCATGCAGCTGTTGTTGGCGCTGCATGGAGGTTGTTGGCGTAAGGATGTCGTTTAAAGTCATTTGGCCAGTGTGGTCCGTTACGGTACAATCTCTTATGTCCTATGTTCTAGATACCTTTATGTGGGGATGTTTCAGGCTAATAATTATGCAAAAAGTGCAGCTTCCTGGTTGAAGAGCAAAGAAATAACTATACAGGGTACTCGAATACATGTAGCGAGATACATTTTAAATCTCTTTTAAGTAGAGCAAAATTAATATTTTTGTTTCATATTTCCAATAAGGTTAGAACCTCAGGAGATTAGAGCTCTCTCTTTATGTTCACACCGAAAGTACTGACACGCTCCATTTCACTGAAGGCCACAGTTTTTAGTGTCTCCATTGACCACAGAGTGGCGCTATTTGAAATTAGTGCAAATTACAATTGATATATTTTTGTTAGAATTGAGAACTGACAAAAGACAAAGCAGCATTGTTTTATATTGCTGTGTTTCGGTTTGAAGTGTACTTGATCCAGTGAAACCACAAGGCATAGAGGCATAACAACTGAAACTTCAGGGTCGGCGCAAGTTGGTTTTGCAAGCGTTCACAGTCGTCGCTTTTCATCTGGCGCATGTTTGATGCGCGACGGTTCAATAACATTTTAATTAGACCCATTTTGCAATCCGACAATTCCAGAAAGATCTGGCGCACTGTAAAGTCAAGGGTTAATAGTACTCAAAAGATTTGGTACTGAGCCGACGCCAAGCGGTATAGTGATGGAAAGACGCCTTCTTAAGCTAATTCCACTTTATATAATTTACAAGGTGATAGGATTCTGCCTAGAATCCAACTGGATGGTGACCATCCTAATACCTATTTATGCCGCCAAGCAGCGGTGTCGCGCGCGTCTATGGGCTGCGATGGTCGCTTCCCAACTTCCCATCATACAGGCCGGTATGCTCGTTTGCCGACTTAGTAACATAAAAAAAATCCTAGCACCGGTAATAGAATCTATTGAGCGATGTGATGATGGAAAGGCGAAAAAGCCTCTTAATCCACGTACTTTTAATAGTAAAACATTCCAGATGCTTGCACAATGCAGCTGTTGATATCAGCTATGGAAGTTCAAACCACTCAGACGGAGGGCGCCTGTGAAATGACACCAGAATGTAGTGCCCAGCTGATCCAAGGCTCCGGCCTCGCTTTCCAACAAACTAGCCGATTAAGGGCCTCTGTTCTGGCCAAACTGTTCGACTGTATAGAGGGAACAGATCTGTCCGCGCAGATTTACAAGTCGTGCATACAAATCTACAAAGAGACCAAATCTTTGGAGGCTTGGGATCATCCAGCGGGAACTAAAACCTTATTCATGCAGCAAAGTAAGTAGAGATAAGTAAGATGCAGTAGAACGGGATTCATTATCAAGGGCATCATTAAACACACCTCCTGGGCATATTTTGTTATTTTAAAAAGACCACAATCGTGTCTCAGTTAGTTTTTACTTTGACACATGTGTTATGGCAGAATCAAAGCACGGTACTAATTGGGAGTTGTCTTTTACATAGTAAACGTACAGTATTATTCTGAACTTCTGGTATAGTCTGCTTAGAAACGTCTAGAACGCTAGAAACACCCGTTTTAGCAGAAACTCAGGAATCCATATTAATTGTGATCAAGTTTACACTTGATTTAGAACGGGGTTACCTTACTACGGTAAATTAAAAATTAATATCGTGCGGTTTGCAAATAGAAAATAAACAGGTACTTGTTAAATTTTACCATTCTTTTCAGTTTTTTATTGCGCCTCGCAAGGTTATGGAGAATTTATAAAGCCTCGTTGGATGAACAAGATCATTTCTTGGCAAGAGCCAAAAGGTTGCTACGCTGATGACAGGCAGCCATTTTTGAAATTAACCGGCTTTATTGGACCTGCCGCTCAGCCACCAAAAGATAGAGAGGTAACGTTCAAATAATAATTGTGTAACACAAAATATTCAAAGTGTCTAATATACTTTGTTATATTCCCGTACTTAACTAGCCACCAGCCAAACCAAGTACACAGAGATGTACCCCCCGCAGGGAATATAACCCGGGACAACTGGATCTAAGACTGGTGGCATAGCCGCAAGACCACAGAGGCGGTTAGAACAACTCCAGGCTATTTTTAATATATGACGGAGGGTAAAAGGCCCAGTGGCCCTTATATTTTAATATTTGACAGAGGGTAAAAGGCGGCCCAGTGGCCCTTATATTTTAATATTTGACGGAGGGTTAAAGGCCCAGTGGCACTCGTTGCCTAGTCTCAGACTAACTCTTTAGGGATAATAGTCGCGAGTAAATGTATGTATGTGTAATGTTTCAGGAGGAGTACCGTGTGAAGAAAGCCGCCACGTCCGAGGGAGGGACGTGCAACTCCCTGACCTCAGCGATGGCGCTCGGCTCTTTGGTCGTCTACGTCAGAGCGCTGCTAGAGACCGATCAGGCGTTCCAGTACGACGTTTTAGTGTAGTTTAAAAATATATAAAATTTTTAGAAATGATATGGTTTCTGTTTATCGTTTTAAACTCGAAAAAAAAACAAAGTGAAAATCCGTTATATATTAGTATTTGCGTTAAAAACGCTCAAATAAACTCAAAGATAACGAAACGTTGAGAATAACGTCTACCTCAGGCGGGAATCGAACCCGCGTCTTTCGCAATCGTATTGGTTAGACCTGACGAATTTTTACAACGCTTTTGATTTTATGTTTTATAGCAACAGTGTCTTAGAATTTACATCCTTAGAGATCGGAATGAAAATATTTTACAATATTTTAAACATTCAGTTAAAATAAGACTGCTTCAAATATATTTGTAACAGGATTTGATTAATGTGCGTTAAAAAATGCTTAAATAAACTCAAAGATAAAATAACGTTTTTTTTCTACGTTTCAAGCAATACCTCAGTGGCGGAGTGGTCAACGCAGCCGCGGATTGCAGAAGACGCAGGTTCGATTCCCGCCTGAGGTAGACATTGAGGTAGACATTTTATTCAACGTTTCGTTATCCTAAAGCAAAAATCGATAATTCTTCATTAATTTTAGCCATATTCTAGATTTCAAAATTGTGCTCTTATGAAAGTCAATATAATATCGTTTCGCCAGACTCCGGTACGCACAGACCACTTAACCCGGTCTTTGCCGGTAGGAGACCTTGAACTAAGGACGGGCAAGAAATTTAGCAAGGGCATTCCTTTTCTCACTTTCTCAGTCAGTTTTGGAAAAATATCCTCCCTACAAATCAACGTAGAAATAAAACTAAAAGTGCCTAATTTTGTATTGAGTAAAAAAAACTTTGTTTACTGTTATGTTTTTAATTTAAGTATTACAACCTCTAACTTCTTCTCAGTTTTTTTTTACTTTTGCGAGCTTTTTGGTATATTAAAACTTGTCAAAGTGACTTGACTGCATATTAAAATGTCAACTAAATTGAAATGTTTATGAAATTATAAATAATAAAATGAATAGCTTTCGCAAACAATATTTTCTGTACGTGTGTGGATTGCCGAAAATATTGTCAAGATGTCAATCATCAGCGCAATCCACAAAACCACCGGTACCTGTCTTTGGTAAGTAGTTAGTTAGAATGTATAATAATTCATGTTTTTTACGTTAATAACGCTCAAACCTTTGATTATATCCTACTTCCTACTAATATTAAAAACGCGAAAGTTTGTAAGAATGTATGGATATTTGTTGCTCTTTCACGTAAAAATTACTGAATGGATTTGGATGAAATTCGGCATACAGATAGTTTATAACCTGGAATAACACATAGGATACTTTTTATCTCGATATTCCCACGGAAAACGGGAACCACGGGGGTGAAATCGCGAGCGGCCGCTTGTGACATGTATATAGTCAAAGCGCTCAAACATATACTTTAATATAATAAAACGTTCAAAATTTTACCCTACAACCCACATTGGACCAGGGTAGTGGATAATAACTCTATCTTCCATGTGGGAAGGCCTTGTGCCCAGTAGTGGGACAATTAGACTCTAATGAGGAACAAATTGTTATTATCTTTGCATTGTGTTATAAACAGTTTCTATGTAAATACTGTGTTCATTTGCGTGATAGCAGTGTGCCTAGAATACCTCCTTGGATTGTTCATCGACAAAAGTTTCAGGATCAGCGAAACTGAATTTAATGGAGGTTTCTCGCCATCTTCGCGGCAGCTATTTTTTTACTACTTTATAAGAAAAGTTAGTTGTCTAAAAGTCTTTCTGAATCTTGGTTTCTAACATTTCTTTCCTTAAATACTTATTTATTTATTTATTTATTTATTATTAAACATAATTAAACGGGTATAAACCCAATTACATAATTATGTAAACTAGAATGCTTATTTAATATATACTTAGAGTCGAATTTTACTTACAATCGATTTTGGTTCATCCACAAATATATCAATGTCTGGGAAGTTAACAAGAAGTGCGTTTAGTGCTTCATGCATTCGACATAATGGCGTCTGCGCGCGCGCCACTGTGCGACACGGTGGATTCGCAAACAGTCTATGTCTACGACCGGCACGTATTCGTGAATAATTATTAGGAACATAAAGGCGACACAACTGTTCGACACATTCAGGCAAATCAATCACTCCCCGCAAAATCGACAGAGCGGTTGAAATATCCGTACGAGTTCTTCTGAGTTCTAAGGAGTCCATTCTGTAACGGTACAGAATGAATGGTATCCGTCCGTTAGTAAGGAATGCATGGGAGTAGCACTAAAATAAATATTAATGCGTAGCACCATTAATAATAAGCATGAAAAGGGAATAATAAACTAGTTCAGAATAATGGTCAGTGGTCTAGCGCTTTATCTTTAGTTTGAATTTCGCGGGGACTGCTCTGTGTGCTCCTTGCGACATAGGCGCCGTCTAGCGTGAGTTATTTACTTGAGCTTCGTGTTAGGTTGGCAACGGGCTTTATCTTTATTTTGAATTTCGCGGGGACTGCTCTGTGTGGCCTTGTGACATAGGCGTAGGTTGGCAAGCCGGTAGACATACGGGCGGGCGCCACCTATGGTCGGAATACGGAACTTTTTATAATTTCACAAAATACAGGATTATTGGCTTAAGTGGATGATTATTGAGAGGGAATTGTTAATAGAAGGCTACATTTAGATATTCAAAGATGTAATATTGGCTATCTGACGAGATTTGGTTAGATTATGGAAAAATTTTAGAATTGCGCGGCGAAAGCGGCAATGAGCGAGCGAGAGGTTGAGAAAAAGACAGAAAGAGAGGTCGGATGATAGCTCCACGTGGCGCGACGCGAAGGCGGGGGGCATCGGGGAAACGGCTAGCGATTGGTGGAAGGGAAGAAAAGCGGACTCGCGCGGGGAAATGTCTAGGACGCGTGGCGCGAAAGTTAAGATGCTTAGGAAAAGGGCGGAAAATTAGGGGACATTCAATTTTGGGACATCGGCGGTGCGGTCCAACTTAAGAGTGCGGTACTACTCATACGGGGAAAATAGTGTCCGAGCTTTGATAGTGCGCTAAGTGATATTCGAGCTGCGATATTAATTAAGATTCGTGAAATTGAAAGTGATTAATAAAGTAAACTATTGCGATCGCAACTCGAATCCGTTAACGGAATGAAGTATTCTGGGGTACATCGGCGGAAACGAATCACAGTGGCAACAAAAACCTATGTACCTTTCAACAGACTTCGGTCTGGATGATCTTTGATTGTATTTAATAAGATCGGCGTTTTACACTATTACGCTAAACAATACACTATCTTCGACGGAGTAATGGGGGAGAGACAGTTGTCTCCCTAGTGAAAGTTGAAGATAGGTCAGACACCATTTAGCTGGAGGTAGACACGTATGACCCAGTCCAATCTCGAGTCTACCTCCATACATACAGTGTAGTGATAGGAAAATAACACACTGAGTATACTGGCTCGACTGATAGAACATTTAGGAGTTAGTTGCTTTCAGGGGCAATGCGACTCTCACCACACACCACGAATTTAAATTAAATGAGGCTTGGCCTAGTTTGCAAGGTACACAAAAGGGACTGTTAGTTCGACAAAATATAGGCCTTTTCAAGTGAGGAAAGTTGTAGGAGTCTATAGGTAGGCGGATATATATATGGTTAGTTATTAATTTAGACTAATAAGGTAGGGATAATTAAGTTACGGCGCTAAATAAAATTATGATGAAGTGATGTGGGTCCTAGCTAGGCAAGTAATCTGTTACCGCAGGCCGGTAAAATTCTAATTGTTTTCCTAAAGTTGTTACCAATTAATTATTCATTTTAAATAATTAACAGAAGTATGATAATATTGTACCATCATTACTTTGGAGTACCTAAAAGTCTAGACTGGTTTCCTATTACAAGAAAAATACTAAAAAGTTATAGCAAATAAGCTTAGTCGTACTGTGATGTTTGATTTCTAATACTGAAATGACCAAACAGGCATTTGTTAGCTTTCCCTGGGATGCAATACGATCTCACATCGCTACACTCTTCAAGGTGTTAAAGTTTTACATCCGATACCTTAGCAAAAATAAGCTGATACAAACTGAACAACTAAAACCAGTTTAGAACCTAGGATAAGTCGTTGAAAGAAGACATTGCAAGCTATGAGCTTCTAATAATCTGAAACATAGAAATAATTGATTGATAACAACCAGCTAATTAGCCTGACAATGGTCTACTAATACCATATGAATAGACCTCTTAAGATATGTAAGTACTTACTTCTAATAATATGAAACATAGAAATATTTGATGGGAACAATCTAATCAATCAGACTAATACCTAGTACAGTCTAATTTATACTTATTAAAGTGAGTAAAAGATAACTTCTAAATGTAATTTATTTAATGATTAACAGTGATAATTAACTACCTAATTTACTACCTACTAAAGGTATGCTAACTATGATTTAGTAGTCTATCAAATTAACCACTCAGTCTGAGAGACAGAGGGTGGAAGTTAATGAAAAAAATAATTAACTTAAGTTCACTACCCTAAAAGTCAGGGATGTTGAATAAATTAAACATCTTTCAATAAACTTGAGATGTACTTGTACTTTATAAGATTTGTATAATGAACACTAAGAGTAACCCAAAGTAATTTACTTCAAATGATAGTATTCTATTTCAGTTCACTTCCTAAAGTCAAGGATATTGAATGAATTAAACATCCTTTAATAAACCTAAGATGTGATAATCTGCCACTGCAGCCAATCCAATGTAGTTATATTGGAACTTTACAAGACCTGTATAATAAATACTAAGAGTAAATAAAAGTAGTTTTACCTGTATTAATAGCATTCTACTTTAGCCACCGCCTGAAGTGGCGTTTGATTAAATTATCCACCCTTTACGGAACTGAATATAAGTTATTGCATTGAATAATTAAGTTCTTAATGTGAGAAGGATATTTGGATGATAGCCAGCCTTGAGATAAACTCTATTGATTTATGTGGAATAATAAGAATTTAAATTGCTAACACATAGTTCATAATGTAAAATGAAATTAAATTTGAGGAGAGATGTAAATTCTCAGTTTGAAAGAATTAAAGCTACAAGCTAATAATTAATGTTAAAGCCAAAGTGGACGGGGCCATAATTAAACAATGAGATGTAATGGCACGCTATGGAGCGGCGGTTGGAGCTCATAAACTTCCACAAGACTTATATTTCCACAAGACTTTTAAACTTCCACAAGACTCTTATATTTCCACAAGACTTTTAAACTTCCACAAGACTCTTATATTTCCACAAGACTTTTAAACTTCCACAAGGCTCCTATACTTCCACAAGACTTTTATAATTCCACTAAACCTTTATATAAATTGCACCAGGCTTCTTATGTATCATGCTACTGATAATAAATAATAATACCTACAAGCTAAGCTATCATCTGATTACCTTTGAGTGGTTACAAATCTTCCCCGTAGCTGCAGTGAAGGATTTAGGTCACAGTTCAGACGGAGTCATTGCTAGGCCACACATATTTATGTTATGATTTATAGACTGGTAGGTAATTAGGTCAGGAGAAAATAATTTAACACAGGGATAAGCCAATTACTAAACTTTCACGAAAGAACTTGAGTTACTTAAATGCGGTTAACAACGGAGGGTTCACTAGACGATCTGGCCAAAATAGTAGTTATTATAATATTACATTGCTTGACTGAAATTCACTGCAAATAGAATTAAGCTATGCTAAGGTTCCATCTTCATACAAACGCTACACACTCTACAAAACTCCAGACACAACCATTAGATTGTAGATAAATTAGGTTAATTAGTTTTAAGAATTAGATAATAAGTTAAGTTAAGGTAAAAGCGGCGAGGATGTGTGTATGTATTATAAGGTAGCTAGGCATATAGGTGTGAAAGGCATTAGATATAGGTTTAGATTTAGGTGTAGCAATTTAGAAAAAGAGGGGGGGAGGTTACAATTCCCAACATACCCAATAAATACTTTGTAGGATACATAAACGGATAGTAGCCATATATACGCTTATAATAATATCGAAGAAAAGCCTTTTGAACCTTTTCCAGCATTAGTGCATATTTGGCTTCGTGTGGGCTCCATATACACGAACTAGATTCCAGCGAGCTCCTTATAAGACTAGTGAACAGAAGCTTTATGACGTCGGGGTTCCGAAAATCACGTAAATTACGTAACATAAACCCTAGACGACTGTAGCAGCTACGAGTGAGTATAGAAACGTGAACATTGAATGTTAAGGAAGGATCGAAGGTAACACCAAGGTCTTTCATTGAATCTGTGCGATTCATAATGACACTGCCCAAGTTATATTCATATTGGGTAGGATTACGCTGACGACTAAAGAACATAACCAAGCACTTACTGTAATTAAACTCTAAGCCATTGTCGTTACTCCATTTAAGTATGGCATCAATATCCTTTTGAACGAGCTCACAGTCCGCTTTATCAGTGATCTCCGCATATAATTTCAAATCATCAGCATAAAGAAGACAATTTGTAAATTTTAGAACTTTAACAACGTCGTTGATCATCAGCAGGAAAATCAAAGGGCCCAGTATTGATCCCTGCTTCACACCCGATGATGTTGGATACGGCTGCGAAACATAGCAACCATGGCGTACATATTGCTGCCGACCTTTAAAGTAGTTCGAAAGTAAGTTAATAAGCTTAGTGGAAAAACCAAGAGCATCGAGCTTAGACATAAGGATTTGACAATTAACCCTGTCGAAAGCCTTGCAACAATCGAAATACACGACATCCACCTGCTTGCCCTTATCCATCGTTTTCGAAATGTACTCTACCAATGTTAACAGATTTGAATTCACCGACCTTCGCGGCCTAAATCCGTGCTGCTCATTACAGATGTAAGGATGGACTTGCTTGCGAATAACATTATGTAGGAGAATTTCTAGGACTTTCGCTGGCGCACAAAGGATAGCAATCGGCCTGTGCTCTTCTACGAGCAACTTGTTAGTGCCTTTGGGGATTGGCATTACACGGGACACCTTCCATGCTGATGGATAAATACCATAATTCAAAATAAGATTAAACAGATGGCACAGAGGAATGGCAATGGTTTTCCTACACATCTTCAAGAGATTTGCCGGTAAACCGTCGGGTTCCGATGACCAACTAGGCTTTAAAGTTTTGATGGCACTCTCAACATCAGGGACAGAAAAATCACTGACATCAATGTGTGCAAACGCTGAGAGGGAGACAGGTGTTGATTCCAGAGTTTGATGGTCCTGAGCGTAGATACTTGAAAAATGACTTGCAAATGCGTTCGCCGCATCGGCGCCAGAGCACTGAAGCCCTTTGTAATAAACAGTAGGCTCAAAACCACCAACGGACCTTAAACTATTCACGTGACGCCAAAAGTTCCGAGGATTGGAACGAAGATTGCTTTCCAAGTTCATGATATAGGTATCGTATGCTAGTGATACTCTTATCTTAAGAGAAGCTCGAAGATTCGAAAAACGATCGTAACTCTCTTGACACTTAGATCGTTGCCAAGTTTGATGAAGACTAGTTTTAGTTCGCATATCTCTGATGATGTCGGCTGTAAACCAGACTGGATATCGTCTTACAGATGATTTGGGCCTTCGCTTCTTAGGTACAACTCGATCAAGAACGTAATAAAGAACCTCATAAAATAATTCCAAGGCGTAAGACAAATCTTGGGATTGTAGCACAGTGTTCCAGTCCAAATCATCTACATGTTGGCGCAGAACATTCCGATCGATCTTATAAAAGTTCCAGTCCTTGCTATTGTCTATGTTACTGGATTGCATGGACCCGCGCTGAACTGTTGTCGCAAGCGTGACGGCAACGTCAAGTGGAGGGTGATATTTGTCTGTGCGCGATACAAGACTGCCAAACTCAGAATTTGCCACGTTTACTGCACAAGCGCACTCCTGTGTCAACACAACATCGAGTTTACCACCGTGAGAATTAATAATGTGATTTCTATCTACCATGTTACAAAAAGACAAAAAGTAACAATAATAATTACTAACATTTAAAGAAGCGCTATTCATATTGAGATCTCCTAGAATGATTACAGGTTTATTTAAATTGTGCATGAAACTCTCGACTCTAGTAAACCATTCCAGATAGATATTATCAGTTGAAGTTGGGGATATGTATACGACACAAACATACATTACTTGAGATTGTACAGTGACAGATGCCCAGAGATCCTCGCCAGACAAGGTTTCAAGATCTTTATGACGGAGCATCGCAACACCAGGCCGTGCTGCCAACATCACACCTCCGCCCCACGATCCGCGATCACGACGAAGAATAGTCCAGCCGCTGTTAACTACTTCAGCATCGCTAACAGAGTGGTCTAAATAAGATTCTGTAACGGCAACGATATCGTGCTCAAGCAGCATCAAGCTTGTATTGAAGTTACGAAGTTTCGTCTTCAATCCTCTCACATTTTGATATATTATGTTGACGGTGGACGAAAATCTGGTGACACATCGATGATTTGGTAAATTTGCACGAGCCATGCTGTCACTTCTATCTGTGAAATTCTCGGCGTCGTTAGGACTCACCGCCGCTGCGTTGGTCTGCGCGAAAGGGGCGCCTCCAAGGCTTAACACATGCATTCTCAGGCCAGTTATCGGGGGCTAATATTTGTTCAGAGGAAGCAGCGGGAACGCATATTTTAAAAGATGCATATGGCCCACGAGCGCTGAGACTCTCCACTTTGCAGTCAGCGCCTCCTGTGATGTTCGAAATGTGCGCCTTCACTTGCTCTTCAGTAGTACCAAGTTTGAGGTAGTAAAGGTGGAAATTGCGCTGTCTTTCGGAGGCTTGAAGCCCAACACTACCTGGCTCCGCGGTGCCCCGTAACAGCCCAGCGGGAACTCGAGCGCGGCGCGGACCATCCTTATCAATGCTTTGTGATTTACTATATGCAAATGCATTACCCTTTTCGGCCATAGCACTCGGTGTTGACGCACCATTATTGCGACGGGGTCGTTTGGCTACTTCATTCCAACCTTCCTTTCGCTTTGCATCTATATCATTGGAGGTCTCAACCAGCGGCCGCGTAGACTTTTTCTGCACATCAACATTGGTATTTGACATACTCAAAGATGGAGCAGAAGGCGCTGTAGTTGTTTGTGTAGAAGAGTTGTCAAGTACTGGAGAAGTATTCCGTAGCTGAGCGTCAACTAAAAGCTCCAAACCTCTTTCCATCGCTGCGACCTTTTCAGCTAAATGAGTAATCGATTCCGAGAATACTGTCGCTGCTGTCTCAGTAATAGATTTAGTGATTACATCACGTATACGATCAGAAAAAAAGAGGTGTAACTCCTCGCGTATAATAGATCTTATTTGATCGAGCGTGGGCAAATAGTCGCAATCACCTGGCAAGGACTCATTTACCACTTTCGAGGAGCCAGGTCCACGTCGGAGAGTAATGTTATCTGGACTATCTTTAGTTGAACGAGCAGGTGTATTAGTATTGTCTGTTTTAGGCGCTTTACTCAAACACGTTTGACATTTCCAAGCAGCTTTATGTTCCTTGGTCATTGTATTTACAAATCGCTCTTTCGCAACACTCGCACACAAGAGATCATAGTACTCCCGACAGAGGCAGCATTGCAAAAACTGCCTGTTTTGCACAGCACTGCGACAACCGGCACAAACAATATTAGGCATACTGCTGCACTGCGAAGGACTTGTACCACGAAGTTATTGAAGTCAGGCAGTATCGCTCGATAGTCGCTCGTTAATCGCAGCGTACAGTGGTAGCGGTGGTGATTCACGACGGGCGGGGGATATGAACGACACTTTTGGCCGCGCCGCGTCAAGCCACCGTAGCCGAGCGTGTAAAGGTTCGCTACTCACGCGAAAGTTCCGGAGATCGAATCCACGGTGCGCAGCAACTTTTCGATATTTCTCATGAATGATGGAGTCTTCAGAAGCGGCGTGGCGGATTCCTGAGTTCTGCAGGGCGAAATCCGGGGCTCCAGAATAGTTAAAATTAAATATTGAATTATTACGTGACCAACCACGACACGTCTGCTCACAACGAAATTTGCATATTGATTAATACATACTATCCAAAGATCCCTTTAGACGTTTAGGGACCTGTTCTTCATTTGTCTTTTTCTGCTTATGACCTGTTCTGTATTGGACCACTTCTTGATAAGGCTAATTCTCTTAAAGACTATTTCTGCTTTTAACCACTCTTCCTTATTTGACTACCTTGGTTACGGTGTGCAAAAATACTCAAAACTTCTTTTACCATTAAATTAAAACAAACTTCCAATTGAAAAAGTATACTTACTTTTTCAATCATCATTGTCATTGTCAATCATCATTTCAAATTCATTTATGTACAGTCTTTAGTCTGAAAGTCGCCTTTTACGACACCCAAGGGAAGGGAGGGGTTGGTAGTATTATATTGATGAGCCCATCGCCGCTCTATGCGGTTGGATGTATGTGCAGTCTTTAGTCCGTTAGTCGCCTTTTACGACACCGAAAGGACGAAAAGGGATTGGTAGTATTATTTTGGTGAGACCATCGCCGCTCAATGCTGTTGGATGTATGTGCAGTCTTTAGTCCGTTAGTCGCCTTTTACGACACCCAAGGGAAGGGAGGGGTTGGTAGTATTATATTGATGAGCCCATCACTGCTCTATGCGGTTGGATGTATGTGCAGTCTTTAGTCCATTAGTTGCCTTTTACGACACCGAAGGGAAGAGAAGGGTTGGTAGTATTATTTTGATGAGCCCATCGCCGCTCTATGCTGTTGGATGTATGTGCAGTCTTTAGTCCGTTAGTTGCCTTTTACGACACCGAAGGGAAGAGAAAGGTTGGTAGTATTATTTTGATGAGCCCATCGCCGCTCTATGCTGTTGGATGTATGTGCAGTCTTTAGTCCGTTAGGCGTCTTTTACTACACCCAAAGGGAAGAAAGTTGGTTTATTGTCTCGTAGATGGTGTAAAAAGTAGTGTTTTCTCCTCGGGGATAAAGGTGCCATCGTCTTGGGCGACCTTGAATCCCACGCTGCACTCAGGATTCTTGTCTTAACTCCCCAGCAAACACCCTCGCTACGCTCGGGAGTTAACGCTAGAATCCTTCGTTTCACTCGGGATTCAATACGGGGCGCCCGCTACATAAGTCACACTTTATCGCCTTAGTGTATAATCTACTATTAAGTGAAATGTAATAATGTAGGATTTAAATATAAAAGAGGTTAGTGGTTTTTAAATTTATTAAAAGAATACTTTTTCACTTGGATGTTTGTTTTAATTTAATGGTAAAAAAGTCTTGAGTATTTTTGCTCACCGTAACCAAGGTAGTCAAAAGCAGATATGGTCTTTAAGAAAACTATCCTTGATAAGAAGTGGTCGAATACAAAACAGGTAATAAACAGAAAAAGACAAATTAAGAACTGGTCTCTAAACGTCAAAAGGATTTCACGAATGTAAGTCCTTTATTTGATATAAAGTATTCATTAAAAATAGTAAGAACCGGACAAGTCTAACCATCACTTCAGTAGCAGAGAGGAAGGTGTGGGTTTAATTCCCACCTTAAATAGTCCTTTTTTTTCAACGTTTCACTATCTGTAAGCATATTCGAGCTTGATTAACATAAAATACATTAAGAAATTACGAATAAATACGTTACTTTTTAATTTGCGAGTTAGGTATAGAAGGTCGATACGTGACCGCGTTGTACAGCGCAGCTCTGCAGATGCAGCAGATAGATGAAGTGGAAAAGCACCTCCGAGAGCTACAGAAGGAGCTGCTCAAGCCCAAAATTGTGGACTTCATAGAAACCAGCATGATATCATCTGCCGCCAAAGCAAAGCTATTGGAAGACGTTGGAAAGCAAGCAGGTATAAGAGTTCTTTCATATTATTATATAATTAGACGTTTTAGTTGCGCGACTGCCGCGCGACTTAGAAGCGCAGCAGTAGCACGGCTGGGCATTTATACTGTTACCGTCTAACTGCCGTACTCAGAGTACTCAGAGACGTCAATTAAGTTTTAATGACAATTAAATGTGTTTCTTTCTCTGTTTAGCACTATACATAAGAAAGTGACAGCAAGAGTCTAATTCTAGTCTAATTGACGTCTCTGAGTATGGCAGTAAAATCGCTTTCACATCAGGCGACTTCGCAGCGCGACTGTCGCGCGATACCATACTAAAGCACAGCCGCGCGGCTGACATTATTTTGTATGCAATCGCGCGACAGTCGCGCTGCTTGTATCGCAAAATTTAAAGATTCCACACCTAAACCTTACCGCGCACAAACGTCAAACGCATACGTTTTTGGGAAGATATCGTAACTTTTTAAGGAATAAACGTGGTTTTGAAACAAGGAATCGTTACAGAATAAGAGCCCAGATGTGAAAGCGCTCTTAATAATAAAAATGGCCAAATGTTACACCTCTGTTTAAAATGACTCTGTCTCGTTTTTGTCAAAGAAGTCAGATAAGACAGCGTCATTTTTATCCGAACTGTAACTTTAATCAACGTTTATTTAACACAGGGTTACAAATAAACAAAGAATAATGTCGCAATAATTATTTCGTGTTTTGTCTATTTTACTCTAATTTAAAATTACGTTTACACGACAGGAACAAAACACGTAAAACTATTCGTAGCTTATTCTTTGTTTATTTGTAAGGCACTTACTGACATTGAATGTGTTTCCTTCTCTATTCTAACACTATACATAAGAAAATAACAGCAAGAGATTTAGTTGTCATTAAAACTTAATTGACGTCTCTGAGTAGGGCAGTTAGACGGTAACAGTATTATAGTCCCTTATGTCCCCAACACTAGTTGCAAGGGGCACCGAAACCCGATCCACTTTTTTAAAACCCGGGTTTCGGGTTTACGTGTAGTCAAACCCAGGTAACCAAGTTATTCGAGCTTTTTCGGTCGTTTTGTTATTTTTTTTAATATGAAGAAACTGTATTTTAATATAGATTTGCTAAGTCAGAGTAAGTATATAAAACAAGTGAAGGATTCATGCAAAAAAAATATTTTTAATATTAAAAAGTCTTTTAGACAATGAGTATTTGTTTAAAACAAATATAAAACTAGAAATGTAGCTAGCTATTATTTATTTAGCTAGTAATTCTTTTTAATCACGGACTCACGCAAAACAAATTATTTATATTACTTTAGTCTTTTGGTAATAGTCAGTTCTTATACTGCTAATAATTATAATATGCTGAAGACTATTTTTGGTACCTACTTAAAAATATTTTAAAATTATTAAACTCTTTAATTAACATTAACAATAAATTCGTCTAAGTAGCTAATTTACTCGTATAAAGTCAGATTGGAATCACAATATTTTTTTATGTAAGTCTTTCTGTAATAATCAGTTCTTCCTAACTAAAAATCTGCTAAGGGCTACCTATTAAAAAAAATATTTTAACTTAAAGAAACAACGCAACGACGCGACGCATCTTGTCTCCATCTTTCATTCCGTTTTATGTCATTTCTGAATCAAACGCACGAATAACGTGTAACTTGCTTTATTAGTTTAATCTTTTACTCACAACAAAACAACTACAGTTATTCTTAATTAGGCCAAGCAGAAATTATTAGTGCCTAGTGCAAAAAAAGTTAAGAAAGAAGTAAAATTCACTAATTTGTTTTTATGTAGGGAGATACAATGGCGTTACTTTTTGACCGTGTTCAATCAAAGAGATCATTTCAAAGAGGCGTAAATATACTTATGATACGAACAATTACCGACAAGAAAACAATTGTAGAAAAGCTCGAAAAACCCGAAATCCCTTTTTTTTTCAGAAAACTTGATATACCCGGGTATATATTTTTTTCGGGTCGGGTAAACCCGGGTTCGATGCCCTAGTTGCAAGCTTGAAAGTTGAGCTACCGCGCTTCTGGTTTGTAAAATACTCTATGGTAATTAAATGTTTTTTTGGTTATTGTGAAAAATTTTGTTGACTGCAGAGGACTGATTTTGCGGCCATCATTGCCTAGTCTCTGACTTACCCTTAGGGGATAGTAGTCGTAAGTGTATACATGTACACACATCAAAAGTGTCTAGGGATCAAGCATTTTTATGCGGATTTCTTGAGATTGAGATGTGGCTTTGTAATAAATTTATGATTTTATAAATTTATATGGATCCTTTTTGGTGCATTTTGTGGCGGCCTTAGTCGCCACATAATTTATTATCATCACGTATCGGTTAAAGAGTTTGTAAGCACATTCCTAAACGCGTGCAGATCCGATAAAGATATGTCACGGCATCCTCCCTCCAACATCTACATAGTAGTACTGTATAAATAGTCTGGTAAGGTTTAGATAATAAGTCAGTTAGTCACAATGTAGTCACTGTAAATATACAACATCACTCTAAGAGACGCAGTCATTATTTAACATCGCCGATGGAACACTGGTGACCCCGACGTGATAACTTCTCGCACCTTCCCGGCGGAACACTGGTGACCCCGCTCAAGCAACAAGCAACCTTCCAACGGAGTACCCCGAAAAGAACACGTGAGTCATTTGGACTACTATTTACATTAACCATGGCAGCAACATTCTATTCAGCGACGAACACAACAAGAAAATCACTACGCCGAGCCACACCGAGCTGCGACTGCGTCATTTAACATCATTCTATGGCTCTCACAACTTTGGCTTCCTTTCCGGCACATCGTATCAAGAACGTTTCATCGACCAAGGCAAAGGAATAAGGTACCCAAAAAAAACAATGCGAAATAAAATGTACTAACGATTTCATAACTGCACACATTATGTCATAAATTGTGCGGCGCAGCGAACGCGCAAGAATTTACGACGCAGCACTTTTCGCCGTTTACTCTACGCTTGCACAAGGTCAAGATCAGAAAGAACACAATATGTTGCTTATTCATCACGATTATGAAAAATGAAACAAAGGAAAATAAGCATATATGTATACAACGAGTATTCACCCGTTTAACCGCCTCACTTTTACCGACTGACAAAGTGATTTGAGGTATGTTATTTATAACTACGGGAAGAGATATTTAGAAGCATTATTTTACCAGTCGATGGTTTTATGAGATATTATTACACTTCATAAGACACTTAACTGCTACTAGCTACCTCCAGTGCGAATTGATTTCTCCGGTTATCTGACAAAGAGCCAAGGAATACGCCAGTCAGAATAAATAAGCACAAAAATGAACCATGTTTGGGTAACTAATGTAATAATAAGATTTTAGTCAATTTTAATTATATTTTTTAGCTAGGCACTTATTTCCTTATATTAAGTATGTATATTGAATGCAACATGTCTTATCTCTTAGTACTTAATGTTTAATCTTAGTCAATTCTAATTTTTATGTTTTGTTATTATGTATTTTATTATGTCTAATAGTTCAATTTATTATTAACATGTAATGCGTAATTTAAAGTTCATTGCAAGAATATGCATAATTTAAAGTTGTACTTGTCTTTGCCACTTAATTTGTGTGTATAATAAATAGTCTTGGTATAACGTGATATACAAATAATATTAGTAACAATATTATGATGTTGAGAGGAATTATAAAAAATATTCGTGTACGTAAATGTAAAACGACCGATCCGTTTTGTAAAAGGTTTACCTATAATAAGTATTTTGTTCAAATACAAGGAAACAGCTCTCTTAGCAGCATTCAGCAAGCCAGCTAGCCATAAGGTTCCATCGCAGCAACGTAACGCTTCCTGGATCCTCGGCATCACTCGACGGTCAAAATAAGTACCGTCGCACTCCACACGTCTCGACTCACAGCAGACATGGTAGCACACGCTCGTCTCGAGTCACGTAGACCGGAGAACGCTCGTTTTGTCAATGAAGACTTGAGCACGCTCATCACGACTTAACGTGGATTAGAGCACCACTGGCATCTCCAAGCTGAAGACCTGATGGTTTTTTCATTCCCTTTTTCAAGAGGGGGAGTACTGTGGCGGCCTTAGTCGCCACATAATTTATTATCATCACGTATCGGTTAAAGAGTTTGTAAGCACATTCCTAAACGCGTGCAGATCCGATAAAGATATGTCACGGCATCCTCCCTCCAACATCTACATAGTAGTACTGTATAAATAGTCTGGTAAGGTTTAGATAATAAGTCAGTTAGTCACAATGTAGTCACTGTAAATATACAACATCACTCTAAGAGACGCAGTCATTATTTAACATCGCCGATGGAACACATTTCATAATTTGAAACAGGAACTTTCAATCAATTTCTAGTAAAAGATGAAAATCAGCTGTCAATATTTTCCCTATAAAAACATACAACGCATTGAAGACATTATTAGTGCTACTGTTTCCCTACTACTGATTAAAACCAACGTTATTATGGAGCGGCGACGTCATTTAAGCAGGGAAGAAATGCTCAGAGCCGTGGGAATGATAGAAGCTGGTTCCCGGCAACGTACTGTGGCTTTAGCTCTGAATACAAGTCAGAGTGTTATCAGTCGACTTTGGACACGTTACCGAAGCACTGGTACCGTGGCTGAGCGCCATGGAGGACGGTATCGCTGCACCACACGGAGACAAGACCGATACATTCAAATCACAACTCGAAGAGCTCCAACAATAACCGCCATGATGTTAGCCGTGACGCTTCATCACTCTTCAGGGAACTTAATTAGCGACCAAACAGTCAGAAACCGCTTGCATGAAGTGAACCTTCATTCCCGAAGACCGCTAAGGGTACCACCTATAGCAATGCACAATCGTAGGATTCGATATCAATGGGCTCTTGAACACAGAAATTGGGCAGAAGAACAATGGCGTTTCGTGTGCTTTTCTGATGAGTCTCGTTTTGGTATGAGACCGGATACAAGACGTATACGACACTGGAGAACCCCTGGACGCCAACAGCGATTAAAATCCTGCCAGGAAGTCCATCCTTATAGTGGTGGAACCATCATGGTATGGGCGGGTATTTGGATCGGCGGAAGAACTGAGTTGATTTGGATCAGAGGCAACCTCAACGCTCAAATTTATGCTGAGACGATTGTATCAGACGTCATTGTTCCTCTACAAGTGCAAATCGGTCCCTTATTTCAGTTAATGCATGATAATGCACGACCGCACACCGCAAGAGTTGTAAGACAGACTCTCGCCGCAGCTAACATCAATGTCATGCCCTGGCCTGCTCAGTCGCCAGACTTGAACCCGATTGAGCATGCATGGGATATGCTACAGAGAAGAGCTCTGCCGAATATGGAGGGTATCCAGTCGCAAGAAGACCTTTTTTTGTTGTTGCAACGAACATGGGCGGCCATTCCACAGCGTGATTTGGATGAACACATTTTGAGTATGCCAAACCGATGTTCTTGTGTTGTTAGTGTTCGCGGTAGAAACACGGATTATTAATTGTTTAAGTTACCCAATAAAATTTTAAAGAAAACTGTTATTTCAGTCTTTTTTTCGAACTTTAATGTTAGTGGTTCAAATGTCAAAAATCCCTTTAGTAGGAAAATGGCAAATTTCTTTATTAATGCAAAGGTGACTTGGTTTATCGTTACTGTAGACAAACGAAAACACTTTATTTGATGAATCCTTAAAGAAAATTTTAATTAATATCAATCAGGAGAAAAGTTATTGCAAAAATATATGTTGATCCCTAGACACTTTTGATGTGTGTATTTATTTGTTGTCATTTCATTAAATATCACAGTGTAGCAACGACCTGAAAATACGACTATCCAGTCATACCTCTGTATCGTCTGTTACGTCATGGTTACGTCCATATATCTCTGCCTTATGAAACGCTACTACTACTACTTCTACTACTACACTACCTATACTTTATTATAGTATCCTGTGTCCTGTATAGTAACACTATATAAATATTTTACTTCTAATGGCATGTGCTAGTTTAATAGTCACTATAGAACGTTTTTATTTAACCAATTTACCTGTCCACGCAATCTCGTCTGTGGAGAGCCGGTATTGCCGCGGCCCCTAGTCTGTGTGGCTTAATTGAGCCATCTCCACAGACAGGGGTTTTTTTAGCTACCTACCGCTAAAAACGTTGCTACCGTCCGTTCTATTCATAATTAAGCTTTAATATGATAACTAGTAACTCTGCATTAGTTCCTTAATCTATTAAAACCATTCCCAATACCTAAAATATTGTAAGAATAAAGATATGATTTTTTTAAAAATAATCTTTTTTTTTTCATATTAAAATAAAAATAAAATATAAGGAAAACCCGTATTTTATTGAAATAAAGCATAACATAAGCATCAAAAAACATGTTATAACATAAATCAGCTCCTAATACTATCAACTCGATAATAAATCGATTATTCCGATTTCAATATACGCGCTAAAACAACCCTACGTTCCCAACGACGATATTTTATTTTTATCCCTCGGGACGCGACAAAGGAACTTTTGAATCATGGAGCCTAGTTCATGGTGATTCCAAATATGTACGGCATGTCACTAACAAATAAAAAACAAAGGAACACAGAGCCGAAATATGACACCCATTTTCGCCGTCTGTGGCGTGGCTCAATTGAGCCAGCCCACAGACAGGCGCTAGAAAATAGTGGCTCAATTGAGCCATCCCACAGACGAGAGGTAAAGAGTTTGCAAGTGCTGACTTCACATTAAGTTTTTACGCATAAAGAGTTAACTCAGAGTTACGTGAATAGAACTTGGCTAGACTTTATTCATTGGTACCGATTTGTATGAAAAAATAAATAAAATATAATAAATATAAAATGAAGCGAAAGAGCGAGGAGCTCGATGGCGCAGCGGCTAGCGCGTTCGGCTTGCGATCTTGCTTGCTAAGCCACTTTAGCAAAGCCGGGTCGCTGGATGGGTAACCAAATTTAAAACATCTCGAGCTCCTCCGTGCTTCGGAAGGCACGTTAAGCCGTTGGTCCCGGTTGCTGTCGTAAGATGGTAGTCGTTAAAACCCACCAACCCGCATTGGGCCAGCGCGGTGGGTTATGGCCCTATATCTCCACGTGCTATTTTTCACGTGGGAGGCCTGTGCCCAGAGGTGGGACGTTTATAGGCTGATGATGAAGCGAAAGAAGTGTGCAAGGACCGTAGCAGATGGCGATCAATAGTCTTTGTCTACACCCTTGCTTTTGTCTACACCCTTGCTTTAACTGTGGTTAAAGTGGCAGAGCGCTCGATATCGAGGCTCAATTTCCAGGTCGAGGAAAAATGTTTCGGATTTTCGATGTTTGTGAATACCAAAAGCATTCAGCAAACACCAATACGCATCTATCACTTGATAACTTGATTTAAATATGAAGGCCCAGCAGTAGGACAGTAATATATAAGTTCTTTATTTACTTTGACATAGCTTACACGTTTTATAGGTATGCCGGTTGCTGCAATCAATTTCCTAGCAGTTGTAGCAGAAAATGGTCGTTTGAAAAAGCTGAGGCGAATGATAAATATGTTCCTGTCCGTGATGGTAGCCCATAGGAACGAGGCTCTGTGCGAGGTGATTACGGCGAAGCCTCTGGATGAAGGCGCAAAGTCTGCTCTCATGGACGCTCTACAGAAGTTCGTGAAAGGTGAGATGAAGATACAGCTGACAGAGAAAGTGGATCCATCGATTATAGGCGGAATGATTGTAGGGATTGAGGATAAGCACATTGATATGAGCATCGCCAGAAAGATACAAATGTATACCGAAATTTTGAAACAGTCGTTGTGAGTTTTGCAATTTTAATTGTAATAAATGTGAGTTCTATAACGTAGTCTTTACTTTCTTTAATTTGAATAACTGTAATTTACTTCAATTTATGGCTAGTGCCATTGGATTTGGACTTGCTCGTATCAAGGGTCACATGGGAGACTAAATAAAGTTATCTCAAATTCTTCTTTGCTTTGAAAGGCACGTTACGACGACGTTGGCAGGTTGGCACTGTTTGTTGTTGTATCATAGCAGTCACTAAGACTCACCAACCCCCCTTAGGTAAGTGAGATATAAAGCGATTTGCCCATGTGCTTTTGTTAATACGGGAAGGCCTGATCTTAGCAGTAGATCGTTTATAGGTTGATGATGTAACACTTAAACTGTTGCCCTTAAATTTAGACGTAAAATATTTTACAATAAAACAACAATATTTTTACTAAATAAATTATAAACGTATATTTTATGAATAGTGGTAACTTTTATGGCCAGTTGTGCCACACGGGTGTGTTGAATACGTAGTTGGACATCGCGCGCAGTTCTAGAGATACGAGACAGCGCCATACCTTAGCGTCGCGCGCTGATACCCATGCGTTGGTATTATGAGGTTTGCCTGGTAACCCTGGTTCTGACCCTTTGGGGGATTCTTGCAAGGGGAGTTGGCCAACAAATTCTGAATCTTCTCCGCGTGAATTCTGTAGTTCACCCTGTTGCTGTCGAGCGACCCAGTCATGACCCTCTGGAAACTCGACGTTAACACCCACAGTTCTTGTTCCCCCTTCAAGTTGTTGATGACCTTGACGCCGCTGGCAAACTGCAGCGTTTCTCTGTTGACGGCCAGCTGGAAGAAGTTCTTCTGCGAGAATTCTGTGGCAGAGTTCCAGCACCAAATACTTGGTGGCTCCATGAGGCCGAAGTACATTATGCCGTTGCGGTCCATGGCTTCGGCCGCTGATTGGTTGGGTCGTTCTTCTGGGAAAACCTTTGAAAAAGAAAAGAAAATGTCAGTAAAGTTTTTATTATGCATGCTTTAGATATAATTTAATTTTAAGCCCGTTAATCTTTTCGAAAAAGAAGGCAGTTGAGTATTATCGTAAGTGACAAATCAGTATTCTTCAGTACACTTACATTGATAGACTTCGGCTCCGCGTTAGGATCTTGGATGAAGGAGTCATTACGAAGCACCTTGGTGCGGACCACGTTCTCGGTGGTGGAGGCGAGTGCGTGGAAGTACAAGTACCGGTCGCGGCCCTGCCGATACGGGGACAGCGCCAGGCCCAGGATGCCATCCATCAGGTCAAAGCTTTCACCTGAATAAAATAAAAGTTCTGATTTTACAAGGATCGCACACATAAGAGCAGGCTACACCGTACCGCATCGCATATCAGAATTTCTCGGACATCACTTTCGATTATTTTATGTGTACTGTCACATACTATAGGCGGGATGTGGCGCCGTGGTCTGTCGTGGCTGTGTAGTGTGCGTAGGCATTTAGTGCAGGTATTGTATTTTTCATTATCATTATCCATCCTCTATACTGGTGGGCACAGGCCTTTTCTAGGAAAACAATACGTGGGGAGAATGGCCCATAACCCTCCAAGCTCCTGACCCTATGCGGGTTTTGACGACTGCCATCTTACGACTGCAACCGGGAACAACGGAAGAACTCCGTAGCACGGAGGAGATCAATTGGTTTTTAACTTGGCTTCTGCGAAAGGCAACGTTCCAGCACTAAATCCTTGGTGGCTCCATAATGCCGAAGTTAATTATGTTGTTGCAGCCCATGGCTTTGGCCGCTGATTGGTTGGGTCGTTCTTCAGGGTAAACCTTACACACATTACATTATGCAGTTGCAACTTCCGTTGTAACACCGCAACGCCTAGCCGCTGCACCAATGAGCTCCTTGGCAGCAGCATTTTGTAGATATATATACATATAAAATCACGACTATCATCCTCAAAGGGTTAGTCAGAGACTATAGGCAATGAGGATCGCAGAAGCAGTCCACTCCATAGTCCACGTTAAAACTGTATATGGTAAACGCAGGTATTACCGCCTTTAAAATGCCTTTTATTTTTTTACCCTCGGTAATAGAATCACGATTCGCTGTATTAGCTGCAATCACTTTAGCATACCTCGGTAATAGCTTCATCCGGCTTTTCATATTTTTTTTTCTTTACATATTTACTTAAAACCTTTATTATTAGATTTCTAAAGTCCAGATCTCAAAGTATCAGGAAATATATACTTATATAACTGTTTTTACGATCGGAAATTCTAATTTCGAAAGTTTAAACCCTAAGGCCTTGATTTTACCTCGGTAATACCTGCGTTTACCTTATTATTATTATGTTCTCAGCGTGATAGGTGATAGGTATAGTGAGCCATCGCCGCTTTATGCTGTTGGATGCATGTGCAATCTTAAGTCCGATAGTCGCCTTTAACGACACCCAAGGGAAGAGGGTTGGTTGTATTCTTTTAGTGAGCCGCTACACACACGGCGCATTTTGTAAATAAATACATAGATTCAAGACTATTATCTCCAACGTGTTAGTCAGAGACTAGGCAATGGCGGCTGCAGTTGTAGACAGTGTTCGAATAGTTACCGTCGATGGTGAAGGTGCCGTGGCTGGGGTAGGGGAACATGAGCCGGTGCGTGACGCGCCACGAACGGTCGTTGGCCACGTCGACTACGAGCAGCGCGAACCCGGACACGTCGGCCACGTACACGAACGTGTCCGAGCAGTCGCCGGGCACGGAGCTGCGGACGTCCACCACCTGCGCAAGCGGGGGAAGGAGTGAGCTCAAAAGTCTTATATAGTTTAAGAGGGTTTACGCATTTCGGTTTTCCATACAAACTTCAAAGTTGAAATTTTTAAAAACTAATGAGCCAATTTTAATTAAACTTGGCATTTAAAGTAAAATACAGGGATCTAAATAGTTTGTTGAAAACATTTTCAGAAAACATTCATTTAACTGAGTTATTGCGATTTTAAACTTTCTATAGTACACTGTAAATCGCAATAGCTCAGCTAAATAAACTTTTTTTTAAAATGTTTTCAACAAACTATTTAGATCCCTGTATTTTACTTTAGCGTGTAAAGTTTCATTAATGTTGGTTTATTAGTATAAAAAGACGACGGCGTTAACAATGGTAGATGAGACAACCTGCAGGGGTGTTTGCCACAGAACAATAAATATTGTTCTGTGGTGTTTGCAATGAGTGACGTCAAACATAAAAATAATACAATAAGTACAACAACAACAACACATACACATATAATATGAAACAGTTGACAGTTTTTACGGAATTTCAGAGTTGCTCCCTTTTATATTTTATAATTGTTCCTTGCATTCAACAATGCATATTAAAATAGTCGTCATATAAAAAAACCGGCCAAGTGCGAGTCGGACTCGCGCACGAAGGGTTTCGTACCATTATCTATACATCATTAGACACTATATTATTAATATCGACCAAAAAACGCCTATAAAATCACCTTTGTTGTATGGGTGGCCCGTGTGAATGTTTCTGCTGTCTAGCTATCACGGTTCATGAAATACAGCCTGGTGAAAGACAGACGGACAGTGGAATCTTAGATAGGGTCCCGTTTTTACCCTTTGGATACAGAACCCTAAAAAGGATTAAAACGCAGTCTCGACAGCGTCCCTACTAAACTATAGCCCAATTTCTTTTTTACCATAACTTATTGAATTTTTTAAATACTTTTATATACTTAATCGATTGTTAAAACACCTACATAATAAAAGCCTCGGTCTTCCCAGTTGTGGTTTTTAACACCCGATGCAAAAAGAGGGGTGTTATTAATTTGACGTGTGTGTGCGTTTGTGTGTCTGCTGTATCATCGTGGCTCTTATACGAATGGAACGATTATGATGCGGTTTTTGTATGAAAGCTGAAGTGATCGAGATGGTTCTTAGCTACTATGTATGAAAAACTGTTCAGGTGTTTCAAGGTCTTCGGTTCCTTTTTGTCTTACATAAAAAAAAAATTTTTGTTGTTAACTTACCGGCGTAATGAAGAGCGATGTAGCGATGTAGTTGGAGGCATTGACGATGTGCCGGTACACCAGCGTATCGGTGGTCAGGTCGAAGGCCAGCAGCTGCGGCGGGCAGTACTGGTGGTCACCGATCTTGCCCGCGTCCATCACCCACAGACGGTTGCATTCGTCTATCTGGAATGTGTGAGACTAGTTGTTGCAATTTCACATTTGAATTCATTTTCTTAGTTAACGGCTGTAAGGCTGACCTATAACGGGACCAAAGATAAAGATTGTACTTATAAACAGACAAAAAGTAACTCGGTTTTTTTGTAATCCTCGCTTCTTTAATATTATCGGAGTCTATATTGTTAATCTAATTCTTTTTCATACCAGGGCTTAGTACCTTTCTCGGTCTGGACTCCCTATCGGGGGCTAAAACAATTTCATGTGTTAAACTGTTTTAACGGGACCTATTAATTTTGTAAGTTTTCATGTGACATTGAAGACGTAAAATCCCATCCTGATTATAATAGTAAACACCGGTTCATGAATCTTCTTTTGCAAAACATAAGAAGCATATCCTGTAATATTAATAACTTTAATACCCTTTTACAACGATCATCAATGAACTGGGATATATAGTTCGGACTGAATGCTGACTTCGCTCAGGAAAGTCTATTCCCTTAATTGACGGTTTTAGTTATGCTGCCACGACCTCTCATATTATTATAAAAATCAGCTAGTTTGCTCCTTTTGAGGAACCACAGATTAATGACGCGCGCCAACTGTCTATTCATAATCATCATCATCAGCCTATTAACGTCCCACTGCTGAGCACAGGCCTTCCACGTGGACAGTAGCACGTGGGAATATTGGGCCATAACCCACCACGCTGGCCCAATGCGGGTTGGTGGGTTTTAACGACTGTCATCTTACGACAAGAACCGGGACCAATGGCTTAACGTGTCTTCCGAAGTACGGAGGAGCTCGAGATGTTTTTAATTTGGACACCCATCCAGCGACCCGGCATTGCGAAAGTGGCTTAGCGAGCAAGATCGCAAGCCAAACGCGCTAGCCGCTGCGCCATCGAGCTCCTGCAACTCCTCCTCCTTTCCAACTGTCTATTACTTAAATTAAACAATAACACATGCATCATCGGGATTTACCGGCCTCCTTCATATCATAACACAGATAACTTCATAAACTCTCTTGATCTTGATAATTAGGAAGTTGAGACAAGAGCATGTCTCAACTTCCTAATTATAAAAATATAATTTTATGCGGTGATTTAAATGTCGATATTGCACCTAACACTTGTGATAACCTTCCAACGATTACTTAAATTTACTGGCAAGCCAATGGAGTAGGTTACTCACCGCCGTACATGTCTAGACCACATGCTGATCAAAACAAAATTGACATCCACGGTTTTTGTTGTGCAATCATCAATCACAGACCACGATTCCGTAGCACTAAATATGAATCTGGTCGCCCCCCTGGACTACATGAAGAAAACTAGTATTCGCATTGATTCCACTTGCCTTGATAGTACTATTTAAACAATTGACTTTAATTCGATCTAAAATTGTTTTGACGCAACGGATCTATACTTATCAACTACCTACCTAACTTCTGCAATTGACCAACATACTAAAGCTGTTTATATTCCGACAAGAAGTAGAATTAATAACTCCTGGGTCACAAAGAGGGTTTTGCCTTGCTTAGGGAATAGGGACAACTTACATAAAAAACTAAAACAGGATCCCGAAAATGAGGCATTTAAAAATTATTTACAAAAGATACCGAAATTATAGTAAGACTCTCTAAAAAAAAAAAACAGTGTGTACAATAAAAGCGAGAAATTGGCTATTTGACAGTTGTAACAATAAAATATAAAATGTTTCGGAAATGGTAGTTTATGATTTAACGATAATTATCCAATAGTTTTTTTTATTAAGATAAATTGTAAATATTTAATTTTTTTAAAATAAATTTGCGATTTTTTATCTGTGGATTACAAGACCCGAAACACGGGCGGCAAGGGGCGGTCATGATTGAGCTTCATGTGACGTCACATTTCACAAAATTATTAAAAACTATCTGTCAGGTTTCAAGATAAATTTCTATATTTATTGAAATGTGACGTCACAGAGCTAAATGTCACGTGACCAACCGTTTTCGCACGAAATTTGAAATCAAAAAAGAAAAATATGTTTTTTTCTGTTAAATAAAGGTTTTTTTCGAGAAAGCAAATATTGTAGGGGGTATAAAATAAGCGTTTGTAACTTTTTACATACTTTTTCAAAAACTGTCAAGTAGCCAATTGAGAACGCTGCGGGTAATAAGAGGAAGCTATGGGTCGCTATTAAAGCTGCTTGCTTTAAGGGGGTGCAGCGCGATCGCAAAAACTGACTTAAGTCTCTTAACAAAAGAAAATCAATCATATTGATATTTAAAATTAGAACAATTCTGCTTTGAAGTTTCAGACCTAGTAATTTGATTAGAGCAATGTTTTATTCTGCGTAATGTCCAAAACCATTACGCGCTTGTGTTAAAAATAAAAATTACTTTTGTAGGATGAATGGGGGTGACCTGCGGAATATCAATACAAATATTTTCATGTAAGAATTATTGTTTCATGCGTAAAATTAAGAAAGTTGTCGAAGAAAAATGTTTTTAGGAGCCATTAGATTTATGTATTATTTGTTATTGTTTAAAGAATTTGTTTCAAATTTTAACAAGGCCACGATCTTGATGTGCAATGATCAGGCTAACTTACGTAAGTTCTTTTAATGTATTAAACTAATTCAGCGCATAGTGGAACTAACTTAAAAACACGTAAATTTTCAGAATTTTGTGCAGGATCCCTTAAAGAAAGTTACTGACTAAGTATTCTTGCTGTTTGATATCTACGGCCGACCCAGTTGGAAGCATCAATAAAGAAAATGAGTTCTTTGCTCACGTTGGAGGTAACCTTGCCCAAAAATATTAAATCAAGCCAACCTGATTTACCTGCGATTCCAAATAAGAATTCATTTTCACCTATCAATTCTCTTGCCTTGCTTCCTGCAGACGAAGATGAAGTTGAGAGAATAATCTAAGGGATAATTCTGTGCAGTGGGAGTAGATCGAATCTCAACTACAATTTTAAAAAGATACTGTCGTTTTTTCACCGCTTCCATCACCCATATAAGTATTCTTGCTCTCTCAACTAGAGTATTTCCCCAGGCGTTTAAAACAGCTCTCATAAAACCAATCCATAAGTCAGGTGAAAAGGAATGTGTTAACAACTTTAGACCAATCTCATCTTACAACATTGTCAAAAGTTCTGGAACATCTCATGAACAAGCACTTAAGATCTTTTCTGGAAACTAATAATCTTCTTTCGTCGTCACAGTGCGGATTCCGAGGTGGCTAGTTGACAAAATGATGCAGTGCACGATTTGACAAACTCTATTATTACTAGCTTAGATAAAAAAAAAGAAGTGTCTCACTATATTCCTTGACCTAGCCAAGGCCTTTGACGCCGTTTCCATTTCACATCTGTTAAAGAAGCTAGAGGAATTGGGTGTGAGAGGCCGCCCTTTGAGTTTGTTTGGGGATTATTTGACCAACTGCAAACACCGCGTCAAAATTGATCATTGGATCAGTAAAGAGCAAACGGTGGATTTTGGCTTGCCGCAGGGAAGCATAAATGGTCCCCACAACACATCTCTCACTCAGGGGCTTGTTACATCATATCTTTTATTTATTTTATATCAATAAGTAAGAATGTGATAGTAATAGTTAACTCAATGGGACACTGGTGACATAGTGGTCTACGGGTTTTTTCACGCAAGCACCAGTTAGTACTTAGGGTCCCATACATATACTTGATATGAGTCATTCTCTCTGTACAACGTATGAGATGAGATGTGATGAGAAAATAAATTGAATTGAATTGAATTGATCTAGATTACCTTCAATTTTTTTAACGGGCCCCGTTACACCATATCCAGAGAAACATCCCCAAACTTTAATGTTTCCTCCTCCATGCTTTACTTTTTTTGTGGTGTATTTATTATTCAACGCTTGCTTTGCAGGGCGTCGCACGTCATCTTTGACTCATCAGTAAATTATAAATTTTTCCATTGATTTTCCGTCCAACTGCCATACTTTCGAGCAAAATCCAGTCTATTCAGTGTGATTCTTCAAAATAATTTTGCATAATTTAATCGTCTACAAATTGTACGTACGGATACTCCTTGCGTGCTGCCAAAAACTTTCCTTCTTATCGTTTCAGAGCCCCGAAAGCCTTTGCTGCCCGAACAATCATAGAATCCTCTCGAGATGTCGTTTTCCGAGATAATTAGGTTTTCGAGATACGTTATTGTTAGTGTGATATTTCTTAAAATGTTGACCGTGTTAAAAACTTAAGTTTTTGAACATTTTATATTATCAGCAATATTTTTGTAAGACTAATCACGTTCATAAAGTGCATTTATAATATTTCTTGTTTTAAGAATCGCAATTTTTTTGGTTTCCCATGTATTGTAATAAATAATATTAAATATTTAACAACTTGTAATTTATTGTAGACTTGAAAAACTGGCGCCAAAACACTCCCAAAATATAGCATTTTTTTTTTTTTTTACCATTTAAAAACGAAATGAAATGAGTTCTTAATTATTTGTCCAGCGGCCAGTAAGTACATTGCAAAAACATGTCTTGTTTGTTTGTTGTCTCGAAACATGATACAAGTTTATTTGATTTGTATAAAATATTTATAGTTGAAACTTTAGTCATATTAGTAAATTTTTACATGTTTAAAAGTAATTGATAATAAATCAGTGCAAAGTTATTTGAACTAGATTTCATAAAATTGAATTGAATAGGTACTACCCGTTCCTAATTGTATAACCCTCAGAACAATAACTAATATTGTTCTGAGGTATAACCACAACTGTATGTGTCAACTCCACAGAACAAAAGAGAGAGAGATCTTCTGTTCTGTCACATGAGTACCATTTCTTTACTCATGTGGTTCTGTGGTCAACTCTATTCACTTACTTTGGTAAGCCAAAGTAAGTATCATTATATAAAACAACTAGGTAACGGAAATCCGCTTTTAACATTTTTCCATATATCAAGGATCAGGAAGCTATATTATGTAAAGATTACGCTTTACATATAACATATATTATTTATTTTTATAACATATTATATTTATTGAATTGTGGTTCTGTTTGTTTGTATATGATTATTTAGATAAGCTTAAAGGAGTTTAATAAACTGCTACAGAGCTCTCTGCAGAGGTAATCATTACTTAAAGTTGTTTTTGTTATTTCATTTAACAGACTTTTTCTCTCCAAGATCGATAATGCAATACTTATACTTAGTTAATAATTTTTTTTCAACACTTACGTGTTTGGTATTATCGGAATACTTATTTTTCTTATTTACGATAATAAAATAGTATAATATGCTCGGTCATTTACCCCGGTCTGGATTAAACACTGTTTCGTATCTTATTGTATGTTTATTTTGTATTGTATTCACACTAGTATAATCCATATTCAAAACCTTTGTACAATTAACTAATTCAAGATGTAGGTAAATAGAAAATGCAAAGAAGTAGGTTTGTAACAATTTAGGTCAGTATGTACTCGTATGATCTTATACTTAGTTAATAATTTTTTTTCAACACTTACGTGTTTGGTATTATCGGAATACTTATTTTTCTTATTTACGATAATAAAATAGTATAATATGCTCGGTCATTTACCCCGGTCTGGATTAAACACTGTTTCGTATCTTATTGTATGTTTATTTTGTATTGTATTCACACTAGTATAATCCATATTCAAAACCTTTGTACAATTAACTAATTCAAGATGTAGGTAAATAGAAAATGCAAAGAAGTAGGTTTGTAACAATTTAGGTCAGTATGTACTCGTATGATTATTGAAGACGGGTTTTTTGTTTGTAACCTGGGCTCGTGGCCTAAGAATGATATTGTAAATTACTTATCAGTCAATAGTTACGAGGTCGAGTTAGAGCAAATAGATACGAACATAGAATAGTCATTAAAAAGGACAAGTGATTATATTATATTATATTAAACTAGCCCATATTTTTTTATTGATTTTTTTAGATTCACAATGCTATATAGAAAAAGGATAAAATGTTTACCAGAAAAAAAAAGTTTTTTTTAATCTTTTTTTATCTTCACAGTGACGTAATACCACAGGCTTGCAGCGTATCACAAATTACTAGAAAAATTCAACGAGTCTTCTGGGGTCTCGGTAGCTTAGCGGTTAGAGCAGTGGACCGGCAATCCAAAGGTCATGGGTTCGAATCCCATTCGAGCTTTCCTGAGACTGGTTGTTTCTTTCTAGTAAACATTTTATTCTAGCCCATATTGTCCCACTACTGGGCAAAGGCCTCCCTGCCCTCTTTCTAATGTTTCTGGTATGTTGCTTGTGTTGACCAACATTTTGCATAAGCATCAAATTCGTCCCTCCACCTATACGATTATGAAATAGTACATACATACACATAATCACGACTATTAGCCCCGAAGAGTTAGTCAGAGACTAGGCATGAGGACAGCAAAGGCAGTCCTCTACCATAGTCCACTTTTCACCAAATAGCGATTAGCACATGTGCTCAGCGTGACAGGTGGTGAGCCCATCGCCGCTCTATGCTGTTTGAAGTAAGTATGTGAGTCTTTGTCTGTTAGTCGCCTTGTACGACACTTAAGGGAAGAGAGGGGGGTGGTAGTATTCTTTCACCGCTAGACGACGCGACACGGTTATGAAATAATAATTAATACCTCAAGCCTGTCCCAAAAATAGCACGTCAAACTGATAAGCAAGATACGAGTAGCTTAATTAAATGCCCATCAGGTAAAAAAAAATATGACCCAAGTAAAAGACTTAAGGTTTTTAATATTAGCAAGTTGGCATTGCTGGGTACTACTTCCGATTCTTGTTATTGTAATGCCTCAGCTACCTTGAATAGTTGTTTCGACTACCAGGTCAATGAACTTCTCAGACGAGAAGTACTCGTATTATCCAAAAAACAACATGAAAGACAACAAAATATCGGTAGTGGTAATATACTCGTAGTAGGTAATTTATTTTTATCTGATAGACTAAGCTGTATAGTTATTCTGTGGCCAAACTAAGCTTCATGTCAGTCTGACGTGCAATTTTTGGAAAAACCTGTATATACTCACTGCTGTTCTGAAGACAGAGGTCATCCCCTGGCAGTTTTCGCCCTGATTGTCGTGCCAGGAGTAGTCGGGATACCCGCTTATTCGACCCTGGTCGTCGACTATGCCCAGGGTGACCGGACGGCCCTCGTCAAACCGTGGAATCGTGACGAAGATGCGGGATTTCAGTTTCCCTGTAAAATAAACGTTTTGTTTTTTATATTATTTCAGATTGTTAATTTGCATTTTTTTTTCGAAAGTCGAAATATAATTAAAAAAAATATAACGTTAAGAAGGGCTAATTAATAATTAAACATTTAATTATCCATTTAACATAACACAATAACAAGTTTCTCTTGAAATAACACTACAATTAATCATAAAATGACTCAGTTAGAAGCATGATCCACTAACATTCGAAGCGAAAACTAACTTACATATTAACGAAATTATTAGCATGTTTTTTTGTCGTGTTTAAGTAGGTACTTATCCGTTATTAAGTACTCTTATGTTTTAGGAGGTCCAAGGTTATCTTACATTGATGAAACAACAATTGCTAATAATGTTCTTATCTTAGCTCTTAACCGACATGGAAACCAGTATCTCATTTGAAGAGCAAATGCCCAGATTGCGAGGAATTTGGAACCCAGCAGTCACAGACAGTAACTTTTCCAATTTCAAATTCTTAGTCCTAACAGGAAAATGAGTTCAGGGCCTCGACTCTGCTAGTTTAAAAAATACGTTTTAATGGCCTGATTCATTAATTTTTCTCAAAGGCCAGGGAGAACACAGTTACAAACAACTACCACCCGTTGGTAATCAAACCCGGTACCGATGTAAGAATAACAAACAGTTACGCAATAAAGTAATGACAATGACTTACTTTATTAAAACCCTTTACCTTCTACCTAGGTAACTTTAATTTAAATTCATACCTGTTTTGTTTCTATAAAATAATGTTCTTTTTGTGATTGGTTGGTAATACCTTTCCTACAAAATATTTAAATAAATAGATTTATAAATAAATAACCATTACGGCCTATGTCAGGTAGGCAATGTGCTCATTCTAAACATTTGCACATTGGCATAAAATTTTTAATAATAGGTACTTGACGATGTAACTCCTTGTCGCGCCACATAAAGTTACATTTTAGTGGTCTTTCTTCAACCACATTTCCATAGTTTTATCGTAATTTTACTGCTTACAGGCACCTACTTATTGTAAATGTAAATGCAATAGAACATGATGTTTATTCTGTCACTGACACGTTTTTACGGGAATGGGTTACGCAACCGTAATTCTGCTGGGTATAGTTCAACGGCTAAACATTAATGTTATCACTTATTATATTATGTATGTATATTTGGTAAATGCATTTTATCCACTATCTCATTTATTAAATTTCAAATGTCGATTAATGTGCAACATCTGGAAAAACCCATCAGGGTTTAAATTGTCAGACTACTTAGTTATAAAAATGTACATAATATTCATATTTTATCCAAAAATCTTTGTGTAATAAATAGTTAGGTAGTTGGTAGAATTAGTAACTTTGAGTAAACGTCTGAAAGGTTCACCTACAACTTCAGAATATACACCAAAATTACTTTCAAAATGTTCATCCATAGTCTTAGTTCATAATTTATTAGTCATATACAGGCTGATCAATCCAAATGGGTCAGTGGGGAGAAATCAAAAATTATAAGAGATAGGAAATCTGTTCTTAGGATCCTTGAAATCGATTTTAGATTTAATAAAAATTTCGTTAAATTTTTTTTGTTAAATATCATACGTCACCGAGACTCGAACCCGCGGTCTCTATCTCTGTAAACAATGTTATAAATTCTACAAGTTTATTAGTTGTTATTGCTGTTGGTATGAAGAAAAAAATCACAAGGAACACATTTTGAATGTAATCTTGTTTAATCAATTGAAATTCCAAAAATAAATAAGTAATTTGATTATTTTTTTAAGGTATCTTGTTCAAAATGGTAGCCATTTTCCTAGATGCAACTATAATATTTATTAATTACAAATTAGGTACCTAATCGAATGTCGTACTGGTTGTTATAGTTGACCCTGTGACCGTAAAGAGAGACCAAATTTTGCTTAGAAATCCTGTGTAGTTAGACCTTAGACAGAAATGATAATTTTCAACATAACTGGATCGGTACAGACGCGAGATCATTAAATGGCCCGCGAGATCGCCTGATATCACGCCACTTTATTATATCCTATGGGGTTATGTTAAAGATGAAATTTAGAAGATTTAACAACAGTCATAGCAAATATCTTAACACAGATGCATCCAACAAAAATACGAAACGTATTGCATTCGTTACCCAAGAGAATGAATTTCTGCATCCAGGAGGTAGGTACCATTTTGAACATTTGTTTACATACCTACATAATAATCACGACTATAATCCCCGAAGAGTCAGTCAGAGACTAGGCGATGAGGACAGCAAAAGCAGTCCTCTAACATAGGTAGTCAACTTTTCACTAAATTGCGACTGCACATGTACTCAGTGTGACAGGTGGTGAGCCCATCGCCGCTCTATGCTGTTGGATGTATGTGCAGTATTTAGTCCGTTAGTCGCCTGTTACGACACCGAAGGCAAGAGAAGGGGTGGTAGTATTCTTAAGCCGCTACGCCACACGGTTACCATTTGTTTACCTAAAAAAAATATTTAAGTACTTACCTATCTTATTTTAGGTATTTCTTTCAATTATTTAAACAAAATTCCATTAAAAACGTGTTCCTTGTGACTATTATATTCGTACCATCAACAATAACAACGAATAGACTTGCAGAATTTATAACATTGTTTACAGAGAAAGAGACCGCGGGTCCGAATTCCGGTTACGTACATGAGATTTAACATAAAAAATTGTATGCAGTGTTTCTTAAATCTAAATTTGAAACCATGGTTACTAAGAACAGATTTCCATATCTCTTATAGTTTTTGATTTCTCCGTACATTTGGATTGATTATCCTGTATAACGTCTAAACGTCCTTTGAATCAAGTGTAACAATGATCGCGGCTCCTATTTCTTATAGTAGCCTGGTTAAGAGATTTGATCACATCAGTCATTTCATCAAATCCCTAAACCGTTTTAGTAAAATCATATAAATAGACTATAAGTTGTGAGAGGGATCGGGGAGAATATTTAGTTCCCCCCCATTTTTACTAGGTACATAGGGGACTTAATGGACATCAAAGACGGATAAGTCCGAGTAAATTCCGTTTCTGGCGCTCGCCGCCTCTGCCGCGGCACGTGATTTAAGACACCGAATAGGTACACTTGCCTGCAAAAATAAGTATCACACTTTAAATTTTTTTTTTATAAACTAAAGAAGTTAGAGATTTAAAATAAAAAACGTTTTATAGAGATTTTTATCAGCTTTATTTGAAAGTATAGTAAATTATACATTAGTAACATTTTTAAGTCTTGTGTGTCTTGTTTATCATGTGTACTTAAAAAGTTATTGCAATTTTAAAAGTGTGATACTTATTTTTGCAGGTCAGTGTATTTTTAATTTCTCATTAGCATTTTTATCATTTCACTAAAACGGAATTACAAAACTTAGTAATTTGAAAAAATTACAATCGATTGCAATTTTAACATCCTCCGTCATTTGATCAAATCTTTGTTTTTGACTTAAATAAAAACCATACAAAACATATGTGATACGTGGTCCGTTATCGCCAGGCGCCGGCATCAATCGCGGACAAAGGAATTACTGGATAATTGATTTCGCTTTCATATCATCTATGCGGGCGTGCTGAACTTAACCAATAAAACATGACTCGGATTAACTGTGCTACTGTAAATGTATGTGACATTATGCACTTGACCCCTATTGATTGTAACTATGCATAACCTACCAGATAAACTAGACCGGGTAGACCACTGCCAGAGAATATGCCACCGCGCTGGTCGAGTAATATTGTCAAGGTAGTAGAAGAACAGTGGATCTGGCCAGCACCAGGCGTGACGGAAATGAGAAGAGGTCTTTACCCAAAAGTGGGTGTTACCGGCTAAGTAGAAATGTGTATAAATTGGGTTTTTTTTCAGAAACGTAAAAAGAAATGGTTTTTCCATTTAAGTCTTTATCTGGTAGTGGCAATATACATGCCACTATAATTTGAAATTGCACTTTTAATAGAATGGAAAACCAATAAAAAATATTTAATGCTATACCAGTAAAAGGGTTTAATGCCATAAACTGGATGATTACGGCAGTAGTAGGTATGGTGTAGTCATAAGGATACTTATAGTTGTTTAAAAGTATGGCATGTATCTAAAAAACGAGAAGAAATTATACTACATCTGCGCAGCACCTTAGCAATTGGAATAAGTCTTTAAAAGTTTGTAGTTCAGTTTTAAAATTAAGTCTTTAAAACGTTGGTCATCAATTATCATCAGCCGAAGGACGTCCACTATTTAATTGAACTAAAGCATTCTGGATTTCTACAACGACCGGTCCCGTGCTGCTCGCATCCAGTTGCTTCCCGCGGCCTTCACCAGACCGCTGTCTTTATCAAAAGTTTGGCATATTTAGACTACCTTTCTTACTTATCCTTACCTTGTCTATTCTGGACGTCCACGTCAATAGGCACGGAGTTTCTAAGCACATAGTACCTAAGTACGCTACGTACGTATAACATTCTGCCGATCCGAATCAGTGAGGAAAGCGAACTCGTGAACAAACTTTTGAAGACCATCATCAGCTGAAGAACGTCAACCAGTTGGACAAAAGCCTCCCTCAAGGAGTTCCACAACAACCAGCCCTGTGCTGTTTTCATCCAGCGGCTACCCGCGAGCTTGACCAGACCGTCGGTCAAGCTTGTCAAAATTTATAGTTAATACTATCTGCGTTGATGTACCACTGACCTTGTCTATGCTGGACGTCCACATCAATAGGCACGGAGTTTCCAGGCACATAGTACCTATGCTGTATGGCATTCAGCCGATCTGCCTCAGTGGGGAAGGCGAACACCAGATCAGGCCACTGTCGGACCACTCTCAGTTCTGACTTGGCGCCGAGGCCGGGCCAGCAGCAGGCCAGGCAGTATGACAGCAGGAAGAACCGCTCAATGCCGTACGACATCTCGAGCTTGAACTGGTCCAACACCAAGGGGTCTGGGGATGGAAAAGAAGTTCGGTTTAGAGATTTAGTATTTATGAGGTAGCTACTTGTTAACAATAAAGTTGCTATTAGAGTTTTACCCTTGTTCTTTTCGCAACAACACGTGTGGTGAACTTGTGAGACTTAAATTAGCTTAAATTTAAACCTGCGAAAAAAGTTGTTAGTTCTTAACTTAAATTAATAAAATAATTAAAAAATAATGCTTTTCGTAGTTTATAAACTTTAGACGGTTTGCAATCTTGCAAGTTAAGTACTTTCGCAATGCCGGATGGGTGCTCGTATTAAATGACGAGCTTCTACGAACTTCGGAGTTGCTCTGGGTTGTTTTCCCGCTTTAAACGCAACAGTCGCAACCAGCTCTCGGACCTAATATTTTCCCCATAGTCAAAATGTCACAACCAGCCCACTGAGAAAAATTGTAAACGTTTTGAAATTGCGGAATTGAGGCTTAGCAATGTGGCTATGTCCTGATCCAACATGTGATATATGTATATAGTAGCCTGAGTCCAGCACTTGGCTGTTATAGCCTGACGATTATGATGAGTTGAAAGTAGAGAACTCACCGTGAAATACATAATCACTACAATGTATTTAGACGACTCATCGGCATCGGTAAGAACTGTTACAGTGTTAAATGAAGTAGTCCTTAGCCTTGTAATTAACTAGAGATACCTAAACGAAACCCCAATTATGTATTTAAACTAATAGCTAAATCACTTTAAGCTATTAGCTAGATAGCATAACAATGCAACAAAAAAACATAAAAAAAATTAAAATCGCAAACATAAACGAGGTGAATTCGTAGTTTCATTATTTACAACAATTAAGGTATACTTAGTGACAAACTGGAAGTGATGGACGAATACTTAGCCTTTCTAAGGAAAATAGCGTGTCAAAAGTTAACTAAGTTATTTCGCGCGTGTACAAGTATGTCATGACTGTCATGAGCTTAGAGCATTAATGAGTCATGGCGGATTGTGTTTGAAACGATTAGTTAAGGTAAATAGAGATGAAGATTTCAACATTTAATGAATCTAGTACATTGGTAATGATTGGAAAGAGTGTATAAAGTTCCGGAAGTTATGCCGCAGATGGAGAGTGATGATTATTTTCATCTATTGAGGAAGGTGGGGAAACAACAATAATAATGACATTTGCTAATCGCACATCGTTTTTTTATAAGTGGAAGATGGTTTACCCCAAACCCAGAACTATGTAATTTTTCGATGCATGTTTTGCAAGCAGCAAATACTTAATTACCTATTAGATTCTTAAAACCGTGTCTTGTAGCGGTGAAAAAATCTCCCTCTCTCTTCCCTTGGGTGTAGTAAAAGGCGACTAACGGACTAAAGACTGCATACATCCGACAGCATAGAGCGGCGATGGGCTTACCACCTGTCACGCTGAGCACATGTGCAGTCGCTATTTGGTGAAAATTGGATTATGGTAGAGGACTGCATTTGCTGTCCTCATTGCCTAGTCTCTGACTAACCCTTCGGGGATAATAGTCGTGATTATACGTATGTATGTATGTACTCGTATATGTTTTCTTATTAATCTGGTAAGAGACCCCACACTGGCGTCTTTCGACGTCGGCGTCGAGCCGGGTACACGCGGCGTCAGTGCAGAGCTCGCGCGGCGCCGCCATGACGCTGACGCTCGAAAGACGCCAGTGTGGGGGGTCTCTTATTTCAACCTATTATAGCCACTTTGCGAAACGGGTTCTAATGAGTGTAATTAATTGATCAGACTACTAAAACGGTAAAAAGCACGTGCTTATCAATGTTGGTAAATAAACCTATACTTAGCTATGTATTTACTTTGGTACTGGCAAGGAAAAAAGTGTTGGAGTGTCATATATCAACTCATAGGCAAAATAATTAAATAGCCCCAAAGGAGAAGATTTAATTTTAATACTAGTAAATCACTTTAAAAGTTAGTTAGAAAATAAAGAAAACCCGCCCAAAGGCCTCAAATGGGAGTTTAACAAAAAACTTCAAGTGTCGTTAAATACTTGTTAATGTTAGTTTAAGAGGCCTATTACATTTCGACTGTGATTTTTGCGTAAAATGGCCAATTTTGCCGTTATGGATCTTAGAAACAAAAAATACATTAACAGTTTTGACTTATTGAATAGTGTAGAATAGCTATTGTAATAGTGCGTAGAGGCCTTGCTTTTTGTAAATTTTGTTAACTTTTTAATTAAACCCAAAGTTGCAGAGAAAGATTTTCATAAAGTGCGCGTAGGCACTTTTTTGAGCTCCTAGATTGAACTACTGTTCTAAACAAATGAAATAAAAAAATTAGAATGTTATCTCTTATATAGTAGTATAGTAGCGTAGCGGCCTCGGAGTTATAAGATATCATTGATTTTATATAGAAAAAAATCTTACTCTATACCAAAAAAGTTTGAAAATCGCTTTAAGTTAACTGTGAATTTCTCTTATCTACAATAATATTATTAAGCAAAATGTACCAAAATAATTGTTACTTCATGAGGAATAAAGATTTTATAATGAATTTATAATCCTATTTCGATAAAAACGATAAATACAACTGCAAAATGACATCAAAATGCGATGCGCCGGCCGTCCGAACCCAGCTTATTCTCGCAGAGTGGACATTTGCAAAATTAAGCATGATTTTATTATCCTATTATTTCGATAAAAACGATAAATACAACTGCAAAATTACTACAAAATGCGAAAATGTGATTTTTGCAATCACAGTCGAATGTGATTTTTGCGTAAAATGCCCATTTTCGCATTTTGTAGTAATTTTGCAGTTGTATTTATCGAAATAGGACAATAAATTTGTGCATAATATTACAAATCTCCATTCTGTGAGCATAGGGGAGGTCAGCTCAGGGCGGCCACCTTAAGTTTGACTTAAAAAAATGCCACTATACTTAGAAACGATATATAAAAAAAATATTATATCAAATGAAAGGGAACTTAATAAGCTTTCATAAAGTGGAGGCACATTTTGCAAAAACTTGAACAGTTTATTTTAATTTGTAAATTACGAAGACTAGTCAAAAAACCGCTTTGCCCCTGTTGGCGCCTAAAGCGGCCATAGGGGTAAGGGCAAAGTGGTCATGCCTAAATATTACAAGAAATTCATTTTTAAAAAACAAAAGCACCTATAATAATTTCTCTTATCTACAATAATATTATTAAGCAAAATGTACCAAAATAATTGTTACTTCATGAGGAATAAAGATTTTATAATGAATTTATAATCCTATTTCGATAAAAACGATAAATACAACTGCAAAATGACATCAAAATGCGATGCGCCGGCCGTCCGAACCCAGCTTATTCTCGCAGAGTTGACATTTGCAAAATTAAGCATGATTTTATTATCCTATTATTTCGATAAAAACGATAAATACAACTGCAAAATTACTACAAAATGCGAAAATGTGATTTTTGCAATCACAGTCGAATGTGATTTTTGCGTAAAATGCCCATTTTCGCATTTTGTAGTAATTTTGCAGTTGTATTTATCGAAATATGACAATAAATTTGTGCATAATATTACAAATCTCCATTCTGTGAGCATAGGGGAGGTCAGCTCAGAGCGGCCACCTTAAATTTTACTTTAAAAAAATGCCACTATACTTAGAAACGATATATAAAAAAAATATTATATCAAATGAAAGGGAACTTAATAAGCTTTCATAAAGTGGAGGCACATTTTGCAAAAACTTGAACAGTTTATTTTAATTTGTAAATTACGAAGACTAGTCAAAAAACCGTTTTGCCCCTGTTGGCGCCTAAAGCGGCCATAGGGCAAAGTGGTCATGCCTAAATATTACAAGAAATTCATTTTTAAAAAACAAAAGCACCTATAATAATTTAAAAAATATATATTTAAGATAAAATTAAATACCTAATAACCAATAAGGTTTCAAATAGAACAATCGTTTCAGTCTTAATGTTTTCTTACTTAAATCTATGTACCAAAATATCCCCCTGCCTAGTTTTTCTTTTGTAGTTGTTGACCATCTAAAAAATAATAAATAACTAAATAAAACATTCTAATCTTAATAATACAAAAACGTATATTTTTATAAGCGGCTAATTGCCCGCTTTGCCATCATCGCGGTTCACTTATTGAATACGGGCAAAGTGGTCACTTGGCCACTTTGCCCGGACCGCTTTGCCTTTTTCCACAATTTTATTTTAAAAATAAACACAGCTCACATTATTTATCTCATGTCGGAACAAATGTTACACATTCAAAGCCATTTAGATATGTAACAAAAGACGTGTAATAAAAAGATTGAATTCTAAAGAGGTTTGATCAAAACAGGTTGATCTTACCCTGGATTTTTTTAATAAAATGCACAAATCCCTTGTACATGTCGCCGCGGCCACGCGTTTGCTCCGATCGCAACCAAACGACTGCCTGCGGTGTGGGGCGGGAAGTTAGCCATATGGCAGAAGGGCAACGTCGTGCTATCGTTTTTAGTTACCGAGAAATTGGGTGTGGCCGCTTTGCCTCCTATGGCCGCATTGAGCTGACTTCCCCTAAGTAGAATTCGGACGGCCGGCGCGTCGCATTTTGAAATAAGTTTGCAGTTGTATTTATCGTTTTTATCGAAATAGGATAATAAATTCATTATTAAATCTTTATTCCTCATGAAGTTACAATTACTCTGGTATAAATTTTGCCGTATCGTTAATCGTAGATAGGAGAAATTCACAGTTAACTTATAGCGATTTTCGAAGTTTTTTAAAATAAGATTTTTTTCCAATATAAAATTAATGATATCTAAAAATTCCGAGGCCGCTACGCACTATTCGACTATATAACAGATAACATTATAATTTTTTTATTTCACTTGTTTAGAGCAGTAGTTCAATCGATGAGCTCAAAAAAGTGCCTTCGCGCACTTTATGAAAATCCTTCTCCGCAATTTTGGGTTTAATTAAAAAGTTAAGCAAAATTTACAAAAAGTGAGGCCGCTACGCACTATTCTAATAGCTATTCTACACTATTCAATAAGTCATAATTGTTATTGTATTTTTGTTTCTGAGATCCATAACGCCAACATTGGCCATTTTACGCAAAAATCACAGTCGAGATGTAATAGGCCTCTTAAGCATTCGCTATTTTTAAAGCGTGTCGTCGGTTGAAAATAGAGGAAGAGAGAAATCCCTATACTCGTAAGAGACTTACTCGTACTACATGACTAAAACAGTGGGTTCTTGTAATTCAGATTTTGCTAAATTTTGAAGGCTCCAGGTTGTTAAATAAACTTATTACATAAAAATTAAACATACAGACGTAGAAAAACTCTTTCCATAACCGGTTCTGAAAAAAACATAGAAATTGGTCTAGTTTTGAAGAAGGAAACAGGGGACTACGAAACGTTGTTTTTCTGTGTTTCGTATGAGAATTTTGCAGTAGTGTTTCCTCTTAAGAGGGTTTACGCATTTCGGTTTCCCATACAAACTTCCAAGTCGATATTTTTAAAAACCTTTGCTGAGTTATTGCGATTTAAAGTCCACTATAGAAAGTTTAAAATAGCAATAACTCACGTTTATTTTTTAAAATGTTTTCTACAAACTATTTAGATCCCTGTATTTTACTTTAGCAAGCAAAGTTTCATTAAAATTGGCTTGGTGGTTTTTAAAAATTTCGACTTGGATATTTGTATGGGAAACCGAAATGCGTAAACCCTCTTAAGGGCAAAATCAGGGCATCATTGAAATCAAACCATCGCTACGATTGAGGGGTATTGGCTTAATCATCACTTAATCACGTCGCTGTACGGGTGTACACACGGCGTCAGATCAACCTACCCAAAAATGTCAGATTTCTACAATCAATTTTGAACTTTATTGTTTGGTTTTAAGGAACAATATTGATTGGAGAAATTTGACAGTTTAGGGTAGGTTGATCTGACGCCGTGTGTACAATAATATACACCGTGACATTTGAGTGGTTGTTTTCCCGCGGCAGAACGATTTACCTTTAGTAGTACTATCGAATCATACAAGTTATTTTTGACAAAATTGACAAAAAAATGTCCACCTCCCATACTAATGTCGTTAGCTGATCGGACCATTTTGTATGGGAGGTCGTTTTTTTGTCATTTTTGGCAAAAATAACTTGCATGATTCGATAGGTAAATACTACTACTAAAGGTAAATCGTTCTGCCGCGGGAAAACAACGTTAGTGGTTGTTGATGTCTTGGTGTATAAGTATTATTATTCAAGTTTTTCAATGCTGCTTGGATAGCTATTACCACATTATCTAAGTTTTCTCTATTAAAAACGTTAGTAGCATTGTTGTGTTCCGATTTAGAGATAAGATAGCCAGTTCCAGAGGTCAACAGTTTGTTAACGATGTTTATAACATTAACTCATTTTGTATGTACATAGTAATAATCAAATATAGTTCTTTTGTATTTTGTTGTCATTTGGAATATTTTTTTCTAGTATAAAGATTTTATGCAAATTCAATATTTTACTGTAATTTAGTTTGAAAGTTTTCTATAAATTGGAAAATGTAGAAAAAAAATCCACGAGCAGGGTTTAAACCTGCACCCATCTGGGTCAGGTGCTCTTCCATTTTAAGATAACGTTGGCCTTATCCAGCCCGCCGAAAGTTGGCTGGCAAAATGAAGAAGTTTTCTTTATTTTAAAGAAATAGCCACTAACACCAAAAGTAAGTGTAAGTACTAATTATTTATCATTAACAAAATTTACTAAAGAGCTGAAAACGTATCTTTGTATAGTTCTAAATATGAGGTATTGTCATAACAACGACGTATGATATAACATAATGTAAGTTCCATTAACTATAATGTCACATGAAATATAATTTGAGTTACAAAATAAAAGTTAAAAAGTCATTACCATATTGGTTCAGCAACAATCCGCAATAACGTGACTGACGGTACTCCATAGCGATCGTCTTTTATTGAACTAGCACGCAAACGTCACAGAGTTAGAGGACCACAAAACTTCACGTCCGCCTAATGCCATCACTGGAGGCTCATTAAAATTCCACTTTTGAGTCAGGTTCGGCAAATAAACGTGTCTGGTCCTACGTTAGTTCGAGCGCGGTAACGTCGCGTACAATAACCCAAGATATCCTGCGACAAACTTTATATTGAAGGTTTAGCATGCTTTAAAAGAAGCCGTAATATTCAGCGCACGCACAAATACGGTCACATTTTTTTTAACTTAATAACGGTCACCGCATTCAAGAATCCGTTGAGAATTGGTCCACATCGGAGAACGCTAAAATGCCCAACAGTAAACATGCGTACAACGCGCGCTAATTATCGGCCTGGATACCTAGCACATTTTCTATAGAACAAATACCACCATTAATGTTTTCGTAAAATCATACAAAAGGTTTTTTTAAACGCACATTGATAACAACGTTTTTAAATTTTGTTTTTATTTTACTGCTAACCGGACCGTTACTCGCGAACCGTACCGTTATTATTTACATATTTTATTTGCGAGTATTATAAATGAAACACGTTTTGGGTGGCGAAAAGCGCGTCACCTTTGTAAAATTACATTGTGTACTGACCGCCGACCGCCGCTGTCGCAACGTCCACGCACTGTTGTTGCTGCTCAAACAACAATTGAATGGTTTCACTACAAGATTGATTTGCATTGACATTAATTTATTGTCCATTTTGTCCGTAACTCACACCGCACTGAGTGTTACAATTCAATGTGCTGCGGTATGGTTGGGTAAGCACGTTGTTGTTTGACGAGTGGTTTAACTGAGGTCGTTTTTCGCATAGTTAGGCTTTAGGGGTGACTTGAACTGAAACTCACTGATTAAGAGCATAGTATAAATATGAACTTACACTGTGTCAGGAGTATCGCTAATTGTATAGAAACCATCATTCTTTCTCTTTCAACATACAACAACTAATAGAAATGCAATGATATTTTTTTTCGTTATAAAGCATATTCATTGTTAAGCCTTAGAAGATCTATAAGGCACTGCTTTGATCCCTTACAAATTGAAGTTACTTTAAATCGAGATCGAATAGTAAAGAAAAGTCGCACTGGCCATTGTCATGTGCGATTTTTACGGTTCGTTAAAATGTAATCGAAGATAATCGAAGGCTTATTAGATTGAACGTTTATTATTGTTAGCGTTTAATAGTATACTACAAACGTTTAATAAATCGTTGGCGGGTTCTTTAGGCGCTTAATTTCATTAGTGAATAAGTTTAATCGATCTGATGAACTTATGATATATTTCGGTCTGCGTGTTATCGCTTGGCACTTTGCACCTATAAATAGAATTTGAATTAGCATCGACACGGACTAAAAGTTTTAACGTTGATTGTTTCTGAACGCTAATTAATATTTTTTCTATACAAAGAACCGTCGCAATATCATAACCTGCGGTCGCTATCTTTTCTACTAAGACGAATTTATTTGAACAAACATTTGTCATACTTTTGTCACATTTAGGAACGTTTAGCACTAAAAGTAAATATTTGAAGTTTTTTTAACAAACGCTAACGAACAGGATCAACATACTAAGCCAAATACAGAGAATCACTAAATGACGTTGGCAAATGTTAAAGTTGACATTATTTTTACCCTTTTCGAATATCTATTAAACGAATTGTATTTTTAGAGACTGTGACTTGTTTATAGCAAAACTGGACTAACAAAAGTGAACTAACACAAAAGCTATGACCACCGTGACTGAAGGAAAGACGTCTTTATATCGAAAGTCAATGTGAGGAAAACTCCTTTGATAGCGAACCGTGATTAACGCCATAATTAAAACTGAAGATGTACTCGCATTGTATCAGCTTCTATTGTTTGCCGTCAGGGTGATCCTTATGCGCTCTTTAATTAGGCTTGGCTATTGTTTTATCTGTCAATAAGACATTTGTTTACTTATATTAGTTATGTCAATCAATCAAAATAAACCATCACTTTGTAACAGTTTTTTTGTTTTTTTGAGGTTTTTTATTTACTTTACGTACTTTTATATGTTAATAGCTCGAACATTTTCTTCCTTTGAATTTCCCGATTACGCTTCTTTCGAACTAGCCGTGGGGCGCCCATAATGTCCAAAATCATGTTTTATCACTAATGTAATGGCATAAGAATATATTTTAAACAAAGCCATTACCTTAACTATTTAATTAACATTATTTTTATGTTTTACTTTATTTTAAAATTTAAAACCTATAAAGCATCACCAGTTAGTTATATGCACATAAACTTTGTCGTGGTTTTTTATGTTATATTATTAATATTTGTTAATAATAATAAAAATAATTTAATCTGTCATTGTCTATTCACTATACTACTTTTCAGTTTTCTATACTTTTCACTTTTATATTTTAAAAATCCATTTGGCCGCTTTGGCAGGGTCGCCATGCAATGTGGTGGTTAGAGGCGCGAAAGTAAACTCTTGGCGTCTGGATTATAACTCTTTTATCAAATTAGTTTCCTAATACATAGTTAACATATACTCCATAGGTATAAGGTAATAGTATATAATGTTTACAATATGATCAACTTACAGTACTCTGTACGATACTTCGTATTATATAAACTATACCCTTATTTATATAGTCTAACTATTTAAGACTGTCCTAATAATATGAAGTACCTACATGTGTATTATCTCATATTTCTTTATTAAGGTGTGTCACACTACACTACAATGTATTTTTTTATATTTTTTTTAAATACGATTAAATATTTTAATTGTCTCAAAAGAGTTTTTTTGTTTTACTTAAATGCAACCTTAAGATCAATGGCATTTATCTCACATGATCACTTCACTTCATCTGGAATCGCTAACAACTGAGAAATTGGCTATCTTATCTCTATCTCACAGATTTTAAGACTGCCGTCAATAGCATAGTTACAGTAAGTGCGCTCTCGACGGTTTCGAGAAAAACGCGGTTAAAGTTTTGGTGCGAAATTCTTCCATATATCCTTTGTTTGTAATCAGATCATGGTGGTTGATACTTTAAGTGAAAGAGGACCTCATCACTTATGTATTACTTATTTGAAAACCAATACTAAGTAATTGAAAGACAAGATAAATTCATTATTTTTGATATACTAAGTATCTCCTAAAACTCTCTAATAGGGAACACTTAGCATAAACACAGGAAGTGTGTTTTTTACTGTATTTATGCTAAGTAACCATATAAATTTAAATCGTTTATAAGTTTTGTTTTATCAGGCTGGCCAATTATTAGCTATTGGTTTTATTAATATAAATGGAAAAAAATATAATCATGTTTTAGAAATTCTGTTAGTTACTACCTAACTGATGTCGAAAATAACCTAGTAATAAAATTGGACGATCATGATAGGTTTAGGCTGGATTCGACCAAACTGGAAAAGGACTTACTCGGAGATTAGTCTATACAAATTCGGCGTTTAATCTAGGTGTAAGACCTTATTCCAGTTTGGTCGAATCCACCCTTAGAGAAAGAAACTATCATTTAGTTCAAATTAAAACTTATTTCTTACAATTAAGTCGCACTTATGATCACATAATAAATCACAAAGTTACGTTTCTTACTTTACTTATTTGAATCAGTTTTTTTAGTTAAAAAGTGGCACAACCAAGAATTTAGTTTTCTTACATTAATCATTCAACTAAAGTTAACTTAATAAGTATTAATCAGTCTTCTTAGTAGTAATAATTCTAGGATATCAGATGCTAATGTAAGGCAAAGTGAATTATCTAATGTAGCTTTACATTTAAATCAAACTAAATAACCTTTCTTCGGTAGCAAATCAACATTTTTTGATCTATCGAACAAACCTTGGGGATCTTATAGATACTTAAGCCGTAAATAACAAAAGGTATAACCATTTTGGTAAAAACATAAAACATTCTTCTTTAACAATGTATATATAATATAATATATAATTAAAATATTAAATGAATGAATTAATTAGGAATCAACTTTAAGAAAACAACAAGGTGAGAACTAATCGTCAAGCTCCTTGGAAAGATTCAAGGATGCATCGTCAAATTTACTGGCAAGTCAAACCAGAATTGCCTTCGGCTGGGTAATTAAGGGCACGAGATCTTAGAAAATTTTCTCTTTTCGTGAAGAGGCGATATATCCCTTGGCGAACGTCTCTGTTCAGCACAAGGAAATTGTTTGCTATTGAAAATGTTGGCTTGTAAAAAGTTTATGGTCCTAAATTCTTCATCAGCGTGACATTTTTTGTAAAACAAATAATACTCTCCACGCACAACTTTGACCACTGTCAAATCCTTGTGTTGATTTGATGCCGAAGTAAGGATATTTACTTTTTTGAAATGTAAAGCTACTTTAGATAATTCACTTTGCCTTAAATTAGCATCTGTGGTGCTAGAATAATTACTACCTAATTTAATTTTTAAATTTAAATTAATAAATAAGTTAACTTATGAGTTTAGTGATTAATTTAGAAAACAAAATTTTTAGTAGTGCTATTTTTTTACTGAAAAGACTGATTCAATTATGTAAAATAAGAAACGTAACTTTGTGTGTTATATGTGATCATAAGAATGACATATGAAGCAAGAAAGAAGTTTTTATTTGAACTAAATAATAATTTCTTTCTCTAAACCTAACATGATCTCTGTCCAATTTTATTACTAAGTTAATTTCGGCATCAGCTAGTTATAACTAAGTTATTTTCGGCATTAGTTATAACTAACTGATGCCGAAATTAACTTAGTAATAAAATTGGACAGAGATCATGTTAGGTTTAGAGAAATATAGTACCTAACAGAATATCTGTCTCATGATTAAATTTTTTTCAAATATATTAATAAAACCAATAGCTAATAATGTTTTATTATCACTACCAGCCTGATAAAATAAAACTTATAAACGATTTACTATATCTACTTACTGTAATTATGCTATTGACGGCTGATTAGTAAGGTACGTAAAGTAGGTACTAACAAAAAATATTAGCATACATTTTTATTAGCATACATGCAGTGTCGCATCTTACTGTCTGTATTTTATGAAAACAGAAGGCGATGATTATGGCAGTGCTAAACAAAATTACAGTATCGCAGCATACTGTTTTTCAGACTAGACCACTCTTTTAGTAAATATTGGTAAACTGCTTAGGATCAAAACAGTATATCTTCTTAGTGTTTATTTGCTCGGGTCATATTCAATTTTTAAGCAGTAAATGACTTAACATATTAGTGGTATAGATGTCATACTGTAGTTTTGCCGAAAGACTCTGAATAAGAACTTTTGCAGTAAGTGTACGCACTGTGATTATGCTTGGTAATATAAAAAAATTGCTTGACTTACTGCAAATTTTTAATTGTTAACTTTGGATTAAAAAACGATTTAAATGAATGAGTTAGATGAAAATGTAGATCTCGTTATCGTGATCACGGCTGTATATCTAACTCAGATTTGACAAAAACCCGACTTACTGTAACTATGCTATTGACGGCAGAAGAATACTTATTACATTTTTCCTTTGGCGGCTGACCTAAATAAGACAGTAGCTATTGAGGCGGATATAAAATTATGGTTCTTACATCAACCAAAACCACCAATATGCACTTTCCACACTGGGAATTGAACTGAATCGGCCAGAGACCAGTGATCTAACCACTACACTAAGTATTATTCGAAAACTCACGCGATCGTAGTGCAAGCTATTTCGCCATCACTTGTTGTTATTGTCTGTTGTGCAAGTTATATAAGGCGACTGCTAGAAACCGCAAGTAACTTCAAGGGCTGGCCAGGTCAAGTGTAAACATGATAAAATTGTCAAAAAAGAAATTCGTGTTTTTTTCATTTTTAATTAAATAATTCATTTTGTGTCTTTAATTAGATAGTCTTTAAGTATCTAATTTATTTTAAAGCAAAAATAAAATGAAAGAAAATTAGAAATAATAATTATTTACAATGCGCGGGCAGCGACCGGCCGTTGACCCACCCGTCTGTTGACCCGTCCGCGTCAGCTGGGCGATAAGTACCTACGTTAGTCTGCAATGATTCTTGTAATTTTTGTCATGTTTAAAACACTTGACCTGACCAGTTTTTTGCGGTTTCTAGCAGTCGCCTTATATTCATCTTTATTTATTCCAGGCGTAGCTCATAAAATGTGTTCGTAAAAAGTAAAACTGATTATTATCTGTATGTTTACAAATTTGAAAATGATGAAAAAATTTTTACGAGCTGGATTCGAACCCGCACCCTTTTGACAATGCGGGTCAGGTGCTCTTCCAATTATGCTGCCGTGGACTTATCCAGCCCGCTGAAATTAATCAACACTTTTTACTTTAAAAGCTAAAGACGCCCATTCAATGTCAACAACTACGTCATCAACTTTCGATTTTGATATATTTACAAAATATTAAAGACGTTAAAATTAAAAATAAAAAATATCACATAGCTTGCCTAAATTTTTAACTGATCAAATACATTGAAAAATTTCGTCTGGTCTAACTAATACCTCGGTGGCGGAGTGGTCAACCAAGCCTCCCGGACTGGGAGCGAAGGACGTGGGTTCGATTCCCACCTGAGGTAGACATTTTTTAACGTTATCTTCAAACTCTTAGTACTTTAATTTTACTCTGCACAATTCCTATGGAAATAATATAAATAATAAATAAATAAATAAACTTTCCTACACTCACACCAATTATCTAATAGCCCAAGAGAAGCTTCGTTGTGAAACTCGTTAAATGGTTACTAGACTATGGATAAACATACTTAAAATACTTAAATACAAACTTAGAAAACACCCAGACCCGAGGCAATTTAGACAAACAATTATTTCAAAATTGACCCTACTGGGGATCGAACCCGGGACCTCAGAGATGGCGACACCATGAAAAACGGTGTACAAACCACTCGACCAAGGAGGTCGTCTATAAAATATTTCCTATTGAAAAATATTGCTCTATGTGGTGACAGCTGGGCCGCTGGGGTGGGGTTGAATGGGAGAAATCGTAGTTCAATCCTTATAGCTCCGTTAACCCTTGTTCGCACTGGGAGTATTAAGTACATTGCTTCGCTAGTTTGATTGTTTTAAAATTTTCTTTAATTAAGCAAAGTAGCGAAGCAATGTATCGCTACTTGACTAAATTACTCGCTTAGTGCGAGTGAAGAAGGCTATGCAGACTGACGTGAACCTAAACTTAATATTCCTGATAAGTTAACATGACATATTTTAATTAAAAAATAGCCCATTATTAAAAAATCTTTATTTTTATACTTTTATCATCATTCAATTTTATATAAACGTAGTAAGTAATAACAACGATCAAATTTGTCAAACATATTAATTTCGATTTCTTGCTAAGGAATGATTCTGCAAAGCATCACATATGGTTTTTAAAGATTACGAATATGTTAATACCAATCTTATTAACATAAACAGATTTATCGGCACGCAGAAAATCACGAAATACCTCCATAGTGGAATCCGGAGCGCCAGTATCTCTCCTTATAAGCAATCGCTCGTAGGACATTCCTGTCTGCCCACTGTTCACAGACACTGTACATATTGAAAACACGACAAACGTCAGCCCACTGGGGTCGAACTGGCATGGTAAAATACCTCGAAAACCATGTTGCGTAAACTGATCGGTGCAATTCTTTAGTAACGATCTGCCCATTCTCAATGTTGCCAACTCGGCTACTTTGTAGCTAGATCTAGCTCAAAGACATTAAACAGCTACTTTTGGAAGCCAGGCAGCTACAATTTAATGAAACTTGTAGCTAAATCTTTTAGCTACTTTTTCTAGCTACTTCACGAGAAGTATTGCTTGGTCTCTAACTGACGCTTCGGGGATAATAGTCGTGCACAATTTTCACTACACAATTAATACATTGTAATTGATATTTATTTATTAATTAGATTTTTACATTTTTGTATAATTACCAAGTAAACTGACTTATTGAACGGACTCTAATTATATTTTAATATAAAACCTACTTGTGTTTAATTCCATTTAAAAACCGATATTGTCATACATTTTTCGTTTAATTGTTTACTAAAGAAACATTTAGCAACTTCTAACACATTTTGTTTTCTATGAAACTTTTAGCTACTTCTAGCACCTTTGCAATACGTCTAGCTACTAGCTGGAGGTAACAGTTGGCAACACTGCCCATTCTTCAGACGCAGCTCTGTGTTGACACTAAGTCCTAAGTAGTGTCGCAGTATACGACTTTAGCAAAACTGATGAGGTAAGTGTGGACATTACGATGCCTGGACATAACAAAGCTACACGTACGTATGTATAGGTCTCCGTGACCACAGCCACGCACTTGAGATCTTTGAGTTAGTATTATTGACTTGCGTCATCGAACGTGACCTCACACCTTGACCTTATTTATATTCCTGTTATGTAAACCAAATAACAATAAAATTTTATCTATTCAAGTCAATAGCGGTATGGCAATGGCAACCTTTGCCTGTAAATATCGTATATATCACGTTAACCTTAAACAAAATTATAGTATCACTTAATGCTTAGATGCAATATACCGAGATTATTAGACCCTTGACGTGACTCAATTTACATAAGTATTAAGTCCGTCCCGTCCACATAATGTTTCCTTATTTGTGATTGCTATTATCTCTACATTTTTACTAACTGCTTTATTAATCGTACAATGATCGCTTTACATCTGAGTCATATCATAATAGGTACGTACCGGGTAAAATCTCTCAATTTCATTGACCCTAGGACACACACTCACACTCACACACTATCTGTCACAGCGAGCGTGCGTAAGCGAGCATAGCATCTTGCCGGGAAAGTGAAGCGTCATAATAATTGCAGTTTTGTTATTTTTTATTTACTAAAATTTACGTTTTATCTTCATAATTTTAATACCTACCTATGTGTGTGTTGGTGAAGTTGTATGTGTGTTAGATTGTCAATTAATAGCCTTGCGTTATATTTGTTTCTCTCTCTCTCTCTCTCTCTCTTTCTCAATAAAAATATACATTATACCTTTAAAATTCTCTCAAGAAGCCCGCTTGAGTCTCCATAAATCCCCACATGTCTTAATAACCATTAGACTTTTCTATCATCTAACAATAACATTTTGAACAAGATAAATCTACTAATCTTATTTCCTTATTTGACTATGACAAGTTATGACGTTATGAGACAACTTTAATTTAAAACATCGTGTATAACAAAAAATATCATGTAAGTACCTAACAATAATGTTTAAAATGAAACAAGCATTTTAAAATTCATACAAATAAAAACGAAGATATGGGTCTCGAAAACCAAGCCCAACATAAATAATTAACAAATCAAAAACTTTTTTAGTAAATAGAAGAAGAAAAATGTCAACAACCAATCAAAAATAAAACAAGTTATTTATTATCATTCCAATAACACCTTTGTAAATCAAATCGCCACAAAAGTTGGTCACACTTTTTGTATGTGTTAAAGAGCGGGAATATTTTTTATCGCCTGCTTTTGTTTTTATATTATTTATGTTAACAGAAAAGGTTTAATTTCTCTTTTAGTAAAGACGTTATATACATTTGAGTTGAGGCATGACATGAACTTTCTACAAACTTGGAGTTAGACTTGGTTGTTTAAAAGACAGTTAACTAACTCGACCTTAGTTAAAAATAGTAACCAATGTTAAAGTTATTATGTGTACTTAAAACTACTTTTTAACCACTTCTCTTGCTAGCAATTGATCAAAACTTATTGTTTGTCAATTATTTACCCGTAATATTTGATTATTTGCGTTAAAAAACTATTTTTTCTCTCAAACGTTTTTTTTAGCGTTTCGTTATCTATGAATTATTTAACTATTGGTTTACTAACTAATACGTTAATAAAAAAAATAAGTCATATTTAGATAAGATGGTGGTAGCTTGCACTTAAAACAAGTCTTACCACCAACCAAACCGAGAACAAATATGTGCCACCGCTAGGAATCGAATCCAAAAGGACCGGTGTTCTAACCACTAGACAACAGAGGTAGTTAGGCGTTAGGCCATACACTTGAAATATACATTTGAAATGTTAGTTAGTAATCTTTATTACTTAGAATAACAATGCTTGTTTTTATCATTAACGGCAGAACTAATTGAGATTCAACAAATCTAGTAATTATCGAAATTATGTGGTGTTATTGTGATACCGAAGGAAATTCATCATAGTTTTCAATAAGATAACCAGGAAACTCATAATAATTGTTTGTAAACAATGCCCTTAGCACGAAGCGTGGTCAAAGTCACGCACAGCATAATTCGCTTAGGTATTCCATAATTGTTTTCTATGTACAGTCAACAGCAAAAGTGAATGATCAAAAGTTAATTGTACCTATCATTATTACTTATGATAAAGTAAATCCGTAGTGAGCCGTATCGCGTAGCTCATTAACAGAATACTACCATCCACTCTCTTCCCTTGTGTGTCGTAAAAGGCGACTAACGGACTAAAGACTGCACATACATCCAACAGCATGGAGCGGCGATGGGCTCACCACCTGTCACGCTTTTGCAGTCCTCATTGCCTACATTAGTATTTTTTTGCCTTTGCTTTTTTTTGCCTTTGCTTTTTTTTGCCTTTGCTTTTTTTTGCCTTGAATATATACTAGGTGTCTGTAAATATTAACCGTGTCGCGTAGCGGTGAAAGAATACTACCACCCCTTCTCTTGGCTGTCGTTAAAGGTGACTAATGGACTAAGGAAAAGTGAATTATGGTATAAGACTGCTTTTGATGTCCTCATTGCCTAGTCTCTGACTATCCATTTGAGGATAATAGTTATGATTATAATGAGTCTAAACTAATATTATAAAGCTGAAGAGTTTGTTTGCTTTAACGCGCTAATCTCAGGAACTACTGGTCCGATTTGTAAAATTCTTGTTTAGTGTAAGATAGCTTATTTATTGAGGAAGGCTATAGGCTATAATTTGATTAGGTACGGGTAAGGGTACGGGTAGTAACCCCTGCGAAGCCGGGGCGAATCGCTAATGTTTGTATAAAGTAAAGTCGCTCTTTTCTTGTGTCTATGGCTCCACTTTCTCTTTCAAAACACGCAATGGATTTTACGCGGTTTCCACTTATAGAATAATTTGTAAATATTTTGTACAGAACAGCTGAAATATAACGGTGTTTTTAAGTTGTGTAGCGTGGACGCAAGCGCAGGCGGGCCCCTAGTTATAAATACAATAAAAGAACCGCATCAATCAATCATTTAATTAATTAATATGTATTATATTTGTTAGTTAGCTTTGTAATATTGTATTTTTTTTGTTTTATATTAGAAGGAGGCAAACGAACAGGCTGGTCACCTGATGGAGAGCAATCACCACCGCCCATGGACACCCGCAAAACCAGAGGAGTCGCAGATGCGTTGCCGACCTTTAAGAAACTAATAGGGTTAAAAGGAAGGAATAGGAATTGTGTGGGGGGGGGGGGGAGGAGCCTCTGAAACTCTCACTGACCGGACGAAACACAACAGCACCAAGTGCCATTACACCGGGTGAGCCGGCCCAATGCGTGCTGCAACGCAGCGTGGCTCTACCCCTTAGTATGTAGTAATATAATAATGCTTACATAATACATTAAAGTGTTACGAAACTATGTTATTAGCCAATAATATTTTTTTGTCTAGTTCTTACAAAATGTCTATTAAATTTTCTAATAAAATAAAAAATATATGGGTACCAGCGACGACTCACTTACTTATCATATTTTTTTTTGACAGACATTGCAAGATTAAATAATCAGTTTCATTAGTAGTGGCATAGTTTTATCATCGACTGTAGCTGTTTACTATACCTACTTTAAATTGACGTCACTCTTCTATGGAAAACAGTTAGGGTTATTTACATTGACCAGTATATGCATAGGGGCACTACAGTAAAATTGGAGAACACGGCATAGCGTTGAAAAACCTTTTATTAGTAACTAGCTTTTACCCGTGGCTTCGCTCTCGTTAGTTTTTCGCGGAAAAAGTATCCATAACTATTGTAAGGCCCTATCTACCAAAATCAAATACGAAAATTCATTAAAATCGCTTTAGCGTTTTAGCGTGAATGCGTAACAAACTAACAAACAAATTGTAATCCTCCTTCGCATTTATTATATTAGTTAGGACACCTGTACATACAAATACATACATATAATCACGACTATTATCCCCGAAGGGTTAGTCAGAGACTAGGCAATGAGGACAGCAAAAGCAGTTCTCTACCATAATTCACTTTTCACCAAATAGCTACTGCACATGTGCTCAGCGTGACAGGTGGTAAGCCCATCGCCGCTCTATGCTGTTATATTTATGTGCAGTCTTTAGTCCATTAGTCACCTTTAACGACACCTAAGGGAAGAGAAGGAGTGGTAGTATTCTTTCACCGCTAAACGCGACACGGTTAATATTAACAGACGGGTGCCCTTCGGTTCGCCTAAAATTTTTGGTTCTAATTTCATATGGCCGAATTATGTTGGCTTCAACTTTTAACGCACAATAATTGTCTAGCGTAACGGTTGTTTTCGCACCATTATAGTTTTGCCTAAAAATTGTAAACCAAAATTTAGAACCCCTAATATTAAATGCACTAAAATGTATCGGCATTACGAAGATTACGCTTTAGTGTTAAAAGCCCTAATTTATTATTATAATTAAGTAAGTACCTAAGTTCAAACTTTATTTAATATGTTTAATTTTTTTTTTTATTAGACGACAGAAATGGGTGCGTATCATTTCATATAATGACAAATGAACTAATTTCAAAGGACATAACGTTCATGGGATATAATTTTTACTTGTTCTAAATACCATTCCTACAACAACATGAGGTATATTATTAATTTGATATAATTCTCATATATTCTCTAACAACTTTTTCTATAAAGCTATATTGGTAGAATAATCATATTCTATAACATCATTTGATATAATTTTTGCTTATAAATAAAAATAGCATTAAACCCTAAATCGATTTCAAATATTGTCTTAAAAAGTTAATACGTTGGGATTTCGTTGTGGTTGTGCTAAAAACTCAGTGACAGAAACGAATCGCGGCAAAACCGACTCCACGTAGACTTGTCTGCCCTATGCTGGAGTGTAATTTAATCCCGTGTAGGCACGGAAGGGCCAGGCGGCCCGCGAGCTGAGGAGCAGGTGGGTGGTGCCAGCAGCAACAAGCTGCGGTGGTGAGCGAAAGCCATCTGCGACGATAAGCTCGCGTGGGACCGCCGAAGTCCTGCAGCGCCGGAGCCGTGACAGAAACCATGCCTGCTGCATGCTGCATGCCCGTTTGCTTGCTGCATACCTGCTTACATGTTACATACCTGCTTACATGTTGCATGCCTGCCTGCCTGCTTGCATGCTGCTTGTTTATTAAATGAATAATGTTTCATATGATAAGATTATTATATCAAATGTATATTATATTAAATGTACATTATATCAAATGAAATTATAGAATCTAAAATTATATTAAGTGTTTATTATATTAAGTCAGTTGTTATAAATTATATGAAATGAAATTATTATCTGAACGTTAGACCATAAGTATTTATATCAAATATTATACACCCGACAGAAATACTAGCTGCCTTACTCCTGGTAGGTCACGTGATAGGTTAGAAATATAAGACAATCGCGAAGCGCAGCGTAGAGATTGTCTTGAATTTCGAAGCTATTTTTTTATTAGAAGACAGAAATACTATCTGCCCAACTCCTGTAGGTCACGTGATAGGTTAGAAATTTAAGACAATTGCGAAGCGTAGCGTAGCGATTGTCTTAGGCGTTATACTCTTTATTAGGCGTTATACTCTTCTGCGTTTAAACTTTGTGCGAATTACAATTTAGTAATTGTAAATAGTAGGGATTATGAATGGTTCCGCCTAATGCCGCATTTGGGAATTTTAAATTTGGCGATAAAGAGTTAGGCGAAGTAAAAATAGGCTTAACACATTTAGGAAAAGTAAAATTGTGCGAAAAAAATTAAGGCGTATGGTTTAGGAGATTTAAAAAATTCGGCGATCCAATATAGACCCTTAACAGACACCTATATCCAAGGCAAATCACTCGTGGCGTTGCAGAAACTATTAAGTATAATCTATTATCTTAGGCTCATATTCTAAAACCAAACTCACACTCAAATCTCTGCTTGAGTACAGTTAGAAAGGGATGGTGCTATTCATCGCAGGTATCGCCCTTCCTTTCTAACTGTATTTAAGCATGGATTTGATTTTAAGTTTGGTTTTGGAATACCAGCCTTAGAATCGCCTATGTGGTCTAGTGGTCAGAACACCGGTTAGATCCAAAGCAATATTATGAAATATTAGTTACTTAGGACATTCTTAACCGAAATTTTCAGATTATCTTCTGGTTTGCAGAAAGTTAGTATTATGTGGGTACATTGTTGTCTTTATCTTCTCCAAATTATCGACAGAGCACTGTTTATGACCAACAATTTTTGTAATTTAAATCTGAATATTAATAATAATTAAAAACGTCGATACCCCATAGATCGTCGTTTTAGCGATCACAGATTCTTGACATACATTAATTATAATAACTTATATTCATGTTTTATAAGATTAAGCAGTTCACATTAGATTATTTTGTTGCCCCAACGTCGACAAAACGTTTTTTCGACATCTTCTCAAACGATGTTGATGTATCATGTTGTTCATAATATTATAAACAACTTTTTCATTATTTTTTTATTTAGCAGCGCAGAAGTGTTTGGCCTTCATCGCACATTGTGGGTGAGTGTCGATAAGGCAAAAAATAGAAGAGTAGCTGGCTTACTTATCACTAAATGTTGGAACACAACAATCAATGTTACAAGATTTTTGCAATGGCGACAGACTCAGATATTAAGATGGTGGTCACTAGCCAGGCGGTGATAAAGTAAACCCTTTTTTTATATTTATTTTTTATTTTTTAAATTGTATCTGCAGAATACCAGCGTCGTGGCACTTGTGCTTCGTCTTAAGCTGAGCGGGGACCTATTTGACATGTTTTTATTTCTGTCTTATTATTTTGTTTTATTGTTTAGTTGTTGTATATTTATGTCAAATAAACTTTTATTCGTTCATTCATTTATTCTTATGTTAGTACAAGATTTTTGCAATGGCGACAGACTCAGATATTAAGATGGTGGTCACTAGCCAGGCGGTGATAAAGTAAACCCTTTTTTTATATTTATTTTTTATTTTTTAAATTGTATCTGCAGAATACCAGCGTCGTGGCACTTGTGCTTCGTCTTAAGCTGAGCGGGGACCTATTTGACATGTTTTTATTTCTGTCTTATTATTTTGTTTTATTGTTTAGTTGTTGTATATTTATGTCAAATAAACTTTTATTCGTTCATTCATTTATTCTTATGTTAGTACAAGATTTTTGCAATGGCGACAGACTCAGATATTAAGATGGTGGTCACTAGCCAGGCGGTGATAAAGTAAACCCTTTTTTTATATTTATTTTTTATTTTTTAAATTGTATCTGCAGAATACCAGCGTCGTGGCACTTGTGCTTCGTCTTAAGCTGAGCGGGGACCTATTTGACATGTTTTTATTTCTGTCTTATTATTTTGTTTTATTGTTTAGTTGTTGTATATTTATGTCAAATAAACTTTTATTCGTTCATTCATTTATTCTTATGTTAGTAAAGTACTGCATATATAAGGTGACTGCTAGAAACTGCAAGAAACTTCAAGGGCTGGTCAGGTCAAGTGTTTTAAACGTGACAAAAATGATAAAAAGATTGCAGACTAACGTAGGTACTTATCGCCCAGCTGACGGGGACGGGTCAACAGACGAGTGGGTCAACGGCCGGCCGCTGCCCGCGCGTTGTAAATAATCGTTATTTTTAATAATTAATTTTATTTTTCATATGTTATTGCTTTAAAATAAATAAGATACTCAAAGACTATCAAATTAAAATTCATAAAATGAATTATTTAATGAAAAATAAAAAAGCACGAATTTCTTTTTTGTCATTTTTGTCATGTCTAAAACACTAGCCCTGACCAGCCCTTGAAGTTTATTGCGGTTTATAGCAGTCGCATTATATATCGTCCCACTGCATGGATACTCAAAGACTATCAAATTAAAATTCATAAAATGAATTATTAATGAAAAATAAAAAAGCACGAATTTCTTTTTTGTAATTTTTGTCATGTCTAAAATACTGGACCTGACCAGCCCTTGAAGTTTCTTGCGGTTTCTAGCAGTCGCATGTAATATTACATTAGTTTGACAGTCCGAATCCTGTGAGGTGTGATGGGAAGCTTATCACCTTTCCTGTTCGCTGATGTAATAAACTGGAATGCTATTTAACATTATGTAAGTAAGTACCTATCGACACCTATTAGTTACGCAGCTTTTTAGGTATTAACGTTGCCTTTAATGCGAGACATTAGTTTGACTTAATTTAGTGTAAATAAATAGGTAAGACTGAATAGTAAAATAACCGATTGAATAACAACAACATAACATAGGTAACTTATCATAATGCTTTAGGCTGTTTAGTTGTCGAGGACATGAAAGGTCATCTGGTCATTTGGTTTGGAGTTAGCGGCAAGTGCTTAGCGTGCGGACGCGATATTAGATAACTACCCATTGATCTTTCATTTGTAAGGAAAGATAATTGTAATTTCTCATAATGTGTGGTGTGATAGATATTTACTAGGATTGAATTGAAATTACGTTCATACATCATAACACTTATCATAATTACAGTTAAAATGTGGCGTTGGACTTAACTGCACCTTATACTTACGCACATTTCAATTAAAGGAAAATAAATGGGGTCTCGTGATTGCAGACTAACGTAGGTACTTATCGCCCTGCTGACAACGCTTACGGGTCAACAGTCGGCCGGCCAGTCGTTCGTTGCCCGCGCGTTGTAAATAATCGTTATTTTTAATTGTTTTTAATTTAATTTTTCTTATGTTATTAGTTTAAAATAAATTAGATACTCATAGAACATCTAATTAAAATATACAAAGTGAATTATTTAATTAAAAATTTAAAAAAACACGAATTTCTTTTTTGTCATTTTTGTCATGTTTAGAACACTTGACCTGACCAGCCCTTGAAGTTTTTTGCGATTTCTAGCAGTCACCTTATATATCGTCCCACTGCAGGGCAAAGGCCTCCATCATTGAAATCAAGTCATCGCTACAGTTGATGGGTATTAGCTTGCTAAATGGGGGTTGGTGATCACAAACCTGGGCTATCCATCGAAATCCGAAAACACACTTTGCCCGACCCGGGAATTGAACCCGTGTACTCCGGATATCAAGCCGAGCGATTAACCACTAGGCCACCGAGGCGAGTCAACCCTACTACCAACCAAATCAAGTGTAGCCCCCGCTAGAAATCGAAACCAGGACCTTTTTTTAAATTTTGTTTACGCTCACACTAAATATCTAGACCAAGATGAATATTCTTTTGAAACTCGTTAATATGGTAAGATAACGGATAAATATACATAAACATAGAAAAAACACCCAGACCCGAAATCAATTTAGAAAAACAGTTTTTCTCTAAATTGACCCGACCGGGAATTGAACCCGGGACCTCAGAAATGGAGCGACGCCAGACCCGGCGTGCTAACCACTCGACCACTGCGGTCGTCAAGACCTCTGAGCCCGACACTGGTGGTCACCGAAACCAAAAAACCTTCTAAAAAAGTTACAAACACTATTCAACATGTTGCGTAGGTAGATATGTAACATATTTTTTATGCGACAAGTACACGTTTTAGGTACTCGACCGTAACATCCATTTAAATTCGGCATTGAACTTGACATAATTGATTTTAGCATAATTACGCGTTGGTAGTTGACCGGGGCGGCGGTGCTACATATATTATGGGGCCGCCCCATTGTGCGGCGGCGCGACATTGCAATGAGGTGTGGCGAAAATATATCTAAAAACTTTTTCTGATTGGTGGTGAAAAGAGAAATGATCTAGCGATAAAATTCATCAAAAAAAAGTAGAGCACTTTAATGACCTTTTTGCACTTCACGCAGGGCTTTCTAAAAAAGTTAACAGTTACCTTAGAAACTGTTTTTAGGTGTAAATAAAAAAAAGTGTTTTCCAAATGATCCGTCACGGGACCGTTCAGCCCAAATGAGATGGAGAAGCTCTTAAGCCAACCGTAATTCCGTGACGGTCGAATCATTTGCACTAACGATTAGTGCTAGACTTAACCTCTTATCTGTGAGAAAACCTACTAACTAGTTTAATTACTGTTGTGTCTGCCTTTACGGCAGTAGACAACATAACAAATAAGTAAGCACGCTATTTAGCTATGATAAATCGGTAAGAATCTAAAATATATCTCGAGATAACGTTACTAAAGATTGAAATTAAATTAAAACTTTTTACTATTTTTTTACTTTCAAATCGTGTTTAATTTCAACATATTATTTTTTTACCCTGACGTTTAGACTCGTAAAAAGACAACATTGAGTCTAGCGCAAGTTTCTCTATTCGTAGCCAAAAATATGTATGGTACTGATCCAGGCGATGTCCGTTCAATACAACACCTCGTTGCAATTTTTCCATAAAAAATAGTTTTACTTAACGTGATCGAATGGTAAATACTCGTAAAACTCGCACTAGATCCTGTCATGTGTAACTGTTTCTTATGTATGGGTAAAAAAGTGTTTAATTCCTATCCTATTTAGTGGACCCTGAAGATTCGACTAAATTATCAATTTGTAGTGTTTGCGTAAGTTTTTGGAAACAATATTATTAATTACGTTCATCATCAGTCTATGAACTATAAACTGTATTCCTACATGAACATAGGACTAGCACATGCTGAATGGGGCAATACCCACCCACTTCACCTACATGTACCACGCTGTCCCAATGCGGGTTGGTGGGTTTTAACAAATGCCATATTAAGTAGACAACAACCACTTTCGGTTAAACGTGAACGTCACCACAGAATAACTTAAAGTACTAGACGTCACAGTGGAAATTGAGATATTGGTTTTGGTCACTGATCTGGCGACCCGACATTGCGAAAGTAGCTTAAGACGCCTATTAACACCTCGACTGTGATTTTAGCGTAAAATGGCGAATTTTGGCGTTATGGATCTCAGAAACAAAAATACATTAACAATTATGACTTATTGAATAGTGTAGAATAGCTATTGGAATTGTGCGTAGCGGCCTCGCTTTTTGTAAATTTTGCTTAACTTTTTAATTAAACCCAAAATTGCAGAGAAAGATTTTCATAAAGTGCGCGATGGCACTTTTTTGTGCTCATTGATTGAACTATTGTTCTAAAATTGAAATAAAAAATTATATTGTTATCTCTTATATAGTCGAATAGTGCGTAACGGCCTCGGAATTTTTAGATATCATTGATTTCATATAGGTAAAAAATCTTATTCTAAACAAAAAAATTTCGAAAATCGCTATAACTTAACTGTGAATTTCTCCTATCTACGATAATATTATTGAGCAAAATTTATTCCAGAGTAATTGTAACTTCATGAAGAATAAAGATTTTATAATGAATTTATTATCCTATTTCGATAAAAACGATAAATACAACTGCAAAATTACTACAAAATGCGATGCGCCGGCCGTCCGAATTCAACTTATGCTCACAGAATGGAGATTTGTAAAATTATGCACAAATTTATTACCCTATTTCGATAAAAACGATAAATACAACTGCAAAATTACTACAAAATGCGAAAATGGGCATTTTACGCAAAAATCACATTCGAGATGTAATAGGCCTCTTAACTTGCAAGATAACAACTGAAAGGTGGAATTTGATTTAGTATTGAGCTGCTCATTAATGTAATTTTCATTACAGCGAGAGTAGCAGCTAAATTAATTTTGGTTCACGTTTTACGCGTCGCGTCAGCACAGTAGGTATCTGTTTTATATTTATAAATATAATTTATGCATAAACTACAATCATCTTGATTTTGTCTAAAGATTATCTCCAATTAGCAAAGGCAACCAAGGATGTTGATTTGTATTTCCAAGTTTTTATATGCGATTGAAAATAGATGTGAGCAGTTTCCATCACTTCGATGGTTTAGATACCTACATGAGAATTAGTATAATCTGGTAATTTTTCATGACAGCGGCAGCCATATTTAAAAACAATTGTTTTCCGAATAATATAGTTTTTACGCAATTAACATACCTGATTATGTTAAGAGAGTGACGCGCGATCGCAAAAACTGTCGTAAGTCTCTTAATGAACATCAAAGCAAAATCAATCATAGTGATATTTTTTAATTAGAACAATTCTGCTTTGGAATTTCAGACCTACTAATTCAATAAGAGCAATGTTTTTATTCTGCGAAATGTGCAAAACCATCACGCGCTTTTTAAAAATTAAAATTTGAAGGGGGTGCCTTGCGGAATATCGATACAAATATTTTCATGTAAAATTTATTTTTTTTATGCGTAAAATTAAGAAAGTAGTCGAAAAAATATGTTTTGGGAGTCATTAGATTTATGTATTGTGTGTTTCTTGTGCAATGATCAGGCTGACTTTCATAAGTTCTTTTAATGTATTTATTTAACTAATTCAGCGCGTAGTACAAGTGACTTAAAATACGTAAATTTTCACAATATCGTGCAGGACCCCTTAATTTAAAAGCTCAAAAAGTAGTAACATACCTGTAGGTCATTGGATACTTTTTATTTCTTGTATCTTTTAGCCCCGATGCTATTAAAAACAAAACCTTAATCTTTTATTTATATAGAGAAATGTCGAAGACAATAGCTATTCTACAATGTTATGTAAGATTTTATAATAATTTTTTATAAGGTCGGATCACAGATATAGATTTACGGTCGAATAGTTTTTTGCAGTTACGGAACAGCAGATTTCTTTAGCAGTTCCAGAGTGGCTCCCTTGCTAATAGTTGTTCTTTGCACTTAATAGGATGGCCAAGTTGCCGTATCCATTACAATATAAACACCCTGTAATAGCAAATAAGATCAAAAAAAATCATTTTTTAGGTCATTGTTGTCAAAAATACAAAAACCAAAGTCTCAAGCGTTGCACATACCTACGAGCCACTTGGTGAGAGCTATAATATGTTTGCGCCGTTTGGGATGGAAACGCTGCGTTTCATTAAAGATTTATTGAGAATATAGAGAAATTACATTTCAAATTCAAATAAAAATAAAAAATACAAATTAAATAAATACTTGAAGTTGAAAATACAATACAAATCTATATATTAATTCTGACACAAATCATGATCCTTACCAGCTTTGAAAGTTAAATCTTCCCAGAGTAGACGTCAAACACCAAGAACAGAACAGAACAAGAACACACCAGTCATTCACTACCATTTTACAGTCATTTAAAAGGCCCTTCATAATAATCTATGAGGGCCTTCTATGAGCGAAACTGGGAAACCAATAGAATGTAGTTGCTAAGAAGTTGTACTTTAGAGACAGTTTATTTAATTTTTTAGAATCGAACGCGAAATTTCAACATATTTTTGCAATATTTTCTTTTCAAATATTAAAATTGTTTATTTGAAGAAATGCTCAATTACATTCACTGATTTTCCACGAGTCGCCATACATACCAGTAAAGTTAGGCTCGGGCGTTGCAAACACAAAAACGACACTTATACTTAAAACCTCAACGTGACACGGCTTGTGGTACTATTAGTTATTCTGTGCTTGTGGTCTGTTTTTACAAGTAACACTGACATTAGAAGCGATCTAAAGGTGATTATGAGAACTGGTTCTATTTTTTTATATTGTAAACGGATGAATCTGCCATTTGTGTTTTATAAACGGTCGATTAGAATGTTAATAACATCTGGTATGGTCATTGTGTAAGTGTGAGCATTTATGTTTTTATTTTAACGTAGACACTTCCTAAGAAATTATGTTTTGCTTTAACAAGAATACCCATTGTATGGACCCATTCATACAATGGGTATTCTTGATTAATCAACCCTGATTAAAGATATAATGTAAATATATGGTGAATGCTTTAATGTGGCTATTAGACTTTATTTACTGTTAATAAAGACTTCCAAATGTACATAAGTAGATACTGTACGTACGAACCACAACGTACCTAATTATACTAAAACTAAATTTAGAAGGGGAGGTTAAAATACTGTATATTAATGACATGTACATGTTAATATGTATTGTTATTAACAAATCTGCTAAAAAGATAATAGAATAAGTAAATAATAAATAATTTTGTCATTAGTCACAATAGAGTACCTACTTAACAGTAAATAATTACCTTCGTGAATGTATATAGATCTAAACAACCATTACAAGAATTAATTTAAAAGTTCATACAACACTTAATGGTGTTTTGGATATTTTAATGTAAGTACTAAGTTATAAACAATAATAGCATGGATAGTTAAAGTATATAATAATATAATAAAACTAATAAACTTATATATGACATACACATTGTACCTACATTCCTACTAGTAAATAGTAAAGTACATATTTAAAACTTTAAACACAGTCTGTGCTGCTAATTTTTCGACTCAATGCGACTGCGTCATTGATGACTAACTTCAGTAGTTTCTTAATTTTCTTAATTTAACTAATGTCTGTTATTTATAAAAAAAGTAGACATAAGTACCAACAAAAACTGCTCATCTACTAAACAGAGATATGCGTAAAAGAGTATAAATACGAGTATTAGGACGAATTGAGAACATTCTACTTTTTGAAGTTGGTAAATAATCTGTGATTGACCAATATTTTGATAATTTAAAATATAAATAGAAGACAAAATAAAATTTGCATAGTTGTTGTGAGGCGAGTCCATCCAGTTTGTCCATTTATGTGACAAACTTTTTTAGGCTATGTTATATTTATATTTAACTATGTTTTAGTTATTAAAAATCATTTAAACCAAGATTTTACAATTTCGCCTATACAAAATTGTAGCTTTAAGCTTTAAAATTATAAAATCTTGTTAATTACCATACAAACCATTATGAAAGTGATAAAACTGTCAAAATAAGAGGTTTTTCTAATTTAAAAATATATCATAAGTCAACTCAGCTCACTTAAGTTAATAAAATGTTCCTTTTATTATTAATGGTCCTCCTTAATCAATAATTAATCATACTCGTACATAACGTCAATAAAGCTTACACAAAAACTGACTTACATTGATTAGTGCGAGCTTTCCACCGTCTAGCATTCAACGTCAACGCAATTTGGCACTTAAGTTCGTTTTTTGTAATTTTCTTGATTCTTGTGATTTACGCGCGTGCGCGTTCGCCGGTCTCTCTGGAAGCGCGCGTTATTGTGAAACCGACACGATAACTGAAGATAGATTCGCCGGTGGCGTATTATATTAATTTGCCTGTAACAGCTGGCCAGACGTTTGCCGGCCGGAAATTACCGTGCCTCTGTGACGTCATCGATGGGATCCCATTATTATAATAATAATAGTGTTTGCGGCGCATCCCCAAAAAGGGCAAAGTTAGCATTTGATGCTTCGATCTATGATATGGTACAAATATTTATATGATCTACGTACAAATATTTCCTCTTTTATACAATAAACAAATACTCTTTATGAAAATATGCGTATGATTAGAGTCGAAATTTTTATGAATCATACATTAAAACAATATAGTTTTAAACGATAATTTGTACCTTGACAGGCACTGAAATTTGTAAAGAGAAATGGAAAGATAACTAGGTAATGTTATTACTTACAAGGTATTTATCTTATCTGATAAAACAGATTAAAGGTTTTATTAATTCTTCAATCGTCCTAAAACAAATAGTTTCGCTATTCTCTTTTTTATGTTTTTTGCAATGCTGAGTCAGGACTCCACCACGTTTATCATTGGCCAAGGAGAAATCTTCTCACCTTAAACCTATCTAAAACTAAATACCTACAGTTTTCCTTTGCAAACACACCTTTTCCTGATATGCAGTTGCGAGCTCACTCGTGTATGACGTTCCCGGATAGGTCTGAATGTAATTGTGTAATTATAAATAGAACATCTTATATTAAGTACCTTGGGGTCGTATTGGATGATAGGTCGAGCTGGCGACCACATATTGAGCTGACTACCTCCCGTATTCAAAAATTAATTTGGGTGTTTAAAAGCTGAGACATGTCGCCCATATAGAACTTCTACGCCAAATATATTATGCGCTTGCGCAGTCAATTCTTGGGTACTGTGTGGGGGTGTGGAGTGGTGCCTGCAAAGGAATCCATATAGAACTGGAAAGAGCTCAAAGATCTTTGTTAAAAGTTACGACTTTTAGTCCGTACAGGTTCTCGACAAGGGCACTGTATGAAAAATGTTCAGTTTTATCTGTCAGGCAATTATATATACTGCATGCAGTAACTAAGCAACACAAGCTCACCCCTTTTAATAGCAAAGAATATAATAAAAAGAGAACTATAGTCAATGTTTGCCAGCCCATAAGACGACGTACAGCTTCAGCTAGACGACAACAGTGCTATATGGCGGCTTATCTGTACAATATAATTAATAAGAAATGTAGTATTCATCCTCTAACAAATTTTGAAGTTAAAATTAAAGTTAAAAATTGGCTGTTAAAAAAGGATTATTTGGACACTGAAAATTTATTGTGTACGCTTAAATGAGATTCACACATAGAAACATACATGCACGCACCCACCCTATACACACAAACACTCACATCACAACATACACACACCCCCCCCCCCCCCACACACACACACACACACACACACACACACACACGCACACACACACACAGGGTCAGTGACTAGACCTGCATTTGTACCCCCGAATAAGCCCCATTCCGATTTGCCACGCTTCATTTACGGAGCTCTTGTGTTTGGTGCACTCATCAGTCCAAATAGGTGACCTTGATCGCAATCGATCAGGAGGCAAATCATCCAATGTGTTTCTGGGCATGGCACCGGCACGGTTTTGCTGAGATTGTTTGCGTTAATAACGCAACACAGCCCGGATTACGGAGGAGTGAGTTCGATTTGAGGTAGACATTTTGTTCAACGTTTCGTTATCTTCGATAAAATGTAAATTATACATTCGTTGTTTCGTCCTTTGAGATTAGGTAACACTTGTAGTACCTAACACGTATCGTGTCGCCTTTCATCCACTAAGTTAAAAGCAAAAAAAAACAATTTTTTGTAGGGTAGTTGTCGTTTTCCTCTGCGCCGCGATTGTACGACCGCTCATTCACGTTTTTGTGCTTCGCCAATCACCACGATTTTTCCCCTTTAACATACTCATGTAGTGTTACGATGCCTAAACGAGTTTATAGTGACGACGATAGTGATTATTGTATAGAAACAAAATGAGAAAGAAAGAAAAACGTTTGCGCATAGAAAGCAACAGTTTGTCGGCGTGGGACTCGCCGCCGCCGCAGCCTGTATCGTTACGATCTGAAGGTAATTCAGTGTGTTACTTAATCAAAACGATTCAAATATGATAATTAATTGTGTGCATTATCATGGGAGTGCTACGAAAAAATAGTATGTGTAGCTGTAAGGACTAGTACCTACCGTATTTTTAAATTAACAATCGTACATCTAAAAGAAAGGTGTGCAACTATACTTATCTGAAAATAGTGTGTATAGTTTAAAAGGACTATTACCGTATTTTGCCGAGATAAGAATTAAAATAATTTTAATTTGTGTTGTGTACATCTAAAAGGGATGTTGCCTTCACGTTATTTAAAACCGTTACTTTAATTAGTGATGTGCACATTCAGAAGGAATGTTTACTTATCTGAAAATAGTGTGTATAGTTTATAAGGACTATTACCGTATTTTGACAAGATAAGAATTAAAATAATTTTAATTTGTGTTGTGTACATCTAAAAGGGATGTTGCCTTCACGTTATTTAAAACCGTTACTTTAATTAGTGATGTGCACATTCAGAAGGAATGTTTACTTAAGTATCTGAAAATAGTGTATATAGTTTATAAGGACTATTACCGTATTTTGCCAAGATAAGAATTAAAATAATTTTAATTTCTGTTGTGTACATCTCATCTCATCTAGAAGGGATGTTGCCTTCACGTTATTTAAAACCGTTACTTTAATTAGTGATGTGCACATTCAGAAGGAATGTTTACTTATCTGAAAATAGTGTGTATAGTTTAAAAGGACTATTACCGTATTTTGACAAGATAAGAATTAAAATAATTTTAATTAGTGATGATTCAAAAGGAATGTTTTCTTTACTTTTTATACTTTATGTTTAAAAACGATTGTGGATTAAATAAATTTTTACCTTAGGTGAATAAAATAACGTTCTAGCGACGTACCAAAGTGAACATTCGACCTTGTTCAATAAGGCGAAAACGAAATGCAGCCTGAGGCGGACTGGAGGCTGATTCTCTTAGAGGAGCCTGGACCAGGCCCGTCTACTTCAGCTACGCAAGAAGCCGAAGCGACTTCCATTCACTCGATGCAAGTAGAACCGCCTCCAAATGTTGTGACTGTTCGTCCAGAACTTGACGAAGGGATACTGAATCTCTTGGGACAAAGCCTTAAGAGAAAAAGCTAGAGCCAGAGAAAAAGGCAGCTTTATCTGAGCAGCTTTATCTGGCAGCTAAAACGCTGATCAAGAAAGACAAAGCGTTAGAATATAAGTAAGCTCAACTGGCGGCTGCCATTTCCTACATTGGAGGCTCTCTGACCAAGTTGCTTTCATTGGAACATAGAGACCAAGCTGTCATAAAGTTCTTGGTTGAAACTAGTCATCAGCTATGCGATACACAGCATAATGAGTCTATGACGAGAAGGAGTTTCATATGTTCAACAATAAAGAAAGATTTTAAGGATCAGCTGTATAAGAGCGAGGCGGTCGGAACTGGCACCTCCAGCTGCACCGGCACCACGCCCGCGGCAGCAGCAGCCGCCGCGATCGCCGCGGCGCTTTCAGAAGCCCGGCCCTCGTCGCTGGATGCGGTACATTCTGCAGGTATGCTGTTCTATTTTTACGATAGTTTGCGAATAATAACCGACAATCCAGTTATTTTTTGCTGGGTAAAAGGTTATAAAATACCCTTTTTTTAAACGTGTTTCTCAGTTACACGAACCACGCTTACTTTCATTATCTTATAATACAGAGTGGCCATATTTTGAATTAATCGATTCAGACGCCACTTCTCCTTGCCAACCTTGTGAAGGTCAGTTTCTGTCTAGTTATTTTCTGATCAAGAAACCCAACAGCACAAATAGGTTTATATTAAATCTAAAATTATTAAATAAGCATATTACGACTGAACACTTTAAAATTAAACATTTAAGAACAACAATGAAACTAATTTCAAAGGATAGCTTCAGGGCTACCCTGTATTAAAAGGATGCTTATTTTTTAGTAGGTATTCACCCAGTCATAAAAAATATTTGGGAATCCGATTTGAAGAAATTCATTACTTTAATTTGGTCCTAACACAGCACCGTTTGTTTTTACGAAATTGTTAAAACCAGTTATGTGTCTTCTTCGGTCGTTGGGCTATTTATCAACGATCTATTAAAAGGATATCGGCGCTCTTGCTAGAGATTATAAAAACTGTCTCGATAATGTCTTGGTAACAAGAAAATTTTTAGAATCTTTAGGTTTCATTATTAATGACAAAAATAGCTGTACAGTCCCTAATACAGTCTGCAAATATCTTGGTTTTTTTTAAATAGATACGACAAAATTTCACATAAGTTTAACCAATGACAAAAGAAACATAATCAAAAAAGTGTTACAACATTTTAAAATTAAAGAACTATGTAAAATTAGGCACTTCGCACGACTAGTAGAACTTATAACGGTACAGAATGAATGGTATCCGTCCGTTAGTAAGGAATGTATGGGAGTAGCACTAAAATTAATATTAATGCGTAGCACAATTAATATAATAAGCATGACAAGGGAAAAATAAACTAGTTCAAAATAATGGTCAATGGACTAGAGCCTTATCTTTAGTTTGAATTTCGCGGGGACTGCTCCGTGTGCTCCTTGCGACAAAGGCGCCGTCTAGCGTGAGTTATTTACTTGAGCTTCGCGTAGGATTGTTAGGTTGGCAATGGCCTAGGGCTTTATCTTTATTTTGAATTTCGCGGGGACTGCTCCGTGTGCCCCTTGCGACATAGGCGCCGTCTAGCGTGAGTTATTTACTTGAGCTTCGCGTAGGATTGTTAGGTGGGCGATGGATTAGAATGATGGGGTTGGCTAACGTGTCCCTTGCGACAGGAAGGCGCCACCTATGGTCGGAATACGGAACTTTTTATAATTTCACAAAATACAGAATTATTGGCTTAAGTGGGTGGTTATTGAGAAGGAATTGTTGATAGAAGGCTACATCTAGATGTTCAAACATGTAATATTGGCTATCTAACGAGATTTGGTTGGATTATGGAAAAACTTTAGAATTGCGCGGCGGACGGCGGCAATGAGCAAGTGAGAGGTTGAGAAAAAGATAGAAAGAGAAGGATGATGTTATCTCCACGTGGCGCAACGCGAAGTTCGCGTATAACAAATAATAAGCGACGCGAAGGCGAGGCGCATCGGGAAAACAGCTAGCTAGCTAGATTGGTTGAAGGGAAGAAAAGCGGATTTGCGCGGGCGAATGTTGGGCGCGCGTGGCGCGAAAGTTAAGATGCTTGGGGAAGAGAGGGAAATTAGCGGGGCATTCAATTATCAGACGTCGGAGGCGCTGTCCGATTTACGAGTGGCGGTAACGAACTCATTGAAACTTGAAAACAAGCGTCCGAGCCATTTTAGCGCGCTAAGTGATATTCGAGTTGCGATTTTAACTAACATTGGTTGTGAAATAGAAGTGATTATTAAAGTAAAATTCTTGTTATCGCGACTCGAATAATTGTTACAGAATGAAGTATTCTGGATCATATTAGCAGACACGAATAACGGTGGCAACAAAACTAATATGATTTCAACGGACTTCGGTCTGGAGGCATTTGACTTTATTTAATAATGCCGGCGTTATCTATTACAACGCTAAATAATACACTATCTTCAAGAGAGTAACGGGGGAGAGACAGTTGTCTCCCTAGTGAAAATTGAAGATAGGTCAGACACCAATTAGCTGAAGGTGGGAACGTACAACCCCGTCCAAGACCGTCCCGCCTCCTTACACACAGGGTAGTGTTAGGTTGACACACTGGGTATTCCTGGCCCGACGGATAGTCAGCTTAGGGGTCAGTTGCTTTCAGGGGCAATGCGACTCACACAACTCACCACGAAATTAAGTTAAATGTGGCTTGGGCCTAGATTGCAAGGTATACAAGTAGGGACTGTTAGTTCGACAAAATGTAGGGGGTTTTCTGGTAGTGCTTGGAACCTCGTCAGAGGAGGGCAGTTTCCGTCTTGGTTAACCTCCATACTTTGTTGAAAGTAAAGCCGGATCTAACTGGATGTGCTTGGAAAAGATAAGGCGAAAGCCGATCTAAGACCGAGTGGAGGTTATCTTTGAGAGTGGAATTTGTCTAGACTGACGAGGGGACGGACGCTAGTCGAAAACGTACTGTAGGGTAGGTAGACGTCTCATATATTTTTAGTTAGGTGGGGACGGCAAGGTGTGTGCACGCTGTGCTTACATAAACTAGGTACGTGGGCCGCGGGGCCAGGCTGGATTAATTCAGACTAATAAGGTAGGGATAATTAAGTTACGGTACTAAATGGAAATTACTATTAAGTGACGGGGGTTAGGAGCGCTGTAGGGACCAATCTAGGCATGTAATCTGTTACCGTAGGCCAATAAAATTCTAATTGTTTTCCTAAAGTTGTTACCAATTAACTATTCATTTTAAATAATTAGCAGAAGTGTGGTAATATCGTACCGTCATTACTTTGGAGTACCTAAAAGTCTAGACTGGTTTCCTATTGCAAGAAAAATACTAAAAGTTATAGCAAATAAGCAAAGCTGTACTGTGATGTTTGATTTCTAATACTGAAATGACCAAACAGGCATTTTTAGCTTTTCCTGGGGTACAATACGGCCTTATATTGCTACACTCTTCAAAGTATTAAAAAAATATACATCCGATACCTATTAGTAAAATATGAGCTGATACTTACTAAACAACTAAAACCAGTTTAGAACTTGGTTGGGTCGTTGAAGCTGCGAATCCATCTTAATGGGAAAGACTTTACAAGCTATGAGCTCCCACTATTATGAAACATAAAAATAATTGATTGATAACAACTTACTAATTAGCCTGATAATACAGTCTACTTATACCATTTGAGTTCGCCTTAATGGTCTAAAGCCCTTATAAGTCATGTACTTACTTCTAATAACATGAAACATAGAAATATTTGATGGGAACAATCTAAATCAATCAGACTAATACCTACGAGGGGCGTTCAAAATATTCTCGGTATTGATACGTTACAACCTCTTTTATATATATATTTGTTACTGGCCGCTAAGATTCATCCATTGACATTAAAAAAAAGTAAAATTGGAACCGAGATGTTCTTTTGTTTTTCTGCAATTGCCGAACAAACATGAACACCATGAGCGAATTAACAATTTTAACGAAATTAGAGCACCGATCCGTCATAAAATTCTTGACAAAACAGGGTAAAAATCAAAAAACCATAAAAGAGGAAATGGATTGTGTTTACCGTGAGTCTGCTCCTTCTTTATCTACTATTCAAAAATGGTCAAGCGAATTTAAGCGTGGAAGGGAGAGTATTGAAGATGACCCTAGACCTGGCCGGCCTGTAGTGGCTACCTCACAAGAAAATATTGATAAAGTGGAAAAACTTATATTGGAAGACGGCCGAGTGAAGGTAAAATCTATAGCTCAAGTAACCAATCTCTCTATTGGTACCGTACATGACATTATACATGACCATCTTAATATGTCAAAAGTAAGTGCAAGATGGGTTCCGCGAATGCTGACGCTTCTTCAAAAGGATATGCGTGTGGCTTGCTGTTCAGATTTTATCGACCTGTGTGGTGAAAATCCCGATGAGGTGCTGCAAAAAATAGTTACTGGAGATGAAACCTGGGTTCATCATTATGACCCAGAGAGCAAACAGGAGTCCATGCAGTGGCACATTAAGGGTTCAGCTCATCCCAAGAAGTTCAAGGTAATCCCGTCAGCTGGCAAGGTCATGGCCACAATATTTTGGGATTGTGAAGGAGTTTTGCTTATCGATTATAAAGAAAAAGGTGTAAATATCACAGGGCAGTACTACGCTAACGTTATACGTCAATTAAGAGATGCGATCAAAGAAAAGAGGCGAGGAAAGTTAACCAAAGGTGTTCTGCTTCTGCATGACAACGCCCCTGTCCATACTGCTCATATTGCCAAGGCAGCTATTGTTGAATGTGGGTTTGAAACTGTTACTCATCCACCCTATAGTCCGGACTTAGCCCCAAGCGACTTCTTTTTGTTCCCCAATCTTAAAAAGGATCTGCGTGGAAATAAATTTTCTGACGATAAAGCGTTGAAGACGGCCGTGGAGGAGCATTTTTACACCAAAGATAAAAAATATTTTTATGAGGGATTAAAAAAAATAATTGATCGATCTTATAAGTGTATGAACATAGGGGGGGAGTATATTGAAAAATAAAAATATCAAACTTTTCGTACTTGTTTGTTTTTATCTACATACCGAGAATATTTTGAACGCCCCTCGTAGTACAGCCTAATTTATACCTATTAAAGTGAGTAAAGGATAACTCCTAAGTGTAATTGATTTAATTATTAACAGGGATAATTACCCGATTTACTACCTGCTAAAGGTATTCTAACTATGATTTAGTAGGCTACTAAATACTCACCTGGCCTGAGAGACAGGGGTGGAAGTTAATGGGAAACTAATTAACTTAAGTTCACTTCCTAAAAGTTAAGGATATTGAATAAATCAAACATCTTTTAATAAACTTAAGATGTGATAATCTGCCAATGCAGCCCATACAATGTAGTTATATTGGTACTTTATAAGATCTGTATAATGAACACTTAGAGTAATCCAAAGTAATTTTACTTCAAATGATAGTATTCTATTTAAGTTCACTTCCTAAATGAGTAGGATATTGAATAAATCAAACATCCTATAATAAACTTAAGATGTGATAATCTACCAATGCAGCCAATACAATGTAGTTATATTGGTGATTTATAAGATCTGTATAATAAATACTAAGAGTAAATAAAAGTAATTTTACCTTTATTAATAGCATTCTATTTTAGTCCACTGCCTGAAAGTGGGTTTTGGATAAATTATCCACCCTTTATAGAACTGAATATTAATTTTCTAATAAGACAAAAGACAGTCAGTTAATAATATTACATTGGAATATCTTTAGACACAATAATCAGAGTAATAAGTGGGTCCTGTTGAATGTTGGCTTCCCACCTCTGTTCGATAAGTGATATCATAAGATATAAGTTATTGCATTGAATAATTAAGTTCTTAATGTGAAAAGGATATTTGGATGATAGCAAGTCTTGAGATAAACTCTATTGATTTATGTGGAATAATAAGAATTTAAATGCTAACACATAGTTCATAATGTAAGATGAAATTAAATTTTGAGGAGAGATGTAAATTCTCAGATTAAAGAATTAAAGCCACAGGCTAATTAATGTTAAAGTCAATCTGGTCAGAGCTGATATAAAACAATGAGCTGGTCGGCATGCTAATAGCGGGGCGGGGCTATTAAATTACCAGAATCCTCTAATATGTCATGTAAATTGCCACAAGACTTTTATGTATAATGCTATTGTTAATAAATAAATAATACCTGCAAGCTAAGCTATCATCTGATTATCTTTGAGTGGTTAACAAATCTTCCCCGCAGCTGTTGTGAAGGATTTAGGTCACAGTTCAGACGGAGTCATTGCTAGGCCACAGATATCTAGGATATTAGTTATTGACTGTTAGGTAATTAGGTCTGGAGAAAATAAATTAACATAAGGTTTAAGCCAATTACTAAACTTTCACGAAAAGAACTTGAGTTACTTAAATGCGGTTAACAACGGAGGGTTCACTAGACGATCTGGCCAAAATAGTATTTATTATAATATTACATTGCTTGACGAATTAAGCTATGATAAGGTTCCATCTTCATACAAACGCTACGCACTCCACAAAAACTCCAGACACAACCATTAGATTGTAAATAAATTAGGTTAAATAGTTTTAAGAATTAGATAATAAGTTAAGTTAAGGTAAAGGCGGCGATGATGTGTGTATGTATTATAAGGTAGAACTAGTCTCACTGCATCTTGCCCCGCCGTCTAATATGGTTGGTTATACACCAAACAAATGGAAACGTGTAAATATCTTGCAATTTATAATACGATTATATACATGTCGTTAATACCGTATTTGAAAGACGATTTTTCTTGGTGGTTAAAATCTATTGGAAGGGTGGATAATCTTATCAGGCAAGATAATTACTGCTTAGAATTTCTTTTTCTGATGCAAGCAAGAAAAGGGGGGGCCGGCAGGTGCTGTGGGGACTGCTGTGGTCAGTCGAGTATTGTAGAATCAGTTGAGCACATAAACTATTTAGAACTCTTAGCTTCCTTTTTGGGCTTACAAACAATTGCAAAAAACTTTAAAAATTGTCAAATTTTGTTACGTATTGATAATATAACTGCTATTTCTTATATAAACCGTATGGGCGGAGTTCGGTTTCCACACCTTACTGAAATAACTAAGAGGTTAATTTTGGCTTTGGTGCGAAATCCGAAAAATATTCGTTTTTGCTTCGTACTCGTACACCAGCTCAAAAGATAATGTAATAGCAAATGCAGAGTCACGAAAATTACATCCTGACACTGAAGGGGGGTTGATAGATAATGCTTTTAATAAAATAGGAAGAGTTCTAGGTAAGCCTGATAATGATTTTCTTGCATCCAGAACAAAATATAAATGTAAGAAGTAGGTATGTCTCTTGGAACAGAGATCCTGGAGCTTGCGCTACAAATGCATTTAGGTTAAATTGGCATCATCTTTTATTTTACACATTCGCGCCATTCGCTGTTGTACTAAAAGTATTAAGAAAAATAATAACGGATCACGCAGAAGGCATTGTTGTTGTTCCAAGATCTTCTCTGTTGGAAGTTGGTACAATTTGTGCCCAGCGATGTGTTAATGTCGATTTCCAACAGCCTACCCAACCGGACACTGATTGCAGGAAGGTTATCCGAACGGCATTACTGAAGAGGAGTGTACCACCATCATCCTTAAATATCATGATCGCTTCACTGTCCTATAATTTAATAAAACAATATGATGTTGCAATCCGTTGCTAGGTAAGCTTTTATTTAACTCTTAACTTACTTTTTTAACTCCGCACGTAATTTATTTTTTAACAAAGCTTTTCTATTCGAGCTTACAATATGGTTCACTAATCAGCCATCGTTTTGCTCTATCTTTGATCTTAGGATCAAGAGTAGGGTCTGATGACCGTATCACAAAACTATTCAAAGGATTCTACAGACTTCGTCCTTCAGCCCCAAAATATGGTATATCTTGAGACCTTGAGACATCTTGAGACATCTTGAGACCTATCACTAGTCTTAAATTTCCTATCAAAATTGCATCCCAATACCTCTTTAAATCTAGAACAGCTAACTTAAAAAGTTACATTTCTTATACTTGTAACAGCACACAGGGTGCACATAAATAATCAGCTTAGCATTTTTATTAAGATACAGGACATTATTAAGACATCTTGTCCAGGTTCAATACAGCCTCATCTGAATATTCCCTTTTACAGAAAACTTTCAGAAGTATGTCCAGCGGAAGCATTAATAACATACATTGGGAGGACGAAAACTGTAAGAAACAACGAAAATAATCCTTTTATGTTTCAAAAGACCTCATAAAGCAGTATATTCTAATACTGTTAGTAGATGGATAAAAGATACTTTATTAGCTAGCGGAGTTGACACTTCTTTATTTTCTGCTCACTTCACCATGAGGCATGCTACTACCTCAGCTGCACATAGAGCAGGCGTCAGTATCGATACTATTCGCAAAACTGCTGGGTGGAGTGCTAACTCTTCTGTTATTGCAAAACACTACCATAGAAACATCCAACCTGAACCAGACTTTGCCATGTCCATTGTCGGAGATTGATGTTAATCATAATTTGATTACAATATATTATAAACCTCTAGGTTTATTTAGATTTTGTTTTTTGATTATATTTAATTAATATATTTAGTTATTGATTTACACGGAAAAAGACGTTTTAATATTTCACTATCTTTCAAAATCTACAAGTGTTACCTCATACCTAATCTCAAAGGACGAAACAACGAATGTATAATTAGTGATTAAACGAACTTACCTGAAGTGACGTTCTATCACAATTATACGAGTTGCTTCGTCCGAAGAGATTAGGTGCCTCCCTCCCTAGATATCCCCTTTGCGTGAAATATTAGGCGCAGGGCTTTCAACTATATGAGCGGTCGTACAATCGAGGCGTAGAGGAAAACGACAACTACCCTACAAAAAATTGTTTTTTTTTTGCTTTTAACTTAGTGGATGAAAGGCGACACGATACGTGTTTTTTTTTTATAGCAGAAGGAGGCAAACGAGCAAGCGGGTCACCTGATGGAAAGTAATCACCGCCGCCCATGGACACCCGCAAAACCAGAGGATTCGCAGGCGCGTTGCCGGCCTTTAAGGCCACGTGTTACTACAAGTGTTACCTAATCTCTTCGGACGAAACAACTCGTATAATTGTGATAGAACGTCACTTCAGGTAAGTTCGTTTAATCACTAATTTTACAGCTTTCTGTCTGCTGTATATTAAGTCCCGACCGACGCCAAGTTTGACGACACCTGAATTAAAAGTTCTAGCCACAGAAATAGATTTAAGGTTTTAAGTAAAAGTATAGTTTTTGTGTTTGCAACGCCCACGCCTAACTGGTATGTAAGGCGACTCGTGGAAAATCCGTGAATATAATTAAGCATTTCTTCAAATGAACAATAAAATTATATTTGAAAAGGAAATATTAAAAAAATATTTTGAAATTTCGCGTTCGTTTCTGAAAAAAATAGAAATAAACGGTCTCTAAAGTATAAATTCGTAGCAACTACATTCTATTGGTTATCCAGTTCCGCTCATAGATTATCATGAAGGTTTTTTAACATCTACAGTGACGTCACAGCCGACGTTACGTTCCTGCCTTTGGGTGCTCCAATTATCACGCAACGAGTCATTGTTTTAGTTTAGGTTTTTATTTTAATTTAGTTTAACAGACGCACGTAAACTGAAGTTAGCGTCGACCAACCCCGACGCTTGGTCGGGGTTTTAGGACACGCGAAGTACATGCATTAGCGTTATCTATATAAATCTATGTCTGTGCTTCTAACCAAAGGGCGTGGTGTGGTGTACCGGAATTTCCTTAAAAAAATGTGCCCTGGAGAAAGATTTCTTAGCAGCACATAACATACATCCATTTACGTACATTTTGTTCTTGTTTATTTTCTTTGAATTTTAACATCATAAGTTTAATGAAAAGATTAGCTCTCAGAGTGGAAGATGCTGGCAGCTGTGACACAGTTCATACTATATACCACGGCTGCCGCCGTTAACTTAGGAAGAATAATGTTACATGTTTGTAAAAGAAATATTAGGTAACTTTTAGATTAAGAATCATCTAAAGGAGTAAATAAATAAAATTCATAAAAAAATATATTATAACCGTATCGCGGAGCGGTGAAAGAATTAGTACCACCCCCTCTCTTCCCGTGGGTATCGTAAAGGGCGACTAACGGACTAAAGACTGCACATACATCCAACAGCATAAAGCGGGTATGGGCTCACCACCCGTCACGTTGAGCACATGTGCAGTCGCTATTTGGTGAAAAGTATACTATGGTAGTGGACTGCTTTTGCTGTCCTCATTGCCTGGTCTCTGACTAACCCTTCGGGGATAATAGCCGTGATTGTATATATATTATATATATGTTGTATACATCACGCCGTATATAACATATATGCAATGAGATAGGGGTGGTAAAAATGGTCATAAATTATAGGGGGAGGGGGCAGGACCCCCCCATATTATTTTTTTGTCGATGAATTTAGATGTAGTACTTAGCCTTAACGGGTTAGAAGTACCACCCCTATCACATTGTTTATATGTTATGTACATCACGCCGTATATAACATATATATAATACATATACAATACATACGTTTCCCGGAGGGGTAGGCAGAGCTGTGCTTTCCATTTGCTATGATCCTGACAAACTTACTGTGCTTCGTTTACTCTCATTCAATTTTCAATACAAACACTATACATACTAACAAGTGCTTATACAAAATACAAATATAGTTGTAAGTTCGAGATATTTATTAACGGGAAAACTACTATGTTTTTTTAATTATCAAATCATCCGATTTTACGGCACTGTGCGCCATTGCACCGAAATAATATCGAGTGCAACGAAAACATGGTAATAAATAACTGGAATGTTAGTACAGTAAGTAGTTTGAAAAATATTTAAGTAAAAATAAATATTAAGCATTTAAAAATAACTCACCACCTTTGTATTTATTTTATCGAGGAGTTGCAGCGGCAAATGACGTGGGATATTAGAGGCCTATTACATCTCGACTGTGATTTTTGCGTAAAATGACAATTTTCGCATTTTGTAGTAATTTTGCAGTTGTATTTATCTTTTTATCGAAATAGGATAACAAATTCATGCATAATATTCCAATCTCCACTCTGCGAGAATAAGCTGAGTGCGGACGGCCGGCGCATCGCATTTTGTAGTTGTGTTTATCGTTTCTATCGAAATAGGATAATAAATACATTATAAAATCTTTATTTCTCATGGAGTAACAATTTTTCTGGTATAAATTTTGCTCAATAATATTATTGTAGATAGGAGAAATTCACAGTTAACTTAGAGCGATTTTCGAGGTTATTTGGTATGGAATAAGATTTTTTTTCTATATAAAATCAATGATATCTAAAAATTCCGAGGCCGCTACGAACTATACAACTATATAAGAGATAAATTCAATTTTTTACTTCATTTGTTTAGAACAGTAGTGAAATCTAGGAGCTCAAAAAAGTGCCTTCGTGCATTTTATGAAAATCTTTCTCTGCAATTTTGAAAGTTAAGCAAAATTTACAAAAAACGAACTATGCAAATGGCTATTCTACACTATTCAATAAGTCAAAATAGATGTATTTTTGTTTCTGGGATCAAGAACGCCAAAATTGGCCATTTTACGCAAAAATCACAGTCGAGATGAACTTAATAGGCCTCTTCTTTGATGAGCAAGTATTTGAAAAAGATGCGATTATAAAAACGTGGGTTCGAGTCCCACCCGAGGCAGCCTTTTTTTAAGTGCTTTTTTCATTGTCGATGTAAATTAGCATTGTAAATTAAACAAACAACATTATAAAATACTTAATTGTTTTCTTTTTTTTTACAGTAAAATTATTTTTTTTTTATTTGCAAATTAAATTCACTAAGCCAATTAAGTATTAGTTGTTACTCAACAAGAACATAAAAAGAGTGCAATTAACTTGCACGAGTACTCACAGTTAAGGGAAACAGTCATTTTAAAATAAAATTTTATCTTCGGCTAATATTGCGCACAAAACCCATAGGAGCTAATGGAGCTTGCCCGTGACAAATTTGAGATTAGTTCTACACCACAATGGCCGGATGCGATGGTCACCGTGGGAGGATGACTCGTAAATCTACTTTACTAATGTTTAAAATAATTATAGTTTTGTCCGAATGTAGTTGCCTACCAAACAGAAACACGCGCAGAGGCCTGAGGCCCTATAATCTAAGCGCATTTGAGACTTCTGATTACAGATTCTGCAGAGTCTGCAGACATTAAATACCTACCTACCACAGACGCGCAAATCACCCCCCTACACGTCGGCAGACGCATCTGCAGATGACGTCTGCGGACGCGTCTGCCTATGTGAAGAGGGCCCTTTAGCCGCTGCGCGATTAAGAGGAAACCCTACGTGGAAGTGTCATGCAAAATTATCATTCGAAACACAGAAAAACGACGTTTCGTAGTCCCCTGTTATCTCCTTCAGAACTGGACCTTTTTTTATTACTTCTTCAGCATCGGTTAAAGAAAGAGATTTTCTATGTCTGTATGTTTGAATTTTTTTAAACAAGTTACTTAATGTTTCTGAAAACGCCTTAAAACGGAGTGATTTCGCAAAATGTTGAAGGCTCCTGGTTGCTAAATAAATGACTTACTGCACAAAAATTAAACATACAGACATAGAAAATCTCTTTTTAAACCGATGCTGAAAAAACATTGAAATGCTAAAAGAAACATCGTTTTACTGAAAATTAAAATTTTTAAGTAAAGTTGGATATACCCATTAAGAAAAACGTTAAAATATGCCATGAGTTATAAGATTTTGGATGCGAATAGGTAATCAATTTAATGTATGATGTATGGCGTACATATCACGGCGATGCATTTATGCCGTGGCGGCCAAAAGGTTAAAAAGATTTCAGAAGTCGTACAAGATGCATCCTCAACATTGATATCTGGCATATTATTATGCCAAATTGCCAACACCACCAACGCACTAACCACTACCGGTAGTGCCTAGATTCCCTGCCGATACTATGCCCATCGATCATATAAACAAAGTATACATATTTATTTTCATGCATGTGCATTCGTGTATGTGTGTGTACCTACGTGGGAGTACTATCTTTATGTGTGCGTGACTTTCATACTCAAGGGGTCGCAGCCATTTTGTTGTGTATTCGAAAAGGTTGTTTGACCATATAATATTATTCAGCATACACTTTGTTATATATAAGGCGTGAAGCGTGTCAAATATCTTTTATGAAAATTAAGTTATTTTTATAATGTTACTTACTAGCGGCCCGCTCGCGACTTCGTCCGCGTGGACCCCGTACCCCTATTAAAATTTTGAATATTGGGGAGGGGAGTCATTTTGAATATTGCGCAATAATCAAAATTACTCCCCTCCCGTTCCCCAGTGAGGCCTACCTACATCGCATATTATGGTGCTGCCTTTTAATAAGTACATTTTTACATTACATTACATTTTTAAACTCGTGATATCTTTCGAATAAAATGCCCAAATTGAATACTTAATTCAAAAAGTTATTTAAAGGTATTGGCAGTCTTGAATATGAACTATTTAATTTTGATACGGATTAATACCAAGGTACAAATAATCTTTATTTGTACAAATAAAGATTATTTGTACCTTGGTATTAGGGTAAAACCTGATAGGTGCCCCACTTTTTTAAATAGCCTCCTATTTTAAAAAATATTTATTAATATTAATAATTTCTATTAATGTAGGCTAACTTAATCATTTTTGTTAAATCACAATTATTTCTTTTTGACCAATCAATTACAGATTTTGTAGAAATTAACTTTTTATGAAACAATTTTTTTGAGGATAGCTGGATGTATGGCCCACCATGAAAAGATCGTTATAAGATAATTGTAACATGACGCAAATAATCATAATTAAACTTTAAAAGCTTTTGTTCAACAAACATATTAATTCTTAATTGTTATTATAAAATATTAGTTATAAAGTTTTAACAGGCATAATATATTTATACTTTTTTAAATTAAATTTTAAAAGCATTAATTTTACAAAAATACTATTTCATAATTTTATTGTTATTATAAAATATTTTAACTGTCAAAAAATAATCATACTTTTTTTTAAATTGTATTGTTCCGGAGTTTTCGGAAGCAAACTGCATAAATCTAAAATTAACTGATAAAGTTGCTATCGTCGCCTTATATCGATCTCCTTCTTTTATAAATATAAACCCTTTTCTAAACAGTCTTGATGCTACACTCACTACTCTACAAACTTTTAGCACGCTTATAATCATTGGTGATTTAAACATCAACTTGATACCGAACATTTGTGACCCATTTGCTGACGAATATTTAAAATTTCATGCCTTACTTCCTGCACATTTATACCCTACAAGAGGAAATAGTTGCCTTGATCATGTTATCCTTAGGTCTCTAAACCATGCTACGACTGTGGTGTTGGATTCTTTAATAACTGATTATGCTCCAATTTTGCTAGCTTGTCTAACAAAACTTGACTCAAAACCTTAACCGCACGTTACTAAAAATTTATATACCTGCCATCGTAGATACTCTTGCTTCTACTGATTTTTCTCTTATTCTTACATCTGTTGATTCTGAATATGCCTCTAAAAGTTTAGTTAATATATTTTCAGCTGCTGTCAAACAACATACTTTAGAAGTTATTGTTCCCAGTAGAAAGAGGATTATTAAGAAATGGATTATACCAGGTCGCAGTGGCGAAGCGTGAAATATTGAGAGAGGTAAGCCGTAACAAAAAAAAATGCTTACCTACTCCAAACGCGGGCACGCAGTCTTGAGTCCTTAACGAAAATCTGTGATTGGCATCCTGGCTTCAGTCTTGTATAGGCAGATGTATCTTCAGTCCACTTTTACTATACGTGTAAGCACTGAGATATTGAAACAGTGTCTTGCAAGCATAATAGAAGTGGCTTTGATAAAAGCCGTTTGTGGTGAAATGATGATATGATGTAAATTAAACAAAACTTAATAGACTAAGTACTAATAAAACTACTTATACTCTAAAGCTATTCGTCTATTCTTTTTTACAAAGTGCGCTAAGACATTATCATAAAAGCCGGGAAGAATCTAAAGCTTTTAATGCCGACATCTTACAATTCTACCGATTACTTTGCAAATCTACTTATTCAAAATACGTAATTTCAACTTATTACAATATCTACTTACCGCAAATACCTAATTACAACGTACGTCTTCGTTACTACTTTCATCACTACACACAACACAAATAAACAAAGTTCAACTACAATACTAATCATTCCAATAGGTGAAACTAACTAATAAATTCAAATACTAATAAAACACAGTCATGCATTCAATGATGAATTGCAATTACGTCAAATTATCTGTCAACAGAACACAAACCGAAAATGATATTCCTCCATCCTGCTCACGCGCAGGCAAATTGTATAACTTTCTCTATCAAGTAACTCGGATAAAGACGGCTTACCGGCTGCTAATACGCGGGTGGGTTTATTGACCTTTATGTGACGTCATGACGTAAATTTTGTACAGAAGTTTAACTGCCAAAAAGCCGATCGCGCCTGCGGCTTATTTTATAGCAATATGTTGTTGAAAAGCAAATTTTGTTGATTTAATGTCCATAGTGTAGGTGTTTTGTAATGTTTCTTTTATATATTTACTTTTATAATTACTGATTGTGCCATTTCTCAATTCAAGTAGAGAGTGGTTGTGTTCTAAACTTCTGAAGGGAAGCCGGTGGGAATCGAGTTGTATGGAACCTTCGTCACTGCCAGGTCGTGTTATGGTGTATACGCAATAGAGATAAACTGTATCGTAAATATCAAATAATCAATCTAACATTTACTCGATATCGTACTTTTTGCAACAACTTATTGAAAAAGGTAAAACAGGATTTCAACAAAAAAGAAATTGAGCAGGCTGGTAACAATCCTAAAGAGACATGGAAGCTTATTAAACAATTTACTAGCCTTAATAAAAAACAATCATCCTCGTCTGAGCTTTTAAAGCTGTCGTTCGATCCCATCATAGCTGTTGACAAAGTTAACTCCTATTTTTCAAATGTAGGTGCAAATCTAGCAGCAAACATAACTGAACTTGAACTACAGTGTTGTGGAACCAACTCTTGGCGGTGGTATTTCCGGACCGTTACGACTTCGGGATCTTCAAGAAACGAGCCTATTCCTTCCTTAAAGGCCGGCAACGCGTTTGCGATTTCTCTGGTTTTGCAGGTGTCCATGGGCGGCGGTGATCACTCTCCATCAGGTCACCCACTTGCTCGTTTGCCTCCTTCTTTTAAGAAAATTTATTATCTACATTATCTACAAAAAATTCTTCCTTTTTTATTAAAAAAAACTTTTTGTAGATAATTATGTGTTCTGCAAAGTCGTAGTACAGTAATTTGTTCTATCATTAATAGTTTTTTTTGCAGCGCACGCGATGTAAGTAATTTTATTAGAGTTTTAGTAAGGATAAGTACCTAATTTTATTGAAAATAGAATAATTAGAATATGTCACCGGAGATATTGTAGCTTCCCGGCGGTGAAAGAATATTTCAAATCGGTCTTGTAGTTTCGGAGCCTATTCAATGCAAGGAAACAAACATACAAACAATCAAATCTTTCTTCTTTTTAATTTTATTATTATATTATATATTAATACCTAGTATAGATTACATGGTAATGGCAAACAATCGAATTACCAAGAAGGAACTCGATCACCTGTTCAAACAACGCCGATTTGAACCATGCTAATTTCTTATTTTGCGTATGTTGTCACACTTAAAGTATATTGAGTTTCTTGTTTTTGCGATGTTATAAATTAATGCTTTTTCCGATAGTTTTTATCGGTACACACTACACTTGCGTAGCGTACTTCCCCGTATCGTGCCGAACTGGGCTACATACAGCGTCAACATATTCCACGCACCCACCAGAAATCGCTCTTTTAGCGAATGCCATTAAACAAATAACAACAAGACCTTAACGTGCCTTCTGATGTACGAAGGAACTCGAGTTATTAATACCTCGAGTTACTAATTATTGTAGGTACCTAATGATAAAGCCAAAGAGTCAGAGATTACTAAAATTGCAAAACAATGTCTGTAAATCAGCGTTGCAGCACATGAATAAATACCCTACAGAATGCAAGCTGCCTGTAAGCGGCCCGCTGTAGGTGTACTCATACAAAAGCGCGGCGATGTGTGCGTGACCTCTCACCGACAGGTTCACCGACGCGTCGCCGTGGTAAAAACCGGTTTGCGCCGGTCTAACTGTGGTATGACGGACAGGACCGCACGTTCGCGCGCATTAGATAATATCCAGTTATTCGAGTGATTTTGTTGACGAATTTGGGATTTTACCATTACAGTGTTTTAAATATTTATATACATACATACACATAATCAGGACTTTTATCCCCGAAAGGTTATTTATTACAAGCTTTTATTTAACTTGCAATGTATGTAATGTATGTACTTATCTTTTGTTCGGGTGGAATTTTGCAACTCAATTTTGAAGCAGATATGTTCAACCGATTGAGCTAAAATTTTGCATACATGTGTAAATCGCGTGACAATGCAATGTTATGATGACATGGTGCTGACCTGATGATGGAGCTGGAAGGTGGCCATAGGAACTTCGCAATGAAACGGCACAGCCTCATCAAGCTTGGGCTCGTTTGAATCGTCTTGACGAGTAGTTTGTCTTTCAATGGTAACCAGGGTCTGATGATGGAGCTGGAAGGTGGTCATAGGAACTCTGTAATGAAACTACGCAACCCCATCGAGTTTCGGCTCGTTTGATTCGTCTTGACGATTTCTTTGGTGCTAGATGGTAACCAGGATCTGATGATGGAGCAGGAAGATGGCCATAGGAACTCAATAATCCCCCATCGAGTATGGGCTCGTTTGATTTGTCTTGACTAGTACTTTGGTGCTAGATGGTAACCAGGGTCTGATGATGGAGCTGGAAGGTGGCCATAGGAACTCAGTAATTAAACGACATAACCCCATCGAGTATGGGCTCGTTTGATTTGTTTTGACGAGTTCTTTGGTGCTAGATGGTAAACAGGGTTTGATGATGAAGCTGGAAGGTGGCCATAGAAACTCAGTAATTAAGCACACAATCGCGTCGAGTTTGATTCGTCTTAATGGATAGACCGTTTTTGATGGGTAGTGAGGGGTGGTGGTTTGGAAGACGTGAATAAATTCTGTAGTATACCTACAGGTTCAGTGAGATGAACAGATGAAAATTGGTTATCCCTGGACACGTTTCCAAGGATAACTAAAAAGTAAAAAAAAATAAAAAGTAAAATACCTTTTAAAAAAACAAGCTTTTACTTAAATGCGCTAAATAGAAAAAAATAAACTTTTAATAACATATTATATCGTCATTACACAATTTATATGATAACTAAGGTTGTTCCGAGATTTATACTATATATAAACAAGTAAATAAAATAACTTGATGCGATAGTTTTTAACTATTAAAATTTTCAATCTAAGAAAATACGAGTACATAAATCTCGCGACAACCTTGTATATCATTATAAATTGTGTAATGACGTTTTAAGTTGTTAGTAAAAATTTTAAAGTAAATGTTTATTTTTTCTTTTTAGCGCATTTAAATAAAAGCTCCTTTTTTAAAAAGGTTTATTACCATATTTTTTATTATTTTAACTATTAGGTCTACCGACATTTTTACATTACAGCTTATATCTAAAATGGTAATGTGAATAATAATAGTTACAAATCAATTCATTACATTACATTATAGGCAAACACAACATGACAATAATGAAAAATAATCAGAAGTAATTTCGGGAAAATGATATGAACCTTAGTTAATTGAATCAGGACTACAAAGAATTCCAAAAAGAAATCACATTAAATAAGCATTAAGAAATATAAAATTATAATAACAATTAGTCAGAGACTAGGCAATGAGGACAGCAAAAGCAGTCCTCTACCATAGTCCACTTATCACCAAATTGCGACTGCACATGTGCTCAGCGTGACAGGTGGTGAGCCCATCGCCGCTCTAAGCTGTTGGATGTATGGGTAGTGTTTAGTCCGTTAGTCGCCTTTAACGACACCCAAGGGAAGAGAGGGGGTGGTAGAATATTCTTTCACGGCTACGCGGCACGGTTAATTATTTATATTAGTGTTTAATCTAAATATATAAAACAAAGTCGGGTTAGTTACACAATTCCCAACTCTTGCACCGTATGTATGAATAATTCCAGAAAAAATAAGGATATTTCTTTTTTTAATATTTTAAACAACCAGTTAAGATAAGACTGCTTTATAGATTCGTAATATTTGATTATTTGCGGAGGACGCGGGTTCGATTCAGCACTTAAGACAATTTTTTCAACGTTTCGTTATCTTTGAAATAATTTAAATAATGTATGTGTCAAATTACACTAAACCTTATTTTATACCTTTTGAAATACACGTTTTATTATGTACCTCTACCTACTTAGCTTATTTAATTTTTCCTTCCTATGTTTTTACACGTGAAACGGGTGTCAGCCCTATCAGAATAGGTATGAATTTTGCGCGTTGTTAGAGAGCTTGTACTCTGTAGCGTAGTTACTCATGTGGTTGCAGTCTGCAACATACTCGTATTTAAATGCTGTGCGGGGTCCTATTCGTCGCAGCAATGTCATATTATTAAGTAAATATTGTTAATGTGGTTTATTAAGTAGTGTAGTATTAAAAATATTTTTAAGTTTCGTACGTAATTTATTTATTTTCATACCTAAAATATTTACAATTTTTTTAAAGAATAATATCGTTACAACTATTACTTTACATCTATAAAATTTAAAAACTTATCTAAAAGTTGATAATTATTGTTTCCATTATCAGCCGGCAAATTAAAATGGATCCTAATTAGCAATTAAACGCTTTCTTCTATAGTCTCCCACCGGTAACTGCACTTACGTAGCGTACTTCCCCACATCGTGTGAATCTAGGCTAATGGCTTGCACCCGTCATGCGCAAACGCAACCCACTTCAATAGCTAATACTACGAGAGGATAGTAATACGCATGATTAATCAACAAGTGATATCAGAGGAGTTGTTTTAAAACGTGCAATATGACGTGGTGAGTCATCTCCTAACTGCAAAATTCCCCTAAGCACCGCAGAGAAATCTGTTTTTGTAAACAGTACCAGAGTGTATCTTGTCAATGTACATATAGCCGTCAGTTTGTCAAGGGATATCCTCTTCCCAACAAACACGAAATGGACTTCTTAACGGGAAATTGAAGCGTCATGTTTGCAGTTTTGTTTAATTTTTTGTTTGTTAGAGAACACGAATATAAAATAATGGTGGATTACTTACCGTATGTTCGTGAAGGTGTAAGAGTGTTGGCAAATGAAACAAAACAGTGCAACATAACTTCAAATTCATTCAAGAAGTCTGTTTGAGATTTCTTTTATCTTGTATGCGTCTAAATCAGAGAAGTTTCTGCAAAATTTCAGCGTCCGTGGTCAAGCGGTTTGATGGGTGATGATGTTCTTCAATAAATCCTTCAAACTGACTGACTCCCTTTTTTATTTACCGTTTTTGCGTATTATAAAATGTTTTCGATTTTATTAGATACTAGCGACTCGCCCGCGACTTCGTCCGCGTGAACACCCCGGCCCCGTACTCCGTTACGAATATCCAAAAAAAAGAAATTGAATAATAAAGTCAATTCTGCCCATATTTTTTATATTATTATTTTGAATATCTTCCAAAATGTTTTATTAAGTACTTAAATCCTCTATAATGTCTTGTATGTCACTCACTCAATCACTTTATAGGGAGATTTTTAATACATTTTTTAAAACTTTTCCGAATTTTTTAAAAACTTTTTCTTTCTGACAATTCTTGTCCTGACGACTACATTTGCTAAATAGGTGCAGCCGTTCTGAAGTAATGCACGTACAAACTATCGTAGCAATTGATTTTTATTAACCCTTCAAGGATCATTAGACCGCCGGCGGTCGCAAAACAATAGGTTTTCAATTGTGACTCGTTTCACGTTGCTTGAGGGATTATCAAAGAGTATAGTGTTCAAAATAATATACAAAAAGTGCGTTAAAGCCTGTATTTGTAAGGTGATGAGTAATTTTTTATACTTACTCTTTAATTTAGTAAAAATAATAGATTGTAACCGGCTGCGCCCTGCTGCCAATACAGTCATCGTATTTTGTTGAAGTTATTTACCTATATCTTTGTCTAATTGACGTCAAAGATAATTAACATAACTTTCGGATGTGATATGTACCTACCTACCTGCTGCGTCAGTACTAGTCGAGAATATTGACTTATTATGTCGGTATAGCGGCTTGCGCTTTCAGGTCAAGGTCTATTTCCAGTAAGCAACTTTCTTAATGCCGTGTCACCTGATGGGTAACCAAATTAAAATATCTGGAATTATTCCGGGCTTCGGAGTGAACGGCCATTGGTTTAATATACGGATATATGTATACCTACTAGGAAGAAGGAAGAATAAATCAATATAGGTAGTGGTTTGATTGACGTATAAGTATAAATAAAATTAAAAAGTTAAATAAAGTGCCAACAATCAGTGAAAATAAGAAAGAGAATTCATAACAAGCATGTTGTTTTACTGACTAAGCTTATGCACTATTACATAAATATAGGAAACAAATACACTATACACGTTGTTTAGTACTAACAAATGACAATTATTAGCAATAACAGTGGGAAAAGACAATGACCGATTGCATAGGGGTAGCTAGCCTTTTTCTTTCTCTTGGCAAGCAATAAGTTGCTGTATTTCGATTAGGATTTATTATATCTTGTAAAAATTGTAATGTACACATTGTTCTAAACTCAGTCTGTACCGAGATACAGCAGCCTAAACTTTAAAAACTGTTATGTTTTTAGGACTTTTGCACTTGCTCTAATACTACATGTTGGTCATATAAATTCACTAATAGTATTACTTTTTACCTAAATTTTTTTTTTACTGATATAGACAGTATGGCGCATGCGTATTGTATAATCCGCCGTATTACATTCCGGCTCACAAAATAGTCAAAGTATAAATTTTTATTTTAAATACTTAATTAAATGATTATTAAAATTTATTGTATGAACACATCATAATATTAGTAAATACACATTTTTAAGTTACAATAAACATACTTACATGAAAATATAATAAAAAATATGTTACCAAATACAAAAAGTAAGTAACCAGAAAAATGCATTTTTCTTTAGGTTTTGGCTTCTTATCTCAGTTCAGACTGAGTTTAGGGCAAAGTACCCAAAACAAGCTTTATTCAATCAATTATATCCTAATCAAAATTCTATGTTTTATAAGTGGCCGCGAAAAAATGAAAAGCAATTTTTTTTAGCAAGGGCTTATAAGCAACTTAATAGGTATTTCAGTTGATAAATTAAAAAAATGAACAATTTCTAAAATTTATTATTATTTTATATTTTTTTATAAATTTATATTTATTACTAGATAACCCGGTGAACTTCGTATCACCTACATTATATTTGTGAAAAATATGATCAAAACAAGTACAAAATTTTTCGGTCATCTCCTTATTCACTAAGTTTTATTTGTACTGGCACCTCGAGACCGTTAGGTTATTGCAAGAAGTCAGACGTCCCTGCGTCAGCAAAATACTCGCGCAGGAGACCATCTGCGTTAGGTCTTGACGCCAAATCAGCGGTGTATCCCACTTGTCCCCTCTAGCTTTGTCCCCTTGGGGGACAATTGGGATTTTTTTATAAAACTATCCCAGTTGTCCCCTCTATCAACGACATGGGGGACAACTGGGATTTTAATTTTTAGATGTCCCAGTTTCCCCCTCCTTGAGATGTTGCCGTGTAATTTTGCTAGAAGTGACAAATAATATAGCATTTGTTAGATATCCTATACACTGGCTCGGATATGACGAATAATGAGGAACAAGAAAAGTCAATTAGAAGAAAATCATGAAATCAGGCATAGTTTTAGTATTCTATGTAAAATAAAACACGAAAAATAATATTGTTCTTTTAACTAACTATACTCGGGTAAAATGACCTTATAAATATTATAAATAGGTAAAATTAAGAAACTAGGCTTTTTATATTAAATAACTACCTATATTTTACCCGCGGCTTTACTCAAAAGTTAAAATCAAATATTTTGGTAAATAAAAAAAAACTAAAAGTAGCTATGTTCAAGATGACGGCTCCCGCCATTATAAAAATATTGTTTCTATCCCTTTTTCGCACATGTAAAAAAAGTAAACAATACAGTTTGTCGGGGCTACATGATTTTACCACCACGATCATTTGAAATAAAGCATAATGCCGTGGGACGTAAATGACATTTTTGCATGGCCGATTTTTTGAGCGACTTTCTGTAGGGCTGTTTTATATATAATATTGTCAATGAGAGAAGTTTAAAAAAAATCCTACCTTTTATTTAAGGCAAGTACGTATATCAGAGTTTATTTTTGAACGTTTTAGATTTTTTTATAAAACATTTCAATTATTTACTTAATTGTTTAATTTAACATACATACACTACAACAAAAAATGCTCATTTCAAAAAGCAGATTTGTATGGGACAGCCAAAAAAAATCTCATATTTCGACCCATGTTCCTTGGGCATTTTGACTTCTTTTTGATGACAAAACATAACCCTAGAGTTATGGGATATCAATAGAAACACGTTGAATAATAAATATGATAGTTGTTTTTATTCGTCATCCGAACCACAGTACCTATAGGATATCTAAACAAATGCTTTATTTTTTGTCACTTCTAGCAACATTATAGGGTAAGGATCATGTAAATCAGTGCCCGCCAGAGCGCGCTCTTCATTCGGTACTCATAAGACTAGTGTCTCGGGAGAGTTTCCCCCTGAACACGTGTAGTTCACTGCCTATTGTCCAGATAGGTAACCGAGCTGTCAAGCTCGCTCACTTCTCGTTGCACGAAGGGCACAACTCGCAGTTACCACTGCTCGGGTCGTCGACTCTAAAGTCGACTCCCAAGTGTCCACCTTGGTCGCGGAGTAGTAAGCACATTTAGCCAGTGTCAAGTTAATATGTAATTGTTTAAAGTAGATTATAATGAGTGAGTGATAATATAAGATAACGATAAATGGTAAATGATATTCCCCCAAACCCCTTGAGACTTAATAAAGCTGTATGGCTTAATTATCACACGGACTTCTTGAGAGAATCTGAAAAGTGATGTTGCATGGTTTTGTTTTATTTGCCAAAACTCATGCACGTTCACGGACACTTAACAGTTTACATAAGTAGGTAACTAGCGTAACAAAATATTTAATTGGACAATCAACACCGTTATCCACAAATACTAATAATAGAAAATAAGTACCATATTCAACCATTACAACAACAAGTACATAAATAAGAACAAACGAGAGAAAACTATGTGTAGGCAGCAATAAACGACGATGGAATTCGAGTAATATTTCCATAAGTACCTCGTTCAACATACAATTTTAACTTACATAAACAACTCTAAGTACATATTATACATTATAATTATTGCACAATAATGAAACATATTTCAATTTTTTGGCATAAAAGTGGGGAAAAAGAGAGAATATTTGAATCATTCACAAAAAAAAAAAACAAAAACATAAAGATCAAAATAACCTATTCAAGTAATTTGTACATCGGCTAGTCTCTTAAAAATTTCATTTTTAAAGCAGCGTGGCGGTAATACAAATACATCAACGTCGTAAAGATAGTTGATCTTTGATTATATACATAGTCAAAGAATTGAATGTAGACATTTTATAAAATGAGGCACGTTGGCCGGCATTACTTTTAACATTCCTAAGATGAAAAAGCTTGTGCGGGCGTTTGCACGTATTCTAACAACACTGCTTGGGGTGCAAAAGTAAATGTTATTGGTCAACTCACAGCAGTCAAAAACATTGTGAATTATTTTATAGTGTCATTGTACTAAGCATTGTTCTACGAAGAATGCTTGTTTAAAGGCTCGCGTCCACTAGGCGGATCGGGCCGGGGCGGATCGGTACGGGCCGCATCGCATACGTAACACTGCTATCGTGCTGCGGCCCGCCCCGCCCCGACCCGCCGCTAGTGGACGCTATTTCATAATAAATACAGGCAGGCGGATTTTTGCGTTGCGATGCGCCCCGGCCCGATCCGCCTAGTGGACGCGAGCCTTTAAACAGGCATTCTTCGTAGAACAATGCTTAGTACAATGACACTCTATAAAATAATTCACAATGTTTTTGACTGCTGTGAGTTGACCAATAACATTTACTTTTGCACCCCAAGCAGTTTTGTTAGAATACGTGCAAACGCCCGCACAAGCTTTTTCATCTTAGGAATTTTAAAACTAATGCCGGCCAACGTGCCCCATTTTATAAAATGTCTACATTCAATTCTTTGACTATGTATATAATCAAAGATCAACTATCTTTACGACGTTGATGTATTTGTATTACCGCCACGCTGCTTTAAAAATGAAATTATTAAGAGACTAGCCGATGTACAAATTACTTGAATAGGTTATTTTGATCTTTATGTTTTTGTTTTTTTTTCTGTGAATGATTCAAATATTCTCTCTTTTTCCCCACTTTTATGCCAAAAAATTAAAATATGTTTCATTATTGTGCAATAATTATAATGTATAATATGTACTTAGAGTTGTTTATGTAAGTTAAAATTGTATGTTGAACGAGGTACTTATGGAAATATTACTCGAATTCCATCGTCGTTTATTGCTGCCTACACATAGTTTTCTCTCGTTTGTTCTTATTTATGTACTTGTTGTTGTAATGGTTGAATATGGTACTTATTTTCTATTATTAGTATTTGTGGATAACGGTGTTGATTGTCCAATTAAATATTTTGTTACGCTAGTTACCTACTTATGTAAACTGTTAAGTGTCCGTGAACGTGCATGAGTTTTGGCAAATAAAACAAAACCATGCAACATCACTTTTCAGATTCTCTCAAGAAGTCCGTGTGATAATTAAGCCATACAGCTTTATTAAGTCTCGAGGGGTTTGGGGGAATATCATTTACCATTTATCGTTATCTTATATTATCACTCACTCATTATAATCTACTTTAAACAATTACATATATATTTTTTTTTTTTTTTTATTGACAACGGGTAAGCGCTTGGCCTTCATCTCACCGGATGGTAAGTGACGATAAGGCCGAAGGTGGAAGCGCGCTTCACCCGGAATCCTCAACCACTGAGGAACTGGCTATCTTATCTCAAACTGCCGGAACACAACAATGCTATAAACATCGTTACAACATATTAACTTGACACTGGCTAAATGTGCTTACTACTCCGCGACCAAGGTGGACACTTGGGAGTCGACTTTAGAGTCGACGACCCGAGCAGTGGTAACTGCGAGTTGTGCCCTTCGTGCAACGAGAAGTGAGCGAGCTTGACAGCTCGGTTACCTATCTGGACAATAGGCAGTGAACTACACGTGTTCAGGGGGAAACTCTCCCGAGACACTAGTCTTATGAGTACCGAATGAAGAGCGCGCTCTGGCGGGCACTGATTTGGCGTCAAGATCTAACGCAGATGGTCTCCTGCGCGAGTATTTTGCTGACGCAGGGACGTCTGACTTCTTGCAATAACCTAACGGTTGGTCTCGAGGTGCCAGTACAAATAAAACTTAGTGAATAAGGAGATGACCGAAAAATTTTGTACTTGTTTTGACCATATTTTTCACAAATATAATGTAGGTGATACGAAGTTCACCGGGTTATCTAGTAATAAATATAAATTTATAAAAAAATATAAAATAATAATAAATTTTAGAAATTGTTCATTTTTTTAATTTATCAACTGAAATACCTATTAAGTTGCTTATAAGCCCTTGCTAAAAAAAATTGCTTTTCATTTTTTCGCGGCCACTTATAAAACATAGAATTTTGATTAGGATATAATTGATTGAATAAAGCTTGTTTTGGGTACTTTGCCCTAAACTCAGTCTGAACTGAGATAAGAAGCCAAAACCTAAAGAAAAATGCATTTTTCTGGTTACTTACTTTTTGTATTTGGTAACATATTTTTTATTATATTTTCATGTAAGTATGTTTATTGTAACTTAAAAATGTGTATTTACTAATATTATGATGTGTTCATACAATAAATTTTAATAATCATTTAATTAAGTATTTAAAATAAAAATTTATACTTTGACTATTTTGTGAGCCGGAATGTAATACGGCGGATTATACAATCCGCATGCGCCATACTGTCTATATCAGTAAATAAAAATTTAGGTAAAAAGTAATACTATTAGTGAATTTATATGACCAACATGTAGTATTAGAGCAAGTGCAAAAGTCCTAAAAACATAACAGTTTTTAAAGTTTAGGCTGCTGTATCTCGGTACAGACAGTGTTACGTATGCGATGCGCCCCGTACCGATCCGCCCCGGCCCGATCCGCCGCTAATGGACGTCTACCTTAAAGAGTCGTTACATTTATTATCTTTTTTCAACAACCTTTTAGACCTTTTTATTTCTGAAACTGAACTGTTATAAATTCTAACAAAACCGATCAAAGAGATCGGACCTCATACTACAGCTGTTATGAAACAGACAAATTTCTAAACGCACCATAGAATAATAACTTGCAAGTTATAATTCTGAGGAACGCACCTATAAATATTTGACAACCAAGTGTCAATTTTTTATTTTTTAGAAAGATAAAAGATATCAAATTTTTCACAGCTAGGAACATTTTGTATTGAAAAATTAAATTGTCGTTTTTAGTATTTTCCGTTACTTATTATTTATGTTTCTCACCGTTTATAGCTTCCCTGAGCTTCCACAAATATTTCAAAATCGAAATTAGCCAAATCGGTTCAGTCATTCTCGAGTTTTAGCGAGACAAACGCACAGCTGTTTATTTTTAAATAAGATATTAATTAAGGCGCTTTTGGAAAACTAAGATGAATAGTGTTGATTATTTTTACGGGCAAGGCAGAGCCAAGACATCATAGTTAGTAGTGGTATGTTAGAGGTTGCCTATTCGAATCCTGTTTGGAGTTTTCTAAACATTTTTATTTTTCATATATATTATTGAAAAAAATACAGAATTAGGCCAGTTAGACACGACTATGAATGTTTAAAAATACCTAACAGAAACGAGGCTTCCCTCGCCGGTTTTCCTGTACCTCAGTCCAATTTCTATGGGTGATGCATATTTTCAATCCGAATCTCCTTCTTCTTTTTGGGCCTGCGACCTTCGATCATAAAAACTACAGATACACGGTCTCATACAAAATCAAACTCAAATAATGTCCCCGCGTAAATACATGCATATCCGAATCGAACATCAGAAATGAAACGAGATAATATTATTTAGATCGCTGACTGAATTAAATAGTGGCAAAACACAAAATTATGTATTTTGAGAATGGCGATTTAAAGTTTTCGTAAGTACTGCGCGCGCATATTAATTTTTGCGTCGTTATTTAAAGTCTCGTAACTTTATTGTTTTACATATAATACATACATAATATAATCACGACTATTACCCCCGAAAGCTTAGTCAGAGACTAGGCAATGAGGACCGCAAAAGCAGTCTTCTGCCATAGTCCACTTTTCACCAAATAACGACTGCACATGTACTCAGCGTGACTGGTGGTGAGCCCATCGCCGCTCTAAGATGTTGGATGTATGTGCAGTCTTTAGTCCGTTGGTCGCCTTTTACGACACTTAAGTAAAAAGGGGGTGGTAGTATTCTTTCACCGCTACGCGACACGGTTACGGTTATTGTTTTGTTTTTATATTAGGTCCTTACTTAAATGAAATTGGCGTTTTGTCGTACTGGCCACTTTGATCTCAAATATCTCCTCTTTGGATAGGAAATTCAATTTCAAATTCATACAGCTATTTACTCATGCTTTTGTGTTTTGAAAGCCGTAATTCATTTGTTTTTTCCTCTTTTGGTTTTTATTTTTACGTCACTCAGTTTACAAAATGGAAAACTTGAAATATCGCGTTTTTTACGAGTACGAGTTCCATCGTGGTACCAGTGCTGCAGAAACGGCTCGAAGGATTAATGATTTGTATGGCGGCGGTGTCGCAAAAGAAAACACACTGCCCCAACTAACAATATACCCTTATAAAATTAAAGTATAAGGTCCATACTCTTATAATTGTTTTAAAATAGCAATCAATATGTCAATGAACTTTATAATGGTACATTATAAGAAGATTTAGCTAATACTACCATTATTCTTGTAATTTAGTTGGGTAAACGGTAATAAATCCAAATAATATAGCCACAATAAGGGTTCAAAATGTGCTATTCTTATAGGAGCTAGCTATGGCTTTTTAGCCTTATAATATTCAAAAGCTATGTAAAGGTTTCTAATAAGGCCAATTATTCTTATAAAAGCAATGCACAGAGTAACTACATTGCTTTTTAATTTATAGGAGCTTTTTATAAGATGTCTATATGACAAAAGAGTAAAAGCATTTTATATAGTCTTTATAAGAATGAAAGCAAACCATATTCGATTACGTATTATTTATAAGAGCGTTATTCTCTTGATGACTACATTCAAGTGTTCTATATAACTTTACAAACACATGGTTATTCATGGTTGAAATTATCTAGCTGTTACGAAAAACAGCCACGGGTTCCGTCGCCCTACTAAATCCATTGAAATATGGGTGTAGAGATTTAAAAGACTGGGCAGTAAAAATCAATATTTCCTTCATAAACTTTTTAATGATTTATTCAAAAATGTTACAGCACGTAATTAGACGATTAGGCGCGTATTGATAGCTAGCTGGCTGGCTGCTGAATTACCTACTGAAAGAAATCTATTACTATTATTAATGCGTTTTCTTAATTTCTTGTTTCAATAGGTTGGGACAAATTACACTTCTATAACTTCGGCTTTATCAGGCAAAAAATATTTTTAACCTGCAAAAGAAATAAGAATTAAATTTTGAACAAACAGTAAAGTAAAATTTACCATGTAAAATAAATAAAAGTCGATCAATAAAATAAATGTGGGTACAGGATTTTACTGGTGAGAAAAGAACCCTAAATATATACAAAATGGCAGTGGCATAAGCTTAAGTTACCTTATAAATGATGTGCGATTCCTTTTTCCCTTAGAATAGCCTTATTAAAAACATTAATAAATAATTACCCATTTTTGTATCACAAAACAGCCTAAATTCAAGGGCGCGTTGATAATATAACACACTGCGTACCACATTTTGCCATGAATTTAATTTCCCACACCGTTTTCACTATATACAAGCACATATTCATTAACAACATAATAAATTATAAACTTACTGTTCTTGTCATTAAAATGGTTGACACTGTCACTTTAAGTTTTCGCTAAGCTTTTACGAAAATGTAAATCACTATCCATAATACTTATTACAGACTCATACATGGGCAAACAGCTTTATAAAATACTTTGCTTTGCTAGTATAAATTTTACTCCCTTGTTGCTGGCCATAATAAAACACGTATAAGAAGAAAAATCTAACAATAATTCCACTATAAGGTGGGTATAAAGTTATTGTCCTTATAATTTGTGCCCAAACGCAGGTTTATAAGAGATAATACGGCTATTAAAAAGTTATTAATTTTGGCAATGTAAGCCATTATAAGAATCATTTTTGTTAGCGTTTTGGTTCCAACGTTCGTTCGTTCGTTCTGAAAATTTCGACTTGCACATCTAGCCCCGTAAACGGCCGGAGACCAAAGTTGATAACGAAGAATTTAAGGCTATTGTGGAAGCGGATCCATCGGAAACCACGTCCGAGTTAGCTGCAGGCTGCGGTGCTAGTGATAAAACTGAAGAAGTCCAATTGAAGCAAATTGGGAAGGTGAAAAAGCTTGAAAGATGGGTACATATACCTCATGAATTGACTGCAGCAAACCGACAAACGCGCGTCGACTGCTGCGTTACTTTACTCAACCGGCACATTAATGAAGGGTTATTAAATTGAATCATTACCTGCTATAAAAACTGGATCCTGTACGATAATCGGAAACGCTCATCGCAATGGCTGAACCCTGGAGAACCAGCTAAATCCAGCCCCAAGCGAAAATTGACTCAAAAAAATTACTTGTGAGCGTTTGGTGGACTAGTGCCGGTGTCGTTCACTACAGCTTTCTTAAATCTGGCCAGACGATTACGGCAGATTTCTATTGTCAGCAACTGCAAACCATGATGAAAAAGCTAGCTGCTAAACAACTGAGGCTGATCAATCGCTCTAGGCCACTGCTGCTTCAGGGCAACACTAGACCACACACTGCACAACAGACGGTTACCAAATTAGAGGAGCTTCAATTGGAATGTCTAAGACATCCACCGTACTCCTCGGATCTTGCTCCTACAGATTACCATTTTTTTTTCGAAAGGAAAACTTCTTGCAAGGGAAAAAATTCAACTCCGATGTGTCAGTCCAAAGCGCCTTCAAAGATTTTATTGATTCCCGTCCGAATGGTTTTTTTAGTAAAGGTATCAATGAACTACCTATGAGATAGGAAAAGTGCATAGATAGCAATGGTACATACTTTGATTAAATCAATATTTATTATATTTAATAAAAAAATACTTTACGTTCCTCCCTTACAAAACGCCAATTTTATATGTTATCTAATCTAATATCTTTGTAATACAGGGTGGAATTTTGTAATGCCACCTGAAGGGAAAGTACCTATTCTTAATACTATAGATAGAAAATTTTAGTCAAAGAAAACATTTCTTTATTTTTGAAAAGAACAAAAAAACTGCTTATAAAGATTTTCGAAATTTTGCTTGCTACGCCCGGGAATCGAACCGACTAAAATCTGTAAAAACTACATCCTGTACTTTTATAGCATCGATCGTTAACATTTATTGTTCAATATATTTTTTCTCCCGGGGATTTTAAACAAAATAATTATATGGAATGAAAAGCGAGATTTAGTTCTTTAATTTAATACATTCTGTCAAAAAAGTTTCGGAAACGGATGAATTGTGTATGATTCCAAATTCTATTTTTTGTTGTTAGATTGGCACAACTGTTATCCATTTTGGCGCGGAGTTTGAGTTGCATCTGTTATTTAGATTAAATACAGTGCTGTTTTTAGTTAGTTTATATCTAGTGTGTATTGCGAATTTCGTAATGGATAAAACATTGAACAAAGAGTTTGTCTTAAATTTTGCGTCGCCAATGGAATGTCGTGTTCGGAGTCACTGAAAATGTTACAGAAGGCTTACGGTAAATCGATTTTATCCCGATCAAAAACACGTGCTTATGAGTGGTACAAAGCGTTCAAAAGCGGTCGAGATGTGATGGAAGATTTGCTTCGCTCTGGTAGGCTATCAACGTCTTTAACCGAAGTTAACATAGCAAAAGTGAAGGAAATGGTGACTGAAAATCCTCATTCAAGTTTGAGAGAGATAGCCGCTGAACTTTCTGTGTCTCATCTCACGAGTCGATCTGTACCATTTTAAATAATCACTTGGGTATGAAACATGTTGCCGCTCGGCTAGTCCCAAAAGACCTGAATATTAAAAATTTTTCTTTCGGATCTCCGAGGTGAAAACTTCTAAGATTTGATGAAGCAATATTGACTAAAAAACATAACCATCAAGCACTGACAAATTTCGACGGTTGAAAGCCAGACCTCGGTAGCCAAGTGGTTAAGGCAGCCGCCCGGAATGCGGAAGGTGCGTGGTTCGATTCCCGCCTGAGGTTGTCGTCTTTTTTCAGTGTTTAAAATTTTACTTAAGTATATTTAAGCGTTAATAAAACGCTAAAATATAAAAAAAAAACATTGACCTGAATTTTCTCCAAAACTCAATGGCATAGGAGCCGCAGCGGACATGCTAGAACGAGTCAATTCCCACCCAACATTCATGCAACGCATTGTTACTGATGACGAGACGTGGGTGTACGAATTTGACATGCAAACTAGTCAACAAGCTCCGGCGTGGCGCCTTCCGACTGAACCGAAACCGAAAAAAAGACGCCAAAGTCGATTAAAAGTCAAAGTCATGTTGACTGTTTTCTATGACTATCGCGGTGTTGTGCACTCGGAATTCTTGCCGGAAGGTCAAACGGTAAATAAGGAATATTGTTTGAGCGTTATGCGGCGTTTAAGAGAGCAAATTCAACGAAAAAGGCCAAATTTGTGGAAAGAAAATTCTTGGATTTGCACCACGATAATGCGCCTTCGTACAAGGCCATCATTGTGAACGAATATTTGACCAAAAACTCAACAAATACCATCGAGCAACCACCTTATTCACCAGATATGGCTCCAACCGACTTCTTTCTTTTTCCTAAAGTCAAATTACCACTTTGAAATTGCATAACGTTTTTTGATTATTTTAAGGAGAACACCCATGCTGCATAGAAAATTACCCAAGCTCTGGCGCAGAAGAGATGTATCTCAGTTATTTATGTATTTTAAGTAAAACATTTTTGATAGGTGTGTTTGCCGCAGGATGTGGCTAAGATAAATAAAAAACTGTTAGTTTATTTTGAGGCGCAAATTGATAACTACATTTTGTTGAACTTATTGACTCCAAAAGGTTACAAAATAGATATGAGAAGGAGGCAAACGAGCAGGCGGGTCACCTGATGGAGAGTAATCACCGCCGCCTATGGACACCCGCAAAACCACAGGAATCGCAGGCGCAAACACAACAGCACCAAGTGCCATTATTTCACGCCGGATATTCATGAGAGTATTTCAGTATTACGCCGGGCGAGCCGGCCCAATGCGTGCTGCAACGCAGCGTGGCTCTACCACTCAGTCAGTGTCACTCATTTAGCACCACCCAGAGGTCACGTGTAGGGTCTCAAGGGTAAACCTACGGATGCGAGTAACTCTAACCCCCAAAATGGTAGTAAATCCTAATTTTTAACCCTCGACGTAAAAAGAGGGGTGTTATAAGTTTGACGTGTGTATGTCTGTGTGTGTATCTGTCCGTGGCATCGTAGTAACTCTTAAACGGATGAACCGATTTGGGTTCGGTTTTTAATTTAAAAGTAGGTTTACTGGCGATGGTTCTTATGGGTTTCTTACTCTGATGCTGCACCTAGGATATCCAGCTCATTAGTACACTTTAAAAAAAATAGTAGCAGATATGTCGTGTTTGGATTTGTTTTGATCAGTATTTAATTCTACATACAATGCAATGGTAGCAACACGTTGAGCTAATGATGCAGCCAGGATATCCAGCATACTCTTAAAAAATAATACCCACCCTCCCCTATCTAAAATTAGGAGACCTTTTACCCAAGTCACAATGTCTGCCCTTTTTTATTCTATCAAACCCATGAACACATGGTATGTGTATATGATTATATAGCAACTATTTCTTAAAACTACAATAAATTCCCTATACGAAACTGTAATTATAAAAGTTATTATTATATCGAAGGTTTCTTAAAATTTTTTTTTTTGACATTTTTTGTACAGACACATCGACCCTAAACAAATATAGTAAACGCCAACTTTGGTCAAAATAAACATTTTAGCACCATTATACACAGTTTTTCGAGCTCTATCGATCTGTCTATTCAAAGTGTGTAAATTCGCATAAAAATGTATTTTACGACGTAGTCCGATAAAGATCAGATAATTTGTCGTAATGATTAATTTAGATAGTGAAAATTAAAAAAAATATGCTGTAATTGACAAATTTTGAAATTACTTGGCTTTTATTACAATGTGTGATACAGTACAAAAAAAGGAACCTAAGTATTTGTAGTATAGTATGTATGTATAGTAGTAAGAAAAATGATTCTTTGAACGAGACAGATGATGAAGACGTATTTAGTGATGATGATTCAAACGCTTAATATTTTAACTTGTTATTACAAGTTTGTAATACATTTGCTGTAATAATGTGTCTTTAAATTTTCGCTTACATTCTGAGAGAATAGTAAAATTACAACACAAAATTAAATTATAATACTAAGTGTGGAGTGTTAAATTAGCTATAATTTTCTTTAGCTAAAATAATGTCGTTTTATGTAGATTCATATATACGGGTACCTGTTGTATACTAAAAAGACTGATAGTAGGTTATCAAAGTTTGTTTTATGTATACCTAGTAAATGTGGCTAACTACAGCTGTTCATCTAGAGTTACATGATAAGGTCTATAACTTTCTACTATATTGAAGAAAACATCTTATACGAATTCAATTTACAGTAACGTCAGAATTTAAGTAGGTAGGTACACATAGGTATTTAATATCTGTAGCTTATTTCGTAAAAGTTGTTATCTTTACTATAAATAATACGTAGTTGTGTAAACTCAAGAAAACATAAAATTTTATGCACGTCTTGAAATTGCAGTTTTGTGTTTATAATTAGTAATTAGTAATTTCCACCATTTCATGTCAAGACATATTTTATTAAAAAACCATATTTATTTACTTAGTTACAGCAAATATTTGAAGAAAAAAGATTTATGAGTACAGAGAGCCTTCCTCTCTTTTGAATTGTTTTAGATTTAACAATTTAATTTTGCATAAGTAATTTTCAGTTCACGTTAAATTTGATCTAAAATTCTATGTAAATTCGATTATTCACTTTAGATTTTTAAAAACACATTTACTTGTACTGCATTTGCTACAAAAAACACATTTTGTTTTGATCACATTTTGTTTTTTAATGCAAAATCACCTTCAAACAATCGGTGAAGGCTATTACCACAAAAGTAATAATTATTAAATGTTGTAAAGTTTGAAAAAAAGGCTTTAGAGGCCAGTTACTACAGTTATATTTTGTAGTAAAAGCCATGCTATATCTGTAACTATCAAAGCTATATCATTTTAAGTTTTTTAATTAGTAAAGAACTCAAAAATCTAAGAAAAATGGGCGTAAGTGGCGCATAATACGTTAATTTTATAAAAAGATATGGAAAAAATCAATGTTTACCGATTTTGTTTTTTGCTGTCGTCTTGTAAAATTGATAATTATTAAACATTAGGCACTAAAGTACAAATTCTTAAATATATTATTGGAGTTGCATTACTTTGGAACTAGGCTCGCTAGTTTCAAGCAAGTTTGAACAAAGTTCTAAATTCGAAATTTTGAGAGCAAAACAAGACATATTTCTGAATGCTATATTTCGTGGTGTCGTAATGGAAAGTTTATAATTTTCGTACAACAGTAGTTGTACTAGAAAATCATAAACTTTCCGCAGTTATTATTCTTGGTTCAGGTGTAGGTATGTGACTGTTAGAATACTATTTGTATCCAATTTCACTCCTCAAGTGTTTTTGTCTTTCGTGCACACAGAAATACATATATATTTCTATGTTCGTGCTTATTATTAATGATATTGTGCCATTGTCTTTGTTTTCTAAAACCGTCGTAAAAGTGCATTTATGTATGTTACTTTAATTAGGATCCTAACAATTTATAGACTAAGTTTAAATCACCTACAAGAGAACCGCATGCGCCCGCGACTTCGTTTGAGTAAATCGTATAAATTCTATAGATACTACAGTATAAATTATACCTACTGCCTATGTCTTCCGTGGAAGTCGAACCCAAGTCCAATTCAAGATTTTGTAAAATCGAATCAGTTGTAGATTTCTTACATACTACTTTACTTACCCCCATACCTTACTACTACCTCTTTACTATAATATTATGAGTGTATTTAGCCGTGTCTCGTAGCGGTGAAAGTATACTACCTACCACAGTCGCTTTTTGGTGAAAAGTGGACTATGGTAGAAGAGGACTACTTTTGCTGTCCTCATTGTCTAGTCTCTGACTAACCCTTCGCAGTTATAGTCGTGATTATATCTAATGTAAGTATGTGTGATATGAGTGTAGATAATAGTACATTATGATATAAGTGCGGTAAGATGAAAATTACAGCCGAGGCGATATTGCTGGCCCGAGCCGTAGGCGAGGGCTACAAGAAAGCAGAGGCTGTAATTATCAAAGCGCACGTATGCCATACAACGTTTTATAATATATTTGTAAGGAAAAAAAAAATTAGAAAATGACTGGGTTTTTTTGTTGTTTTTCTAGTGCATGAATCTTTGGTAAGCCAACATATATTTTTCTTTGTCCAACAGCATAGAGCGTAGATGGGCTCATCAAAATAATACCACCAACCCCTCTCTTCCCTTGGGTGTCGTAAAAGGCGACTAACGGACTAAAGACTGCACATACATCCAACAGCATAGAGCGGCGATGGGCTCATCAAAATAATACTACCAACCCCTGTCTTTCCTTGGGTGTCGTAAAAGGCGACTAACGGACTAAAGACTGCACATACATCCAACAGCATAGAGCGGCGATGGGCTCATCAAAATAATACTACCATCCCCTTTCTTCCCTTGGTTGTCGTAAAAGGCGACTAACGGACTAAAGACTGCATATACATCCAACAGCATAGAGCGTAGATAGGCTCATCAAAATAATACCACCAACCCCTCTCTTCCCTTGGGTGTCGTAAATGGCGACTAACGGACTAAAGACTGCACATACTCCCAACAGCATAGAGCGGCGATGAGCTCATCAAAATAATACTACAAACTTCTCTCTTCCCTTCGGTGTCGTAAAAGGCGACTAACGGACTAAAGACTGCACATACATCCAACAGCATAGAGCGGCGATAGGCTCATCAAAATAATACTACCAACCCCTCTCTTCCCTTGGGTGTCGTAAAAGCTACTAACGGGCTAAAGGCCTATGTTGTCCATAGATTCAAATGATTACTAATTTTTAAATTACATTACCGCACTAGTGCGAAACTTATTACATTACGATACTGAAATCGGTGTAATAAGAGCTTCTTTACGAGCAAATGTGCTATAAAAAATTTTATAAAATTTAAGTTATGTAATTTAAAAATTAGTTATCATTTGAATCTATGGACAATGGCCTTTAGCCCGTTAGTAGCTTTTACGACACCCACGGGAAGAGAGGGGTTGGTAGTATTATTTTGATGAGCCCATCGCCGCTCTATGCTGTTGGATGTATGTGCAATCTTTAGTCCGTTAGTCTCCTTTTACGACACCCAAGGGAAGATAGGGGTTGGTAGTATTATTTTGATGGGCCCATCGCCGCTCTATGCTGTTGGATGTATGTGCAGTCTTTAGTCCGTTAGTCGCCTTTTACGACACCGAAGGGAAGAGAGGGGTTTGTAGTATTATTTTGATGAGCCCATCGCCGCTCTATGCTGTTGGATGTATATGCAGTCTTTAGTCCGTTAGTCGCCTTTTACGACAACCAAGGGAAGAAAGGGGTTGGTAGTATTATTCTGATGAGCCCATCGCCGCTCTATGCTGTTGGATGTATGTGCAATCTTTAGTCCGTTAGTCGCCTTTTCGGATTATTTTTTTCCTCACAAATATGTTATAAAAACGTCGTATGGCATACGTGCGCTTTGATAATTACAGCCTCTGCTTTCTTGTTGCCCTCGCCTACGGCTCGGGCCAGCAATATCGCCTCGGCTGTAATTTTCATCTTACCGCACTTATATCTTGTACTATTACGTGTACGTACACCATGTAGTTTTGTTTTGTTTTCTTTTGAGTACTTAGGTAAGTACACACATCAAAAGTGTCTAGGGATCAACATATATTTTTGCAATAACTTTTCTCCTGATTGATATTAATTAAAATTTTCTTTAAGGATTCATCAAATAAAGTGTTTTCGTTTGTCTACAGTAACGATTAACCAAGTCACCTTTGCATTAATAAAGAAATTTGCCATTTTCCTAATAAAGGGATTTTTGACATTTGAACCACTAACATTAAAGTTCGAAAAAAAGACTGAAATAACAGTTTTCTTTAAAATTTTATTGGGTAACTTAAACAATTAATAATCCGTGTTTCTACCGCGAACACTAACAACACAAGAACATCGGTTTGGCATACTCAAAATGAGTTCATCCAAATCACGCTGTGGAATGGCCGCCCATGTTCGTTGCAACAACAAAAAAAGGTCTTCTTGCGACTGGATACCCTCCATATTCGGCAGAGCTCTTCTCTGTAGCATATCCCATGCATGCTCAATCGGGTTCAAGTCTGGCGACTGAGCAGGCCAGGGCATGACATTGGTGTTAGCTGCGACGAGGGTCTGTCTTACAACTCTTGCGGTGTGCGGTCGTGCATTATCATGCATTAACTGAAATAAGGGACCGATTTGCACTTGTAGAGGAACGATGACGTCTGATACAATCGTCTCAGCATAAATTTGAGCGTTGAGGTTGCCTCTGATCCAAATCAACTCAGTTCTTCCGCCGATCCAAATACCCGCCCATACCATGATGGTTCCACCACTATAAGGATGGACTTCCTGGCAGGATTTTAATCGCTGTTGGCGTCCAGGGGTTCTCCAGTGTCGTATACGTCTTGTATCCGGTCTCATACCAAAACGAGACTCATCAGAAAAGCACACGAAACGCCATTGTTCTTCTGCCCAATTTCTGTGTTCAAGAGCCCATTGATATCGAATCCTACGATTGTGCATTGCTATAGGTATAGCGGTCTTCGGGAATGAAGGTTCACTTTATGCAAGCGGTTTCTGACTGTTTGGTCGCTAATTAAGTTCCCTGAAGAGTGATGAAGCCTCACGGCTAACATCATGGCGGTTATTGTTGGAGCTCTTCGAGTTGTGATTTGAATGTATCGGTCTTGTCTCCGTGTGGTGCAGCGATACCGTCCTCCATGGCGCTCAGCCACGGTACCAGTGCTTCGGTAACGTGTCCAAAGTCGACTGATAACACTCTGACGTGTATTCAGAGCTAAAGCCACAGTACGTTGCCGGGAACCAGCTTCTATCATTCCCACGGCTCTGAGCATTTCTTCCCTGCTTAAATGACGTCGCCGCTCCATAATAACGTTGGTTTTAATCAGTAGTAGGGAAACAGTAGCACTAATAATGTCTTCAATGCGTTGTATGTTTTTATAGGGAAAATATTGACAGCTGATTTTCATCTTTTACTAGAAATTGATTGAAAGTTCCTGTTTCAAATTATGAAATGCACCAAAAAGGATCCATATAAATTTATAAAATCATAAATTTATTACAAAGCCACATCTCAATCTCAAGAAATCCGCATAAAAATGCTTGATCCCTAGACACTTTTGATGTGTGTATTTAATTTTGGCGTCGTGGTTTCTACCGTTCCTTGTGTTACAACTTTTTAGGTTTCATACAAATAATACGACATAATCTATAAATTATTTATTTATTTTCAATTTTTATTATTGCAAATACAATGCTATATTTATTAAAAACATGAAAATAACACTTGAAAAAACTCCCCAGGATGTGTCTCCAATTCGGTTGATTTTTTGCAAATGTTATTTTTATATTTTTTTTATTTTAAAGAGTAGGTATAAAGATACAAAATTTGCATATCATCTACCGTCATTAATAATATTCTTATTATAGTGGCGATTAGTTACAAAATTAATAATTAAATAGCACTGCAAGCAAACACTGGGTCCTTCATTTATTCAAAAGAGTTAATAATTGAAAAGGTGGCTTAAACTTAAATTAAAATAATATAATTGGCCGAATACTCGAAATCCACTCAACAGTGATGTCAGTGATCCACAAAATCCAGAGATAAAATTATTATAAGCTCTAATTTTAAACTGTGTTACTTTTACTACCTATTAGATTGAGCAAAGTTAAAATTACAATTTGGATAATATGCCAGTCCCATTATAGGGTAAGGAAGAAGCGCCACCTAGATCATAAACTTGACACTAGATTGCGTTGCTTCCTTTCCAAATTGAAACTTGTCTAATACTGTAGTTAAGTTACAGTACGTAGTACTATTAGTTATTATGTGGTTACAGTCGAGTATTCGGCCGTAAAAAGTACTATTTACAAGCAAGTATCTTAAAGAGGCACACTTTTTTACATAATATGTTGGTATGATAATACAATAAATATAATGATAATATTTATTTCATTCAATAAATTATTACTTTTACGCAGCCAGAGCTTGATATAGTAATAGCTCAGATATAAAATTAGAACATTTTTAATTTTTGGCACATTTATTAGTGTGTTTAAGGTTTCTCTTCCAATAATAGGCAATATATCTACACAAAAATGATATCATACCTTAATTAGTAATACTATCATTTATACAGCGAGCTTCTTAATTACGTAAAACTAATTTCTCTTTAATAATGTATTCAATGTGGTGATTTACATTAGTGTAGGTACACAATTAAAGTTTTTTTTTGTTTCTAACGGAAAAAAGTTCTTCAACAAAAAGACTTCAGGTACGATTAAACTCTGCACCATTACTAATTTACCGATGTGGCAGACATCATTACTGTCACACAGCGACTGGCAAAAAAGATAGATCACAAATGTCATCCATTACAAATCCTAAGGTAGGAAACACAGAGGAAATGATAAGAAAGCGCGTTTCCTAAGAGAAGGTTAAAAAACATAAAATAAATAAGGCTAAATATGTATCATATATTTCATTAATGGCAACTCGAAACCAAATGATTTGATGCATTGAACAATAAAATAAAAAAATAAATAAAAAAATGCATTACCTAGATAACTAAATTATATACTTAATATAATAGATATTTAATAAAATTAATAAAGCGTAATATGTTAAAACTCAAGACTACGTATACCTACAGATGTATATGGGTTAAAAACAAAGTAAATTAATTCGGATAATCAAAATACTTTTGTTCATTGCGAAATGTACTTTTAGTTATTCTATTAAAAACAACAGGAACCCAATCTCGGATTTATTTACGAACATATTATTATACATCTCTATATTTAGAGCTAGGTAAGTACTTAGTTTTAATTTATAGTCTGTAGAAACATTCTAAAATATGTCGTTTTTAGTTTAGATAACATGACTCTTAACTGTGGCTGTGGCTATTAATTTAATCAAAAAGGGATGATAAAAATAAGGTTATGCAAAAAAACTCTAATAGCAATAGCCTTATTTATATGTTTCAATAATTTTACAGTTTGGGGTAACCTAAATAGTTTGATTAAGTTTACGCGAACACCTACCTACAAATACACAATTTAATTAAAAAGAAAAAAACGTAAAAAATGTTTCAAAACTATTTCAGATTTTTTAACTTATTGGCTCGGGAACGAGCATTACAGTATAAAATTGATACAGCTTAATCAATAATAGAAGCATAATCAAACATGGCCAGCAAGGCCAGCAAACATTTTAAATAATGATTATCGATATTATTTAAGGTATGCAATTCGTATGCCTTTAATCTCTCACGTATTTTAACATAACACGCAAATCGATTGAATCGTTTCGACTAAAATAACGTTAATTTTACATGTAACTTTTAAAGTTGCTCACATTTTTTAGAATAGCAATACAGACAAATGTCCATACTCCCACAGTATTAAATTATTCTTCAAGGCGTTCTGTTACTTATTTTTAATAAAAATATTTTTGGTAATCACAAATGATAGCAAATGTAAAATTAAACTAAGGACATATTCACAATGAACGAGCGAGCAAGGTAGCACGCGCCATTCCTATTAAGTCAATTAGTATGTTTTTAGCAAAGGTAGAATTAGCTGTTGACGCCTAAAGGTCTTTACAGCGCAACCGTGTATAATCTCCGTTACCTATTGCTTTCAATACGTAGTGACCAATCAAGCCCCGGAGGTTTTCTTGGTAGGCACCTAGAATCCCCGAAGTAGGTATTAAAATTGGATGATGAGTATGTCTTGTTTGTCACGGAGTAAAGTAAGTACTCGTACTCGTCCAACCCGCATTGCATTGGATTGGCAAGGTGGGTTCTGGTTATGGCCCATAGACTGATGATGATGTGATGTAAAGTAAGACGCTGCGCCAACGTCACTGCAACCGCGTTTTTGTATGAAGGTGTTCCATGTCGGCAACATAAAGTGTCTACGTTTGCGCAGCGCCTGTGTCGCTGGTGGTGTGGCGACTATACTGCTGTGTTGTGACGTCAGCTGACTATACTGGTGTGCTGCGGCGTCAGTGTCGCGTGCTGTTGGCTTGTCGCGCGGCGCGGCGTAGCACGTGCGGCTGCAGGGACACGTACCCGCTCTCGGGGATGCGCACCACACGTACGTTTATCTGTAGACAAACCACAACATTTTATAAATATTTTTATATATATATAATAACGCAAATTTTGTTGTGAACAAATAGCCCATTTGAATATGTTGAAAAAAAATCCTGGAAGAGCACCTTACCCCGGATTGTCAGAAGGGTGCGGGTTCGAATCCTGCTCGTGGAAATTTTTTCAACATTTTCAAATTTACGATAAAAAATAAATTGGTCAGAACAGGGCCACACAGACCGTGCCGCGGTCAGGGTCCTGATTCTGTATCGCAATCTACAGATTCCACACCTAAACCTTACCGCGCACAAACGTCAAACGCATACGTTTTTAGGAAGATATCGTAACTTTATAAGGAATTAACGTGGTTTTGAAACAAGGAATCGTTACAGAATAAGGGCCCAGAAAAGAGGCGCGAGGGGGAAAACAGCCTTACCATTACCAGCCACTCAGGCGGACTTCAAACATAGGTACCGCGGTTGATTACATTTTCGGGTCGTTTTGTAATATTACGAATTACAACAGTCTTTAAATACAATCCACTTGCCTTTATCTGGACTATTATGAATAATTATTGAACTTTACTGTCTCTCAGATTTGAAAAGCAACTATCCTGCCCCTGTTATTTTCGACAAAAATTACCTTTTTTTCCCCAATAATCTTTATGTGTACCTACCACCAAAATTCGCGATCGCGTGGTCGCTCACCAACAAGATGGACCGATCAAGTAAAGGACTCGTCCTCCTCCAAATTTTGCACGGTCGTAAGAGACGCGCTGGACAGGAGCCGGTGGAGGCAGATCATCCGCTCCAGATGCAACCCTGATGCTGACCACGATCCTCAGACATGAGGGACCGACATAGATGGATGGATGGACCACCAAAGGTAGCAAGGCACTAACCCTTTTCTTTTTTAAACTAGGTAAACTACTTTCTTACGCATACACCTAGGGTCCTAGGCCTGGGGTGAACTCAGGTTGTTTGGTGAAACGTGGACTGTGGTAGTGCACTGCTTTTTCCTTGCCTAGTGTCTGACTAACCCTTTGGGGATAATAGTCGTGAGCGTAGGTACCTATGTAAATGAAATAAACGTTTTTGGAGATGTCCCGGTAAATACCTCGTGCTTGGACACCGCGCATCGGAAGAACATGTGGAAGCGCGTGGAGAGTCCCCACACGGCGTCGTTGGCGCGCTCCACCCACCGCACCTCTACGCATACACCTAGTTGAGCTAGGTCTGGGGCGAACTTATTTGTTGAAACGTGGATTTTGGCAGTTTTTTTGCGGTCCTTATTGCCTAGACCTTTGGGGAAAATAGTTCAGCGTGTTTGTGTGAAATAATCATGGAGTGGAGATGTCCCAATAAATACCTCGTGCTTGGACACCGCGCGCCGGAAGAACTTGTGGAAGCGCGTGGAGAGTGCCCACACGGCGCCGTTGTCGCGCTCCGCCCACCGCACCTCCGCACAGAACTGAAGCTTCTCAGGGTCGATGGCTAACAGTCTGCGGATAGATTACAATTGTTATTGAGCAAACGATACTTAATAAATTGAAGTCAAAGCATTTATTCGACGTAGCACATTTTGGCTAAGTTTCTAAACTTATTTATTTTTTATTTTTTTTAATTTTTTTTATTTATTTGTCACTTCACAAATTCAACAAACTTAACAAATGGCTGATACAATGCAGTAACTTAAATCCTAAATTTGTGAAGGACTGGAGCCTGAAATGTGTTTTTTTTTAAAAACCGGTTACACAGGTCTCCAGCCCCCTCCCGCAGAAAGGATTTAACTTAATGTAGGTACTAGGTAGTATAAGTTGTAGCTGGAAGCTTAGTTTTGTGAGCAAGAGTGCTTTAACGATGACAGGAATGATGTTGCAAATAAGTAGGTAATATTAAAAAGAAAACACTAAAGACGAGTTAAAGAGCATACCTATTTGGAGTGTTGGAATGATTATGATAGCAAGAAGTGTCAGTAGATGTATGTATGTAAATGTATATATGTAAATAATACATGATTTGTGTGCGTGGCGTGTGTGTGTGGCGTGTGTGTGTGGCGTGTTGGAGGACGTGGATGTGAGTGTAAATGGGATGGAGGCAATAGACTATAGGCGCATATTGTGGCAGTAGTGCAGAGATAACTGAGAGTAATAAGAGAAAACCATATATAAATTTTATATGCGTTAATAACTAGAAGAAACTGATGTTATGAAAGGTTACGCTAGTATTTAATGATTACAAGGAGGGAGAGAGAAAGTTTTCAGTGGTATCATAGTCCAAGGTCTTTAGGAATTTAGTGATGGTCTGTTTGCAACTTATTTTGGTAAGTGGATAAATATTGTGAGTGCTGTTAATTTTGTTGTATAGATAAGGGCCTAGAAAGGTGTAGAAGTGATGTGAGAAGGCGGTTTTGTGGGGCTGGGAACTGCATACTTTACCTTTTCGACGCTTGCCCTTAGCCTTGTCCGGGTCATACGGTGTCTGTGAGTGCATCTTTAATACTGTTTTAAGGAGGAATGTTTGTCTGACAGTGAGTATTTCCCATTCACTGTACAGTTCAGTAGTAGGATGTCGAAAAGGAAGTCCAGCTGCCACTTTAAGGATAAGTCGCTGAGCCCTCTCTAGAGCTAACATGTGGGTTTTGGCTGCCCCGCCCCAGGCTGAGATACAATACTCTAGAAGAGAGTGGCAAAGGGCGTAGTAAACTGTTTTAAGAACTCTGCGATCAGCAACGTGCTTGAGGTTCTTAAAGATATAGGTTAGTCTCCTTAACCTCAACGTAAGTGCTTCTATATGGAGTTTAAAATTTAGATTTTGGTCTATCACGACCCCAAGATATTTGAATGACTCTGTCCTCTCGAGTTCAGGGCAGTCGCACGAGTTTCCGGATGTCTGAAGGCTGCACCCGTGTGCAATAAGATCGAATGATCGGGATGGAAGAAGATCAGATCTAATGGCAAAAGCAACGTATTTGGTCTTTGTTACGTTCAGTGTTAGGACATTACTACGCAACCAAGCGTTGACCTTATCGAATCCCCTCTGTGCATTACCAAAGGCATACTTTGGTAATTTAATACCTGCATTGCTTGCTTGTCGTAACGAGACGAGACGGACTAGAGACGATACAACACCGCCAAGCAAGTTTTAGCGCACTAAAGTTGCGACCCATAGTTGCGGTCAACAAGGCCCCACGCTCATAATCATATCTTTAATCAGGAATTCTCAACAACTGAAACTAACAATCTTGACTGAACAAACAATGGTACTGTAAGTGCCATCTACCGGTGGCAAGCCGCAACTCATGCGTAAGGGCGCATTGCATTGGAGCTCCACCTTACCCTTAAAGTTTCCCGATCGATTGTGAAAAATTTATTCAATGTATTCATTTCTTGTTATTTAAAACGATTCACATCTTGTTCTGCAACTGTTTTCTCTTCAAACCCTGAAAAACGAAATATGATCCGGTTCGAAGGACCGGAGACAATAAGTAACGCGGCTGCAGCACGACAGTATAACAGAAGCGCGAGTGGTGGATATAGATATGACAGCACACTTGATTCGTAATAACAAGGACTTATTTGTCTATGGTAATAAGCAAGGACGATATATAATTGTCTATGGTAATAAGTATTTGATATTTTTGCGTTAATAACGCTCAAAATATACTTCTAAGTTTTGAACGTTGAAGAAATTCCATGTGAGAGAGTAACTTTTTTTTATTATTTTCGTGAGGCATGCAGAAGTCTCCCTATTGCAGCATCACGTCGACCCATGGGTCTTTTGTGCAAAGTGAAAGCGCTCTTAAGAGTTAAAGTCATTAATTTACTTGTGAGAATTGGTGATGGGGTTCCATGCGGCAATGGCGGTTTCAGTAATAGGACTGAAGATGATGGTATCGTCTCTTGGGTCCACGGCGATGCCGATGCCCTGCGAGGACTTGCGGCCCACCAGGTTCACGGGCAGATCGGTGCCCTCGGCCGGCGGGCCCGCTGCCAGCACTGCTGTCGACACGCTGAAGATTCTGGAATGAAACAATAGATTAATGTTTTATATTTTAGCGTTTTATTAACGCTTACTTTTGAAGACGGAGCCAAGCCAAATAAAATAAATAAGAATATTCAAAAAATAATACGCACGTTAGTGTAATCTTCTAATTAATAAAGACAATTTCCAACTCATCTTTAAATCTACCTGTAAGTCTACTTGTATTCCATAATGCTAAGAATACCACCTAATTAAATTGTATGTAGGCAAAAGGAAGAAATATTTTAAGGCTTGGCACCGACTCAAAAGTATGTAAGTACCTAAGTAATGTAAGTACATAACTGAAGGGATTTGTCTTTAGACATAAGTAGGTACCTAGTTTTGCGGTAAGTACTTATGGCATTAAATATATTTTTACATTATTTTTGTGTTTACCTTTTTACCATCAGAGATAGTTTAACCTTGAATTAAAAGTAGTTAAAACATTTTTAGATCTTTCTGATTATGTAGCGCTTGTTTCACAATTGTAAAACATCAGCCCAAGTTACGTTCATACATAACATATTACAATATAAGTTGTTTTTGTCATAATGTCGCAATACTTGGTAACGTGGTCTAGTTTTGGAGATATATTGCATTATTTGGATGATAAACGTATTATGCGTGACTGGATTGTAAACTGTTGGCATTGCTGGGCGTCGCCACGGGTCAGTCGTGATGCATTTACATAAGATTTGCCCAAGAAGATACTACTTTAGATACTTTTATGTATAAAGCAAACTGATTACTCCATGCTTTAGATTAGATAATTAAGGGTGGATTCGACCAAACTGGAATAAGGTATTATACCTAGATTAAACGCTGAATTTGTATAGACTAATCCCGGAGTAAGTCTTATTCCATTTTGGTCGAATCCACCCTAAATCATTTACATTTTGAATAAGTCCTAGCCCTAGTCCTAGTCCCATGCAGCACCTTAATTTAGCGAATTATTATTAATAGAGCGAAGCTAATTTTATTTTTAATTTGTATGTTTTACTAACCCGGCTAACGCATATATTTACAACCCGTCTGACTGATGCATATAGAGAGTAAATGTCCATTGTGGCAGCTAAGAAGACATAGTAATATCACATAACAGAAAAAAGAGGTTATTTTATCTTGTTAATATCTATGATGATTTATTGTTGATACAACAAAAGATCGTCCCACGTTGGGCGCCAGTCTGCCTTAAAACTCCTCGAATTGCTCGTATGACGAAAGCTTCGTGGGATCCTGATAGGTGTGTTACCGTTTTCAGCTATTCCTTTTACATACATACATACATATACTCACGACTAATATCTTTCAGATAATCAATCGACAATGATTTACGTCAGCCATTTATTTATTTTATAAAAAACCTAGATAGGCTGGCGTGAAAAGTTTTAAGTTAGTAAGCCTAGCTGGGAGAGAATGCGGACAGCAGAGAAGGGATCGACCTCAAATAAAACATCCGTATAAACAACGTCCAACTCCTTGGCACAATGGCTTCCCACATGCACAAAAGCACGCGTGGATATGAGATGGCCATAACCCACCACGCTGGCCCAATGCGGGTTGGTGGGTTATAACGAATGCCATCTTACGACAACAACCTGGAACAAAGCAACAGAGGAGCTCGAGATGTTTTTAATTTGATCACGCATCCAGTAAAGGGTCACTGGATGCATGCCCATTGTGAGAGTTACTTAACGACGGTCGTAAATGGAATGGTCATCATCCGGCAGCAGTTGGATCGAGGAGAGCCAAAGATTGGACTCAGTAACATGCACTGGGGTATGTCCTGTCCTGACACAGGCTGATTATAATAATAACGATGTAGTCAGATGCTAAGTTACCTGTCTGTCGCCAAAGGCTGGTAGTACAGGAGCCCCTGGGTAGGCGAGTGCGCCAGGCCCACCACGCCGTCCATGAGGGTAAACTTTTCGCCGCCGATGTCGTATTCGCCCAGATCCGGGTCAGGGTACATGGACGCGTGGGTCACACGCCACGCGTTGTCCCGACGCCCGTCGTATACTATGAGACCTAGAATTAGTGAAAGGTTTGATTAGTCAAAAGTATGTAACACTGAGCCGGATTGTCAGACGGGTGCAGGCTCGAATTCTGTTTGTGGAAATTTTTCAACCAACCATCATCATTAACCAATTGGTAATTTATGCGTTAAAATTATATATGAAATAGTAACACGTAGTTCTCCTGAACTCAGTTTTTTATTAATTGATGTAATATGATAAAAATAAATGTTGCATTGATATAATTATAATGTGTCGTTGCTGAGATATTTGGTAATTAATTAGTTTTAAACCTTTTGTGTACGCGTCACAGCATGAAAGCGTTGCCGTGCCCTGTAAAACCCCATGACTTTCAGTAAAGATGTGGACTTTACTGAGATCTCACACGGACTTTTGAAAAGTGATTGAGACAATTTGAAAAGTGATGTTGCAATTTTGTGCGCGCGATATCGTGCTCGGAACAATTAAAATTCTATTGTGTCTGGATTCACGGTACGTAACAGGTTTGCCAACACTCGTGCACGCTCGCGAATACTTAACTGTTAATAATACATCATTATTTCACATTGATATTCGACAAAACACATTTTAACATTGAAAATGTTTTTTCGTTCGCTCCAGTGGGGTCCTCTTTTTTGCTGAAAGTGCGACTCGCCCGTGATACCCTGAGGTTTAAGGCCACGATGACGTATGAGGGCTCAAAAGACGCGGAATTAAAAGGGGTTTAAAATTATGTAAAAATATTTTGGAAAAGTCAAAAACAATTTTTGGAAATTGATAAAAACCGACTTTTTTTGACCGATAAATCGTGTGTTTTTCCAGAAAATTCCCGTTATCTCGAGAACAGGGTGGAATAAAAAAAATTAAAAAAGCACCTCGCTATTGAACTAAGGAACATTTAACCTTATTACACTTTTTTATATTAGTAACGGTTGAGGCTGTAGAGGTGCCCTTAGCCGCAAGTTTGCGCGGCGTGAGGTGACATATCACGCGGCGGCCCGCATGCGAGCCGCCCGCCGCCCGCGTGATAGCTCAAAAGACGCGGAATTCGAAGGGTTTTAAGACGATATAAAAATAGTTTAGAAAAGTTGGTTTTGAAAACATAACTTTTTTTTGGTTCTGAAAAAAAATTAAAATTATCGAATAAAAAATTACGCGTTCATTTTCAATGCCCTTTCAAGTCGTGTAGAGCACGAGATCTGATCTTATTATTTCAAAACTGCTAACATGATGACGCAAGACGCTTTATTTTCCCTCTTAGGAGTCCGATTATTCAAGTTAATTTTTTAATCAGCTGTAACATCGTAACGTCCAATTGTGATGCGTGATTGCGTCTAAAACTACCCGGTGCTTGGTCATCGATCAATATAGGCTTAAAGGTGTCATAATTACTTTACCGAGGCATTAAGCCGTTATTAAATCCGTAATAAATCATCTAAGCACGTAAGAATCATTCGACCAACTAAGTTATGTAGATGATCGATTACTTTATTTAGAACCGCGCACGAACGCATGGTGCATGCAATTGAGCCGAATATTATATAATTCTCTTTATTTACCTACTAAGATTATAATTTAAGTAATAATTATTAAGTATAAGTATTAACTTATAAGTAATTCTATTAATATTGAAAATCTTAATGGAATTACTAATTATAAGTACTAAAATTGATTATATTAGGTAAGTACTCGTATTTATTCAAATTAATTTAGGTACATACTTGCGGGCATGGGTCACACACAAAAGGTAAAAAGTAAAGAGATAAATACAAAGACAAGACAATTTTGACGTGGCAAAACTCTTTCCACGTCAAAATTGGCCGTCGTAACCCCTTGAGGACCGTAAAACCAGACACAATTAAAAATCAATTGTTGCGCGACCGCCGGTGGTCTTATGATCCAAGGATCCTATTAACTTAAAATAAAACAATTTACGATAAACATGAACTATTATTATTGAACGGTAGGTAGGTATTCTATATTTTACTAGTAGGTACATACCTATATTCTGTAGGTACAATTTTTTAAATTGATAAGAAATACAACAATTTTATTGTGAAAGAATGTTAGCCTTCTTAAATACCTACCTTATATCGTTGAATCTAACCTTGTTGCTTCTTTAAAATCTTTGTTTCGGAAGTATTCATGGCTTTAATTCAATCAAAATATATACCTAATACATTATTTTGTGTGATTCGTAAATAAATAAAGTACAATAAATTAACTACCTTGCTTAGTCAAATTACTGAAAGAAGGACTATCTATCCAGTACCTGCTCTTGAAACTTACCCTTTCACAAATTTAAGACACAATGTTAGGGACTGACTTTTAGAAAAGGGCTATTACACTGTAAGGTTTAGGCGCAGAATGTCCAATTCGCAAAATGTCCAGTGGTCACAAAATGTGTAAAGTTATTATTTTTTAAATCAATTTTATTTTTGTCTTATTTCTTTCAAATTACATGCATTATAAAAAATAAAATTGATTTAAAAAATAATAACTTTACACATTTTGTGACCACTGGACATTTTGCGAATTGGACATTCTGCGCCTAAACCCACTGTAAGAGATTACATCAATGACAAAAATGCATGGATTTACATTTTTCTAATTTCTCACACATATTGTTCTAATGCGTTCATAGTGCCCGACTAAAACTTTTAGATTTACTTTTGTTTTTATCTTTTCTTTTATTATACATTTTTTATGATTGTTGATTGTATAATTTGGTAACGACATATTGTTTTGTAAATGTCGTTACTTCTATATTATTATAAAGCTGTGGAGTTTCTTGCGCCCGTTCTTCTCCACATCTAAAAGACGTCCTGAATGGGTGGGGCGGGTGGGTGTCTGCCTATGCCTACCCATCCATAGTAGTAAAATTAAGTTTAGACGATTCAAAATGCTTATTTTAAGTTTATGATTGTTGATTGTATAATTTGGTAACGACATATTGTTTTGTAAATGTCGTTACTTCTATATTATTATAAATCTGTGGAGTTTCTTGCGCCCGTTCTTCTCCACATCTAAAAGACGTCCTGAATGGGTGGGGCGGGTAGGTGTCTGCCTATGCCTACCCATCCATAGTAGTAAAATTAAGTTTAGACGATTCAAAATGCTTATTTTAAGTTTACTTTATAAAGAAATTATGATTGTAAGACCCGTATTTAGAAGCAACGATTCAGCGTTTAGAGCCTTGCTTACATTTTTTTTCACAATAAAATTTTTATATTTCTTATATTCAAGATATTTTTTTATATTATGATTAATATAAAAAAATATCTTGAATATACAGTCATACGTCATTGAGCACCACTATCATGTTTATTTGTTTCAGCAATTAGTGTTCATGATTTAAAAAAGGGTGACCATGAAAGTTTAATTACACGCACGAAGCGTTACATAATGGAACAATTTCTCCAAATCGCCACAGGTCTATAAATATAATTAAGTACATTTTTGGTACAGGTTTGCGTATGTTGCGTCATTTCGGTGAAAGCAGATTAGGTGGGTTGCGGCGACACACACGGCTGAGCTCTGCCGAGACTACTAGACTTAACAAAGTGATTAACGAGCTTGTTTATTACATACATGCATACATACATGAGGAGCATAGTACATACTAAGCAACTTTCGCAATGCCGGGTCGCTGGATGGGTGACCAAAATAAGAACATCTCGAGCTACTCCGTGCTTCGGAAGGCACGTTAAGAGGTTGGTCCCGGTTGTTATCGTAAGATGACAGTCGTTAAAACCCACCAACCCGCATTGGGCCAGCCTAGTGGGTTATGGCCCTATATCCCTGTGCCCAGCATTGGGACGTTTTTAGGCTGATGATGATGATGATGATTATACATCACACCTGTTCGGAGGCACAGTAAATAGAAGTATGGAAGTGTAGGCAGAGGCCACAGCTTTGCATTCGCTACAGTCATAATACACTTCTTTTTCTTTATTTTATTTATTATGGTAACTAACGGTCATAAACAGATTAATCAAATACAAAGTGGTTCACAACTAGACCTATAGTACCACAACTTAATATGAAACGGTTTTAACAAATGAGTTTATGAGAAACTAATTGAACTGTACAATAATGTAAACATGTATTTAAAGGACCATGGGGGATTTTGTATGAACCCCGTCCCCACGCTCAACAGTGATGGGATACGTGTCAATTTGTTCATTGGGACCCAAAGAAGCCTAAAGTACCCGTGTTAGTTGCAAAAAGTATTGGGTTTATTTATAATTAAAAAAAACTTTTTTATTGTTTTCTTGCTGTTGCAAGTGCTGCTGTGGAGTTGCTCGAGTGTGTCATGTGTCTCAAAGTGTCTCTGCGGTGGTGGCATGTGCGTCGGGTCGTTACGTTCCCTAAAACATGGTAGAGCGAAGCGATGGCTAATTCACATGTCATACTCGTGAACGGGTGCCGCCTGTGGAGGCTGGTCTGCTCTTGCAATCTTATTTTGTAAGAAAAAAAAAATATTCAAAAACAAAATATTTTTTATAACCAAAATCCCATGTATTTGAAGAATGTCGCCATAGTAAAAAAATATCTATCCTGGTAGACTCTTCAAATGACACTAATTTCAAATCTGTTGGATGGTGGGGGTCGTTTCTTCCCATGGTCATTTTGTAGTATATTGCACTCAAAATGCGTATTTCGTTTGTATCTAAATATTTGTATCTAATTATAAAAGAAACAGTACCAAATACACTTTATTTATATTCATAACTTTGACCAAGGCGAAGATACCGTGACCAGTTTGACTCCTACAGAAATGATTGGCCCGTGAAGCAGAAGACAGAATTGTGTGGAATAAGGATAGACCTTTGCCCTGCAGTGGGACAAATTAGGTTAAATAATGTAATGTAATGTAACACTCTTTTAACACATTGTACATGTACATGGTTGAAACACCTCGGTGACTGACAGATAAAGTGGTCCTCGCTAAAATTCTCAGGACAGGCAAAGTTTGTTTCAGATTTTTCGATGCATAAACTGTGTTCGTGATCTCCAACCCGCATTTATTACCCATCAGTTGCTGCAGTGATGAATTGATTTCAATAAAAGATGTATTTGCCCAGCAGTGGGACAGTATGTTGGTTATTAAAAAAAGTACTTTAATTTTATTTTGATTTATACATACCCATATAACAGGCGATTTATTGCTGCTGCCAAGCGGATATTTTCAAGCGTTGCCGCGAATAACATGGCATGTGAGCGAACATGCAAAAGGCCTCAAATCTATTAAGTATAGCGTACTAATTGAATTAATTGTAACACTTTTTGCGTGCGGTTTCTTTTGTAGCCTTGCTTGATGCAGTGTTCATGTAACCTTTCAAATTAATAATTATTATTATATGCTTAGTTATCTGTCGGTTACCTAACGATAGTTCATAAATTTTCTTCCAAATTCTTGTACCTGATACCATACCATAATCATTATACCCCGTAAACACGAGTAAATTTTTTAATAAAAATAATCAAACTTTTATTTCAGATTCTAAACTAGTGTTTCTCTTACTGGTAGTATTTCTCTTATTTGGCTGGTGTACGCAGTAACAAATGGAATTGAATGAAGCAAAGCAAAAGTGTGTAAGAACCGTAGCAGATGGTGATCCATAGTCTCTGCCTATGGGAAACAGGAGTGAGATTATGTATGAATGTTCTCTTCTCTTACACGGTGCTTGCTATTCGTAAGCTATAGACACCTTAAGGATTATATTGCGTTTTTAGTAGGTATGCTCACTGGTTGCCCTAGACCCACGAGAATGTAGTCTAATGTATATTTCGCAGTAAAAAAAACAGTGTTTCGTTTCAATCGCAAGACTTTTTGTCATGAAAAAAATAAAGTGTAATAAGGAAATAGAGTACAGCCTAAGAATATAATTAACCTTTTTCCTAATGAAGTATGGATTCAATCAATTTACAACGACCTACACTACTGTTTCAGAGTACATGATTGTGCTGATTGGATGTCTCATGACAAAAATTGAGACATTTTCCCAAAGAGTATATACTTGAAGATCCCGATTCCCACAGTGGGAATCTGATCAGTTGCGCATTTCGCGGTTGGGTATTGTCAAACGGAATGAGCATGAGTGAGCTCATTACTTTTTACGCATGCATAATCGCTTTATGGAGCTAGGTATCGGCGCTTAACTAGTGTAGGTATACTAGCAAAAACTTTACTGTTCATAACGTAAGTGTTCCTTTCGTGATTATTAAACAAGATAAAATGCTGTACTTAAACCTATTACAGCCACTGCATACGTTTAACGTTTAACCTCCTTTAACTTAAACTTTAAACTTAAGGTCTGTCAACAACTACAGAATTACGTACTTTTTACTACGAAAATTTGCTGTTTTGTTTTAGAGCAACGAAAAGGCTGCTGTGTGCAGCTGCAGTACCTGGTGCAACATGCCACTGATGTACGCGAAGGTTTTAATGCAAGTGGTAGAGAAACTAAAGGTAGTATTGTCCACTGGATGACGTCCGGCCTTCAAAATGGGAGGAAAACCTCAGTCCGTTGTAACTTTTAATTAACCTAAATAACTTAGTAGTTGAAAGTTTTATAATTGGTTAATTTTATTGTATTTTAATATTAATACTGGCCTACCTCTGGTCATCTTTGGGGGCGGGCGTTATCCGCTACACAGAGTTTTAAGCTTAACCCTTTCACGAGCAATACAGTTGTAATTTTTCATTGGTTTTCAGTCTTATTCCAAAAGCATAAGGTTCAAAATTTAGTGGACAAATAGCTGCCATTGCTTTCGAAAGGGTATAGATAGCATCGTATAAACTATCATCATTTTATAACTAATAAAGTGTGGTTGGTGGTAAAACAAAAGGTCACATTAGTACCTGGTGCAACGGTGTCGCTGATGTACGCAAAGATATTGTCGCAGGTGGCGGAGAGGCGTGACGTGTGTGCCCTGGTGTCGTCCAGCACCAAGTTCGTGAGGAGGGATGCCGGCCGCAGCAGCTCTCTTGGGAAGTAGACGCTTCTTACCTGTGTTAACAGAAGGGGAATATCAATAAACTTGTAAATAAAAAGAATATCAATAAACTGTGGGTAAAATGTAGTAAAGCGGTTCACTAATAGAATATTATCAACTTCTTTCTTCCATTGGGTGTCGTAATGGCGACTAACGGACTAAAGACTGCACATACATCCGACAGCATATAACGGCGATGGGCTCACCACCTATCACGCTGAGCACATGTGCAGTTATAATTTGGTGAAACTTGGACTATGGCAGTAGTGGACTGTTTTTGCGGTCCTCATTGTCTATATAGTCTCTGAATAACCCTTCAGGGATAATAGTCGTGAACATATCAATAAACTTGTGGGTAAAAAGAAAGTGAAGAAAAAAAACGTAAGTAGGTACTTAGACCAGTGGGTCTGTGAGTGGGTCTATCGGCTAAAAAATATGAATATGGACATGGATTTCATTTGACATTTGAAGCCCATATTTTGACTGCCAGTACGACCTGCGCTAAAAGGCCTTTACTAGGCTGGCAGACGTCAATAACACTGTAAACGCTATTCGTAGTTACCCGCGGGGCTCTGTAGAACAAGCTTCACGCCTTAGCGCAGAGAAAAACTTACAATTTTTGAAAATATTCGTGACCTGACAGGGACCCGACACATTTCTTCTTTGACAAGTTGTTACTAGTGCTGTTAAAAATCATATTTTTGAATTTATTTGTTCAATTGTATACGGTTTATTTGTCATTTCTTAAATTATATTGTATGAAATATTATATTCTCAATAAAGATTAAGTATTATTTTAAGTCTTGTTACTTATTCTAAAATCACAAAATAACAACATAACTAATTAAAATTAATCCACCGATATACTTAAATTAAAGCATTCCAAATAATAAAAAATACCTCTATTAGAAAAAATACAATTATTTTTGAGATCAGAAAACGAATTTAAAGAAAGTTTATGGATTGATTGACTCGACTCTGTACTGTAGTCTGTGGTAAATAGGTATTCAATGCTTGCTTCGATTGGACATATTATTCTTTGTAATTTGTGCTTTGGTAAGACTCGCCTGAAACTCGTCGCCTGTCGATGAAGTTGATGACTTTTGGGGACACCATCAAAATATGTTAGCGAATTCGAGAAGACCACGCACTAGCATTACCACCGAACATAACAGAGACGAGATGAGTTTATATCTCGCGAATCCAGTGTTTCCGTTGAAATCAAACCCATTCCAGCAGATATGAAATGGAAGAAATGGGAAGATATGAAAACGGTGTTCCGAGGGCTTTTTATGATTGCTTATCGTTTTTTAATAATATCAGGGACGTATTTACGAATATCAGGACGACGGCGGAACGTCTATTTTCAAAAGCTAGAGCCCTGATTACAGAGACTAGGAAATTCCTTGTCTCTGTAATCGGTTCCTAGTAGGATCCGCCTGTTGGGCTCAAGGGTTAAAAATTACTATTTTTGTCTGATTGAACGGGAGATGACTTTCTATTGAGAAAATAAAGTAATACTTTAATAAACAGCTTTTAAGTACTATTTTACGTCTTTTTATTTACACTAAATGAAAAACAAAATTTACTCGATACCTTAATAACTCGATACTTTTGATGTGAGTACGATACTGGTATCGATTATTTTTTTGCGATACTACTCATGAGTATAGTATCGATACTTTTGTTTCGATACCATATCTCTACACTGAGCTGTGTCGAGCGAGAGCAAGCGCAGCGCTAGCACATGGTAGTTACTCATGTGGCGCCAGCGCAGAGGTGCGGGGGTGGTTGCCAAGGTGACCCGCGGGGCCCCCTCCACTAAAATAACGAAAAGTGCTTCGTCTGGGCCATGGCAGATCAAGGTGTCTGCCAGGCAGTTTCTCTCTATTTTTACCATTTTCCGCCATTGTACTTAATTGACATTATAATAAATCCCCTTTTAAAACAAATAAGCCAATAAAACATGTAGACAGATAATGAACATTTTTTTATTTTTCACTAAGCCTTTTGGGAATATATGGTGGCAAATATATGGTGTCTGCCATGGCGTTCAACGTGTTATGAGTGCTTTAAACCCTTGCATGTATGAAGATCGTTAGTGAAGCATAGAATGTGTATGCGTGTGTGGGTGGAATCGTAGCAAATTGGATGTTGTGGTTTCTGTCTACCCTCCGTTAAGCGGGCGTGGTGTGTTAAAAGTGTTTTGTTTTTTTTTGTGTGTTTTTTTTTTGTTTTTTTGTTTGATATTTTTACGACAGTCCTATGGATGTGTAAGCTTCACAAGCTTTATTTATAAAACAAACTCAAACCGAGTACTATGAGTATCAGCGAATTTATATTAAAAAAGCTCCCGACGAATTGAGATAAAATTTAACCGTCTTCTTTTTTTTAGTTGGTAAATGTTTTTAACCCCACTTGGGATCGAACCCTGTAGTCCTCTAGGTCCGAGAATCACAATAACAAACTATAATTTTACGTGGGCTAGCTTTAAAAATGCCTAGTACAGTCACGAGCACCAATATGTATTCACTTTGACTCTTATTCCATTGTATTAATAGTTACAGTTGTTTACATCTTTTTGCTCGTGACTGTACACTACCATTACGTTGGGTAGTGTGATAGTATCGATAAAATTGAATTGTCAGAAACACCTTGGCGGTCATGAAGCGGTTTGAGGTACACGGAACATGTCGCGGAAACAAACTGAAACAATCACTCAATTAAAATATCACAGTCGTGACACAGATTACCGCTCTAAATAGAAATGAAAATCCGTTTGAATTGAAACGTAACTGGGTCCTCGCGTACCAGTCATTATCGCATTGATTTAAGAAAGTTTAATTAATGGTCTTAATGATCTTCTTAATTAGGTTTAATGAGTTTCAGTGCATAAGAAAAACAAGTATACTTTGTTGAAAGCTAAAACGTTTTTAGAACGTACTCTAATTATATAACCATGAGACTTCAGGAATTCAACCCCAGCATCTTTGGGGAAATGTTCTTAATCTCAGGTAGTTAGATAGTGTCCGTTTGGCTACCGACGCACGCGGCGACCGATGCCTAAGTGGGAATACTATACGGCAACAATTGCTTCGCGATAAGATACTATGTCATACATATTTCACGCCTAGGTTTTCGCACGTTCGCTTTAGAGTACGCAGAAAAGTTTCGCACGTACTAAATATGACATAAGAACTCGTTTTTAAGTTAACAAGCAGGTTGTAAAGATCAGAAAAATTGTGTAACATTATCTACCAAAGGGACAGAGCGTCAAAGGCTAAATTTAAAAAAAACATTGTAGATTTTTTATTTTGTGTACTTATCTATATATGACAATCACTTTTGCACTATGTCGCTGTTGTCAGCAATTTCTAACACATTAACCTTAAATACCATTTCTTAGGCAGAAACCTGCTGTGCGTGGGTCATACTATAGCATTTTTTAGTCGTTCTAAAACCTAACTCAAAATCAATTCCATCTTGAATACAGTTAGAAAGGGATGGCGATATATGCGATGAATAGCACCTTCCCTTTCTAGCTGTACTCAAGCAGAGATTTAGTGTGAGTTTGGTTATAAAATACGAGCCTTAAAGTCGTTAAAGAGCTGTGCTGTGATTAATAGAATACTACCGAACCATCTCTGTCCTTGAGTGACGTAAAAGGAGACTAACGTACTCAAGACTGCACATACATCCAGCAGCATAGAGCCGACAATGTTCTCACCACCTGTCACGCTGAGCACAAGTGCAGTTGTCATTTGGTGAAACGTATACTGTGGCAGTGGACTGCTTTGCGGTCCTTGCCTCATCTCTGATTAACCCTTCGGGGATAATATTCGTGACTATATTTTAAGTCTTTAAACATTGAAAGCTGGTTAATATCTATGTTTTATTAACCAATAGGCGATTTTCTGACAGCCCAAATTAAAAAGTAAAAATTAGTTCAAAAACACTCGATAGATGTCGTTTTATGAAAGCCGAGCCTACCTAAGGGCTGTAATAAATTCTACACTTTTACTTGTCTCCCAAAAAATAAAAAAATGTACTTATCTTTTTTTATTCAGGACATCCAGGACCTATTTCTATTTTGGAATAGAATAAATATTTCGCAACCATACACGTGCTCTTCATGAACTCGCCTTTTACTAAGCGCCATACTAATCTATGCTAAGCGCCATCTATGAAGTCATTTACGAACCAATTTCTTTTTTTTTTGATCTCGGAAAATCGCCCATTGGCATGTTGTGACTTGTGACGCACCAGCTACACACGCACCTTAATGCTCTAAGCACGCACCCGATAATTACGCAGCAACAGCCATGCGTACTGGTCGAACAATTGCGGCAACCACAGGCGGACCACACCCTTTCACTAATAGAAAACGGCCTCGGAATGACGGCGTGACTGCTCGAACGACCGCCAATCATATGGAATTCGCGTGATCTATATATCTATATATGTCGCGGTGTGATAGCGACGTGACGTAATTATGTCCGTTCCTTATGATTTAATTAGCTGTTGCTGTAGTCTTTGCCTAGACTAGAGCTCCGGGAAACCAGCACGTGATGAATGTAGGTACCTACTTAAGTGTCTATTGCATGGCTCCAGATATTTATAATAAAATACCCAAGTGCTGGATTGAATTGCCTCTATTGAAATTTAAGCTTAAACTTCGAATTTAATTAGCAGGTAGAGCATATTATAGTGTAAGTGAATGAATTTATAATTGATTAGTTATCTTATTAATATAATTAATTTGAATTTATAATAATTTAATTATGTTTAACGTTATTTTGCATGCCTGTGGTAAAATATGGATGAATTAATTTTTCTGTACCACCAATCATGTACCCATATTTGCAAATAAGAATATCTTTATCTTTATCTTTATCTTTACTTAATTATGTATTTATATGTGTGAATTTATTTTACATTAATAAGTGTTGTATCCGGATTATCAATGAGAACCTCATTACGGATGACAGTAACACGAAACCGTTACATTCGTATTTACTAGGGATATAACTAGAACAATATAACACGACCGAGTTCAAATGCATAAAACCGTCGAACCCTTAAGTGGGGAGCATTTCGGTTTCCTATATAATTAAACTTCCAAGTTTAAAACTTTACAGCCAATGAGCTAATTTCAATGAATTTTTGCATGCTAAAGTAAAATAGAGATATAAATATTTTGTTAAAAACATTAAAAAAAAGTTAACACTATAGAATGTTTAAAATCGCAATAACTCAGCTGCTATGCCGTATGAGCATGTCTTCAGTCCGTTAGTCGCCTTTTACAACACCAAAGAAAAGAGATGGCTTATTAGTATTCTTGTAATAATAAGCCGCCACCATACGGATCACTTACCTACTCTACTTTTCTCTCTACTTATTAATTAGTAATTAAACAGAAAATTTAGTTAAACAGCAAACGGTTTGTTTTTATTGAACCAATTAAACTTTCGAGACATCAAAGTTCAGGATGGTCTTATATTTTTGTTATATACATTATACTCGTATTACATTTTTGTTTTGAGGGATTAATATTATTGTAATTTACAAACCGACATTTTGATAAATAATTAATTGACATCATAGTAGGTACCTACTCTAATTAAAATATTAATTAGAGTAGGTAGGTATTAACTTTTTATAATTTTAACATCTATGTATTTATGTTATGTTTCTTGTGAATAAATGATTTGATTTGATTCAATCATTCACCATGACACGAATAAGATAATTTGAGGTCGTTAGGATTTTAATTAATTCAACCGATCGGATTTGTGCGACAAATAACAATTATAAGGTAGGTAAGTAATTAGCTTATACTCTGTCCCACTGCTGGGATAAAGCGTCCATTATAGAAATCAAGTCATTGAATTACCACTGATGGATTTAGTTACCTCGCTTGCCCAAATGCAGATCATCCCAGAACAGTTAAAGAAGGTTTATCTATTCCGTGGTTATCACAAACATGGGATATTCATCAAAACCAGGAAATCCGAAACACGCTTTCAAATTCATATTTTGTAATTTATGGCCTGGTAACGATATTTTATTTTTTGTAAATGTAGTTGCTTCTGTGCGCTATTATTTCTTGCGCCACAGTTAAAAATTACGTCCTGAATGGGTGATAGGTTAAAAAAGATTTGGACGATTCAAAGAACTTATAAATTGAGTTCATTGAAGAAATATCTTTTGACTTTGACTTTGCTTGGTCCGACCTGGGATCCAGGACTCATTAGTGAAACCAGGACTCCGGATATCAGGACAAGCGCTTTGCTACTCGGTAACAGAGGCGTTATCTTATACATACATAGACTCACGACTATTATCCCTAAAGGGTTCATCAGAGACTAGGCAATGAGGACCGCAGAAGCAGTCCTCTGCCATAGTTTACTTTCAGCAAATTACAGCAGCACATTGTGCTCAGCGTGATCGGTGGTCAGCCCATCGCCGCTCTATGCTGTTGGATTTCTTTAGTCCGTTAGTCGCCTTTTACGACACACAAGGGAATAGAGGGAATGGTAGTATTCTTTTAATGAGCCGCCACCAGCACAGCTCTTTAACGTCTTTAAGTGTCTACAATATCTACGTTTATATTTCAAACGAGGGTCCTTCAAACGAGGCGTGAAGAAGCACTTTGTGGGCCGGCAGAGTGAAGGTGACTGATGCTACGTCTCTTACGCTGCACAAGTTGTCCTCGCGCCTGGACTCCATTTCCACTTAACATCAGGTGGAGTGGGGTCATTTGCCGGGCTTAGTATAAAAAAAAATAAAAAAAGCAGCATCTATAAAATTCTATGGTATGACCCACGCACAGGTGGTTTATGGCTAAGAAATAGTATTTAAGGTACTTGTTAATGTGTTAGAAATTGCTGACAACAGCGACATAGTTATGTATTATGTAGTCTTGAGGGGTGCATGTTGTAGCGGAGAGTTAGATAAAACTCATCTTGCTTTCACAAGTTTATTGTCACACGACAAGTGCTAAATAATGAATGTCTCGTACTATGCTAATACAATATATTTTATTATAAGTACATATGGGTCAACCAATGTGCGTCACTATGTCGCAACGAGTAACGTGTAGTCACAGTGCAAGTGTTGATAAATGCATATACTACACCTCCTCCTTAAGTCCGCCACAGTTATAAATACGTAATAGCGATATAAATACGAAAAAAAAAATTAAAAATGTTGATGATGATGATATATAGGAAGAAAGGGGTTGGTAATATTATATTTTGAGAGTTGCTACACACACGGTGATTATCTTTGTTCATGTTTGTCATAATAATGATTCCGGTGTGAACGTAGCAAAATTAAGTTGTACTAGGTAATAGTGCTGTTTCGAAAATGGGATAGATAGAGTACAGGATACAATTCATACAGTTGCGTGTTGATTGCTAAGATAACACTTGATACTTATTGCTGCAACAATAGCTTTTGTTACAACAATTAGCCGTCGTGGTCTAGTGGTTGCACCGCAACTTTCAGGCTCAAATGGTCCCGGGTTCGATTACCGAAGGGACGTTTATTGTACTGTGCTCGGTTTGGTAAAAAGAGCTCGTTTCAAGACTAACTGGGTAACTAAGACCATCTAGATAATAATATAATGTATCGCGGCAGTCAAGAGTTATGGTATCCGGTGTATCAGAAGTGGAGATTTTGAGCACATTTTTACCTTTGGCCTAATCGTCACTTAGCATCAGGTAAAATGGGACCCATGTTCCAAAAAAACAATGAAAGTAGTAGTAGTATAAGTATTGTATTTTTTTATGAAAAGGAGGCAAAACGCAAGACCGCCTCCCATGTACACCCACCCGCAAAACCAAAGGAATCGCAGACGATTTGCCGGCTCGTTTTAGAAGATCCCTAAGATGTAGGTAATGGTCCGGAAATACCGCCGCCGAGAGCTGGTTCCCCAGTACTGTAGTTCGAGGTGAGAAATTTTGTGAAAAACGCACAACAGTAGACCGGCCGGCCCAATGCTACGACACAATGCTTTTTTTTTTTAAAAAACACAATTTCTACATTGTTTTCTTGGGTAAGTATACCCACATATCTTTAACTACGCTTGATATATAGCTAAACGGACGTGTTTGGAAAATGTACAGAAAAAAAAAATTCCCACGGAAGAACAAATATTTAATTGTATTCTTACATATTACAGTAAAAGTGTGAGCATGTAATTGTTTTAATTCAGTTATGACTTCTGACTGAGGTAAGTACCTATTATTCAGTGCTTATGAATGGGACTCATAAAACTTACATAATCATAATAACATTATTTCTCGTCGGAGTAGGATGTGACGTATGTTTAGTACTTTTTGTTTACTACGAGTATGTGGGTAGAATTTTAACGAGAACTGTACATTATTTACAGTTTCATCTGTATATTTCTAGCTTCTTATGTGTGCTGTTCATGTGCTCATGTCTGTGTGGGAAAGCCTGTGCCCACCAGTGGGACATTTATGTACTGATGACGAAGATGGTGATTATAGGATAAATTTTTTACTAAAAATAAAATCTACCAGTTTTAGGAAACTCCAATGGAATTCGAACCCACGACCTTCGGATTGCCGGTTCACTGCTCTAACCGTTGAGCTACCAAGACCCCAGAAGAGTTTGTGATTTATGCTGTGAGCCCGCGGTATTACGTCACTGCGAAGTCTACCCTCACAGTCGAAGGAAATACTAAAACAAGTATTTGACAATCGATAAAGACGTAATTGCCTGTACTTACCCGTGGTACTACCGATGGTACCTACTACTGGTAGTACCGCGGGAAATTTTTTTTGCACGTAGTTCTACTACCATGTCTGGTAGTCATCATCATCATCAGCCTATAAACGCCTCACTGCTGGGCACAGGCCTCCCACGTGAACAATAGCACGTGGGGATATTGGGCCATAACCCACCACGCTGGCCCAGTGCGGGTTAGTGGGTTTTAACGGCTGCCATCTTACGACAACAACCGGGACCAACGGCTTAACGTGCCTTCCGAAGCACGGAGGAGCTCGAGATGTTTTTAAATTTGGTCACCCATCCAGCGACCCGGCATTGCGAAAGTGGCTTAGCGAGCAAGATCGCAAGCCGCACGCGCTAGCCGCTGCGCCATCGAGCTCCTCTCTGGTCTGGTCTGGTAGTACCACGGGAGATTTTACATTACCCGTGGTACTACTTATCAATTTAAAATTCCCTACAAACGTATTTCGAGGTATGCTTAAGAGGCCTATTACATCTCGACTGTGATTTTTGCGTAAAATGGCCAATTTTGACGTTATGGATCTCAGAAACAAAAATACATTAACAATTATGACTTATTGAATAGTGTAGAATAGCTATTGGAATAGTGCGTAGCGGCCTCGATTTTTGTAAATTTTGCTTAACTTTTTAATTAAACCCAAAATTGCAAGAGAATGATTTTCATAAAGTGCGCGAAGGCACTTTTTTGAGCTCGTCGATTGAACTACTGTTCTAAACAAGTGAAATGAAAAAATTATAATGTTAACTCTTATATAGTCGAATAGTGCGTAGCGGCCTCGGAATTTTTAGATATTATTGATTTTATTTAGGAAAAAAATCTTATTCTAAACCAAAAAACTTTGAAAATAGCTATAAGTTAACTGTGAATATCTCCTATCTACGATAATGTTATTGAGCAAAATTTATACCAGAGTAATTGTTACTTCATGAGGAATAAAGATTTTATAATTAATTAATTATCCTATTTCGATAAAAATGATAAATACAACTGCAAAATTACTACAAAATGCGATGCGCCGGCCGTCCGAATTCAACTTATGCTCACAGAATGGAAATTTGTAATATTATGCACAAATTTATTATCCTATTACGATAAAAACGATAAATACAACTGTAAAATTACTACAAAATGCAAAAATGGGCATTTTACGCAAAAATCACATTCGAGATGTAATCTCTTAAGATTGAAAAATCGAGTGTTGTAGAACATTTTTTTTTGTTTTTTTGTTAATTGTTTTGTTTTTTTTTTGTTTTTTGTTTTGTTTGATACTATATATTTGAAAAAGGTTCTATAACCTTTTGCAAATATGTAGGTACTGGTTAGCTGTAAAAGTATAAAACAAAAAAAAACCTAAAACAAACAAAAAAACAAAAGAAAAACAAAAACAAAAAAAAACAAAACAAAAAACAACAAACAATTTTAGCATTCACAATGCTATTAGATAAAAGGTCGTGGGTTCGAATCCCATTCGAGCTTCCTAAGACTGGTTGATTTTTTTCTAGTAAAAAAAATTATCCTATATCTTTATAGCATTGTGAATGCAAAAATTTTAATAATAAAGATGATAATAATTCCGAGCTCTCCGAAATTTTTGTTTGAGAGAGCAATGATAAACAGTTTTCCCGGGGTAATGAGTATCCTGTCCTATTGATCTAGAATAATATGCTAAACTTTCATCATCTTCAGACTAAAAATGTCCCGCTGCCGGGCCTGTCTTCTCACTTGGACAACAGCACAAAGAGAGATTGACCATAACCCACCAAGCTGGACCAATGCGGGTTGGATTGTTTTGTATGGTTGTTATGTTTGATTTGTATGGAATCAAACCTGGGTCTGAGACCGGTGGTCTGACCACAGAGGCTGTTAAAAATCTAAATCCGTTTAGTCGTTTCAGCGTGACATAATTCTGCAATGCTCTTGCAGTTGCAGGGCTATGTCTCACTAGATTTAAACTCTAGTACTTACCTACGTGTAACAACATTGTAATTGTGATTTCCAACACAGTTCTATATTGTTACCCTTGTTCTCGCTCATTATGGATCATTTCAAGGAGACCCTTTTATTAGCTTTATTTCAATTCCAATACCAATTTAGACTTACGATTACAATAAGATACGCCTTTGGTTTTATACAAAAAAAAATAATGACAAGCTAGACTGGCGCGAGCAAAGAGGCCTATTAACCACAAGACAAGGGTCTGTCACGAAGACTCCTGCCGGCCTAGCATGCGCAACACGAGAACCTTTCTCGACCCGTTTTTTTGTGTTTCATTCATTTATTTCTAATGTCTATCTTTACATAATATGTCAAAAATAGACTTAATAGTAGTTTTTGCTGATCTGTGGTATTTTTGTCTACAAACCTTAAGATGACAACGTAAAATGATTTGTCATCTCTCGTCCGCGACATATCTCGTGTTGCGCATGCTAGGCTCACTAGAGGTTACAAGATAACAATTGAATTTCTATTGTGTCTGGTTTAACGGCAGCTGAGCTATTGACAGGTACTAACCCGCATTGGGATCTACCCAAGTGCCGTTGTGCATGTGGGAAGGCCTGGGCCCAGCACTGGCACGTTCGTTGATAGGTTGATGACGATGACAAACAGAGAAAACAATAAAAAAAAATGCATTACGGGAGAAAGCTCCCGACGAATTGAGCTTCAAAACTTCTGATCTCCATACATTGATTCCCAGGAGAGAATGTTTTGTTTTTTTTAAATGTTTTGGAGCTATAGGAAATAAAATTGGTACTTAAAAGTGGTTTTAGATATTATTTTATATGAAAATCATTGGAGTTCTTGGGAATGAATGTATAGAAGTTGAATTTTGGAGAACAATAGATTTGGAGCGCATGGGACTAATCCTTGAGAACCTCCTCCTCTTTTTGAAGTCGGTTAAAAACTGATTATATAAATAAAGCGGCCAGTTGTTAGTAAAAGGGTTGAAGTAACAACCGTTCAGATATTCATCGTGCCTTGAAGTGAAGGGCTACTTTCTAATTTAACTATTACGATCTAAGAAATACATAAGTACTACTTAAACTGAGATTTAGCAATAAAAAACATTTTACGTCTGTTAGTAAGTACCTACATACTAGTACTTAGTTGAAACAATTATTAATTACCTATTTACTTTTACATCTCGATCATTTGTTATTGTGAAAGTTGACGGTTTTTTTATATTCTACGACAGGTAAGCGCTTGGCCTTCATCTCACCTGATGGTAAGTAACGATAAGGCCCAAGGTGGAAGTGCGCGTCATTCGAAATCCTCAACCACTGAGGATTATATATTACTAGCGGATGCTCGCGGTTTCACCCGCGTGGTTCCCGTCCCTTGAGAATATCGGGATAAAAAGTATCCTATGTGTTAATCCAGGTTATAAGCTATCTGTATGCCGAATTTCATCCAAATACATTTAGTAGTTTTTACGTGAAAGAGTAACAAACATACACACTCACAAACTTTCGCCTTTATAATATTAGTGTGATATTCCTCATTTCGAATAATGATAACTATCTAATAATATTTCGAGTCGTCTAGACTAGGATTAATAATAATAAAATTGTGAGGAATATACGGGGACTAACGTAACTTTCCCAGCACGGAATTGTAACCGTGTCGCGTTGGGGTGAAAGAATACTACCCCCCTCTCTTCCCTTGGGTGTCGTAAAAGGCGACTAACGGACTATAGACTGCACATACATCCAACAGCATAGAGCGGCGATGGGCTCACCACCTGTCACACTGAGCGCATGTGCAGTCGTCATTTGGTGAAAAGTGGACTATGGTAGAGTACTTTTGCTGTCCTCATTGCCTAGTCTCTGACTAACCCTTCGAGGATAACAGCACAGAATAACTAATAGTACTACCGTCTAAACTGCGGAGTGACACCCCCCTGGGGGGTTACTCTTGAACGCAAACTCAATGTTAATACAATTCCAATGCGTTTAATATGTATCGATATTGGGATAAGTAAAAATAATTCCGGAACGCCATCTCGATAACGATTTGTTTAATCAATTTCCACGCAATTTAATTCTAATATGGCGCTATTGTCGCTTACAAAAGTGCCATTTGATATTTTCTAGATTTATGATTGTAAATTGATTAATGCTATTGTGTTTCAAGAGTAACCCTACTGGTCTTGGTCCGACATTGAGAAATTGCTTAATTTTAACCTGTAAGATTGCAACACGCAATGCAGTCTGCCGTCGAGCTTTTAGGTTTTTTTAATGTCAAGACATTTTAACTACTTGGGTACCTACAATCTTTAATTTTTACTTTAGACATTCAGTCAATCGTGCTTTAACAAGGGTGATTTCATAACATTGTCATTTGCCGTCAAGATATGGCGTTATTAGATAAGACAACAACGAAATACTAGTGTCCTTTCTAAATGGACAATCTCGGTGCCACAGTCCGGTTCCTGTTGAGAAATGTCGCTTATTTATGACCCACGAGTAAGTTTAGGCCTCTAACCGAGTTCCCTTTCACTGTAGGAACAAGAATACCTTAGATAGCTGTGATTCTTGGATATATACACCTTCTCTTATGTTTACCTTTAGGACTGGAAAAACAAAATACATTCAAGAAGTTAATTAAATAATACAACATAGTGACAATCTTGAATGTTATGAATATGCATTCGAATTTAAAAAAATGGAATTTTGGAAATTTATTTGATTTCGTTTTTCACTAAAAAGTTTTAAAAAAATCAAGAAATGGCGTATAAGAAGACTCCGAGTGTTTTATTAGCAATTCGTCAGGTACCTATTGGCAATGACATTAGTATATAGAATGTCATTGTGTATTAGCGACACATCTTACCTCTTACGAGGATGGGGAACCGTAACCATAATATGAAATGTGAATTGCAAAAAAAATGTATTTAAATGTAGGCTGCAGATTGAGGGTAACGCAAAATATTATAGTTTATAGCTATATTTTTCCCGCAATTTCTTTGATATCCACTTAGAGCAACAATTAATTTCTCGTTAACCTTCATAGCGGTACAGATTATGAAACAGCGGCGATAAAAATATTATCGTGCCAAATCAAATCGCATTTCTGAATGAACCATTGTAGTACACGTCACGGAAACAACTGGAGCGGCCGTGGTGGCGTCAAGAGCGCGGTCTTGAACATTGACGTGAAATACCTAGAGATGACACGGCGAAGCAAGTTTTTGCGCATTGACTTGCGGCCTATAGGCTGTAAATGTACTCCAATAGCTTAGAAGTACGGAGTGGTAGAGCCACGCTGCGCTGCAACACGAATTGGGCCGGCTCGCCCGGCATAATACGGAACCCTCTTACGGAATATCGGCTTGAAATAATGACAGTCGATGCTGTTGTGTTTCGACCGTGAATGAAAATACCGGGGCCCATCCCCCCCCCCTCCCCCCTCTCAATTCCTACTCCTTCCTCAAGGTCGGCAACGCATCTACGACTCCTCTGGTTTTGCAGGTGGTCATGGAAGGCGATGATTATTTTCAATTAGGTGACCCGCCTGTTCGTTGCTTTCTTTTCACATAAAAAAAATAGTAACTAAGCGTTTGCAACCCATGAGCCGCAACTCAGTAGTCAAAAAATGGCTTCGCGGTGTGTTGTCTCCAGTTATTATAACTCACTGGTCTTGAACGACGACGTTGAAGAAAGAGTGACGGTCTCGCGGGGTGGCGAAATACCAACCTACGCGCTTGCACCACGGAGGTTCGGTTAGCAATATGCATTGAAAACTTTTTGCACTCACGAATTAAATAAATTACAAGAAAAAAGTACTGAGAAAATTGGACCTAAATATATTAAAAAAACACTATAGTAGTTAAAAAACTACTATAGTTGTTTTTATTAGTTTTAGTTTCTAATAATAAAAACATAAAGATGGGATTATACTACTCTGTCAAGAAAGTACCGGGAAAAGATCGTTAATACACAAAATGTTAGTTATTCATCCAAATTTATTTTATCGCCTTCAAAGTATGCTCCTTCCGAAACGATACACTTACGCCAACGAATAATCCAATTATCAAAACATTTTTTAAACGCTTTTTCCGGAATTGAGTTCAGTTCTCGCCGCGAATTCTCCTTTATGTCTTCTACCGAATGAAAACGGATGCCACGAAGTGGTAATTTGAGTTTAGGAAAAAAACAGAAGTCGGCTGAAGCCATATCTGGTGAATAAGGTAGTTGCTCGAATGCATTTGTTAAGTTTTTGGTCAAAAATTCGTTAACAATTATGGCCTTGTGCGAAGGCGCATTATCGTGGTGCAAAATCCAAGAATTTTCTTTATACAAATTTGGCCTTTTCCGTCAAATTTGCTCCCTTAAACGCCGCATTACGCTCAAATAATATTCTTTATTTACCGTTTGACCTTCCGGCAAGAATTCCGAGTGCACGATACCGCGTTAGTCAAAGAAAACATTCAACATGACTTTGATCGACTTTGGCGTGGTTTTTTCGGTTTCGGTTTAGTCGGAAGGCGCCTCTCCGAAGCTTGTTGACTAGTTTGCATGTCAAACTCGTAAACCCACGTCTCGTCACCAGTAACAATGCGTTGCATGAATGTTAGGTCGGAATTAACTCGTTCTAGCATGTCCTCAGCGACTCTTATGGATTGAGATTTTGGGAGAAAATTCAGGTCTTTTGGGACTAGCTGATCGGCAACATGTTTCATACCCAAGTGATTATTTAAAATGGTACGGATGGACTCGTGGGATACAGAAAGTTCAGCAGCTATATCTCTTAAACTTGAATGAGGATTTTCAGTCACTATTTCCGTGACTGAAAAGATTATAAGATTATTATTAGATTATTAGTTATTAGTTGAAGACGTTGATGGCCTACCAGAACGAACCAAAACTCCCAGCACATCTCAACCGCTTTTGAACGCTTTGTACCACTCATAAGCACGTATGTTTTTGATAAAGTCGATTCACCGTAAGCCTTCCGTAACATTTTCAGTGACTCCGAACACGAAATTCCATTGGCGACGCAAAACTCTTTGTTCGCAAACAAATCATCTGTTCCCGAAACTTATTTGACAGAATGCAGACTTTTTATTTAATGAAACATTACGCCTTGTTAGAGAAAAAACCGACTAACTTAGTCAAAAATTAAGGTTCATTCTCCTAGGGACAGGTTGTCAAAAAACCGAAAATGGTACAGGTGCACACACAAATTAATAGAAGGAAATATCTCGCACACTGTTTCCACATTATAAATTAGTATTTTTCCTAAACCAACCTACCAGGTTGTACCTACTATGGATAACATGGCCAGATAGTTGGTTTTGCAACTTATGAATAAATGAGGTTGTTTATTTAGGAATTTACATTTTGTAAACTTTTATTGCTCAGAGACATTAAAAACGTATAGAATAGAATAGAATGTAATTTTTATTTGCTTTTCAGTAAAAAGATAGAATGAAAAAACAAAACAACAAAAAAATATCATCTTTTCTTTTGAATTCCACACAACGCAACAATGCCGCGGACAGAAGCTAGTTTAAAATACAAAACAAAATGAACAATGAGCTCGCCATGTTTGAAAATTGAGTAATAGTTATTGTGGCATTACCTACTTAAGATTTACAGTTTGTTTGTTTTAATGTAAGTAGTATGTAACAAAATAATGTTACATACAATAAAAACATACAAACTGTAACACACGTCCGAGCCAAGAAATCGACTCGTTGTAACATTTCCATACACAAAAGTTTACTTTTAACTTCGGTTTTCCGCTAGGACATAATCAGTTTTATCTAATAATCAGAGCAGTACTACATCTTTCATCAAGTAGACACTGCTGCTCGCATTCTCGAAGTTACAGCAATCCGGAGAAAACTTACCAGTTGATCAATCGCGTCAATCACATCGAATATGAGTATCTTGGGGGGGCAGACGCGTCGGAAGTCGTCGATGCTGGTGATGACGCCAGCGTCGAGCACCCACAGCCGGTTGCAGCGGGCCGCGCGGATGCGGTACACCGAGATGAGGCCGGTGCAGTGGATGTCACAGAAAGATGGTTAGCGCATCCATCTGCTTTACACGGTGGTAGAATCCCCTCTATGCTGTTGAATGTGCCTGCAGCTTTCAGTCTGTTATTCGCCTTTTCGGCACAGGCTCAGTATCAAATCTGGAGAAGTTACTGAAATCTGGAGAAAACTTACCAGTCGATCAGTCGCCATATCGAATATGAGTATTTTGGGGGGGCAGACGCGTCGGAAGTCGTCAATGCTGGTGATGACGCCAGCGTCGAGCACCCACAGCCGGTTGCAGCGGTCCGCGCGGATGCGGTACACCGAGATGAGGCCGGTGCAGTTGATGTCACCGCGGCCGGCGGTGTGCCACGACCAGTCGGGGTAAGCCTGAAGACAGTACATACATTTAAGGTTGCTTCACACATATCAGTCTGCCCAGCGTGGTGGGTAATGGCTAGGGTTGCTATACGTCAGGATTTGGCTTAACATGTCAGGATTTTTAGGTCCCTGTTAGGATTCCGGCCGGACTTGGAACATGTCAGGATATTTTGATTTTACAGTAAAACAAATCATATAAATTAGTTTTATTTATTGATCTTTTCTTTGGTAACAATCAACTAGGTACATTGGCAGTATTTTATTTTATTTTATTTTATTAAGAAAACCAACTGCGTAACAATACAATATTTTCTTACATAGTATTTAAAAAAAATCTAAAGCTAATAACAGGTTTCCCTTAACATTACTAATTGCATAGGACGTGAGACAAAAAAAAAGTGATGAAAAAGTGAAAGTATGTAAAATATAAATTAATTTACTATATAAAAATACATAGTTTATAAAACATACATAAATAATAATATTATATTACATACATACATATACATACATACACAACATATTTATATAGGTATCTATTATAATACATAACATTACATTTATTACTTATTATATTATAAATATGATAAATACTATATTTACTGTACTATAATAAACTATACTTCCATATTTTCCAAAATTTGTTTCGCTTTACTTTTAACTATATTTTTGCTGTCAGTGAACATGTCAATTTCATTAAATGTATTATTATAAGTCTGTTGCAAACGAGTGATGGGTGCATTACGAGCATAGTTAGTACGCGTTTTGGGAGTCAGAAACAATGATGGGAGCCGCCGACGGGAGCGCAAGGTCGGTACGTTATACGTTATTCCTTCCACCAATTCAGTGCAATCCACATTGCCCCTTACCATATCGTACAAAAAACACATATCCATTAATTTACGTCTATCTTCAAGTGTTAATAAACCGTATTGTTTACAGCTTTCCCTGTATGTCGTTGTTTTCTTAGAAAATCGGTAATTTAAATGTTTTGTAAAAATTTTTTACAGTCGTTCGAGACGATCTATATAAATAGAATATTGAGGATTCCATATAGGGCTAGCATATTCAATAACACTACGGACATAGGCGAAATATACCGTTTTTAATGTATTGACATTAGTGAAAGGCTTGCATGTTCTTATTACAAATCCAAGATTTTTATAACCTTTATCCGCTATTGTATCTATATGATCCCTGAGGAGCATTTTATTGTCAAAATGCACACCCAGGTCTCTAACCAAAGAAGTTCTACGAATAGGAGTACCGTTAAAGTTGTAAAGGTATGTAATAGGATTGATTTTACGGGTAAAAGTTATGCACTCACATTTATTAATGTTGACCGTTATATTATTTTTTGTGTAGTAATCGGATAGTTTATCTAAATCCAATTGTATTTTCAAACAGTCTTCTTCGTTGTCTACTTTCATATATATTTTCTTGTCATCTGCATACATTAAATGTCGCGCCGATACAAAACAATACATAATATCCGACACATAAACATTATAAAATAACGGCCCTAAATGGGAACCCTGAGGAATGCCCGTAGGAATATTAATAAAATCTGATTTGTAACCCCCTACAACAACAGCCTGAGAACGATTGCTGAGATACGATTTAATCCACCTCAGCAGATCGCCGTGTATTCCCATTCCGAATAACTTATGGATCAGAATGTCGTGATCCACACGGTCGAAAGCTTTTTCGAAGTCCGTGTAGATCACGTCAATCTGCCCACCCCTTTCCATGTTAGACAAAACATAATTTGAAAAGCATGCCAAGTTGGTCATCGTTGATCGGCGCCTAAGGAAACCGTGTTGACTTGTCGGTAGTTCCTTACATATTATGGGGTACAAAGCATCAAATACATTCTTTTCAAAAACTTTTCCAATTGTATTTAGTATCGAAATTCCTCTATAGTTTTCAATTTTGGTTTTTGTACCCTTTTTATGTACTGGTACAATAAGTGCTTTTTTCCAGATATTAGGAAATACGCCATTACTTAAAGAGGAGTTAAATATATAAGCTAATGGAAGACTCAGCGTTTCAGCACAGTTCAGCCAGAAGACCGGCGGTATACCGTCACAACCAGCTCCTTTATATTGATCTAATAGCTTCAGTTGTTTTTCGACTGTTGCAACTGATAAAAATATTTTAGATATACTATCATTTGTTGCTCTGTTGTAGTTAGTCACGTTCAAATCTGTTGATGGCGTACCGAAAACACTTTTAAAGTAATCACTAAAAGCGTTGCAAATCTCTAAACCCTGTGTAAACTTATTGTCTCGGTATGTAAGCATCTTAGGATAACTGGATCCGCCTCGCAGTGATTTAATGTACGTCCATATGGTTTTTGGACTTTTTGCGATGGATTCCTCTGCTAACTTTGTGAACTTTGCGAAACATTCCTCTTGAATACGTTGTTGCCGTTTACGTAAAAGCGAAAACTCATCATAGTCTAATAAATTACCGAACTTTTTCCATCTTTTATGTGTCTTATGTTTTTCTTTTATTATTTTTATTAACGCCGGACTATACCAAACTGGATATTTGCGGTTACTTTGGGGTTTCTTATACGGAACATGTTGTTCAATAGTTTTATTGACTATGTCATAAAAAATATTTATTGCCACTTCGGTAGTGCATGATTCCATAATTGACTGCCAATTTATTTTATAAAATATTTCATTTATTTTATCATAATCACATTTTCTAAAGTTTCTTTTCGGTGAGGAGGCTTCTACCAAAGGAGCAGCAGTGAGATCAAGAACTTTCAACAAAAGAGCTGGGTGAGCCCGATCAAGGTTGAGTAAAGGTGATTCACAGTTATTGGTATCAATAGGTAGACTTGAGAAAACCAAGTCCAAGGTGTTTCCGGCGTAATTCTTTATAGTGTTATACTGCTTTAATCCTAAAAAACTTAGTTCATCGGTCAACCTTAATGCCGCATTTTGTACTTCGGTTTTTCCTATGTTTTTATGCATGGGGTCAGTACTATTCCACGATATGCAAGGTAAATTAAAGTCTCCGATTAGCAAAAAATTATTATGAGAGCCATCCAACAAGTATTTAGTAACGTCCAATACGCCGTCTATATCGCATGGAATACAATTAGGGTCTGGCGGGATGTAAACCACGCTCAAATACAGGTCAGCCGATGCCCCAAGCGCACGCGCAGGCACACTCACCGTCAACATTTCCAGCCGCTGGGGCTGATCGAGAACAGTGCACATTGATGCTCCCAGCTCGCTACGTATCAGTATCATAACGCCACCCCCAGTCTTTTTACCGCTCATAGTAAGGTCTCGATCACATCGAAATACATCGTAACGACAATCACAAAACTCCCTATCGAAAATACCTGCGTGCAACCACGTTTCCGTTATCATAATAATATCGTATTCATTACATAAAATTTTTTGTTTCAACTCTAAACATTTAGTTCGTAAACCGCGCACGTTCTGATAAAAAATTATTAAATCAATATTCTTTTCCGTATCGTATTTTATTTTTTCTCTCAATTATTGGTATATGTTTTAAACGTTTAAGCTTGTTTCTTAAAACAGTAATATGTTGTTGTACAATACTTATATCGATTGTGCGCAATCTTATAGTATAGTAGATGAAACATAATAACGTAACTTTTAGTAAATTCCAAAAAGATTGTAAAATAAAAAGTTTATGGTTTTGGTTTTGTAAATAGAATAGTTCATTGCAATAAAAACCAACCATAATAATCCCAAATATCTTTAAAATATTTTTGTTATTATTTCGGCGGTATCTTGAACTAAATTTGCGTATGCTCACGATTGACTCGCCGAGATCGATGCAGTTAAACATGACACGTTCACTGTATATAGGTGCGATAAATGATGTATTCTCGATGGGTGTTTGGAAGTTTCGTTTACCATAATAATACATAGATATAAACATACGATAACATGCAATAAACTTTAGTATGGTATTTATTATTAAATCAAAGTACAAGTTTAAGTTTAAATTCAAGCAAAAGTCAAGTGATACACTTTCTGCTTTCATAACACAAAAGCTTTTCCTGTATATGTATAAAATTAAAAAGAAAAAATTCATACGACAAATAAAAATATGATTTAAAATTACATAGTTTGGTTCATAAGTACATTTCGTATTATAAGCAGCAACAACATGCCGCACATACATTGAGCGCGCAACCAATACTACCTTATACGACATGTTGTTAACCACAGAGTAAGCAAACTTTATAGAATTGAAAAACAGCAATACAAAACTGAGCAACACAATTACCAATTTTAAGTCAGTATGAAGGATGTTACAAACTGCTGTTAAATATTTTTGCAAAAAAACAACATTTAGCTTACTACAAACATAAAATAAAACAAACCTGTGTGTAGTCCACGTGGCAGCTATTTCACAACACGAGTGTTTTTTAGAAATGAAAAACGGCAAAAGAAAAGAGATTAACACAATTACCAGTTTTAAATCAGTATGACGGATTTTACATTGTGCTGTAAAAGGACTTTGCAAATATACTACATTTAACTTATTAAAAACATAAAATAAAGTTAAGCTCTTCTGTGTATTCCACGTAGTAATTATTTCATACCACGACTTTTCTTTATTAGATCCTCCTCGTCGAATATTTGAATTGCTGGACTGGTGTCGTTTTGTCGCACAAATATTCGACAGTTTTTTGTCCAGATGTACTGGTACTCTTTTTTTTTCGCTAACTCTTTACATTTTTTTAGCAGTTGTTTATTAATGGATGTCAGATGTTCGTTAATGTAAATCGGTTTAGGATCTCCTGATATACCAATATCTTTTGTAGTCAGACGATTTTTGCGACCAAGTGATATCATATTGTCCTTTAATTGCCTGGTCTTCATTTTGGCGATTATGACTCTTGGACGACCTTGAGATTTTACTTTTGGCGAAACTCGATTTACTTGGAGAATGTCACCTGGTATAATATCGACTCCAATATGCTTGCAGATGTTCGAAATAAACTCGCACAGATCTTCATTTTTACCTTCGGGTATACCGACTACTTCAATGTTTAATTGTCTATCTCTTTGTTCGTTTGAGTTCATCAGTGTTGCTATTTGCTTATTCTGCACTTTTAAGGTATTCAACTCTATTTGTAAATTATCTATATTCCTAACCTCTTTAGAAAGAGCATCTATTTTGTTTTTCTGATCCTCGTGTAGGTCGGATGAAAATTGTGCTGATTGCCGGAGCTCTGTTATTTCCTTTCTCATTTCCGCCTGTTGCTTATCCAACTTTGCAATACAAGCTTTGAATTCGCTGTAGTCTTTTCGAATATTTTTCACTTCAGTTCTTAATTCAGCAGAATCTTCCTTTAATTTAGCCAGATCGTTTTTAATGACATTATTCAGGGTTTCATTAATCTGAACAAAATTGTCACTGAATTCAAGTTTCTAGCTGTCCATTCTCGTTAGAATATTTTCCGTGAATGATGTGAATGATTCCGTAAAATCGTAATCGCGTTTCCTCTTGCGTGCGGTAATGTTTGACAAGTCTGGGTCAGAATCACAACGCTTACTCGAAGGTGGCGATTGTTGCATTTTTACTACGGGAGATGTCACTTCTACACTTGAATAGGTCTATGATGACGAAAAAACAAACTGTTCCGAGTTTCGACGAACTTGGCCGACGGATATACGAGCCGCACTCCGCAGATGTTTAAAAGATAACAAGCGCACAGTTACCGACAGCGTAAAATAAACTTTATTCAGAAGAATTTAGGTTGAATTTTGAATGTTGACTATTTTATTAAAAAAATATAACATTTTTAATTCTGTGACACGTCCGTCAACGAGACGCGCGCGCGTGTAAAATGTAAATAATAAGCAACAAAACTAGAACTAATAAAAACGAAAAACTAAAACTTTATTTTTCTACCGGCCAGCAGCATAGCGAGGCGCGCGGCGCTCATTAAACAAAAAATAGATACCAACCTACTTCATTTTGATACACCACCGTGGTGGGCGGGTGCTGTAATGTCAGGACTTTTTATTAGAAACCAGGATTTTCGTCAGGATAATACCATACTATATACAGGATATACCTAGGATATACCTACCATATGGCAACCCTAGTTATGGCCCAATTTACTTTCGATCATAACCACGTGGGAAGTCTGAGACCAGCAGTGGGTATGAAGTCACAGTTCCGACACAGTACCGGCACAGAAATATTCTTTCATACATTCTCTATGAATTTTGTCAAAACGAATACGTCCGTGATTTGTCGGTGGCGGCACTTACACTGAGAGCATTATCACTGACAAGTGGGGATGCGTTCATAGAGAATATATGAAACACACTATGTTGAAACTGTGGCTTCCCTGATATGTGTTAGTAAGTACAACTAGGGAATGCAATTTCGTTCTTGCGAGAACTCGGCCTTTTTTAGCGAGATTATCTCGGCCGAAAAATGGGCGAGATCTCGCGAGTTTAGTCAACGACAAATTAACGAAATTGAAATTAAACAATTTTAAACTTTCATGACGTGATCCATAGTTGTCTCACACTATGTACATTAAAATTCCATTGAAGTAAGTAGATGCAGTTTATTCTGTTCACACTGACGAACGGGTACTACATCAGAAACTGCACATGTGCACATTTCTGATCGTGGCATACAAACGAGTCAAAACAAAGGCACACTTTTTGTGCTACAGCTACACCTGTTGAGTCACATTCGCGTTAAGCATGGGAATAATAAGCTATGAATAAATTTTATTATAAGGAACAACAGTCTGGTAAATCTGTCCGTTGCCCAATGTCGTAAACAAGTTATTTCAATTCAATTTCTTATTTAATAAATTTAATCTATAAGGGGGTCAAAGTTGCTCGCGTCCGTAGGTTTACCCTTGAGACCCTACACGTGATCCCTGGGTGGTGCTAAATGAGTGACACTGACTGAGTGGTAGAGCCACGCTGCGTTGCAGCACGCATTGGGCCGGCTCGCCCGGCGTAATACCACCCTCTCACGAATATTCGGCGTGAAATAATGGCACCTGGTGCTGTTGTGTTTCGTCCGACCAGTGAGGGTGTCCATGGGCGGCGGTGATTACTCTCCATCAGGTGACCCGCCTGCTCGTTTGCCTCCCTCTTTTATAAAAAAAAAAAAAAAATCTATAATTTAATTTTATCCAGTGTCTAGTTTATGGGTAAGCAATGTTCGTAATACTTACTCGTATTTGATTTTTTTCATTAATAAACTTAAATACTCTGGAATATAACAAAACGCCATTTCTGTATTTTTTTCTCATCTTTGGGTAAAAATGTTGTTCAGTTTTGATTTGCGACTCTTTAAAAGAAGATATTTGGTGCACCTATCCACTTCATGACATTTCATATTAAAAATAATAAGTATTAAAGGCAAGTTTACTTCTAGGTCACAAAGTTAAATAGTAACTTACGAGGTACTAAAAAAATATACAGGTACGTTATACTGTGCTCTGTATAGGCTCTAACAGATCAGTCATCATCATCATCATCATCATCTTGGTTCTCTGTCAGATCCCCTCGTTTCGTCTGAAAAGTCCTCGTTCATTCCTCCTTCGGAGAAACTCCGAGCATAGCCCTATCCATAACCCGCTGAGCGACTTTAAATTTGTAATCCAGCCCTATCGTCAGTGTACACGTTTCGGCTACGTATGTCATGACGCGTAGGACCACGAAATAGATAATGAAGGGGCCTACCCCTTCTTAGGTCCCCCTTAGGTCCTAACCTAGGATCAGGAGTAGGACGCACTGATCGACAGGTCAGTACCTATTAGGCTTCTAACAGAGACGGCACGGCATCACAGCACGCATTCCTTTATGGACGACCTTCGATGGACAACACAAATTATTATCAAACATACCGCGTGTAGAAGAACAAAGTGCAAAATGCTAACAAAATGCAAATGCATCGCAAAAAGAATTTCCAGCAAACATTTGGTTCTCAATCGCGCAAAAACATCAACAAAGAATTTGTTTAGTTGTTTGTCTTGTTGGTACTTATGTGTCGTTATGCGTCGTCGCGCGTCGTTATGTGTTGTGCTATGCGTTTATGACTACCTATGTGCCATATGCGTTAGATTTATTAATATTAAATTCAGACGTATAACTGTTCTAATATTTCTTTGTCTAATTATTTTATGTGTCTATAAATGAACATTTGTTATGTAACTTTTATAACTGTAATAATTGTATATAAACATAATTTATGAATAAATTTATTGCACATAAGTACATGATACCTACTTATGTCTAATAAAATTATTCATTCATTAATTCAGCGTTAAAAATTTAAAAATTAAACTAATAGTAGGTAGGTATTTCTAATTTTAGCTACGTTGTGATAATACAAAGTTTCGTAACTTAAAACGTTTTTGTTACAATTCGGTGTGTACATAAGTAAGAATTTTTAGATCGAAAATGACGCAAATACAACGTTGTAAATGCAAAATTGACAATAATAAACTAGATAGAGTTTCACATTCATACATCATGGCCGTTTCTCGGAGTCAGAGGGACGATAGGCGGAGCTTTCAATTTTTATACGATCCTGAACCACATCTTTTGCTTTATTTACTTTCGTTATATAATTATACACGCGCCATTCAATACCCAGACCTGGTTCAATTTTATTTAGAAAAAACTTGTTTTTATAAATTAGTTTCTGGCTCTGGGTGTTTTCTATGTTTATCCGTTATCAGTGTTTTTATGTTTACCATGTAGACAAGTTACAAATTAAACATATCTAGGACTAGATAATTGGTGTGACCGTAGAAAACTATTATTATATAATATACAAGCGGCCGCTCGCGGTTTCCCCCGCGTGGTTCCCGTTCCCGTGGAAATATCGGGATAAAAGTATCCTATGTGTTATGAACTATCTGAATGCCGAATTTTATCCAAATTCTTTCAGTAGTTTTTACGTGAAAGAGTAACAAATATCCATAAATACTTACAAACTTTCGCGTTTATAATATTAGTAGGATAACTATAACAGTGTCGCGTAGCGGTGAAAGAATACTACCACCTCTTCCCTTGGGTGTCGTAAAAGGTGACTAACGGACTAAAGACTGCACATACATCCAACAACATAGAGCTGCGATGGGCTCATCAGCTGTCATGCACGTTTAGCAACATGTGCAGTCGCTATTTGGTGAAAACAGGACTATTAGTGGAGGAGTGCTTTTGCTGTCCTCATTGCCTAATCTCTGACTAACCCTTCGGGGATAATAGTCGTGATTATGTGTATGTATGTATGTAAAACTAGGTCATAACTAGGATCTCTGCTCCAGGCTCGGAATCCATCCAAGGTCGCCGGTGCTGTACGTGCCCTTCACGCTTTCCAAGTCGTGTGCCGACTGCCACAACACCACACAATTACCTACAGCCATTCATTATATAATAGGTAATTAAATAATCGACCTACTCAGTATTATATATTAGTTTTAGTGGAATATCGCACTAAACTTAGTCAGCATCGAACAGAACAAACTTCTTTTCTGTGGTTCTAACGTACAAATTACCATACAAAATATAAGTAGAATATAGTAGAACATAATGAAATATTAAAGGAACAGTCACAAGCAAAAATATGTAAACAATTGTAACTCTTAATACAGTGGAATAAGAGTCAAAGTATATATTGGTGCTCGTGACTGTACCTACATATATATTTGGAAGAGGTTTAAACCTATTCTCTTTTCTTACTAGTGGTGTAGCATTATACTACAAATAGTCATCATCAGCCCTTCGTATTTATTTCTTCACCATCTGAGACTGTTATTTCAAAAATACTTTATTATTATGTACTGAATCAAATGGTACAACAAAGACATACTTTCAAAGGATTTTAAACTTTATTCACGAGCTCTTAGGGATAATCTCCTTTTTTAGTTTATCACCCACCTCTTATCGATTTGCTACGGCAAAAGGTTGAGCAACAATGTCAGTTTGCCTATCTTTACTTACCATCATTGCACAGCGACGGAGATTTATTGCTTTAGAAACATTTTTTTTGCGTGGCTGTGTGTTTTAAAATATATACTTTGGTTATTTACAATTAGCATTTTAAGTGAGCAAGTTTTTGTAAATTATTTCATAATTATTGTACTAAAACCTTCTTATTCTTCTTCTTTCTCTCGGTCTTTTTCAATTTTGTGGATGTAGGCCCCCTTAAAATTCTGCCAATCTTTCCTGTGTGGCGCGTCTCTATCCACTTGAAGCTGGCCACTGCACACTCTTCTAGGCCAGTAAATAAATAATCTAGATTTTAAAGTATACAATACAATGTAATTCGAGCACTTGTAATTGTTACTGAAATATGGCATAGTTAGCTAGTATAAATTACTTAGCTGCTCATACGCAGCCACTAATTATCAATAAACTACAGCAGAAATTTAATCAAATTTGTGTAACTTCATAAACCTACATTTGGGGAAACTTTGAACGGTCTGTTCCGACATGTATTAGATAAACTGTAAGTAAACGATACTTAGTGCATATTAGACAACACAAATCATGAAAGGTAACACGCGTCCTGTAATTACCTAATCATAGATTAGTTAGTTTACGTAGCGGTTTATGTGATTAACTTATTAAGGGGGTTACGCGGTGAAAACGGAATAATTGGCTGTTTTCTATTAGCTGTTATTTTCAGAGCTAAATCACACTATCACACTAATATTATAAAGGCGAAAGTTTGTGAGTGTGTATGTTTGTTACATGTAAAAACTACAGAATGCATTTGGATGAAATTTGGCATACAGATAGTTTATAACCTGGATTAACACATAGGATACTATTATCCCGATTTTCCTACAGGAACGGGATCCACGCGGGTGAAACCGCGAGCGGCTGCAAGTATTAAAATATTTTAGATGTTTCGCTCTGAAATTTTCAATATGTTTAACAGAACTATGTGTGAGGGGATGACATGATTGGAAACATTTTGCTCGATAGAAAAAAATCCTGAAGTTACCTCTACAATTTCATATAAATGCACATTACGACCGTGTTTTACAATAATAATTCCTATAAAATCGTAAACACATAGGTTTTTACCTTTTAAATTTCTTGACTGTTTTGGATTTCCTAAAAATTCAACATTTTTATTACCTTTTTGATAAAAATGTGAATGGCGCTTACGAATTACCACTGACCGCGCACCGCTCAACACCCGCGAGGGCACGGAATTTTCGCTGACCGCCACACTCCCCTTAACAGGATTATATAAAGTACTTTAACTGCATGTCTAAACACACATGTTCAGACATGCAGTTAATACTGACTGCCTCAGATTATCGTCTCCGACCTAGTCCTGTCAGAACAATACCTAGTATGTGTCCTTATTTAACCAAATATTTAAACTTCTAAAAACTTGGTATAAACGGCTAGCTTCTCAACATGATAATATCTGCGTTATTTCGCAACTTTCTGTACGTAGACCTACTTGAAGTTTGTCCTGAATTCTTTACAGATGCGGTTTTGCCAAGCCCTTACCTTACCACCTTACTTAGACTTAATAAATAAATTATTTTCTTAGGTTCTTTTTAACATTCACACTTAGATAACTCTGGTGTCGACTGGCACCGTACTAAACAGGGTTATTGGAAATACGTAGCAATCCCTTTAAAGGGTGATAGTGGAGATCAATAGCTATCAAATTTCCCTCGGGCAGATGGGGCAAAAATTCGAAAAAAATATTTGTAAAGAAATATTTAAAATATTAAGAAAAGTGGGTCAGGCTATATCAAAGTGGATTAAAACAAAAATTTACGTATTTAATGGTTGTTTTTGTGTGTTTTTAGTTTGCTAACACTCTAATACGCAAAAAAGAACAGGAATTTGAAAAAGAGAAAAAAAAATCTAATTCTGGAGGTACATTTTTGCCCCATCTACTCTAGGGCAATTTGATAGCTAATGATCTCTACTATCACCCCATAAAGGAATCGCTACGTATTTCCAATAACCCTGTATATTTATACTATTATCTAAGAGTATGTTAGGAGCAGTTACAAATAATAGTATATCCACCATAAAATTGATCAATGCAATATTATATGGTTAAAAACTTTTTAGAGTTTAAGAACAGAAAATCGTTGTGTGATTAGATTCTAATACTGCAAACCATGATGTTAATCCTACCAGAAGATACATCCATCATATTAGGTTTTTTTACAAATCCGAGTCTTTTTCTTTCCGAGTAATTTAATTCCATCTTCCGTAGTCTGAATAAACATACCCGCCACAAGATTTAAATAAAAACGTTAAGTAGCTCTTAATCTTAATATACGGAAGGAACAATCTAAATATATTTATATGGGAGAAGTCTATGAAAACTGGTTGAGAAAGCGGAGTGCGCTTCCATTTTCAGCATTATCGTCACTGTGTACAAAATCCTGGAAAAGGTTGTACCGGATGTGTACTATCTGGTACCTTTAAAATGTAGTACCTTTATATTTATCACCACTTACGACGTATTTTTTGTGGCCATGTTGTACATGTCTGTCCCAGCACGGCAACACTTTAAAGTGCGAAGTCCGTAACTTCAACCGATGATATATGTACCTATATGATACATAATATACACGTGACTTACTTTTAACGTAGGGTTCTATTTTTTTAAACACAGCTTTAAAACCAGTTTAACCACCAATTCAACATTTTCTTCTCTATAGGTACTTATTAAGTTAGATCGCTGAAGAAACAACGTTATAAATAATAATAATAATAAATTTTCCTACACTCACACCAATTATCTAGCCCAAGAGAAGCTTCGTTATGAAACTCGTTAAATGGTTACTAGACAACGGATAAACATACTTAAAATGCTTAAATATATACTTATTATACATAGAAAACACCCAGACCCGAGACAATTTATAAAAACAATAGTTTTTAAATTGACCCGACCGGGGATCGAACCCGGGACCTCAGAGATGGCGACACCATGAAAACCGGTGTACAAACCACTCGACCAAGGAGGTCTACAAGTTATAAAGGTTTTTTCTTTCTTTTCTGTTTTTAAACGGTTTTTTTTTAAGTCTTCACGGAATAAAGATTGCTCACGTGGACGAAGTCGCGGGCGGGGCGCTAGTTATTAATAAATTATTACCTGTAGAACGGGACTGACACCAGACGGCAAGCTCCTTGGCACCCATGCCAACGTAGCCGGCACGCCCGCCCTCAGCCTCGGTATGCCCAAATACAGCTTGTCCCACCCGATCTCTAAGCCGGTGGGCACTGTATTCTCAGGTTGGAACTTCTCCAGAAGCACCGGGTCTGGTGGGAAGTCGAACTGCAGGAGGTTCCATTGGTTTACCACTTCTAAGCTGGCGCTAGTTAGCGATACGCATGCGCAGAGGCAAAGCCATCGCGTCCCCATCGCGTGATCTGTCAACAAAAGAGAAGTGAACGTTACAAAAACATAAAACGTTACGGCCTTACTTATCTTTAAACAGTATTTAAGCATTATTTAGTTAGATGTGGTTTTGTTTACGTCACACAAACGTCATTTCAAATTTGAACAAAAAGACAAAACAATGTTTATAAAATGGTTGGAAGCCCTGAATATTTGGAGACTATTTTAAATTATTTCTTTGACATTTGAGCTATACTTAATCATTCTGTCCACAACATTATTCGTTCGTAAGCAAGTCTAAGACGCGGCGGGACGGCGGGAACTTTGACAGACAGATAAACCAAGAACCTTAGCAAACGCTTCTCTCCATTTCGTACCTATATCGAAAAGTTTCTATAAAGTGGACCTGGACATCACAAAACAATATAACTACTTATATAAATCTAATCAAGAGTAGTTAATTAGCCTTCACAAATAACACGCAAATAACTTTTATTTTCCATATTTTATTACAATATTTTAAGTCTTAACTCAGTTATTGTTTTTAGTTTTATTTGAATTGTTTAAATGTAGGTACATAGAAAGCTAATTTAAAACAGTAAGTATACAAATATTACATTACAACTCTTATTACTTGTTACCGCAGTCTTCTGTTCTGTGCTTGTTAATAAGCTTAGGATATCAAAACTAAAACATTTTATGCTTTGTTCCACTTACTAATTGAATAGCAGTCACCCGTGACCGACAAACAATTGAATGTCTATTGTGTCTTATTTTAAGGCAATCGACGACGTGTCAAATATTTTTTTTGCTTTTGTTCTGTTCAAGTCAACATTTCCGCTGTTCTGAATGTAAATCGGTAGCGAAATTGCTGATAATATATTTGTAAGTATAGTAGCTGTTGCCCGCGACTTCGTTCGCGATTACTACAGCTATCTTACAGAAACGTGTTACGGGGATAAAATAGTATCCTATGTCATAATTGGGTCAAGGTGTGTCTATGTGCAAAACTTCATCCAAATACGTTCAGCCGTTCTCAAGTGATTCAGTCACGAACGAGTAGCATATTATTTTTATTTGTACCGGATGTTTGGTAATAAATCCCCTCGTCTGTCACGAAGAGGTTAATAACAATTGAATCTCTATTGTGTCTGGTTTTACGGCACCTGATCTCTTATATTATCAAACATGGTTGAGCGAAGCGATGGCTAATTCACATGTCATATTCGTGAACGGGTGCCGCCTGTGGAGGCTGGTCTGCTCTTGCAGTTGCAATCATATTTATATTTGTTGTAGAAATTGTCTTTCTTTTTCTTGTTTCAAAGATACTGTAAGACGTTGTTCATTTTATTTTAAATTGAGCAATACCTGTTTTTATTGGGTATTCTTTAATTTGTGTTGTCTTGTAATCGTATTAAATGTTCTCTTTATATTTGTAATGGAAAATGTCCTTCTATGATAGAGAGGGCATTTTCCAATTTTTATTGACGCTGTAAAAGAAATGGAGAAAAGAAATGCCCTTACTGAGTTTCTTGCCAGTTCTTCTCAGTACAAGGCTCCCGCCCCATAGTAAGGACGTAGATGACATAGCGACATTCATAAGTGCTCAATTATTGTATCCTAAATTGAATAAATGATATTGAAATTTGAATTTCAACTATGTATTAGGAACATGCTCTATAGAAAATTAAAAGCATAATTCCCAAATTAACTATGCTCTATTAACCAAGTCAATGTGTAATTGAATCTGAAAGCTGCTATTTGAAGTAATCGGGCTGTCCTTAATACACTTAGCATATAATACGTAGGTATTGCCTCGAAGGTCGGCTAGCATTCACCCGCTTAGGGAAGTTCGCTTGTTGTGCAACGGCTGTTGTGCCGTTGTCCAACCGTTGAAGTAATGCCAACATCGATATAGATGTTTTTTTTATTATCGTAAATTGTTTAGAGGCTTTTACCCATTAATTATAGGTATGTCAGCCCCATCGTATCCTAACCTTTACAAATAACAAAAAAAAAAGAAATCATTGTTTTAAATAATACAATATAAGGTCTTTGAACGCCGCCGATTGCACGTCTGCACGCAGGCTGACTACAGTGAAACAAATCCTTATCTTAAGATCACAATTTTATTGTACTTTACCTGTAATGTGGCAAATAAATGATTTCATTTGATTTAGATTGAATTAGTCCTACCTCAAATCTATTTATGATATATTTCCGCATCAACGACTCCTTATCCCTACTGTATTTAGTACAATCTAATAGCATGTGCTGGACATCGTCAACAGTAGGTACCACAGATGTCACAGTTAGGCGAATCCAATTTTTTCATAAGGAAACCGTATTTTTTAGATGGGTAATGTCCTGAACGAAGTCTGAGAGCTGTTATTACATTAAAATTGTTGTTAGATATTTTTTTGTATGTCTTCGTAGTTTATTGTTTTGTCTGTCACGAAGACTCCTAGAGATTACGTCAGCTGAGCTTTTATTTTATTTTGGTATTAAACTGTGTTTTAATTAAGAATAAAGTACCTAAGTATCCAAATAACTGTAATAATTAAAGACAATCAGCGTCAAAATTGGAATTTTGAAATAATTCCCTCAAGCTTCGTGAAACCAGACACAATTGAAAACCTATTGTTTTGCGACCGCCGGTGGTCTAATGATCCTTGAAAGGTTAAAAGGAAACTAGAAAACTACAACCAAACTAGTTTTAATACTTATCTATATATATTATGAAAAATTTTGGACAGTTCCCGTATAAATTAAACAATATAAATTATGTAAATATAAACATACATCTACTTTTCTTATTAATGTACTTTCATACGCGAATGCGCATATAAACAGTAACTCGTCGCCGGTAAACCGTTGGGCGAATTCGCAAATTAATGTATGTTTTAAGCAAATTAAGTTTTTTGCAAAGAATAAAGGAAGCGAAACGCCATTTAAATTCGCACGATGGCAGTATTAGGTCTTTGGAAAACTGTTTACTCTACACATTTAATGTGTGACATAATAAATGGTAATTTCATAGCTACAGCAATTTCAGAAGCACTTTTATTGTGAAAATATAAAATTCTTAACATAGTTACCTAATTTTCTTTACTTTTAATTCTCTTAACATCTGGCTTTCATCTCAAATCGCCACATCAAACGATAAATTGTTTTCAGTTGCAAGTTAAAATATTCTCATGTTATTGTTAAAATATCAAAGTTAAGAAAGAATGGGATCTCCTGAAGCAGGTATATTTTATATAGGTTGGTCGACCACTGATTTATGTTAAACTGAAGTTAAAAGTGTGTTTTTTTATTTATTTTTTCTCACCTCATATCAGATAATGTTAAGGCCGATGCTGACAGCGCATGTCACCCGAATTCCTCAAGTACCGAATACTGGTTATCTAAACTTTACTTACTTACTAACTTTAGTTGCCTCACGTCAAAAATACCTTAAATGGGTTAAATAGTGTGCCTAGGTAGTAGACTCAATAAATTCCGTTGTACCACTCGTATAATACTTTAATGGCCGGCAAAAACTAGCGGCACTACGGTGCTTACAAATTAGGGCACAATACTAAATCACTTTTAAATTATTGCATCGCTATAAGGTTAAATACTGTTGTGCGGATTGTTTTTAATCTTTACGCAAACATTTTACATTTAAATACAATCTCCCTATGTGTTCATGTGGAAAGGTCTTAATCCAGCAGAACGAACAGAGGGCCTACTGAGTAGGCCCTACTCTCTTTCTCGGAAACGAAATTTCGGCCAAATTTTCGTTTGTTATTTACAGCGGTTTCCATTCCTTCCGAAATTTCGTTCATAAAAAAAATATGGTTGGCATTTAGATTAAAACGAAAAAAGCAAGCGAAAATCGGCCAAAATTTCGTTTCGGAGAAAGAGAGTAGGGCCTCAGAATCGTCTCCTGATCAACCAACCAACCCGTATTTGGCAAGTGTGGTGATCAAGCCAATACCCATTAATAGTAGCTTTCATTTCACTTGCTTTCATTGATGGAGGCTAACTCAGCAATGGGATAGTATATAGGCTATGTAAATAGTCATCAAGGTGACATTTTCTTGAGCAAAACTATGTCTCAAATTACCTTTCGGTCCTACGAGTACGGTCTAAGAAAAAAAAGTACTTAGTAACTATTTTCTTGGCAGTAGGCCAAGAAAATAGTTACTAAGTACTTTTTTTGGTACACGAAGGACCAAAAAATTATTGCAAAGTTTTGCTTAAAAGAATGTCACCTTGATTACTGTCAATCATCCAGTAAAAGTACTTCGTAAGATATTCAATGAAACAAAGAGTGTATTAAGTTTCCGGGTATCGTAATGCATTAAATTAATTAGCCATTTGAATTGAATACTTAATCATATAGCCAATCAAATTGATTGACAGATTTAGATTTATTTTATATATAGATACACTAGTCTCATTATTTAGTCATCCATTTGGGTAGTTCATTTAATATTTTTGGTGACTGAATTGTAATATTTTTTGTTTACCCAATCTCATCATCATATCAGCCCGCAACCACCCACTGCTCCTTTTGTGTGTGCCAGTCCCTTCTGCCCCCTTACTCTTGAAACCGATCGCTATTGGATCGGATTGGTATTGTGAATTTTCGTACTCCTAAGTTACGACACCAGAGCTAATATGAATTCATATTGCGTGGATATTGAGTGAAAAAAATAAAAAACTCAATGCCATATACAATCACCAAAAATCCAAATTAGCGCTGGTATCGTAACTTAAAAATACGAAAATTCACAATACCAATCCGATCCAATAGCAATCGGTTTCAAGAGTAAGGAGGCTGTTCTATGCCGATCTTATCCAGGTGCTGCCAGCGACCCTGACGATGTCATCAACCCAGCGTGCCTTCGGACGTCCCCGATTTCTTTGGCCATATTTTGACCACCACTCTGTCGCCATCGGCCATCACCACGTCAAAATACCCAATCTACTATATTTCAATTTCCTAATGAACAAAATAAAGAATTCAGAACAAAGCACAGGAGACAGCTAATTATACTTTACTTGTACCTATAATACCTTAATTAATTGAATTGGATTGGTAGAAATATAAAAAAATACTTTCAATATCTAATTTACCATATTTATGAAGAATATCGATAAGTGGAGTATTTAGACTAACTTTTAGTTCTGAAACGGAGGCAGTTAATGAAATCAATGAAATAGTTCAAGACAATGCTTCCTGCAGCAGGCGCGTGTTAGCGTAACCTATTAGCAATTAAATGTTAATTCCTTTGATTGATTGAATCCTAAAAAAAGCAATTGCTATTTAAACGAGTTCACTTTAGTTCCGCTCACTAAAAATGGTTTGCATACCATAGTATCTCACAAGTAGATACGCTGTAACTACGATAAGTTAATTTACTTTTTTTGTTGATTTTATATAAAATGAGTGGTCAAGCGCTCCGCTATTTATCCGGAGGTCTCGGGTTCGCCAGGTCTAAATACTTTTTTTATGTTTTTTATTTTTTTAATGAAATGTCAACGCTCTTTTGTTTTCTATTTTCATGGTTTCGTGGTTCAAATGTATGTCTTTGCTCCGTGTTCTAGACATTGACTTGAAAAGTTTTATGGCTATTTACCTTATTTCATTAAATTCACGTATAACTGTGTTCTTATCTCTCCTTAATATGTCCACGACAATTTTTCCTATGCTTCTTTTACTTAAACCTCGGTAGCCTAAATAATTTAATTCCTATCTTCTGTGGTGGTAGCTAACCTGTAGTTGTTACCTGGCTAACGACTAAGTTAGCAGTTTCCAACCATTTCCAAATTTATTACCTTGTCCAGCCAAAACGGCTCAGTATATTCATGTAAAGTAGGTGACGACCAATTAACGTCAATTAGATAGGACCGGAATGCAGCTTTCTTATCGGCAAGCATATTAAATGAACTTATCGATTTGTTTACGCCAAATCTACGCTGGTATGTCCGTCTAGTATGAGCACAAAGAAATATCATCAATTAACACCGATAAGTATTCACAGACTTAGCTTACTTCATTGGTAACACGTTGTGCAGCACGTCGACCCATCAGGATCATCAGGATATTTTGGAAACTATCACCTAGGCTGCGCTGGCAAAGATGTATTTAAAAAAACCGGCCAAGTGCGAGTCGGCCTCGCGCACGAAGGGTTCCGTACCATTATCTATAAAACTTTGATCGATGTTTTAATAATAGTGTATTTTTTTTAATTAATTAATTTATGACGTACCTATTAAAAAAACTACTTACTAGATCTCGTTCAAACCAATTTTCGGTGGAAGTTTGCATGGTAATGTACATCACATATTTTTTTAGTTTTATCATTCTCTTATTTTAGAAGTTACAGGGGGGGGACACATTTTACCACTTTGGAAGTGTCTCTCGCGCAAACTATTCAGTTTAGAAAAAAATGATATTAGAAACCTCAATATCATTTTTGAAGACCAATCCATAGATACCCCACACGTATGAGTTTCAGTTCTAAGTATGGGGAACCTCTATAATATATTGGTTTTTTTATATTTTTGTGTGAAAATCTTAATGCGGTTCACAGAATACATCTACTTAAAAAGTTTCAACAGTAAAGTTCTTATAGTTTCGGAAAAAAGTGGCTGTGACATACGGACGGACAGACAGACAGACATGACGAATCCATAAGGGTTCCGTTTTTTGCCATTTGGCTACGGAACCCTAAAAATAGCGATATAAAAGAGCAGACTAAAAACTATTTTTTGTGTGGGTCTGATATTTCAGAGACATATTATGGTGGACCCAGAATTTTACGTTTAAGAGGAAGTTGAGATATACAAGGTTATGGACATGAAAGTTCACGTTTTTGCTACTAAGACACTAAGAACCTGTAGCAGCTAATGCAACTTTATAAATGAATACGAAGCAAAGTAAATTTGATTAAAATAAGGTGCAAGTAGCTTACTACTTTTCCGGTTAATACTTGTTTTCCTTGCATTATGAGAAAAAATACGTTCACCATCCGTTTACACTTTTGCTATAGCGTTCGGCCTTTCTCGTTTTTAATCAATGACATTAATGTCATTGTTTTCAATAGCTAAAAATAAATTTCTTCACGAAAAACGATGGAGACATAGCTAGACATTTGTAGATGTATTCGATCATGTTAACAATATTTTTAGAAACTTATTGTTCACCTAAAGTTGACAACACGTATTTTTTTTTTTCTTCTCGATGCTGCCATGCCGGCTTTTATTGATGATGCCATTGCTAAATTCAATTTAAATTCAGACCGTCTATTCCAAATTAATCCACACATGGCACTATTCATTATTCGTTTTTGTCTCTTCGTTCCAAAATTTACCTACGTACTCCGATGCTCCCAACTATGGCTTTTTCCAAACTTATTGTCAAACTTAGATTTTCTGATTAAAGATACTCTAGTTAAAATTCTAAATTGTCCCATGAGCGACCGCGGATGGCTACAGGCTTCCCTTGCTGTACGCTTCGGGGGCCTAGGCATTAGAAATTTAAGCAGTGTGGCCCTGCCAGCATTTTTGTCTTCTGCGCATAGCACGTACAATCTCTACCGGAAGATTATCAACCCATCCTTGGGTTCCGTAGAGTTGTCATGTGTGTCGGATGCCAAAAACGCCTGGCAATCCATCTGTCAAAATTCAGACCTCCCTTTGATGCCACAGTCGCAGAGGCAATGGGACGAGCCACTTTGCAAACTAGTTCTTAAGGAGCTTATATCCACTTCTGCTAATACAGCAGAACATGCTCGTCTCACTGCCGTCTCCGAGAGAGAGTCCGGCCACTGGCTCCAGGCATTACCATCTGCTAATGTCGGTACCTTGTTGGACGGGCCGTCCCTCACTATAGCGGTTTGCCTCCGTCTTGGCGCCAGGGTAGTCCACCCTCATCGTTGTGTGTGTGGGGAGGCTGTTGACAAGCTTGGCCACCACGGCCTCTCATGCACTCGCAGTGCTGGCCGTATGTTACGGCACTCCTCACTCAACAGCATCATCCGCAGTGCTTTTGCCACCGTTGGTGTACCGGTTGTCTTAGAACCAGCTGGTATCTCTCGTAGCGATGGCAAAAGACCTGACGGTATGACCATTGGACCTTGGAAACTTGGCAGGCCGTTGGTGTGGGATGCGACCTGTGCAGACACCGTGGCTCCCTCACATGTACGCGCAACCTCGCATCATGTCGGAGCTGCTGCGGTAAGTGCTGAAAGTCGCAAACGGAACAAGTACGCGAATCTAGGCCGCAACTATATATTTGTTCCGTTTGCGGTGGAGACATTGGGTCCATGGGGGCCGGAGGCAAAACAGCTCGTTAAAAAGTTAAGTACTCGACTTATTGAAGCCTCCGGTGACAAGAAAGCTGGCAGCTACCTCTGCCAGCGTATCAGCCTGGCAATCCAAAGAGGTAACGTTGCCAGCATTCTTGGTACCGTCCCCATGAGCCCACAGTTGGAGGATATCTTTTATTTATAGTTTTATTTTCTATAGTTTTATGTTTAGGTAAGTAGTTTAATTTTGTTTAAGTATTTAAGTTATTTTGTTGTTTTAAATTATTGTCTTTAAAAAATAAAAGTTGTCAGTTGTCAAAAAAAAGAAAAAAAGATAGATAGATAATACTTTCATTGTAACATAACAACACAAACATTAACACGTATTTAATTAAACGTATTTTTCAAATCAATCTGTAGGCTAATATTGTAACTTCCGTGTCTGTCACAAAAGTCTGATAAGTTTTCCGGTATAAAAAGTAGCTTTTAGCTCTTATCGGTTCCACAAGTTATTTCTGTTCAATAACTCACGTCCATCCGTTGCCATAAACGTCGCAAAGAAATCGCTAACTCCCAAATGCGTCTTTAAAAAAATAAGTTCAGGTAGCCCTAAAATTAACTTATAAATAGCTAAGAGATTTTTTTTTATAATTGATTTTTTTACTTAAGAAATATTCATTCAGGAGAGAACTCACCTCACTATGCATTGATCACAACATTTGCATCAATGCAATTTAATGTGAAGTGTGCGGGTCGGTTAGCTGTATAATTTTTTATTTCCTCTCGTGCTCTCGACCTTGCTGGCCTTTTCGCTGCGGCGCGGCACTCGTACAAACGGCGTGTTACGAAATGTTACACTTAAGTAATCGAGTTATGTAATTGTGCGTAGAGATGTGCGTTTCATAAAACCGGCTCTGTTAGCGTAGGTTAGTGTCGGTACTCGAGTCAGCCGAGTAGTCAGACGTTTATCGCCGCGTCATCTTTTAAACATATTTTTAAAAGGATTGGACCAGAGTGGTGGTTTACATATGATCAATATTACGTCCATGTAATCAATTGGGGGTTAATTTGGTTATTAAAGTTGCTCGCGTCCGTAGGCTTACCCTAGAGACCCTACACGTGATCCCTGGGTGGTGCTAAATGAGTGACACTCACTGAGTGGTAGAGCACACATTGGGCCGGCTCACCCGGCGTAATACCACCTTCTCACGAATATTCTTGTGTTTCGTCTGACCAGTGAGGGTTCCGGAGGCCCCTTCCTCTCCCCCCTCCCCTTCTCCCAATTCCTATTCCTTCCTTAAACCTATTCCTCCCTTATTGGCCGGCCACGCATCTGCGATTCCTCTGGTTTTGCGGGGTGTCCATGGGCGGCGGTGTTACTCTCCATCAGGTGACCCGCCTGCTCGTTTGCCTCCCTCTTTCATTTAGAAAAAAAAAACTGCCCGGTGTGCTGTTGTCAATGTGACAAGGCCTGTGCCCAGCAGTGCGATGTTTGTCGATAATTTTTTTCATTGACATAATAGTATGTTGGAGCTCGTTAATAATGTGTTAAACACATGTTATCATGTCTCACTCCGACTAATTGACGTAAACACGTGTCTATGATAATGTCTTTATTTATATTTTATGTGTAACGCGTTGCTGTCTTTTGTTCTGCCTGAAAATATTTCGTTCTTCAAATTATACAGGGCGTCCCACGGATATGCCACATGGAAGGAAAGTGCCTTGAATTTTGTAGATGGAACATTTTACTGAAAGAAGACATTATTTGAATTTAAATAACAATTTAAACTGCATTCATAGATATTTCAATAATTTATTTCAATAATTACATGGTTGAACCGTGAATCAAACCCGTTACATGAGAAAAATAATCACCCTGTAGCTTTATCATACCGATCGAAAGGCTTCATTATAAGGATTATTTTTTGCCAAGTAACATAGTGTCACAAATAAAAGGAAGACCATGAATTTTAACATTTTTAATCAAAATTAATCAATTTTTCAAATACTGTAAATGAGTCCCTTCCTGTTGAATACAAAGTCGCACTCATTTGATTATTACGCTCCTTGTCGATTGTTTGATCTTGTTGTGGTGGATATTTAGAATAACACGTCTAAGTTCATGCACTTAAATTTTATGAAATGATGCGTACTTCTCAAGTGGGTACATTTATTAGTAATAGGTACCTATGATAATGTCAGTTGTATGTCCTTACGGCAATGTTAGCTTTTCTTTTTTCTGAACAAAATTTTACATCAAATGTTATTTGCAAAAAATAATCCTTAAGATGAAGCCTTTCGATCGGTATGATAAAGCTACTGGATGATTATTTTTCTCATCTAACGGGTTCGATTCCCGGTTCAACCATGTAATATTTAAATATCTATGAATGCAGTTTAAATTGTTTTTTAAATTCAAATAATGTCTTCTTTCAGTAAAATGTTCCATCTACAATATTCAAGGTACTTTCCCTCCATGTGGCATATCCGTGGGACGCCCTGTATAGTATCATAAAAGTAAAAGTTTATTACCAATATTCTTAATCTACATAATATGTAAGAAAATGGTATTATATAATATTGAATTAAATAAGATCTTGGAAGTACCTATTGAGCGTTGATAACTGCAAAAATTTATAGAAGTATAGAATTAGTTTTCATTTTTTAAAACAGTAACAACTTTTACAATGTTAAGTGGATTCAGAAAGTATTTAAAACAAAAAATAAAAGTTAAATCTAACAACTTAGTCTTTTTTATTTTAACTTTAAAGGTACAAACGAAAACCAGGAGGAGAATAAAAATAACAACGTCTTGGACTTAAAAAAATAAGTTAAAACTATAAATAAAAATGTCATCCAAAAGCGGTATGGTCCCAAGAATGCTGGCAACATTACCTCTTTCAATTGCCAGGCTAATACGCTGGCAGATGTAGCTGCCAGCCGTTTTATCACCGGAGGCCTCAACAAGACCTCAATGTTAAGTTATTTTAAGATACCTACTACACTATCTAAAGAATATGCTTAGGTTCTCTACTTGAGAGTCTTTCATATTACCCAGGAGACAGGGTAATATGAAAATGGGACCGGGGGAGAATGGGAGTATTATTTCATTGTTCGGGAGGAGAAGAGGTGACTTGTTATAACGGAAATGTTTACGATGTGAGTGGATTAACACAGAGACAAAAGATATATTTTATATCTAACTATTTAATTTTCACTTGATAGGATAGTATTTTTAACATAGCATAGTCCAGCACCATTGGAAAGTAAAAGTTACGTGAGTAGGTCTGGGAATGCTACGATTTATATTTATATCACTGGCGTGAATATACACCTACTTATTTTAAATCAGTTCGAAACGTCGTCGTCGCGCCAGGATAAAATAATAATGTTAGAATTAATCGCGGGTAGATTAGTTAAAAGCACTGACGAGTCTCCGCGTCACTTACTGTCAAGTGTCTAAAGTCCTAGTCAACTCACACTGATTGGCTCATGAAAGAAATTATGTATAGAATAGATAGATAGATAAATAATACTTTTATTGTAACATAATAAATAACACAAAAATTTACATAAGACATAAAAGAGACAATAATTGAGAATTTAACCGCATCAAGTCATTATTTAAGAAAAATTACTTTGTATTGTTTTCAAAAGTTTACGTGAACACTACATATTTTAGTGAAACATCTTTTACCCACCCAAGTAAAAAAAGAAGGACTCCGCGCCGCGATACTAACAAGTGAAGCAACCTTTATGCTGGTGTGTGCTGTCACGGGGACGGTTGACATCACAATGACGACCGATCGGCTTACCTTTGTGTAAGGGTGTGCCGTATTTACATATAATAATAGCTTACTTTATGCATATTGCTTTCTAAAGTTTAAGCGAAAACTACACATTGTGAAATGAAATGAAAACTATGTAATGTATGTAATGGTAGTAAAATTAAACGCGAATTAATCCGTAAAGTGTTTCATTACTTTATGCACTTCACTTGACAGTAAGTGACGCGGATTCTTCTATTTTTACTCGTCCGTGCTTTGAACAATTCTAACATTATTATTTTATCCTGGCGCGACGACGACGTTTCGAACTGATTTAAAATAAGTAGGTATATATTCACGCCAGTGACATAAATATAAATCGTAGCATTTCCAGACTTAGTTGCGTAAATTTAGCTTTCCAATGGTGTTGTGCTTACGCTATGTTAAATTATACAATCCTATCAAGTAAAAATAAAATAGTTAAATATGAAATAAATATATCTTTGTCTCTGTGTTCATCCACTCACATCATAAACTTCTTCGTTGTAACAAGATCTTTCAGCTTACATGAAAGCTATACTTCTCTTCTCCTCCCCAAACAATTAAATAATACTCCCTTCTCCTCCAGTCCCATTTTTAGGGTTCCGTAGCCAAATGGCAAAAAACGGAACCCTTATGGATTCGTCATGTCTGTCTGTCTATCCGTCCGTATGTCACAGCCACTTTTTTCCGAAACTATAATAACTATGCTGTTGAAACTTGGTAAGTAGATGTATTCTGTGAACCGCATTAAGGTTTTCAGACAAAAATAGAAAAAAAACAATAAATTTTGGGGGTTTCCCATGCTAAGAACTGAAACCTAAATTTTTTTGATCAAACCCTTATGGTGGATAGGTCTTCAAAAATGTTATTGAGGTTTTTAATATCATTTCTAGTTCGAGGCGAGAAATTTCGTGAAAAACGCACAGTAGTAGACCGCCATCCATCATGGTGATGTGGATGGAATGTCAATCGATTGCGTGAATTGCGGTGAAGGAAATCAGCAGCACAGGGATCAAGCCGAACATTCCTTAGAACGCTCCCCATGTACCGCATATATCATGATATATGCAGTACAACATACAGAGAGACGCCACGTCTCTCCGAAGAGCCAGTAGGTTGAGCCGACGGGAAATAACCACGTCGTTATTTTCAATACTACCCTGTCTCTTGAGTTATATGGAAGACTCTCAAGTAGAGATCCCAACCATATTTCTTAGATAGTGTAGTCTGTGTATCTTAACATAGTAAAAGTAGAAAACTAATTCTATCCTCCGATTAATTTTTCACAGTTATCAACGCTCAATAGGTACTTCCAAGATCTAGATTAAGAATATTGGTAATGTACTTTTACTTTTATAATACTTTTTAATTTGACGAAATATGTTCAGGCAGAACAAAAGACAGCAACGCGTTACAAAAAATATATAAAAAAAGACTTTATCATAGACACTTGTATACATCAATTAGTCGAAGTGAGACATGATTACATGTGTTTAACTCATTATTAACAAGCTCCAACATACATTATTATGTCAATGAAAAAAAATTATCGATCGTTCAATTGTGTCACTTTTAGTTTAGTACTTACGTAAACAATTTTTGTGAATAAATATCTTGAAAGTGTAATCTTGTCACTTTACACAGATAGCATTTTGTCTATTATCTGGATAAAGGCAATGCAGGTTCGCAGCTAAAATAACGGACTAACTTCATTAGTTGTTCCTACGTCGACGTCGACACCTCTAGTGGATCCGAACATAGGTAAACCATGTGGTTTAAAATATCCATTACTATTGACTTGATGGAATACCTGTTTTTATTATGAAAATGGTCTAGGCGCTGTCGAGCCTGAAGCTTCAGTTCCTATAATAGGTACCTCTATGCTCTGTATTTTCACTGAATCATATCCGGAATGAAGCCATGTATAACAACAATACTGCTTTCCTGCAGAAAAAATAAGTAAGTAAATCAGATTCTGGCCAAAATCCTACCACCGTTGAAATATTTTAGGAAGTTCACACTAAGTACATACTCCGCGTAAACTTAGGTTCACAAGCTTTAAACTAGATGGCGCTACTTCGATGCCATACAAATTGCAGTGAACAATCGCATGTAGGTAGAACAATGTCATAAGAGTATGGGAAATATCGATTGCAGTAGGCGGAACTTGAGTTCGCTGGTCCGATGTCGACAGATTCTAATTAGTCCTCCAATTATATACTGCTCGTGTGTAATATGTGCATTTTCGCGTGAGCCATTTTATACTTAACGTTCTCACATTTGCAGTAATTATGTGAGTATGTAAAACAAACGGATGCGATCGCTTAGGTGCGTATTTTTTTCGTTTCAGTATCATAATAACATTGACTTGATTGATTTAATTGATTATAAGCGGCTTTTAACGCTCTTCCGTCCAAGCGGAACTGTGCGCGAAATCGTTTATCATCAGCCTCTCTCTATATACCCACTGCTGGGCACTGGCCCGGCACCCGGCGCCTCTCTAATGCCGGCACTTCACTTGGCGTATCGTGTTCGCGTATTTGCATTATTTGTCCGAACACGGCAATGTGTAGACGGCCTTTTGAATATATTTGCTTTATTTGCACGAATAAGGCAAACAACGCAAATAGCGAATATGCGTTTCCGTCCACTTGTCGGTTTTTGATCACACATCAAAGGAATCAAATACGGCAAATATTTGCGTCGGCCGTCCACACTTGGTTCTGTTCAGAAGCGCGCGTGCGGCTGTCCTGTTCAGACGTGTTCAGTTTTTTATACGTAAATATAGTAAAATGGATTGGACAAACGAAACCGTATTGCGATTTTTGGAATTATACCAAATGAATCCTAGTATTTGGGACCCCAAAAATGCCTCTCATAAAAACAAAAACCGACAACGTTGCATGGATCGATATTCAAAATAATTTAGGAGAACCCTGCACAATAAAAAAAACGGGTGTTGGCAAGCCGCATACAGGTAAATGTAATAAACTGCTGCCACTGACACGTCCATCACTGTTGCATTTAATTTGTTTGTGAACAAGCAAATATTGTGAATATTTGCGTTGTTTGCCCGTATAGTCCATGTGTGGATGGCTTGTTTGACGGCAAGTGATGTGCCACATTATTTGGGCAAACACAACGATATCGCCACACGAACACGATACGCCATGTGAAGTGCCGCCATAAGACAGAGAGTTTCCGGTTTTAATTTTATTATTGGATAAGTTGGTTGGATTGTTCTAAGTCCTCAAAGATACCTTCCGTCGTCTTACTACATTAATTTTGTCTTTAATTTTACGAATTTTTGTTTTTGTTTTGTTTTTGTTACGAATCCTTTGTTATAAATATAACGATTCGTGACGAAACCTATGTTATATTTATATAGATTTCTCTAAATGTAGATACATATGACCTAAAAAAGATTAAATTTTACAAGAAAGTCTATTTGCATCTTTGTATAGATGTTTACAATCAATGATATTATAAACTATAGATATGTTACATTCATAGTAATTTGCGTTTTAAATGTGTTCCTAGCTGCACACATTGACAAGTTTCACTGAAAAGTAAAACAAAAGATACGAAATAGCACGCAAATTAAAGAGATAGCTATAATTTTAATGATTGCACTTCAAATGTTTCTTGTGCATAGAGTTACATACAAGACGTCCCAATTGGGACGTATTTGAGTCTTCACTTCGCGCGCGTTTATAACATTCTGCTTCTTGTTTTATATTATATCATTGTATACAAAGTTTACTATATTATTTACTTAAAACATTTAATAAATTCTAGAGACCTGTGGTTTTCAAGTAGAGTCATTAGTCGTTTATTGTATAGTACCTAAGAAATCACAAGCAAGCAATGGAAAAATCTTTTTTTTTTGCAAATTTAACGTAGGCTAATTACAAGATGTGGGTCGTGGTCGCCATGAAAGAAGATCAAGGTTCAGTTGATAGCTACCTCCATTACAATATCTGATAATTGTAGTACGGGCAACAACACGTCAGATTGAGGGTACTCAAAGTCGGACAACCCTGAAATCGATATAAAACGCAACACTCAACTACTAAAGTTAAAAATCGGTCGGTGAATTTTGACAGTTTTGTATAGTCTGATAAGCTGTTTGTGTACCAACATAATTGTCTTACTTTGGTAAAGGTTACGCCGATACAGAATAACTGCAAATAATTTTTGAGGGTTCTTGACAAGTGGGGGTATAGCAGCTCACTGAAAGAAACTACCAACCTTTCTTTTCCCCTGGATGTCGTAGAGGGCGACTAACGGACTAAAGTATGTATCCAACAGCATAGATTGGGGATGGGCGTCACTTGTAAATTGTTGTAATTTGGTGAAACGTGGACTATGGCACAGGACTGGTTCTAGTAAAAGTTTAAATGTCGACATCTGAAATCTGTCTCATCTAATAACCGAAATAGATTAGTACATCTAGTGAAAGCAATCAACTAAAACAAAAATAAACAAACATTGACCGTTGCAAACAATGATCCGATACTGTGACTCACAAATATTAAACAATAAATAATATTATTAATATTGGCTGTTACAGCGTATCAATAATAATCTAGCAAGTGATCTATGATAAACTTCCTCGCCGTCGTCGACTTGGTCATTGTTCCTCTGTTAGTAAACAGTTGGCCGGACATTTTAGCACACAATGATGTATTGTTTTAACTTGGCTGATAGGTATTACTCAATTACCGCGAACTTATAATGTCCACCAACAATACTATCACAAAACAAAATTCCCAGAGAGCCTGCAATTTTGTAGTCATTTTGTTAACGTTTGATTTATAAGGGCTTTGTCCTTTATTTTTTAATGCAGGATGGAGGGATGGCGCAGTGGTTTAAGGCGGTACGTTTACGGGGTCACTGTGTGGGTGATCAAATTAAAAAATATCTCGAGCTCCTCCATGCTTGGAAAGGCACGTGGAGCCGTTGATCCCCGTTGTTGTCGTAAGATGGCAGTCGTTAAAACCCACCAACCCGCATTGGGCCCGCGGTTGGACTCCATATCCCCATGTGGGAAGTCCCATGACTAATGAAGATGGAGGGATAAAAGTGGGGGGGTACTCTAAAGAAAAGATTAATGGACTGAAATGACAATGTAAAAGACGAATGGTTAAAAATGAAGTGAGTGCAGTGAAGACATATTAAAGAGAAGAATGGAAGAAAAAGACTAGTTATGCTGATTAGGATCAGCATAAAGTTAAGGGCAGTAAGAAGATGGTGATATGATAATGGTTCTTTTTTAGCTGAGGTCGTGTTCAATATAACTTAATCTTGTTATGAGACTGGTTTTAAGTGATTAGATTAAACGTTACGAATTGTTGTTTTAATATTACAGTTACAATGATGTCCTGTCCCTAATGTCTTAATGTAAACATTGCAATGTTTGGTATTATGCCAGATATAAACACTTGAATTTGTTTATGCACTGTCATTCCGGACCATAACAACCTGATTAGGTCAATTCGTTGTCGACTCGAAATTTCAAATTATAGGAGCTGCAGTGATAGATTTTAAACAATTAATATACATGAAACAACCAAAAACAAAGCCATTTGTTTTTGGTTGTTTCATGTACGCTATGAATTTTTTTATTAGATTTCGATAACTTGGTTTTTAATGCTGTTAATTTGGGCGTTAATGAGTGCATTTAAATCTTGTCTATAGTAAATGAGATTTTGTATTGATATATTGTCACACAACAATAATTTTAAGTAGGAAAATATTTTGTTTTTATAAACAAATAGTTACGTAGAAAACTTTTACAACCTTCGATAAACTTTTGCAACAGTCAATTTAAATACTCGCGTTTGTAATATTTTAATAAAAAACGGAAACATGATAGTAAAAAGTTATTAACCTTTAGAGTGGCCAAAGAACACTATGTACCTACCATTGAAATCAAGTTACTACATGTAAAGGGTATTCACCAAATTCACTCGTTAAATGCGAGTCGGTGATCGATCACTTCCAAACCCGGGTTCGAAATATCGAAAAATTTGAATTTGCCTGGGAATTGAAATAAGGACCTCCGGACATGGGGCCGAGCGAATACACAATAGGGATGGCGATCTGAGATCGATTAATCGTAGAAGCAGTTTCAAGGGACCTAAACATCGATTTTTATTCGATATAGATAGTACTGAATCCGACCTGTGAATCGATATTTCAAAACAGAAAATCGAAATTCGATTTTTTCAGTTTTGAAAGGGACCTTAAGATTTACAGTTAGTTGAACGTACTCAAACACATGTAAAGAAATAACAGTTTTTCACTAAATTACTCAAAAACTCACGAGATAGCTAATATGCTTTGTTTTCTTCGCATCTTCTTAATAAAAAAAGCAATAAAAAAAAAGTTACGTTTTTAATCTTGGATTTATTATTATTGTAAATACAAACTCTAAAATTAATCGTTTTTTGAGAAATCCATAGTTATGACCACGATTTTTTGTGGATCGATTTATTAGATTGCGATTCAAATCGATTTAAAAATTAATCTTTTTTTAAAAGAATTGTCATCCCTAATACACAAGTTCTAGATTGTTTACATACACATACACGCTACTATTATTCCTGAAGGGTTAGTCAGAGACTTAGCAAGAAGGGCCGCAATAGCAGTCCATAAAATAGTCCACGATTCACCAAATAATAATAACTGCAAATTTGTTGTGCTCATCCTCATATTGGTGAGCCCATCGCCGCTCTATGCTATAGGATGTATGTGGAGTCTTTAGTCTGTTAGTTACCTTTTACGATTAGGGAAGAGATGGGTTGGTAGTAAGGAGGTCCTGGGTTAAATTTCCAGGTCGAGCAACGGGTGTCAAATAACAAGTTTCGTGCAATGTGAGAGTTGTCGTGAGTTAAAAAGATTGTAAGTGTTTGTCACAGACTGTAAATCGGCAGCTACAAACTACTTTCCCACACGCGTTCACGGGCAAACAACCAGAAACGAATTTCACAGCATGCTACAACATTTAAACGACAAACGACAGCAACAGGAAGCGGAATCCATAAAAAGTTTTTTAAAGCAAAATTTAACTACCGTTGCGTGTTAAAAAACAGTGTTTTATAAGAGGTATCGAAATTAAGATTTCGACAATCTTTGAACGACTTAGTTTATTATTTTGCTTTGATCTGGTGAGTATTTTGATCAAGTTAAATTTAGAGTCATATTCAAATAGGCAAGTATTAGTGAGATACTGAATTTAACAGTATTAAATTAATGAAATAAATTATGGTTTATAGTTGAGCTTAACTCTTACACCCGTCTATTCTAATGTGAAGTGTAAAAATTACACTTAATTTACCATAATTTGATTTTGATACAAACTTCAGATAAATTAATGAAACGTAACGTAACAGGCATTGTAATGTTCCAAAGTCAACATAAAGTAAAAGTACAGCATTTTTTTGCAGTTTAGAAGTCATCCCGATATCAAAAAGTAGATAAATTCACAAATACCAAATCTAGATCTACAAAAACGAAGGACATCTTTTACTTATAGTTAAAATTTTTGAGTAGAGGTAATTTATTTTTTATGCATGTAGTTGTGCTGTTGTTATTTTCATTTTTTATTGTGTTTATGTAATAAAAATAAAAAAAATTGGTCTACAATAAGTTTTAAATCTTACAGCTAAATCACACTATCATAGAAGTCAAAGTTACAACTTCTGAGTTCAAACAACTGTGAATACAATAAACACCAGCCAATACACAACTTTCGATGTAATTGATCAAACAAATCCCATTACGATCACACTAAAACTTGCACTCAACTATTTGAACTCAAAATTTGCCTTTGTAGTATGTACCTGATATAGCAACTACACCGTTTCGGCTACCGGCGATAGAACTGAAACTTCCAAACTTTTGAACTGGTATGTTCCTAGTAAGGTAACAGCACCGTATATCGACCGGCGATTAAAAGCACGTGATTATGACCGCGGACGTGGTCGGGGCGCGAGTTAGCCGCACGCTTGCAATACCTACTGAGGAGCGTGCGCAGGCGCATACGCCGAATTCAACGCACCCGCCCGCCCCTCTATTGTGCCACTATTACGCACGGCTCATACTGCATACTGTATTAACACTTGAGGAGGCAAACATATTGTTGTGAATTCTTTAAATATGAAAAAAAAACAAAATTACTACGCAACTGTTTGTAGGTGATAAAACGGAGTTAACGCAATCATTCGCCCGTGATAGCCATTGCAACTAAGTTAATAAATACGATAAGACAAAAAAAATAATAATATTAAATGTTAGGTAGGTACTTAAAAAGGTATGCCATGCTTGTGGAACTCACTTAATAGGTCAAGTATCATAGTAGCGGTCCTACGGCGGTCGCGAAACATTTGATTTTTGTCTGGTTTTACGGTGCTCAAGGGGTTAAGTATAACTCTTTTTGAAATTTAAAAAAAAACAAAATAAAACTGTTTGTAATCAATCATGCAGTATTCAGCTCTTAATGGACGGTGAAACTATATCGAAATGTTGGTTACATAAAAGAGAAATGCCTTAAGAAACATACTAATTAGTTTTAGGTAATATCCTTCGCTTGTGGCTTAATTTCAGATTGTTTTATCCAAGAAATGGATAAAACTAAACTGAAATTAAGCCACAAGCGCTAAACAGCCTCGCCCCCTTTGTTCGCGAAAGCGCTATGCGTTCAAAAGTAAAAGTGGTCGTGGTCGATCCCGGAGGCGTGGTCGCTGATAACCGTGACTCGGCATTACGTCGCTCGCGCCAAGGTGCGTGATCGCTGTCGTGATAAGTGTTTCACGCTTTTTTTTCCATTACGGAAATGTCAAGGTCGCGCCGGCCAGTACTGCCACCCTTGCAAGAAATTCAATTAAAACTGCGTGCAGGCTAGATCGTAGATTTTAGGCAGAACTCTTTTGTTTTTTACTATGTAACAATTGAGCAGCTCGATAGCGCAGCGGTTAAGGCGTTTTCGGTTTGCGATCTTGCCAGTGAAGCAACTTTAGCAATGTCGGGTAAGTGGATGGGTGACCAACGTACTTCGAAAGACACGTATAGCCGTTGGTACCGGTTGCCGTAAGATGATAGTCGTTAACATCTTACCACCCCCAATGGGACTGCGAGGTGGTGATGGTGCAAAGTCCCCATGTGGGTAGTCCTGTGCCCATCGATAAGACGTTCTTAGGCTGATGATGTAGGGATAAAAAGGAGTAGACCAAAAAAAAGATGGATGAAATGTAAAAAGAAAGACTTAATGTGTCGACACTAGTCGAATAAGCGAATAAGGGAAGGGAGAAATACGAATAGGGGTAGGGAGATGTGGTTTCTTATTTAACTAATGTCGTGTATAGTTTTAATTTATCTCGTTATCAGACTAATTGTTGCGAACTAATGTTTTTCGTTGGTAGGTATCTTAATAATTATTAAATTAATATCAATAACATGTCCTAATGTCTTAATTTAAACTCACCGTATGCCTGCTTCGCCAGGGTTCATAAGTTAAGAGTCAAGACAGGAAATTAAATCACGAGGCGGTTATACGGATATACCGATTTCTTATCAAGCTGCAGCCACGCAAAACTGAACGTTCAAATTGCTCCAGTCCGCAATACCACAATTATAAACGAACAAAGTAGGTAACGACTAATGTGCAACCGCCGCGCATTGAAACGAAGAGTGCTATTCAACTTGTACTAAATACTACGCTCAGTTCAGTTCCCAGGCGTACAATCGAAGCTTTTTGTTGGAAATCTATATAATGACGCGATCCGCAGAGAAATAGGGAACATGAGCCGAACCCACGACAGTTGGTACACGCCGGCATTATCAGAGCGAAACCGTTTTAGGACTATATCGATTTACATAGAGAGCTCTTGTTGCACACAAATGATGTTACGAAACTTTCCTATTATACAATTAATGTGATAGGTTCTTGGTTTTACACTAGCGGCGCTTCCGACTTCGTCTGCGTAAACATCTATATCCCGTGGGAATTATAAAAACTTCGTGACATCTCAAAACAAGAAACGATCAAAGAGCTTGCTTGCGATATTTCAGCTTTTTATGTCGAGCAGTTTGGGATGTGCGATGTTGATCATTCTCGTTCAGTCAAGATTTCTCTCCTTTTAAAGTAGAGATAACTTTTAGTAGATCCATAAAGAAACTTAGTGCTCAATTAAGTATGTTTATCTAAAGCACATAAAGTTAATAAGATAATTATTCGAATTATATCTTTCGCTAACATACTGTGGTAGGTAGGTAAGGTAAATCAGTAAAGCTTTCGAAATGATGTCTAACTCAACATTTATATCTATCGTCGTGTATTAAATTTTGCTAACTTTTATCTCAAAGAAAACTTATTATTTTGATTCTCCAACATTAATTCATTTCATTGCAAATTTAAAAGTAAGTGGTTATTATGGCACAACCAATTTAAAGGCTTTTACGAATGAGCAGCCATGCTTTAGTTATAACAACACCCTAGTACTGTATAATTTTCAGTTAAAGCACGGAATCCAAGGCTGCTCTAATTCTAAAGTTCAGATAAGTATAGACAGGCCCGAATGCCAGTTTCTAAATGCTAATGCGACCAGTTTCAACCTTCGGTAGGTACAGACAATATAATAAAAATAGTCTTAAACAACATCTAAGTGGTATCTAGTTCACCGATTGATTGAATTACTTTGACGAACAAGTAGGTATGTCACTTAATCCACTATGCAATTGCTATGATTGCGACATTTCTAATTACTAAAGCTTTCATAATAATAAAAGACTTTTATTATTATCATTAACAAAGTTCACATTTCTGTATTCCGTACAAACTTCCACATTGAACATTTTACGAACCAATAGCCCGATTTTAATGAAACATTGCAAGTTGCAAGCTAAACATTTATAAAAACGTATATTCATATGATTGTATGCGATTTAAAGTCCTAAACTTAGTAAAATTTGCTAGTTGGTTTGTAACATTTTGAACTTAAATGTTTGTATGGGATATCCATATATTATGAAGTTCCTATTAAAAATTTATAGGCAATAATTCTGTCAAAATACTCTAGGAGTAACTTATTAGGGGCTCAGCCCTCGTCAAACCAGACACAATAGAAATTCAAGTGTTACCAACCTTTAGGAGTCAGACAAGGGGTTTGAGATAAGTAAATTAAAAAAATTTAAACACTTAAAAAAGACGACAACTTCAGGCGGGAATCGAACTACGCACCTTCCGCATTCCGGGCGGCTGCCTTAGCCACTTATGGCTACTGAGGTCTGGTTTTCACCCGTCGAAATTTGTCAGTGCTTGATGCTTATTTTTTAGTCAACATTGCTTCATTAAATCTTAGAAGTTTCACCTCTGAGATCCGAAAGAAATATTTTTACAAATATTTGAACATTCGGTTATGATGAAGCTGCGTTTATAAATTATTATTTTTTATTAAAATTTTAGCGTTTTTTTTATTAACGCTTATACTTATATACGTAAAATTTTTAAACACTGAAAAAGACGACAATCTTAGGCGGGAATCGAACCACGCACCTTTCGCATTCCGGGCGGCTGCCTTAACCACTTGGCTACCGAGGTCTGGTTTTCACCCGTCTAAATTTGTCAGTGCTTGATGTTTATGTTTTTTAGTCAACATTGCTTCATCAAATCTTAGAAGTTTTCACCTCTGATAGATCTGAAAGAAATATAAAAAAAACGTTTTATTTTAAAAAATAAGTATTTTTTTAAATATTATTTAATAAAAAGATTTGATGAAGCAATGTTGACTAAAAAACATAAGCATGAAGCACTGACAAAGGACAATGTCAAGTGTCCATAGTAACTTTGGCTTAATATTAATTTGTCATGGACAATGAGGAAACATATTTTAACGGGTGAAAACCAGACCTCGGTAGCCAAGTGGTTAAGGCAGCCGCCCTAGGTTGCGTGGTTCGATTCCCGCATAGGTTGTCGTCTTTTGTCAGTGTTTAAAAATTTTATTTAAGAAGCCTATTACTACTACATCTCGACTGTGATTTTTGCGTAAAATGCCCATTTTCGCATTTTGTTGTAATTTTGCAGTTATATTTATCGTTTTTATCGAAATAGGATAATAAATTAATTATAAAATCTTTATCTATCATGAAGTAACGATTATTCTGGTATACATTTTGCTCAATAATATTAACGTAGATTGGAAAAATTTACAGTTAACTTAAAGCGATTTTCGAAGTATTTTGTTTTAGAATAACATTTTTTTTATAAATAAAATCAATGATATCTAAAAATTCCGAGGCCGCTATGCACTATACGACTAATAAGAGATAACATTCAAATTTTTTTATTTCATTTGTTCAGAACAGTAGTTCAATCTAGGAGCTCAAAAAAATGCCTTCGTGCATTTTATGAAAATCTTACTTTGCAATTTTGGGTTTAAATAAAAAGTTAAGCAAAAATTATAAAAAGCGAGGCCGCTACGCACTATTAAAAAAGTCAAAACTGTTAATTTATTTTGGTTTCTGAGATCCATAACGCCAAAATTGGCAATTTTACACAAAAATCACAGTCGAGATGTAATAGGCCTCTTAAGTTTATTTAAGCGTTGATAAAAAACGCTAAAATATATTTAAAAAAAAACCATTAAAATAATAACAAAATTTCATAATGAAATAATTTTCACTGTCTGTAACATTCTAAAGAAATTCCTTGTAGTCGCTCTCCTGTTTCGGAATCGTTCACGGGTTATTATTTATTAGTTACTTAATCAAATGCACGAACCTTGATTATTTATAAATAAATGTGAACTATAGTAATAATAGCTAAATTTTTAAAACTAATGATAACGAGTTGCTCTAAGTAGGTAGGAATCTAGTGAAAGTTTCCCTATACGTTTTGTGTCACATCGGTGAAGAAAAGTGCATGGAACTCTATTGTATCATGGCAAATTAACCTGTCGTCAGAAACTACCTAGTTACTTAGAAAATTCAAATATCAAAGCAATTCTTGCTAAGAAACAGTGATATCGAATGTTAGGCGTAATATGTAGAAGTAAACGAAATGGTGAGAGACCTATTATTTAAAAGGAATGGTAGGTACCTATCTCAAGATACTTGTTGCATAGCGCATAGTAAACCACCTTTGTAGTTTCGTCATGCCTGTCAGTCGTATGTAACGGTCTTCTCAGGTATCAGCTTAATGCTAAATGTCGCCATTATTATAAATATCTATAACGTTCTAAACGCTAGCTATAAAAATATGTACTTAACAAAATATATTGAGAGAATAATAGGACTAGGTCATATGTAAAACAGTCGTGATTAAAAAACGGTATGACAGTATCAAAAGTACTTGGTTTGAAGAGTCATAATATTAGATAGAGCTTTTCAAGATAGTATCTACAGCTAACAAAACAAAATATTAACCAGAAATATTTCTATATTTTTACAGAAGATAGGTAGGTGCCTGGTGCAGGTATCTAAGTAGGTACTGATTCCTGATGAAAAAGAAAAGCATAAAGCATGATGGCTGATCAAAAAGACGATACAATATATAGAATAGAAATATAGAATATATAGAAATAGAAAAAGCTGGACCAGCAGATATTGTGTCTTGTTTGTAAGGTAACATAACAGTTTGTATTATTGCTAAACTAAGTTACTTTACAACGAACTTAAGAGGGTTTACGCATTTCGGTTTTCCATACAAACTTCCAAGTCGAAATTTTTAAAAACCAAGAAGCCATATTTGATGAAACTTTGCGTGCTGAAGTAAAACAAAGGGATCTAAATAGTTTGTTGAAAACATTTTTAAAAAACGATTTTTAGCTGAGTTATTGCGATTTAAAGTCCACTATAGAAAGTTAAAAATCGCAATAATTCAGTTAAATAAACATTTTCAAGAAACTATTTAGATGTCTGTGTTTTACTTCAGCATGCTTCATCGAAATTGACTTATTGGTTTTTAAAAATTTCGATTTGGAAGTTTGTATGCAAAACCGAAATGCGTAAACCCTCTTAATGCAACTTGCCAGGAAGCCATAGGACAACAAGAAATAACTAATACCTTCCTATGTCACATATATCCCAACAATTATTTATTGATAGTCACAGTTACCTAATGTTAGCATTAAAACCACTTATAAGAACCGCTCACATCGCAGGTACAGATGCCAGCACTTCAACTTACCACAAAATGACAAATTTCTTTAATACATTTTGAACTTTGTCACTATAGTATAAGGGTCAATATCGGTTAGTAAAATTTACAGTATTGCATAAGTTAATATGCAGACGTGTGTACTTATCCCATGAGGCAATTTCGCAACGCCAATTGCGAGCCATGAAACAATGCCTCGCGTGGGCTCGACCTTATCATATTGCCACTAAACACATTTTTGCACGTAATTGCCACATCACGAACTGATTAATCGCTTGTTCTTATTGATACTTGCTAACAGTATATTATCTCAGCCTCCGAGTCCTATACCGAATATAGTTACAATACCAAATCATTGTTAGTAATGGTAATATCAACATCAAGATACAGTTTTGTTAAGATCGATAACTGATAATTAACTAATATTATTTGTCTATGCCATCAAAGTATAACGGCTTCTGTGATCTAGTTGAGGGCGATTTTAGAATTAAATAAGCCGAATTTAAGTAAGCCGAGCAAAACCTCAAAGTAGATAAGGCATAATAGGTACCTAACCTATCGTGCGCTTAATACACACAGATAGAACCAATTCATGGAACATTGGTTATGGGGAAATGTAGTCATGTGTGCTTTGTGGTGGCGGCTTGTCATTAAAAGAATAGGACATACTATCAACCCATCTCTTTCCTTTTTTTTTATTTCCTCCAACATAGTCGGAGCCTTATTTGTATCGCTAACTCTCTTTCATACCAGTTCTCGCACTTATCCCTCTCGTACTTTTATTCCTCATCTCTTCTCTTGGGTGTCGTCGAAGGCGACTAAAACGGACTAAATCTGCTATAAGTACATACATAAAATATACTCACGTCTGTTTCCGATAGGGGTAGGCAGAGACTATGGAATGGATCGCAATCTGCTACGGTCCTTGCACACTTCTTTCGCTTCATTCAAATCCATCAATCTTTTCATGCACGTGCAGCGGTTTTGCTATACTACATCCAAAAACATTAGTAATAATATTTAAGTATATTTCTTTATTTATTTTTTTGACTCGTCAAATCGTCATAGTGACTGCATCTTGCCTGATGGTAAGCAACCGATGCAGTCCAAAATAATGAGAGCTCTCCCCACCGCGGAATAAGCACGGTAACGAGCGCACCCAATCATGACAGCCTGCATAAATGCCGTTTCACGCCCCGCTTAAAAGACCGGGGACTGTAGGAGCTGGGAAACCATGCGCCGGCAAAGAATTCCAAACCCGAATGGTCTTACAGAGGAATGACTTGCCAAATTTTTATAGGTATAACGGGTAAACGCTTGGCTTTCATCTCACCTGATGCTACCTAAGTAACGATAAGGCCGAAAGTGGAAGCGCGCTTCTCCCGGAATCCTCAACCACTGAGGATTTATAAGTAAAATTGTTAAACAAATGGACACATTGTCGTGAAGCGACATTTTAAAAAAGAAAAGATGATAAGAAATTTACAAATATTTATAAGACAGAATAAAATAACAAACAAAAGTTAAAAAAAGTGAGTGAGGATTTGAGTATGGAGGTGATAATGGTTAAAATGTAGGATGATAATATAAAAAGTGAAGGGGTAGGTGCAGCTGACGTGGAGGCAGGCGAAGGTGCGGAGGCAAGCGCTGAACTTGGCAGACGTCGAAGGGCGCAGGCAAGTGAAGACAGGCAGGCGCCGGTAGGCAGGCGCCGGTAGGCAGGCGCCGGTAGGCAGGCGCCGGTAGGCAGGCGCCGGTAGGCAGGCGCCGGTAGGCGAAGGCAAGCGAAGGCAAGCAGGCGCCGACAGGCAAGCGCCGACAGGCAGACGCCGGTAGGCGCAGGCAGGCGCAGGTAGGCGCAGGCAGGCGCAGGTAGGCGCAGGCAGGCGCAGGCAGCAGGCGCCAGCAGGCACAGGCTGGCGAAGGTGCAGGCAGGCAGGCGCCATCAGGCGCAGGCAGGCGAAGGTGCAGGCTGACAGGCGAGACAGGCACAGGCAGGCGTAGGCGCGCGCGATGTCTGGAGGCCGTAGTCTTCCAATTCGGAAGGTGGTGTTTGTACTTGAAGACTAGTCCTTCCAATTTGGAAGAGGCAAGTAAGGAGTCTTGACCTTCCAATTCGGAAGCTGGTGATCGTCTCAGTAGAGTAAACCTTTTCAATCCAAAGCTAGAGATGTAATGATTAGTCGTCGGCTGAACTTTATAAAGAAACCTCGGTTTCTGAGTTCTGCATAATTTTCAAAATAATATTTTTAAAACGAGAAATCTAGATGGCCAAATGTATAAATAAGAAAGTCAAAAAGTTTTGATTGGATTATGTTGATAAGTTGCATAGCAACGAAGCAAAAATAAGTTGTCAGATACTTCAAAACGTAACCAAAATACAATATTTAGTAAATAGAAAACAATTAAAGTGAGATAAATGTAAATATTACAAGGAAAAACGCATAATAAGATTATCGAAGTGATCCGAAACTTGTGGGATACGTAAAAGTGTCGAAAAATAGTGTCCGAAGTTTCGTGATTTAGATCACGTAAGTAAATGTGTTTAGATAAAGGAATTGCGATGTGTGTAGTGTAGTGTGTAGTTACTAAAACATTATGTATCGTTGCAGAAGCGAGGAAAAATAAAAGCAAATATATAAGACGAAGTTAAAATATGAGATGATTACATGAAATAATACCTAGGAAGTGGAAAAGGTAAGTGGTTTCACCACAACATACGAGTACATGATAAACACGACTATTTATCCCCGAAGGATTAATCAGAGACTAGGCAATGAGGACCGCAACTGGACAGGACTGCTAGTCCTCTGAAATAGCCCACGTCTCACCAAATAGCGACTGCACATGTGCTCAGCGTGGACAGAGCCCATCGCCGCTCTATGCTGTTGGATGTAAACTAAATTAATATTATAATACGGCGTAGGCTCACCGCTTATATTACTATCATATTGTGGATAATCTTTATGTTCACAGTTTGTCACATGGATACATTTACAGTATATACACTTATAACCTCGTCCAAAAGGCACAGTCTTTCTCCGACACGAAATTTCGGCCGATTTTCGTTAAATATTAATTTAAAGCGATTTCCGTTATTGTTGAAATTTCAAACAATTTTCTAAAAATTAATAATCTAAATGCCAAACCTAGTGTGTGAACGAAATTTAGGAAGGAATGGAAACCGCTGTAAATAACAAACGAAAATAAGACGAAAATTCGTTTCGGAGAAAGAGAGTAGGCCCTCAGGTTCGTCTCATGACGTCGACGATGACAACGTTAGCCAATATGTCTACATTGGTCGACGATGTCATCGTACGAGGTACACGGTACATATTATATTGGAAGCCGTTACTAAGTTTAATAGAACCCAAAATAACAAACTCAACTCCTCTCATCTAGGAATTCAGGGAGCTACCAATAAAGTATATGTATCCGAACATACCTCCTTCGAATGTACAAAGCTTTTTAAAGAAGCATGAAGAATTGGAAGAGAAAGAGGCTTTAGATTCATTTGGGTGAAAAGGGGCCTAGCGTACGCACGCAAAACCGAAGATGATATGGCTATACTAATAAAATCTGAAGACTGTTTAAAAAAACTAGAGTAAGCCCTTAATTCATTAGTCAATTGCAGTTTATGTTGTAACTGTAACGTAATATTTAAATATTATATTCTGAATAGTTTTATGTTTTTAAAAAGTATAGGTAAATCTACAAGGACAAGATTTTTTACATTAGGTTAAATGTAAATTCCTTGAATACAGGTCGTGAGGAGTTGTTAGATAGTGTTGCGGCTGGTGATTTTGATGAACTTGGTTGCAAAAAGATTCGAATCTTGATTTATACTCTATACCTGGGTACCGTACACAGACCTCGTTCCGGTCGAGGTGGGGGTGTGGGTGCTTATGCTTACATAACATAAGGTCCAGTTTGCGATCAAAGTGTTTACACCATCCTAGCGGGGAACTCGGACAGATTTGGTTCTCAGTCAAAATCGATCATCATACTATTGTTATCGGCGCAGGCTACGTCCTGAATCCGTGAACATCGGAACAGCTCTAGAATGCCTAGATCTCTCTTGCACAATTTTCAATGCAATTCGACATAATGTTTGTGTCTGGCGATTTCAATATTAATTAACTAGATGAAGACGGTCGTGTAATGTTCCCCACTGTTGGCATGATCTAATGAATAGTTATAATTTGCACCAAATTGTAGACAAACCTACGCGTGTCACTTCGACTACTATGTCTCCAATAGATCTTATTTTTACTAAAAAGAATTTAAAACCTATTTTAATCAATGATCTAAGTGATCACGGGCTTATTTTAAGCAAGTTTCCCCTTGCAAGTCACAAACCCAAAGCACGTTTTATTACATATAGATCTTTATCAGAAAATACTATTGCTATCAATAACGCAGCAAAGTATACTCCTTGGGACTTGGTTTTGAATTGTACAGACAATAACGATATGGTTAATCTTTTTAATTTACTGATCCTGGATTTGGTGGACACTTTCGCCCCTAAACAAACACGCCGTTTTAATCATCCTCCTGCCCCATGGATGACAGATACCATTAGAGAAATTAGAGAAACCCGCGATAAAGCCTGTCGTAGAGCTAAGACCACTGGGTCTGAATCTAGTCGTTAATACTATCGAGACTTAAGAAACTATTACAATCGTGCATTAGCCCTGGAAAAACGAGCTTATTTCTCCCAATTTGTAAACAACAATAAAAAGAATCCTACGGTTATGTGGCGTCATAATATAAATAAGGTCATTAAAAACGAAAAAAATAACTGTCTTCCCGATCACCTTGCCGATCCCAATGCTCTTAATAACTACTTTATCAGTAGCGTGCCATGTAGTCAGATTGATGACAGTACACTATCAATATCAGAAATCCTAAAACAAAAATACACGGACGCAACATTCAGCTTTTCAGCGGTTTCAACCTCGGCCATAGAAAAAAATATTAACGACTCTTCCTCTCACTCTGTGGGATGTGACGAGATTTCCATGTATATGATTAAGTTGACCCTTCCATATTTGTGACCCTGATTCCTAAAAAATCCGTAGTGGACTGCTTTTCGGACCTCAGACAAATAAGTAGGTATCTATTCTTCCTGCCTTGTCAAAAATAGTCCAAAAATGTGTACAAAAACAGCTAGTACCATTCTTAGAATAAAATAGCATCCTCCCTATAACAGTACGGTCTCCGCTGTTAAATATCACGAACGACAACCTGACAGCATCGGATGAGGGTAAAGGAACGCTGCTGACTATGCTTGATTTCACCCGCGCTTTTGATTGCATTAGTATACCAATTCTCTTGGCAAAATTAAGCTACTACGGCATCACTGGTGCAGCACCTGACTGGTTTCGATCTTACTTTCAGAATCGTTGTCAGGTGGTTAGATGTACTAATAACGATAGTCAGATAACGGTTTCCGAGCAGTTTCATCAGGAGAGAGGGGTAGTTCAGGGCTCGATACTAGGTCCCACGCTGTTTGCTCTATATACTTTTTTTTTTTTTAATTTATTAAGGACAACAAACAATCACACTGTATTCTTACTTAATAATCTTAAATTTAAATAAGTTACTGACAGTGTAACCAGCGGCGTTATCCACATATTACTAACAAAAACACTGATCACATGCTAACACAGTATACAAAACAGGGTTAAACCGTATTGTAATTTAATACGTAAAGGCAACATAAAAACAATTTTAATTTTAAAAGCAAAGGATCCGTAAGTTAAATAATTAGAATTTTGAATTTTGAATTTAAGCCAAAACATAGGTACCTAATAACAATTTCGATTCAATTTCAATATTAATTTAAGCTTGAGTATGCCAAGCACATATTACATACATTAATGTAATTATTGTTATGCACCTAAAACACACAAAAATTCTACTCTAGTTAATTTTATCTAAATAATCAAAAACATTTCTTCGAAATGATGCAGGTGAACTGGCAAAGATTTCAAGATCGGAAAAATTTTCATTATAGAGGTTCATGATTCTGTGAAGCGGCGCGCGCTTACCTGCATTAGTTTTACACAATCTTGGTGCAAATATCTTGGTGCGTTTACGTTTCTGACGAATTGGATATGAGCGGAGAGGTATGTGTAGGTATATTTGATTTATAAGTTGATTGCAGTCAAACTTACTATGTGTAACATTATAAAGTAACAATGTATCCAAGAGCACTCTTCTAAATTGAAGTTTAGACAAAGAGAATTTATATAGGAGGACATCATAAGAACTCTTAGAATGAAAACATCGATAGTTTACGGAACGTAAGAATTTCTTTTGTACTTTTTCAATTTGTTCACTATATTTTGAGTAAAAAGGATTCCATATGGCACTTACAGCAGATATAGCCAAAGTCGTCCATCACTCACACCTACATCTATATGCTGACGACAGTCAGCTATATGTTCACACTTTGCCATCACATGAACATGTAACTGCAGCTGTCTCAAACCTAAATAAGGACCTGAACGCAGTAGCTCTATAGTCGGAGCGGTGCGGTCTCGCCCTTAATCCCTCTAAAAGTGTTTTGATTACGTTTGGAACCAAGAGCCAGGTCAAATTTATAAAAGAAAGTACACCAGTGGTTAGGGTGGGTGGGGAAATTGTACCGTTCGAACCATTTGTACGTAATCTAGGTCTAATAATGGACGAGAACTTAAAATTTTAACAGTATCCCCGAAATAAAGTTGGAAAGTGTTTTGGGTCGTTGAAAAGCATCTATAAGCTCCGAAAGTTTCTCAAACCGGAAATTCGAGTTTTACTCTGTAACAGTTTAATTTTATCGCACCTTAGTTACTGTGACATCGTCTATAGTCCATGTCTGTATATGAAAACTCTAAAACGCACACAGAAAGTGCAAAACGCATGTATACGATTTTGTTATCATGTGCCCAGGAGAGAGCATATATATGTGTAAAACACCACATTTGATTGCTTAGGATACTCTTAATATGTCTTACTCAGTCAAGCTAAAGTATGCATGTTTTGTTTACACACAGGATCACCAGCTTATCTATTTCATAAGATTTCTAAGAAGCGCAATAAGCCGTCACTCGGAGATAGAGGGCATCAGCTCACCCTACCTGTATTCAAAGTCGCCAGTACCAGGGGTTGCTTCAAAGATCTGGAACAATTTACCTCCCCCTGTCCGGGCAGCTCTTGATTTGTCACTATCAACTTTTAAATCAAGATGTGGCAAATGGCTGCTTCATCAGCAATCCCTGACTCCCGCGTCTTGCCAGGTACCTTGAACTTTGTAAATGGTAAGTATTGGTTTCTGTTTATTTTTTTGCTCATGATAAGCGTCATAATAATATTGTTCACGTCATTTAATGTTTTTGTTGAAGTAAATTGGCACACGTTATAAAACTTTAATTTTATTTTATATTAGCTATTGTAACTCTACCACGTAGTTGTTTTGTTTATATAATATGGAAAAAGGCTATGTCAGAATAGCAGATGCTGTAGATTATTCTGTAGCCACTGAGATGTAGTCCTTTTTGTCTCTATGTTTTATGCCGGTTCTTTACTGTATAACCTACAATGTAATTGTGTTTTCGAGGCAAATAAACGATATTTATTATTATTATTATTCTCTTTATTAAACCTACATCTTAAGAAATTTTTTTTACAATATTTTATATAAAAAAACATATTTACAATATAAAATATTATAAAAAACTTAACCTAGGTTGCCACCGGCAGCGGGGATAGACCCAAGCTATCGGTGGTTAGGGCTGCAGAGTGAGGAACCTCCTGACAATACGTACCGTGTCAAGGAGTATCCTTCCTTCTGTATCTGACCCTTGACCCAACCTTTTAGCGAGAGCCTCTCTAGATGTTGATCGAGGCTCTTAGCTATAAGGCCGTGTGCCGAAACGACTATCGGTACAATAATGGTTGAATCCACATCCCACATGGCGGTAACCTCGTGAGCCAAGTCAAGGTACTTACTGAGCTTGTCCTTCTCGGCTTTCACGAGGTTCTCGTCATGAGGTACGGTGATATCAACCAATATTGCTCGGCGCTGAGATCGGTCGATCACCACGATATCAGGCTTATTGGCAACAATAGTCCTGTCCGTGATGATAGAGCGATCCCAGTAAAGCGTTGCATGACCATTTTCGAGAACTGGCGCAGGTGCGTACTTATAGTACGGCACCTCTGATTCAACAAGGCCATATTGAAGAGCAAGATGCTGGTGAATTATTCTGGCTACTTGGTTGTGTCTGTGCAAATACTCTCCGTTAGCAAGATGAGAACAACCGGAAATAATATGTCGGAGTGATTCTCCTGGACGGCGGCATGCCCGACAGATGTCGACCGTACCGTCCCTCATAATATATTTCCGGTAGTTATTCGTCTTGATAACTTCATCTTCAATGGCACAGACAAAGCCTTCGGTTTCCCCAAAGAGGTCACCGAAACGCAGCCAGTTCACCGAGGAAGGCAAATCTACATCAGGCCCAGTTAGAGCCCGATAGTAGCGCCCATGTAGCACCTTACTCTTCCATATGTCCTTGCGATCGAGAGTGCTTAGCACCACTGGTTTGCGCCAGTTTTCTGTTGCCAAGGAGAGCGGCGTAAAGTTTCTATCAACTGACACGACATCCAAATGCATCCCGCACTCACTGTTAAGGAAATAATCCCTGAGACTGCACACCTCACGGTTATGTAGGTCCTTGGCATTTAAAAAGCCGCGACCCCCACATCTCCGCGGGTTGTACAGCCTCATAACAGATGAGCGCATAATAATAATAACCTATTTTTATGCATTTGACATTAATGTCATCATTGTCAACAAACTACAAGCAAATGTGATAAAAATGATAACAAGATCCCAAAAACGTCTAGCGGAATCTACTAGCGCGCACCCACCACCTCCACCCGTCGCGTCATCTCCGAGCTCAACGTTGGAGGACGACTTCGTCACTCCCACGGAGGGCAGCTCGTCGAGTGATGACGACGGGCCTACGCCGCCGCCGCCGCTACCACCACCTGCGCGACGACGAGGACGGCCACCGCTGCCGGCACGCTTGGGGCCTGTGGGGCAACCGCCCCGCGCGCCAAGCCCTCGCTACCGGTGGTGTAGCGCGTCGCATGCGATGGACACAGTCTATGAATGTGAACTGCATGCGCGCCTACTACGGGGCTACAGAGGGAGGAACTAACTTGACCACGTACCGCGATAGGATACTGCCTCTGTTTCAGTCCCTTGAACCAGCCGCCGTCATCTCTGCACAACGACTGTCGGATCAGGTGCGGGCCATCCAGCGGCTCAAGTTGTTGGATGACTCTACGCTTGATCGACTGCGTCTGGAGGCGTTACCTATTCATACTACCTTTACTTTAGCGCGGGACTCGCATGTGGCGTTGTTGACGCAGGGGCCGACAGGCTCGGCTTCGACGACTGCCCTGACGGATCCCGCACTGGACGTAGATGATTGTATGAATACGAACGTAAGTATCCAGACTAATGAGCAATTGAGGAGAGCTTTGGAAGACGCAATTTTGCAATATCGTTCCACCGACTCTAGGCCGAGACTACCACGCTTGCCAACGAATAAACGCAATCTGGCATTAATGGGAGCCCTAAACGTTTTGCTAGTCCCCTATATGCGGACTAGCGAAACATTAGTTGATACACACTCGATTTTGTACTGCGCTGCCATAGCGGCGTGTCGCATCGCTCGTGTTAAGTTTCCGGACACTGACCGAGCATCGCGACACCCAGCTGTCCCCGCGTGGCAAAAAAGAATCGAGTGTCGTATCAACTCGTTTAGGACTCTCATTGCAAAATTAATATGCTTCAGAGGGGGCAATCATCGTCCACGAGTCATGCGTTTCGTGAACCAGGCCTTTGCTGGAACCGGGATTAGACCCCGGGACTAGCTTGTGTCACGGAGCGCATTGACTTTCTGAAGCAGAAAGTTTATTCGCTGGCAAGCCGTATTCGTCGCTATAGAGCGCGTGTTGATCGATATTATCAAAATCGCCTCTTTCAAAATGACCAAAGGAAGGTGTACCGGAGTTGGGAAGGAACCGACCAATGTGTGAGCGACGGGCAGTATCCAGATGCTACTACCATAAATAACTTTTGGCGTAGTATCTGGTCGGAACCAGTCGAACACACTGAGGGTGATTGGATTAGCGTCGTTGAGCGTGCGTGTGAATCTATCGAATCCATGGGGCCTGTGACCATTAGCCCCGAAGACGTTAGTTGTGCGATCCGTACGGCTCAGAACTGGAAAAGTCCTGGACCGGACGGGTTGCATAACTTTTGGATAAAGTGGATTAGATGCTCACACGACTGCTTAGCGACGCAATTCCAAGAAGCCCTCGAGGTCGGTTCCTTGCCAACATTTATGACAACCGGTGTCACCTTCCTGCTCCACAAGTCCGGTAGTACCACGGAACCGAAGAACTATAGACCCATCACATGCTTGCCGACGCTTTACAAGCTCCGTACATCCATTCTGAGAATTAAAATTAATTCGCACATTGTTGCACACAATATTTTGGCTCCCACTCAGAATGGATGTAAGGTTGGGTCTCGTGGTACTAAGGAGCTCCTCCTCATCGACACGACCATTTGCCAACAAGTCCGGCGGAACAAAGGGGCTCTCTCCACCGCCTGGATTGACTATAAGAAGGCCTATGATTCGGTGCCTCATACCTGGTTGGAGAGGATCTTAGAGCTGTATAAAATTAATACAACTCTGAGATCTTTTCTAGGTTCTTGTATGAGACAGTGGACCACAGTCCTTCGTCAACCGGGTGGTGGAGACAGCCCGTCTGGTCCGCAGGACTTCGTAAGGATTAAGCGAGGCATCTTCCAGGGTGATAGTCTGAGTCCGTTGTGGTTCTGTCTAGCCCTGAATCCTCTTAGCACATTGCTAGAGGATTCAGGGCTGGGCTATCGGCTTAGGAGGCAGGGTGAAGTTATTTCGCACTTGCTGTACATGGATGACCTCAAACTATTTTCACCGAAACGTCATGAATTGGTGGCGTTGCTGAAAGTCACTGAGACTTTTAGCAGCGCCATCAACATGGGGTTCGGTGTAGACAAGTGCGCGGTCATGCACGTACAGCGGGGGAAAGTTGTAAATTCTACGAATTTGCAACTTCCTGAGACGATGACTTTCAGATCTGTCTCCGAAGCCGACACCTACAAATACCTTGGTATGTCACAGTCATTGGGTATAGAGAGTGAGGGTATAAAACAGTCGGTGAAAGAACGCTTCTTTGGTCGCCTGACAAAGGTACTTAACAGCCTTTTGTCAGGAGGCAACAGGGTGCGCGCTTTCAACGGCTGGGTTATGCCCTTACTGGTATACACCTTTGGCATACTAAGGTGGACTCAGACCGAGTTAGACGCCCTGGACAGAAAGGTTCGACAGCAACTGACATCACATCGCATGCTCCACCCACGCTCGTCTGTTATGAGACTGTACATCCCGCGGAAATGAGGTGGTCGAGGTTTTTTAAATGCCAAGACCGTCCACAACCGTGAGGTGTGCAGTCTCCGAGAATATTTCCTCAACAACGAGTGTGGGATGCATCGCGATGTGGTGTCAGTTGACAGGACCTTTACGCCTCTCTCCTTAGGCAAAGAGAACTGGCGCAAGCCTCAGGTGCTGAGCACCGAGGATCGCAAGGATGTATGGAAGAGCAAGGAGCTGCACGGCCGGTTCTATCGGGCCTTAACAGGGCCCGATGTGGACCTGCTCGCGTCGGTGAACTGGCTACGATTCGGGGACCTCTTTGGGGAAACCGAAGGTTTTGTCTGTGCAATTGCGGACGAAGTTATCAAGACGAACAACTACCGGAAGTATATCCTGAAGGACGGTACGGTCGACATATGTCGAGCATGCCGCCGTCACGGAGAGTCACTCAGGCATATTATTTCCGGTTGTTCTCATCTTGCTAACGGCGCGTACTTGCACAGACACAATCTTGTAGCCAGGATCATTCACCAGCAACTTGCTCTTCAATACGGTCTGGTGGAGTCCGAGGTGCCGTACTATAAGTACGCACCTGAGCCAGTTCTCGAAAATGGTCGTGCTTTGCTCTATTGGGACCGATCGGTTATCACGGACAGGACTATTGTTGCCAATAAGCCTGACATCGTGATAGTCGATCGGTCCCAGCGGCGAGCAGTGCTAGTCGACATCACCGTCCCACATGATGAGAACCTCGTGAAGGCTGAAAAGGACAAGCTGTGCATGTACCTTGACTTGGCTTACGAGGTTACCGCCATGTGGGATGTTGACTCGACTATCATTGTCCCGATAGTCGTATCTGCAAACGGCCTAATAGCGAAGAGTCTCGACCAACATCTCAAGAGACTCTCGCTAGACGGCTGGATCAAGGGCCAGATACAGAAGGCGGTACTTCTTGACACGGCACGCATCGTCAGGAGGTTCCTCTCTCTGCAGCCCTAACCACCGGTAGCTTGGGCCCTGCCCCGCTGCTGGCGGCACCCTAGGTTTAGGTTTTTTATAATGTTAAATGTTTTATTTTTTATAGTAGTTTTGTTTATTATTTTTATATGGGATATTATAAAAAACCTACACTTAAGAAAATAAATAAACACGTGAATAATAATAATAATAATTATTATTATTACATGTTTGGTTACTAACATTGTTGTATTCCAACAGTAGCTTAGAGATAGTTAAGGAATCCGGGTCACTTCCAGTAAGTCGTGCCCCGCAGTGCTTCTGACCTGCTTTTGATGTTTTACCTCTAACCGGTACACAGTCCTGCAGCCCACATATGGCCATTATCAATTGATTTAAACTGCCTTAATAGTCTAGTAGGGTTTGTATTGGATCGCCAAATTTTTCGTACTCTTAAATTGTTAATGGCATACAAACCGGCATCAAATACAAGGCGCTTGTAACCGTGCTTGTTCCACGGTGGGGAGCGCTCTCATTATTTTGGACTACATCGGCTGCTTACCATCAGGCAGGATGTAGTCACTATGACGTGTCACATTTAAAAAAAAACCATTACGCCTAATTTTTTTTCGCACAATTTTGCTTTTCCTAAATGTGTTAAGCCTCTTTTTACTTCGCATAACGTTTTATCGCCGTTTTTAACCTTCCCAAATGCGACATTAGGCGAAACCATTCATAATTCTTAGTATTTACAACTAACCTATCACGTGACCTACCAGGAGTAGGCACAAGGAGCTAGTATAAAAAAATATTAAAGTTTGACTTATGTACTTGAATAATTATAATAATAAATTAGGGCTTTTAACACTACATCGTAATCTTCGTAATGCCGTTAAGCCGATACATTTTAGTGAATTTAATATTAGGGATTCTGAAAAAGGGTTTTCAACTTTTAGGCAAAACTCTAATAGTGCGGAAACAACTGTTAAGCTAGACAATTTTTGTTCGTTAAAAGTTGAGGCCAACATAGTTCGGCCATATGAAATAAGAACTAAAAATTGTAGGCGAACCGAACGGCACCCAGTCTACCGGCTAAGCCACCGGTCTAAGAACAAGAGGTCCCGGGTTCGATTCCCAGCGGGGGGTACATCTTTGTGTACTTGGTTTTGCCGCTATCTTATGTAAAACTAGCGCCCATAAGCATTGTGTAGCGACGTGACCGACAGTTATGAGATAAGATAGCCGTTCCTCAGTTGTTTGACGGTTCAAGGTGAAGCGCGCTTCCACCTTCGGCCTTATCGTCACTTAAGTACTATCAGGTGAGATGAAGGCCAAGCGCTTACCCGTAGAGAATTAAAAAGAAATCTAGAGGACAGTAACCAAACATGGAATAGTATCCCTAAAATGGAATACCGCCATTTCTCGGAAACGAATACTCCTAGTTGCAAAAGACAGTGATCTTCTGTCTCTTTCCATCATTATACTCGCGTACAGGTTTTTCGTTCGGGTCGACCGTTGTGGCCGCGGTGAGAGTTTTCGTTTTGGCGCTGTGAGAAAAGTTTTTAAGGTATGTAAAAACTAAGTATTTCTCAAAACGTGATTGGAAATAATATTGTATATTATAGATGATCAACCGAACTTACAAAGTGAAGTTCGATCATTATTATATGAGTACGCTTCATTCGAAGATATAAAGTCACAAATGTAACCTTTAACCTACAAGGCAACTTCGCACATGTTAAAAGAAAAAGAAATTATCAATTTCTGAACGAACCAAAAACAAAACCCCCACTACTTCCGGCCGGCGCCTGCGTTGCGCGGCGGCCATTCGCCTCATTCTTTAGAGGTATAACAAAACTTTCCCCTGGGTTGGGGTTGGGTGGGACTTTATATCTTCGAATGAAGCGTACTCATATAATAATGATCGAACTTCACTTTGTAAGTTCGGTTGATCATCTATTATATTTCGACGCTTCATTCTTCAGATATAAAGTCACAAATGTAGATGTTGAGAGCAGAAAGTTTTGTGTTATATAAATATGAAATAAATCAATTGATAACAAAAACAAATAGTGTTGTTTCAGTCTTTTATTTTTCAATATCAATCAAATCAATATTTTATTACAATAATTTGTATAAGCTTCTTTATATTTTGATAATTATAATTTGACAAATTATAGTTAGGAATCACGACTTAACTTAAGCAGACAGCTTTTGCAAACTGCCCTTCATCGGAAACAGGGCGATGGTAGAATTTTGCAAAAGTTTCTGACGTTCTTGTCCAGCCAGCAGTCTTGCGAATTACATCCAAAGAGATGCCAGCTGACCTAGCGGCAGACGTGGAGGCGTGTCTAGTGCTATGTGCACTAAACACCGATGCATCCACGCCACTTTCTGCTAGTGTTGCTTTAACCCAGCGACTGATAGATTGGGTTGCAGCCACTTTATGGGGTCGTTTAATTGTTAACAAGAGATATTCAGATTCTGCCGGTCTTAAGTCCCTTGTGACAGCTAAATAGTCAATAAGAGTGGTGGCTGGACAAATGTTCTTATTTTCCTCAAAAAAAGGTAAAAATAGCAGTGGTTGCGCACGCCCTGGAGCTGAAGTTTTGATTATATCGGATATGGCTATTCTTACTCCACTAGAGTTAAACATAATATTATTGGTTTTGATTAAGGACAGTGTTTGAACTCTTTGGCTAGTGCACAAAGCTAGTAAAACTACTAATTTCTTGGTAATTTTTTCTATAGATAAATTTCTATTGGGGTACCAAGTACTTATATAATCTAAAACAATTTTTGGGTCCCATGTTCCGGTATATTTTGGAACAGCAGGCCTTAGTTTGTAATTGCCTTTAAGAAGCCTTCTTATTTTTTGATCTTCACCTATTTTTTCACCTAACAATAAGGACAGTGCTGAGCGGTGGCTATTAAGCGATCCGTAAGCAGAACCCCTATCATGTTGTCCTGTTAAAAACAATAAGACAGATGAAATCGAAAGATCATAACAATCGAGGTTGTTTGCTTTGCAAAAAGACCACCAAAGTTTATAGGTAACGTTATACTAAATCATTGTGTTCCTTGATAGAGAAGCCAACATTAGATTCAAGGCGTATTCCGGGGTTCCTCTTCTAGCGAGCGCCGTCCGGATAGCTTCGCTGCAGCCAGGGTATTCCGTGTGAAGAACTGCGGACGAGCTCTGTAAGTGGAATAAGAGAGAGCGTTAGGTAAATTCAAATATATGATATCTGATACTAATAGGCTCTTTAGAAGGGGAAACCAAGGCTGTGACGGCCAAAAAAGGCAACACTAATATACCTTCTGCTTTATCGTTAATGATCTTTTGAAGACATTTCAATATTAAGGAAAAAGGTGGAAATGCGTAGAAATACCACGATTTCCAATTAAAGGCATCGACATCAAGAGCATTGTTTCCAGGAAACATAAAAAGGGCATTTGTTCTAGCCAAATTATTTAGGTGGGGGAATTGTATTCCACCCATTCTATTAATGTAACTAATAGCCGTAGTGTTATCTACACGCAGTAATATATTACTTTCTGATAAATTATTAGCAAAACATTTTAATGTAAAAATATTGCTAACAACTCCAGATAATTAATTTGATAATCTTGTTCTCGCTCTGTCCAGCCTCCATTTACACGGTTATTATTAGGAAAAGCTCCCCCCCCCCCCCCAGCCAATTCTGGAAGCATCTGTATAGATCTCTAAGTTAAAATTCGAACTACCGATGGAATTGTAGGTCGAATGAATATTACGATACCACAAATCCAGATCTTGTAATATGTCATTAGATGGCTTGAACTTGGCGTCGTAAGTACCATGTTTATTGAGTTCTACGAATTTATGTCTTTCTAACAATTTTGTATATAACCATCCGTAACATGCTGCTGGACAGGCAGTTAACAAAGTACCTATTAGGTGAGCAAAATCTCGAATAGAACATATTGGTAACAATTGAAATTTATGTACCAAAAATGCAATATGATTGCGTTTATCAAGGGGCAGAGACATAGACATATCTATGGAGTTGTAAATAAAGCCTAAGGAACGACAAGACTGTTTAGGTTTTATAGAACTTTTTAATTGTCGAAGTTTATTATAAATCCCAAACATTTTAGTAAACGAAGCGTTTCTGTTACGTTATTTAGGCAATCTTTATAGCATTCACCAATGCATAAAATACCATCTAAATATAGTACAGAAGTTGTTGAAGTCGTTTCTCGGTATAAGTTTGGCGGCCGTTCTGTAGTCCTCCATTTTAAAATGGGATTAAGTTATAAATTTATTTAAGGGTTTGAGATTTAATATAAATCTTTTACTACCATTAGGTTTCGGAGCCAAGAAATTTTTTGATATAAATTGATCATCGCATGCTTCACATTCACGTATGGCGCCTAAGTTCAGTAAACTAATTACAGCGCCACTTATTTCACGCCTTTCCGTAGGTGAAAATTTATACGACGGAGGCTGACCCTGTTTAACAGGTTTGATGAAAGGTATAGTGACCCCATGCCTGATCCAATTTAATACTACAGGATTATACATGTAATATTAAGCCAACATTCATAAAAGTAACGCAATCTGCCAGCGTGAGTAATTACCGTATTCACTGACGCATTGGAGCACGATGCTTCGCAGTGTTCGACGCCTTCGGGAACGTCGACGTCGTCGGGGGAGCGGCCTTACGGTTGCTGGTCACCGTTGGAGTCTTGTGTGCCCCTCCTCTCCCCCCCCTGTTCGACGGCTGTTGGTAACGAGGAGAGGCCGTCCAGTTTCCCTGGTGATGAGGTCTAGTAGCTGGCTGATATGATGGTGCTGGCGCTTTCGCGGCTGCGACACCTTTTTTGATTTGTAGGCCTTGCTTCTCTATTGTCTTGGAAGCTTTTATACTGTCTGATAATTTGCTTCCAAAAAGCGATTCATCTCTCTCGACGTTCTGAACGACGGAAAGGAATGTCTTATCTAGACTCGGTGTTATCAACCTTATTCTCGCCTGCGTCTCCATGAAATGAAGGTCGGTTAAAATCCGGCATCCATCAGATAGCCTTTTTATTGCCTGTATTTTATTTTGTTTGTCGTCCCCGGTAAGGAGAAAAGACATTGCCTTATTTACGGCCGTAATGCCGAGTCCCAGCTGCTGTTGTATCGCCTCTAGTTTTTTGTCACGTAGTTTTGTGCTATCCGTGACCGCTGCAGAAATCTCGGGGTTAAGGGAGGGAGCCCTGAGCAACCTGCAATTATCTGGAATCGCGTACTCCTTTAGCAGGGTCTCCTTAGTATCCTTTTGAAGGCCTCGCCGTAAAATAGGTAGCCATCTCTGAGCTAGATCTTGGTGGATCTTTTCGCCATACGTGGGCGCGTCGGCTAAAGTGTCGCCGAGAGCCGACAGGTACTCGGCGTCCAACTCGGGCACGGCCTCCTCGGCGGGTGCCGGGTCGAATCCGGTAGCCGGCGCTTCAAGGCTCGGTAGCCGATGCCCCGAGGCCATATCAGGCGGGTCCTCGGACGCCGCAATAGGTGGGCTCGAGGGCGCCGCCTCTTCGAGTTGTGTCTCCAACAAAGCCTCGCCTGGCGACGCGTCGTTTGTATCGTTTATCTGATCGTCATGATCTGGAACAACCAAAATTCAAAATGAATTTTCACTATTGCAACGTTTGTGCATTAAATAAGTTGGGGGTATTATAAAATTAATCATTAACGATTGATATATAAAAATCCTCGTGTCGACTCACGGCCGACCCCCGGATCGATTTTGCCCTCGTGTTGACTCACGGCCAACCCCTGGGCTTAAATTTCCTTCGTATTGACTCACGGCCAATCCCCAGGATTAACTTTCACGACCACTTATTTTTTTTCACATTGTTTCACTTTTATAAAAGACGAAACGAAAAATTCACTAACCTGAGTTGTCTTCAGATTGCGAGGAATCGGAAAAAAGAACGACACGGCGGCGGCGTCGTCGTTCATTTCCTTGTTGTTTTTCTTGCAATCTCTTGATTTTTGCTTGTAAGTGCTCGATTTTTTCTATCGAGCTCCGTTTCAGCATTTTTATTGAAAATGACGGTTATATATTAAAAAAATATGGCGGGTGAAGTAACGCGAAGTGAAGTCACTGTGACAAGTGTTCGTTGCCTCGCACGGAAAAAGAATGAGGCGAATGGCCGCCGCGCAACGCAGGCGCCGGCCGGAAGTAGTGGGGGTTTTGTTTTTGGTTCGTTCAGAAATTGATAATTTCTTTTTCTTTTAACATGTGCGAAGTTGCCTTGTAAGGTACTACATTTGTGACTTTATATCTGAAGAATGAAGCGTCGAAATATAATGACTATGCCTTGATTACAAGTTTGTTTGATGGTTTTAGAGGTTTTTTACTTGTCTGATTCGGTTTAATAAAAAAATCTGATAAACGTTATGATTAGTTTGAAATTTCCGAATATGGACAGTTCATGTGTTCTAATGGACTATGGAGAAATACATCTTGACACAGACAGTGAGGCTGATGCCGTCATAGGACAGGAAGCTCCTGACTCAGAAGATGCAGAGTAGGTATATGTTCTGTAACAGCCTGTTTACTCAAGATTTTCGAGGAGAGACATGGATTAAATGCCTCATGTGCGGGCTATGGGCACATAGTGGTTGCGCAGGCGCAGAGTCCGACACCTGGATATATGATTATTGCAAGTAGCTTAAGAGGGTTTACGCATTTCAATTTCCCATACAAACTTCCAAGTCGAAATTTTCTAAAACCAATAAGCCATTTTTAAAGAAAATTTGCATGCTAAAGTAAAACACAGGGATCTAAATAGTTTGTGGAAAACATTTTTTTAAATCGTTTAATTAGCTGAGTTATTGTGATTTAAATTCCACTATAGAAAGGTTAAAATCGCAATAACTCAGTTAAACAAACGTTTTTTAAAAATGTTTTCAACAAACTATTTAGATCCCTATATTTTACTTCAGCATGCAAAGTTTCATTAAAATTGGCTTTTTAGTTTTTAAAAATTTCAACTCGGAAGTTTGTATGGGAAACCAAAATTCGTAAACCCTCTTATGTACCTTTTTAAAATTGACCAAAGTTCGTGTAGGATCTTATAAAAATAAAGGCTTATTATTCATTAGTTTTATATTAGTCCATGGACATATTAGTCCATAGCCGTGATCGTGCTCAGCGGCGTGCTCTTGGCCTATGTCCAGCAGTGGACGAGTATAGGCTGATTGATGATGATGAACTTATTAATGATCATATCCATGCGTAGTGCAAAGTTATTTCGTCTAATTTATATAAAATCGTCAAAAAATCATCCCAAACGCCCAAAAATTGATACCCCTGGCGCGTCCGCTCCACGTTTCTTAAACAAACTAACATCAAAACTGAATACGCCGAATCTCAAGATTCACCCATTAAAAGTAACCTCAGCCTAAACAGGGTCCGTCTACTGATGTGTGTGCCAAGCAGTAGTGCCTAAGGTAAGAAACGGTACAAAATAAAGTTTTTTGTTTATACTTATTTGATAACAATAGCCCATATTATGATTAAAGAGCCTAAAGCAGAATTATGGTTTTACCTACACATCACTGGCATAATGTTATGACTTCATGGTTACAACTCTCGAAGTACTAAATACTTACTTTTACCACAATGGTTGAATTTGTATGGGTATTAGGTAAATAAAAACTTTTCTCTTGTGTACATAACACGTATATTTTAACATAACATGGTGAAATTATAATAAACATCTTTAAATTAAAACAACGAACATAATAATACAAAATAAGCGAATTCCGGACGACCTGAAAAATGTCTATGTTTACTGGGATAAAGGAGACAGATAGGTAATATAATTTATCTGAAAATAATTCATAATTAATGCAACGTTCATAACGTTTTGATAGAATAGAAAAGCTGCTTATGTTTCTGCAGTGGTCATCACATCCTTCGACTTACATATAAAATTTAACTTCCTTTATACAAACGTCGCTAAATAGCTAGATTGCTTAAATAATATATAGAAGCAAACGTGAGTTTTGTCAGGTAACTAAACGACGTTTAGGTAAAGGAGTTCTTAATAAAAATTGAGAGCAATCCATTTACCCTTGAAGTACATTCTTCATTATATTATATTAAAGTCCTTTTAGGATTATAGTTCAAGAGCTAATGACGTTTTTATTCACAGTAGTAGCATAATTTTAATGCCAACAGAGCATTTTGTATGTCAATCCCTCTGCTAAAACAAAATGTTAGCTTGTTACGAATATATCCGGTAGGTATTGAGTTTTATTTATTTTTGGTAATTTATTACACAAAACACACACTTACTACGAATATACACTAATAATGACTCGAAAATTTCTTTTGAATGTATTGCCAAAGCCATGCAAATAATTTAAAAAAAGACAAGTGTCATGTAATGAGCTGGTACAACAATTATTATGTTTTCTGTACCTGGGTAAAGTTTTCCTAAACTAGCGTATAAATTAACCTTATATTGGGATTCAATGCCACATTTATACCTTTATCTTCAAGAGCATACGAATGAACGCGGCAACAGGAAATGATAAAATATTAAATAACTCCAATATTATAAAAAGAGATCTGTCCACAGAATTTGAAACTTAATACTGTAATTAAAAACGTGATTAGCGCTTCATCTATAATCTAAATATTTTACAGAATATTTTCAATTTAACAATGTCGAATTTAATTTTTATAGCAGATTTGTATAACGTGAAAATCTCTCGTATAACAATGATCCTGAAATATTAACATAGCATTTGACAATGCGTTAGAAATGTATTGTTGACAATAAGGAGATAAAGATTTACGTTTTTGGAAACTTTAGATTGAACATTCATGACAATGAAATAGTTATTGTTTGTATTTGCATAAACTTACAACTTAAGTTCGGCCGTACCTATATTTTTAAATAAATTATTATGTTTAGGCCACTTACTATTGCAACAACTAAAAATACAAATAAAAACTGTCTTTTAAGAATAAAAATATTTATCATGTATAAATATTATAATAATTATTATACTTATAAAAGAACATCACAATAAGATGGTCTTCTAAATGGTTTCAATATGAAATTCGATATACATATTGTTGAGTTTATTAAAAGACGTTTGCTTGTCAACTAACTCTATTTTCAAAATAATTCTCTTAAAAAGTAATATAAAAAGTACAGAGGCAAAAGTACAAAATAGGTTGGCATTGCTGGTCGCCAACATGGCCCCCGGCGGTGTGGACACCAATCAAATCAGAAGGAGACTAACAATGCCAGCTTCCTGACAGGACGACGCAGGATACTCCCTTTCGTGGTCACATCCGCTACCCTTACTACACCGTCCTTTCCGGGATATATCTGAACTATTCGCCCTCTAGGCCAGCACTGTCTCGGTAGAGTCCCGTCGGCTATACAGACTAGGTCCCCGATTTTCAAGGTTCGAATAATCAAGGCCGACATAAGTAAATGGCCTCTCATGGTGAGCCATTCGTGCACTAGGCAAATCTCCTATGGGTGGCGTTACAGGCTTTGCCTTTCTTATCCGACAGGTCTGACATCTCGAGGCCACTAGTTTTACTGTTGTTCTTAAGCCTAGAATGTAGAATCTTTGGCGCAGTTCATTCACGACGAGCTCATTATTTGCATGGGCGAATCGGGCATGGTGAGAATGGATCAACAGTCTTGTTATATGATGCTTTCCGTCAAGCACATTTGGACGGGACTCTACGGCGTCGGAGGCGGAGGTGCGGCCGGACAGTCGTAGAAGACCATCTTCACCAGTGAGCAAGGACAAGTTCTGGAGTCTGCTGTGACCAGAAACAGAGCGTCCTTCGTTCGCGCAAATAAGTTCATCTGCAAAAGAATCACATTGAACCGTCATAAATAGGTGAAATTTGCTGAATTTAAATCCTCGGCGGATAAAAAAGGTAAATTAAGATAAGAACGAAATGCGGTAGCAGCAGATTTAGAATTTTGATGTAAAGTAGACCGAAAGACTTGGCTGCTTGATGAGCATGAGCTGTTGTTCTGAGCAGACGTAGCCATCTGCTGAACCGCAGACAATCAGCGACTATTGGCAAAAAAGCAGTTAATTTTGGTTCTCCATCCACCAAAACACGCACCGACTCGGAAACAATCCTATTTTCGTCTGTGGCTAAGGAGACATTAGATGTTGGCTCTCTGGGCCACATGTCTTGAGGTGAAAGAAGAAAGAGTGGTCCAGTGAGCCAGCGGGACTGCCTCGAAAATTCTCCAGTATCGCACGTAGCGTCGTCTGCCACATTTAATGCCGTAGGGACATATCTCCAATTTCGAACATCAGTTAAGTCTGACATTTCTCCAACGCGAAATGAAACAAAAGGCTTAAACGTGCATGCGTCGCTACGCAACCACTTCAGGACTGTTATGGAATCAGACCACAGAAAGACTTTACATGGCTTTCTTCTATGAGCATCAGAAATATAGGCTGCGAAACGAGCTGCAATTAGGGCGAGTCTGGCCTTACCTCCAATTAAGGCTAGCTTTACCGATCCGTCGATGAGAGCAACAAGAAAAACCACGAACTCAGTTTAGAAACTGACGAGAAAGAACTTCTGAAAGACACCGCCTGCGCTCCACCCAGGGAAGAATGGTTCGTTGCCTATGACCCTTGGGCTTTCAAAACTCTCTACAACCAGAGGAAGCCAAGGAGTTCGGGCACATATGAGCCGAGAGTACTCTCCAGATACCTAAAAGGAGATGAGGGTGAATCAGCACGGAAAATATTCGACCAAGAGAATCTCCAATATAATCACTTGAGAGACGATATCACTCAGCTCTGCCGGAAGGAACGAGAGCCGAATATTCTAGGGCGAGTGTTTTGCAAACAGACTTATGAGATGAGATTAATGCAGGTATGTCTTGAAAAATCCTTAAGTGACAATATTCTTCCACTTATTCGCGGACAAACGATGACTAATACTGAGCTGGAAGAGGCCAAGAGAATGAATAAGATCGCCTCCCAGATTTCAACCCAGGGGAATTACAACATCAACCTTGACCTGTGTAAATGGAATCAACTCCAAAGGCACGACCTGAACAAATACCTTTTTAATGAACTTTGACCAGTTGGGAGGATTCGATCGAATGAGGCAAAAAGCATGGATTATATCTACGATCATAATCATCAAGCTGGCTCTTGAAGAGTGCTCCCTTAATGGTGAAACTATGGGTCAGGGAGACAACCAGGTCATACATTCAAAATTAACTAAAGAACAACAAGGGAATCCTAGTTTCCACATCAAGATGCTATTGAACTCACTTGATTATCTCTTCAAGAGTGCAGGATTATCCTTAAAGCTTCAAGAGACATGGTACTCTCAGAACCTATTTGAGTATTCTAAGGTCCGATATTACAAGTCAATCCGAATCGATGACAGTCTTAAAGGACTTAACCGCATGATTCCCGATATTAATGAAGGGTTTCCATCAATACATTCGCTCTTGACCGAGACGTCAACAACAACTGAGAACTTGTCCCGAAGTTGTCTCTCCCTTCTTCCTCTATTCATTAGAGTTGGGTAATATATATAGGCGAAAGGGGATGTTAGACTCTCAGGCCGATAAAATCAGACTTCCTATTCTTTTGAACGTACCATCAATTCTAGGGGGATGGCCTCTCTCTACTATGTACCAACATTGCCAGAGGGTGTCCAGATCCCCTAACAATATGGATACGAGTCTGGCAGGTAATTTATCAAGATTACCCCGAGGTCTTCAGAGGGTTACTTCATACATTACCATGTACCATTAAGGATTCAATGGACCCTGTCGGTTTGGTGGAGGATATGTACATCCTTAATATCTCACGACTCCCCAACTTCAAGAGGAAGGCAAGAGAAATCATTGAGGAGTTTCACCCTACCTATGTAACAAACCCACATGTTAATAAGTTATTAGGAGCATCCAGAGACGATCTTGAACGGTTTTACTCTATCTTAATCACAATGAGGCATTATATCGCCAATCTTGCTCACGAGATCTTGAGAAATTCTAATGAAGTTGAAAGACAGCGAGGCAGTGCAGGTGTTAAAAATTAGAATCGAGAAAGCCAAGCTACCATTTACTGGGGAACATATGGTTGGTGATCTATTGACTAAGATCAAATGTACATTTCGGCTACAACTGCTCGCGATATGTCCTGGGGATTTCCCATAACAGGCATATCGAGTCCAATCCCCTGCGAACAAGTGAAGGTCCAAGACTATGACCAAACTAAAGATGATGAAAAATCAGATTGTATTAATGCGAAAACATCGTATGATCTGAAGATTCATGGACGAGACGCATTCTCTAAATGAGGTCCTTACAGTCCCTATCTCGGATCTTCCACGCCCGAAAAAATGACCAAACCAAAACTCACTGTCACATGCCCCAATCCAAACATCAAGTCTATAACAAAACTTAATTACTTATATTCAAACCAATCTCAAGCGGATGGACCCATCGAGTATGCTGATAGATCTTATCGGTCGAATGATACAAGACAAACTCCGGACTCTCCCCCCTGTTTTTACAGACACACCCTTAGAGGATTGGTGTGGAAAGAACTATGGTGGAAGTTACGAGCATAGATTCAAGGCATCGTCTCAGAAACGCTATGCGCTCTTCTCCCTGACTACAAATCTCGCCACTCGTATAACCATCAATACAAACCAACTGGGACGAGCATTGAGGGGGAATGAGGATTATAATATCTTTTTCCTAGAAATCTTCCTTTTTATCCAAAACTATATAGCGGAAAATGCCATAGCCATGTTGGCGACCAGCAATGCCAACCTATTTTGTACTTTTGCCTTTGTACTTTTATATTACTTTTAAGAGAATTATTTTAAAAATAGAGTTAGTTGACAAGCAAACGTCTTTTAATAAACTCAACATTGGAAATAATTCTCTTAAAAAGTAATATAAAAAGTACAAAAGAGGTTGGCATTGCTGGTCACCAGCAATGCCAACCTGTTTGTAACCTATACAAAATTGTTTCATCAAACCATTTACAAACGCCAATATTTATATACAATAATACACAAACAATTGTAACAAAAATCACATGATCACTTATATCTTTAGATAAGCAGCGGCAGAGCTCGAAAATGATAATAAAAAATATACACACAAATCCTCACTGTAGGTATTGTATCTTAAGAATTGTTGAATAAAGAAATTTAATGCGATACTTTGTTACATCTTACAATCACAAATATCCCTAGGGCCAAGGCACAAATGGGCTTTTAATATGAAATTCGATTGTTACGCTCGCTAGCTACGCATAATATACTAATATATGTGTGTATTTTATCTACAGTACATCATAATATGTTACTAACACATCCATCTTAATATACATTACAGTACAACGGCTTAAGGGCGAAACAGTTATCGTGGAATACACACATTATAGGGAACTCATCTTAGTTTAAATTTATATTTGAGACTAAAATTAATTTTATACATAGAAGTAAAATATATGCAATATGTATTGAATTTAAATAAAGTCTTTGAATCAAAACGCATATTAACGTGATGTGACTATCGGACGAAATTTATAAATTAATCTATCTGTTATTTTTATTACTTACTAGAGTTAGATTCATTGATTATTAATTTCAACCGTAAGATTTCAAAATGGCGTGTCTGCTGACATCACTGCATCGCCTTACATTAATATATTATTTCAAATAAATCTCTATACATTTCTTTAATTTAAACATAAAATTTCAATGTAATATAGTTCTTAATACAAGTTCCCTATTTATTAAAATAATGTTTACTTTGCAATCAGATTTGTTAGTGGAGAAACGCAACTGTCGGCATAACGAACCAGTTGCCTCATTGTAAACATACAACACTTGAAATGAAACACTTTTTTACGGATAACTCAAAATAATAATCAAACGATATGCCTGTGACTGTTAATTATGAGACGACCAACACCTCAATCTCCCTGTGTCCCAGTAAAGGGTTCGAAACGTCAGTGTAGCGTCAGCTCGGACTTTGTATCTAGAGGAAAAACTCATCTTCATTTTCAGCTGACGCACATACGATAACAAATAAAACTAACTAATATACTCCTACTATTTCATCTCCCATGCTAAGAGCCAAAGTCAGAATTAAAATAATTTAATAATGTAGTAATTAAACGCGAGTTGTATCTGTAAAAAATGTTACATTTCAATATGCAGTGTTCGCGTAAACCTTAGAAAACAATACTTACATACAACACTTCCCAATCACTTGATTACACAAATACTCTTAAATAACTGCAGTTGCCTTCCTCACTGAGTATCATAGCGGTAGCCAATCTTTGGTACTAACCAAAAGTACGATATAACGTCTCTTTTACCTAAGCGACACGGTGGCGTTTTACTAAAGCAATCGAATTAGAAATAGGAAATACACTTAAACACTAAACTTTACTATCAACACATAACTGGACCGACGACGGATACCTAAATCACCTAAATGTATATAAGTTAAATCAATGTGAATAAGATTTACCATGGTACGGGGTTATTTTTGAATAGAGGTAACATTGATCACAGACTATTGTTGGCAAATAGGTAGCTACTTAGCACCTATTTGTCTATGGTTTATGATTACTATATTTTTTTATGTGTTTCCTTACTTTTATATGTCATATTTTTCGCACTTTTCTTTATTGTCAGTTAGCATAGTACACTTTGGATAGAATAAACCTGAATAAAATATTACGAATCGTTAACAGCTATTAAGATACTTAAAAGTAACCGCTAAAATGGGTGTGCCTAGATTTCTAGGCGACGCTACTGACACTACCTGCAGAATTATCATAACAGACGATTAAATAGAAAAGCCCTTCAAAGAACATGCTATTGTTACTGTTTTTGGATGTCCACAATCAAGTCTCAGTAGCCTGGTTTCGACATTATCCTTGACATACGAACGCGGAAGGAAATACCAGACTGTCGGTCAGGGACTGTGATCAATAGTTCACTTAATTTAAAAATAACCCCGTACGATTGTAACTTTATAATTAAATTTTCAAATGAAGCCTGCTTCCAAATATATTGCATAAAATTTAACAAAAAATAATAATAAACAAATTAAATAGACAACATAGACAGTTGTTGAAGCCTTGCTTTGCTTTCCCCATACACTCTGTGTAAATTAGTATTGTCCGTACAATGAATGTACTGTCAACTACCCCCCAGCAGATCTAAGTTAGGATACGAAATTGTAAAAGTATAGAACCTCGTGCGGCGACCGGCGTGCGAGCCAAGCTGTCCTCACGTGGATATTCGAGTTTTCCAGACAGATGATTTCTCACCTGCAAACAAATACATTTTCACTCCTCTTGCTCAAAAAGACCGTCATTGTAGCGTTCTAGAGCGGGGCTAAAATAGCTTTTCTCGCCCTAGGGGAAAAAGTAATTTTTTTTTAAATTTTTGTCTGTCACATGACAATGCGCCTACAAAAACGAAAAAGTATTTAGTCTTATGTAGAATAATCATGAATAAAGACTCGACTTATTACTGTTTACTTAGATCAACAACTTTTTTGAGATAACACAGCTTCAGCAAGAAAAAACTGCACAGTCTGCACATGTGCTTAGATGGTGAGCCTTTAGCCCGTTAGTCGCTTTTACGACACCCAAGGGAAGAGAGGGGTTGGTAGTATTATTTTGATGAGCCCATCGCCGCTCTATGCTGTTGTATGTATGTGCAGTCTTTAGTCCATTAGTCGCCTTTTACGAGACCCAAGGGAAGGGAGGGGTTGGTAGTATTATTTTGATGAGCCCATCGCCGCTTTATGCTGTTGGATGTATGAGCAGTCTTTAGTCCATTAGTCGCCTTTCACGACACCGAAGAGAAGAGAGAGGTTGGTAGTATTCATTTGATGAGCCCATCGTCGCTCTATGCTGTTGGATGTATGTGCAGTATTTAGTCCGTTAGTCCCCTTTTACCAAATCGAAGAAAAGTGAAGGGTTGGTAATATTATTTTGATGGGCCCATCGCCGCTCTATGCTGTTGGATGTATGTGCAGTCTTTAGTCCGTTAGTCCCCTTTTACCAAATCGAAGAAAAGTGAAGGGTTGGTAATATTATTTTGATGAGCCCATCGCCGCTCTATGCTGTTGGATGTATAAGTTGTCTTTAGTCCATTAGTCGCCTTTTACGACACCGAAGAGAAGAGAGAGGTTGGTAGTATTAATTTGATGAGCCCATCGTCGCTCTGTGCTGTTGGATGTATGTGCAGTCTTTAGTCCGTTAGTCCCCTTTTACCAAATCGAAGAAATGTGAAGGGTTGGTAATATTATTTTGGTGCGCCCATCGCGCTCTATGCTGTTGGATGTATGTGCAGTCTTTAGTCCGTTAGTCCTTTTTTACCAAAACAAAGAAAAGTGTAGGGTTGGTAATAATATTTTGATGAGCCCTTCGCCGCTCTATGCTGTTGGATGTATGTGCAGTCTTTAGTCCGTTAGTCGCCTTTGACGACACCAAAGGGAAGAGATGGAAAGACTGCACATATCTACTATCCAACAGCATAGAGCGGCGATGGGCTCATCAAAATAATACTACAAACCATTCTCTTCCCTTGGGTGTCGTTAAAGCAACTAATGGGTTAATTTTAAATAAAATAAACCAATTCATATTGTATTGGATTGTTATATTTTCTCGCATTCGTAGTGAAAAGCTGAGTGTAACACTCGGCGCTAAAAACCCATTAAAACTCGGTTTCTATTTACTCCCTCGCTAAAGCTCGGGAGTAAAACTACCTCGTATATAATGGGTCATTTTAGCCCCTTGTATAACAATCTACTATTTGAATAGCCGTATAGACTTTTTTTGATATTTTGTCCCACTGCTGAGCAAACGCCTCTCCCAAACCCCAAAATATTGCAAAACAATTATTATTATTCTAAATAAGATTATAGAAAAAAAATAAAGAATAGCCTATAAATTGTCCCGCAGCTGGGCAAAGGTCTCCATCTTCGATCAACAATACCAACTAGATAACGCGTCACGTACAAAATCAAAGCTAAATTTTGTCCACGTGAATAAATACGTATACAGCTACATTTCTTTACTAACGAACTGAGACAAAACTTATAAAACAGTTTTATCTTCAACCTAATTACAACACCCAGTAATAAAGTCACAAATGCATCCATCCACGCATCCACTAGTCTGTTACACGTTGACGCTTCTATTGGTCAACGTTGGCCAAACATTTGTAGCATGGGTTAAAATCGGTAATTGTGTTCAAAATTTAATATTATTTGTTAGTAAAAAGAAAAATATAATTAATTCTACATGTACTGAGCGAAAGTAAGACACTCCGGCCGTTAAATTGCTTTTTCGGGCAACTTTTAAATACACATTGCGGCATTGTGAACGTGTTTACATTGGCCGTGTTTCAAGCAAACTAAACAAAATAAGAGCTCACTCCCCAAGTGCGCTGTTATTTACCGAGACATATATTTAGCGCCGACCTGACATCTAGTTGGTATTGTTGATTGAAGGTCTCCATCAATGAAATAAAGGCATCGCTACAATAGATGGGTATTGGCTTAATCGTTTTTAGACGCGATTTTTGTCGTAAGATGGTAGTCATAAAACCCCGAACCTAAATAATAAAACTAAAGAACCCTGCGCAAGTGTTCCGATCTCTCTGAAGATGATTATGATGATGATAATGAATACTCACCCGTCCGATGAGATTCCCCCGTGATATGGTTCCCATGTCTAGGCACTATATACTTGGACTCCTGGAACATGGACAGCATCAGCTCCTCCGTGGTGGGATGGTACTCAACTCCATTGATGCTCGCAACTAAAGGCGAACTCTCATAGTTGCGGTTCGAGTCTCTACTGGTAGAAGAAGCGTTGGACCGCGTAGGGTAATCCACGGAGCGCGGTCGCCTCGTATCAACAGGCGTCATTTTAGGGTTAATGTGCACGTCCTTGTGAATGTACGGCTCGGCGGACGCGCTCGACTCATTCTCGTTCACGTTCTTGTTCGGATCATCGTTCGTTCGGTTGCCATTCACTTCGACTAGCAACGGCCTCTGCAGCGTCGGCGACTGTATTATACTTGTGTTGTGTACTACAGTCACAGTTTCTTTGATGAATGTCGACACCTCGTTCATATTGTCGTCGGGCAAGCTTTCCACGCTCCTAGTGAGGGGGCTATTCGTCGGCGCCGTCGCGTCCGACTCCGATTCGGGTTCAACCGTCTGCGTTTCGATTTTGTTTTCGTCAACATTTTCTTCTTTGACCTCGATGAGTTCGTTCAACACCTCGTTCTTCGGTCTGACGTATTTCGGCATCCGCAACGCCCAATGGCCGTTGTGATCGTCCGCTGAGCACGTGTGCGTAACATTCGGCTTTTTACGCTTATAGAACAGCATGTAGGCGGTGTTGTTGACTAGTTCGCTGTACTCGTTTTCATCGTCCACCGGAGTTACTCGCGAATCGTCAAATTTGTACCAGCGGTTGTCGTACGGGTTCTTGCAGGCCGCCGTGTAGTGGCCCGTCTCTAAATCGTCGCCGTGATGGTAGCAGATGGCGTACAAGTCATACATGTTTTCCTGTGGAGTGTTCGTTGGTGTTTTGGAGTGCCGCCGGCGCGGCGATCGCGAGTGCCCGGGCGATTCGGCTGCCGGATTACTCCTTCTCACGAGATGGGGCGTCATATCGAAATCGTTCAACGGAAACTCGACCATAGTCGTTAGTTTAGTACTCGTCCGACCTTTGGCTTGCCTAAAATAGATGATAAATAAGTGTTTTTCAAGCAAGTTCAGTTTCAAAAAGTTAAGAATGTCATTTTATACTAGATTTACTTACTGTCGAAATCGTTTCAAATGGATCACTAAGATGTCTGGAAGTGACCAGAGTCCCAATGTTTTCACAACAGGCATATATCGCTGACATTGTGGACACCTAAAACGAATAAAGATAATACACTAACCTAAATTGTAAATAAAGATTGAAAATGTAGAATAATACGCATAGATAATTTAGTCAATAAAATTGAATTTACCACCTGTCTACAAAGCCCCAACATTTTACTGTAAGACTGTAGATTTATTTTGTTAGGTCATCACTCTTTTTCGAAGTAGGGGGAGAATGTACGTCAGTTGTGGGGGGGGGGGGGTTAACTCCAGGCGTCCTCCTGCGCGAGGTGTTCGGCGCGCGTGTAGTGCGTGAGGCACGCGTGCAGTGTGAGGGGGTGGGGGGGTGGGGGGGTTACCTCCAGGCGTCCTCCTGCGCGAGGTGTTCGGCGCGCGTGTAGTGCGTGAGGCACGCGTGCAGTGTGAGGGGGTGGGGGGTGGGGGGGTGGGGGGGTGGGGGGTTACCTCCAGGCGTCCTCCTGCGCGAGGTGTTCGGCGCGCGTGTAGTGCGTGAGGCACGCGTGCAGTGTGAGGGGGGCGCTGCTATGTCAGTATGTGAGGGGGTGGCGGGGTGGGGGGGTTACCTCCAGGCGTCCTCCTGCGCGAGGTGTTCGGCGTGCGTGTAGTGCGTGAGGCACGCGTGCAGTGTGAGGGGGTGGGGGGGTGGGGGGGTTACCTCCAGGCGTCCTCCTGCGCGAGGTGTTCGGCGCGCGTGTAGTGCGTGAGGCACGCGTGCAGTGTGAGCGGGGCCGCCGCGCCCGCCGCGGACACGTGAACTTCGCACGCCTCGCTCGCCTCACGGATAATACTGGCAGACACAATATATTTTGTTAACTATTATCCTTCGATCACATATAAAACTAGATGGACTTCTTGGCGGGAAGGTGAAGCGTCATGTCTGCAGTTTTGTTTTGTTTTCTATAATTTGTGTTTTGTTGAATATTAATGTGAAATAATGGTGGATTATTTACTGTTAAGTGTTTGTGAACGTGCATGAGTGTTGGCAAATAAAACAAAACAGTATAACATCACTTTTCAAATTCTCTCAAGAAATCAGTGTGAGATCTCAATAAAGTCCCACAGCTTTATTGAGTCTCAAGGGTTTTAGGGCAATATCATTTACCATTAAACGTTCATTATCACTTATTATCATCTAATTTATGCAAAGACAATATTCACTTTAATATCTTACTTGACACTGGCTAAATGTGCTGAACGCACGTAGCCATTACTTAAGAGGAAAAAAACTAGATACACAACCAACGCTCTAAAAACGCCCACACAAAAAGGGTACCTACCTAGCGAGATATTTAGCGTTTTACGAGTATATCATCGAAGCTATTATCCCACAAACATGTACACAAACGTCAACTTTCCACAAAATATCACGTCAATACATTTTTAACTTTATGGTTGGAATATAAGGATCAATATCGATTAGAGAAAGGAGAACCGGCACTTTCCATAGAAAAAATGCTTAACTTGTTTACAATAGAATTTGGTCATAAAGTAAATCTTTTTATTTGCTACCTAAACCAAGTTTTGTCTTATTTTTAACGAATCGCGGATAAGAGGTATTTAATTGTTAATATTTTTTTAATATGATTGAGTCTTCAAAAGGCAGACATGTTACTTTTAAAATGTCTAACGTGGCTGCATAAACCATAATTCTTTTGCTTTTAAAAAAGTGAAATCTCAACAATGCCGTCACGTCATGTTTTATTTGACAGCTAGAGGCTGTACAACTGTCATCAGATATTGCCAGAAAGAATGACAGATTAAAAAATTTAAACAACTTAACTTTGACCGTTTCGCGTAGGTTGACCTGCTGGCGTGTATACAATAGCAGGACATAAGGCCAAAGCCAACTCGTTAAAACGGTTAAACGAGATAACGGATAAATATACATAAACATAAAAACACCCAGACCGGAAATCAATTCACAAAAACAGTTTTTTCCAAATTGACTCGACCAGGAATTAAACCCGGGAAGCAGCCTCAGAGATGGCGCGACGCCAGAAACCGGCGTGCTAACCAAACGACCACAAAGGTCGTCGATTATGATGATGATGTATGAGCATGTGTTTTTTGGCGGAAAAAATATTTTGTGGGTATATCCTGTCTTTTAGTAAAAAATTCAAAGTGCTTTTTTACAAATTGACACATTTCAAAAATATACCTGTCCCTGTGCGCGGGGTCCCACAGCAGCTCCAACCTCAAGTGCGGATGCTTGTCGTGCGCGCACAGAGCCTGCTCCACGTCCAGCGCGAATAGAGGGTGCGGCAGCTGGAAACGTACCAGAAACTTTGTAAGTAAGTATGTAGCAAATGCTATACATTACATAGATATAATTATATGCAAAATTAGTTTGGAGGTCTTCTGTCTAGGAATGCGTCACACACACACTTACATATAAACACGTACGCACGCACGCACGCACGCAGTGCAGTGCATCGATATTATCGACACACAGCTATACAATCGATAGTATCGATATTGTCGAAGCTCAATATCGAAGGCGCTATCGATAGTATCGATAGTATCAATACTATTGCTGCTAACTATTGCAATAATAATCGATACTATCGATAGTATCGATACTAACGTCACAGTATACTATTGATAGCGCAAACATATCGATAGTATCGATTGTTGTTACAATTGTCATATCCGATACTATTGATAGTAATTACGATATTAAGCTTCAATACTATCGATATTATCGATAGTATTGCAGTATACCGATACTATTGTACCAAACTGAGCTATTGATACTATCGATTGTATCAATACTATCGATAGGCCTATTGATATTTTAGATGATTTCCGAGGTTAACTATAGATAGTCAAACTATCGATAGTTCGGCAACACTACCCACAAAGGTTAGTCAGAAACCAGGAAATGAGTACCGCAAAAGCAGTCCACTGCCACAGTCCACATAAAACCAAAAACAAAGTGCACATGTGCTCAGCTTTACGGGTGATGAGCACATCGCCGCTCTATGCTGTTGGATGTATGTGCAATCTTTAGTCAGTTAGTCGTCCGTCCAAATGAAAATAAGCCAGGTCCTTAACCTTTTCTTTACCGCATGACATATTCTCGTGCCATAGACAATAGATTTTCTATTGTGTCTGGTATTACGGAAAGAGATGGGTTAAGGCGGTGTGCCTCAGTTATACTCGCGCAGAATATATCAGCGCCCTGCGAGCTCTAGAGCACGCCCTCCGCCACCACTTGGCACATCCCTTTAAGCATCAGCTTCTACAAGTCCTCGAAGGAGATATACATGATTACTAACCTCTGGTTGCAAATAAGCAAAATCCTTAGGGCGGTATGCCTTAGCGATTAGTGCTCGGAATATATCAGCGCCCCGCTCCGCCACCACTTAGCACATCCCTTTAAGCATCAGCGTCTGCAGGTCCTCGAAGGAGACATACATGATTACTAACCTCTGGTTGCAAATAAGCCGAGTCCTTAGGGCGGTGTGCCTCAGCGATCCGTGCTCGGAATATATCAGCGCCCTGCGAGCTCTCGAGCACGCGCTCCGCCACCACTTGGCACATCTCCTTCAGCATCAGCTTCTGCAGGTCCTCGAAGGAGATCTCGCGGGGCACTTGCATCGCGTACGGAGAACCTGTGTGTGCGAAATTTTAAATAACCTTTATGTACATCACTCTCTAAATATTACTACTCTATAAGACTTTAAACTATCGCGTTGCATTGCATTAAAACTGTTTTAACGGGACTAAACACGATTAATTTTGTAAGTAAGTACATATCTACTTGCTGCTTGACGTTTCGGCCGCAATGCTGCGGCCGTGGTCACAAGCGAACTGGCGGTGCGCGGCGTCGTCGGCTCGGGCGGGTATGGTACTTTATCACACTCTGTGTACCGAAAACCTACTCACACGGACAGGTACCTACACGCCTCTTCTCATCATCATCCTCGGCATCTTCAGTCTGTGATGACCTCACTAACCAACAGAGCTCAGAATCTGTGTGACCCTGAACATCTTCAGGCTGAGCTTGCTCACGTTCAGGAGGTACCAAAACGCAACGGATACAAGGTGTCACAGAAGAGGAAATAGCACAATGGAAAGAAAAATCGTCTAGAAGTGAGTCGCCAGGCAGCGTTTTTACCTTACATAAAAGGCGTAACGGACAAAATTGGAACAGTACTAAGAAACTTCTCCATTAAAACTGTATATACTCCGTTATGCCAAATATCTAACAAATTGCGGTCGCCTAAAGACGTCATACCTTTCCAAACACCGGGAGTTTATAAACTCGATTGTAGCTGTGGTAGTTCGTATATTGGACAGACTAAGCAGACTATCGCAGAACGTGTCAAGGAACACATCGCAGCTGTCAAAAATCGACAAATAGACAAATCGGCGGTAGCTGAACACCTGCTGGAAGCTGGAGTTAATCACTGGATGGAGTTACATGATCCTAAAATCCTCTCCACCGATCGTTATTATCATAGCAGGATAGTACGTGAAGCGATTGAGATCGAGAAGTATAAAAATTTCAATCGGGAGGACGAGTTTAAATTATCATCAGCATGGAATCCAGTGATTGGCAAATGCAAACCGCAAGGTCAGTCTATAACAAGAAACTCCGATACTGTTAGTGTAGTGTGCCGGAGTCGTGTTACTGAAGATTCATTGCACTGTGACAATTGGCTATTTGACAGTTGTAACAATAAAATATGAAATATGTCGGAAATGGTAGGTTATGATTAAACGATAATTATCCAATAGTTTTTTTATTGAGATAATATGTAAATATTTTATTTTTACAAAATAAATTTGCGTTTTTTTGTCTGTGGATTACAAGACCCGAAACACGGGCGGCCATGATTGAGCTTCATGTGACGGATTGTGACGTCACATTTCACAAAGTATACAGAAACTATCTGTCAGGTTTCAAGATAGGTTTCTATATTTATTGAAATGTGACGTCACCGAGCAAAATGTCACGTGACCAACCGTTTTCGCACGAAGTTTGAAATCAATAAAGAAAAATATGTTTTTTTCTGTTAAACAAAGGTTTTTCGAGAAAGAAAACATTGTACGGGGTATAAAATAAGCGTTTGTAACTTTTTAAATACTTTTTCGAAAACTGTCAAGTAGCCAATTTAAGTGAACGTATGAGGGGGGATGAAGAAACAAATACCCGCCCGAGCCGACGACGCCGCGCACCGCCAGTTCGCTTGTGACCACGGCCGCAGCATCGCGGCCGAAACGTCAAGCAGTAAGTAGATATGTACTTACTTACAAAATTAATCGTGTTTAGTCCCGTTAAAACAGTTTTAATTACTACTCTAAGTATTACTCTAAGACTCCGGGGTATGTTGGGCCAAGTGTCAGAATGAAGGTGACATAATGTCCGGATGATAATATAAAGACCGTTAGTCAATATGTACAAGTGTCAGAATGTCCAAGAACTCATAACGTCCAAATGTTATAATGACCGTTGGTCAATATGCACAAGTGTCAGAATGTCCAAAAAGTCATAACGTTCAGATGTTATAAAGACCGTTAGTCAATATGTACAAGTCTCTGAATGTCCAAGAAGTCATAACGTCCAGACCGGGTAGCACGATCACGTTTTTACCGATATAAAGCATACGTCCCTCTCATACTCGTACTCACATATTTGGCAGTACGGGCCGTTATGTCGGCAATTAAACGTGATCGTGCTAGCCGGGCAGCTGATGTTATAAAGACCATTACAAGTATCCTTTTTAGGTACTGGTGTTAGGGTTCCTTAACCAAAATGGCAAAAACTGACAAACAATTTGAGATTTTGGTAATTGGACATTATGTCTACTAGATGTTTTGGAAATTGGTTGTTTTGATATTGGACATTATAACAATCCGACTTTTTAACAATTTGTTGTTTTGGTAACTTAACATTATGGCCATTAGACGTTTTAGCAATTTGTTGTTTTGACACTTGGATATTATGACGACTGGTCATTTTAACACACTGGACATTCTGACACTTGGCCCAATATACCCCGGAGTCTACTCAAAGTATTACTCAAGGTCAGAAAGGTGCGGGTTCGAATTCAGCGCGTGGATTTTTTTAGCATTTTAAAAATTTATTTATCTAAATATTACATAAAAAAATAAATTTGAAAATGTTAAAAAAAATCCACGCGCAAAATTCGAAGCCGCACCTTTCTGACCTCGATTATTACGCGAATCTACAACCGTTGCCATGGTAACTCACCGAACCGCTCGCCGTCCAGCAGATTAACCCACAGCACTAACAGATAAGGCGTGGTAGGTGCTTGCAATAGCGGCGGCGCCTCCATACAGTACAGTGCGCCGAAATCCATACCGGCTACCTCCCAACCGGCGCGCGCGTTACACCAGCCTACAACATCATCAAAATCAAATTACAAAATATACTAATATATAATTACAAAATACTTGATAAATCACTTGACTTTAATTATTATTTTATTTCTGTATTTTTAATTGAACTGCCAATAACTTCTGACAACTGTGTAACTTTTCACAAACTTTTATTTGTTCCTCCATGGATGGACTGCCATGGAGAAGTGAAGTTTAGCTCCACAGACTATAAGTTAGGTTGCTCAGGTTATAAATTGATTTGACATATTATTGATTATGGACAATTTCTAGTACCTATATTAATTTTGTATTTTTATTGTAATGTAACTAACATAATTGGTTTTTGACAATTTGGAGTACCTATTAATTTTGTATTTTTATATGCATGTAATTAGAATAGTCATTGTTACTTATAAAATAAAAATGTAAAAGTTATTTGCATGCTACATTTTCTGCTGAGAAAGAGAAGAAAAGTAGATTAAGACCAAAAATGTACCTTTCTCAAACGCAAATTAAATATTTCATTTCATTTCATTCATTAAATCATCAGCCTATAAACGATGACCTCCGTGGTCGAGTGGTTAGCACGCGGGGTCTTGCGTCGCGCCATCTCTGAGGTCCCGGGTTCAATCCCGGTCGGGTCAATTTAGAGAAAACTGTTTTCTAAGGTTTAAGCGAGCACTACACATTGAAATGAAACACTTTTTATGGATTAACTCAGGAAACGTAAGGAAACTAAAAAACTATGTAATGTAGTAAAATTAAACGCGAGTTAATCCTTAAAAAGTGTTTCATTTCAATTAGGGAGAACTGTTATTTTAAATTGATTTCGGGACTGGGTGTTTTCTGTGTTAATGTATGTTTATCCGTTATCTTTCCATATTGACGAGTTTCAAAAGAAGGTTATCTTGGTTTAGATAAGTGGTGTGAGCGTAAACAAATTTCATTTTTTTTCTTTTTTTAATATGAACGTCCCACTGCTGGGCACAGGCCTTCATGGACAACATCACATCGGATGTTGGGCCATAACCCACCACGCTGGCCCAATGCGGGTTGGTGGGTTTTGACGACCACCGGGACCAACGCTGCCGTCTGAGAAAATGCACGGTGGAGCTCTAGACGATTTTAATTTGGTCAACATCCAGCGACCAGCATTGCGAAAGTTCCGTAGCGGGTAAGATCGAAAACGGAACGCACTAGACGCTGCGCCATCGAGCTCCTCTAATTTTATCAAAATTATCATTATTCAATGTATGAAAATGATGAATCATCGAACTTGTATAACTTGGCTCAGAGCAATAATACAACTTTTGTGCCATATTAACTATTACTCCAAATGGCTAATTCTAACAATACATACTATTTTTTTTGTCCGGCACTTTCAGAAAAGGTCCAAAAATGTATGGAGCCCCAATGATCTCCTTTGTTTAATGTTATTGTATTTATTTTAGTATCAAATATTACGAATCTATAAAGCAAGTCTCATAATAACTGATGTTTACCATATTGTAAAATGTTTCACTGTTGCTATAAAAACAAGTCAAAAGCGTTGAAAAAATTCGACAGCTCTAACCAATACCTCGGTAGCGGGGCGGTCAACGCAGCCGTACGGATTGCGGAGGACATGGGTTCGATACCCAGCTGAGGTAGTATTTTTTTTAAGTTTTGTTATCTTCAAGTTACCTGTCTCGTTAATCTCCGCCAGTATAATGTGGTCCCTGTCGATGCCGGTGTCCGTGTGCAGCGTGGTCCGCAGATCGTCCATCGTGGCGTTAGGCGGCAGCTCCACGCCGATGCGCACCTGACGAGGCTGCTGGTTCACATACACCACCTGGATATAAAACATAATGTCAAAGTCAACAGATATTTATTCAATAAACTCAATTAATAAGTACTTAGAATCGTCCAAATCTTTTTTAACCTACCACCCATTCAGGACGTCATTTTTTAACCTGTGGCATAGAACGGGCGCAAGAAACCACAGCGCACAGAAGCAACGACATTTACAAGAAATATATATATGTCGTTACCAGGTCATGAATTACAAAATATCAATTTGAATGTAAATTATGTAAATAGTACTCCATATAAATTAATTATAGCCAATTAGAAATAGCTGTTGGAGTACTTGGAGCATTTCAGACCCAAGCTGTTGTCTTCTTTGTAATCTGACACTTTATAATAAGCTTTTTTATAAAGCTTTTCTTTGATTTTGATTTTGTATTTATCAACATTTAATACATTATGTACATACTTACTTTACTTACTTACGACTCGAAATGTTGGGAAAAAGCCTCCGTGATTGAAATCAAGTCTTCGCTACAATTTAATGACTGCATTTGTGGTCTAATGCTACGGTCCACGTTTCACCAAACAACAACTGCACATGTGCTCAGCGTGACAGGTGGTGAGCCCATCGCCGCTATATATTGTCGGATTTATGTGCAGTCTTTGGTCCATGAGTCGCCTACTTTCATTATTGTTTATTTGTACTGGCATCTATATTATCAAGCGTCTCTTAAAACAGATTTTTTCTTATGTTAACCTTAAGAGGGTACCGCGCGGAGCCGCGCGATCGCAAAAACTGACGTAAGTCTCATAATGAACTTTAAAGCAAAATCAATCATATTGATGTTTCAAATTAGAACAATTCTTCTTTGAAGTTTCAGACCTAGTAATTTGATTAGAGCAATGTTTTTATTCTGCGAAATGTACAAAACCATCACGCGCTTGTGTTAAAAAATAAAATTTACTTTTTTAAGATGGGGGCGACCTGCGAATTATCAATACGAATATTTTCATGTAAGAATGATTGTTGCATACGTAAAATTAAGAAAGTTGTCTAAGAAAAATGTTTTTAGGAGTCATTAGATTTATGTATTGTTTAAAGAATTTGTTTAAAATTTCGACAAGGCCACGACCTCGGACCAAATATTACATGGACAGAGTCTTACGACGTTGCCGCTTTTACATACGTGTATCAAAGTAAAGTATTTGTATCTCTGTCTGTATGACTGTAGTGTGATATGAGTAAAAGAGATAGTTAATGTACGTTTGGCAACGACGCACTGTCGGTGTGAGACGTGTCATTTCATGACCGACTACTAGGTCAAAACATTGCTGGATTGTGCGAAATAATAGTGAAATATTAAGAAATCTTAGTGTTTTTGTTATTTGTGTAATATACAATTGACATAATGTCTTGTTCTGCTGTTTATTGTTCGTCAAGAACAACAAAAGGAGGTGTGAGGGACCAGGAATTATCATTTCATACGTTAGTGATTTCTCATAATATGTATGCTTTACTATGAGTTTTTTAATAATTAAAACGGCAAAGCATTAATTTTTGCTAATTCTAAATCATACTATATCGTACACTATTCATAAGAATCAGGTTTTAAACCTTAATTAAATGTAATTTAAAGGCTTTGTTTTTGGCATAATGATTAGTGATGTACGTATTTGTGTATCGAAGCTTTATCGATATTACTAATATTCTTTTTATTATTCTTTTTTTAGGTTTCCAAAATGCCCGGAAATAAGACGTGAATGGGTTAAAGCTATTAGACGTGATAACTGAGAGCCTACAAAATATTCAAAGCTCTGTTTCAAACATTTTGAAAAATCTTCTTTTACAGTAAAAATTTTAGCCTTAGTTCAAAATTGAATCTTAATAATATGGGCGGGAATTTGAATAGTAAAAAGTATCTAGCTCTTCACTTTACTACACAAATTATTATTTTTTATTTGTTTGTTATAATAGAAGGAGGCAAACGAGCAGGCGGGTCACCTGATGGAGAGTAATCTCCGCCGCCCATAGACACCCGCAACACCAGAGGAATCGCAGATGCGTTGCCGGCATTTAAGGAAGGAATAGGAATTGTGAGCGGGGGGGGTGGGAGGCCTCCGGAACCCTCACTGCCCGAACGAAACACAACAGCACCAAAGGCTATTATTTCACGCCGGATATTAGGGTGTTACCAGACCAATCGATCGATCGTCGATCGATGGCATCGATCGATGGTAGAATGGATTAGTCGACGTCGATCGATGTCGATCGACAATCGACCGGTAAAATGGATTGGGTGTTAAATCGAGCTGTTTGATTAGACGCACCGGCCGCTTCACTTTTCTGAGTGGTAGAGCCACGCTGCGTTGCAGCACGCATTGGGCCGGCTCGCCCGGCGTAATACCATCCTCTCTAATATTCGGCGTGAAATAATGGCACTTGGTGCTGTTGTGTTTCGTCCGACTAGTGAGGGTTACGGAGGCCCCTCCCCCCCCCCCTCCTCCCAATTCCTATTCCTTCCTTAAACCTATTCCTCCCCTAAAGGCCGGCAACGCGTCTGCGATTCCTCTGGTTTTGCGGGAGGGTGTCCATGGGCGGCGGTGACTACTCTCCATCAGGTGACCCGCCTGCTCGTTTGCCTCCCTCTTTTAAAAAAAGAAAAAAAAATACTTTGTGCCCATGGATAATAATCGTAATATTAGATTATGTTTATGTTGATAATAATGAGTGATGATAATATGAACGTTTAAATACTAAATGATATTCCCCCAAACACCTTGGGAAGCACTTTAGATTAAGCAACACCGAAAAAGGGGGGAAGGGGAGGGGGAGGGGGAGCCAATGTGCGAAAATGCATAGTTTTCAAGATATTTTTATTTTGAGGTTATTTTAGGTTATTTTTAGGAAAAAAAAAACAAATATTCTACTAAGTTACCATTACCGTACCCCCTCCATCCCCCTCCTCTCTACCTCCCTCGAAACTACTAACCTCGAAATTCATGACAATCGCTACGCAAAAAAAAAAACAAAAACAAAAACCGCTGCTTAAAATGTCATTTGGATAAAATACATTAAAAAACGGCCGCATCCAGATTCTTCTGCGTTTGCGTCTCCGTAATAATAGTACGAGCAACATCGTACTGGCCAAGAACAACGAGTCCTTTTCTGAATACATTTCGCTGATGGAATTTAGCCAGGGTTAATCGATCAACGTCGACCGACCGTCGATCGATGGGTTAGACGAACGGTATCCGTCGATTGATTAAAGCTACCACACCTATCGATCAACGTCGACCGACCGTCGTCGATCGATTGGTTAGTCAAACGGTAGGTATCCGTCGATCGATTAAAGCTACCAGACCAGTCGATCAACTTTGATCGACGTTGATCGATGCCGTCGATCGACGATCGATCGATTGGTCGGGTAACACCCTTAGTGAGAGGTTGGTATTTACGCCGGGCGAGCCGGCCCAGCGTGCCCGGCGTGCTGCAACGCAGCGTGGCTCTACCACTCAGTCAGTGTCACTCATTTAGCACCACCCAAGGGTCACGTGTAGGGTCTAAACGGTAAACCTACGGACGTGAGTAACTTTAACCCCCAATTATAATAACGAACTAGGTACACACCACATTAAAGTGATTATATCGATATACTAGTCACATCTTTAGTCACGCACACATGTACAGACAGAAAGCTGCACACTAACAAAATACGGACATGCTAAAAATCCAAAGACTGTCCATTGTGATATTTGGTCCGAGGCCACGACCTTCTGCAATGATCAGGCTAACTTACGTAAGTTCTTTTAATGTATTAAACTAATTCAGCGCATAGTACAAGTAACTTAAAAATACGTAAATTTTCACAATTTCGTGCAGGATCCCCTTAAGTATATTATGTAACTACAAGTTACTGATAAGGAAAAGAAAGTTATTTGTGTGTATTTATTTATTTAAAGTTGTGCAACTACATTTGCGGACTTGTCTTGTAATAATACTCACGTTAGCGGGCAGCGGCGACGGCTGCACGGTCGCCAGCCGCGACGGCAGCTGCACGCTGACGCAGTGGAACGGGTCGAACGTGCATGAAGTGCGCTCACACTTGGCGCACGTTAACGCCGATCTGCGTTAAGGGGGGTTAGTAGGTCAGCGAAAATTTGGATGTTGGGCGGGGCCTCGCGGGTGTTGCGCGGGGCGGGGTCCGCGGTCATGCATAAGCGCCACTAACATATTTATCAAAATATTAATAAAAATGTTTAGTTTTTTGAAAATTCAAATCAGTCAAGAAATCGAATAGGTAAACACCTGTGTTTATGATTTTATAGGAATTAGTATTGTAAAACACGGTCGTAATGTGCACATATATGAAATTTTAGAGGTAACTTCAGGATTTTTTTCTATTGAGCCAAATATTTCCAACCGTGTTTTGGCTTCGTTCATCCCCTCACACATACGCTCTGTAATACACATTGAAAATTTCAGTGCGAAATATCTAATATAATTTGAATAACAGCTAATAGAAAACAGCCAATTTTTCCGTTTTCACCGCCTAAGGCCCCTTATTTCGAATATTTTACTACTTATAATTATGTCTCACTCTGTCTGTTATAATGCATTATTTAATAATACTCATTTGAATATTTGAATTTTTTTACAGCTTCATGGGACCGCATACATAAATATTAGATGTTACTTTCAACTTGATACCCAAACGCGTTCTCGAGAAAAAGGGTCTTGACAGGCAGACATACGGACAACAAAGTAATCCCTTAAAAATAGATATAATTACTCGAAGTCTTACTCGCTATTATAGTCCGGCAACTTCGTGCGCGACCGTCCTGCGGGGTACAGACGTTGGCGGAGACGAGGTAGCACGTCATTCTAGAACACAACTACACACACCCGCTGGACATCTTGGGTTCCTCGTCCCCGCCACCGTAAGTCACCCCGCAGGACGGTCGCGCACGAAATTGCCAGACTATACTCCATCTCCATTTACTATAACCAAAAGTAGTGAAGAATGTTTGTAAACAAATTACTGTGCACATATTTAGTGTCACTCTGGTTTTTACTGTTTTTTCAAAGAAAGACGTTATTGTTAGAGATTTTCTCGAAAAACTGAATTTCTCTCAAAAAATAACAGGAAAAATCCTTTGCCCGACCCGGGAATTGAACCTCTGGTTATCGGGCCAAGCACTTAGTCACTCAGCCACTGAAAAACTGTCTAAACTTTTAATACCATATAGGATAAAATTTTTACTAGAAAAAAAACAAAGTCTCACAAAAGCTCAAATGGAATGCGAACCCATGAGACCTGAGACCCGTTGTTTTTATTTCTAGTAAACATTTAATCCTATATCTATATAGCATTGTGAATGCAAAAATTTCAATAATAAAGATATTTTAATAACATGCTTGTAATGTTATCAAGGCCCACCTGTACTGCGCTTGAAATACTGCCTGTACAAATGAACTGTTCCTTCGGGCGTGGTTTGCTAATGTCTCTGCGGCCACTACCTCATCTGGCTTGCCGCCAGTATTCTGGAATAATGAATTGCATTTATTTATTTACATTTATAGCATCAGCTTTAACAACTATTGTAGACAATAGCTGACTTACTTTACTAATTATTTTAATAGTTTTAAGAGATTTTTATTTAATTTCAGTCACATACCCCGCCCTTTGTGGAACATGGTGTGTGAACAACAGTGTGGACATCAAAAAACATTTATGATAAATTAGTTACATGTATAACTTTGAATACAAAAATAATAATCAGAAATACTCCAATAAAAAGTGCTTAAAATCATAAGCATTTTTTGAATTTAAAAATTATACCTAGGTAATGAATAATGTTTATTTAGGACTTAAGTATAGCAGTAAATAGGTACATTACTTGGAAAGATTTCCTACAAATTCATATAATAGCTATCATAATAAATACCTTGATAGTCTTATATTTCTTTTTTGTGGCCGTATTCAAATCTTCATGAACCTTGTCAAGTAACCAAAATAAAAACTCTTGTGCGTCATGCTGACTGTTTCCTCTATACTGTGTGCCATGCCTTTCCACAGCTCCCTAGAATTTAAAGCAATATTCCATTTTAACCCCTCAAACCCCAAGCGGTCGCATGAGAAGGCACCTACAAAAACACACTTGACTTTGTACCGTGTTTTCATAGACTTACAGACTACCTTAGTATGAACAAGTTTGATTATTTCGGTTCTGTGGTACATTTTATGCATCGTGTTAGCAAAATATCGCATAGTCTATGCTCGATTCTGTCAAATTTGACGTTGACAGTTGCGCCAATTTTTTTGTTAGAAAAGTGCCACGAGTGATTGGTTAAAGCAATATGTGTGTCAGAGTCAGGGGGCTTAATTATATAACTGCAACATCTATTGCAATACCTAAAGAGTAGAAGTACAGTCGAGGAAGTTCACGGTCGACCTTTTTTCGGCGATATTCGCTTGCACACGATTTACGCGCATGCTACAATTTGTATTAGACTGATTCATTTAGAATTGAAAAAAAAGAACAAAAGGTTTTAAAAAGAAGCTGATTTGACTTTTAAAATATGACCAATTGAATAATGGCGAGAAATGGCGGCATTCTGTTGAAGGCGGTCAAAGTGGCCAGACGTGTTGGAGAAAGAACTGACTTTTCTGGTTGAATTAAGGAGTTTTTTCATTCATTCATAATTTTATTGTCTCACGTCGGTTGTACAGATATTAACTTACAGGTACATTATAGTCATGACATGAAACCTGTTAGGGCACTACAATATTTAACATTATTACATTTGTGGGTGCGGTTGGAATGGAGCGCAAGAGAATATGGCCGAAAAGTGGTCGACCAGAAACATTCTCGACTGTACTTACATTGCTTTGCTAGTTTGATTTATTTCAAAATTATTATTTAATAAAGCAAAGTAGCAAAGCAATGTACTTCTACTTGAAAGCTATTACGAAAGATGTTTAAGTTAGACAGGACCTTATCTGAACATTGGTTGTCTGTTGTTTACAAAACTTTTCTCTGCCAATTAGATAATAAAAAACCTGTTTCAGTTTTATTAGAATTACCAATCATTGGAAGGTACTTACCTTAAACATTGTGCTCATGTCTGGTGAGTAGTGACATGCCCAAAGGGCTTTCAACAAAGAAGCCAACTGTTCCGTAACTTCCCCTCGAGTTCCATACTTCTTTGAATTAATTTTATTACGTTTTTGAAGGTCAACCTAAAAAAAGCATGCATATAATACGCAAAATATGTTTTATCATATTTAATTAGCTTTCGATTTTACCTTATAAACTTTAAAACTAGGTTGGGTTTACATATAAATTCCACAAAGTGTTAAACAGTCTCAAATATCACTTGTTACAGCTTTGTAAGGCTTAATAAAAGCTTTATGAAGTAATTGCAACAGTATGCAAAATGCTATTTGTAGATTGTCACAATTTTGAGACAATATCAAAGTTAAGTACCTAACAGATGTTTCATAAGAATGATTATTTTATCACAAACTAGTATCTTATCTTAGCGTAAAATCAGTTGTAGATATAAATGGTATATAAAAAGTTTTATTAGATTCATTATAAGATAAAAAATTCTAATTTGATTATTTAGAATATAAAACTTTTAACCAGAATATAATTTGGTTTTGAATTGTTACAGTGCTTCAACATATAAAAAGCTTGCATAACAGTAAACAATGTTACAATATCACTAAAAGTAATCTTATTTAAATTTCTTGTTAGAATGTTGATTTATCAAATGTTTAAAAACTTCCCATGCTGTAACTGTAATTTGTCGAGATTTGACAGAACATTTTTTACATTCTTACCTTATAGTGATCTAATACAAAATACTCAGCAATAACTTCAGTATGCGAAAGGCACTGCAGCACTGCATTCATATAACAAGTGTTCCCATGGTTCTTTATACCCGACGCAGCCGGCGTTGCTCCTGGAGGCCACGGGGGATCTTCGCTCAATGGCACTCTGTCCCCATTCATAATAGGTGAAACCGATTTAACCTAAGTATAAAAAAATAATATTGCATCATCACTATCTGCTTAACAATTACATACCAAAATTGCAAAATTTATGACTACATATCAACAGTTTTATTATCTTCTTGACAGTTCCTGTACAAGACCTTGAATTCTATAAAGGCACAATTTATGCCAAGGCCATAATCATGCATGAAGGGAAATCCGGAAGTTGAATCGTAATTAAAAATTTTACATACACCAGGAGCATTGACAGAGCTCATATGCTGCGCTATCTTGTTCAAAAATCTCTTCCATGACGGCCTTCTGAACAACTTCCTTTCTAAGCCACTTTCCTCTTTCTGCGACTCGCTAGACACAGAACTAGCACTCGTGGGCTTACTCTCATTGTCATGGGTTTTATTCTTACTGGAAGTAGGTTTTGCGGTTCCAAATGGATTACGAGGCAGCGTAAAGGTTCGTTTTAATCGGGATCCTTCCACTTGCTTTGATGTCATAGTAACATCAGTGACTTCACTAATGAGTTCACTCTCGGAACAAGACTTCATTACCGAAGATAGATTATTTGTAGACATAGTGAAAGCGTTTAAAATATTTTTTTACATTTAAACTTAAATTAAATCATATTTTACAAAGAAATCCAATACAAAAACATTGATATGTCAGTGACATAAACGCCATTTTGGTTTTTAATAGACAAGATAGAACAGCATAGGTAAAAAACATTATCACCTTTTTTTTCTAGTGATGTCATGTGCCATTAGCAAATTGTCTATGTTTGAACTAAATAGTGTTCTTATTTCCGAACCATTTGGAGTTGAATTTTACTATACTATGTTTTGCTACAGAGCTCTTAAAACTAAACAACAATTCCTATTTTTAACAAAACGCAGTCTTTGAAGTTCTGCTTTGGCCACAGGCATATATAATAGATGTCTGTGGCTTTGGCAGAATATTTTTACCCATTGTGCTTTTTCTTTACCTGTTTTTTTTATTATTAATTTGTAACCTTCTGTCGTAATATTAAAATTCAATGAAATGAGTGATGTTAATGTAAACGTTTATCCTGGATACTAGTCCTTCAGTCGTAATGTTAGAGTTCATTGATTATGCTTAAACTGGTGATAATGAGTGATGATAATATGAACGTTTAATGGTAAATGATATTCCCCCAAACCCCTTTGAGTTTCAATAAAGATGTAGGACTTTACTGAGGTCTCGTACCTACGGACTTCTTGAGAAAATTTGAAAAATGATGTTGCACTGTTTTGTTTTATTTGCTAACTCTCATACAACCTCGGACCAAATATCACAATGGACAGAGTCTTTGGATTTTTAGCATGTCCGTATTTTGTTAGTGTGCAGCTTTCTATCTGTACATGTGTGCGTGACTAAAGATGTGACTAGTATATCGATATAATCACTTTAATGTGGTGTGTACCTAGTTCGTTATTATAATTTGGGGTTAAAGTTACTCACGTCCGTAGGTTTACCGTTTAGACCCTACACGTGACCCTTGGGTGGTGCTAAATCAGTGACACTGACTGAGTGGTAGAGCCACGCTGCGTTGCAGCACGCCGGGCACGCTGGGCCGGCTCGCCCGGCGTAAATACCAACCTCTCACTAAGGGTGTTACCCGACCAATCGATCGATCGTCGATCGACGGCATCGATCAACGTCGATCGAAGTTGATCGACTGGTCTGGTAGCTTTAATCGATCGACGGATACCTACCGTTTGACTAACCAATCGATCGACGACGGTCGGTCGACGTTGATCGATAGGTGTGGTAACTTTAATCAATCGACGGATACCGTTCGTCTAACCCATCGATCGACGGTCGGTCGACGTTGATCGATTAACCCTGGCTAAATTCCATCAGCGAAATGTATTCAGAAAAGAACTCGTTGTTCTTGGCCAGTACGATGTTGCTCGTACTATTATTACGGAGACGCAAACGCAGAAGAATCTTGATGCCGCCGTTTTTTAAAGCCAACGATCGCTTATTTTATCCAAATGACATTTTAAGCAGCGGTTTTTGTTTTTTTTTTTTTTTTGCGTAGCGATTGTCATAAATTTCGAGGTTAGTAGTTTCGAGGGAGGTAGAGAGGAAGAGGATGGAGGGGGTACGGTAATGGTAACTTAGTAGAATATTTGTTTTTTTTTTCCTAAAAATAACCTAAAATAACCTCAAAATAAAAATATCTTGAAAACTATGCATTTTCGCACTTTGGCTCCCCCTCCCCCTCCCCTTCCCCCCTTTTTTGGTGTTGCTTAATCTAAAGTGCTTCCCAAGGTGTTTGGGGGAATATCATTTAGTATTTAAACGTTCATATTATCATCACTCATTATTATCAACATAAACATAATCTAATATTACGATTATTATCCATGGGCACGAAATAATTTTTTTTATAAAAGAGGGAGGCAAACGAGCAAGCGGGTCACCTGATGGAGAGTAATCACCGCCGCCCATGGACACCCACCCGCAAAACCAGAGGAGTCGCAGACGCGTTGCCGGTCTTTAGGGAAGGAATAGGTTTAAGGAAGGAATAGGAATTGGGAGGAGGGGGGGGGGGGGAAGGGGCCTCCGGAACCCTCACTAGTCGGACGAAACACAACAGCACCAAGTGCCATTATTTCACGCCGAATATTAGAGAGGGTGGTATTACGCCGGGCGAGCCGGCCCAATGCGTGCTGCAACGCAGCGTGGCTCTACCACTCAGAAAAGTGAAGCGGCCGGTGCGTCTAATCAAACAGCTCGATTTAACACCCAATCCATTTTACCGGTCGATTGTCGATCGACATCGATCGACGTCGACTAATCCATTCTACCATCGATCGATGCCATCGATCGACGATCGATCGATTGGTCTGGTAACACCCTAATATCCGGCGTGAAATAATAGCCCTTGGTGCTGTTGTGTTTCGTTCGGGCAGTGAGGGTTCCGGAGGCCTCCCCCCCCCCCCCCCCGCTCACAATTAATATTCCTTCCTTAAATGCCGGCAACGCATCTGCGATTCCTCTGATGTTGCGGGTGTCTATGGGCGGCGGAGATTACTCTCCATCGGGTGACCCGCCTGCTCGTTTGCCTCCTTCTATTATAACAAACAAATAAAAAATAATAATTTGTCTAGTAAAGTGAAGAGCAATACTTTTTACTATTCATATTCCCGCCCATATTATTAAGATTCAATTTTGAACTAAGGCTAAAATTTTTACTGTAAAAAAAGATTTTTCAAAATGTTTGAAACAGAGCCTTGAATATTTTGTAGGCTCTCAGTTATCACGTCTAATAGCTTTAACCCATTCACGTCTTATTTCCGGGCATTTTGGAAACCTAAAAAAAGAATAATAAAAAGAATATTAGTAATATCGATAAAGCTTCGATACACAAATACGTACATCACTAATCATTATGCCAAAAACAAAGCCTTTAAATTACATTTAATTAAGGTTTAAAACCTGATTCTTATGAATAGTGTACGATATAGTATGATTTAGAATTAGCAAAAATTAATGCTTTGCCGTTTTAATTATTAAAAAACTCATAGTAAAGCATACATATTATGAGAAATCACTAACGTATGAAATGATAATTCCTGGTCCCTCACACCTCCTTTAGTTGTTCTTGACGAACAATAAACAGCAGAACAAGACATTATGTCAATTGTATATTACACAAATAACACAAACACTAAGATTTCTTAATATTTCACTATTATTTCGCACAATCCAGCAATGTTTTGACCTAGTAGTCGGTCATGAAATGACACGTCTCACACCGACAGTGCGTCGTTGCCAAACGTACATTCACTATCTCTTTTACTCATATCACACTACAGTCATACAGACAGAGATACAAATACTTTACTTTGATACACGTATGTAAAAGCGGCAACGTCGTAAGACTCTGTCCATGTAATATTTGGTCCGAGCATACAACTCACGATCACTTGACAGTAAATAATCCATCATTATTTCACATTAATATTCGACAAAACACAAATTATAGACAATAAAACGAAACTGCAGACATGACGTTTCACTTTCCCGCCAAGAAGTCCCTTGTGCTTTTAAAACATGAAGTGTTACCATATAATAAATTTTTCCTCTGATGCGGGGAAATTGACCAAAGTTAAACTGAATTCAAACAAATATATTTTTAAAGATTGAATTCTAGGTAAAACCCACTCTTCGACGACCTCCGTGGTCGAGTGGTTAGCACGCCGGGTCTAGATGGGTTCAATTCCCGGTCGGGTCAATTAAGAGAAAAACTGTTTTTCTAAATTTATTTCGAATCTATTTCTAGTTAATCGTGTTTTTTCTATGTATATGTATATTTCTCCGTTATCTTACTATATTAAGGAGTTTCAAAAGAATACTTATCTTGGTCAAGATTATTGGTGTGAGCGTAAACAAAATTTTAAATTTAATTTAACTCTCTGTTTTGTGGTTAACGAAATTAGCTAAATAAGGTGGTAGTTTACTATGTTCGTATATTTTTTTTCGAGCCCAATTATCTATATTATTTAAAACAAAGTCGTGTTAGTTACACCACTTAAAAAACACTTTAAAAAATGAGCAGCGACGAGGAAGGCGTGAACATTGTTTTGGCTGTGGTGGATTTAGTTCTCGAAAAATGTAACAGGGGTCCTAAATGAGTAAGAGAATACCAAATGTGTCAAACAATGGGCGATTTTCCGAGATCAAAAAAAAAAGAAATTGGTTCGTAAATGACTTCATAGATGGCGCTTAGCATAGATTAGTATGGCGCTTAGTAAAAGGCGGGTTCATGAAGAGCACGTGTATGGCTGCGTGTCATTTATTCTATTCCAAAATAGAAATAGGTTCTGGATGTCCTGAATATAAATAGGTAAGTAAATACTAGTTTCTTTTCTTTCGGTAGACAAGTAAAAGTGTAGAATTTATTACAGCCCATAAGTAGCCCAGCTTTCATAAAACGACATCTATCGAGTGTTTTTGAACTAATTTTTACTTTTTAATTTGGGCTGTCAGAAAATCGCCCATTACAATGCGATCCAATTGCGATTCAATTATGCCATTCGTAAATTAGCAGACTTGGGCCCCAGATATAGATTTCGTGTCAGACCTTACTTAAAATTTTTCTTGATTTAAAATTGTGATCTGAGACTCAACCATTTTGTGATGACAGAGTTCACAGAAGTACCCATAATCTCTGCCATATCCGCGAAGGCATCTGTTTTAGTTTTATTTTTATTTAGATTCCATGTCGCGTCCCATATTTACGGGTCTTTCACGAATCAACATTATGAATTTCTAGTGTTGTCTCTGCATTCCACTCGACAATGCACTCCATCATCATGAGCGAAACGTCTTCCTGCGTCAAAATCAAACATATAATGAAAGATCCCCTCCCCAGACGAACGTGGGGGATGTTTTCCACAAACTCCGGCAAACACGTTCAAGTGTGTTGTTCGATAAAACATTTATTAGGCCACGCCTTTTTTTTATGTTTTCAAACAATGTTCTGTTCAAAATCTGGCGCAGCGGACCCGGCTTTATACTGTGAAAAACCGGCAAGAAACTCAGTAAGGGGACTTCTTGGCGGGAAAGTGAAGCGCCATGTCTGCAGTTTTGTTTTATTTTCTTTAAATTTGTGTTTTGATGAATATTATTGTGAAATAATGGTAGATTATTTACTGTCAAGTGTTTGTGAACGTGCATGAGTAGCAAATAAAACAAAACAGTGCAACATCACTTTTCAAATTCTCTCAAGAAGTCCGTGTGAGACCTCAATAAAGTCCCACAGCTTAATTGAGTCTCGAGGGGTTTGGGGGAAAATCATTTACCATTAAACATTCATTATCACTCATTATCATCCACTTAATGTTAAGAAAAAAATAATTAATTACTTACTATTAAAATCTTGACACTGGCTAAATGTGCTGATCGCACGAAGGCATTATTTAAGAGGGAACTCAGCAAGGGCATTACCCCCTTTACTCTCCTCTTTGGGCATTACTCTCGGACCAAATATTACATATTTGGTCCGAGGCATTACTTTTCTCTTTTCTCCCCTTTCTTTTACAGCGTCAATACAAATTGGAATATGCCCTCCCTATCTTAAAAGGACATTTTCCATTGATCAATGATGTAAGTAACTAAGTTACTACATACATCATATTTATTTATTTTTAAACCCCTCAACCGGCAGTTGCCGGTGCTTGTTGGGCGCTTGTTGACGAGCCGGTTTCTACCCGGTCCGGCGCCGGGTCGAAGCCGGCTACGCGCGCTGACAGCACGGTTTGTGCCCGGTTCGCAAATGACGGCTAGCCGGCTGAAGTGCGGCTTCTTCGGCACACGTCTTGTGTACGTCCGGTACCGTCAACAAACCCTCATAGACTCAAGACTGTCATACGTGACCGCGCGCCGGGTGTAAACAAAGGCCGGCGCGACGCTAGCGCTGGCTCGTGAGTATACCTTCTTAGTCTATACTACTGCAATTTCTATTACGTCCGTCGGTATATCACAATTAGATGGCGCTGCTTAATTCCCATACTTACCTACCAAAGACATTACCTACCTATCTACAAAATAGTATGAATTGAAAATTAAAGGAACTAGCATTCCACCATACCCGCAGCCGGCCGGCAACCTCAATATACCTATAAAGATGCACTCTGTCCGCCGCGCCGCCCGCGCCGGCAACCTCAAAACCTATAAAGATACACGCTGTCTCAGCGTTGTCTTCTCAAAATAATGTTATATTGGTACTACTGGTTAGTGGTATGATGGCACGTTAAAGTACTCCCTGCTAACTACCCTACCCTGCCTTGTATTAGTTGTATTGTATTGGCACTCGCAGTACACCTGCGAGCACCCTGACTCGGCGCTACCTGGTGGGCTCCGTGTGCGGGTTCTCGCGTAGATGAACGAACGCTGTCGCGGTGGTGTCTTCTTTAATGTTTCCTGAATCTGAATATGTACATTTCGATAGGTAACTAAAACATTTCTTCCACCTCTCTCTGCGCTGAGTGGAATGCTAAACCTATTCTTATCTATGACTGCGGGCAGCGCGGCGGTTGTCGTAGTAAACGAAAGACAGAAGAGTACAGCCATAGTAGAATAAAAGAAGTATGCTATTTTCATACAAACACGCCGAGCGCGGCTTGTATGGGAGCGCGGCTGAGCCATCCCGTACGTAAGTACGCGTCGTCGCACGCACACACTGGCGAGTTTATTGATGCTGGTAAAGGCTACACGTTCAAAAATATTGTGATCCACGGCTATTTATTCCTTAGCGTGATATTTATTGAGCGTGTAGACTGAAGTATTGACGGATCGCGATACGGATCACAGGATTTCTAGATTTCCGAATTACGGATTGTCAATCCATGGATCGTGATAAATATTGAACGTGTAGACGCGCGGTCAATATTTATCACTTCAGTACGCACGCTCCGCGGCAGCGATGGGTGACGATGTGCCAGCAGTGCGATTCTCTAAGCTAAAGCCTTCATAGCTGCGGCTGCCGCAGCGCTGAGAAATGACTCTGTCTCTTTCATATTCATATAATTGGAAAGAGACAGCAGATCACAGCAATGCGCGCAGCGTCTATGTCGCTTAGAGAATCGCATAGCAGTGCCATGCGGGACCGAGCGACGATCCCAGACTCTACAATCTTCATAGAAGCTACTTGGTAAATAATGAAATTGTTACACTACCAAATTTGATTGGACACGGAAAGTTAAATATTGGCATAATAAATAATGTATTTTTATTTTAGTAGCATTATAATTTGATTGTTGCCGTAAAAGCGATAGAGATGGCGCTAGCAGCGATATAATAATACTAAAATTAAAAGTAAGCTATTTTACGACCTACCAAGTGATACGGCCATCTCCTCAAATCAATCGTATAATATTTGCGACATTACGTTACACTTTCTTGCTTTTAGTAGTTTTTTTGTGTAAACAGGTCTTACAATTAAACTTTTTTAAATATTATCTTATACTTACAGAAATGAACTTTAGTCATGTTTAACAATGTAACATAGGTAGCGTTGAAATTCTTTTATTAAAAAGTAAAAAAGGTTATTTTTTTTAATTGCCTAGAATAATAGTTGGATTTGAGTAGTTCTACTAGCAACACTCTTGAAAAGTTTGTTTTCCACAAGTTTGTCTTGCGACTTGCGAATCGAATTGCGAAATTTAAATGGTTTACAGTAGTTTCCTTTTGCTTTTTTCCGTCGAGTTGAATGTGTTTCCTCCGTATATTGCATTATGCATTATTGTGTTAGTTGTATTGTGAGAGACTCGTAGTTTTGCGTTGTTTATCGAGTAGTAGGTACCTACTCATTTTTGTTTCCTTGTGAAATTGAACGCTAAGACTATTTAATTGTAAATGTCCATGTCAAGGAAAAAATGCTGTGCTCCCGGTTGTCTGGACTCAAGTAAGTGTACATCTCATATAATCTGGGGATACTTAATTGTGTGAGCCGCCACCTTAGGGCACAAGATTATTTTTCCCTTTATGTATACTTGTCATTACATTTAATATTATCACGACTATTTATCCCCGAAGGGTAAGTCAGAGACTAGGCAATGAGGACCGCAAAAGCAGTCCTCTGCCATAGTCCACTTTTCACCAAATAGCGACTGCACATGTGCTCAGCGTGACAGGTAGTGAGCCCAACGCCACTCTATGCTGTTCGATGTATGTGTAGTCTTTAGTCCGCTAGTCGCCTTTTACGACACCCAAGGGGATAGAGGGGGTTGTAGTATTCTTTCACCACTATGCAACACTGTTATCATAACTTAGAGAATATTAGAATAATAATAAAAAAGTAATTTTATAGAAGTTCAGTGGGTTGTTTTTTGTTTAAAAATAACACTGTTGTGCGTATCAATAATAAATTCAATCATAAAGTGTTTATAATAAAAATCTTTTATCTCTTTTAGATTCACATCCAACTCTGCATTCCCGAATCCAGCAAAAGATAAAGGGAGATTTGATTAATGGGTTTATTCAATTGGAGATGATATTATTGGTATAGATGATCAAGATATTTATAAACGTCGTATAGTGTGTGCCATGCACACTTTGAAGAAAAGTTTTGTTGTCATTTTGATAGAATCAGCAATATTGCAATACCGAAGTCAAAGATTTAACAGGACTGTTGCAACTAATATGGGATACCATACAGGTAACTTTACTATTCAATAAACATTAAAAACATTTATAAGCCAAAATAGGGCAACCTTGTTTTTTTTAAATTCTGTGATAGAGTGGCGCTTTGCTTTCCACTCGCCTGATAGTAAGTGACGATAAAGCCGAAGGTGGAAGCGCGGAAGGCGTTACTGAGAGACTATTTTTTTTATCGTTGAACTGTCAGAACATGTCAAAGCCATTAACATTGTTGTTATGGCAACAGACTTAGAAAGGATAGTAGTAGCTAGGCTGGTTTATTACAATTCCTACCATTGAACCTGGGACCTCTGGCTCTGAGACCCTTGGCTTCACCAATAGAGACCACAAAGGTGGCTCTAGAAACAAATATTATCTCATTACCAAAAGAATATCAACTACATACTCCCACAAGAACAAGATACATGAACTTGATATATCAGCGTCCTAGCCATAAATACGAGTATATATACAACAAAAATGTTTTTAATATGTGTATTTTGATTTTTAACAAGCTTCCTGACGATATAAAACTAATTTGTATAAATAAATTTAAAAATGTATTAACAAAGTGGCTAATGGGTCATTGCTTTTATAGCGTCAGTGAATTCTTGAATCACAAAATGTAATAATTTTTGAATTAAGATTTTTGCATGCCTGCTTGCAGGTTGAATACAATTGTACTAAATTTATAAATGTAACATCCTAATTTACTGCATTCTAGCAAATAAATGTATTATCTTATCTTATCTTACCAAACCATCTCCCCTCCTGGGCGCCATAAAAGACTACCAACACATTGAAGACTGCACATCATATCCAAGAGCATGAATAGGAGTTGGGCTCTCCACCTATCAGGCTGAGCATATGTGTAGTGTGACTTGGTGGGCTGTGGAGGGTGTTTGTGCACTGCTTTTGCGGTCCTCATTGCCTACTTTCTGACTAACACTTTGGGGATAATAGTTGTGAGTGTATGTATTAATAACTGATTTTTTATTTCAGATAAGGGCATTCCTTCTAAAGAATGCAAAGAAACTGCGGACAGTCTTCTGGCCTGTGACACCGAACTCAATTCACCACAAGAAGTGGGCGGAAGCACAAAGAAAGCTTAAGGGAATGAGATTTATTCATCCAATTATAAGAAAAATTTAAAGTGTTGCAACTCTTAGTAATTAGTCATGGACACTCCAAGGGATTTAAGTTTTATTTAAAAAAATAACAATGAGTTTAACATTAGTTCTAAATGGATGAGATACTTAAACCAAGACCTGATTAAAACCTTTTTTGGTGCAATAAGGATTCACGGGTGCTGAAACCTAAATCTATGGCCGAAACACTAACTCCACACCTGAATACTTCGAAAATTCTTTTATTACAATGTTAATAAACAATATGACGAGTGTCTATGCCCCAGCCGGAACAATTTGTAAAAGTGATTTATGTAAAAATTTACATGCCTTCATCGTCAGAGATGACTGCGAAGCCTGAGAAGCCTCGGCAATCTGTGACTAACAATATTTACCCAATATTATTGTCTAAACTTTAGATTCAAAAAATTATCCACAAATAATTAGCGCTCTCTAATATGTAAGAGGATATTTCGCCAAAAAAACAAAAAGTAAAATTTGTAAAAGTTATCCGGACTGTTCTCGTAATCTTGTTACAAATAGGTGCACAATATATAAAATACAGAGAGTATGCAGGTCAATGCCAATGGCTTGGCAGTCCCACTGATGCACTACTTAAATGTATTTCAGAAATACAGGACATAAATGATGTGATTTTAAAAGAATATAAGAAAAAGTAACCATATAGAACTAATTGTTAAAACACATTTATTAATACATATTGATTTCGATTTCATTGATCAAAGTAATTGAATATTTAATCAATGTCACTAGTAGATTTTTTATATTTAATTATTGCAAGGAAATTAATAAAATTCTTAGTGCCAAAAGGGACTGTCAGGACGATGAAGGCAATAACTTAAAAATTAATGCAAAAAAAGTACTACTTACAAAAAATGTAAAAGACCAAAAAATAAATGGTAGTTTTAAGTATGTACTTAGTTTTTATTTTAGAATGTTTTTGCGTATGAATTGCCAATTGTTAACATATTGTTTTCCTTGTTTTACGTATCTACTAGTAATAAGTAAAACATAATTATATGCAATTGGTGATTCATATTACAAAGCTTATCCCCCAAATAAAAATCGTACATGAATAGTAGTTAGAGAGACTGTACTATAGCTAGCTATATAGGTAACAAAAAAGTTACCATAAAACTAATACAGAGGGCGCTTTGTCAACGTTGCCTCCTTTGAGGGCCGAGAGAGGTCTCTATTTCCGTATATAAAAAAGTACTTTGTGGACGATCCGTCGCGCCGCGCCGTCACCCGTGCTTATAGAACCTTCTGCAAATGACCAAAAATACCTGAAAGAATTTCTGCCCGAACTGTGGGATAGTTCATACACTTATTACAAAAAGAAACGAAGCCCTAAGCAAGTTACTGGACAAATATAAAAATGCAAGTATTGACGGTGTCAGGAAAAAAATAATAGGTTATGCTTAGGGGTCTCGGTAGCTTAGCGGTTAGAGCAGTGGACCGGCAATCCTAAGGTCATGGGTTTGATTGAATCGCATTTGAGCTTTCCTGTGGCTCGTTGTTTTTTTCTAGTTAACATTTTATCCTATATCTATATCATAGCATTGAAAACGCAAAAATTTCAATAATAAAAAAAAAATAGCCTACGGTCCAACTATAGAAAAGAAATTTTCATCCATCGCTTTCTTTTCACTATTTTCTTTATCGATATTTCTAAAATAGCAATAGGTACAGGCTGTAACTATTCTTGTTGTATCCATGGTAGCGTCCGCACGGTCCGCACCGCACAAAGGAAGCCACAATACTGACGTGCAGTGTTGCCGCAAGTCACTCAAGAAAAAGTCCGAGCGGATTAAAAAATTACCCGAAATTACCCGTTCAGTAGTTTTTTTTAAAAAAAGGTACGGTTTATTTTAACATGCGGTACGTTTATGAAATTAACAGAAATTATTAATACTTGTTGATTTTTAAATGTTTTCAAGTTGAAAATTTCAATTTTATCTTCCATCTTCCTTCCATTTTTTTTTCTCAACTTACCTAATGCTGAGAAAAGAAAGAATATTTTTTTTGGATTATTTTACGTAGTTTTTACGTTTACGATTTATAATCAATTAAAAATGTAGGTACTTATAAAAAAAAGAAATAAGAAAGTACATAATTTTGCTGAAACAATATAACCCTTTCAGTCTTGAAATCGAAATGTCTAAAAATTTTGATAGCAGGTGCGATTTGGCGGTAATGGAAAAAAATTTAAATTTGCGGAAATGGAAAAAAAAAAATCGAACGCAGTTCATGTTAAATTTTGCGTTCACCATGCATAAAATGTACCACAGAACCGAAATAATCGCCCTTGTTCATGCTAGTCTCTAATTGTATCAAAACACGGTACCTATAAAGTCAAGTGGAGAGCGCGGAAATGTATATGGCCGCTTGGGATCTGACGGAATAGCGAGTTTTTTAAGTGCGACCAAATATGGTCGCTTGGGGCTTGAGTGGTTTAGTAGGAACCTTTTTTTTCAGAACAAACAGAATAAAGATTCTTCACGGCGCGTATCAACAAAGCAGCAATAGGCTAATTGACTAAATTTCAAAATCATATTACCTGTTTACATATTTTATCCTAAAAATTCAATATTTAAAAAAAAAAATTGTTTGCCTGTAAAGTCGGTTTTACGGGCGAAGATTTTACGTGACAACGTCTTTTTCTCGGTAGAATATTTATTGATATGAATATAATTAAATTGCACAATAGGAACAAGGAATTGAATGAAAATAAGAATTGCACAAATTTATCATAGTTGAGTGGGAGAGAGACGCAAGGCATTCGGCGGGCCTCTCTCTCGTTCGGTGACTCATCGTAACGTTACCCAGCGTTACACTTTTTCATAAGTGACTCCCAGCCGCAACCTAATTTAAGACGTTGTCACGTCAAAATCGATCATTTTCAATATTTATTTTGCGTTTTTATATTCCGATTTAAATTTACCGCAAAAATGCTTAAGACCGCCGCATATTTTGAGTGAATGACGTCACGCCGTGCCAAACATCTATTTCGTTCGAAGCTTGTTCTATAGAAATGTCACAACAATAAAATGTCATTTGGCACGGCCGGCGTGACGTCACGGATTTTGATTTCCGTTTAATGTCATATGACTGAACGCGTATTATTGTCCATTTTTTTTAAAAAAATATTAATAATCCCAATTTTTTATACCTAATGAATATTTTAGATACTTATTATGTTTCTATAATATCTTAATTGATCATTTGTAACGCCAGTCCACCCGATTTATTCTTAGTGGATACAAGCCTATTGAATTGAATGGATTCCAATATTTCCATTCATTTAGGTGATAGTAACAGGTGACAGAAAATGATACAGACATTTATTTTCTAATTAGGTTGGTAAAGGGAACATTGCCCATATATTAATTTATAAGTTTAGTAAATTAATATTTTGTAAACGTGTAGGTAACGTTTTGGTCGCAAAACTACCCAAAATAAAATTACCCGGCAGTGAACGTTACCCGGAGATTACCCGCTCGAAGCCTAAATTACCCGAAATCGGGTAAAATTACCCGAAACGGCAACGCTGCTGACGTGATAAATATTGAACGTCTAGGGTATGACCGTGATCCTCCACGGTATGCACAAAGTAATATGACGGTATGTCAGTCCAGATCGTGATATTTTTTTTTTATAACCTTATAAAAGGCAAACGAGCAGGCCGGTCACCTGATGGAGAGTAATCACCGCCGCCCATGGACACTACCAGAGGAATCGCAGGATATGAATTGTGAGATGGGGGGGGGGGGGGAGGGATGGGCCTCCGGAACCCTCACTGGCCGGATGGAACACAACAGCACCAAGATAGATCACGATAAATACTTTACGTGTAGTCTTCGCCCAACGATGCCAGTCGCGACTCGCGGCTGCGCCGTACGTAATGCCGCGCGCGCCTACGTGTTTCGTCGCTGCGCCCGCTGCTGCCGCTCATAAAGCGACTGCCCTACAGTTTAGGCAATTATCGCTCGCTCGGGGGCCAAGTCAGCGTACTTGTTTTATTCTACTATGGTACAGCGCATCAGTTTGTAATTCGTTCATACGGTGTGCTTGGTGGGGCAGTCGTCTAGCGCGCAGCAGTAGCTTGTACTTGTGTCGAGCACAGTCGGCTCGGGTAGCGCGAGAACCCGCACACGGTGCCCACCAGCGCCTCGTCAGGGTGCTCGCAGGTGCGCCGCGAGTGCCAATACGACATGAGGTTAGCTAGCCGGGTGTACTTTAGACAAGCCATCTTAACACTAATCAGTGGTACTAGTAGAACAATAATAAAAATATCCCTTGCTAATCTAACCCGTGTGCTAATGATAGTTTTGTAAAATTACCATTCGATCGAACTAGTATTTCTTTGCATAGTAGCCGATACAAGTTTGTATCACAATGTCGTAACTAGACAAAATTTCGTAAATTGTTCGAATACCTAGTAAAAAACTTCCACTCAGCTCTCAATAACAATTTTAGTGTCCTATCGAAATGTATTCAGTTTCAGAAAACATTTGAAAAAAGTGCATCTTTATAGGTAACTAACAGACCGCTCGCGACTTCGTCCGCGTGTAGGTACCCCGTACCCCGTGACGAATTTTTGAAATTTTTGAAAAATAGCCTATGCAACCCGGAGATAGTGTAGCTTCCCAACGGTGAAAGAATTTTCCAAATCGGTCTAGTAGTTTCGTCCAAACTATTCATCCAAACAAACAAACAAACAATCAAATCTTTCGTCTTTATAATCCTACTAATATTATAACGCGAATGTTTGTAAGAATGGATATTTGTTACTCTTTCACGTAAAAACTACTGAATGGATTTGGATGAAATTTGGCATACAGATAGTTTATAACCTGGATTAACACATAAAATACTTTTATCCCGATATTTCCACGGGAACGTATGGATGGAAGTTTGTTACTCTTTCACGTAAAAACTACTGAATGGATTTGTATGAAATTCGGCATACAAATAGTTTATAACCTGGATTAACACATAGAATACTTTTTATCCCGATATTCCTACGGGAACGGGAACCACGCGGGTGAAACCGCGAGCGGTCGCTTGTATTAGCATAAAGGAGGCCAGCGCAGCGAAATAAATAAAAGACAGTAGTGCAGCGTATCAGAGTTTATTCGTCATTCGTTCACACGGCGTGATTGATGGGGCAGTCGTCCAGCGCGCAGCAGTAGCCTGTGCTGGTATCCAGCACAGCCGGCTCGGGGCAGTCGCAGCGCGAGAGCCCACACGCAGTGCCCACCAGCACCGCGTTAGGGTGCTCGCAGGTGCGCTGCGAGTGCCAATACGTCTTTGTGCAGGCGCTCTCCACTTTCACCAACCATTCCGGGCATAAGTCGACGCCTGTATAAGAAAAAAGTATACAACACTCACGTCACGTCACGACAACGCTCTCTTCTGCCCCCTTACTCTTGAAACCGATCGCTATTGGATCGGATTGGTATTGTAAATTTTCGTACTCCTAAGTTACGACACCAGAGCTAATATGGATTCATATTGCGTGGATATTGAGTGAAAAAAATACAAAACTCAATGCCATTTAGTTCACTCAATATGTATCCAAATTAGCGCTGGATGGCGTAACTAAAAAATACGAAAATTCACAATACCAATCCAATCCAATAGCGATCGGTTTCAAGAGTAAGGGGGCTTTTCTGTGCTCACGACTAATAGTCAGAGACTTGTCAATGAGGACCGCAAAAGCACACACAAGCACAGTACACTGCGTCTGTCCATGTTTCACGAAATAACAGCTGTGCTCAGTGTAATAGGTGGTGAGTCACTTTATTGATATTATTAGTTTTTAATATCTTATCCACCAATTTAGTTTAATTTATTTAAATTGAGGCACATCAACATCATAATCAAAGTACATGTAGAGCATATTACCTACGAGCTACGAATGTGTAACTACTGTTTTACTTACTCTACGCAACGGTTACCCAAATATTTGGGTCGGGCGCGGATTCCCTAAATCGCAATTCGTCTGAGTAGCTCAATTACCAGTTTCTCATTTCGTACACATCGCAAATCGTCTTAGTCGCAAAATGTCTAAATTTTAAAATAAGTATGGATCGGCTCGGTGCGAGACCTATTCTTCACTATTCGATCTTTTCTGTAGAGTTTATATGATAGCTTCTTTAATCTTCTTTCTTTATTACAAATTCTTTACTAGATTCCGAGTGATTAACTTTGTGAAACTAACTTTTCACTAAGTAGTTGGTTCTGTTTAAATTCTTTAAGAGTGGTTATTAACTTTAACTCGATCAAATATGTAAAAATACTCTCACTGCTGAACGCTCTTGGTAGGTAGTTTATATTTTATATTCATCAATATATCATCATCAGCCGAAGGCCGTCCAACTCCACAAAAACAAGCAGGTAATGAAAATAACGAAACGTTGAGAAAAACAAAAAAGGTTCATGAACAAAAATGACTAAGTAGGTCGGTACCTTAGGTGGGGGGAGGTAGTTATTTTTTTTTCAACGTTTTGTTATCTTCAAGTTTAATAGAGCGATAATAACTAAAAAGAAATACGAAGCAAGATAATTATTAAACTTATTTAATAACTTTGAGTGAAACCTATATCCTTAAATTAGTTAAAGATATCAGAGAACCTTTCGCCTACTAACCTGTGTAGATAATGCTGTGTTATTCTAGACCTCTTGTTCTTTTAAAAATGCTGTTTGTATAAATAAATAATATCATAGGTCATAGGCCATCCAAGAAACAAATACCTGATCACGCACAAAACTTTCCTAATTGCCGACCGTTAATTCTTGAAACAATTTATCTTTGAGACAAGAACAAATGGGTCCAGAGTGGCAAAGACGGTATAGCCCCCGTGAGAGTTTATTCAAGTTATTTAATTACTCTATAATAACATCTATTTTTGTAACTATGTAAATACTGTTTAATAATGTTAATGCGCATTGGTACCTACACCGAAGCCAGGGGCGACCACGGGTTATGCGCGACACTGAATTTTCTTTGGACTATCCAAAAGTGCTTATAAATTAAGATTTTTTGAATAAAAATGTTGTAGAAGTTTGCATCAATAAAAATGAAGTCGTCGAAGACGTCTTTAAGACTTTTACGCATTTCATTTTCCCATACAAGGTTGAAAGTTTGTATGATACCGAAATACGTAAACTTCCTTAAATTAGGACTTCACCCGCCCAGTAAAAAAAAAGCTCGATAGAAAGAGGAGACGCCTGCCTACCCATTAAAAAACTAGTACGGACGGCCTCAGAAGTAACTTACACTTCAGTACCATGGCACACTCGCTCTAATGCCCGGGTTTCACAAGGCTAGTTTTTCAAGCTAGGATAGCAAGCTAAGTTCTCTACTAAACTGTTGGCTTGCTGACTTGGCTTGGAACATGCTAGTTCTGTTTACGTAATGCTAGATTATTTTAAGCTAGTATTATTGCAGTGACTGAGGTGACCATACGTCCAAAATGAACTGCATGCGAAAACAAAACACTATTCGACTGAAAGAAACAAAAAAATTTGTTAGTTCTTAAGAATACGTCGCTCTTAAATTTTTTATTTTATTTTGTATGTCTTTGGTTTGGTAGTCATATCAATATCCACTGTCTTTAATTCGCCACAAATTTTTTGTAGTGCTAAATCACGTTTAGACTTGTTCTTATAACTTGAAAAGGTGGCGTTCCACCACAGACCTTATGTGGTCTGTGCGTTCCACAGACATTCATGGTCACGGTACAGTTGTACAAACTTTAAATTAATCTCCGTACTTAGTATGGGCATCTTAATATCTTAAAAACACGTCGCAGTTACAAAAATAAACGAAAACTTGCGTGGTTCCTGCTTACTAGCCAACTGAAAACTAGCTTCGCCGGCCACGTGAAGATAGAGTACACAAGCCAGGATAGTAAAATCAGTGGTAGGAGGCGCTACTAGCTTGAAAAATAGAACTCTATCCTTTTAAAAACTGTCCTGGCTTGTTAACTAGCTTACTAGCTTAGAAATGAGGCTAGTTCTGTCTACACGCTTAATAGCTTACTGACACTAGCTTGCTATCCTAGCTTGAAAAACTAGCTTCGTGTAACCCGGGCATAAACGATCGCGTTCGTACAACCTCTGTTGTAGGCTCGGAAATATTTGGTCCGAGGTTGTAGGTATACGCAGTAGATGGTACCTATGACATATTAAGAAATGGTATGTCATTAGGACATGGTATATGACACATGACATCGTATGACATATTATGACATAAGACATGATATAGTGATATGCTACTTCTGTCTGAGGCGAAAAAGGCCACGTACCATCACTTTTATGCCACGGAAAAGGCTCGTGACCACGAACGTCAAGCACCAAGTTTTCCCGCAATGAGCTTGATCATCATCATCATCATCAGCCTATTAACGTCCCACTACTGGGCACAGGCCTCCCACGTGGACAATAGCACGTGGGGATATTGGGCCATAACCCACCACGCTGGCCCAATGCGGGTTGGTGGGTTTTAACGACTGTCATCTTACGACAACAACCGGGACCAACGGCTTAACGTGCCTTCCGAAGCACGGAGGAGCAGCTCGAGATGTTTTTAATTTGGTCACCCATCCAGCGACCCGGCATTGCGAAAGTGGCTTAGCAAGCAAGATCGCAAGCCGAAAGCGCTAGCCGCTGCGCCATCGAGCTCCTCAGCTTGGCTTCAATGAGCTTGGGAACAGTATTTTTATTTATTTATTTTTGAAATATTTACATTTTAACTTAAAATATGACATTAATTTTTTTTCTGTAGCCTTTCAAATTACTTCTCAATATTTTTTCAAAGATACATAAAAATGACCACGCGCTATTGTTTTTGTGACAATCAAATACGCGCGAAACCCGCGGCGTGACGTCATCGGATATATAATCGGACGCCCGCCAGAGCGGCGGCGGGGACTATCGGATAAGATGACGTCACGGTCACGTCAGTCGAGTGCCAGTTAACTAAGCGAGGTAGTAGTGTTTTAACGAATTATTTATGTACAATAACTTTGTAAATACTTCTCTTATCAAAGTGAAATAAAAACTATTAGTTTAAGAATAACGACTTCTATAATGGTATAAAGTAAAAATGAACATTTTTTTTCATTTTTCCTAAGTCCATTGCCGCAATGGCCCGCCAGAGGGGAGAGGTCTTGAATAGTTTGAGCATCCCCAATACTCCCGTGCTGTAATATGTTTTATTTGTTTAAGAGGAGGGCCAACGAGTAGACGTGTCACGTGATGGAAAGTAATCACCCGCCCATGGATACCCGCAAAACCCAGAGGAGTCACTGATGCGTTACCGGAACTGTTTGTTTTAATCTAGGGTTATACCTGCCTTGAAAAGGATAGATAGATAGATTGATAGATAATACTTTTATTGTAACATAATAACACAAACATTTACAATGCATTTACATAAAAAAGAAAAACAATGTTACAATTTGGCAGTCTTATCGCTTATAGCGATGTCTGCCAGACAACCAGTAAGGAGTAAGATCTTTGAGAGGTGTATATAGTTAAGGGTCATCCTTAATAATATATTGCCTTGGTGCATGATAAATTATAATCTTTTACTCGAAAGAGCACGTGGGCGTTGACATATTTTTTTTAATGTGACACGTTATAAGTAGTGACTACATCCTGCCTGATGGTAAGCAGCCGATGCAGTCCAAAATAATGAGAGCGCTCCTCACCGTGGAACAAACACGGTAACAAGCGCACCCATTCATGAAGGCCTGCATAAATGCCGTTTTACGCCCCGTTTAAAAGACCCGGGATTATAGGAGCTGGGAAACACATTATGCGCCGGCAGAGAATTCCAAAGCCGAATGGTCTTACAAAGGAACGACTTGCCAAATTAATGGTACGAGTGCTGATATTCTGCACAGTATGATGGTGGTTCTTAAGACCAGCACGTGTAGTCCGGGACAGGAAAGAAAAGGGCGGGATTAGATCAAAAAGTTCTTCAGAACACTCTCCGGAGTAATTTCGGTAGAAGACACTCAGAGAAGCAATGTCTCTACGCAGCTAGAGGTCCTCAATGGAGGCTGTACCCTCACCATCTCCAATAATGCGAACCGCTCGCCTTTGCAGTCTATCAAGTGCATCGAGGAGGTATTTAGCGGAGCAGTCCCATAGATGGGAACAATACTCCATACTCGATCGCACCTGAGTCTTTTACAGCAAACAGCGCTGCTCGGGAGTGAAAAACCGCCTCATCTTATTGAGAATACCCAACTTACGGGAGGCAGTTAAAATAACACTCTCGATGTAGCATTTTGAATTCAGTTCCTGGCCGATGTCTATGCCAAGAATGCTGAGGTCCACTAAAATGGGTAAAGTAGAGTTCTGAAGAGAGGGAGGAGTAAGGAAGGGAGTTATCTTGGACGAGAATACACAAATCTGGGCTTTTCTGGCATTAAACTCGCACACATTGAAAACATAAACTACGTTTTCTCTCGAACTCTCGTGAATACAGAATAAACGTAACTAAATTGACCGCCTCTGTGGTCTAGTGGCTAAGCCACCGATCTCAGACCCAGAGGTCCTGGGAACGATTCCCAGCGGGAGGTGCATCTTTGTGTACTCGGTTTGGTTGGTGGTAGGGCTGTTAAGTCCGCCTGGCTAGCTACCACCATCTCATCTAAGTCTGTCGCCATGACAACGATGTTTATAGCATTGTTGTGTTCCGACAGTTTGAGATTAGATAGCCAGTTCCTCAGTGGTTGAGGATTCCGGGTGAAGCGCACTTCCGCCTTCGCGGCCTTATCGTCTGTGCCACCTCTACATGCTTTGGGATTGTAGGTTTTGAATACTTCTCGCGGGTTGCCTTGCTTTAGACCCACGAGTATGCGTATATAACACCTAACCAATAAAAAACTTACATGAGTTTATGTGCCACAGGCAAGTTGCGACCGTGGAATTTTCGTAACACAATGATATACCTGCTAAAGCAAACAGCAAGGCCTTTTCGAGCATTTCGTTTGAACACTTTGATGAAATAGTCGTAATAAAGGGCGCAGATATCATATATATAAAATACTTACGCCTGATGGCATTGTCTTTAATTTGTTGCTATAATCAATTTGCCATTGTGGTTCAGGAACAATGACTAGAATACTATTGAAGTGTTTGTATATACTTACTATTACAGTGTTTGTAAATACTTTCGTAGTTATTGAAGACGTTGGGCATACGTAGACAATTATTATGGCAGTGTTTGAAAATACTTTCATAGTTTTTGAAGACATTGGGAATGCGTAGACAATACAGGGACAGAATAATCGAAAAATATTTGTAGATTTTTGTCTTTTACAAACTTGCATGAAGAAGCAACTCGAACTTAATTCGAAAGACATTATTAGCTTATTATTACCCTTATTTTTTGCCAAGAGAAGCTCAAAAAAAGCTACAGCGCCTTCGAGCTTCTCTTGGTAAAAAAAAAGAAAACTTTGTTTATGTAGTAAGAAAATATTAATTTTTAGGTTTTTAAGTGAATACCTCACGTTTGTTGTACATCGTTAAACCAAAATAGGTATAACCAAGAAAAATATTTCGATCACCAAACCAAAGAAAAGATAAATTCGCCCGAACCCAGTGCCTCAACCTATTTGGCGTGAAATAAAAAAAAAGCTTTCACGGCCATTGTTATGCCGAGACACATTTGGCGCGGAGCACCGATAAGGGGCGAATCATCGACCTAAACAAGCAAAGGCGATGGCGGCAAACAAAGCGGCTATCTATCTCGCGGGCAAACATGGCTATTGATTTAGTTTATCTGTACGCAAACATGGGCGCACGCACGCACGCGAACGGACGGCGAGGTGCTGTGCTGTGACAGCGAGGACCGAAAGCCCGACTTTAGAGCCACATAATCCTTATTACATATCACGACTATTACACCCGAAGGGTAAGTCGGAGACTAGGCAATGAGGACCGCAAAAGCTGCTGTCCACTGCCACATTCACCAAATAACAACTCAGCGTAATAGGGGTGAGTCCATCGCAGACTATGCTGTTGGATGTATGTGTAGTCTTTAGTCCATTAATCGCCATTACGACCTCCAAGGGAAGAGATAGAGTGGTGGTATTCTATTAACGAGCCGCCATCACACAGCTCTATTAATGTTTAAATAAGAAAGAGCGAAAGCTCAATGCCTCAAGCTCATCAATACTCATCTCATCGTCCTTACTATATGCCAATGAGAAAGACAGAAAGCTTGATGCCCGAGTCTGCATAATCCTTACTAAAGTTTTAACTGAAAAAAACAAAAGCTTGATTTCCGACTCTCATAATTCTTCATAATGATCACAATGAGAAAGACCGAAAGCTCGATGCCAGTCTCATAATACTTACTTCTTTTATTAATATTCACCTATAGACCTCAAGCTCAATGGCTGAGGCTCATTAATACTCACCATCCCATTATTAATGTGTAAAATGAGAAAGATAGAAAGCCCGAGCATCACAATCCCTACTAAAGTTCAAAATGTGAAAGACCGGAAGCGATGCCCGAGTCTCATTGTAAAATTCTCACTAATGTTCAAAATAAGAAACATAGAAAGCTCGATGCCAGAGTCTCTTATTCCTTATAGCTACTAATATTTAAGATTTGAAAGTCTATTTTACCTTCAAGTTAAAACAGGGCAACGAGAGAACGCCTTGGGCCTAGGATAGGTACTTACTGAAATTAAATTTATACGGACCTACTTACTCCTGTTTTTTTTCCGCCTAAAAGGACACCACAAGAAAATGGAGACCCTCCGAATAAAGGGGAGGGAAAATGTAATTATACTTCATGTAAGTGTCACATAAGTGGCTGAGCGAAGGCGAAGTAATGTCAGTCTCCTGCTGAAACCTCTACTATTAAATTTTATGTTTCTGAAGGTCACTTTACAGGATTCATCGAATTCAATCGACTCTGGGAAAGATACCTTCTACATCCGGTGATGTTTTTTTCCTTAGATTATTCTATAGAACAAATACACGACAAAATGTTTGAAAGTAAATCGTCACTAAAAATTTAATAGTAGTATAATTGGCTTTTGAAAACAGATAAAAGCCAAACACACTAATATTTAGTTAATAATAATAAAAACTTTACCAAAACACAATAATAGCGAAGGTGAATTAGCAAAAACTGCAATTTTTCATAGATAATTACTAATATTTGGATGCGCGGTCTTTAACCATAAAGATCAACCAAGGATCAACCCTAAAATAGAGCAAAAAAGATATTTAAAGATCGGGTAAGGGTGAGCACAGCAAAAAAAGTTGAAAACGTGACGAACAAGTTCACTGTTAAAATCGATCAAATACTTACTTACTAATGTTGTTTTTTTCATAGTGTATACTAAATAATGAGTTTATGATAGTCATAGTCATAGTCATAGTCATAGATATTTATAGATAAAATTAAGATATTTTGGTAATGTAAAACTACTTTTAAAAGTAAGTTTATGGGCTACCAATTTTTTTAAGAATAGTTTACGACTACTTATTTGGCTTCTTTATCCGTATTGTATTAAATATCAACCTATTAGTAATCGTTTGCATATTCGTTTAGAAGAATACTTAAATCTTTATAAGCGTCATGATAACCAATTTGTATAAATATTATCGTTATTTAAAGTTTAATCTTCAATAAATGTTTTCGTGTTGTAAGAAATTTAACTACTAATAATGTAACAAATAAGACAGTGTCATTAATTAGAAAACACACACAATAATACTGTTTGTTTGTATCGTCATTGCACCGATTGATATAATTCTGGCTGTACACCAACCAACATTGTTGATACTTCTGCATTTTGAAGATGATGACCCTAAAAATGAAGGGAGGGGAACATGTCGATAAAAAAGAGGGTAATTATCAGATTGGCGATATCGTTTTGAGCTTGCACCCCATTATATGGCACCTACCTGGCCCATGAATGAGTGAGCCATTTCATAATGGTTTTATTTATGTTCAAGCAATAATGATACGTCATCTCTCTCTATTAATAATTGGCATTATAAATGGACTTTGTATTTTCGTTGTGGATTCTAATTATTAATGAAAAACATTATAATTGTAAGCATCCTCTTTATTCATTATGTGGTGTGGTTTAGCATGAATAATAATTTTTTTTAGAAAATAAGCGTTTTTTTATCATAAAGCACTGATAATATTGTGTTTTCTTTAAATTTTTTTGAGACAATTTTGTAGAAAAAAGAACACATAAGTAAGTAGTACTTACTTATTAAGTAACAACGAAAATGCCACTAAACCAAGTCAACCCATGGTTTTTTGGCGTTGCTTGGATTACTCGTAGTTAGAGGATCCAATCGAGTTTTATGTTTGTTTTATTTATTTATTAATAATATAGTTTTCATTATGGTCTCTAAATAAAATAATCCCCGCTGGCGGCGCAATCACAAACTTTTGATTTGAGGCAGACGGAAGATAGTTGAGTAATATAATGTTACATTAGTTGCGAACGCTATCGGCATCGTAGCAATAATCGTAGTAGGTACTTAGTAGAAACTTGTAAGCATTTCGGTATACAAACATCAATTCTAAATATTACAAAAAAATGCCATTTTTCAATGGAACATTCCATGCTAAAGTAAAATATGGAGATTTAAACATTTTGTTAGAACTTCTAAAAATTGTTTTATTTAGTTGAGTTATTGCGATTCTAAACTTTCTACAGTCGACTTAAAATCGCTAAATAAAGCTTTTTTCTTAAATTTCTTTTATAACTATTTAGATCTCTCTATTTTACTTTAGAATACAAAGTTTTATTAAAATTGGTTCATTGGTTTGTAACATTTTTAACTTAGAAGTTTGTATGGGAAACCGAAATGCGTAAACCCTCCTCTTATTACAGGCAAAGCTTTCGCTTGCAAACAAAATAGTTCCCGCCAATTTCGTTAGCTTTTGTAAAGCTTTATAAAAATTCAACTTAATGTAAGCCCTTACGAAAGCACATAAGGAATAATTTTGTTTAACAGTGTTAGTGTTTGTCAAAACGAGATGGTACTATATACCTTGTCCCCTTCCACGCGCATTATTATGACTTCTGTCTCTTTTACTCTTGATAGTGGCAATTCGTTACGCTGTCTCCCTCCAACTAAAAACTTTCAGTTAGTGTCGTTTCTGACGTAAGCCAAGAAGGTTGTGTATTTCGTTAGCCGAACCTATATACGATTAGTAAACGTAAATAATTACGTTCCGTTAATTATGTAGTGGACACACAGAACTAAAAAGAGTGATGTGATACGTGGAGCGGTTATTTTTGCGTGCTGGTTTTAAGACTTAAAAATGGTGTTGGCGGCTATCATTTGGACTATTGTTTTGGGCTTGACATGCGCCGAGGCAGGCACTATGGGAGACCAGTGCGACTGGACCGGGAGGTACGTGGGCGGGACTTTTCTATTGGTTTTGTATAATACCATGTAACGTGTATACATACGTATAATCACGACTTTTATCCCTGAAGAGTTAGTCAGAGACTAGGCAATGAGGACAGCAAAAGCAGTCCTCTACCATAGTCCACTTTTTACCAAATAGCGACTGCACATAATATGCTCAGCGTGACAGAGCCCATCGCCGCTCTATGCTGTTGGAAGTATGTGCAGTCTTTAGTCCGTTAGTCGCCTTTTACGACACCCAAGGGAAGAGAGGGGGTGGTAGTATTCTTTCACCGCTACGGGACGCGTAACCTGTATACAGATTTACGTAATACCTATAGGTAAGTTTGATGAAGATGCCCTTTAAATCGGAGAAATTGAAGCTGGTAAGCATGAAGCTGCAATACATAAACTCTTTAGTGACTACTGGCACTGCTGATTACGTCGATGCACTGCTGTAACTGGTCGTTTTTACGTGTGTATATTGATTAAGAATTAGTTAAATAAATGAGTATTAAAATGTTATTGTGAAAAGTTTCATAAATCTTGCTTGCGTACGTTGACGTTATCCGTAGGTTTATTAAAGTGGTCGCGTAATCAATAGTGTACCTTTCCATGATCCCTAGGGATTTTTTATATTATTTTTAGTTGATGTCATCCATCACTCAGAACCCTACAATGTTGGTACTACCTACTTTCCTGTAAAATTTTAAGTTTTTAATAGTAACTATGTTATAAGTAGTTCGTGATATTTCGTAATTAGTCGTCAGTAAGGTTTACATAATGACCGGTTAAGATTAATGTAAAGGTGTAAGGTTTGCTCTATGATTAAAAAGATTTCTCAGACTCAGACATATAAAAATGAATACCTACACATCTTCTTAGAGATACGTATTTACTGCAAAATATGTCCATAATAAGTCTACTAAAACCAACAACTAGCTTTCTACCTAGGTACCCATTAAACACTACTTAGTATCAAAAGAATTGGATGACTAATGCAAACGAATTCTGCAGATTCCAATGCCAAATTGGCAGAGCGGTTATGTTAATCATCCATAAAATCTAGACCTCAGGCCAAGTCCATCATCATAAGGCAAAATGCTGGCATGCCACCTTATGTAGATATCTTAAGTTGGTGTATTAAACCGTTTGCGTGTATAAAATTAGCATCAAATTGATCGAGAGGTTTCTTTAAAATTCCAAGAATACAATAGGGACATGTTTTTTATAATGACGTGATGATATGACGCTGGAATTTTTATTAAAACATCACTTAAGTATGCGAAAAAAGTTGCTAAACGTACCTACCCATATTTTATACATTATATATTCAAGAAAAACTTAATTATTCATTGACTATATCTTTGTTTTTGACGTCAATGAGTAGTAAATGGTAATCCTTATGGACAAGTGTTTTAGCTAAGTACTCAATCTATTCACTCTTATATCTGTCAGATAGATAAGAGTAAGTATATATTTAGAAAAGAACTATTTACTTGTCTGTAAAAGCATTAATATACATTAATTTTTTTTTACATAAGTTTCATCGCAAACGTATAAAAGTTACAGAAAAAATACGCGACGAAATATTAAACACTAATTTTCATAAGATAAAATACAGATTAATGAAGTTATTTATATACGTGTTTAAATACTTACAAGAAACAAGCGTCTTACTTAAAAGAACTAAGTTATAGTTGCAAACTGCTACTTACAAAAAATTAACTTCCCAAGACTTCGTCGCCAACACAAAAAAAGCTTCTCTGTTATCGAAAGCCAATACACTTTAAACCTATTAACACAATAACCATTAAACGACACCCGGAAATGTACGAGGTAATGAGGGTGGAGCAAAGCCAACAAGGGCTTCCCACTGTAGGGGGTGGAGGCGTGGGAAAAGAGCGGGAAAAGCGTTCCCTGCGTCCCTTGGCTATGCTGACACGTGACCCTGCTGGGGTATCTATTGTCCCGCCCGCCCTTGACTGCAATGTCAACAATTCGTTATTGTTACAAAAAAAATACACAATAACCCAACCTTGTTGGTGCAAAACTTTGTAATTTGGCTTAGCTGGTAAGATCAGGGTCACTCGTCGCTGTCTTTATGTCAATGGTATTAATGTTTTCAATATTGTAATTTATGTATTATTATAAATTGTTGTATTGCGTTCATACGCTGACTAATAATAATATCTCTTGGAAAAATGACTTGGAAGCAGTGGGTTAGGAGGGAAAATTATATGTTCAAACTTAAAGTTGTATTTATATTTGACTTTTTATTTAATTTATATACATAATAGTTATTTAATATTTTAATATTATATTTAAATCAATTTATTTTTCCAATTGAGTTACCGATACCTTGATTTCCCAGTAATTATTTTCAAGAGATATTATTAGTTAGCATATTTAGTTTTCATTATTGTATAGGTAGGTATTACAGTAAAGTACATATGTATGTCCATACGGGTTATTGTTGCCTGAATTAAATAACGTACCTACACAAGTGTTTTAGACATTGCGTATTTAACGAATAGTAAAGCAATTAAGTTGATAGCAGATAATTACTCGCTCTAAACAAATTAGTGAAGTTTCCAGACAAACATTTTATCGTTCGTCTGTTAGTATTAGCTAATAGGTATTCAAAGTCTGAATAAATTAAACATCGTTAGACAATAAAATAAGTAAGAATAACGATGAAAATATACCGTAAGTTTTGTATTTCTTTAAAGGAACGCACCAGATTTGATGTTTTTTTAAACAGTATTTATGCTATAGACTATCCTAGCATGTTCATAAATAAAAATGTCATACATACCTACTACTACATAACGTACATGAATAAATACATACTTAAGTTTAAAAAACAAGAGAAAGCTCTTGGACCTTGTATCTATATACAAATTGTTGAGAGGTGACCTGCGGATTGCCCTGAATTACTGAAGCAATTAAACTTTAATATACCTCTAAAAACACCAAGACGCTGTAAATATGCTATTTTTCATTAAAGGATTCGCAAAAGCAATCTAGGTCATAAAATAGCATAGACTACAACGACAACACAATACATTGTCAAATAGATCAGAAATGGACGCCTTCTCTGATAGTCTGTATAAGTTTAAGAAGTCTGTTTTAAAGTCTTTCAACGGCTCTTAAAGTCGAAGAATTGTAAAGTTTGCTTTTATTATTAAATGATTATTATTCTTAACACTTACATTGCATGTCGTGGCAGCCTTTAATTAAGTAAGCACTTCGCATAGAACTATAGATGTATAAGAAAACTGTAAAATTAGTGTAATCTTGTTGGCTGTCCTATATAAATAAAGAAATAAATACATCACGCCCGTTTACCGGAGAACTGTGCTGGAGAATTATATATGCAGAGATCACAGTTGTCCAATTGCTACGATCCTATATCCTTCCGTTCTCCTTCTGTTCTTGACACACTTCCCTTGCTTCATTTACTCTATTAGCTCCTTATCTGCAGAGACTACAGAGGTTACTAACAATTACATTTCTGTTGTGTCTGGTTCTACGGCAGATGTGCTCATACATTCTTCACGATAGTTTGCACTTCTATTTTATAGTGTCTAAGTTAATCAGAAGAATATACTATCCAATTGTAAGAAAGAGACCGTTTCAAAGCTTATTAACATAATCAAAGTAAATTCTCGTGGTGTAGCAATAGAAGTAAGGAAAAACGAGCGAATATAAAACAAACTGATAATCTCAGATAACTTAGTTCCGGCAGCGTTAGCTAATGTCATCACATGAACCATCTTGGCTTTGCGTCACGAATATACTCTCATGAACATACTTATTGTGGTAAGTATGTACAAAGAGAAAGATCAATGCATGCATCGCCCGCAAAAAAGCAAATTGTGTGAATGTACACACACCGGCAGAGCAACCTATCCTAAACTGTCGAATTTCTCCAATCGATATTGTATCTTATAACTTAACTATAAAGGTCAATATTGATTGTAGAAATTTGACATTCGTCTGTACTAGCACACTGGCAGCCAGCGCGCCGCTGGTACATACATTAATATTTATTAAGGAGGGCGGAGGGGACCGGGATATCTGTTTATTATAATTTCCTCCTTCTATTATAACGCGTTCGCACGACACATCGAACCGGGAGGAACGGATTTGTGTGTTAGCGATAATGTCGTTGGTATTTTTTCTTTTTTTAAAGATCAATTTAACTTTAATGTTCTTGTGGACCATATTCTTTTTCCACGATATGAAATTTCGTTGACTTCTTGAAATACAAACTGAACTTTAACAATATGACTACGATATATCTACTTACTTTTTTTACTACAGTAGATGTTCATTTTTTAATTCGACCTATTTGGCAAACATTTATGCCCTGAATGCCCTATATGCACATTACTTTTACTAAAGTGCATTGTATACCCTTCAAACCGGAACACAGCAACGCAGGCAGGACAATGCTGCTAAGCGACAGAAATAGAATGTACTTAGAGGGAATCAACACAGGTTAAAGAGATACGGAAGAAGATACTTTTACGAATAGCATCTAAGTATCTACGTTTGTGTGAATAAATAATTGATAACGTAGGGTGAATTTACACATTTATACAAGTACTAACAATTTTCATCTCGAATAAGCTTCGGAGTTTTAGACTTTAACGTTTCAATTACAAAAGTTACGCCATTACAGCTCATAGGACAAAACTGGCATTTAACATCTAACGTATGACGTCAATTAAGAAAGAAAGTGACGAGTAATTGCGTAATTAAATTCCCCACACATTTGAACAATATGCGACGGAAGTGAGTGCGCAACGTCTCGCGTCTTTTAATTAAGCGCGACATGAGATATTGTGTCCCCGGACATTGATGATAAATTGTAAAAAGTAATTTATTGCAAATTGATTTTTATTTTTAATTTTCATGTTTTTATTTTCGACTTATTTTGTTTTATATTTCAATGGTCATTCATTAAATTGTCGTTGCACGTGCATCCTCTTTTCAGCCAAACTCAGGATAAGCACATACAATCCCTTTTCTTTATAGTAGGTATTATGAAGAAGCTCCATTTTATTAAGGTTGTAATTATATATGCAATAAACAAATAAATAAAACTATGACAGTTTTAAGTTATTACGAAAATAAATGTTATAAAATCATATCATACTTAATATGAATAAAGGTAGTGAAATTTTTAAAACAAATTACTACCTCGTAGGTAGGCATATTATCTTTATTCTAGTAATATCTTCACCGTTTCACTTTAAGTATATTTGAGCGTTATAAAAGCAAAAAACATGAAATATTACGAATCTTGTGTATAAATTTTTTGACAATACACAATTTGTCTTCACAAGCTCTCGTCACGTATTCACATCGTTTTTCCTACAAAAAAAGTATGGCGCCTATCCTTAACAATGGAAGTCAACTTCGAACAATGAGCCCTGTCACTAAGCCTTAGATGGTCTATAGAGAAAAAAACACTTAACGTGACGAATGAAGGCTTTAACGTAGTTTAGCATGAGATAACCATCGGAAAGAAATATTTAAAAGTTGAAGTTAACAATAGCCAGATATTTTTCAAACACACGGTCATAAAGTGATTGAATCGGAAATCTTTAAATATCATTATGGTTTTCAAAGAACATTTTATTAACACCCTTTTACTATCTTTTTCATAAATTAATTAATGATAATGAAATGATAATTAATTAAATAATAAATTAATTAATTAGGATAGTATAAAATTAAACGACATTCTTATTAATTCACAAATTGACATAGCTGAAACCATTAATAATCATTTCATTAATTTAAATCAATCTAATATTACCAACAATGACACGTATAAATTAGCCACTAAACCACAATTAAATAGTATTTTTATTTATCCTGTATGCAGCACCGAAATTAAAACCATAGTTAAAAGTTTGAAAAATAAAAAAAGTACAGGCCATGACAACATTCCTATACAAATTATTAAAGCAAGTATTGAATACATAGCTGAGCCTTTAGCTCATATTATAAATATATGTCTGGAAACTGGTATTTTTCCCGATGACTTGAAGAAGGGTTTAATCAAGCCAATACATAAAAAAGGACCGAAATACGAAATAAATAATTATAGACCAATAACATTGCTGTCTAATTTCTCAAAAATATTTGAAAAGGTTATTTTTAATAGATTAATAGCTTTTTTTGAGAAACACCATATTCTTCATGAAAATCAATTCGGTTTCCAAAAAAAGAAAAATACTACAATGGCCATTTTTAGAGTACTGAGGCAGATCTGGTTAGACGTAGATAGGAAAAAAACATGTATTGGATTGTTTCTAGACCTTTCAAAGGCTTTTGACTGCGTCATACATAGAATACTTTTAGAGCAGCTGGAACATATTGGAATACGAGGTAATGCATTACAACTAATTAAGTCATATCTTTCGAATAGATGTCAAGCAATAATCTTAGAATCTTTTAATAAAAATACAAAAACAATCGAATCAACGCAATCAAAATATAAAGATGTAGTTCTGGGTGTCCCACAAGGAAGCGTATTGGGCCCGCTTTTGTTTTTGATTTATGTAAATGAGTTGCCCCAAATAACGGGTAAACTGTGTGTTATGTTTGCTGATGATGCAACTATATTTCTGTCAAATGATAGCAATTTAAATAATAAAGAATTTGTAAGAGGTATACATGATACACTTGTTGCTGTTGTTGGCTGGCTAGCATCTATAAACCTTAGAGTGAACCTAGATAAGACAAAGATAGTAGAGTTTAGAAATTATAAAAAAAAACCGCAAAATATAAATGTTGAAATTGACCAAAGAAAAATAGAAGTAGTACAAGAAATAAATTTTTTAGGAGTGTGCATTGACACTCATCTGGATTGGAAGTCTCAAATTAATAGAATAAATAAAAAAATTGCTAGTTATTGTTATGTATTGTCGATATTATCTAATGTAACTTCCAGAGACGTTGTCATAAATGCTTATTACGGTTATGTGTATCCAACTCTAACATATGGTATAATGTTCTGGGGAAATTCGGTGAATATTCAATCTGTTTTTGTATTACAGAAGAGATGTCTACGAATTATATTTAAAATGCGCCATATGCAGTCGCTTAGACCTACTTTTATAAAAAACAATTTTCTAACGCTGACATGCTTATATATACTTGAAATATGTGTATTTGTAAAAGAACATAGTAAATATTTCGGAAAGAAAAAAGTTTTAAAAAATACTATAAGGATGCCATATATAAATAACGTAAGCTCTGTACCCTATTTCAGTTATATGACGAAAAAAAGCACTTATATTACTGGTATAAAAATATACAATCACTTGCCATGTGTCATGAAGTCATTGTATGGTATTAAATTTAAAATCGAACTAAAAAAATGGCTACTAAAAAATTGTTTTTATGATTTGAATGAATATTTTGATTTTAATATGTAATTGTTTTGTAATTTTATTTTTATTTTTAATAATATTGTACGTCCGAGATGGGCAAACTGTTGGGTCTAAACGCCTTTTTTTTGTTAAACCTTTCATGTACACAGTTATTACAATAAACAATTTCTTATTCTTATTCTTATTCTTAAATAGTCATCAACATCATAATTAAAAATATAACAGTTTCGGCGTAACAGTGAAAGAATACTCTTCTCTCTCTTCTCCTCTCTTCCCTTGTGTGTCGTAAAAGGCGATCAACGGACTAAATACATGTAACAGCATCGAGCGGCGATATGTTCACCAGCTGTCACGCTGAGCACATGCAGTCGCTATTTGGTGAAAAGTGGACTATGGTAGATGTTCTCATTGCCTAGTCTCTGACTAACCCTTCGGGGATAATAGTCGTGATTATATGTTTGTATTATGTATTAGCGGCCCTCTTAGCGACTTAGTCCTCATGAATACTCCGTATCCCGTTACTCAATTGCCAAAAATATATACAAACCTTTTCTTCACATTTAGAAACACAACTAAAAAAGAATTAAGTAGCTAAACAGATTCTGAAGTGATGCGCGGACTTCTTGGCGGGAAAGTGAAGCGTCATGTCTGCAGTTTTGTATTATTGTCTAAAATTTGTGTTTTGTCGAAAATTTATGTGAAATAATGGTGGATTATTTACTGTTAAGTGTTCCTCAACGTGCATGAGTGTTAGCAAATAAAACAAAACAGTGCAATATCACTTTTCAAATTCTCTCAAGAAGTCCGTGTGAGACCTCAATAAAGTCCCACAGCTTTATTGAGTCTCGAGGGGTTTGGGGGAAAATCATTTACTATAAAACGTTCATTATCACTAATTATCATCCACTTAATGGAAAGAAAATAATAATTACTATTAAAAACTTGACACTGGCTAAATGTGCCGATCGCACGAAGCCATTATTTAAAAAGTGATGCGCGAACATACATTCGAGGCATTGATATCTATTTATATACACAGGCCTGCAAAAATAAGTATCACACTTTTTAAATTGCAATAACTTTTAAAGTACCTACACAAGATAAACAAGACACACAAGACTTAAAAATGTTACCATTGTATAATTTACTATAGTTTTAAAAAAGCTGATAAAATTGCTGTAAAACGTTTTTTTTAAACTATAACTTCTATAGTTTAGAAAAAAATTAAATTATAAAAGCGTGATACTTACTTATTTTTGCAGGGCAGTGTAGATAGATAAAATACTGTATTTCTGCCGCCAAACATCCATTGTTTTGCAATATTGTGTTTCGGTCCTGACTCCTAAGTCCTAACACACTTTATATGCTTCCCATACTAGTACCTACTGGTTATACTGGTTGTCTTGTTGAGATCGCTTAGAGCGATAAGACCGCCAAATTGTGACTCTATTTTATTTTTACCGTATTGTCTTATTGTAATTGTGTTCAATTTTTAAGTTTGTTTTTTAAGTTCTATGTTAATCTTTGTGGTGTTACTATTAAAGAGTTATCTATCTATCTATCTACTTACATATTCTAATAAAAAATGCAACAACAGGCTTATCAGTGTGGATATATAAAATATGTCGAGTAAAAACCGGAAAATTTAATAAATTAAAATTAGAAATCTTCTTTTAAGTATATACTACCTAAAACATATAACTAATTATCGTATTAAAAAGTTCGCAACAACCGTTGCGTAGGCTTATCAGTGTGCCCATAGCAAATAGGTCGATTGTGTGAAAACCGCGTACTTCCTGAATTTGACCCGATTTGCGAGGCGACCACATGCGGATGCCACTATCACAATATTTCATGGCGTAAACATCAGATGGTCACTGCGTGCCTAAAGCTCCATATGGCAGAACGGCAGAGAACCAATGGACCGGCAATCAAATTTTTTTTTAACCCAACAGGAAGAATTTCCCTTTCCTGGGTCCTTGACAATTGACTACGTTTACATTTGCAGTGGTTACGAATCACTCGAATCCAAGACTTTATTGTAGTGTTCATCTCAAGAATACATTCTTTCTCTTTATGTTTGTGTAATTGTTTTTGATTGCATATTCATGCTTGTGCTGTGTACTGCCATGTTAAATGAATCTTAAAAAACCAGTGGAACGCTGATCAAAAGTTGCTACCCTTAGTTCCAGAAGAAAAATTCCATTCTCAGTTCCTTGGCAATTATTCTGGACATAAGCTACGACGCATTATCAGTGGTTGCGTGCGAATCACTGAACTGACCTTGTAGTATTCCCTTCGAAGAGGTCGTAAACTCTAAGTTCGTTCAGTGTAGGTACTAAGTTTAATGAACCATTAAAAAACCAGTTACCTTAAACTTCCAGGAAGAATTTCCCGTCTCCCAGTTCCTTGACATACGCTACTCATTATCGTTAGTGTTCGTGAATCACTCGATCCGTATGGGAATGGGATCATGCCGCCGGGACATTTCACATGGCCGGGGCGGTGGGAATACCACGCTTCGCTCCTCCAAGAGAAAACATTCGTCACATGTTGGCCGATGAAATCACGGTTATTTTGGAGCGACGATTGTTTTTATTCGCTCGCCAATTGGGGGCAATCAGGGACACGTGTTCCGCCCGAGACGCTCGCCTTAGCTTAGGCCTCTTGAGTCGTCTTGGGCTCGTTGATTTGGCCATGACAGGCAACTGAGACAGAGATTAGATGATAAATTGTAGAATAGAAGACAACGTGAACGATGCTTATTCTCTCCGCCTAAAAGAAATCAAAAATAGCTACATATTGGTATTGGCATACCACCCTACAATACTTTACCAAAAACTAAGACTGAAATTAACATTTTTGTATTGCCGATAAAACAATATCGGTTGGTTGGCGTGTGTACTTACGAAAGGACTATTCGATTCTGTTCTCAAGACACTTGAAGTTGTAATGTAACTAGGTTTGGTGCCACCAAAAAATTCTTCCCATACAAGTTTTTATGTCTGATATGATAATGAACCTTATTTTAAAGAAAATAAAGTAGTTAACATTTAACAGCTTTGCGTGAGTTAATAAATATTTTTATTATCTTCTAGCTCTCAAGTTCCAATCACATGAGATAATGTAGCGTGTAAGATTCATTACATGAGACAAAATTAAATGTTTGTACCATATGTCTTTAAAATCTTAAATTTTTTTTCTTGTACATCTGTTGATAACTTTTTGAAATATAAAAGCATGTACTCCAGCAACAACAGTACGTAGCTTTCAACATTAGTATATTGTAGTCAGACAGACAACCAACCGTTCATACATTTTTTTCGGTGTTGATTGCAATAACGATTATGGCCTAGATCTTAACGAACCCACTTAGAATAGCGCCAACGGGCACCATCTGATTTAATAGGCATCATTGGAAACAACAATCTCCACAACAACTCGGTTTATTAAACAAGTATCAGTGTTATTAAGACAAATGAAATTAAAAATAAAAGCATTCGCTACGATCATAATTAAAAAGATGCTAACTAAGAAAAAAAGAAGCAGAGAAAATGGATGAAATTGAGTTTAATATGTTACGTTCCCTAAAATGCAGTGACAGATCGGACTATACTAAATGATTTATCAAAAATACAAAACAATATACGAGTAGAATTTTAAAAAAATAAGTTCAGTTAAGAAGTATACGCAACAGTTATACTCGTATTGATTTTTCTCAGTAAACATGGTGTACCAAATTAAAAAGTGTAAGTACAAAAGAATATTCTTCAAGTTTCCTGTTTAGATTTCGGATTAGAATGTTCATTAGATTCGTTAGTTTGGTACCTCACTGCCGACAGAATAGCGAGCTCTTTGTATGAAGTAACTAATTAATGGCAAATCTGGGTCAGCATTGTGTCGGTGGGTCAGATGAAGGCTTTCTTTGTACACCGTCTGTTTGGTTATTCAATTGCTTCCCGGAGCCGACCGCTACAAAACGCGCTAATTGCTACGGCAGTAACATACTAAATGAACGTTACACACAAAATTTATTGTATCTTCATCGTCTAATGTATGACTACGAGTGCCAGCTACATCAAAGTGTACATCAATAATTATTGCTCTGTCGGTACGAGTTGGAGGAATGATTTGTTAGTTGTCAAAAAAACGACTATTATTAATAATTGACTACCTACTGGAGATACTGGTACAATTAATAGTTGATCTCTTTAAATGTTTCCCATGATGTAGGCGTACACTTTTTTAGACTAGTCTTAATACAATTTCTAAAATAGGCTTTGCGATATCATTCTTATTAAGTTTTCAATTAGGTACTTCCACGAAGCTATCCGTTACAGGAAGAGAAATACAATTTTGTTCGTAAAATAAACAAATAAATTTTATAAAACAGTTATTCATAACAGTTATCTTCCACAAAAACTTTTTTTAAAAGGAGACAAAAGACCTCTGCCGATATACCCAAAAATAGAAATTTGGGATGAGTGCGACCTGTTGAATAATGCATCAGACGCTGGTCCATTATTACAGAGGATGCGTGGCGCGGCCGCGTCGCACGAGCTGCATTTTGATGCCACCAATTTCGATAGCGCGCTGTCAAATTACAATATTTCATTCGAATATAGATCCGGAATAGACGGCAGTCATTTATTTACAGGTCACGTTTGTTGTTCCATTAGTCGTGTTGATGCACTCAACGTGTAAAGCAACTGGTCTTACGGTCACTTAAAACCTTTTTGTTCGCCTTATTCTTTTTGAACTCGTCTCATTTTGATATTGTATTCCTGTTGAAACACTATACATACAGCGCAGCGTTGCAAATTGCGCGAGGTTGCGTCTTTAATGAGGCGGCACGGGTCCTGCCGTGAACGTAACTCAATACCAAACGTCCAGACCAACCAAAGCATCACGCCATCAACTCAGTGTCCGTTCCACTATGAAACACACGTCGACCTATATCTGTGTAAGCCAACACCTCTTGCTCCAACGAACCAACCACTAATTGCTTTCAAGAAAATCACGTAGATCGTCGTCTGGGTCTGTTCCGTTTTCGGCACTAAATTGTGAAGTTGAATAATGTAACGCATTACCATACGCGGCCATGTAGGGCGATCATCGCTTCTGCAACGCAAAAGAAAGAGTGCGCGGGGACCGACCGATTATAATGTAAAAAGAGGTTGGCGGTCGTTCCATAACAGATTGCAAATAACAACTGCCGCGGGCCACTCTGAACCCTTTTTTAACGCTTCGCAATCTCGGCTGCTAAAAAGAAATATATTTATACGAAGGAAGAAGTTTCTTTGCTATCTATCTACCGTAAAGTGGCGACAAAAGAAGGAGACGGAGCGCTAAGGGTGTTCAAGTGTCCAGGTTGTTTAGGCAAAAACTTCCGCGCGGGATGTCGGACCCGTCTAAATGCCATCACGTTCGTCGCGCGACGTTTTACTCGTTTTTACACCCTCACAATTTTTGGTAGGGGACTACATTTTGATAGTAACTTATTTCGGACGTTCCGAAACGTGCAGTCTGAAGTTTACGACACTAACATGTCTGTTAATAAACCTCCACTGATTTATTTCACCGTTGGCGAGCGGACAATTGAATGAGTACCAGCGGAGTTACGACGCGCCGTACATTAAATGAAAACTGAGACAAGAATGCCATAAAACTGTGCCTTAGGTTTCATATAATAACTCGTTTTGTTTACAGTACGACGAATGAGGTCCATAAGTCCCATAAGCAAGGCGACCGACGTAACAATGGCTGCGTTCAGACTAACAAGTTAGTTAAAGATTTCGCCCGATAAAGGCTAAATTGGCTGTTTTATTTTGAATACAGTGTATTTTGCCTTTACATCAGCCACAATCTCTCTATCTTCACTAATGAAGCTTTTCAACTGATCAAGTTTGAAACTCAAGTAAGAAATGTGCTATTGTGCTAAACATGCCCACTAGGTATTTTATAGAAAAAAATTTGCTCAAAAGATTAGAAGTGTCATCGATTTTTTCTTTTCGTCTTCAATCTCTTCCTGTTAACGCTTGGCCGAGCGCAACTTCCTTTAAAAATTTCATGTTCAATCACTTAATTCCACACGAGTTGCGTTTAGGCCGAGCTAAGTTGTGTAACTTAATACAGGAAAACGCGAAATGACATTCGATACACCGAACGGGGTGAAGCAATCACTCCTGACGTGTTGTTTTGCAAATAGACTGCGTTAATTTCGCCATAGGTACTATATTTTATAAACATGCCGACGCTTGCGTTTAAAACTAGAGCGTAGGTACCGCTAGCAGTAAATAAAGGTAAGGTGACACAGCGGAATAATATCGAGTCTAACTCGGGGAGCTTATCGGTTGCATTAAAGATGAAATATACGGACCTAAGTGGCCGAGGGTCGTTCGGATTTATGAGGACAGGTTTGGTAAGAGGCTTAGCTGTGCGGCTGTGCACTGCACAATAAGACGAGCGAGGTTGCCCCGGCTTTTCACACCTCCGTGTTTGAGGCGCGCGTTAGCGTTCACGCCTCGTGTGTGTCTACCCTCAAAGTTCGCGCCTTCCTTGTACATAGCATGTACGCACGATGTAAGCATTCCTCATCTCCAGTCAAAAGGGATACGAGGCCGGTGGCGTTTTTGAACAAAAAAACGAGGGGTACCAGTTAGCCCTTTCGTTTTGAGACAATTTGAACGCTGCTTTCAAATCACAAACCTTATCTTTTAGAAAATTCTTCATTATTTAAAATAATAGACAATTAGCGTGCGACATTAGACCATAGGCCTTACTTACTTCCAAGTAGAGAAGAATTATAAAGCCACTAGAACGTTTCTTCTTGACTCCGAGTCCGAGGTCAATAGCTTGCATCACGCAAAGATACAGCCATAACCTTTCAGCGGGTGATCAATCAGCCTTCGTGGGCTCTCATGCGGCTGTCGAAGCCTCCTGCGTGACTGGCGGTCGTGAGGTGACACAATTGGTGCTGTACCGGCTCTGGTGGCAGTGGTACCACCATTGTTCGAGTGAAAGTCGCCGTTACGAGCGCTTTGCGTGTTACGAAAACCTCGTTAGTGTCGGCCCTGTTGGCTTAGAACATTATGGTACATTGTATGTTTATTTATAGATTGTGATCTGTCAAAATATTAAGGACATTTTAATGATCATAAACGTTCTTAAACTTCGTAACAGTACATTCGTATATCACAGTTACACTTTCGTATAAATGATAATGGCGGTTAAATGTGCATAAAAAGTGTTTGGTCAAGCAGTGATTCTTCTTACGGTCACAGCCGTCCATAATAAAATAATGATAATAATGTCTCCATTATTGTTGAAGTTGATCACAAATTGTGCTTTCACTGTGTTCGGAAGTTAATCAAAATTGCATTACGTTTCGTCACGAGCCTTTATGGCGGCAAGAGCCGTCGCGCGTCCTGAAAAAGTCGCATTCGCATCGGCCGGCATTCCGCGCGTATCACTGCGCCATAGTCCTGGATGATTGATGGGGCGGTGTATTGAGACCGAGTCAATTACTGCGCGTTGCATTTTTAGCTGATGTTTCACAAAAAGATATTGAATCGGCGTCGGTCGTCGGGCGAGAGTCAATATTATGATTAACACCGCGATCGCACCTGCGTGATGATACAATGGTGCATTATCGAGTATTGACTTATAATATTTTGTTAGACGTCCAATGGCGGGGTGGAGCGTGGGCGGCGCAGGCGCAGCGCGCAGCCTAACGAGTTATGTAAACACAGTGCCGCTGACCACTGCCGTCGGATCTTCGTGCGCGGCACACGACAAAAAAAAACATTCCTAGTAGCTAGGAAAGCACACTTCCCGCAAAGTGTTAGGTGCCAAGTCTTTGGTATTTAGAAAACTCATAAGTTTACTTTTATGCTGCACACACCGATTACAGTACATAATGTAAGATTAACTACATAGTTGCTTTTGAAACTTTCCTGCTAAAAAATCTAGTGTCATTATCACTGTCCGATATAAAGGCAAATTCTTAATATATTAAAGAAACTCTAAGTAACATAGGTACTCATAATAACTTTAAAATCACGAAATAAACAAATATGTTCATGATCTACACATTTTTGTCAAGTAAGTAGATCTTTGAATTTGTGAAACAGCTGATGTTGTTTTGTCACCTATCGGTATGTTATATTTAACCTTTTCCGAACCTGTCCACATAAAAACTCAAGTATTGGACATCATTAAAGTTTGAATACGAAGCGCTGTGTGGCGTGCGGTAGAGAGCGAGCGGTCCAAATATTTTATTTGCACGACCCTTTCGTCGACAAAAGCCCATTTGTGGTTGACCATTTGACGGCCTCCTTGGTCGAGTGGCTTTGTACACCGGTTTTCATGGTGTCGCCATCTCTGAGGTCCCGGGTTCGAACCCCGGTCGGGTCAATTTAGAAATTATTGTTTTCTAAATTGTCTCGGGTCTGGGTGTTTTCTATGTATGATAAGTATGTATTTAAGTATTTTAAGTATGTTTATCCGTTGTCTAGTAACCATTTAACGAGTTTCTTCGAAGCTTCTCTTGGGCTAGATAATTGGTGTGATTGTAGGAAAGATTTATTTATTTATTTATTTATTTATTTATTGTGCTCGCGTTTAGTGGTCTCTAAACAAGTCCGCGTACGTGCTTTGAGAGTTGCAACGAAAGTTATGATATTGTGTGCTTCAAGCATGTTCTAGGGAGGAATAAATTATTAAAGTTTATTTTAATTATGTACTTACCTATTTGTAAAAAGCTGTGCACTTAGAATATTTTAAAAATATATGGCGTTTTCTTTGCTTTCCTAAAAAAGTAAAATATTATTGAAATGAATAAGTAAATATAAAATAAAATTTGTTGCTTATACGGAGAAAAAAGAAATGGGAAAACTTTTATATTCACTTAACAAGCTTCACTACGTGGTTTTCACAGCGTGAAATTTTGGCATGAAAACCTTTATGCCGTCCCCTTGGAAGCATAGTAGGTATGAAAAGGAGACTATAAATAGTACTTATTCGAGCACTTTCTCCATTTTCATGTTATAGATTACTTAACCAACACACATTCGCATTAGTACGATACGAGTACGACAACACATTATTTATAAAGAGCACGAGTATAAGCGGCGTGTAATCGAATACTATTTGCAGAACACTTCTTTCTTCAAACCCAACCGAGTAGCTATTATGTCAATATTTAATCCTTTTAACCGTGTGTTTCTGTCTGTGAGTAGCAAGAGAGAATATTTCACTTAAGTGCAAAATATACTCTTATAAAATGATCGCTTCAAAGAACAGAGTCGTATTCTTTTATTGTAATTAATATTATTGTATCTTTTAATTAGTCCAAACGCTATCTACTAAGTAGATGTGAAATTGAAAATTCATCTAGTTTTAAATTTGCGTTTAACACTGGCTTCGTCGCGTTTAATTGTGCAAGAGGGCTTTGCCGCTCGGAAAACGAGTCGGTCGAGGCGGACTTTTTAAAGTATTTGAGTTACTTATCTTATAAAAGTCACTAGGCTAACGCGGGAAACCTTGGAAGTACTGAAAATGGTGTGAAATCCCTTTCTTTTTCAACATCTAGCGCCTTCGCTATCATAGAAGAGCACATTCCATCACAAATCAACATCAAAAAGATTTAAGCATTACCTAAGATTGCGCAAATGTATAACACGTACGAAAGCAAATTAAGAGCTTAGGTGGTATCGACGCAGATCAACGAGGATTTAGCGTCTTACTTACCTTGTTTACCTCTAGGAGAAATAATTATAGCGGCAATAACTCTTGTGTGTCAGTCCCGTGTGTGCCATAGCGACACACGACTAAATCACGACCTAATGACGCTTCTAAAGTAGCTACAAGGCTTCGGAACCTTTTGGACAGTATGTAGGCGATCATCTCGTCTAATTTATGAGCTCGGTCAATCTTACGCCACTAATTGGCCTCCGGCCGGCTTCAATACAACTTCCAAACATCGGACATTTAAATAAAATATATTGCTACAGTACCTACACCAATTTTGCATACAAAGCTTTGTGTCTTTGTGAGCACCAGTAGATATATAATGGTATTTAAATTTTTATACACAACAACGGTCAACGCTTTAATATCGAATGTCGGAGACGATTTCGTTTCTGTCTCCGGGGCATTATTATAAACCTGTTGTCCGCTTAGCCTTTATTCGACCATCTACAAATAACCGTTTCGTTTTTCATATTTTTTTCTCCTCTCAAACTTCACAAATTGATGGTCGAAAATGTTTTAGGTAACTATTTTGATTAGTTGAAATCTTTGTAGCTTCAATACTTTTAAGTAATTGGTTTTGTTTATAAAAAAACACGCTTATTATACCAATTATTATGTAAGTCGCATTATGTGCTTTTTATGTTTTTGACCTTATACATATTTACCTAATTGTTATACACTTAGATAACAATTTCTGAAAAAGTTTATCTAGCTAGATAATAGACAAAGCGACTAAGATAAAGTTTAACTCAAACAGATTAGTATTTGTTATCCTAGACAAATTAGTAAGTACCCGTTTATAATTTATTAAGTATAGAAAGTATAAATGTATTTGCAACAAAGATTCAGTTCAGCAATTAAAACATGATTTCTATCTTCATTCCCGCTATTGTTATTACAATTACTATCATATACGCGATTAAAAAACAGATTAGGTACTTTACGTTATTCGATATCGCTGAATGTTAACTTATAGAATTACAATCGAGTCGGGTAAATCGAATGGAAATAATACGAGGGACGGCGCGTGCCGCAAGGCCGGTCGGCGGGATGTGATTGCGGCGGAAGGTTCTCGCTCGCACCCGTGGTGAGGAGTGTAGCTTGCCTATTATGATATGCCTTATTGGAGCTAATACCCCTACCACGAAATTGGCTTAACTATTCTAGTCTATTAAAATTTATTGAAACATACAATGGACTGCTTCTACGGTCCTCATTGCCTAGTCTCTGACTAACCCTTTTGGGGATAACAGTCGTAAAACTATGTATAGCTTTAGCTCAGCCCCCAAGTGTCGCATGAGACCGCATCTACAAAAACACACTTGACTTTGTACCGTGTTTTCATAGACTTACAGACTACTTTAGTATGAACAAGTTTGATTATTTCGGTTCTGTGGTACATTTTATGCATCGTGATCGCAAAATATCGCATAGTCTATGCTCGATTCTGTCAAATTTGACGTTGACAGTTGCGCCAATTTTTGTGTTAGAAAATTGCCACGAGTGAGTGGTACATACAGTAGGTATAGTAACTATAATACCGGTGTTAAAAATTAACACCACAAGCGCGGCGATGAATTATTTGTTAGCCCCAGGCTTCGATCAACAATACAACTAGATGTCAGGTCAGCGCTAAAAATGTGTCTCGGTATATAAGAGCGCACTTGAGAAATGAGCTCTTATTTACTCGCAAGGCATAACAGGAAAAAGTACTTTATTTGTTGCCACTTAAGGTTGATTTCAGCACTAAATGTTATTGACGTCTTTTCTTTTTTAAGTGACAGGAGTAATTTATTGCTTTGAAAAAGTAATTATTCACGTGGACAGTATTTAGCTTTGATTTTGTACGTGACGCGTTATCTAGTTGGTATTGTTGATCGAATGCCTGAGGGTAGTACTATTAGTTATTTTGTCGCCCCAGCACAATGTAAGTTGCAACCAAGTACACGTTTGAGTTTGAAAAAAGCACCATGATTCTTCTATTTTAGCTTAATATTTGACTTGGTAAAGAATTACTTTTTTGAAAAAAGCACCATGATTCTTCTATTTTAGATTAATATTTGACTTGGTAAAGAATTCGTTTAGACTTTACAATTTTTTTTTATGCAGATCGTCTTAAATCTATGATCGAAAAGTCATTAGCGTAACAAAGACTTGTGTGCTAGTTCCACAAGCACAATCTAAGTTATAAACCGAACCCGTCCCCGACACCATGTTAAGTTAAAAAAGTCAAATAAAAATTAAAGTTACCTACGTGACGAGAACCGAGATTATTGCAAGTGTGATAAATAACTTGCAATTTGCAAGGCAACATCAGCAAATTCTTGATTATGTATTTATACGATTTTGTTTCATTTCGCTAATCGTCGAGCATTGCTTTGCCATGCAATACTTTGCAGAACTCTTTCTTAGTCACTAGAACTCATTATGTTTGTTATGGGAAACATTGCCGCCTTGTCATAAGCGATTGTCGAATGAATAGGTTCGTGGTAGGGGCGTCCAACTCGCTCGGCCGGTATACATACCCGCAAAATCGCTGCAACATAGGTAGGTACGCGAGGGTATCTTGTAATCGGCGCACGTGGCTGTGTAAGGCTCGGCGCTTACCGGTCCCCGCTATGCCTTTATTCAAATGAGCGGTAGACAAAAAAATGAGCATCGCCAAATAGAGAGATCGCCAGCAAATATTGAATGACGAATTTGGTATTCAGTATTCACGCTCATTACCTCTTGCGCACGGAGCAGAGGTTGCGCACTCACAGGCAGCTTATTTAATTACTTTTGAGTAACCGCTTACAAATTACCGATCGTCGATTGTTTTTTACTGAGCGCGCAATTTGGCGAGGCGGTCGGTCAAACGGAGTAGGTATCTTACCTACCTATATTCAGCGGATCATAAAGTAATGCATACGTGTTTAGCAGGGCTGCATTGGCAATAGCCGGGGGCGCAGTCCGGCCAGACCAGGTCCACCGTTAAATAATAACGAGCGTGTACCGCCATGGTTCCAGTACTATAAATTGTCGGCAGCCGGCGGGCACACGGCACGCAATCTCAATGCGGAAAATATTATGGTGGTTCAGCTTTTCGAATATAGCTAGGCCAGGTTTCGCGGCCTCTGGCTAAGTTGAACGTAGTATTGTTGTTCAGCCGTTTGCATTGGAGGTCGGTCGGCTGGCACAAATTGCGGCCTGGCATTATTGCAATAACTCGCTTATCTGGTAATCGACACCTACCTTCTTGATTCGTACTTCGAAGTGATTTTATAGACAGTCTAATCATGTAATAGAAGATGGTCCATAGGTAACTTTAACTATTTTGTTTTTTTGTAAAGTTCTTCCAGGATATATATCAATGAAGACCTACTACATATTTACTGAAACTCAAGAGCTTTGGCGGGAAAATATTTTTTTATTCATCAATCATCATACTAATAACATCATTATTATAATAAATGCGAAAGTGTGAATGTTTTTTGTTTGATTTCGCGGCCACCGCAGTTCATGAACGAACGCGATACCAAGGACATAAGGCGCGCGCTTCAGTTCGTATCTTCTAGTCTTCTAGGCTCAGTAATTTCATTGGATCTAGTACTCTTCAAACCGGAATACAGCAATGAAAAACAATGCTTGCATGGCGGCGGCATAGGTATTATTGCGGTCGCCATCCAGCAGTCGGATTCTGGGCAGAATCCTACCACATAGTCCTTATGAGGAAACACTACGTGGAAGTGGCATGCAAAATTCTCATACAAAACACATAATATCTCAAACAGAAAAACTACGTTTCGTAGTCCCCTGTTTCCTCCTCCAGAACTGGACCAATTTTTATTACTTTTTCGTTATTTCTTTTTATACCAGACACTTAATATTTTTGCAGACGCCTTAAAACGGAGCGATTTCGCTAAAATGTTGAAGGCTCCTGGCTGTTAAATAAGTAACTTAATGCAAAAAATTAAACATACAGACGTAGAAAATTTCTTTCTATAACCGATGCTGAAAAAAGACATAAAAATTGGTCCAGTTCTAAAGGAGGAAACAGGGACTACGAAACGTCGTTTTTCTATGTTTTAGATCTTTTGATTCTTTGTTTTGTATGAGAATTTTGCATGACACTCATTCCACGTAGTGTTTCGTCTTAAACCGTGCTTTAGCTGGTAGTGTTATGGTGCTTTTCTATCAGAGATGTGTGTGCGCGAGGAATTGATCCACCAATGGGATTACTTCACTATACCACGTATATTTGTGGACTTTTCACACACATTTCTGGTGGAAAAGCATTAATTATCATCCTTATAGTGAAACCTTGGCTGGCGCAGGCCTGCGAGTATTCGTTGTAGCGCATTCCTCACCATTTGCCCTACGCTATGCTGCTTGACGGCAGAAATATGTATTAGGGCGGTTTCCATCCAGTCGGATTCTAGGCAGAATCTTGCCACACCGTGCTTTTACCGATGCGCTTCAGCTGGTAGAGTTATGGAGCTTTTCCATCAGATATGTGTGAGGTGGCTAGGGGTGCGCGAGGGATTTGATCCACCAAAAGGATTATTTCACTTTACCACGTAAAGAAAAATTGCCGTTTTTGTATGAAAGCCCACCACCACCACCCCTTGTATGTTCCCACATGGTAAGTTTCGAAATAAATAGTGTATTTTGTTATAAGGACAGCAAATATGAACAAGCGAATGAATTAATGAAAAAAAAAGACGGAAAATGAAAAAAAAAATGAAAAATGTGGATGTATAGTTAGTTACATTCAAGAAAAAATATTGACTTCAATTTTATATTATCGTGTTATTATGTTACAATAAAAGTATTATCTATCTATTATCATTTATTATTTTAATTTTCTTCTTTTCAATCACTTTTTTCTCCAATACCTGACAGATTTGCTGTCATACAATAAAATGCTTCACTTTTCAAGTACTTTTATTTGATGCATAGATGTAAGTGTTACAAAGGGGGGGGACGTTTTGCCCATTCTTCTTTGTGGTTTTCTCACACATATTTCTTGTGGAAAAGCATCCTTATAGTGGAACCTTGGCTGTCGCAGGCGGGCGAGTATTCGTCGCAGCGCATTCCACCACCATTGTGGCAGCCACGCTCCGGTGCCGGCAGTAAGCCCTGCTTTATTGATTCCATTGATTCCGTAATACGTTCGACACGGACCGATGTTTTTGTGTCGTGTGGTAGGACGGGTACGTTCGCTGTGAACTATTGGCTGCGTGGCTGCAGCAGACGAAATGGACCGATTACTTCAAATTCTAGATAACATTTTTCACGTCGAAATGTAAGCCATGAGTTCGTAAACCCTGCGGTGGAGAGTTTAGTTAGTTATCTTATCGGTTTCGCTAACTTTTATTGGGCTGATGATTACAATTAATTATTATGGCACTAATAAATATTAGGTACGATATCTTATAAATCTTACAACTTTCGTTGACTAGGAACTTAATCGTAATTTTCAGTAATCAACTTATCCAAAACCTTTCTCGATAAAAGCTGTTGTTTAATACTCGTATAGATAAAAGTTCGAAAATGCATGCTTTCAATCAATATGGCTGACTATAACCAGAATAAAAGCGTAAGCGTAACTCTTGCATTACTATTCCGCTCGCAAACCGCACTATTGTTTCTCACGGCTCCTCGCGTATTCCCTGGACTCGTGCGTGAGAACCGCGCGTAACATGCGGGCGCGTAAACAGCCCAATCTGTGGCAAAAATCAACGCATTTTTCAAACTCATTAAATATTATACGTATGATGTAAACAAAAACAGATGGCGATCGACGATGTTATTTACTAACATCAAAAATCAGAAAGGTCGGCAATGTAAACAAACAAAACAATCTGCGGTAAAAATCAACGCTTTTTGAAACGTACCAAGCATTAATATACGTAATTATTATAGTCTAAGATCCGAGTATAGAACGACCTTCACCGAGAAGGTTAATGGATGAGAAGTATTTTATATCAAATTTAATATGTTAAATAATATATCGCGAGTGGGTTGGCTGAAAAATTTCAGTCCAGTACCATTAATGATTAATTTAATATTAAAAAATTTTTTTTTTTTTACTTTGCACTGGTTTGGTGTGTGTGTGTTTGTTATGAGCTTATCTTTATATAAACATAAATTTTATTTATTTAACCAGACGGTTGCAAATTACTAATTTTGACTTGCCTGTTTACACCTGCCTACCCAATGTTATGACAGGAAAAAAATAGTCAACCTAACGTTAGCATACTCTATAGGCTTCATACTTTTGATTGGTACCTATGTAATTTATCTATTATCGAAACAAATGCAATATTTAAAAAAATATATTTTTAAATATTTAATTAATCATATACTGGACTGAAATTTTTCAGCCAACCCACTCGCAATATATTTTTTAACACATTAAATTTGATATAAAATACTTTTCATCCATTAACCGCTCGTTGAAGGTCGTTGTATACTCGGATCCTCTACTATTATGAGTGGAAAACAGATGACGGTCGGAGATGCTACTATTATAACATCAGATAATCAGAAAATCGATCGTCAGCTGTTCTTTGCAAATAGACCGATTGGATTAGGAACGCAAGCAGAACTTTATTTACTTCCTGCACGAAATTGTGAAAATTTACGTATTTTTGAGTCACTTAGACTAAGCGCTGAATTAGTTATATACATTAAAAAAACTTATGTTAGTTAGCCTGATCATTGTACAAGGTCATGGCCTTGTTGAAATTTAAAACAAATTCTTTAAACAAATACCAATTAATACTTTTATGAAATGACTCCAAAAACATTTTTTTTTTACGCATGAAACAATAATTCTTACATGAAAATATTTGTATTGATATTCCGAAGGTCACCCCCTTCTGAAAAAAGTAAATTTTTAACACAAGCGCGTGACAGTTTTGCACATTTCGCAGAATGTGAAATGGTCTAGGTCTGAAACTTCAAAGCAGAATTATTGTTCTAATTATAAATATCAATATGATTTTGCTTTGAAGTTCATTAAGAGACGTATGTCACTTTTTGCGATCGCGCGGCATCCCCTTAATTATCTTTAATTATACATTATTTTGAAATAAGTAATGCAAAAACGCCGTTATCATTAAATTGTGCAATTCACACATTATCTAAGGTCGTAATCGGTCGGACTAGTCACAACAACAAGATCAATTTAGAATGTAAACCAGTTGTGAGCAACGTCTTTTTATCGACCCAGTAACTATACTTTCGATTTATATAAGTGATCTTGTTTACCGTCATTTATGGTGGTGTTCATTAAAGTCACTAATACGCACAAATTTAAATGTTTATAGTAAGTAATCCTAATTAATTATTGATTATTAATCTGCACTGTAATCGACTATGCCTAATTATGGACTCCTTAGAAGGTGGGCGTAAATATATTATATTATTCTACTTACGTAAGGACGTAGTTACCTACCTACGTTTGGTAAAAGAACAATAATGGAAATATGATTTTTTCTATATTAACAATAATTATATTTAATTATTGTTAATATAGAATGCATAGGGTATTATTTCATAATTCCATTACGACTGGGAATCTGTAGACATGAGAATCTGTAGAATTGGGAATCTGTAGACATGGGCCTTTCTCCAATGAATATTGATCCTTAAAACCAGACAATAGAGTACAAAATAGATTGTAGAAATTTGACAGTTTTGGGTAGGTTGATCTGACGCCGTGTGTACTTACTTGATAACGTATTAGAAGTGTCTTATTTGTTTGTTTATTTAATTTACGTTTCACACAGGGCCGGATAAACCGAATGACGAATTGTGTACGTTTGAACAGTGATAGATAACTGACTGATAATACTGGGAGATTCTCTTGGGATGTGTAAACATATTGTCAAATATTTTTGACAGAGTGTCATTTTGACATCACCAATACTGATTTTGACAGTGGCAGAAGGGACAATCAGATAGAGCGTGTGAATTAAGTTTATCGCAGGTTTTGATTGATGCCAGTCTGGGAACTAGTTAAACATGGGAATGACCCATTTTTCTTGTAGCGGATGTTTATAAAAATCACTTTTGATATTTGCTAGGAAACGTATTCGTGGGAAAGATTGGGCCTATTTTGAATTTAATAAAGTTTTTATACCTACTATTAGTCTACGATTAACTTGGGTATAGTTAACATTTTAATGTGACATGCAAAACAAAATAAGAATTGCGGTAAATTAAGCTTCCTTGCCTTAGCGTCACTTATGATCAAGTGCGAGATGAAGGCCAAAGCGCTTTTCTGTTGTAGGTACTATAAAAAAACGCGTTAACTGTGCCGCTAGATTCAATTAAAACGCTCCTAACAGTGCATTTAACGTTTCGTATGCATAAATCTTATCAGAAAATTTATGGCACGCCATTTAGTATTTGGATAATTTATTTAGATCAGCCGGTTCCCACGTTTCGCGTGATCACGCGAAAGCCTGTGATCGCATGATCGAATCTTCGCTATCTTAGCCTTATCGGTACATTTAAACCCACATTTTTCCCATACACGCACTTTCCTTTGCGAATTTTTACCACGGTTTATTTGCATAAAAACCGATTATTAACGTCTATCTCACTATGGTTGTTTGTAAGTACCTGTTATGTCAATGTTTTACTATTTACGTACTTTTGTTAGTATTTTAGCAATTACTTTGAATTACTGATATGAGTCACTACTATGGGAAACAGTGTTTAAATAAAGTAAATTATAACATTTTAATGCTTTATTAAATAGCCTGATACCTACTTGTTCTATTGGCGTCATGTCATCTATTTAATATTTGCATATTAATAAAAGTAAACGTAATATCATAAATTATCGTTTTCTTAATTTATTCGGTGTTTTGACTGATGGTTGCATGTTATCTGCACATAACTATGATTTTGTTGCATATTTATGTTTTGTATTCTTGTTAGCATTTTTGTTGTTGTTATAAGACAAGTAAGAACAAAAAAAAGTTAAGTTCATGGTTATTAATTCCCTTTTTCAAAATTAAACATTTCAAACAATTTCAACTTAAGGTTACGAAAGCATTTGCTTTTTTAAATTAAATAGGGTAAGCGCTCTCCTCGCGAAGGTATGCAACGAGAGTGCAGCTATGTCCCCGTAATGACGTGCCTTCGAAACTACCTCGGGACATAATTGTAGCATGTACCCGGCGACGCTCCGGGCTGAATCGTCCTCACGTTTAATTGTTACTGTCTTGTCTTTGTGGTAATATCACTAGAGACAACATCGCGAAGCGCAATAAGGAGACCCGGCGTTTTATGCTAAAGTTGTATACTTTTTTAATTTTTTAATCTGTAATTCAATAACTAACTGGCAATATCTGTGAACAAATGACAGCTGTACAGCCGCTAGCTGTCAAATCAAACATGACGTGACGGCATTGTTGACATTTCCCTTTTTTTAAAAGCAAAAGAATTATGGTTTGTGCAGCCAAGTTAGACATTTTTGAATTAACATGTCTGTTTTTGAAGACTCAGTGTTTTCATATTAAAAAATATTAATAATTAAATAACTCTTATCCGCGACTCGATAAAAATAAGACAAAACTTGGTTTAGGTAGCAAATAATGTTAGCATTATTTTATGACCAAATTCTATTGTATACAAGTTAAGCAATTTTTCTATGGAATGTGCCGGTTCTCCTTTGCGGCCACCACACCGCTTGGAGTTTACAGCCCATGGGCCGCAATTTAATGCGCAAAAACTTACTTCGCGGTGCCATCTCTAGTTATAATACCTTAATGGTTATTGTAGCATTATTATGCGGCTACTGAACTGTTTTTACTTGTACTCGAAAGAGCTGGAAACAAGCTATGAAAATTTTAATTAGGACAGTCTAAGAGAAATAAAAGTTATAATGTCTGGCCAACTAACAGCTTAGGAATGAACACCTGGTTTAACTAGCCATAAATATATAAAGTCATTCATCATAAACTACATAATGGTCTGGTACTTAACTATTTTCCATACGGAAAAATTATACAACGATGACTGTGCGCGGTTGTGTGTCACGATTGATTGGAATTCAGTAAAAATATAGAAAATAGAAACCATCTTAATATCATAGGGAAGTAGAACTGTTCTTCTAGTTCGTTTCGTAAGTTTGGTAGGAATATTTTAATAACTTCTTACTTTCTAGTTTAAGTTTTTCTTTTTTGTAAAAATATTTATGCTAGAAAAGTAAAAGATTTGAATTTCCCAAATTGAATAGGAATAGCTATCGCACACAGAAAAGCAATAATCTTGCCTATGACTATCTTTTTTGCAATGAAAATGTTTATAGGTATAATGACTCAGTATACATACAGACACAACTGAAGTTGCTTATCGCTTTAATACTTTGTCAAAGCAAGTACAGTCATAAGTCTAGATTTATTAATTTCATACATATATACTAATCCACTTGTAAAGTTATTATGAAAAGGTACCAACCGTTCTGCGTCTTTGTTTTCGACCGTAGTATCTACATGCATAGTACATCCACAGGGTTTGTTTATAATAAAATGACATTGCAAGTCAGTAAAACGCGGCGTCAGCCACGCCACAATGTCATGATGACCACATTTGCAGTCTCGGTCGAAGGTCAACGGTGTTATTAACAAAGCAATACAGGCGAGCCGGGCCACATGTGTGCTGGAACTGCTGGCGCCTTGATGACGTCGGTGCGCGCATATGCGCATGCGCACTCAGCCTAATTCTCAGTCCGGACAGACGGTTAAAAAATTGCTTTATTTAAATTAATTTATGACCATAGTTACGTGAGACACATTAGGGAGCCACCACCAACACATGGGCGATGAAAAAAACAAACAGATTTATGTGGTATGCGCGTTCCATCGCAACATGAGTTACAGGAAATATCATCGTTCCTATTCTGATATTACAGATAGAAAATCATTTTAGTATAAACATTCATTAAGAATTGTATTATCTATTATTTCTATCGTTAAAACCATCATTGCTATTTAAATTCAAAATTTCACAGAAAAGCAAATAAAAAAAAATTTAACTCTGTCTCTCGGAAAAAATACATAGTCATCATGATTCACTCTATAATCAGTCAGTCACTTCACTTATGGCATAAAGTATACGAACTAAAGCACGCGCCTTAGAATTTATTTAACGTTAACAATGACATAGAAGGAGTTCAACAGAACTAACACACAAGGCACGGATTGTCTAACTACGAGTATGTACCTACGTGTACTTATATATACTTCTAGTAGTTATGTACTTCTTACATAACTACTAGAAATCCTAACGTGGTTACACTATATAACTTAAACGGCGAGTGTACAATGTCAAGTATACTTTTATCCCTTTGTCTGTTACGAAGACTCCTAGAAGTTGGTAACAATTGAATTTATATTGTAGAGTATATACTTGTACATAGTATATACTTGCAATGGAGTCTTACAAGTATTCATATACAACCTCCTCTGTCTATACAACTTAATTTTTCTTTATACAAAACCAATTAAGGGTGAGTTCCACCCATGAAACTGAACAACTTTCCCCAAGAAACCTATGTGCAAAAATGACAAAAAAATTTCGACCTCCTATATAAAACTGTCCGATCAGCTGACGACAATAGTATGGGAGATCGAATTATTTTTGTCTTTTTTGCACATAGGTTTCTTGGGGAAAGTTGTTCAGTTTCATGGGTGGAACTCACCCTTAATTGGTTTTGTATAAAGAAAAAATAAAGTTGTATAGACAGAGGAGTACATTATGTACATACCAACTGCTTAGTCACTATCTATGCAAGTATGTGCGCAGGCGCAAGACAGCGTGATCGAGTCTGCTAGACCAGTTAGACACTGATTGGACGAGATGGCTTTACGCCTACTCCGGACGACGGAGTCAAATGTTTGCGCGTTAATTCACGCTGGTCACATGTTAATTGTTAGTCACGGGTTTAGGTAGATAGATATACACTTTATTGCTTATACCCAAGAAATAGTTAGACAAAAAATGTTGCTACGAATCTCCCTTCGGCCCCACTGCTCAACTGTAAGTGCACAACTGAGAATAGTTGAGCAGTGGGGAATCCCCAATGCTCAACCAAACACCCCTACTGCTCAACTAAAACTTTAAAAATTCAATTCAATTTCTTGTCTAACGCTGAGCACATAGTATGGAGTTGGTGGTTATTTGGTGAAGGGTGGACTGTATGGAAGAGGACTGCTTTTGCAAAAGGCAAGGCAAACAAGGCAAAGAGGACCCTATTTGCCAATGGTTGCTATGATTTAGCCAGTGTCTAGTTTTGGGGTAGACAAAAACTTTGAGAAGAAGTTATCTAGATTTTACCTATGCGATAAAGTTGCAGTGTTATTAAAATGGAAATTAAAGACTTGTTATGATGTTCCGTAAGCGACATATATAAGGTGACTGCTAGAAACCGCAAGAAACTTCAAGGGCTGGTCAGGTCAAGTGTTTTAAACATGACAAAAATGGTCTCATTGCAGACTAACGTAGGTACTTATCGCCTAGCTGACGCTGCTGAACGGGTCAACAGACGGCGTTGTAAATAATCGTTATTTTGAATTGTTTTTCTTCTTATTTTTCTCTTGTTATTGCTTTAAAATAAATTAGATACACTAAGACTATCCAATAAAATTCACAAAATGAATTATTTAATTAAAATGAAAAAAAACACGAATTCCTTTTTTGTCATTTTAGTCATGTTTAAAACATTTGACCTGACCAACCCTTGAAGTTTCTTGCGGTTCCTAGCAGTCACATTATATAAATATACAAGTTTATACATCATTTTTTTTTTAGCTGTTGACTATTTTTTTTATTTTTTTTTATTTAGGACTTCCAACAAGGCTTACATAAATCAATACATTAAATAAAATAACAATCCAAAACTTATAGCTATACACAAATCTTACTTAAAGGTAGCCACGGCACGTTACCTATAAAAGCTCAAAATGACATATTCTCGTAGTGTATAATCTAATAAAATTTATTATGTCACATCATATACGGGTACATACTTTGTTACAAATTCCATTCTCGCAGCTTCGATCCGGATTACGCATACCTACTATCCTGTGGTAAACAGCTTCCTCCCCGTTACACTCTGTACTGTTTTGTGCACTTATTTGTGCACTTATTATAATCGAGGGCTAGGAAAGTCTGTTCATCGGAATGTGTCTAGATTGAAGCCTTATGTTGAAGGTTTTCGTTTTGAATGAACTGGCCTTGGAATTTTTTTTGCCGGTATTTAGAAAGCTAAACTATTTTTAGCTAGCATTCCCACTGGTCCTTTGCCACGTTCTGACGTGAAAAAACGAAAAACAAAACAAGGACTTTCACATTGTAGCACTATTAGCATAGCTAGCAGTTCAATGCTAATCTCGTACCAGATTTGCATGTAGGAAGTTCAATTGTGCCTATTCTACTGGCATGATGTATAGGGTGTTGTATTGTAATTGCGTGTTCCATAGCGGTGACAGAGCGTTGCCCACTATGCCCAAGCGCCATCTCGCACGAGTTGCGCCCATTTAACAATCAGGCCGAATCAGCACATCGCGGTACCAGGCTATCATTGCAATTTATGCACGCGCGAGCCGATACACTACTCCGCATCCTGTACCGGCAACGTACGCCACCCGAACAACAAGCCCCGAACTCGAGCGGCAATCTATAACGAACAATAAGTGCGGCTCACTTTCAACGCACAGCTCGCTTGTAGATTTATCGATTAGATTTATTCTGCACATCCAGACAATTTCCTAGGCGCAGGCAGCCTACGCCAATTACGTTATTCCACATTAAATCTAAAGCGTAGCGCGTCGTTGCTGCGATTGTTTCTGCTTAGTGCATTCTGTCGGAATGCTTTTCTCTGGACCGACACAAAGTGGAGTGGACTTACGAAAGCTTTTTGTTGCTTTAGAAATTTGTAAATGTGAGTCATTTCGGCGGCGAGCCTTATCGCTAGTCAACTGCTTACTGACAGCACGCTCCACTTGTTAATTTATGTGAAATGGATTGTTATCTTTTTCTTTATCTGTGGAACTCAGTTCTACATTTATAAGTAGGTAGCTAAGATTTTGACAGAACACTATGATACTAAATAAGTTTCTCGGGGCATCTTTATGCTCGGCACTTACAATAACAAAAAATCATCTCGATTCAGAGTTAGGCAGCTTTTCCACTAGAGCTGTGCGAGGTTGCTAAGCAGCAGCACCAAAAAGTCCACCAATAGAATCGCATGCCTCGCCAAGACGGTGTAAACTACAGTAATTCGATAGGTGGAACTTTTCCTCACTCACCGCTTCGCTAACTCGCACTGTGTGTGATGGTGGAAAAGCCGCCTTATACCAGGGGGGTGTCACTCCGCAGTTTAGGTACGTTCGGCCGTAGCGCCTCCCAGGCAGGCCGCCTAGGCGTATGGCAGTAAAGGTTGCCGCGAGCCGACGCACGCTCCACGTCGCGCGACGGCGTAACTTGTAATCCTTGCGCGCACGCGTAAACCCTACGCTCTGTGACGTCATGATGTCAAATCCATATCGAGTCAGCGTTGCTTAACGGAATATGAACGCTCGGGGCACACGATAAGTTTCAATTTCGCGTGAAAGTCGTTAGAAAGTGAACCTTCTGTACGGTAGTACTATTAGTTATTCTGTGCTTATACGCCGACCGGCAGGCTCGTACACACGCCAGCAGTTCCATTTATCCCAAACTGTCAAATTTCCCTAATCGAAATGGATCCTTATATTCAAAACGATAAAGTTCAGAATGTCTTGAAGATATTTGACATTTTGTGGTAGGTTTGTTGCTGACGTCTGTACGTACAGACACAATGAGCACGCACGTGCGCTAGGCCGCGAGCCCCGGGCGCGCCCATTGTCCATTGTTTCGCTTCAATACACCGTACAGGCTTTGACACTTTGGAAAATTTACATGCCGCAAGCCGAACGTGGATAAATATGACCATATTAAAAGTCGTAACATCTCTCGACTGTGCAGTCCTCCAATTAGGTACTGTAGAGTTTATACTATGTTAGGGCGCTGGCAGGTTTTACTCATTGTTATAAGGGACGATTGGGGGCTTGGGATTGAAACTGTCCTTTTCTTAAGATACGACTTTATATTTATTTACAAGAACTATATTAAATATTACATTTTAATATCAAAATGACATGGTAAGTCTACCCATGTTGGCACTTCAGATCGTTCTCTCCATAGAATAATAATTTATTATTCTGAGGTTCTCTCCAATTCCACGTTTGACATCTTGTCATTTCAAATTATATGTTTTATTTATAAATTACTACAAAGTAAAACCTTCCAGCGCCATAACATAGTATAAACTCTACAATACTAAGGCTGGTTCGACACTCGACAACGGTAAGCGCTAAACACTTCGATCAGTTTTTAAAGGTGATCGGAGAACATGAAAAATATCATTGTATTTTTGTAATAATTTTGATGTTGAGAAAGAGAGTTTTGTTTTGGGTTGAGTCCTGCCTAGGGGATCTTTACACGATGCTTATTTATTTCTACACACAAACCTTTAATTCCACGATATGCGTTTGTTTCCTCAAAACGTTTAAAAAGCTTAATACCTTCTTTCCACAAAGCTTTATTTGCTACAAAGCTTTATTATAATATTTACCTTTTTGTTACATTTAAAGCTTTCCAAATCCAAAGTTCCTTGTATACAAACTGGTTGTACGTACAGGTGACGCAAGTAGATCACGGAACTGCTTTGCTTAGTTTTGTTCTCCAATCTCTTGCATCGTGTTTCGGGCCTCGGCAAAGTTGTGACCTAGAAACGAAAATACATAGCACGACCGACCGTTGCGCCTGTGTGCGACTTGGGACAACTTACACAACAGCACATCAAGTTCAACAGTAGTTGTACGAAAACTACTTTTATTACGTACGGCATAGAGACGGTCTTAAGGTGAACATGTTACTGCTGTTTTGCCGTCGCGTGTACTTGTAGGAGTTTGAAAGCTTATAAATCTTGATAGCGGCGCAGTAAAGATTGATGTGTGCGTGCGGCGACAACAGGCCTGGTTATATTAAAATGTACGTCACTATTTACAATTAGGTGTTCAACCAAACCTTTAATTTACACATTGTCAAAGTTTCACGCGATCGCTACACAATAATATTGTGTCGCTTTTAGATCACTTCAGCATGACTTTACAAAAATTATACAGGTCCGTGCGTGATGAGTACTGTAAGACAGAGGTACCAATCGTCTAACAATTGTTTGGTTATTTTCACTAAGCTTCTAGCCTCGGACCAAATATGATATTTGGTCCGAGCTTCTAGCTGTAGGTAGACAGTGACATGAACCATGACAGTTCCTAAAGTATCAACAATCTACACGTAGGTAGATAGCGTTTTACCGACCAATCTCTGATCTTCATGCAAATAGTCACATCAAGAAGAATCATGCAGTAGTTTTTTTACGGATTAACCTTTGTTTAGTTACTACAATTACTGAGTGATTATTTATTTAATTCTGACATTTCGAACTTTTTACCAGGTCCATGGTCATAGGCGAACGTGAACGTATGAACATAACATGCTTTTCATATTGCTTAGTTATGATGATATAACTCCTATATGTTGGATGGCATGCGAATGTTTTCATATTGCTTAGTTATGATGATATAACCCCTTTATGTTGGATGGCATGCGATACATTGTTGAGATGAGTGCGGTGTCGCGCTATTCGAGAGCACAGTTTCTATAGGATGACACATAGCATAGGAGGCGCGCGGCCGGCCGCTGTGGCGCGTGGGTAGCTGCGCGGGCGCATATCGCGTGTCACCTACTAGGGCTGCAACAACTCCTATAATGTAATATGTGTCCTCTTGGTCTTGGTAGTTAGTAGGTAGGTAGTTTAATTTAGGTAAGTATTTTAATTTTATTTAAGTAATTAAGTTATGTTGTTGTTTTTATTATAATCTTTTTTATTATGAAATTCGAAACTCAAAACATTTTAAAATATAATATGTCCTCTTATAATAGTAAAGTACAGCATGTAGTACCACTGCAGGGAAAAGGCCTCCATCGTTGAAATCAAGTCATCGCTACAGTTGATGGGTATTTGTTGGCTTAATCACTCTTTTAACAGCTTAACATGTGTGATGGATGACTTAAAAACAAAACAAAAGAAATGTGTCAGTATCGCTGCGAATGAAAAGTGGTGGAACAAGCATGAACACTTCGCAGAGTTCGTAGTCACAGCTAAACTACGGCCATTTGATTACGGATTCACGTATTTATACATTCGATTTTAAATAATTTTACTAAAAACTCACTTGTGAAAGCGCCAACCCTGCATGCGACGAAGCTTGTGTTGCTCCACGCGACATTGTTATCTCCGGTTAAGTTCGGATGAGAATAAATAAAACTTCGTAGAAAAGAGACACATTTATTTTATTATTCCGCTGGAGCCGTTGTGCCGCGATAGAGCTTTATGGGACTTGTTATCGCACTAACGAACTTTCTACCGAGAATACACGCACTCCGGTATCTCGACACAAACATTACACACTTGGCTACATGGAGATATCACACTCACTCGGACTTAACGTCACGCCTAACAATCATCATAACCAAAGAGATTTAATAGTTTAATGTCTTTGATCATAACGTAATGTGTCTTACTAGTGGTTTGTTTTTTTCTGTCGAAAGATAATCAACTCTTTTTTCGAACCATCATTTTGTTCGCAATAAAAAATTCGTGAAAAAAAACATTGCAGGCGCCTATAATTTACTATTGTTAAAAGACTTATTTTATTATTTTAAGCTTTTCTAAAAGTATGAGTTACGTCAATGTCCTTCCATAGTCTGCAAGATTAACCCATGTGTAAATAAATCTAAAATCTTATAAGGATTCAATAGGAATTTGAAGCGTATCTTAAACATTGTTTTAGGAAAGAGGAAAGTTTAAGGCTTCCTCCTCAGTGCCCCGCTGAGAGGGACAATGTTAATTCGAAGGTTTTGTTTAGTCCAGTGTGTAGAGGGTTTGATGGAATAAAAAAGAGACGGAATAAAAATGAGACGTCGCTTCTAATATGCGATGTGTGGAAATCAATCACTAAATTATTCGGGGTTTTTATTTGTTGGGTTTCTTAATTAATAGTACTACTTATAGTAGTGAATAGTTATTATGTTATCAGTTAGATGGCTGATTAACATTGAGATAACTCAACCGGAAAAGTTATCGCCGTATTGCAAAAAGTCGTAGGTTTGAGTTCTACTAAGGCAAATAGTCTTTTTCCAAGTGTTATTGTCAGTCTCCATAATATGGCATTTTTAATGCATAGTAACAGTGCTGTTTAAAATTACAAAAGGAAAAAAAAATGAAATAAGAAAGTTCTAAATTGCCCCGCTCGTAAAAAACTTGCAAACTGAATATCAATTTCCAATACTGTACAGTTATATGTCAGACGATGCCCATGCCCACCTCAATATTTAACAAAAGATCATTACTAGAAATTTAATGATCGTAAACGTCGGATTTACATAACCCGTTGAGAAAGACTACTCACTCAATTTGTTAGGTGTTTTTAAAAGGATTTTAAATTCTATGGTAATTCCTGCCATCTTTTAGATTAAGATTATTAACACAAATATGTTAAAAGTTTACAATTTTATAGCGAAGCCATCAAACCTTGCGTTGGAATCGGTGAGCTCTTACGATCTTTTATATGGTCGGTTACAAAACGGGGTTGTAAAATGGTGAACATCTTATTTTAGAATATAAAATGTCGAACGGAGCGCATAAATTGCCATCGCGGTGGACGTCATAAAGTCCGCAAACTCCTAAAATATACCATCTTTAAATTATATGCCATCAATACTTATAAGGATTCGGCTTTTTATGTTTTACGTCGAGGCATCGTGTCGTGCCGTGCGTGACTTCATTTCGATTACCATTCTTTGGTTTTATGTAAAAGAGACGGGCTATTACGTTAAGTGACGCGTGGAAGAGAGACAGATGACATTTTGAGGGATGACTCCGACATACATTAGCGGCTTTTAGCTCCGTATCGGTCATTCGGAATGAACGGCGAGGAATCGCTTCGATTTGAATCCGCCGATGATAATCGTCGCTTAGTGCAATTTGTTCCTTTAATGGATTTGCTGTGGCTACGTCGACTTTTTGTCTCCCAAATTGGCCTACTAAGTAGTCCTGATTTGTGTGTTCGATGTCGTTGAAATTGGTTTTTGCAACTGTTAATGGACACTAATTTAATTGGAAGGTCTCCAAATACTTAAGTGTTAGTTGAGATTTTCTTGGTGAGCCTGTTTTGTTGTACCTAGCAAACGTTTTAACTTTCGCGTTCTTTTATCAAAATATTATGTATAGTTAAAACTTGAAACTAGTTAAAACCCTGAGATAGTTTTTAGTAAGTACTCGACGTTCCGGCCGAGTTGCACCAACCGTGGGCTGACTCGTATCTAGTATAGGGTTAAAACTGTAACATCTATAATTCTGTTTTATTAAGTTTAACATTAATTATAGAAACACATAATATTTTACGGTTATGAAAACATAAAATGGACGAGGAACAACGCGTTACAGTTGATGCTGCCCTGCCTCATTTTTTTGTTTACTGGTTGGAAACAAAAAAATCTACCTTACGTGGTTTTTACGCGTCTTGTGTTGTTTTTATGTTTGTTTTAGCGCGCGTCGATAACGCAAGGGCGACAGAACAGGGTTGGTACAACACAATTCTTACAACAAAATCACGTAGTTACCGACTGACATTTAATTTGAACATATTTTGAAAATTACTTTTTTGTGATATTTGTAGACATTAGAATGCCAATGTTCTGTTCGGGTTCTTCTAAAGCGCACTACTGAAGGACACAAGGTATTCACATTTATCTCTTTGTTAGTTTAAAAATCATCACTAAGTAGGTAGGTATATATAAAGTGCACTAAGTAGGTATTACTACAGCTTAGCTCCGGCACTAGTCTCGCACAATTTACTCTCTCGCACTACCTACTAGAGATGGAAATGATTGGTATTTAGAAATCATAATCATACGATCAAATGATTTTTTTATCACAGTGAAATCACCTGCTATTTTTCATTGAGAGTGATTTTCCTACTATTTATCATTGAAAATATTAAAATGAAAAACATGGTAATTAAATAATGATTATGATGTAACAGGACACTTTTGGCGAGGACGACCGCCCCCGCACAGGAGGGATGTCACTTCATTTCGTTAGTTTTGATAAAAATCATATGAAAAGTGAACTAATGAGAAATCATAATCACTGCGATTGCAAATGACAACACAATAGCAGGGATGTCATATGAAAACCTAAATCATATATTTATTCACTGCTATCAATGATTTGTTGCATCCTTACTACCTACTTCTGCGGTCATTTGTACCTACATACCAAGATAATTGTTTTCATATCTCAAACGCTTATGTTTGTGATTGTGGAGTGAAATTACATACTTATACATAAATTGCTTATCTACAAATAGGAATAAACTCAATGCTTTACAATAACAATTTATTCTAATTTCAATCAAGTATTTTACCACAACTACCAATGGCGGCGTTGCAAATGTCAAACTTCGGAAATTGGTGCTGGGGTAGGTACAATGACATTCATCATCATCATCATTATCATCATTTGCCTATAAAGGTCCCACTGCTAGGCACAGGCCTCCCACGTGAACAATAGCACGTGGGGATATTGGACTATAACCCACCACGCTGACCCAATGCGGGTTGGTGGGTTTTAACGGACCAACGGCATAACGTGCCTTCCGAAGCACGGACGATGACATTAGGGATGGTCAATTGATCTAACTTTCGTCTAACCACAGAATAACTAATATCTAACGCTCTTAAAAAAAACATTATCATTTATATTCTTATCATGTTCACCCCTACCAAGGGGTAGCCCACGTGTGCTTGGCCCCACACTTGTTGCTATTAGTTGTTCATTTACAGCGCGCACATATTTCAACGTTTAAGCCATTAGGGGGATTAGGGAAGTCCCCGATGACGTGAAAGTAGGACATGACATTCCTAAACCCAACAAAATGCTTGTTACGTACAAGTAATAATAGGAATTGGTAAGTGATTAACGCCTTTTTAAGGGGACGAAAGACGACGACGAATTTGAATTTGAACAACAATAAAACATTGTTTTTTTTACAAAAAAATGTTGGTTATGTGAGTTCTAATAAAGTCTCGTATTAAAATAAGTACTTACCTTCTTAAATTCGACACATGCAAAGACAAAAGAATAACGACAATATCGAAGAAAAAATTCTAAACATTTTCGACATGTCCACAACTCGGCAGTAGGCGTATTGTTAATGTTTCCTTGTTAAGATCTACATAACAATATTCTTTTCGGCTGTATTCATTTCTGAAGTTAACCTATCACTTGAACTCAATATATCTGCGTCACACTCACAACAACTTTCCAGCCATCATATTCGCGTCGCGCTTTTTGTCACTGTTCGCTGTTCCATTATTCTTCCTTAAGAGAGACGTTAGTCTTAACATAATAATACAATGATATATCGCGCATGAGCAGACATAATGAGACGAAGCTTGTCTCAAAGAAGTCAGTGTCACACAAGCCGGCGTCACTCCTTCGCAGACAATAGCTTACATAAAAGCATTGTCGTGTTTTTATTTGTAGGTACTGAGCATGCGCGCTCATGTTAAATCTTAATGTGATATCTTTTATAGTGTGCTGCGTCGTATATTTTATTTTTATGGCGTTCGCTTGTGAGTGTCGTGTGGTGGGTTACCAACAACCATTTGTTGTGGCAAACTTAAAGATTTATTTAAACCTCAAACTTTGAACTTCAAACTGTAGGTCAATAAACTTTGAATTAAGTAAAATAGGGTTTTAAACAAGTTGAATAGTCCATGCTTCAAAGCACAAAGACCGCTTTAAAATTCGTTAGGTAGGTACTGGAATAAGAGAGCTAGTGGCAAACTTGAATAGGGAATATAATAATTATCTCTAACGCCTTCAATGCTGTCTCTAACGCCTTTAATGCTGTTGATCACGATATCCTCCTCGCCATCACTTCAAAATTGGGATTCTCAGCCTCGGTGCTAGCTTGGTTTTCTTCTTATCTTCGTGGACGCCAGCAGGCCGTCCGTGTGGACAAACTCTCTCCGACTGGTGTGACCTGGTCGCTGGCGTTCCACAAGGCGGTATTCTTTCTCCTCTACTCTTCTCTATTTTTATTAACTCTATAACATCTCATCTAAGGTGCTCTTACCATCTGTATGCAGACGACCTACAGCTCTATGTTCAGGGGGATGTCCCTAACTTGAACCAAGCCATTGCGCGGCTGAACCTCGACCTTGACACTATCTGTAAATGGTCTTCTAATTTTGGTATTGATGTGAACCTAAACATGTGTCAGGCGATCATCATTGGAAGTTCTCGTCAATTATGTAAATTGGACAATGCGGCCACTACTCCCTTATGGTATGGTGGAAACGTTATACCGTTCCAGCCAGAGGTTAAGAACTTGGGACTTTTCATAGATAGCTCCATGAAGTGGCTTAAACAGGTCGGTGAAATCTCTCGCCGTGTCATTGGTACTCCCTTTACAGACTTAAAATCTTTCTCCCGATCTGTACCAAGATCATGTTAGCTCAAGCTCTTGTGCTGCCTGCCATTGATTATGCAGATGTTTGCTTAACTGATGCCAATCAAGACCTTATTAACAAATTAGAACGTCTCCTAAACAGCTGCATTATGCATGCATTCATCTATGGTCTTCGCAAGTATGATCACATCTTCAGTTACCGGAAACAGCTGAAATGGCTTCCCATCCGCGAACGTAGAAACCATAGACTGGTCTGTATGCTGTTCAATATTCTTTTTGATCCACGTACTCCACATTACTTTAAGTCTAAATTTCAATTCCTAGGGTCTTCTTATTCACTCAATCTTCGTTCTTCCAATAACCTTATTTTAGAAACTCCTCTACATCATTCCAACTTCGTTTCCGACTCCTTCACCGTTACCGCTATTCGTCTTTGGAACTCTCTTCCCCTCAAGATTCGCCAAGCTCCCAACATACAATCTTTTAAGCGAATGACTCGCGAGCATTATGTTAATCTTAGTCTATAATATCATCAGAACCCATATTATTTGTGTAGTTTATGTAGTATATTGTCTATAATTATATTATGTGTACTTATGTTATATAAATGATATATATTTAGTAGGTATCTTTTTTATTTTTTTGCGTCGTCTATCTTCTTTTTCTTACTCTTTTTACTGGTTGACTGGTAGAGAATGTTTTTAGCATTAAGTCCGCCATTTGTACTTGATTTTGTGCAATAAAGTATACATAAATAAATAAATAAATATAATGATTAGTTATTACTTGAAGATTCTCACTATTGTGGAATCGCGTTTTGTTATTGAAAACAAAGTAAAATAAAATATCTATAAAATCTGACAAAGATATAATTTTATACGGGAAATAACTGTAACGTCAATAATATTTTATTGAAACCGTAATAATGGCCATTGGTATCGCACCGCAGCGCCTTTAGTTAGCCGTAAGCTGGGCGTGGGCGCTACTCCAGAATCGCGGCCCACGTGCCCGATCCCAGATACCATTGTCCGAGGCTTGTTTATGGCACTACTCTCAAAGGCATTGAGGTATTATAACAAAAGACGACACCGCGAAGCAATTTTTGCGCACTGTTTTGCGGCCGTAAGGTCCAGAATAGCTTGGATCACTCACAATCATGGGTGCCAAATCAGTGCGCAAAGACTTGCTTTGCGATGCTTCTTTAGTTATACCTCAATGCCCAGGGCAGCCGGCCGGAGTGACACCCGCGCGGTAATCGCCGCCGCCCGCGCAATGCCATTGCCAACTGCCGATCTAGATCGAAATGGCTTGCAAGAACCAACCTCTTTTAACGGATCTCGTATTCTCGTTACGAAAATCTTTGCTCGGCAGAGTGCCATCTAGTTTCGACAACGCGAACTAGACGAATTGGGATTCTTGTTAGGTGAATTTTTGTTAAAATGCGCTTTATTATCGTCATCAGATAAAAACCTTCACTATTGGACAAAGGCTTCATACAACTGCTGGTCTTTTTCTTGCGGCTGCAAGCGATCTTCACGAGACTGTCGGTCAAAATGAGCAACTTCTGATCAAAAAATGATGTTAATGTGTCATCCATCAGCTTTCGTTGCTGCCCGTACCAAACGAAAGAATTCAATAAATATACACATTAATTACGATTAAAAATTCAGAATTTAATAAATTGAATTACTTTTATGGCCCTTGAAACACTGGTAGGTGGTTAACACGGTTTACGGTAACGGATGATTGCTCGCCGTTTTCCATACATATCGCGACGGGCCGTCCACGAATATGTATGAGGGTTGAGAGTAAAAGCGGTGGCAGGCAAAGACATTTTTTCATAATTTTTAATAGCCACGAAACGAACTCGCCGGCGCTGCTGCAGTGCGTTACGAGACGCGTGGTCCGCATACGTAATGAACTTTCTTTTTGAATTTAACGTCTTCGGTAGCGCGTCCCAATCAAATTGTCCAAATATGATTATAACTACTCTAGGTATCGGTAGAATATGTAAAAGGCCCGTATAGCAATTAATCGTGCCCAGTTAAACACTTCTTGCGTCAACCGAATTTGTCGCCAGCGTGTTTTTAGTTTGTATGTCGTTTCCTATAATACCTTTATATCTGCTGAGTTCTGACATATCCTATGTAAGAGTATAATTTTGTAAAATTTGTTTTAAGCAGTAATTTTCGACGTAAAAATTTTTTATTATTTAAAAAATTTTATGACGGAAAAACAGCGTTGTGTTGCCAATTTCGTAGATAGGTATCTTCTTAATTTCTTAATATTTTAGAATCTAGAGACCAATTTAAAGTCACCAGTATTATTCCCAGTATTAATTTTTTTCAACGTTTCGTTACCTTTCAGTTTTTTTGAGCGTTTTTTAGCGCAAATTACCAAATATTACGAATCACCAGTACTATGTTAATTTCTTTTATCATTTATCGAAGCTAATTAGTGTGGCATATAAAAAATTGTTTTTTTTATATAGCACAATAAGTAGTCAAGGTAATTCCAAACTGCTGACAATTTTATGTTGTAATATCCAATTATTTGTTCATTGTTAGTCACCTATTTATCACGCTATGCTTTTGCCTACCTTACTAGAAACCTTTTAAATTACTGTTATTATTTTTGTCGCTTTGATGTTGCGTGCAATTTTGCGAAGGCTTCGTTGGAATACCTGCGGCTACATTGTATTGTAACACCTTCTAAACTAAACTTTAATAGTTTCTTAAATAATTTTGGTCTACCGTCATTAACGCATGTATTACTTATTTATTTTTTTAAATTTTAGTTTTTATTCTTTATTTGTTATTTAGTCTTTTATATTTAATGAAAGAAGAAATTATGCTATTTGTTTTATCATTATCAAAAACATATAAAACAAAAAAAATACTACATTGTACCCATGTTAATACTAACAGAGAATACGACTAACTAAATAACGAAACAGAATCACAAGCTCTGTACTCATGCATCATCCCCAAGCCACTAAAGTTTCCTTACAAGAACCAGTTATTAAACGCAATGATGTCTTCCCCAGTGGTTTGACGTCTACCACGGAGCGTGGCGTGACACCGGTATACCTGCGATGCCGCGAAGGCACCGTCTCCTGGGTGTACCCTCGGGGAGCTCTACGTCTGCTGTTCCGACCGCCGCTGCCTGCCGACGAGCGGGAATTCAAGGTCTGCGTGCGGGTGATCCGGCGGCCTGACCCACCAGAACTCTTCCACGACGAGGGGTTTGGCGAAGCAGGTTAGTTTTTTCATTTCTTATACATAGTCAGTTAGAAAAGGATGCTACGGTTGATGGCAGCCGTTACTGAATCACTTGTAATTTGTTCATTGTTTTCTGAAGTTTATACGCACTTGTCAAATTATCGATTAATCAGAGACAACTAAAACTATGATAGTATTCTCGTTAATAGTGTCAGTGTTTCGCTAAAGTTTTAAGGAATAAGTGGTTAGTGTGTCTAAAATCATAAATATGTTAACTGACCCGATAAGAGTTAACTTATAAATTATGTCGCGATGTATTCTATTAAAACGTTTTTTTTAGCCTTTTTTGTTAGCAATTGTTTGTCTATACAAAAATGTGTATATGTTTATTAAATACAGTGACTAAGATACACCATACACATAAATGGAAAGACATGTATCCACAGAAACAATAAACCACGTAATCTTGGCTCCTTATCAAAAGTCTCTTTACATTGGCACTGGTCAAGAAACACATTATTTTTGTAGACTATCTTTTATCTACGCTTGTTTACCAAGAATAACAAGAAAGTTTGTCGTTAAAACAGCCTTTATCAGCCGTACGAACAGGCTTACAATTATATATCCTTAAATAGGTAGTTCTGTACTTAAAAACGTTTACTCTTCAGTTTGTTTTTTATTTACTAAACCCATTTTGGGGCCATTTTTTGATCTGCATATAAAATTTACCGCGTAATTACCTCATACGACAGAATTTCTTGTCGTTGTCGTACGTAGAGGTACAAGTATTATAAACTAATGACAAAAAAGTCGATAAAACCACTACCTGAAGTAGGTGGAGTGGGTGTTTCCCAGTTTTATACATTTAAGCGTTATTAACGCAATAAATTATTAAAAATATTGAAGTATTAAATACTCTATCAGATGAATATAATTATGTAATAAAAATATCAGTACATATATTTTTTAATGTGCCGCCAAACAAAGATTTTTAAAATTATCATCAAACTATAACATCCACCATTCAATTTGCAGAAGCCCCGGAGCGTTTCCCCGCCCGTCTATTCGTGGAAGGCGCTCACCGTTTAGTGCCTCTCTACGCGCCTGACGACGGTAACCCTAAGGAGATGAGATGCTTCCGCAGTCGAAAAGGCCGCGCTGCACTATACGTAGAAGCGGAGCCTGAAGAAGGCATGAGGCGACGCGAGGCCACCTTTAAATACGAGGCGAGGCCGCTCGCGAGGCGTCACTACGACCCGTCTACGGCGGACTGCAGGCCTTGCTCCGAGGCTGAGTTGGAGCTGGCGTTTTGCACTAGCGATTTGGGTGAGTCTTTGTCATTTTCTAGACAAACAATATTTCATTTCTAGAGATAAAAAACTAGATCAATAGTGAAATGCCTCTAAAAAGCCTAATCAAAGCACCGTTCTCATAATGTGTTTTGTCACCATGGAATCTACGCTAATTATTATAAAGAGTTAAGTTTGTATAAAATGAAGAAAGCTTTTTAGAGCTTTTTAAAAAACTTAATAACCATTTTAATTTTTTTTTATTATTCGAATAAGTTACTAAACTATTGTGTTAAAATTAGGGAATGCAATCTCGATCTCGCGAGATCTCGAATCTCGCGAGGTCTCGACCTTTTTTTCGATATTGAATCTCGTATGTGATATCGATCGAGATCTCGACAATATTGATCGAGATTATCGAGATTTTGGGTCAGTGTGCGAATCATGCGTGTTCATTCCACACTTTTAAAGAAAGAAATGAATCTATACGAGTATGGTGGCGAAAGAGGGCAGTTCCTTAAATTTGCTTACAACAGCTTACTTACCGTAGTCCCTACAAGCGTAGAGGCCGAACGGGCTTTCTCAGCTGCAGGCTATTTAGCTACCGATACTAATATCGGTGTCGCTTAGCAGATGAAACTTTGAAGACGCTGTGCTTCTTAAGAAGCTATTTCCAAAACCACGGTTATTAATGTTTCAATTTTATTGTTAATTTTCTTCAAATTATATTTCGTTCCCTTAAATTAAAGATTTACGTGATTTAATAATAAAATATTTTATTTACAAAACATCACAGCAATATCATATTAGTTTTATACTTCGTAGTTGTTCATGATTCCTATACAGAAAATATGAGATTTAGTATAAAAGTAACATATTTTTTTTACAAATCTCGATAATATCGAAATCTCGCGAGATCTCGACTCGTTTACGATCGAGATCTCGAATGGGCCAATCTCGACCCTATGATTATGGCGCGAGATCTCGATTTGTCAATCTCGAGTCGAGATTGCATTCCCTAGTTAAAACGTTGGTAACATTCTGGGGTGTTACGTGATCGTTTACATATAAGTATTATGTACATTTATGCCATGTCTAATAAATAATCACCGCCACGCTGTACATTGCATCAATAGAGTAGTTTCATAAAAGCACAAATGTACACATTAACGATCGTATACTTAGGTATTAATCTCCGAAGCTTAATAATAATAACAAATATAAAACAAAAGGTTGTCGTTTATAATACGGTAGTGATTTCAACGAAATAGGAATTTGAAAGATTGCCATCTGACATTGGCATCGCTGCCACAACGCCCTCGCCGTGATTGCCCGACCGTAGTAATAACCGAGATGAAAACCAGGAGCCGAGCTCCCGCTGAATGTTAATCAAACCGCACCGCGCAGGCCGCACTGCAATTTGTCGCCGCAACCCTAATTCCGCAACGCGCAATTAAATTAAAGTCTTATTAACGTGCAACATAATTTCATATAACTACCCGAAACATTTGCGCGGCAACAACGGATCTCCTGTTATTCCTGAGAAATTCAAATTCAGCCAGTGTCCGTTTAAAAATGTAAAAGAGACAGTAAAAAGTCAGTATATTTTTTGCTGTTTTCAAGATTACTTCTTCGTATGAGATTGGACTCGCGATAGATACGGAAGCTTTACATGCACCGCACCGGTTGTAACGAGTTGACGTTTCTGGGCCCGACTAGATTCAATTTACGGTCATAATGACAAAACATAAAGAGTACCGGACAAACGGGTCTCGGCGGGCACGCGACGCGGCGGGAGTTGTGCACTCCATCCAAGTGACTTTTTCTTGTTTGATAAATGATAATAGTAGGCGAGTTATGTCAGAGCGCGCCCCGCGGTGCGGTGGGCGGCCGGCATTACATTAGCCCTCTCGTCTGCATCGTGTATCATTGATATTTTGTCTGTCATGCCATATAATAATTATGGATATTTTTCTAAGCACGACATAAGTCGGGCTTTTGAGATTATATTTGTGAGGTAGGGCACGGTAGCGTGAGTGCGTTGATGTCTTTTGCAAGCGAAGCGTTTGGTATGCCAAAATGTGGCAAGATTATGCCTTGTTTCAGTCTTATACTGTCTCATCTGTGTTAATAAACGACGAAAAGGACAGCAACAGTTTAAACTTCAGTGTCATATGAGAATAAAGGTTCATTGTTAGCTTTTCTACATCTAGCTTTTAGACTAGATAACGGATAAACATACTTATCATACATATAAAACACCCAAACCCAAAATCAATTTGTAAACACGATTATTTCTATATTGACCCGATCTGGAATTGAACCCTCGAAGATGGCGCCGCCAGAACCGGCGTGCTAACCACTCGACTTCAGAGGTCGTCAACATTTTACAAAAACGTACACCTACTCTTTTTTACTCTCGCCTATTTGACATAGGTTCGAATCTTTCCATTGTGTTGAATGGTCTGTATATATATTTAAATATATTATAATATAGGCATAATTATAAATAAAAGAAAAGTTACAGTACCTACCATCTCATTAGTTTTCCTGTGACCAGGGTTTAGAATAATCGCGAGTCATATAAAGAGCCTCATTTCCTTTTCTCTAACTTTAGATAGAGTGAAGCTTGTCAGATTGATCCTTTACTCTAATTTTAGATTAAGTATGCCTTGTCAAATTGATAAATGACGGATAATTTATGCAATGGTTAACGAGATATCGCAAATGAGTCAACGTATTAACAATCTTAGATGGACTACTAGCACATTGTAAAAAAAGTTCAAGTCACCAGTAGACACAGTGTGAGAACAGACCGAGGCATATTGGATGGTTTGTCAAAATCTTTGGTATAATTATAGGCTTTACTTGACCGTCGCGGGTTAATGACCGCTCACTAAAGACTAGAGCTATTCACTTATCTCGCTCAAACAAAAGATGGCGATAGGAAAAAAAGGTAACATTATCGCTTACTCATTGGCCGGCAAAAAACGTATTGCGTCGCGAACAATGGGGACATCGAGATTAATAGTTAACGAATCTATATCTAGGTAAGTACGGTCGGTCTCAATAGAAGCGTTACACTATAGTACCATGTCGCACCAACACGCTCGGAACGCAACAGTTAATATGAAATGGTACTAAAATACTTTAGCTAGTATAAGACCATTCGTAGATGTTTTTTGTGCTCGAATAATGGGAGGCGTTGACGTCATTTTGTTTCTTGAAATATTTTGTGATATTATGATGCTATTAAATGCGCGAAGATTGACTAATAAGAGTAATTTTGATTTTTTTCATGTTTTTTTGTTCGGTGTAGGTAGGTACCTATTAACGTTTAATTTTATGGAGTTGTAAACTACTTACATCTTTGTGTTGAAAAAAATTGCGGCTTGGTTAATTATTATTTGTTAATCAAAGAACTTAATAGAACTTTAAAATTTGATCACAATTTAGGTTGGTCCGTTATAGGTGGTAGTTTTTATAGGAATAGGTTACTGATAGTCTTATATTCCCTTCCATCCATCTCTTACATTGGGTTTCGTAAAAGGCGACTATTGGACTAAAGTCTGCACATACATCCATCCAACAGCATACGGCGGCGATTTGGTCACCATCTATTATGTGCAGTTTTTAATTGGTGAAAGGTGTATTGTGGACGGCTTTTGCGGTCCTCATTACCTAGTCTCTGACTAATGCTGGATTTACACGGAGCCAATACTTGAGACAATCCAATAAGCCAGTCCAATATTGGCATCGTGTAAATAGAGACAGTTCACTACATTGGATTGTCCTCAAGGCATTTTTGTTTAGCATTGGCATTGGCTTATTGGACTGGCTTAGTGGATTGTCTCAAGTATTGACTTCGTGTAAATCCAGCATAACCCTTCGGGGATATTAATAGTAATTCTATGTAGGTATGTATTATCAGTCAAGTCGGTACATATGTATTGTCAATCAACCTTTGATTGTGTTCACTATAATCTTAGTATGTTCTAAATGCAATAGTGGCCGTTTCCGTTGCGATAATTAAAGTCTTGTCATGAGTTTAGGGGCCAGTATTAGATTGATGGATTGAACTCGGTTTGATTGGCTGAGATTCTCTTTTTTGCAGCGTTAGATGTGACCGTAGGATAATAACTACCTACATATGAGCAAGACGCGGGGCTAAAGCTTTAGCATTAGACCGAGATATTATTGTATGCGAACAATAGGTAGGTACATTGTTGTTGTGCGACAGCCTGACATTACGATAAAAGTCCGGACTTTTAGTCACAAAATGGAAACGTTACTCACTTTATATATTTTGTTTTCAGACAAATGAGAAGGTAAAGATATTAAAGACTTCTTTGATATTACTTAATATGTAGTTTTGTTACTCATATTCCAAAATTCGGACAAAGTCCGGATTAGAGTCCGGAGATGTCCGGACTAATCCGGACGGATGGTATTTACGGAGAGCATTTTCCAATTTGATTTGACGCTGTAAAAGAAAGGGGAAGATGAATTCCTTGCTTAGTTTCTGTTCGGTTCTTCTCAGTACAAAGTCCCGCACTATAGTCACGATCCGATGGCATAGCAACATTCAGAAGTGCTCAATTATTGTAGTCTAAACTGAATAAATGATAATGAATTGAGTTGAGAGTAATTAAAAAAGTTGACGCACTGCACTTCGTATTTGATTTATAAATCTAACCCTTATCTCTCATTGCTCCAGTGTCCCGAGGAGTGTTCATCAGTAGCGAGCAGCGCGCAGACCTGGACACGACGCAGCTGACCATGCGGCTGACCAAGCTCATTCGCGCCACAGCGCACGCGCACGACGACAGGCGGGACGCGCTCGACCAGGAGGAGGGAGACTACTTCAGGTGAGGACGAAGGCATTTCATATTTTTTGTGTATATACTGAGCATTGAAATAGAATAACCCACCAGGTGGAAAGCTGCCACCACAGCTTATAAGAATTTAACCCTTTAACGAGCACAGCATGTTGAAATTTTTCATTGGTTTTCGACCTTATCTCAATTGTATGCAGTTCAAAATATGGTGTCGATATATTTGACACTGCCCTGCCTCTATACCCTGCAGTTTTCTGCCTTGTAATGGATCAAGTTGAAGGAGCTCGATGGCGCAGCGGCTAGCGCATTCGGCTAGCGATCTTCCTCGCTAAGCAACTTTTGCAATGCCGGGTCGCTGGATGGGTGACCAAATTAAAAACATCTCGAGCTTCCCCGTCCTACGGAAGGCACGTTAAGCCGTTAGTCCCGGTTGTTGTTGTAAGATGACAGTGGTTGAAACCCACGAACCCGCATTGGGGCAGCGTGGTGGGTTATGGCCCAATATCCCCACGTGGGAGGCCTGTGCTCAGCAGTGGGACGTTTATAGGCTGATGATGATGAATGGATCAAGTTAAATAAATATTAGAGTGGTCGTTCGCAAGCTAGAAGCAAGTATGTTAAAAACTCCGACCTTGTCTAGTAGGTACTAACCTATAAAAGGTGAAAATCTCAATGTTATAACAAAGTTACCTGACACTTGCCATCCCTTCCAGGTACGAAGTAGACAACACCCTGGAGCGTACGACGCACCGCAACCGTCGGGGACGGCGCGCGCGCTCACTCCACGCGCACGTGCACGTGCCCGCGGCGTGCGGCGCCACCGCCGGCGCCGGCGAGTTCCTTGTCATGGCAACGCGAAGGCTCGGTCGGTACTCCGTAGTTTGCGCGCCGAGACTCGACCAATGGGCCGATGTGGTTAGGAAGAGGAACGATGATGGGACCGCTCATTGTTTACTGCAGCACTGAGTGTAGATGAACGAAACTTGTTTGTGTTACTTGATAGCTGATCGTTTGTGTGCTGAGACTTCTACTTTTTTTTGTTGAGTGGGAGCAATGGAAACTCGACAAGTGGGCAGATGTAGTTAGGAGGAGAAACGCTGATGGCACTGCCCTTTGTTTGCTGTAGCACTGAGTGTGTAAGCGCATAAACTGTTCCTTGTTGTAATTGGTGCTATACACGTTTGTGTGCTCAGACTTCAACTTCTGAGAGTGACAGTAAAAGAGAATGTTACGTGCCAACGAACTAGCTGCTTGGACTACCTTGGATCTCGTCAGTGTTCGCGAGTTTTTTTATGATCGAACAAATATAACGAGGAAACTTAACAGGCCACTGTTTGCTGCAGCTTTGAAGAATTAAACGAAGAAAGTTATTTCAGACAAGCTACAGTGCTCGCCAGAAATAAATAATATGAAGTTCTCTATGACGTAAGTTTTCGTGAAGGTAAAATTGAGTCTACACGAAACTTGGATCAGAAAACTGGTGATTATGCTTTAGAATTGAAGAAGATAGTTGGTTAACTTGTGTGCTATGTAATAAAAAAAAATGCAGAGTTCAGTCGATGTTAAATATCAGTGACAAACGATAATTGGTTGATGGCCCTAATATTATTATTAGTAAAATGTTGAACATTGATAAATCTTTACGCCTACAGACTGGTGGACTACTCCCTGGGGGGTTACTCTCGAACGCAAACTCAATCTTAATACAATTCCAATGCGATTAATATGTATCGATATTGGGATAAGTAAAGATAATTCCGGAACGCCATCTCGATAGTAATTTGTTCAATCAATTTCCACGCAATTTAATTCCAATGTGGCGCTATTGTCGCTTACAAAAGTGCCATTTGACATTTTTTAGATTTGTGATTGGAAATTGATTAATGCAATTCTGTTTCAAGAGTAGCCTACCAGAGCCGCACTTAATATTTGTGACAATTTGCATTGAAGAAATGGAGGTAGAGACAACAATAAAATATTAATAATATTGTCCTTTTAATAGCATCCGATTTTGAAATAACCCATAATGCACTGACAACAAAACTGTGACAATATGTTTTAAAATGTTAATTACGTTTTGTTGCCGACAAAAGTGTCAACTTTATGTTTATATGGATTAACAGTAAATATGAGGGTTCTTCCATTTTTAATGGGAAAATATATTTCGTTGCTTGCCATTTCGCTATACCTAAATCAGCATATGTTTATAATGCAATATTGTACAGAAACTTATTTATGTAAGAAAAGTTTATATTAAATTGTAAATAATTTAATTAGTCGGTAGTGCAATTGTGGTCCAGAGTGCCAAAATATATAAAGATCTTCATATAAGTAGATATAAGGTTGATCTCAACTCTGTACATATATTATTGTTAGGACCGTAATGGTCATAGCCATATTAATTTAGCTGCAATTATGAATTATATCTGCCAGCATTCCTGTCATTTATTATTATTATATTGTACAATTCACTTTACCACCTAAAGAAGTGACAGATCTTTCTGGATTATTAATATATTTGAAAATATATTTTTACATTAATTCACGATCATACAATGTCATGCGGTGGTGCTAAAACCCATTGTGCTTCCATTTAAAGACTTTATATTAATATATCACATTATTTACATGAATTTTAAAATAGAGTGGCAACTGTCTACAAATTATGAAGAATTCTTAGAAATTCAGATTATGACAATGAAACAGGCTTTTTTCACATTTCATGTTTTCCAAGTGTTTTTCAGAATAAATTTCGATGCTCATATCTGCATTGTGCTTCAAATCGTATAGGTGATGATTGATTATAAAATTGGTAAATAAAATTGCGGTATATTGCACTGCGAATTCGATACCGTTAACGGGTTAAGAAAAGTCTAATTAAATGTCTACTCTGTGAATTATTTACTTAGTAATAATATATTTTGTATAAAGCTATATAGGTATATTGATATGTGATATAGAATACAACGAATGTTATATAAACAGTGCCTATTGTATATACCACTTTAATATAGAAGATTTGATATTGACATTTAAAGTGTTTATAAACAAATATTACTTACGTAAGATTAAAACTGTTAAATAAAAAATTAAAAACATTACTGTTGTTTTTGTAAACTCTCACTAATATTTGAAATACAATGTAACAGCCTCATACGTCCCGTACGTTTCCTACGCACAAGAAACATAAACAGCACTTTCACGGCCTACCTAGAGATTGAACCTACCTCAGAACAATATGCTTTAGTTATTGTTCTGAGGAACCTACAGTCATTAGATATACTTACATAAGTGACATTTTTTTATTTCCGTTCCTAGAAGTCTAGAAGCGCAAACTAACATACAAGTCCAAGATATTATTTATTTATTTAAAAAACTTTTGCAACATAAGCATTACATGGCGGACTTAATGCCTGAGGCATTCTCTACCAGTCAACCATAGGGTGGTGCAGAGATGACATGGTAGGTGCATTAAGGAGAGGTAATAAAAGTGGATACGTACGTACTTACGTATACAATTACGTGCGAAGTTTTATAAATTTTAAACACAATACAAAAATACTTAATAAATTCTATGCTTAAATACACTAATTAAAAAGTACATGCCTATATAATACTTAATATAATATAAATACATTATACATATACAATATAAACATAATTTATAAATAAGACGTTACTGAGATGATTCCGCCATGGTTGTATCAGAGAAGAGCAAGCGGACTTTCCTTTTAAATGCTTCGCGACTGGTGGTCATCCTGATTTCAAGAGGTAGCGCGTTCCAAAGGAGAATGGACTGAATAAGAATATTAGGTACACAATAAAATATTTAAAACAGCCTGTATACCGTTTACGGTACTGTGGAGCGATGAATAAAACATTTGAACGTAGAACCTGCCAGTGCACTATATAACATAGCATACGCCACAGAATCTACGTGACGGACTAGCACGGTGTGTACTCTATTAGAAACATACATTCATTCATACATTTACATTGTGGGCGTTTCGCAGTTTGTCTGGTTCGCAATTTGTCTGTATTCTACAATTCGTCTGGATCCTTTTTAAGATTAGCATTTCGTCCGGAAGACGAAGCGCGAATTTTTAATATCTGTTTGTCCGGCAGATGAACCACGTAATGTTAAAATGAATGCTCTTTTTTTAGTCAGTACAAGATAATTATTTACTTTATTAACTAGAATCACTGCATCTTTTGTCCAGATGTACTGCGAACTTTTATTATAAATTTGTCTGCCAGACAAATTGCGAATTGACTATTATCCCCGAAGGGTTAGTCAGAGACTAGGCAATGAGGATCGCAAGAGCAGTCCACTGATAACAACTGCACTGTGCTATACACGTTGAGTACACAGTGCAAGATGGGACCACCTTTCACGAAAGGTGGTACACCATCGCCGCTCTATCCTATTGGATGTATGTGCAGTCTTTAGTCCATTAGTCGCCATTTACGTCATCCAAGGGAAGAGATTGATTGATAGTAGGTATTCTATTAAAGAAGGGAAGGGAACACATTTAAAACTAAGTTGCTCGAAGAATTGATGCGGCGCAGTGAGTTAGTGGACTACTAATCTGCCTCTCACTGTGGTGCATAAGTGCTTATGTGTAAATCATTAAGACTTTTCATCCAAATTAAATTCAGACTAGTTTAATTATTATAATACATATTTTGTAACGTAGCACTACATTGTCAACCTAGCATTATTTAATTTTATTTACAATATGTGGTAAACGGTGTTGGTGACAATTCTACCAAATCATTTGTCATTGTTTTTAACCATTAAGTATTGTCATTGTTTGTTAACCCCAATAAATGGAAAAAAAAACATCCAAGGGAAGAGATGGGTAGGTATACAAGGTGGAAAAAAAAGAGCATGGTTGGAGGAAAAGTACCCTTAATAATGATGATATTATTATTATTATGAGCCTATATTTTCCCACTGCTGGGCAAAGGCCTGATAATGACATACTATGTTAAAATTTTAAACACTGAAAAAAGACGACAACCTCAGGCGGGAATCGAACCACGCACCTTCCGCATTCCGGGCGGCTGCCTTAACCACTTGGCTACCGAGGTCTGGCTTTCAACCGTCGAAATTTGTCAGTGCTTGATGCTTTTTTCAGTGTTTAAAATTTTACTTAAGTATATTTAAGCGTTAATAAAACGCTAAAATATAAAACATTAATCTATAAACGCAGCTTCATCTTAACCGAATGTTCAAATATTTGTAAAAATATTTCTTTCTCTTCTAAGATTTGATGAAGCAATGACTAAAAACATAAGCAGCAAGCACTGACAAATTTCGACGGTTGAAAGCCAGACCTCGGTAGCCAAGTGGTTAAGGCAGCCGCCCGGAATGCGGAAGGTGCGTGGTTCGATTCCCGCCTGAGGTTGTCGTCTTTTTTCAGTGTTTAAAATTTTACTTAAGTATATTTAAGCGTTAATAAAACGCTAAAATATAAAACATTAATCGATATACTATGTTGTTTAAAAGAAATTGATTCTTATAAATTAATCTTTCGGTTGGTATCATAAAATACAGGATGTTTTTTTCACATTTCACCGGTTGATTCCCGGCTCAAGCAGGTGATTTTTCAAAACTCTTTAAATGCAGTGTTAATTTTTTTTGAAAATAAAAGGTTTCCTTTCAGTAAAATTTGCCATCATCCATATTAAGGGTACTTTTCCTCCAACCACGGTCTATTTTTTCCCACACTGTATTAGGAATTTAGGAACACTGAACAGTTAACCCCCCTTGAGAGTAATAGAAAGGTACTTCCTCTCTCTTTTAGTATCTTTAACCCAATAGGATCTTTTGGCCATCCTCTCTACAGCGGTGTAGAACCTTAATTCGGTAAATCCGTAACTAGAACACTTTATGGTTTCAGATAAATCAATCGATTGAGTTCTATTATTTTGCTAAATGAAAAAAAGTTTATTATAGCAGTTCATTTATTTAAAAAATCACAACTTATACCACATAGAAAAACTACTCGGCACGGTTTAACTCTTAACTATACATAATATCACATAAACACTTTATAATTTGATAGATTATATACATAAACATTTGTTTTGGTACACTGTGAAAGTTACAATTACATAGTGGTCACAGCTACAATAAATAAATAGAACTAATTTAAAAAAACATAAACATTTAATTACATTTCGCTGTTGAATTAAAATAAAATATATAATAGACATATTATCAGAACAAGGTAAAAAAGTAAAAAAAAAACATATCTATACAAACAAAATAGTACAATCGATTAGAATTTAAGACTATTTATAATAGCACTTGATAACAGTTCTGGTTTATACAACATCGAAAAGTGTGAAATCCTTAGGCAAATTTTTCGTAATTCAAAACATTGATAAATCAATTACTTGGAGAATCGACACAAAACTGTTGTGAGAAATTGTATTTAAACCAAACGTTATATTTACACAGGTACATAATTTGCATTAGTGTGATATGTGTACGTAGTAAAAATCTGATAATTTTATTTTGGTTACAAGTATGAATACAGAGAATCGTGAACTCTTCATAAGACGATTGATCAAACGTTATAAGACCATTCGAGGGTACGCGGCTTAACTTTCTTACACGGTAAAGAGGACCTTACGCCAATAACTTTAGGTACTTATGTTATTTGTAGATGACCTATTTTTAGTCTTTAGTATGGCCAGCGCTTGTCTTTTTTATTCGTTCCAATACCTTGCGTCGGGCACTATTACAATAACTATCATACAGTGAATACCATTTTATATTGCAACACGTATTTGGAATCTAGGGTACAGTCACCAACAAATTGATGGATGCAAAATACGTGGTCTTGAAATTTCAGTAAAAATTTACTGTGATTCAAGAACTTTTACTACAATTTGCATTTAGAATTCAAGAAAAATACATTTAATTAACTTTTAAAGTATTTTTCACCATTTTTTATGCTTCGATCGATTTGATGTTGACTGTACATCAATTAAAAAATAGAATTTACTTGTACATTTAATTACAATATATTTCTTTAGCAGCAAATCATAATATTTATTAAAATTAAAATATAGTTGAGTATGCGTTACACAACACAAACTCATTAGAATCTTACAAAACAATTCAGATAAGATAATATACAAAAAAAGTCTTCAATATAGTAGGAAAGATTATAAACGCACCATTCATTCATCATAATATTTAAATTCGTTCTAGTTAGATCATGCCAAGCCAATCTTTCATTTAGCACTCGAAACACATTGATCATAATATGAGCAAGTAACATTCAGCCTTCAACGTTTGTTCATCACGAAAGCTTTAGATTCATGACGGTGTTCAACGAATTGAGTTAATGGATGTGGCATTCAGAACGGTCCCAGGGTTAATTGCATACATGAAACGGGTACACGGATGTGGCTGGAATATTCTGAAACATATATCAGATATTCATTGCAACAATTTGAACCATATGGTCAATGAGAGAAAATAAGGATACTTGTTAACAAGTTAATTATTAATGAATTAAAACAGTAGAAAATCAATTGTTATGTACCACACATGTGACTCATAGGACAGGGCACTTGTTACGAGTGAGATTACTTAATTAAAAAAGTGTACACACGCTGGCAGACAAACCTATCCAAAACTTTCTCCAATCAATATTGATATTATACCCCTAGTGACAAAGTTCAAAATGTATTGAAGAAATTTGACATTTTGTGGCAGGTTGAAGTGCAGCGTCTGTACATTATATTATTGATCTCCTCTTATCTCTAATATTATGTCTTAGAAAAGGTACAATTTACAGTCACACCGTATTTAAAGTCTATTGTTTGCTATAGAATAGATAAGAATAATATTATTAAGCTTCGTTGAAAATTTAAGACCATAGACCTAGGGCCCTATTGTCACCTCTTAGAGCAGTATTACTTTAATCTGTCTATGCAATATTTGCCAGCGATGAATACGTTACACTAGCTAGATAGGGCGTTCCAAACACGCACTATGTTGGACTCATCTGCGGAGTCGAATCAGCAATCGGCACCTTGCTTTAGTGTGGATTCGACATTCACACAGCTTAGGCGCGTGCGGCGAAAATAATTCTTTATTTCTTATCAAAGTGTACACCTAGACGTTTACTACAATTCAGTTGTTAAGTAAGTGAAATTAATTGTTATTCAAGTCATTATTAGGTAGCTATATCGTAATAATAGAAAAGATTTCATTTTTGTGCCACGGCTTCTACAATCATAGACGCCATCTTGATACACACTACGTTGTCTTTGACCGATCGGCGATCTGGCGCTGCGATGTCTGTCTGTTGATTAGACGACATAAAATGTTTAAGCGCTGCAGCGGCTGCAACGAACTTTAGGTCTCTCGTTCCAAAATTTGAACAAATGGTTTGTATAAACATTCTTGTCCATCTCTTCTAGGTCTATGGAATTTGCTTAAAAAAGATTATAGTCATAATGCTCTATGAGATGATGGTAAGGCTCCCGGCAATTTAAATTTGACACAACAAGGGTACCACTGGTGACCGGACCATCAGAGATTAGATACGTGACATTAAAGTCAATCCGTTAAACACGTTAGACGCTTCAACCAACTTTCTCAAACGAGGTTCAACCACTTTATAACCAACCTTTAAAAGTAAGAACTTAATTTACCCAAAATGTTTTATATTTTTTATACATAAGAAAAAGTTGATACGACTAAGCACATATAAACCATATCATTCTTTTAAACTTTTGAAACTAAACACACTGAATCTATTTTACAGCGTACATACAGAAGTCGATTACTCTAATCGCCAGCTAACTTACCAGAGATAGAACTAACAAAAGTTACAAAAAAACAAGAATATTATAATATCTCTTAACTGAAACAATACTGTATGTAATACCACATATAACGAGTAAATACACGCATGAACACGCTGTGAAGTGTTGTGCGACTAACTTACATTAGTTAGCATCAATCGAATAGTGAATGTTTAGCTTTACCTTATTTTAAAACACTTGAACATAATCATCGTTGCTATACGCTTCTAAAACATATAGATCAAATGCTTTTCGCTATCAAACGCAAAAGTTAAGGCTGTCATTGAACACAACGTCGACGTGGCATGCAAAATTCTCATACAAAACACAGAAAAACGACGTTTCGTAGTCCCCTGTTTCCTCCTTCAGAACTGCACCAATTTTTATTACTTTTTCAGCATCGGTTAAAGAAAGAAATTTTGTATGTTTGACTTTTTTGAATTAAGTCATTTATTTAATAACCAGGATCCTTCAAAATTTTGCAAATTCACTCCGTTTCAAGGCGTCTTCAGCAACATTTAGTGGCTGGTTCAAAAAAAAATCAAACATACAGACATAGACAATCTCTTTCTTTAACCGACGCTGAAAAAGTAATAAAAATTGGTCCAATTCTGAAGGAGGAAACAGGGGACTACGAAACGTCGTTTTTCTGTGTTTTGTATGAGAATTTTGCGTGCCACTTCGACGTGGTGTTTCCTCTTAATGAATGGGGTGCAGGACGTAAGGCGTTCATATCCATTTTAGATTACCATCCATGTCCAAACAAACAGATTCAGGGACAACAGTAGGTGTAACTCACTGCGTTTAAACAATTAAAACACTTAGGACCGACCTTTTCTAAAAAAATACTCAATTTTATCATTATAATAGTTACGAAAGACATTATTTAGTATAACGTGAAAATATTTTTGCGTTTCTCACCAATATATAATACTATCTTAGTTTTATATTTGTTTCTTTCATATAAAATTTGATACTGAATTTACAAACAACAGGTTACGACAGAATTATTGTCAAATTATTTATTTCTACTGGGAGGAAGCTCATTGGTATTACGACGTTAGGGCTGGGAGAAAAGGTTAGGCCTCATGAAATTTTCAATAGTTCGAAGAAAAAAAATAAAAAGCTAGTTAGGTACTATAAACTATTTGACTAAAACCTTCTTTTAAAATAAAATATAAAACTACGGTGGCGCTACTTGTAAAACTGAAACCCAACAAAATAACTATAATAAAATACACAATAAGATAAAAGCACTATGTTTGTATTAAATAACGACTAAAGAGTATACTATCTATCAATGCTTTACATCACAGCAAGTACGGGCTAATACATTGAGACACAGAAATATTGTAACAAAAGTAACATTAAAAAATTAAAAATTCGCAAAATATTGAAAAATAAAAATTTCAACACCAATTAACTTTACGAAACCATGTCTCTATAACACTATTTTAAATTCTAAGAACAATTTTTAATATTAATTTTGTTTTACAAATGACAACCGACTCGATCATGAGCAAAGGAAATTCAATTACATCTACATGTTTAAATGCTAACTTCATAGTTTCATTTCGTCAAATTATTAATCTGCTACATATGCTTGTCTATACTCAATCGTTGTACATAAATAGGCAACTCCACGTTCACATGAACCATAGATTCAAATATATTAAATGCCTCAACGTGGAGTTTCAACAGTTTGTCACTGTTTTTGAATATTATATCAGTTCGCTCTATAAAATCTGATAAAATAAAAATTAACACATTGTCCATATTTATTCTGGCAGCTTATAGGCCTAATCTCCAGTCATTATTAAAAATAAAAACGAGAGCTAGTTTCCTTCCATTGTGAATACGACTTCTACTGTCTCATTCACGCTTTCGTTTAATGCTCCCGGAATCCAACGCTACATATCAATGACGTTTCTTGGCATACCAGTTTATCTAAAAAGAAAGAGTTAATTTTTAGTTACAAATCATAAAATATAATTCGTAACAGAGTCATTAATTAAGCAACACACAGAAGCATGCACGTACACACGCGTACACGCAAACACGCACTCACTCGTACACGCAAGCACGCACTCGCACAAATATTATACTCCAGCCAAATTCGAGAAAGAATGTTTAGCAACAAAGTGTTGCCTAGCAACTAATGACTTGCACATATTAACAACCTTTTCCAATTGGACAACGAGAAAGATTTTGCATAAAATATTTACTTAAGAGGCCTATTACATCTCGAATGTGATTTTTGCGTAAAATGCCCTTTTTTGCATTTTGTAGTAATTTTGCAGTTGTATTTATCGTTTTTATCGAAATAGGATAATAAATGTGTGCATAATATTACAAATCTCCATTCTGTGAGCATAAGTTGAATTCGGACGGCCGGCGCATCGCATTTTGTAGTAATTTTGCAGTTGTATTTATGGTTTTTATCGAAATAGGATAATAAATTCATTATAAAATCTTTATTACTCATGAAGTAACAATTACACTGGTATAAATTTTGCTCAATAATATTATCGTAGATAGGAGATATTCACAGTTAACTTATAACAATTTTCGAAGTTTTTGGGTTTAGAATAAGTTTTTTTTCCTATATAAAATCAATGATATCTAAAAATTCCGAGGCCGCTACGCACTATTCGACTATATAAGAGATAACATTATAATTGTTTTATTACACTTGTTTAGAACAGTAGTTCAATCGATGAGCCCAAAAAAGTGCCTTCGCGCACTTTATGAAAATCTTTCTCTGCAATTTTGGGTTTAATTAAAAAGTTAAGCAAAATTTACAAAAAGCGAGGCCGCTACGCACTATTCCAATAGCTATTCTACACTATTCAATAAGTCATAATTGTTAATGTATTTTTGTTTCTGAGATCCATAACGCCAAAATTGGCCATTTTACGCAAAAATCACACATGTAATAGGCCTCTTAATAAACTTTGAAATGAAAGGAGATCATTCGGGCTCCATACATTTTTGGGCCTTTTAAGAAAGTGCCAGCCAACAAAAACAATTAGTACGTATTGTTAGAACTAGCTATTTGGAGTAATAGTTAATATGGCACAAAAGTTGTAGGATTGCTCAGAGCCAAGTTATACAAGTTCGAAGATTCATCATTTTCATACAGTTTTTTGATTACTATTTTTTTTTTGTATAAACTGAATTAAGATAAGATATATTAAGATAATCGACCATTGAAAAATGAAAGTATCATCTTCATTTGGAATGCTAGTATAAAATCGCAAAATTGTTTAGAATAACTGTATTTTAGTAATGTCATTTGTATTATAAGGTTATCAAGTGAAAATACTTTACATTTTTTTTACGTTCTTCGTATTCTTACGTTTTTACTGACGTTTCGTGAGTGATTTGAGTGAGTTGTGTAGTGTGAATAATTAGTGTTATAATATTTTTATAAAAAATTCAGTAATCAAGGAAATAATACGAAAAGTACAAATACCTCTTTGCCTAGATTTGTGATGACCTTAATTTTGCTTGCTAAACTCTTTCTCGAGTTTGGCTGGAGTATAGACAATGTATTTTATTACAGCTTATCTTAGGTATGTTGTAATTATAAGTTTAGTGAGAGAAAAATCAATTTATTCGTTATTCGTATATCATATTCATCCATCGATCACCTAGGTGGGCCCGATAGTCATCAGCAGTTGTGTTTCGGATAACTTTTTATCCGCTGCAGGTAAACGCTTGGCCTATATCTTACCTGATGGTAAGTGGAAGCGCCCTTCACCCGGAATCCTAAACCACTGAGAAACTGGCTATCTTATCTCTTAAACTCTCGAACAAAACAATGCTATTAGAGTCTGGCTAACGAAAGCTGACCCAGGAAAAACGCGGCAAATTAAAAAAAATCAGGACTGGGTAACACAAGGTAACTTACACAGCTGCAATTTTCTCAGAAAAATTTCAATTTCATGTGACATCTCAGATAGACACACATAGAGACAAAGTGTTACCAATCAAATAACTACGAGGTTCAGCTTTCGTTGGCCAGACTCTAACAATGTTGTGATGGCGCCAGACTTTAGATAATATGATGGTCTTGATGGTAGCTAGCCAGGCGGACTTATGCCCTACAACCAACCAATCAAGTACCTACACAAAGACGTACCCCCCGCTGGGCATCGAACCCGGGAACTCTGGGTTTAAGACCGGTAGCTTAGCCACAAGACCAACAGAGGCATAATGATCCGCTACCACAGATATAGATTTACATAGATAACGCAAATGCATGTACTTCGCGTGTCCGAAAACCCCGACCAAGCGTCGGGGTTGGTCGACGCTAACTTCAGTCCGCGCGCGTCTGTTAAACTAAAATAAAACTAAAAAATGTCTCGTTGCGTGATAATCAACTGCAATAGCCCAAAAATTTCGAGCACCCAAAGGCAGGAACGTAACGTCGGCTGTGACGTCACTGTAGGTGTTAAAAAGTCGGCACGCTTGGTTTCAATAAAAACCGTGATACTTGCGTTATCTATGTAAATCTATATCTGTGTCCGCTACCATACAGTTTGTTTTGAAACTAGCGGCCCGGCGCGCCTTCGTTCACGCTAACTTAGAAACACCGCCATAGTTCAGCCACTTTGTACAAAATATCAACAAATTATAAACAAAAACCATCCTCAGTTATCGCTCTGTCTGTCAGTAAAAACTGCATAAAAATGCATTGTGAGGTTTCGAAGACGATAGCGGGGCCACAGACAAAGGAAAATGGCGACTTTACTTTATAATATGTAAGTAGCGGCCCAGCGCGCCTTCGTCTACGCCAACTTATAGACACTGTTATACTTCAGCCATTTTGTACAAAGTATCAACAAATTATAAACAAACACCATCCTCAGTTATCGCCCTTTCTGTCAGTAAAAACTGCATAAAAATGCATTGTGAGTTTTAGAAGAAGACAGCGGAGCTACAGACAAAGGAAAATGAAAACTTTATAATGTAACTAGCGGCCCGCCCGCGCCTTAGTCTACGCTAACTTAGAAACACCGATATACTTCAGCCACTTTGTAAAAAATATCAACAAATTATAAACAAATACCATCCTCAGTCATCGCTCGCAGTAACAGTAAAAACTGCATACAAATGCATTGAGGTTTAGAAGATAGCGGAGCCACAGACAAAAGAAAATGGCGATTTTACTTGCAACTAGCGGCCCGCCCGCGCCTTCGTCTACGCTTACTTAGAAACACTGTTATACTTCAGCTATTTTGCACAAATTATAAACAAAAAACATCCTCAGTTATCGCTCTTTCTGTCAGTAAAAACTGATTACATCTCGAGAGAATTCTAAGATTGTTCGGGCAGCAAAGGCTGATCCCTTTAGGGGCTCGGAAGCGGTAAGTTAAGTTTTTGGCCGCACGTACAATTCGTAGACGATTAAATGATGCAAAATTATTTGGAAGAATCGCACGGAAAGTACCGCTCGTCAATAGGCAGCACCGACGAGCGTAACTGGATTTCGCTCGAAAGTTTGGCAGCAGGACGGATAATCAATGGAAAATGTGTTATTTTCTGATGAGTCAAAGCTAAATAGACTAAGTTCTAATGGTAAACTGTATGTGCGCCGTCCTGCAAAGCAAGTGTTGAATAATAAACACAACACAAAACAAGTAAAGCATGGAGGAGGAAACATTAGAGTTTGCGAATGTTTCTCTGGATATGGTGTGGGCCCCGTAAAAATATTTTAAGGTAATCTAGATCAATTTAAAAACAAGAATATTTTGGAAGGAAGCATTCCTTACGCTGAAGAGATGTTACCATACCATGATAATAATTTCAACATGATAATAATCACTAAACACACAGCCCATTCTGTTCAAAATTTTTTTAAGGAGCAATCAGTTTCAATGCTAGATTGGCCTGCAAATAACCTATTGAAAATTTGTGGCGTGAAGTGAAGAGGAACGTATCCGCTAAAAGAACAAGTAATCTAAACGAGCTTCACGATGCGTTTGAGGAATCGTGGAACGCCAAACTTACCATACACTGCATAAAAATCCATTTCGTGGTTTAGAAGAAAAAATCGGAGCCACGAGACACAAGAAAATGGCAACTTTACTTTATAATATGTAATGATGTACAATTACCACTCGTAGCCGAAGGGCGTAGGCGTCATGAGGTCTATAATAATGTCTTCCATGTTGGGCAGCACTAGCACATTCTTGGAACTCCTTGCTTAAATTCTGCTTCAACCTTTTTAACCTTCATAACAACTGCACATGTGCGCAACGTGATAGGTGGTGAGCCCTTAGCCGCTTTTTGCTATTGGATATATGTGCAGTCCTCAGTCCGTTAGTCGCCTTCACGAAAACCAATAGCTTAGTAGTATTTATCTAATGATTCTCCACCAGTTTATTTTGAACTATACATATTTCATACAGGCTGTATGAGCTCAATCCTTTCGCCTCGACAAAATTAAATAGACAAGAGAAGTGACGTCAGTCAGCTGACAATCCTAGTCTATTTGTCGAGGCGAAAGGATTGAGCTCATACAGCCTGTATGAAACAATACATTACCACTCGTAGTCGACGGGCGTGGGCGTCATGAGGTCTATGATAATGTCTTCCATGTTGGGCAGCACGAGCACCTTCTCGAACTCCTTGCTGAGCTTCTGCTCGATCCAGTTAGAGATGTGCGCGAAGCGGAGCGTGCGGGCGCCCACCGCCGGACGCGCTTTTAGAACTAGTTGTGGGTTGGTGCGGAACCTGGCGGGGGAGGGGAACGCTAGCATCAAGTGTAATAATGAAATACATTATTTAAAAAAACAATATTTTATTTTATTGCACAAAAAAGTCAAGTAGAAGATAGTAAGTGATTCTATTAACGTTTAATGGTAAAAGATATGGTTTGGGGGGAACCCCACACCCACACCCATTGAGTGCTAATAAAGATGTGGGATTTACTGAGATCTCACACGGAATTCTTGAGAGAATTCGAAAAGTGAAGTAGCGCTGTTTTGTTTTATTTGCCAACACCATGCTCGGTCTCGAACACTTAAAGACTTCACATTGACATTAGACAAAACACAAAGGAGACCCGGCGTTTTATGCTTATGTTGTATACTTTTTTAATTGTTTAATCTGTAATTCATTATCTGGCCAATATATGTCAATAAATGACAGTTGTACAGCCGCTAGCTGTCAAATCAAACATGACGTGAGGGCATTGTTGAATTTAACTTTTTTTTTAAAGCAAAAGAATTATAGTTTATGCAGCCACGTTAGAAATTTTTAAAGTAACATGTCTGCCTTTTGAAGTCCCAGTGTTTCCATTTTAAAACATATTAATAATTAAATAACTCTTAACTGCGATTCGATAAAAATAAAAAAAAACTTGGTTTAGGTAGCAAATAATATTAGCTTTACTTTATGACCAAATTCTATAGTATAAAAGATTAGCATTTATTATATGGAAAGTGCCAGTTCTTCTTAAGAAAATAAAAATAAACTGCAGACGCATGACGCTTTACTATCCCGCTAAGAAGTCCGTGTGAGAGATATCCTCACCGGTTCAAAAGCAGCAACCGAGTTGCATAAAACAGCTATAATCCCCACTCACCCGATCCAGATGCGATCGTGCGGCGGCGGCGGCAGGTTGATCGCCAGCCTGCCTTCCAGCCCATGCACCTCTAAATGTAGCTTGATGTCTGTGTTGGAGAGACCTTCCATCGCGCGCTTCACGTACTTATAATCTGTTACCTGTAAACAACCAAAACTTGAGGTCAAAAGTACCCTAAAGCGACGAGCATGTATGAAGAACGTTATAAGCCCTTTCCCCCCCACCCCTTCCTCACAATTTCTATTCCTTCTTTAAAGGCAAGCAACGCATCTGCGATTCCTCTGGTGTTGCGGGTGTCCATGGGCGGCGGAGATTACTCTCCATCAGGTGACCCGCCTGCTCGTTTGCCTCCTTCTATTATTAAAAAAAAGAGTAGTGAAGCAAAGGATGTGTGTCAGGATCGTAGCAGATGGAAAACTGTGGTCTTTACCTACCCCTCCAGGAAGCGGGTATCGAGGAAGTTCCCGGTCGAACACTTTTCTGCGATATTCGCTTGCACACGATCTACGCGCATGCGCGTACGTAGGCGCGGTTCGAATGGAGTGCAAGCGATTATCGCCGATAAGTGGTCGACCGGGGAACTTCCTTTAACTTATTATATTGTATTAATAACCCATCTCTTCTTTTGGGTGACGTGAAAGGCGACTAACGGGAGCCGTCCATTAATCACGTGAGGCTCGAAAGGGGGGAGGGGGTTCGGCAAAAATCACGAAATATCACAAGGGGGGAGGGGGGTAAGATATCACGTGTACTTATTTTTTCGTCAAACGCGCGATTTCTAAACCGAAAGCGGCGTGTAATGTGACCTTGACTCACCGTTGAAAAAAAAGAACCTGCAACCTCTTGGTTCATAACTTCATCATCAGCCTATAAACGTCCCACTGCTGGGGACAGGTCTCCCACGTGAACAATAGCACGTGAGGATATTGGGCCATAACCCACCACACTGGCCAAATGCGGGTTGGTGGGTTTTAACGGCTGCCATCTTACGACAACATCCGGTACCAACGGCTTAACGTGCCTTCTGAAGCACGGAGAAGCTCGAGATGTTTTTAATGGTTACCTATCAGGCGACCCGGCATTGCGAAAGTTGCTTAGCGGGCAAGATCGCAAGCCGAACGCGCTAGCCGTTGCGCCATCGAGCTCCTCGAGGTTCATAATTTAATGTTTTATATTTTAGCGTTTTATTAACGCTTAAGTTAAATTTTAAACACTGAAAAAAGACGACAACCTCAGGCGGAAATCGAACCACGCACCTTCCGCATTCCGGGCGGCTGCCTTAACCACTTGGCTACCGAAGTCTGGCTTTCAACCGTCGAAATTTGTCAGTGCTTGATGCTTATATGTTTTTTAGTCAACATTGCTTCATCACATCATAGAAGTTTTCACCTCTGATAGCGACCAAATAGCGACTGCACATGTGCTCTACGTGATAGGTGGTGGGCCCATTACTCTATACATATCGCTCTATGCTGTTGGATGTATGTGCAGTCTTTAGTCCGTTAGTCGCCTTTTACGACATCCAAAGAGGGGGTGGTAGTATTCTTTCAGCGTTACGCGACACGGTTAACCTTAGCCTTAGTGGTTAGCCTTTAACAGTCATCATTCGTCTTGAGTCGCGATCGCGATAGAACGCGTGTTGCGCTCGCCTAATACAGTATATACCTATACACGGGTCTAGTCATCGCTTCACAGAGTAGTTAACGTCAGAGACTGACACGCAACATGAGCAACTTCAACAGTACTTTTGACCAGCTAGTTGATCAACCTATGAGCGTTGGCGACGTCAGTGGTATACAGTCACGTTCTTTAATGAATGAAGAATCACCACCAAATTTTGTCACACAACGCAACAAATTTGAAAGTGAGCTACGCAGTGACTTTAAGATATTTCAAGAAACGATTCTATCAACTTTGGAAGGCTGGTTTGCTAAGCAGGATGTCAGATACGGTAAGTTGCTTACTGAGTCTGAAGAGATTAAGAAGTCCCTTACATTTATGTGTGGTAAATATGAGGACTTAAATAACAAAACTGAAGACCTGCACAGGCGTATTGAGGTGCTGGAGAAGCGTTCAGTAGCTAGTGATGAGCAAAGAAATCGTATCGAGGAACTAGATAATAAAATTGAGATGATGGAACAACAGGCACGGCAGTGTAATTTAGAGATTAATAATCTGCCAGAAAAACGTGGAGAGGATCTCACATCCATCCTGGTGGAGATGGCGAAATTAGCAAAGTTATCTGCCACACGACAAGACGTCATCGCAATACACCGAGTCCCCCATGCCAATTCCAATGACAAAAGACCAAAAAATGTAGTAGTCAAGCTCTCCAGTAAAATTATACGTGATAACATACTATCTTCTATAAGGAGGGCAAAGGGAATCACCTCCGCCCAATTAAATATTTCTGGAAACTCTCTAAATGTTTATGTCAATGAGCATCTTACTTTGAAAAACAAAAAACTATTTCGTGAAACTCGCAACACTGCCAAAGAAAATGGATATAAATACACATGGATCAAGAATGGTGTTGTGCTTGTTCGTGAAAATGAATCCTCAGCTGTGTTTGCGATTCGTCGTCAGGAAGATTTGCGCAAGCTCAAAAAGAAACCCAATTAACCGTTTATATATAATTACTAGATTATGCGTACTTTATTTTTCCAATGACTTTGGTAAGTTGGATGTCGCTTCTGTACTGTACATTAACCTGTGTTCTTACTCGGGTCCGCTATGCGTTAAATTAAGCAGTGAGTGTTCACTTACCCTCTTTGTTATATTTTGTATTATTAAATTACTATTTTTCTTTATTTTTATTGAAATACATTGTTTTTTTATAAGTCTACTTTGTTTATATATAGTATGCAACTATGCAGTGTTTATATTGATTTATTTGGCATCGCGGGTGCGTGGATTTAAGTTAAAAACAATAGTTTCTCTTCAACGTATTTTTGCCATAATGTTTTTTCACAGTTACATTGAAGTATGTTTTGCTTATGTGTTGTATTGGTGTTATGTGATCTGTGTCGTTATGTTACAAACAAAATATCAGTGTTCGTTTTTGTTCGTATGCTCGCAATTGTTGGCTTACAATGTAAGTACCCTAATTTATTTAGTAGGATGTCTTTTTCAATATTGCAACTTAACCCTAATTTGCTACACCTTTGTTGTGTCACAAACTACAGTATTATTTTTGTTTACTATATCATTTTACGTAGTAGGATGTCTTTTTAAATATTGCAACATAATAATATTATGTAACATCTTTGTTGTAATGCAGGCAACAGTAAAATTTATTAAATTATATTGTTCCACAAACTATAATAAAAAGCCGGCGGTAGTATTATTATCGTATGAATGTTTTAACTCAAAATTTTATTTAAGTTGTAACAAGTTTAACTGTATGCTGTTGCCACAAGCTGTAAGCATTACTTTGCATAACGTTAAACGGTCGCAAGGTATGGTTGGAATAGGTATAAAACCGCTATTGAATTCTGCGTACATCAAAGCCGATGTCTTTCTGCATACCTGCCTAGTAACTTTAAAATGCTTAACATTCTGTAGACTCAATATGAAGATAAATTCTGTGCTTTTTAATTTAATTTTAGTAACAAAAATATTTTTATCTAGATATAATGGCTAATAAATTGACTATATACTACCAGAACTGCAGGGGGTTACGGACTAAACTCAATACACTTTTTATGAATGTCTTATCAGAATCATATGACATATTGATATTAACTGAAACTTGGCTGATGCAGTTCATATCCGATGACATGGTTATTGACTCACGATATTCAATATTTCGCTGTGATCGCAATTTTAGTGCGTCAAGGCGTTACAGCGCAACGATTAATGCTTTGCGCAAGCACTAGCAGCGCTGTTGGCGCTGAGGTGGGTTTATCGCTTCCTTGCAACATTGATCATGTACTTGTAAAGATTCCCTCTACATTTAAAAATAGATATCACATAGTATGTGGTTTGTACATACCACCTCAACAAACATACACTACTTATAAACTGTTTTTAAACGCCCTACAGATTGCACTTTTATGCAATGAAGTGGACAGCTTTTATGTAGTAGGCGATTTTAATTTACCATCTTTGCAATGGCACTTAATTGACCGGCCCACACCTGAACCGGTATTAACCAATAACAGTGGGGAAATTGACAATTATATTATTAACTTTATATCGCTATTACAGGCAGCTCAATTCAATAAATTAAAAAATCTTAATGGCAATACTCTGGATTTATTTATTTCAAATTCAGTTGATTGTGTCAGTGAAGTTGTAATTTCGCCTTTAGTGCGCATAGATAACCACCATCCTCCATTTACAGTTCTTACGTCATTGAACTTGGTTTATAAAACTTTGCCAAAAAACAATGTTCCAAGATATCGATTTGCTGAAGGTAATTATGAAAAAGTTAATATTGACATTGCCGCGGTGAACTGGTGTGGTTTATTTAGTAATTTACCAGCTGAAGAGGCTGTTAATGTCTTCTATGAAAAAATTTACCGGATTGTGTCTTTGCACATTCCCTTAAGACCAGTTAAATCAAGCGAATTTCCTGCTTGGTTCTCACGACCACTGATTCATATTTTTAAAAATAAAGAGCGGGAATGGATTAAATGGAAAAAGTTTGGTAATGCATCCAACTATGAGAATTTCACAATTTACCGCCGTAGATTTAAAAAATTAAGCGATGAGTGTTTAAAAAAATACATTAATTCGGTAGAAAAAGGAATCCGTAAGGATATAAAAGTATTTTGGTCGTATGTTCATAGACATAAAAATAAAAGTGGTTTACCAAATATTATGAAATACAATCAATTAGAATCAAGTGATCCTGAACAAATTAGTAATTTTTTCAGTGTTTTCTTTTCATCCGTTTTTGAGCCAAGTACGTTGAGCAACTTTGACACTGATTTAAACCACCCTCAAAACATCAAGTGTAGTGACACTTTGTCTAATATATTTTTTACGCGAGATGACATCGTTAAGGTGCTACTAGCTTTAGATTCCACTAAAGGGCCTGGGCCAGATAAGATTCCCCCTCTCTTTATCAAATTGACGGCTAAAAGTATAGCTACTCCTCTACTAGTTTTATTTAATAAATGTATTTCTGAAGGCACGGTACCTAAGATGTGGAAGACTGCTCATATTACTCCGGTACATAAGGGTGGTCTTAAAAACGCTGTAGAACTCTATCGTCCTATATCAATACTTTCCACTTTGTCTAAGGTCTTGGAGAGACTTGTCCACAATGCTGTCTATCCTCAACTGCACAATGTAATAATAGCTGAACAACATGGATTTGTTAAACAACGCTCAACTGAATCTAACTTAGTTTTGTATGGGAATTTTCTATTTGAGAGCTTAGACCAGCGTGTACAAGTAGATTCTGTATATACAGATTTCAGCAAGGCCTTCGACAAAGTGGATCATGAGTTATTACTTCATAAAATCGCCTATAATGGTATTCGTGGAGATTTTTTGCGATGGTTTAGATCTTATGTTATGAATAGAACCCAGAGGGTAGTGATAAATGGATACGCATCTGTGGAAGTAATGGTCACATCAGGGGTCCCTCAAGGGTCCATATTAGGGCCATTGCTGTTTATATTATTTATAAACGACATAGGATCGTGTTTTAAAAACTGCAATTTTCTTATGTATGCAGACGATTTGAAAATATTCAGACAAATACGTTGTGGCACTGATTGTGAAGAACTCCAACAGGACCTGGACCGTCTTAACCATTACTGTACACTCAACAAGCTTAGCTTGAATGTAGGTAAATGTAAGAGTATATCCTTTACAAAAAAAGTTAACACTGTACAGTTCTCTTATTTTATTGGTAATACAGCTCTGGAAAAAGTTAAGGTTATTCGTGATCTTGGTGTTTTACTGGACTCTGAATTACATCTTAATAATCATGTAAGCCATATCATTAGTAAGGCTTATCAAAGTTACGGGTTCATAATGCGACAATGTGGTGATTTTAACCGCCCTGGCACATACTTGTATCTTTTCAAAAGTTTAGTCAGGTCACAGCTTGAATATGCAAGCGTTTTCTGGAACCCTTTCTACAGCAAATACAATAATAGCATTGAGTCTGTACAGCGCAAATTCATGAGAAGGATTGGGTACAAGTGCAAACAGCCTAAATCATCCTACCTTGACTTAATACAAAAGTACAACTTGCCTACGTTAGAGATGCGACGGAAGCTTCTAGACTCTCTTTTTCTCTACAAAATTGTTCACAATAAATTTGTTTGCTTTGACTTGTGTAATTATACAGTCGTGGTCAACTAATTAGGGACAATCTCTAGTTAAGCCAAATTGTGAATTTATTTTTTATTTTCCAACGAGTCTTAACAATATTCCATATCTTTTACACGTAAGTATAATTAGTCATTGATGTGCCCGATTATACAAACAATAACAACTTCTTAAACATTAAACCTCTTTACAGTATAGCTGATAGATTATCAGTGTGCTATTTGTTCAAAGAATGCTGGCTGGCCATTTAATTAGGGACACTGAGATATTGCGTTCTATTTTCAAAATTTGAATCTCAATACTTTTTTATTTCTTCTTTTATTGTTTTGTGGTAGTTTTGGCGGCAATCCAGATTTTTAATTTTAAGTTTTGAGAATTATTTTGAAGAAATATGGGCAAAAATAAAAGTTGCGATCCAACACTACGAACAATTATCATGAAGTTTGTCGAGCGTGGTTGGTCATACCGAGGGATAGCAGAACATTTAAATTGTTCAAAAACTATGGTATGCAATGCAGTGCAACATTTCAGGCGCAATAACACAGCTTTAAATGTGCCCAGGACAAAAAGATCGAGAAAAACAACTCCGCAAGAAGATAGAATGATAACCAGGTTAGCTAAGAAAGATCCGTTTCTAGGCTCTATTTTAATTAAACACGAAGTGTTTGGGGCAGACGAAAGAGCCGGTGTATCAGCGAGGACCGTTCGACGACGTCTGGTAGAAGCAGTGTTGTTCGGAAGAGTGGCTCGCAAAGTACCGTTGTTGAAGAAAGAACATAGAAATGCTCGTTTGGCGTTTGCACGTAAATATGGACATTGGACCTACGCCCAATGGCAACATGTATTATTCTCTGACGAGACCAAGATTAATTTAATTTCTTCAGATGGAAGGCAATACGTACGGCGTCCTGTAAAAGCGGAAATGAATCCAAGATTCACAAAAAAGCAGGTGAAACATGGCGGTGGAAACATTAAAATTTGGGGTTCATTTTCTGAACGTGGAGTGGGACCTGTGAGAAAAGTTCAGGGTAACTTAGACCAACATCAATGCAAAACAATATTGGAGGAAACTATGCTTCCCTATGCTGAGGAGCATCTCCCTATTATATGGACGTTTCAGCATGATAACGACCCGAAACATACCGCCCGTTCAGTCAAGTCGTTTCTTACCAGTCAGTCAGTATCGGTGCTAGATTGGCCAGCAAATAGCCCGGACCTCAACCCAATTGAGCACCTTTGGCACGAAATCAAGAAAAAAGTTTCAACTTATCGTACCACAACTTTAGATCAACTTAATCAAGCTTTTTGTGAGGCATGGGCAAACATTCCTATCGAAACATGTCAGAAACTGATAATGTCTATGCCACATCGGTGTCAAGCGGTAATTACTAACAAAGGTTTTGCTACTGGGTACTGATTTTACACGTAATAAAATGGAGCTTTTAAAAATATTATAATACTGGAGATTATTCGTTTTGTTTAACTCTATTCATCATTATACTTTACTGTCCTTAATTAAATGTCCAGCTACATAATTATACCTTAAAATTTAATACATGTTCAACCTTTGATATTAAATACTTTTTTCTATTTAATTATTCTCTTATTTACAGCCATTTATAGTATAGTAATCGGACCAAATTATGCAAATAATAGGTGCTGAAAAATCAATAGGGTTTTATATTTATATGTACATAACCGGTTATTGCTCTTCACTATCTTGAATGTCCCTAATTAGTTGACCACGACTGTATATGTTAACGAGTCCCCAGTGGCTCTGTCCGTATACGCACAGTTTATCCACATAGACTATTTCACCTAAAAAAAACTAACACTAATGCTGGTTTGCGTGCACCTTTGTACAGAATTCTGTCTTCATATAACAAGGATTTTCACGAGATAGATATGTTTGCACTTACAACTAGATCGTTCAAAGGGGAGGTATGCGGCAAGGCTTCCGCTAAACTGTAATGTGGTGTAGAAATAAATAAAAGATGGATTTAGGGTAGAACTTATAACAACATTAATTGGAAAGACGACGTTAATAGACAATGGTAATATTCTAATATTTATATCTATTGCCAGAACGTAAATAATGGTATTATTTATGTTCTGGTAATAGCTGCTGTATTTGTAATTTGTAAAATCGGTAGATACTTGTTTTAAGGTATAAAAATATTTATAAGATGTGGATAATGGTGCTGGTTGTACAATCATTAAGATTGTAAATATTGTTCTTATTAAGTAAGACACATTGTACAATTGTTTATTGTCCTAAACAAATAAAATAAATAACGTCTAAAGGATTAAGAGTCCTATTACATCTCGAATGTGATTTTTGCGTAAAATGCCCATTTTCGCATTTTGTAGTATTTTTGCAGTTGTATTTATCGTTTTTATCGAAATAGAACAAAAAATTTGTGCATAATATAACAAATCCCCATTCTGCGAGTTTTGATAATTCTAAAACTTTTCGTTTTTTGCTGAGTGTATAGATAATGTGGATTGTGAGCTACTTTTAAAAAGTTAGAAGTTTTATGACTGTGCTTTAGGTATGGTTTAGGTATTTCATAATATTTCGTGTAACGTAATGTATATAATATTAAAGTTTGAAATGTTGAGTGTTTCATAATAAGAACTATGTTATCTTTGTGTTGTAAAAAGTTTAGAAACATAATATATGTGGAACTATGACAATCACAAAATCACTCTTTTTGTCTTTGAATAAAATTTTAAAATTTATGAAATAATATATAAGACTTTCAGTGGTTAGTGGTATACATGTTGAACAAAGTTTAGAAAGTTAAGTGGTGTGCTTCTTTTATAATTTCATTTTTCTTTCGTAACACACGCAATAATAAATTAAAATTGACAGAATCGCTCCTACATGGCCTTTGTAATGCTATTTTATACCACACAAAAAATTAGAAACATCCATACAGTGCATTTTGTTTTAATCACGAATAAAATATTTAGCCAACACACGTTTGTTTATGCGGGACGCGGGCGGCTGGCGAGCGGGGCGCGGCGGTGGCGGCGGGCAGGCTATAATATATAGAATTGCGTATCTAGCTAGGGCCACATCATACGATTAAAGTTTTTTCCGCAACCCTTACGTGTTTTTTTGACAATTAATCAAATAAGAGCTTCAGGTAAGTATGCAAAAGTATTTCCTAAATTATAGTAAGGTAAGTAGGTACTCTTATTATCACTAAGTAAATCATTCATCACTACCTACCTACTTATTATAAAACAAAGTACCCCCGCGTCTGTATCAGTGGCGTGCCTAGGGCTTCAGATTGGAGCAAGCCACGAAACCTGAAGTTCCTAATCTTGCTACCTAGGTACCAGTGGCGAAGCGTGAAATATTGAGAGAGGTAAGCCGGAGCAAAAAAAATGCTTACCTACTCCGAGCGCGGGCACGCAGTCTTGAGTCCTTACCGAAAATCTGTGATTGGCATCCTGGCTTCAGTCTTGTATAGGCAGATGTATCTTCAATCCACTTTTACTATACGTGTAAGCACTGAGATATTGAAACAGTGTCTTGCAAGCATAATAGAAGTGGCTTTGATAAAAGCCGTTTGTGGTGAAATGATGATATGATGTAAATTAAACAAAACTTAATCGACTAAGTACTAATAATACTACTTATACTCTAAAGCTATTCGTCTATTCTTTCTAACAAAGTGCGCTAAGACATTATCATAAAAGCCGGGAAGAATCTAAAGCTATTAATGCCGTCATCTTACAATTCTACCGATTACTTTGCAAATCTACTTACTCTAAATACGTAATTTCAACTTATTACAATATCTACTTACCGCAAATACCTAATTACAACGTACGTCTTCGTAACTACTTTCTACACACAACACAAATAAACAAAGTCCAACTACAATACTAATCATTCTAATAGGTGAAACTAACTAATAAATTCAAATACTAATAAAACACAGTCATGCATTCAATGATGAATTGCAATTACGTCAAATTATCTGTCAACAGAACACAAACCGAAAACGATCCTCCGTCCCGCTCACGCGTACTCAAATTGTTTATCTGTCTCTATCAAGTAACTCGGATAAAGACGGCTTACCAGCTGCTAAATACGCGGGTGGGTTTATTGACCTTTATGTGACGTCATGACGTTTATTTTGTATGGAAGTTTAACTGCCTAAAAGCCGATCGCGCCTGCGGCTTATTTTAAAGCAATATGTTGTTAAAAAGCAAATTTTGTTGATTTAATGTCCATAGTGTAGGCAATTTGTAATGTTTCTTTCATATATTTACTTTTTTAATTACTGATTGAGCCATTTCTCAATTCAAGTAGAGAATGGTTGTGTTCTAAACTTCTGAAGGGAAGCCGGTGGGAATCGAGTTGTATGGAACCTTCGTCACTGCTAGGTACGATGTTGGTGCCCGTTTGTGACACTAGCCACATTTTTTACTCAAATCGTCATAGGCCGTGGCATTCCAAACGTTCTTGTCGTTGGTAAAAAAATAGGCTATTACCTTCTATTACATCTTGAATGTGATTTTTGAGAATTTTATTTTGGCCAATTTAGGCGTTCTTTATCTCAGAAACAAAAATACATTAACAGTATTTACTTATTGAATAGTGTAGAATAGCTATTGGCATAGTACGTAGCGGCCTCGCTTTTTGTAAATTTCGCTTAACTTTTATTTAAACTCAAAATTGCAGAGAAAGATTTTCATAAATTGAGCGAGGGCACTTTTTTGAGCTTCTGGATTGAACTAAACAAATGAAATTAAAAAATGAAACAAAACCAAAAAAACTTCGAAAATCGCATTAAGTTAACTGTGAATTTCTCTTATCTACGATAATATTATTGAGTAAAATTTATACCAGAATAATTGTTACTTCATGAGGAATAAAAATGTTATAATGAATTTATTATCCTATTTCGATGAAAACTATAAATACAACTAAGTACAAAATTACAACAAAATGCGATGCGCCGGCCGTCCGAACTCAGCTTATTCTCGCAGATCGAGTGGAGATTCGTAATATTACGCATGCATTTATTATCCTATTTCGATAAAAACGATAAATACAACTGGAAAATTACTACAAAATGCGAAAATGGGCATTTTGCGCGGGAATCACAGTCGATATGTAGGCCTCTACACTTAATTTATTAATTATTACTTAATTATTAGAATGGAAGCAACCAACAATCCAAAGAGTTTTTTACATAGACCTATTATAATTAATGCCCTAGATGACTTTTAATAGTTTGCGAAATACATAAATCATGTGTGATGTTCAAAGATTTTATTTACCTCTGCCTTTCGTATGCCAATCATCAACACGTTTAAGTACACATTTGTTTCCAACACATCACATGCTCAACACATCTTAGTTCGTCACAGAGACCAATAAAGCGACGAACTGAACTCGGAACACATTTTTTTAACACAAATTACGAAAACACTTGTTACTTATAAACAATCCCTCAAATAAAGTGAAGTGTGACAATAACAAAGAATAAAAAATGGCTGGCTGCTGCCTGTGGCTGCTGCACAGCACAATCGCGTATTAACGCTCGCCTCTGATTGGTTCGCCCGAGCTCGCGCTGCTGTCGGTCGCCTCTGATTGGTTCGCCCGCGTTTAAGTTGCACGTGATTCGGTAGAAATAAAGCCTGATTTGGAGAAGGCCTTACTTGCGAACTTCATAACGCAAGCTGGCTTTGACGAAGAGTATGAATTTCTCATAGAATCTATACATACTTACGCAGTATTATGTTTATAGAGTAGCAATTTTGTTAAAGTTAGAAGAGAGCGGATATACTTTAAATCCGAAGCCCGGTTGCAAGCCAACTTGTGCGAGAGAGATGTAAAGCGTCGCACGATTTATAAGCAGCTTTATGCGATTTGTTTGGTGATTCTTAATATGAGAAACTTATAAAATTGATAATTTGAATGCTGATGAAAGAAAATTAACAATGGTAAAAAATATTAAGTGATTTTAATAATTGCGTTTTACCATATTGAGTTTTTGTTAGGGCAAGCCGGGCTTTTCGGCTTGTATGAAGGTACCGCCACTGGTCTGTATGTCTACGTAAGTACGTAGGTACCTACTTACTTAATTAAGTATTATAATATCAATTCTACTAGTCACCTACAATTATTAAGTAACTACCATATGTTAAAACTTTTTTTTGTTCGATTCCCGCCTGAGGTTGTCGTCTTTTTTCAGTGTTTAAAATTTTACTTAAGTATATTTAAGCGTTAATAAAACGCTAAAATATAAAACATTAAACTACCTATATTATTACAATTTACAAGTACCTAACTGGGTTGGTAGTTACTAGGGCTTGCTTTGCTCCCGGGAATTCCCGGTACTGATTTTTCCTGGTATTTCCCGGGAAATTTACTTTTTACGCAGTACCGGTACTGAGAATTTGTTTCCCGGGAAATTCGGTACTTTTGTTATAACTTCAAATTACGCCAATATTAGGCTCCGCGTTTGCGGTAATCGTTACCGGTAACCTCGGCCTATGCTCTTAGTTGCAAACCATACAAAGGACATCATTTTTTTGGGCCTTTTCAAAAAGTGCCGGCTAACAAAAAAAATTGTACATATTGTTAGAATTAGCCATTGGGAGAAATAGTTAATATGACATAAAAGTTGTAGGATTGCTCCGAGCCATGTTATACAAGTTCGAAAATTCATTATTTTCATACATTTATTGATTCCTAATTATTTTTTTGTATAAACAGAACCGATGATGACCCTACAGCTTTTGCGCTGCAATGACAATTACTTTAGATCGTTAGTTCTAGCAATATCTATCATTATTTTATGTTTACCAGTCCCAGCACTTTCAGAAATCAACAAATGTATGGAAATTTTGAATCATTGAATTCGTATAACTTGGCTCAGAGCTATCCTACAACTTTTGTGTCATATTAACTAATACTCCAAATGGCTAGTTCTAACAATACGTACTATTTTTTTTTGTTGGTCGGCACTTTCAGAAAAGGCCCAAAAATGTATGGAGCCCGAAGATCTCCTTTCGTAGCGTTAACAAATTTTTATCTCCACAGTTCTCAACCGTGAAGCCAACGGTACTATTTACTGGGCAAAAAATTGCAACTAATGTACCCGTACCCTACACCGTACGGTTCCATCGTCATCGCACTCCAATGATTTGATAATTCCATTTAAATAATTTCTTTTTTGTTTGCTAATTCAGCTTTACCTTCCAAATGACCTCGAAACTGAACGTCACTCGAAACATCGACGACAAGGATTCCAATAGTCGGATTGGTATCGAGGAGAGCTCCCTCAAAAGTTAAGAAGTACGACGAAGGGATGTTTTTTCGCGGTAAATGCGCAAACTTGTGTTTTGGAGGGGTTACAGTGGACTAAGTTATGTCGGCCCCAATTCAAGACATGACTTAACATGTTCTTGGTGTCAGTCACAAGTTTATTCCGGCTTTCGATGACGCTTTCCCGAGAAATATTAGCTCGCCCGGTGTAGAGCGTTACTCCTGTACTGACGTCCGCGTAGCAATTAATGCTGTTGTTATGCAACATGTCATTGATATGCAGAAGAAACAGAGTATGGGCTAACACACACCACTCCAGCATTTAAGGGGGTTCATGTCAGAGCACGGACCATCGACTACGACTCTGATGCTACGCCCAGAAAGAAAGCTGGCCACCCACGAACACAATTACTCAGGAAGCCAGTATGATGGAAGTTTAGAGAGAAGAGCCCTGTGCTATACCCTGTCAAAGGCTTTCGCTACGTCCAAGCTAACTGCCAGTGCCTCCCTGTTACTCTCAACAGCCTCCGCTCATCGGTGAGTAAGGTACACTAAAAGATCACCAGCCGAACGACCGCGACGAAAACCATACTAGCGATCGCTTAGTAATTAGTTTTATTTTAGGTACCTTAAGAGCTGGCGGTTTGTAATGGACTCCATTACTTTGGAGAGCAAAGAGGTGATGGCTATTGGCCTGTAGTTGGACGGATCTGAGAGATCGATTTTTTGTGAGAATCGGGTGGAAAAGGGCTGTCTTCCAAGAGCTCGGGACAACGCCAGTAGTGTAAGAGAGCCGGAAAACGCGCGTTAGAACCAGCACCTACTCATGGGAGAAACTGCACCAGGCCCACTCGACTTATTTATATCAAGGGAAAAAAGAGCCTTACCAACTGACCTTTTAGGAACCGGATGTTTGGCATTGAACAAGCGCAATGCGGTATGGTTGGTGGAGAGTTTTTCCCATCGTCCAAGGTTGAGTTTGATGCTAAAAGAGTGCCCAAGAGATCGGCTTTCTCCTTTGTATGTAGTATGGGTCAGGCAGTCATCGGTCTTGTGCAATGGTGGTAGGGACGGCTGACAAAAAATCCCTAAGATAGCTTTGGCGAAAGACCGGAACGCACGCGTACCCGAAGGAAGACGCACTAGCCACTCGCCAATTCCACTTATGTATGATGACTTCGCCTTGGCAATGTCCTTCTTAAAGGACCTGGCGGCAAAGTTGTACCTCTTTCTGAGCGCACTGGTGTTTGGATCCTTAGATGACACCGCATTAGCCCAGGCCATGTAATGTTGTCGCTTTTGGCGGGCACAGTGCTACGAATCAGGCAGTGGTCTGATGAGCCTAGTGATGCATCAATAGAAACTTGATAGCCGTCTGGGTGAGAATTCAGCAGAAGGTCTAATAAGAGAGGTGCATGGCCCTCCACATCTGGAACCCACGTAGGCTCTGTTACCAATTGGGACAGACTGTAGGCCAAAGCGAAGTCATGAACGGCTCTACCCGCGTGGTCAGTTGTGAGTGAACCAAGCCATTCGACGTGGTGGACATTGCAGTCTCCCAATACTACAATCAAAGGCCGAGGGGATCTGTTGGAGAAGGGTCTGTCGCCGTTTGAACGGTCTCGGTTTGGGCGAATTTATATTATTTACTCACTTTAAAACACTCATGATAAAAATCCATTGTATATAGACTCTTTTAAATTTAAAACATTTAACTCGGATGACCTCTAACCAATTCCATTCGACAAAGTGATGCCACAGCTAGTACTTATAGCAATTAGCACAAAAAAAAATTTATTATTAATATTTTGTGTAATTGCTCATTGATCCCTAAATCAAACGTTAGTTACATCTGGGTTAAAAAAAATTCAGTACCGAAATTTTCCGGTTTTCCCGGTACCGGGACTGCAAGCCCTAGTAGTTACTTACTTAAAATGGAGTAACTGCTAATACTACCTAACTACTTATGAGAATTTAATATAAAATCGTAAGTAGTATAGGTAAGTAGTATAGGTAGGTAGTAGGTACGTTATCCGTCTATACCTACTTCTTACCTATCATCCGTATGGCCTACCTGTCACTTTCCTACTTAATTGTCCTTACACAGGTTTACATTACATTACATACTATGTAACTTAAACATACGTTTTCTTTATATTTATTTATTAATATTTAAAAGAAGACAACCCAAAAGTCATTAGAAGAGATAAGAATACGCGATAGAAAGAGAGGCAACTTCTAGGTGAATTTAACTGTAGATAAGGGAGCGGTGTGCGACCTGAATTGCATTTTATTGTGTCTTAGCAAGAGTCGCTATTTATTTAAATGACTTTGCGGAGTGAATCTTCAGTTGTACTATTACGTCTATGTAAGTATTCTATGCTGCCCCGCGCCCGCGCCTGCCCGCCGCCACCGCCGCCCGCGCCGCGCCCGCAGCCGCCCGCGTCCCGCATAAACAAACGTGTGTTAGAGAAATATTTTATTCGTGATTTAAACAAAATGCACTGTATGTATGTTTCTAATTTTTTGTGTGGTATAAAATAGCATTACAAAGGCCATGTAGGAGCGATTCTGTCAATTTTAATTTATTATTGCGTGTGTTACGAAAGAAAAATGAAATTATAAAAGAAGCACACCACTTAACTTTCTAAACTTTGTTCAACATGTATACCACTAACCACTGAAAGTCTTAAATATTATTTCATAAATTTTAAAATTTTATTCAAAGACAAAAAGAGAGATTTTGTGGTTTTCATAATTCCACATATACTATGTTTCTAAACTTTTTACAACACAAAGATAAGATAGTTCTTATTATGAAACACTCAACATTTCAAACTTTAATATTATATACATTACGTTACACGAAATATTATGAAATACATAAACCATACCTAAAGCACAGTCATAAAACTTCTAACTTTTTAAAAGTAGCTCACAATCCACATAATCTATACACTCAGCAAAAACGAAAAGTTTTAGAATTATAGAAAGTAATTTTTTTCCGGCTACGCGACTATTTGTAGTAATGTTGCAGTTGTATTTATCGTTTTTATCGAAATAGGATAATAAATTCATCATAAAATCTTTATTCCTCATGAAGTAACAATTACTCTGGTATAAATTTTGCTCAATAATATTATCGTAGATAGGAGATATTCACAGTTAACTTATAGCGATTTTCGAAGTTTTTTGGTTTAGAATAAGATTTTTTTTCCTATATAAAATCAATGATATCTAAAAATTCCGAGGACGCTACGCACTATTCGACTATGTAAGAGATAACAATATAATTTTTTTATTTCACTAGTTCAATCGATGAGCTCAAAAAAGTGCCTTCGCGCACTTTATGAAAATCTTTCTTTGCAATTATGGATTTAATTAAAAAGTTAAGCAAAATTTACAAAAAGGGAGGCCGCTACGCACTATTCCAATAGCTATTCTACACTATTCAATAAATCATAATTGTTAATGTATTTTTGTTTGAGATCCATAACGCCAAAATTGGTCATTTTACGCAAAAATCACAGTCGAGATGTAATAGGCCTCTTAAGTACATAGTTTCAAATCAGCTGTTAGAAATTGATATGTCATCGTCAACATCATCATCATCATCGTCATATAATCAGTCACTGCTTGAAAATAAGGCTCTCTCAATGAATGCCGCTGAGCCGATTGTTACATCAGCTCTTTTTGATATATTGCAAAAATAAAACGAAATAAATTATACAGAAGTTATGAATATGCTCACCTGTTGAAAATATTTATTTGTAGCTATTTTGTCGACCATTTTCAGGAATTTCTTTTTTGATGACGCTCCATCTGCCGTTGTGGACCTAAAGCACGCAAAATTAGTTATTAATTTAGTCCTGTCCAAATTTTAACAATTTGTCATCACCATCATCATCATCATCAGCCTACAAACGTCCCACTGCTTGGCACAGTTATGGTAATTCTGTTATTAATTTATTATAATAAGTTATAAAACTTTTTTCGTCTGGCAACATTCCGTCTGTAAACACGTCTTATTTGGCTTCCGATAATATTATTGTCAATTTTTTTAATTATATTACTTTTATCGCCTGCAAGTGTTGTGAAAGTGTGTTTCGTTAAGGAAGGAACCGGTGGTATCGTTGTCGGTGCAAGCTGTGAAACATCAAAATACTTAAAGATAAGTCAACATCAACTACCTCTGATAAGCAAACAATTTAAAAGTGGCACGGATACCCTCCTTTTTACTAACAAAGTAAATGTCAAAATCAAATGACATTCTTAAATTTGATTTTGACAAGTTTCAACTCCAAGTGACATAGGCAAAGGTATTGCCACCTCAGAAATTATACCCGAGTTCGGCAATTTTTTAAACCATATCATACTACCCCGGAAATACTTGGGTACCTACTCGCAGCAATAACGCAGCTACCTCTAGGTATAGGTATATGATATGCACCCGTAGTTTCTTTTCTTTCTACGGGTGCATATCATTAGCGAGTGAAGCGATAAGCTGAGCGACTTTTCGTGATACATTGAATTGATAATTTTCTTGATAAATTGATCATGAGTGTCTCACACTCTAACACAAAATGTGCTCAAGCTAAAACCGTATCTGCAGAGGGAAGTAGCAGTTCACAGCCGGACCTTTTGTAGAGTGGTAGAGCCACGCTGCGTTGCAGCACGCATTGGGCCGGCTCGCCCGGCGTAATACCACCCTCTCACGAATATCCGGCGTGAAATAATGGCACTTGGTGCTGTTGTGTTTCGTCCGGCCAGTGAGAGTTCCGGAGACCCCTTCCCCTCCCACCCCTCCTCACAATTCCTATTCCTTCCCCTAACCCTATTCCTTTCTTAAAGGTCGGCAACACATCTGCGACTCCTCTGGTTTTGCGGGTGTCCATGGGCGGCGGTGATTGCTTTCCATCAGGTGACCCGCCTGCTAGTTTGCCTCCTTATCATATAAAAAAAAAAAAAACCTGTCAAGAATAGGTACGGTCGAATTTGACTCCAAAATGGTTACTTCACGAAAAAGAAAAGCACCAGACAATGACTTTACTAGCCAATTTAATGATTTTAATAAAGAGATATTGGGGATTTTAAAGGAAGCAAGTGCCTCGCAATTAGAAAACATGAATACAATTAGTCAGAATATCACAACATCAATTAAGGAACAACTACAAGAAATAAAAATAACGACTGAGACAATAATTAATGAGAACAAAAGCTTAAAAGAACAGGTGGTAAACCTCACGGACTCAGTCCAGTCTAATAAAGAGATCATAGCCTTTCTCCAAAAAGAAGTACAACGGCTTAAAACTGATACTCATTCTTCTCTTAATTCACAATCATCATTAAATAAGTATGATGAGATGATTTTTGAACTTCAAGAACGTGCGACAAGGAGTAAACATATTATATTAGTAGGCATTCCTGAACAAAATTCTGACAATTAAGAAGAAAGGCAAAAGTTGGATAGACACGAAGCTGTGAAAATTATAAATGCAATATATCCAAATGTGTCAAAAGCTGAAAAAGTTTTGCATCTTGGAAAATATGACAAAACTAAAAAACGTCCAGTAAAACTCTGCTTTAACTCGCAGGAAACAGTGAAGATCATACTGCGTAACAAAATCAAGCTTGAAAGATGATAAAGTACGAATTTATTCCGATCAAACCCCATTTCAATAAAAAAATTTAAAAAACCTTAAGAATCAACTAAAAGAACGCCAAGAAAAAGGAGAACTAGACAGTACCATAAAATATATTAAAGGGATCCCTAAAATTGTAAAAAAAGATACAAAAAACTGATTAATACAATTAATGCAAAACCTAGAAGAAAAGAAAGCAACTCTATAACATATAAAATTAAAAAGGAATATACAAATATTACAACTACAGAAAAATCTTTGAACTTCTTCTACGCAAATGTACGCAGTATAGTAAAACCTGGCAAGTTTGATGAAATAAAATGTGTGATAGAAACATTTCAAACCACAATACATGTCATTGTTTTCACAGAAACATGGATAAAAAACCAAGATGAAGCCGATAGATTACGATTACCACACTATACTCATTGCTATAACTACAGAACGACCTCAAGGGGTGGTGGAGTATCGAGCCCAATATGTGCACAATAGCCTGAAGCATGAACTTATAGAACAGACATTTGAAGACGGTAATCATTATCTGTGGGTACATCTGGACAGATTTTCTCTTGACATCGGAGCCATTTATAAACAACCTGCGGCAAACGTAACCAACTTTCTTGAGACGTGTGAAAATCAAATTGCAAAAAGGAAAAGAGTCATAATCTTGGGAGACATAAACTTAGATTTACTTACTAACGATAAACCAGTGAAGGAATACAAATACATGTTGCAAGAAAATGGACTAAGAATTTTAAACAAAATTGACATTAAGTACTGCACTCGTGAGACAGAAAATAAGAAAACCATATTAGACCATGTATGCACAAACCTACGAGAAAATAATACCTACCATCTGGCTATAATTGATAGTGCTCTGTCCGATCATAAACAAATCTATTTTGAAGTTCAAAAGTGCCACATACGACCACATAAAGTTAAATATGAATCTACAAACTATCAGGGCCTTTACGGGACACTGAAGGAAAGTATGAAAAAAGTATGCTAAAAATAAGACTCAGAATTTGAAATACCTAAACCCAACAAAATCTGATTGGATTACCAAAAACTTAATATCAGCTATAAACAAACGAAATGTACTATGGTATGACTTAAAACAGACACCCGATGATGAGAACCTAAAAGAAGAATTTCTAAAACAAAAACAATTAACACATAGAGATATACAAGCTGCTAAAAATCACTACTATCATAAAGCTTTTTTAAATTGTAAGAAAAATCCTTTAAAAATATGGCAGTTTATTAACAGCTTAGCATCTAATAAAATAAAAAATAACCAGATACCAGTCAAACTAATAGGCCCCATAGGTTTTATAACAAATCCTACAGAACTTTGTGAACACTTTAATCTGTTCTTTTCCAACATAGGTACTGAACTTGCAAATAAAATACCAAAGCATCACTATTATCATTTGACTCGTGTGTTAGCTGAACAAAATCAATCTAATGGTTCGAATCTAACTTCATTAAAGCATACCACTGCGGATGAGGTGTCAAAGATAATCGATAATTTAAAATCAAACTCTAGTGCCGATATAGATAGGATGAATGCAAAAGCTGTCAAATGTGTCAAAGAATTAATTATAAATAATTTAGCAAGAACCATTAATAAATGTTTTGATGAGGGCCAATTCCCTGGTTCTCTAAAACTAGCCAAAGTTAGCCCCATATTCAAATCGGGTAACAAAACGGATCCAGGCAACTATCGGCCAATATCGGTTTTTGAAAAGATAATGCACAGTCGTCTTAATGAATATCTTACATCAATAAATTTTCTTTTTGAAAAACAATAAGGTTTCCGATCAAAGGCAAATACTCTCTCAGCTACTACTGACCTAGTAACATCTATTAGGAACAACATAAACCAAAAAAAGACAACTTTGGGTATATTTATCGACCTAAAAAAGGCGTTCGATACCGTTAGCCACGACTTACTGGTAATGAAATTAAAAAGTATAGGTATTTCTGATACTGCTTGCAATCTTTTTAAATCTTATTTGCAAAATAGATTCCAAATAGTAAAACTAAACGAGTATCAGAGCAATCCTCAAAAAATAACTTGCGGCGTTCCTCAAGGATCTATCCTGGGTCCTTTGTTATTTCTTATATACATAAATAGCATACATGAAATTGGACTAAAGGGAGATATAACATTATATGCCGATGATACCAGTCTATTTTATTCAGGGAATTCTATGGAGTCTTTAACAGAAGATGCACAATATGATTTGGATCTTTTACACATATGGTTACAATCAAATTTGCTCAGTATAAATACATCTAAAACAAAGTACATTATTTTTGCTGCTAAAAATAAACCAATTGGTACGTACAACAGCCTGACTATCAATGGAGAAGAGATTCAAAATATACAAATCGAAAAATATTTGGGACTTACTTTAGACCATAAACTCACATGGACTCCACACATAGAAAACATTAGGGCTAAACTTATATCTCTCAACGGAGCATTACGTGGCATAGTGCGATGCTTACCAAAACATTTAAGGTTAACCATACATAACTCAATTTGAGTTCAAGTCAGTCTCAACTCAAGTTGAGATAATGCGATTTAAAGTCCACTATAGAAAGTTAGAAAATCGCAATAACTTAGTTAAATACACGTTTTTTAAAAATGTTTTAAACAAACTATTTAGATCCCTATGTTTTACTTTAGCATGCAAAGGTTCATCAAAATTGGCTTATTGGTTTTTAAATGTTTCGACTTGGAAGTTTGTATGGGAAACCGAAATGCGTAAACCCTCTTAAGATATCATAACAACATAGAGAACAACACCACGATGCAAGTCTTTGTGCACTAATTTACGGCCGTATAATCCACAATCGTTTGGATCACTCACTATCTCGGAAGCGTTTGCAGCCGACGGGTCGCACTCGGCACTCGGTGCCCAAAAACTTGCTTCACGGTAGAGTCTCTAGTAGTCCTATACAGGGTGGAAAAAAAAGACAGTGGTTGGAGGAATACCTTTCCTCCAACCACTCAGTCTTTGAGTTCTTTTTGGCAGGACTCAAGTCTTTTTACAAAAGACTCAAATTCTGAAGGACTTGAGCCCTAAGTTTTATTTTAAGACTCGAGTCTTCAAAAACAGCTCAAGTCTTATTTAATAGGACTCCAAGACTCGAGTTTCTTACAACACCACTAGTAGCCCTATACAGGGTGGAAAAAAAAGACAGTGGTTGGAGGAAAACTACCCTTAATATTAATGATAGCAAATTTACTGAAAGGAAACATTTCTTTATTTTCAAAAACAATTAAAACTGCATTTAAAGATTTTTGAAAAATCACCTGCTTGTGCCGGGAATCGAACCGGTGAATTGTGAAAAAAAACATCCTCTATTTTATGATACCAACCGAAAGAGTTATTCATAAGGATCAATATCTTTTAACAACATAGTATCTTAAATTGAAGAAAAACCCAGAAAAATCATGAATTAAATCGAAGAATACCTCTGTGCATACATACCTACGTGAAAATGGGTCTCATTTTGAGGTATTTTCTTTAGATAGTGCTTTACAATAAAAATAATATATTTCTTGGTCTTTCTTTAAGTAATTTAAGATAGGTACTATGTTGTTCAAAAGAAATTGATTTTTCAAAAATCTTTAAATGCAGTTTTAATTATTTTTGCAAATATAGGAATGTTTTCTTTTAGTAAAATTTGCCATCATCAATACTAAGGGTAGTTTTCCACCAACCACGGTTTTTTTTCCTCCCTGTATAGGGCTACTAGAGACGCCACCGTGAAGCAAGTTTTTGCGCACCGATTGCCGAGTGCGACCCATGGGCTGCAAACGCTTCAGTGATTGTGCTCAAGCTCAAATCACGGTTTTTATAACACCCTGTATATCTCAATGTTTGGAGTTCATATAAAAATCGGTATGAATAAATGTATAAAACTTACACGCTCTCGGACAGCGGTATAGCGATGTTGCTGTCGACGGGCTGCAAGGGCGGGCTCTCGTCGTCGCTGCTCGACTCCGCGGAGTCCTCCACCTCGGAGTCGTACACCGCGGGCTTGCGTGTCTGAACACAAAAAAACAAAGGGGTGAACTCTGGGGGTTAAGGGGGTGCCGCGCGATCGCAAAAACTGACATAAGCTTCCAGAGACTTCAAAGCAAAATCATTCATATTGATATTTATAATTAGAACAATTCTGCTTTGAAGTTTCAGACCTAGTAATTTAATTAGAGCAATGTTTTTTTTTCTGCGAAATGTGCAAAACCATCACGCGCTTGTGTTCAAAATTCAAATTTACTCTTCCAAAGAAGGGGGGGGGGGGGGGTGCCTTGCGGAATATCAATACAAATATTTTCAATTTCAATACAAATAAAATGTAAGAATTATTGTTTTATGCGTAAAATTAACAAAGTTGTCGAAAAAATAATGTTTTTAGCAGTCATTACATTTATGTATCAATTGTTACTGTTTAAAGAGTTTATTTCAAATTTCAACAAGGTCAGGAAGACATGGGCGCCGCCGTGGCTCGCCGCCGCCGTTTAGGCTGGTTTCACAGTTACGCGTTTGACCAGCGCCGGCCACACGCGCGCGCTACACTAAATAGTAGTTGCGCGTTTGAACTGCGTGATGACTATGAAACGCAATTACAATCTAGTGTAATTGTAAGCGCGCGCGTGTGGCCGGCGCTGGTCAAACGCGTGACTGTGAGACCAGCCTTAGGTATAGCGCGCCGCCGCCGACTGTTCAAAATTTCGCGCCGACTAGACTGTTCCAATGTGTAGGCTCTTGTAACATAATCTCAGTTTATTCTTTACTCATGTGGGCCGTGCGGGCGCCGTGCCGAGGCGTCAGCTCAGTTGCTCGATGAGGACGAAGACAACCCTTTTTCCGATTAAGAGGGAGAAGAATCAGAAGAACGCCCTTTGTTTGGGGACTTCGCAAACGTGCCTAGCGTTAAGACGTCCACACCAACGCGTTGGCATAGTATCTTAAAAATGTTGGGGAGTATGGCACACTGCTGTAACTGTAACCGAAACCCCGTCAGCTTTCTTAGCCTGGGCTGATGCTCGAGCGCGCAAATCGTCGAGTACCCAGACCATGAGAAAGCCCTAGTTAAAGAACATTACGTAGGGCACGATTCAATCACATCGGCCCCATCGTTGTTAAACATGCTTCGCACCCACCTACCGCCGAAATACCTTTATTTCCACGGAGAGGTTTGAGTATCTCCTCGTTGCGGACATGAAGCTCCCCCATAGAGTGGTCGGCTATACGTAATACAAATGGGTGCGCAACATTTGGAAATGCCTTTATTTCCACCGCTGATAAAGCCTGACGGTTAACTTGCCCACACTGCAGCTGAGAAGGAAAACTTGTTTGCCACTCTTATGCAAAGTCTGGAAGTCACAAGCAACAGTATATATTCTCTGCTTGCAAGGTTCCACCTAAGTTGCCTATAGCCGACGTCTTCATGGGAGAACCTCACATCCGCAGCAAAGAGGTACTCAAAGTCAAACTCAATAACAACTCAAACTCTCCGTACTTCTAACGTGAATAAGGCTAATGGTCCTGATAGAATCCCGGCCATTGTCCTACATAACTGTGCACCTAACTTGTCTACTGTTCTAACACGCTTGTATCGCCTCTCACTTGAGACTGGTCTAGCCCCTCAGCCCACAAGCGGTCGCATGAGACCGCACCTACAAAAACACACTTGATTTTTTTACCGTGTTTTCATAGACTTACAGACTACTTTAGTATAAACAAGTTTCTTTATTTCGGTTCTGTGGTACAATTTATGCATCGTGATCGCAAAATATCGCATAGTCTATGCTCGATTCTGTGAAATTTGACGTTGACAGTTGCGCCAATTTTTGTGTTAGAAAACTTCCACGAGTGAGTGGCTAGTTCCTCAGTCGTAGAAGCTGACTAATGTGCAGCCTGTGCCCAAAAAAGGTAGCCGTGCCGATCCATCTTACTGTAAGACGATTTCAGTCAAGTCTTGACTGCTGGCATACCTTGAGACCAATGATCTCCTCAGTGACTGCCAGTTCGGATTTCGCCTATTATAGATCTGGGAAGTAAGAACTCACGAGCGCATTGGACCTAGAAATAGTGGACAACTTAATATACCTGGGTTCCCAACATCAGTAACGATGGTTCGTGCGAGAAGGAAGTGCTCAGGAGAATTGGGATGGCTAAGAGCGCCATGTCTCAGCTTGCAAAAATATGGAGAGATCACAATATTTTCGTAAAAACCAAAACCAAGACTGGTACGGATTCTTGTCTTCTCGATCTTTTATACGGCTCTAAGACTTGGACACTAAAAGCTACAGACCGCAAACGCATTGACGCTTTTGAGATGTGGTGCTGGAGAAAGATGCTCCGTATTACTTGGACAACATTTCGGCCTAATGTCTCTATATTGCGAGAACTCAAAATCTCCTCGCGGCTGTAATCCTCGGATGTCTACGCAGAATTCTCGAATACTTTGGTCACATTGCAATCAATCACGTGACAACCTCGAGAAGCTTATCGTGACCGGCAAAGTAGACGTGAAACGGCCTCGAGGACGCAGCCCAATACGTTGGTTTGACCAGATCCGCACCACTCTTAACTCTTTAGTTCACAACGCGCTCCACACTGCCAGAGACAGAAACAGATGGAGGAAAACCATAACAGAGAAAGTGATGCAGAAGGGAGGTCACGACTCACCCTCAGCATTGAGGAACACGACGCAAGGAGGAACTCCATTATCAATTTTACCTACTTAGTGACTTTTCGCTCTACGGCGACGATATAATGTTTTGTTTTTGCCTTTATGAAGTGTTGGTTTTATTTATCACTCTTATTTCTACCTTTAACTACATAACCAAAAACGACTACAAAAATCCCACGCCGCCGGCTTCACGCCGCCGCCGAGCATATTTTTAAGGCGCGTCGCCGCTTGTTTTTTTTTTACTCGGCGCCCATGTCTAGCCAGGACCTTGTGCAATGTTGATCAGGCTAACTTACATAAATTCTTTTCATGTATTTAACTAACTCAACGCCTAGTACAAGTGCTTAAAAATACGTAAATTTTCACAATTTCGTGCAAATTTTCCATTCATTCGAACGTTCAAAATTCGGCGTGAAATAATGGCACTTGGTGCTGTTGTGTTTCGTCCGGCCAGTGAGGGTTCCAGAGGCCCTTCCCCCCCTCCTCAATTCCTATTCCTTCCTTGAAGGCCGGCAACGCCTCTGCGATTCCTCTGGTCTTGCGAGTTTCCATGGGCGGCGGTGATTACTCTCCATCAGGTGACCCGCCTACTCGTTTGCCTCCTTCTTTTATATAAAAAAACAAGTGTTTAAATGCAAAAAAAGGAAAAATTAACTCCATTAAATTCCACGGCAAGTGGGAACTACTTTCTTGCAAGAGTTTGCCCAACATACATTGCAAGTTAAATAAAAGCTTCTAAAAAGATTTTTTACACTTTGCCTGGGCCTTCATCATCATCAGTCCTTTTATTGCTCTTTGCTAACTTTGAGCTTTCATATTAGGCCCATAGTGAGCGACCACGTTTCGGTACCGTAAGTCAATAGCTGGCAACACACACTGGTCAAAGACTTTCGTCTTGAGACCGCTGCTTAGTTTTGCCCGGCATGGTCCCTACTAAATATTGAATACTAGCGGCCGCTCGCGGTTTCACCCGCGTGGTTTCCATTCCTGTGGGAATATCGGGATAAAAAGTTTTCTTTTTCTTATAATCCTATGTGTTAATCCAGGTTATAAACTATCTGTGTGCCGAATTTCATCCAAATCCATTCAGTAGTTTTTACGTAAAAGAGTAACAAACATCCATCCATACTTACAAACTTTCGCGTTTATAATATTAGTAGGATTTTCACCAAAAAAACTTCAAAATAAAAATAATTGTTTCAAGTTTGGAACTATATTACCGTTAACGGTTTTGATGAGCTTAAACAGACTGTGACGCCACGCGTTTGTAAACATCCACAGGGCAAGTAATGGTACTCTAGGAAACATCCACATACCATCACATGGTATGTAAACGTCACGAAATTCTTATAATAAATGAAAATAAATATTATTTGTACGTTCCTTACTTATCAATAAATAATATGAGACGATTTTTAGAAATAGCCTATTGTGGTGACATTCCATTTTTACAAATGGCCGACCTATTGACAGGTTTTATGATATATTATGATCCTGGTAGTAGGATACTACCCAGAATCCAAATGTATTGCGTCCACTTTATCTTTCCTATAAAAATGTATATACCGTCAAATAAATTAAAACATTATGCTCACCCTCTGTTGTTTGTCTGAAAACATATTTCCCGATGTGGTCGAGTTTGTTTCGTTTTCAACAGGCGCTTCGGCTGTCACTAATAATTGGTCCTCTAACGTTACATCTGTCAAAGAAACAAAACAAAATTTTAAGTGCTATTTTGATAAATGTAGGAGGGACACTAAACATTTGCATATCTGCAATTTAGCCGACACAAGGCAGTGACTGAACGGGTGTCGCCAGTCGCGTTCGGAGTCCCTGTGCAAGCCAACCTTATTCGTTATATTTTTTGTAACTTAATTTTATTACAAAGTGTAATAATTAGTAGTGCACTAAAGTGCTGTTATAACAGCCAAAATGCATAAATACCGCATCATAAAGAAAGAGATAGAGGCAACACCGAGAAATTTTAAACAAGTTTCAATAAAACTTATCTTGGGCTAGACAACTGGTGTAAATGTGAGAAAGTTATTTTTATATGATTTGCATAACGAAATTCACTTGGAATCATTAACTATTGTAGTACTGGCTACCTTATCTCTAACGGCCGAAACACAATAATGCTATATACATTGATGTTATACATATTTAATAAAATGGTGGTAGCTAGCGAACGTACAGTCCTACCACCAACCGAAACTCACTCTTTTCCTTCAGCTTCATGAGGTTGAGTTGCGTCAGGATAGCAATTTCTGCGTTGTCGTCATATCGCAGGACGGCGTCATCTATACTAATATTATAAAGCTGAAGAGTTTGTTTGCTTGAACGCGCTAATCTCAGGAACTACTGGTCCGATTTAAAAAATTCTTGCAGTGTTAGATATCCCATTTATCGAGGAAGGTTATAGGCAATAATTTGTTTAGGTACGGGTAGTAACCCGTGCGAAGCCGGGGCGGGTCGCTAGTATTCAAATAAAATGGTGGTAGCTAACCAGGCATACATAACAGCCCTACCACCAAATAAAACCGCATACCTTTTATACCAGACGTTTCGACCGAATTGCTCCGGCTGTGGTCGCGGGCTGATTGAGTGAGCCTGGTCAATTGGATTTGCGTTAAATCCCATTTTTATATTATGTGCACAATGGAACGCGAAAGTTTAAAAGTGTAAAAAACTCACTCTTTTCCTTCAGTTTCATGAGGTTGAGTTGCGTGAGTATGGCGATGTACGCGCCGCCGTCGTACCGCAGGTCGGCGTCCAGCCACACGCCGCGCTCATCCCACGCGGGGGGAGCTACACGCTCTACGAGTGGGCACGCACCGCTTAGGGATAGCTCGGTCACTGCTAGCGGGCTCATGAATGATGGCAACTGTGGGAATTTATCATCATTAGCCTTTATACGTCTAATTGGCTAAGTGACGGTTGTAACAATAAAATATGTCGAATATGGTATTTTATAATTTAACAATATTATAGTTTTAGATTATTACTTTGGCCTGTTTTCGGAATTCTTTATCATCGAGTAAAGTAAATCTAATCGCGTAACAAATTTGTACATTTTTTAGGCAATATCCTTAAGTGTATTATATATTTTTTATAAGAGCGTTATTTAATAGTAAATATTAAACACATAAACCATTTCATCTAGCAAAACAGTTTTGCCCGCATATCCTCGGTGACTCGCCTTAATAAACTAAATTATGAAAAACCGACATATTATAATATTTACGAACGCATCCCGCATTTTTGTGGCGCCTCGTTACGTACCTTGAGCGTGTTGAGTTTCCTCTGTATCCTGTTCTGCAGGCGTGCGATGATGATGGGGTCCCTCATCACGTCGTATATGAGCCGGGCGAGCACTGTGTTCACCCACGTCACTTCGGCAGGCAGCAGCCGACAGCCGCATGTAGGGGACGGAGTTTTCGTCTGTATTCACATAGTGTTACGATTCAATTCACCTCGACAATGTAAACGTATGAGTAAAGTAAAAGAAACGTACGACAGAGCTGGCGTAACGAGATTCGTGAAGACAATAAAGGTTGAAGAAAAATAAATCTAAGTTAAATTACTAATTATTTTACGTGTAATAGACATTAACGTTTGAATACAAAAATAATTGGATTGGAACAATAAAGAATATGATTATTTCTCTATTTTATGCTACATGAGTACTTTATACTTTGAGAGATTGCGTTAGCATTGCGATTGAAAATGTTTGTCTAGCTACCTCTATAGCCATTATATATTATCTATTACATTAAACCAGTAAGTATACATTTTAGAAACTATGACTTTACAATCTAAAACTATATTCTAATATAAGTAATGTTAATAACATGATTATCCTTTACACACATGTATACATGACGTACATAACTAATTACTAGGGATGGGCCGAAATTCGTTTCACATTCGTTTTAACCGAAATTCGATTCACATTCAGTTTCGGCAGCTTGAACCGAACTTCGGCATTCGGCCGACATTCGGTTCAAATGCTGAATTTTCGGTACAAGAAAAATATTAAAATTACTCAACTATTTTGACAAAAATAATAAAACCAACACTTCATAAACATATTCATTTATTTGTAGTACTTATTTAACACATTTTTGAAAGCAAAGAAAATAAACTGATATGCCTCTAAACCATACCTTATTGAAAAGAAAATTATGCAGTTGTACCAAAATAACAAAAGTAAAATTAAACTGATATTCCTCTAAACATAAAATAATGTAGTTTCACCAAAATAAAAAAATTAATTAAAATGATATTCCACTGAAAATAAAAGAATGTAGTTTTACTAAAATAACAAAACTGAAATTAAACTGTTGCCTTTTGAACGCCAATGGCCTCTTTAGGCGTCATTCGGTTTCCGTGCCTACGACGCCGAAGGCTACTTATGGAGTCAAAATTATGCATTTATTACTTTTTTTTTTATAAGGTTCGAATTACCAGCTATTTCATTTTGATCGGAGCTTTTTCAATATATTTACTAATTGCAAATTTTTTTAAGTGTTATATTTCATGTATTCATGCTAAAAATGATGTCTACATTTTGCATGTTAACTTTGCACGACGCCAATGACTCCTTTAGGTGTCAACCACATGTTACCTAGTGGCGAGCTTTTATCGATATTTTATACCTAAGAATATGATTTTTGTAAGTGTGGGTGGGTGCATTGAAATAAGAAGATAGTATCAACAATAATCTTTCATCCAGAATGCGTATACTCTACCTGGAGCAGACTGCGGATCAGACCATCAAATCTTAATAGCTAAAATAAAGCTAAAACTGAAGAGTGCTAGGGATCCTAAGAAACAAAGAAGGATCAACGTAACAGACAACTCCAAGTTTTAGGCTATCGCAAAGCAAAGTTGGCAATCTCGGGTTGAAGCAGATAGCTCGATAGAAACGTCGGACAGCCTCTGGAACCAAGCCAGGAGCTTGATGGTAGGCTCCGCTAGGACATCCAACTCGCCTATCAGAATGTGCGCTCGCCAGCGATGTATGAGTGATGACACTCTGAAGCTCGTTGAAGAGACGCGCAAGTTGAAAGCATCAGGAGCAAAAGTTCAAGATCAAAACAGACTGTCAGCCCAAATCCAAACAGGGTGTAGGCGGGATCACAATGCCTACCTTAGCAAAATATGCGAAGAGGTTTTTGTATTTTGTATTTTTTGTAGGTTGACATCCACTCACATAAGAACGAGTCCAGAGACCTATACAAGAAAATCCGCTATGTGACTAAAACAGTATCATCCAATTCCTGGGCCATAGAGGATAGTGACGGCAAAGTGCAATGTGAGCTAGAAGGCATATCGAATATCTGGAAGGACTACTGTCAGTCTCTGTTCTTAGACAACAAGTCAGAGGAGATTGCCAATACTGAGCCCAAGAGTGAATCCGAGTTAGAGCCAGATATTCTTGAATCAGAAGTCAGAGCGGCCATCAATCATCTGAAGAAAGGAAAGGCTACAGGAAAACATGATATCCCGATAGAAACCATTTCTCAGACTCTGTAACAAGATATGGAGAACGGGTATCTGGCCCGGAGACTGGAATCACACGGTATTTGTTCCACTGCATTAAAAGGGCTCAACAAAGAAATGCAACAACTACCGTCTAATTGCACTCATATCCCATGCCAGTAAGATCATGCTACACATCCTTAATGAACGGCTGAAAAGCTTCCTATCTAAGGCAATAGCATCAGAATAGGCAGGATTTGTCAAAGGTAAAGGAACCCGCGAGCAGATTCTTATTGTCCGTCAGATCATCAAGAAGTCGCGGGAGTTCAACAAGCCAACTTACATCTGCTTTGTTGACTTTCGATTCAGTGAGATGGCCTAAACTGTTGGACACATTATTGCAAATGGGTATACCAAAACATCTAGTGCATTTGGTTAGACGCCTCTACGAAGACGGAACTGGGTCAGTGAAAACAGATGGAATCTTCTCGGACAGCTTTCACTCTAGCGCTGGAGTCAGACAAGGATGCATAATTTCACCGCTTCTGTTTAATATGTACACGGAGATAATTATGCGTATAACCCGTAAGGACTGCACGGACGGTGTAAACATAGGTGGATACAAAATTGCCAATCTACGATATGCAGATGACACTACCATTTTTGCCTCTAGTAGTAGCCGCATGGAAGAACTTCTCCTGAAAATGGAACATGTCAGCCTAGAGTTTGGTTTGAAGATAAATCGCGGTAAAACTAAGACGAGAACAGAGCTAACAACAACTTGCCAAACATCACTAATATAGCAAACTGTGAGGTCGTACAATCCTACATTCACCTTGGGGCTCTTATCTCAAATCAGGGAGGCTGCATAGATGAAGTTAAGAAACGCATGGCTATGAGCAGAAGTGCAATGGACAAGCTAAAGAAAATATGGAGGAACAGAAACATTTTGTTACGTTTCTGTTCTTCCATATTTTCTTAGCCACAAAGGTTAGGCTCGTAAAATCGTTGGTGTTTCCCATATTCCAGTACGCCGCCGAAACATGGACCCTACGGCAAACCGAAACTCACAAGATAGACGCTCTGGAGATGTGGTGTTGGAGGAAGATGTTCGGGGTCTCTTGGACCGAGTTCCGAACAAATGCCTCCATCCTTGATGAGCTTGGCATAAAATAGCGCCTATCCACCCAAGTGCGCAGGCGGATTCTGAAATTCTTTGGGCATATTAGTCGGCGTGGAAACGACTCTATAGAACGTCTTGTCGTGCAAGGGAAAGTTGAGGGCACAAGACCACGAGGGAGATCCCCAATGAGATGGACGGACCAAGTGAAGGCTGCGGTGGGCGCTCCCGTGCACGAATACGCCCAATTAACGACCAGCAGGCAGAGGTGGCGGGAAGTCGTGCGGCGGGCACTGTCCGCTGCCCAAAATACCGGAACGTGATTACCACGACCACTCTGGCAAGAGTGAAGCGACTAAGAAGAAGATCAACAATAGATATTTATTAATTTTAAAATGTCGCGTGATAAGTAATAATTAGAATGATATGTTAGTATTCCGGTGAAGAGCTGCTTGATGCAATATCACGATCTCCTCTAGCTTTTCGTATACAGTCGATTACTTGGGCATATACCAAGGAAAACTAATAATTAATATTATATTGTATTTCATAGTATTAGTAGAATTAACATGTTTTAAAAATACCACTGTAGTCAAATCTTAATACTAAAATCAAAATAAATGTCCAGCTTTTTTGTAATTGAGTTTTATTACTAGGAATAAAACTCAATTACAAAAAAGCTACTACTAGGAATTTAAAAGTACAAAATCATCTGTATTTGTGAATTAAAAAGTAAAACATCATTTGCTCTTTGAAATATTAAATATCGATTGCCATTTGAATGCATATGGCACATCACTAGTGAATCGAGCGAAAGTATAGGTAAAAATTGGCGCGGCGCTGGGGGCACGGCGCAAGATTTTTGCGCGGCGGTCAAAAGGTTAAATTCACCAATTGGCAATTATCTACCTTTAATTTAATTTTACGTATTTGCTAATGACCGCCCGGGCCCGGAGACGCGAGTTTTTGTCGCGAGTTGCGAGTGGGTTGCGGGCGGGATGTAATACCAAGAATGTAAGTTAGCGCGTAAACTAATTAGATTAGAACGTTTTATACTAGAAAAAGCGCTGTGAAAAGAACCGAACTTCGGCCGAAGGTCGGCCGAAATTTGATTTTTTACCGAATGTTCGGCCGAAGTTGTATTTGGTTCAAACCACATTCGGCCCATCTCTACTAATTACTGTAGTTTATCAAATCTGTTACTACTTAGGTAACCGGTACTAGTCCCAGAGTGATTATGAACAAGGATGATTGTAAATACACCGTTTTTAGTTTACAATATAGTATAGAAGTAGCAATGGAGTGTTTCTAATTACCCTGCTTAAGTAGCACAAAATAAATTAAGATAAATTCTACTAAACTCTTCCTAGAGTAACAACGATTCTGCGCTATTTACATTGCCTTATTAAATCATAATAACCAACGTTGTACTTTTTCTTCTTTTTGTGTTTGGCTCGGTCGTGCGGCGTCGGCTCTAATTGGCACAACACGCCTACTTCGGTGGTTTGCTTGAACGTCATATCATGATTCTATTGTAGACATAAAACAGTTTTTAAGTAATATTCTACTTAAATGAAAATTAATTGCCATGCTATTCGCTATTGGACTAATTTATTTTTCCTTGTGTCCGTAATTATCAGACAAGGGGTCTTGCCATCAACTCTTAGAGCAGTATTACTTTAGACTTACTATGAAAATTCAAATACGAATTTTGCACAATAAAATTTAGGTAAAACTGTTAAAAGAGATTAGGGCCCCTGGTCTGTATGCAAGAAACTCTTTGGATAATCCACGAAGAAACAATCACGGGATATAGCCATTATAATTCCCTAATCCCTAAATGTATGAAACAGCCGATTCTTTTTTCGTATTTACATAGTTGCTGCCATACAAATTGTTGTTATTTGCACAAAATAGGATGGCTCAGTGGCTGGATTACGTGACTGACCCACTGCTCAACTGGTCAATGCTCAATTACGACAGTTGAGCAGAGGGTCATACCCACTGCTCAACTAAAATTGCTCAATTAAGTACGTGTAACACAAACACGTACTTAGTTTAACAATTTTTAAAAAATCATTCAAATCTAATCATTCATACATTTAACCCACTTCTTAAAACAAAAAAAAGAACTGTTTCTTTCCTCTCATTTACGAACTTACAACAATTTCCTTACGAACGAACTTACATCAAAATCTTGAATATCATCGCAATTTTGAATATATTTTTTTATTTTGATTACCCCAGGATGTCGGGGTCGAATCTTCACCATACATTTTAAATGTATGTTTAGTAGTAGCAATGGAAAGCTGATGCATGACTAAAATTATCTATTTACGCAGTTATAATATTTTATTACATCAACAAAATGACATTAACAATGACAATTGCAAATAAGTAGGTATATAATCCAAACAGGATAAATACATTACAAGTGGCCAGTACAACAACTGCGTTGAGCTATAAATCGTTGAGCTATCGAGTATAAAATATTCGGTCATATAAACTATGTCCGGCTGCTCAACTGCTCAACTAGTTGACCAATCTAATTAAGCAGTGCTGGCAGTCACGCTGGATTATATAGCTATTACCTTCGATCACATATAAAACTAGACGCACAATTAACGCTCTCAAAACGTCCGCACAAAAAGTAAACAAGTAAAACATTTTAGGTACACATTTCGTTTGGTAGTGTGCGAGTTAAAGGTCAACATTGCGAGGAGGGTGTCACTCCGCAGTTTAGGTACGTTCGGCCGGCGCGCATCCCAGGCAGGCGTATGGCACTAAAGGTTGCCGCTCGGCTCGCACGCTCCACGTCGCGCGTCGTCGTCGCTTAAATCATAATCGTACTTAAATACATCCATGAGTGGAAACCCTCCGCTGCTGACGTCAAAACGACATCGAGTCAGCGTTGCTTAACGGAATATGAACATGCTCCGGTCACACGATAAGTTTCAATTTCGCGTGTGAAAGTCGTTAGAGAGTGAACCTTCTGTACGGTAGTACTATTAGTTATTCTGTGACTGCTGCAAAAATTGTTATTCTTCTAACACATATGTAATAAGTCAAATGTATTATGTCAGCGCTGCCACTACTCCGCTACGATTTAGTATGGGATTGTCTAGTTTTTATATGTGATCGAGGCTTATTACCAAACACTCTAAGAGACACCCTATAAGATGTATAAATGACCTAAAGCATACTTTGTTTTTTTGTTCCATAGAACAGGAGAATAATTTTTCGCATTTTCAGAAGTGCTCCTTATAAATAGTTGTTAATGTGATAGGATAGCCCAGTTGCGGGATTATATACCTATTACCGAATATCCTGCATAAATAATGATGTTTGAGTATCACCTGTATAATTTTGAGCAGGTACGGCCAGAATGTCTTCTCGTACGACTCCATGTCGGCGTGCAGCCGCTGCGAGCCCGCCGCCGTCGTTATCGTCACGGCTTCCGAAATCGAATCGGAATTCTTACCCTGAAACAACGTGCCGATATTGAAATATTTACAAAAAAACAGGCACAAATAGTTTATTTTAGATATCTAGGTATCACGGCAAAGCTCGCTCGTCTCACTGCCGTCTCCGAGAGAGTCAGGCCATTGGCTCTAGGCATTACCATGTTATAACGTCAGTACTTTGTTGAACGGGCCGTCTCTCACACTAGCGGTTTGACTCTGCCTTTTTTATATATTAGGTCCTTACATATGAAATTGGCGTTTTGTCGTACTGGCCACTTTGATCTCAACTATCTCCTGTTTGGTTAGTAATTCCAATTTCAAATTTTATACAGCTATTTACTCATGCTTTTGTGTTTTGAAAACCGTAATTCATTTGTTTTTTCGTCTTTTGGTTTTTTCGTTGCTCAGTTTAAAAAATAGAAAACTTGAAATATCGCGTTATTTACGAGTACGAGTACCATCTTGGCACAAGTGCTGCAGAAACGGCTCGAAGGATTAATGATGTGTATGGCGGCGGTGTCGCAAAAGAAAACAGTGCGTTTTTGGTTCCAACGTTTTCGTTCTGGAAATTTCGACCTGCAGAACAAGCCCCGTGGACGGCCGGAGACCAAAGTTGATAACGAAGAATTTAAGGCTATTGTGGAAGCGGATCCATCGCAAACCACGTCCGAGTTAGCTGCAGGCTGCGGTGTTAGTGATAAAACTGTTTTAATCCACTTGAAGCAAATTGGGAAGGTGAAAAAGCTTGAAAGGTAACCTCATGAATTGAGTGCAGCAAACCGACAAACGCGCGTCGACTGCTGCGTTACTTTACTCAACCGGCACAATAATGAAGGGATTTTAAATCGAATCATTACCTGTGATGAAAAGTGGATCCTGTACAATAATCGGAAAAGCTCATCGCAATGGCTGAACCCTGGCGAACCAGCCAAATCCTGCCCCAAGCGAAAATACACTCAAAAAAATTACTTGTGAGCGTTTTAAATCTGGCCAGACGATTATGGCAGATGTCTATTGTCAGCAACTGCAAACCATGATGGAAAAGCTAGCTGCTAAACAACCGAGGTTGATCATTCGCTCTACGCCACTGCTGCTTCAGGACAACGCTAGACCACACACTGCACAACAGACGGCTACCAAATTAGAGGAGCTTCAATTGGAATGTCTAAGACATCCACCGTACTCCCCGGACCATGCTCTAACAGATTACCTATTATTAAAGTATTTATTCACGTGGACAGAATTTAGCATTGATTTTGTACGTGACGCGTTATCTAGTTGGTATTGTTGATCGAAGGCAATGGTACATACTTTGATTAAATAAATAAATTATACTTTAAAAAAATCGACTTTAAGATACTCATCTTTATTATTGAAATTTTGCATTTACAATGCTATATAAATATAGGATAAAATGTTTACTAGAAAAAAATCAACCAGTCTCAGGAAGCTCGAGTGGGATTCGAACCCACGACCTTTGGATTGCCGGTCCACTGCTCTAACCGCTGAGCTACCGAGACCGCTGGCTTGCAGCGTAAATCAAACTACTAGGAAAAATTCAACGAGTCTTCTGGGGTCTTTTAAGATACTCCCTTACAAAACGCTAATTTCATATGTAAGGACCTAAATTAGCCCGGCAAATGACTCCACTCCACCTGATGTTAAGTGGAAGTGAAGTCCAGGCGCGAGGAGAACTGGTGTAGCATCAGTCACCCTCACTCTGCCGGCCCACAAAGTGCCTCTTCACGCTTCGTTTGAAGGCGCCAGGGTAGTTCACCCTCATCATTGTGCGTGTGGGGATGTCGTTAACGAGCTTGTCCACCATAGCCTTTCATGTTCCCGCAGTGCTGGTCGTATGTTACGGCACTCCTTACTCAACAGCATCATCCGCAGTGCTTGTGCCGGGTCGGAAGCAGATCGTACCATTCGCAACTCGTCACACATTCGAAAGTCGTCCCATTCGCAGCTTGTCCCATTCTCAGGTCGTCCTGTTCGCGGCTCGTCCCATTCGTGGCTCGTCCCGTTCGTGGCTCGTCCCGTTCGCAACTCGTCCTATTCGCAGCTCGTCCCATTTATATTTTTATACAACTCGTGGTATCGATAAAGATTACCATTATGTTAATTTGAATGCATGCCATAGCTTAGGGGGTGATTTCAGTATATTATTTTAACACACGCCTAGACAAAACATGAGAGGAATTTATTATTAATAACATTGCTAGCCGAGTTTCGTGGTCACAATTACTCTTTATTATTAGTACTTGAAGAGGGTAGTTTCACATAATTATCTTGTCACTGACACTCTTGCATCATATTATCATTCCCTTTTTAATACTTACGTGAACCACATTTGTCTACGAGTGTTTTTGTTATGGATCCGTTTAAAGTTTAATACGAGGACAATACCGATACAATAAACATTGTGATTGTGATTTTTTATTGGACATGTTTGTGTATGACATTATTATAGTAATTTAGATTTATATACATTTCAAAAAGAATAGGACTAAGCCAACGGTAACATCTGTTTTCGACCCACGTCAAATGGCTTAATACTTTTTTATGAATAAAAGAATTAGAATATTCTTTTTTTGTTATGTCTTGTGTAAGCACGGGGACCTATTGAGAATTTTGTTGTATTTTAGTAAATGATTGCAGCATTTTTTATTATTATTCAGTTAGTTATATACCCACTGGCGAGCCAAGAACGGTAAAAGTAGCGAATGGGACAAGTTGCGAAAAAAATTAGAGGATAGGACGAGTTGCGAACGGGACGAGCTACAAACGGGACGAGCCGCGAATGGGACGAGCCACGAACGGGACGAGCTGAGAATGGGACGAGTTGCGATTTGAACGAGTTGCGAATGGGACGACCTGCTTCCGACCCCTTGTGCCACCGTTAGCTTACCGGCTGTTTTAAAGCCAGCTGGTATCTCTCATACTGCTGCCAGCTGCCAGCTAGTATGACAAATTACTTGATGGTATGACCATTTGATTTTGGAAGCTTGGCAAGCGGCTGCTGTGGGATGCGACCTGTGTAGATACCGTGGCTCCCTTGCATGTACGCGCTACCTTGCTTTCTATTGCTAATATTTATTTTTGCAAAAAACGGCAATAAAAATCACGTTTGTTGTATGGGAGCCCCCCTTAAATATTTATTTTATGCTGTTGTTATAGCGGCAACAGAAATACATGATGTGTAAAAATTTAATCTTTCTAGCTATCACGGTTCATGAGATACAGCCTGGTGACAGACAAACTGACGGACAGTGGAGTTTGATTAATAGGGGTCCCGTTTTTACCCTTTACTTCAGGTACGGGACCCTAAAAAGAAGTAAGTAAGGAATAAAGTGATCACGTGACTCACAGCAGACTTCGCGAATGCAACGGTGTCCCTCTCGGTGACCTTGAAAACAGCCATCTCAATGCCTTCCTTGTTGTCGGCGGGGTCGCTGGCGCTTCGTTCCTCCGCCGCGGAAGTGTCGGGCGATGTTGAGTTCGCCTCTGTTACAGCTGTGTTCAAACGACGGAACCTAATACGAAAAAAGATGAAGGCTTTACCCTTAACATTTAATTATCAGCCCTTGGACGTCCCACTACGGGCCACTGGACTTCCCACACGGACAAAAGTACCTACATGGGGAAATTCGGCCACAACCCACCACGCTGGCAGTGGGTCCGTAAAGATGAAGTGGCGGGTTGGTAAAGATGAAGAAGATGAAATAACGACATATTATTAACAGTCACAGTGTACCTTGAGCGTACGGTCGGGGTCACCGTCGCTTTACCACTTTGCAGCGATTTTTGTATGAAGCGCACCGACCGCCCGGGTACGTGCCCGTTCCAAATAGACGACGCGGAGTCCGCCATTGTACCTTGACCTACCACACTGACTTAACGCGGGTGCCGTAGCCTCCGGTCCAGCCAGCCGCGTAGGACGTGGGAACTGGCTAGGCTCCCGGATAGGTTCCGAGAAGTTATTGTGGCTTTAGAGTTGACGACCCGAGCGAGTTGTGCACGTTGTGCAACGAGAAGTGAGCGAGCTCGAAAGCTCCGGTTACCTATCTGGAAAACAGGCAGTGAACTACACGTCTTCACGGGGAAACTCTCCCGAGACACTAGTCTTATGAGTACCGAATGAAGACCGCGCTTCGGCGGGCACTGATTTGGCGTCAAGACCTAACGCAGATGGTCTCCTGCGCGAGTTGGTTTATTGGCGCAGGGACGTCTGGCACTTCTCGCATAACCTAACGGTTGGTATCGAGGTGCCAGTACAAATAAAATTAGTGATGTAAGAAGAGGGGATGACCCAACGCATGTTGGTAGAATATAAGCAATGATCCAAAGCAACGATACTCACCACTCATGCTTGTCCCTGCCTGTCCGAGCGAACAAATATAAATGGGAATGTTTGTCCGAAGAGTGCCTCACGTGGACGCTCCATTCGCCTTCTATTGTCCCTTCTAGTCCTGTCTCGGACTCCTGAAGCAAGCAGAATTATGAATTAATCATTCGGCTTATTCAAAGCTAGACTACATCTACACTAACAATAAGAAGAGGCATAATTTGCTTTTTTACACACTCCAACAGTTCAACCATTTGTAGGTTGTCATGTGTAAATGTAAAATTTCTTTAATCGATATCTCTCCTTATATTCATTACATACATACATACATCACGGCCGCTTCCCAGAGAGATAGGCAAATGCAATCTTTATCTTTATACAAAAATGACAAAGATCACAATATGTTTAAGGAATTTGACATTTTGTGGGAGTAAACGGAAGTAAATCCGAATAAAGTAATACATTTTCATGCGAAGTGTTGGTTGATCATGCAAACTATGAGTGATTAATTAATTACTAAAAAATAACTACTAATTAACTACCAAACTTTCTAGAATACAATGCAGTAATACAAGTACTTATTCACCTACAATCAAATAAGTAAAATAACAACTACACTACATGTGAGGATGTGAGTCTAGGAACTACTTAATACTGTTAAGTGTGAACCAAGAAAGTCTACTCAGTTAAATATAGTAAAGTAACTGGTTTCATACCAATTATACATTATTGTTATTAGCTAATAATGCTGTTAACTAATCTGACAGAACCCAAACTAAGAGAGGGAAAACCACATAAGTTATTTATGCGTAGAAAACATAGTATGTGTTCTGTGTGTGTGCTATAACTATCTTTGTGTCTCGTACTTAAGACAGCGGTCGGCGAGGTAAGACGGACGAAATGACATAAGTTATGCATGTTATTATTAGTGACAACAAGTGCAGTAAGCGCGGGAGGTGAAGGAGTAGTAGACAAACAAATTTTATTTTAGGAAATTAATATGGATACTCTATCGAGACGTGACACACGATTAAAAATCTTAATATTTATCAACAATAAATCTTTAATAATTAAAAAACTGCTCTTACTTTGCTATAATGATTTTACCTTTTTATTGTAATAGTATTATTAGATTAATTTTACTTAATGTCTTCTAACTCCTGCGCCAAAGATAAAAAAAAAGACATGGCTGAGGCAAATTGAAAAATGACACAAACAAACAAACCTCACTCTCACTGTCTGTTGTTTTAAAGACCCAATAACTAAAATATATAAACAACAAGCACTTACTCGAGCCGGCATGCGCAATGTGATGCCTTTCTTAACAGCCTCAGTACTCACGGCTTCCTCGAGGAACTCCTTGATCCTGGACAGTTCGGTCTCATCTAACTCCTCTTCGACGTCATCTTTAGTGCTCGTGGCTGACTTCGTGGTAAAATCCATTTCAGCATCGTGGAATAACACATCGTCTAAGGAAACATTCTTCTCTGCTGGAACTTCGCTTGTTTCCGTACACGTTGACACGTTATCCGGCTTTTTGTCTGCATATTCAATAGTTCATGCTGTATAATGTTTGTTTATTGGAATGTTCTAACACAAAAAGTTGCGAGGAAAAAACCATGCAAAACAGATTTTTCTACTAATATAGAAACCACATTTTTTACATTATACATGACTATGCTTAAACATCAAAACTGTCTTGTGTTATTTTACTTATTTTTTTATTGTTTTGTTATTTATTTTTATAAAAGAGTGTATCGCTAATTTATTTATAAATTGACTGCGAAATGCGAAGCACAATCAGTGGCTTAGGGCTTCAGATTGGGGCAAGCCACGAAACCTGAAGTTTCTATACTTGCTACCTAGGTACAATGTTGGTGCCCATTTGTGACACTAGCCACATTTTTTACTCAAATCGTCATAGGCCGTGGCATTCCAAACGTTCTTGTCGTTTGTAAAAAAACAGCTTATTACCTTCTATTACATCTTGAACGTGATTTTTGTGAGAAATTTTTGAAAAAAAAAATTAGTGCAGGCAATTTTGGTGTTTTTTATCTCAGAAATAAAAATACATTAACAGTATTTACTTATTGAATAGTGTAGAATAGCTATTGGCATAGTACGTAGCGGCCTCGCTTTTTGCAAATTTTGCTTAACTTTTTATTTAAACCCAAAATTGCAGAGAAAGATTTTCATAAATAGCGCGAGGACACTTTTTGAGCTCCTGGATTGAACTACTGTTCTAAACAAATGAAATAAAAAATGAGAATGTTATCTCGTCGTATATTGCGTAGCGGCCACGGAATTTTTAAATATTATAGATTTTATATAGAAAAAAAATGTTATTCAAAACCAAAAAAACTTCGAAAATCCCGTTAAGTTAACTGTGAATTTCTCTTATCCTATATAATTAATGCCCTAGATGACTGTTAATAGTTTGCGAAATAGGTAGGTACATAAATCATGTGTGATGTTCAAAGAATTTATTTACCTCTGCCTTTCGTATGCCAATCATCAACACGTTTAGGTACTTACACATTTGTTTGCAACACATAACACATCACATGCCCAACACATCTAAGTTCGTCACAGAGACCAATAAAGCGACGAAATGAACTCAGAACACATTTTTTATCACAAATTACGAAAACACTTGTAAACAATCGCTCAAACAAAGTGAAGTGTGACAATAACAAAGAATAAAAAATGGCTGGCTGCAGCCTGTGGCTGCTGCACAGCACAATCGCGTATTAACGCTCGCCTCTGATTGGTTCGCCGTAGCTCGAGCTGTCGTCGGTCGCCTCTGATTGGTTCGCCCGCGTTGAAGTTGCACGTGATTCGGTAGAAATAAAGCCCGATTTGGAAAAGAACTTACTTACTTGCGAACTTCATAACGCAAGCTGGCTTTGACGAAGAGTATGAATTTCTCATAGAATCTATACATACTTACGCAGTATTATCTTTATAGAGTAGCAATTTTGTTAAAGTTAGAAGAGAGCGGATATACTTTAAATCCGAAGCCCGGTTGCAAGCCAACTTGTGCGAGAGAGATGTAAAGCATCGCACGATTTATAAGCAGCTTTATGCGATTTGTTTGGTGATTCTTAATATGAGAAACTTATAAAATTGATAATTTAAATGCTGATGAAAGAAAATTAACAATGGTAAAAAAATATTAAGTGATTTTAATAATTGCGTTTTACCAGTTTGATTATTTATTTTATTGAGTTTTTGTTAGGGCAAGCCGGGCTTTTCGACTTGTATGAAGGTACCGCCACTGAGCACAATCTACAACTTTCTAGTCTATTCATAAAAATATTGATTGACATTATTTTAAAATATTTTAGAAACCTTTGAATGACTAAAATATCACGAGACAGTTTTGATGTTTTTATCAGTAGAAGTAGCGTTTCCTTTGCCTTTCTAAAAAATCTCATCAGTATTTAAAATTAGCTCTGCGTTGAATATTTGTCACTGATTCTTGATCTTATCTCAAAGAAAAACGTTAAAATTATAATGTCGTATATTTTTATAAGTTGCACAATTTTTCAGCTAGCGACTATAAGGCATTGTTCACACCAAACGGATTGTCCGCCGCAGACTGTGAGTATGCTCACTGTCAGCCCCAGTGTGCACGTGGACTCAGTCTGCAGTATGCGTTCTCACCAAGCCGACAATATGCTATAGCGTACAATCCGCTACTTTGGTGTCGAACATCGCGAGATACACGTCTGTAATCATTGAAGTTTCTCGAATGAATTGTGCACGCGGCGCAGCAATCTAATACGCTGTTACGTTCGGCTACGTAGCCAATCCGCGTCCGCCGTGCATAGACGCGTAGTTAAAAAATTGGCCACCGAGAGTCAGCGACAACGCACTACGTAATAACGTATAGTCGGTTCGGTGTGAACGACAAATTAAATAAATATGGAAAAACGATAAACTGCGTAACGCGTGCGTGCTCACAGTCCGCGGCGGACAATCCGTTTGGTGTGAACAATGCCTAGGCCATAGGCTGGCAAATTAATACGTGACAGTCACAGGGTCTGCGGGACGGGAAAGGTTGCGGAGAGGCGGGAAAGTAGAGCGCGATATGGAACGTCAGTTATGTACAGAATTGCAGATCACCCCTCCCCCGCCGGTCGCCCGCAATGGGACTGTCACGTACGAATTTGCCAGCCCATACATTTAATATCTTGAACTTGATATAACGGACCTTTCGCTTGCGTATAGCTTAAAAAACCAAACTAGCAAACACGAAGAGCCTAAAATTGCAAGTCTAGAAAAATGCAACAAAAAAAGGTACGTGTTTTATAAAGTGCTGATTATTTTCTTACAGGCTGATCAGAATCAAAGCTAAATGATGATACATGCTTCCAAATATCAAGTAAATGAACTAATTAAGATGTTTAACGGTTCTGATCTCATCTGAAAAGTCCGGTACTTGAATAAGTGTACCAAGGGTGTAGGTAAGGACTAAGCAGCACTAAACCCCGTTAATCATCTGATGTTTAACGGTTTTGATCTCATCTGAAAAGTCCGGTACTTGAATAAGTTTACCAAGGGTGTAGGTAAGGACTAAGCAGCGTTAAACCCCGTTAATCATCTCATTCAAAATTGAACGGAAAATGCAGAAAAGTTTATAATGTAACAAGTTGCATTGCAATAAATGTGCTGCTGCCTGGGTGTGCAGAATTGGAACTCTATTCAACATGACTTAGGGTCACCATTTAGTTCGATATTCCACGTCATGAATGAATACAAGAGAGAGAATTTGCTTGCACAATGACCACAGGATCACTGGGTCAATTGAGTAATTCTTTTTCAATTGTTGAAACGAGCGCCATCGTTTTTCGTTCGTACTCCATATGCGTACGGAATGCTTCTTGGAATAATTTATTTTTATATTATAAACTCAAGCATTTTATTCTGCTACATAAAAATAGATTACTGTGTACTTGCGATTTTTTTTAATTTATTACATAATCTTAAAAAGCAACTTTTAAACACTCCTAAGGAACGAACGTATACAGTGCCTTACAAAAGAATAGATAGAAAAGAATAGATAATAGGTTTTCAAACAACGTAAAACATACCTCATTAGTTTCGACGTGCAAAAGTAGTAGGACTATTTATTTTTGATTTAAAGAGTTATTTTTATGGGTATTTATTCAAAATCAATGATAATGTTATAAAGTAATTCACAGAAAACGTCTACCTATTCCCATCTTCGGACCTAAACTTATCTTACTGTAAGCTTACGTGGTACTAAGTGAAGTAAGTGTGCATTCACAAATACGAACCTCTATGCATTTTTCTAACAAGCCTCTGCCGAAGCCCTTCTTTACCTGTTTCTCCGTCCGTGTGAGCAATACTGTAAAATAAACCAAAATTCAATGGTCTACTCTGGCAAAAAAGAGAGTATAAATTAAATAGTGACAATACTGTATGGACTTTATGTAATTTTTGACAAATACTCCATACAGTATTGCCAACATTCATTTGAAGCCGCTCGAGCGCTCGCGACACCACGCGCCTTTAGCGGGCGCCAGGGTATTGATTGTACACGCGCGCTACATGGGCTAGAGCCGCCGCTGAATTGCTAACTTGTACTTAATTTAAAAGTGCCAACTTTTAAATTGTTTCTATTGTTAATGGACCGCATGCGAATACGTCCGCTTAATTACCTGTATTCCGTATATACATTAATAATAAAAACCCTATGTCCACCACAAAGGCCCACTCTAAATATCAATGTAAGAATTTTGAAATGCGATAAATAGTTTCGAAGATTACCTCATAATATGTACACACGGCGTCAGATCAACCTACCCAAAACTGTCAAATTTCTACAATCAATTATGAACTTTATTGTTTGGTTCTAAGGATCAATATTCATTGGAGAAATTTGACAGTTTGGGGTAGGTTGATCTGACGCCGTGTGTACATTCGAACTTAGCAGTTGTTATTTGGTGCATTGTGGCAATAAACTGATTGCGCGGTCCTCATTGCTTATTGTCTATGACTAACCCTTTGGGAATCGTCGTGAGTGTATGTGGGTATTGTATATATTCAAACATTATAGTACAGTATTATATTAGTGTAGATAGTAATACTTACAAGCATGAATCACCACCTTTACGGATAGCAGGGAGTACCCTAAGTGTAATATTCCTTGAAATAGGTCAGCGTACGTTTTCTCGACGTTAAAAATATTTAGATATGGCGCAGCACTGAATTGCGGTTAATAATAGTTAGAACAAAATATCAATCATGTTACTAACATGAATAAATGAATATTCTTGTATTTTATTCGAGATACAATACTGACTCAGTATTATATCTCTTTCTCTCACTCTAAATAAGTGTGACATATAGATGCATGGCTAAACTACAGCTATAGTCCGGCAACTTCGTGCGCGACCGTCCCGCGGGGTGACAGACGGTGGCAGGGACAAGGTATCCAAGATGTTAGCAGGTAGCGGGTGGTGTAGCGGGGAAGGGCAACGCGTGCAACTGTGTGTAGTCGTGTTCTAGACCGACGTGCTACCTCGTCCCATCCAACGTCTGTACTCCGCGGGACGGTCGCGCACGCAGTAGCCGGACTATAGTTTATTCCTAAATAAGAAAAAAAAGTTAATAACGCTAAGGATAAGCATCTAAGTAGTAATCCTTTATAATAACTCTAGGTAACATACTGAAATAGAGTAAGGATCCCTACGTAGCATTTAAGCAGGTTTTACTCTAGTCTACGTTCTGGAATAAGAACCTAATGGTTTACTACATAATCCTTAAAAGCATGACATCGTTATTTCAAAGTCAGCTAGTCATATCACATGTTGTTGAACTCGGACGAAGCAATAACCATACACAGAGAGATAGATTGACCTAAATATTCCGTGGTCTAGTAGTAAGACCAATGGTTTGTTATGTATTTATTTAAATAGAACAGTCAACAGAACATACATTAAAGACAAGTAAATACCTCGGCCCAGGGTTCTTATGTATTTAATTAAATAGAACAGCCAACAGGACATACATTAAAGACAAGTAAATACCTCGGCCCAGGGTTCAATTTCCAGGTCAGGCAAAGCGTGTTTCGTATTTTCCGGGTTTTGTAATTACTAACCCGCATTTGGCAGAACAAGTGTGGGAAATCAATTGTGGCAAAGATTTGATTTCAATGGAGGTCTTTGCCTAGCAGTGAGACAGCTAATAAATCCTACTAATATTATAAACGCGAAAGTTTGTAAGTATGGATGTATGTTTGTTACTCTTTCACATAAAAACTACTGAATGGATTTGGATGAAATTTGGCATACAGATAGCTTATAACCTGGATTAACAAATAGGATACTTTTTATCCCGATATTCCCACGGGAACGAGTACCACGCGGGTGAAACCGCGAGCGGCCGCTAGTAGGCTATAATTTCAGACCCTGATACACATCCTTTGCTTAACTTATTCTCATAACGTTCTTCTTACATGCTCGTCTGTTTAGGGTACTCTTGGCCAGACTTTTAATGAGAACGTCACCGATCTGATCTAAGTACGTTCGGCGAGGTCTTCCTCTTCCAACTATCCCATTCAACAAAAGGCATACTATACAATTTTTTTTTTTTTTTATCCACAACGGGTAAGCGCTTGGCCTTCATCTCACCTGATGGTAAGTGACGATAAGGCCGAAGGTAGAAGCGCGCTACACCCGGAATCCTCAACCACTGAGGAACTGGCTATCTTATCTCAAACTGCCGGAACACAATAACTATAAACAGCGTTGTTATGGCGACAGACTTAGATAAGATGGTGGTAGCTAGCCAGGCGGACTTAACAGCCCTACCACCAACCAAACCGAGCACACAAAGATGTACCCCCCTCTGGGAATCGAACCCGGGACCTCTGGGTCTAAAACTGGTGGCTTAGCCACTAGACCACAGAGGCGGTTAAAATACGATTATGACGATATTTAAAGGATAAATTATTATAATTGGAATAACATTAGTATCTATTTTGACATACTTACTCGTATTTTGTACTGTGACCGTTATACATGACATGATTTGTATTTTAATTTAATTAATTTCACTGTAATGTATTTTGACATATTATGTTGTTCTTGTAAATTATATTATTACTCGATTATTATACTCGACGTTGCATGTCAGTAAGACAGAATATGGCGGAACTAATCATGAGTACTTTTTGTAAAATCTACTAACACCTATATTCGCAATTAACATTTCTGATTCTGATTCTGATTCAGATTCACTCTAGCCATTTTTTAGATGTGGAACGCTTACCTTTTCTCGCGTCGCCTCCATACGAATTTCCTTTTCTTTTCTGGGCTGGTGTTGGTCTCCGCGCTCTCGACCTCCGGCGTTTCCTTGCCCTTCTTGTTGGCGGCAGCTTCCGACAGTTTTCGTTCCGCATCCATATTCTCCTTCTCTAGTACTTGGATCCTTTCCTTTTCGTTTAGGACAACGCATATAGGGTACTTTTTGCTCCATTGTCTAAAAAGAAAAGAAGAAAAATAGGTTTAACAGACTCGAAAAAAAACAAAAATAAATAGAATATGGCCCAGTTGCAGGATTATATGCCATTTATAACAAAACCTTGTAATGTCTAGTTGTAATACGTTTTCTCAAACTTGAATGGTTTATTTCACGCCACCGATAAAATGAATATCTACGAATAAGAAAGCTATTTATAATACAAACACACTTTGTTGTATTTTAAGTCTATTTTTGGCATGATGGTCACATGCGTACTTTATTTATCGCAAAGTAAAGACGTAAAAAGCATATTCTATAATGTACTAGCTGTATATATAACATAACTTTGCATGATTTATAATAATCCTAACATAACCAGTCAAGCGAGACCAACAATCCATAAAAAATATACACTCATTTATATTAATTATTCTGTTCGTCACCACGAGTCATATCAATCGTCCTTGAGTAATAAACGCATTTAAGTACGTACGCACTTACGTAGATTTATACGTTAAACTTCTTTACTTAAAAAAGGAATAATCGTACGTAATAATCGGGCCAAGAATATTCTAATTTATTTATTTATTAGCCACACAACCTGATACAGCTGAATAAATTACATTAAGTTGCAACTACATTAGTTTTGCCAAAGACATGCGTCTCCAGTTTGACTTATGTACCACTACAAAATATACTATATGGTTTAACATTTAACAAATATAGTACTAGAAGCCTGTTAAATCCTACAAATGTAACTATATTTTAGAGGCAAATAAACGATATTTATTATTATTATCAAAACTTTCTCTAAACGTCAAAGAACGAAACTAGGAACTGACAAAGTAGCTTTTTTCGGTTGCATACTGGACGAAATCTTACAAATGTATAATGAAATTGTATGTCAGAGGCAAGTAAAAGATAATTATCATTATCAAAACTTCCCCTTTACGACAAAGAACGTAACTAGGAACTGACAAACTAGCTTTTTTTCGATTTCATTCTGGTCGAAATCTTATAAATGTACAATGAATTTGTATTTTAGAGACAAATAAACGATATTTATTATTATTATAAAAACTTCCTCTTCAAAGAATGAAGCTAGGAAGTGAACTAGCTTTTTTTCGGTTGCATTCCGGACGGTCGTTGACCTATCTGTTTACGGTTCAGCGGTTTTCGTGCGAGGTCCGCCGAGACTGGTAGACCTTGTCGAAACCTTTGTGCAGCGGCCTTCGTCGAGCGACAACGAACGGCGATATCGTGATATCGAATAGATACACTGCGACCGGATCGGTTACCGATAACCTCTTAATTAATAGGATAAGCTCGTTGCGTCATATTAGTACACTTTCTATAGTAAGACATATTAGGTGGCCAGAATATTAGTATTAGAAAAAAAATATTAGAATTTTTATCTATACTTACTAGAATTTACGTGGCTGCGCTCGCATTGTTTAACGCGAGAAAATGTACCCCATAACCGTATAACCGTCTTTAGGGAATCTCTATACCTGAATTCATCAAAATCGGTTTAGCTTTTCAAACGTGAGAGCGTAATAACAAACTCACTTCCACATTTATAATATTAGTTACAATTAGGCTTTTTTTTCATTATTTTTCAATGTACTTACTTTTTTTGTAATGTTATCTTAGAATTAGGATAAATAAAAATGAAATGCTGTGCGTAGTTAACGCATTAATAGAGAACGAATTAACGGATATAGATGAATTTTTGCACATAGACTATAATCCGAAATAGGACATAGGATACCGGTAGTTAGTTTGTACAGTGAAATCACCGCAAACGAAGTCGCGGGCAAGAGCAAGCGCCATAATAAAAGAACAGTGTAATTTACAGTGACCTTTTAATTAATGGAATAAGCGTATTGCGTGATAGAATTGGAGCACATATAAAGTAAACATTTTAGGTCAGACCTAGAGGTCACGGGTTTGATTCCCAAGGGGGGAGTCACATTAATGTATATTCGGTTTAGTAGGGCTTAAGTCTGTCTAACTTCCACCATCTTATCAATGTCTGTCGCTATAACAACATGTCAGTAGCATAGTTGTGTGCCTTCCTACCGTTAGGGATAAGATAGCTTTCCGACAGTTAGAGATAAGATTGCATGTTCCCCAGAACTCATACTATATCGGGTAAAGTGCGCATGGAAAATGATAGAGAGGCAAACGTTTTCCCGTATTAGAATAAAATAAAAGAAAATAAATACAATAAAATACAATGGGTACAATGAACCTTTAAGTCAACAAAACACTTGTTATAAAACAAAGATCGCAGGTACATACATCATACGCGTATTAACAAACTATTGTTGGCCAACTAATTAGGTAAAAATATTCTCTTATCACAACTTCCGGCCGATAGTGTACAAAATCATAAATTAATATAACAACGCACAATCTAATTTGGGAGTGTTATTATTGCGAATACTTTTAATTGTGCAGGGTGTTAGCCACACCCTGTGTGATAGATAACACGAAATCGAAAGCGATTACGATAAGCGCGTTCTATAATAAATATTAAGTAACGATATGAGGTCATAATGAATAGGCATAGGCAACTACAAAATAAAGGCAAAATCAAATGTTTTCACTTGCAATCTATCTATTGAATGACACATTATACATGTTTATGTGGTATCCATTAATAATATTATGACTTCACAATAAATTATTTTTAGTTTAACCAAGCATTCAAAAATATGTTCCTCAAGAATACATTTTAATATACGTAATATTTAGAAACAACACCAATTTAAATACAATTACCTACCTAACTCTTTACGGAACTGGCACCAAGAGTAAACCAAAAATTCTAACAATTGCAAATGAAGTTAGCATTATTATTTCTTGTTTATTAGTATGTTTTGCACTACTACTACAGACTGCCGGGAAGTCCCGGCAAACGAGCAAACGGCCCGCCTAATTGAGAGCGGCCACTAAACCCAAGGACGCTTACAACACGCGGTCTAGACTGGTTGATTTTTAATGATATAAATTTGGTATAATTTATTATGCCATACTGCCATTGACAAATAAAGGGTTAAATTATACATACAATCATGACTATTATCCCCGAAGGGTTAGTCAGAGACTAGGCAATGACGACCGCAAAAGCAGTCCTCTGCCATAGTCCACTTTTCACCAAATAGCGACTGCACATGTGCACAGCGTGACAGGTGGTGAGCCCGTCGCCGTTCTATGCTGTTGGAAGTATGTGCAGTTTTTAGTCCGTTAGTCGCCTTTTACGACACCCAAGGCAAGAAAGGGGGTGGTAGTATTCTTCACTGCTACACGACACAGTTAAGCTTAAGTTAGGTTAAGAGTTAAATTATTTTATGCAAAAAGGATAACCTTCTCTTCACAAGTCCTTTCGGCAGAAGTATGACGCGAGCACCTGTCAGGTTATACAGTCGGTGTTGGTAAAACACAATGTTCTCTATTTTCTCATCCCATAGAGCTCTCTTTGCCACTTTCGTCCTGGTGTATGATATTCTGAGATTGCAACCTGTTTAATGTAGAAAATAAAGTATGTAAATTATAAAGTAAGTAAATTTCACAACTGTCACACCAATATGCAGAATACTTATTATAACAGCCATTTTTATTAAAACACTTGTTTTAGGTGATTTAACTTATTCATAAATTGATTTTACTATTCCCAATAATTTATGTAGCAATAAATAATGTTTGCATAAATACAAGAATGAATATTATATTTACAGTAAGTATGTAAGTCATAGCAAGCAGCTAACCTTGACAGTGTACAAATAACTTACCTTCTAGTTTCATAAATGCTGTTGTTGTTTGATTGATGTGATATGCAGAAGGATCATAATCTGGATACCGATAATGGTTTATCCAACCCTGGAAGCAAATAATTTATATCAAACATATAGCTTAAAGGTTGCTTCACACATATCAGTGAAGCCACAGTTCCGACACAGTGTTTTTCATACATTCTCTATGAACGCATCCACACTTGTCAATGATAATGCTGTTAGTGTCAGTTTTGCCACCAGCAAATCACAGACGTATTCGTTTTGACAAAATTCATAGAGAATGTATGAAAGAATATTTTTTACTGTGCCAGTACTGTGCCGGAACTGTGACATAACTGAATGTGTGAATCAACCTTTAAGGTTATTAGTATTATTTTTATTACTTAATTTGTTTTTTATGTTTTTTGTACAAACCTCATATTTTTTTATTGGTGCATGTTCCTTCACAGACGGTATTGTGTAAGTATCAGGCATAGGAGTACTACGTTTAAGCTGAAGAAAGGGTCCTTTATGTAGCTCATTGTCACTAAAGAAATTGTCTAGCACCCAACTCTTCAACTCAGTAGCTAGGTAGAAAAACCAAATGCCTAACAAAAAACCATTCCACACATTGTAATTGCGAAACAACACATAGTTGAGAAACACCAAAAATGTAAGAAAATACATTGTAAAATTGAAAAAATAAGCCTTAGGCTTGTTCGAATCTTGCAACTCATTCATGTCATTTTTGCTAGGGGGCAATCCGAAATTGTTTAACAGTATCGGTTGTGGTGTTGGTGGACTTTCAGGTGGCACTTCTTTTGGTTGCAACTCTGGTTCGGGATTAGTGACATCACCAAACCCATCTAAGGTATCTTCTAGAGCTTCCACTCCCGATTCCACATCCATCATGTTACTGTCATTGAGATAATCTTTTGACAAATCAGCTGAGTCGCTGTGAACTAAATTGCATAAACATAATTAGAATATGGGAATATGATTAATAAGACGTAAGATCTTGCTAAAAGAGTTTTTGTACCTATGTTCTTATGAGTGTCATCACTTGAATCAGAATTGTTTTTGTTGTCTGCAGGAGATACCAATTCTCTTTCTGTAACTTTTGCAGTTAGAGGTTGTGTTAATTCAGACAAATTTTGAATGCTACTGTCCAATGATGATACCTGTTAAAAAATTATAATATCTAAACATTGCTATCTTAAATAGCTTAACGACAAAATAATGGTGTAATTGAAACATGTGTATCACCACACTAAATCTACAGCAATGTTATCAGTAATTATTACAGCAATGTTAATTACTAATTAGTACCTGATTGTCAGTATCACCCATACTTTGCTGGTCAGAATCTTTGACTGCTGAGTTTTCTTCAGAGTCTGATGTTGAATTTTCTCTTGGCACAGACTTCTCCTTGGTTTCTGTAGAAAGAAAAATCTTTAGAGGTCTATTTAATGGAAATATTTTAACTATCTAAGTTATCAAATTAGATGAATTTTATTATCAACATAACCTATTTTATATATTAAGCAATACTACCTAATAAATAACCTATAAGCAAATTTATGGTAAATAATCAAATGAGAACAATAAAAAATAAAATTTTCTTAACTACCTTCAAGTGATCTAGTCTTCATGTCTTCAACAGCTTGTGCTATTTTAAATTTAAAGTCATGGAAAATTTTCCAAGTTTCATTTGGTTCTTTCACTTCCACTTCTGAAGTGCTTCTCTTCCCTAAGCGGTTGAGATAGTCTTTCATGGGGGATGATGAAGCTTCTTTAGGAGGATTAGCAGTTTTGGCCTCTTCTGCTGGTTTAGCTTCTGACACTTTAGCATCTTCAACTTTTTCAATGGGTTTGTCACGGATAGATTTGAAATACTTGTCAATAATAGATGTTTTATCACTCTTCTTGGGGCTGGCATTCTCACTCTGAGTGGGTACATCACATTGGGGAGTAGGAGGATCATCTTCACACACATTAAATAACTCTTCTAGCTCCTCATTATTGGCATTGTATCTAAAGGACAAGGATGCGTTTGGAGATTTTCCTGAAATAAAGCAACAGCTTTGGAGACCAACTACTAGGTAGATTAGAACTTCAGCAATAATTTGCAACGCACTATTGGTAGATACTTGTGCAGCGTAGTTTCAATGTCTAAGTAAATACAAAGACGAAATAAGACTGCGATTGTTTGTGTTATCAGTCTTTGTTGTCAATTGAATTACATTGCAGACACTTATGGTTTAATGTAAGTAATTGAACAGCCTGTATGCTTACCAATGAATATACGAGTTGCACGAAATCCGAAAACAAAACGATTTTTATTCAATAAAGAAACATTTTTGTTAGATTCATGCTCAGAATTTATTTAGGAACTTACCAGCGCCGGATATCTCCATTGCAAGCGAATTACAGAATGGAACACTATTTTTCACTTTTTTAATGTGTAGAAAAATTATATACCTCTATACACTCACTTAATTATGATAAATAAAACGTTCGGGTAAAATTTCTGAATAGTTTTTCATGATTCGCTTCAAAAATGTTTTCTGTCTGACACTTGGTGGAGAATGACGTTTAGTACAAGTTTGAAGTTGGTTTGGTTTGTCTATTGTCATTGAAGTTGGTTTGGTTTGTCTATTGTCATTGAAGTTGGTTTTGGCCATGGACGATGTTTTTGGCTGCTCTATGCATGAACCTTTTAATGAAGACAGAAAATGCAAGTAAATATTTGAATTTTAAATTTAAAACTAAATATAAAAGAATGTCATTTAAAAAGAAGGTCACAAAAATCAACAAGGCTTTAGCTGCCTTGTTACAAAGTAGCTCTGCTTTTGCAGACCATTCCTACTTGTAATAATATGTAAAATTAAAGGCACGACGGTCCGTCAGACAAGGCGATGTTCGCGCAGTGCGTGCCGGAAGCAAAAGAAATTGGTTCGTAAATGACTTCATTGATGGCGCTTAGCATAGATTAGTATGGCGCTTAGTAAAAGGCAAATCCATGAAGAACACGTGTATGGCTACGTAATATTTATTCCATTCCAAAATAGAAATAGGTCCTGGAGATCCTGAATAAAAATTTGTAAGTAAGTCACAGACATATAATAGAAGAAGTACTATTTTTTTATTTTTTTGATAGACAAGCAATAGTGTAGAATTTATTACAGCCCTTAAGTAGGAACGGGTCGGCTTTCATAAAACGCCATCTATCGAGTATTTTTAAACTATTTTTCATTTTTTAATTTGGGCTGTCAGAAAATCGCCCATTAATAGCAACTAGTCTGATTTTGAAATTTAACACAATGATGTAGGTAAACATAAATAAAATCTTCTACTAGAGAACGCGTGGGTTTATCTGCAGCACCGTAGATGGTTCATGCAATCATGCATAACTTCAGACTCAAACTTAGTTTTGTAATAACGATTTCATTATTCCTGGGCTTAAAGCTGGAAATCTTTAGATCATGAACTTTTGACTTTAAAAGTGGTTTGGAAATGAAATTGTACTAGCTATCGTTTGGAAGTGTTAGCTCTTGTATAGAAATTGATAATGTAGAAGCTGATATTATATTCCGGGTGGTTGAGGACAAATTCCTAGAAGTACCAGCGCACATAAAAATTTGACAGTCGTTAACTAAATAGAAACACGTGATTTTGTCTAAAAGCTATGCTCTGCTCTTTTGGGCAACAAGGGAAAGAGTAGGTACCTGTACAACTTCTTTATTCCCACATAGGACCGTACCTGGTAGTCAGTTTTTGGAATGACCGTATGTAGGTTTGGTTCGATAACTGGTCTCACAGATCACAGGCACTAAAAACACTCAAGACAGTGGCAGTTGTTGATCGAATGTTACACAGGGTTCACATGATAAATTTTAACAATGAAACGCTAGAGATAATATAATTAGACAAGTGAAATACTTTGTTTATGAATTTTTATTTTTGTTCTATTTTAAATTATGTTGGTTTATATGATTATTACGAAAGTTGTTATTGTTTATCTTTATAATATCCTTGTAAGTTGTTATTTATTTAATTTGACACTCGTTGATTTGTGAACAGTTTAGGTAATGGTTATTAATCGGAGTGGGTGGAGTTTTCTGGTATTAGCATTCAAACGATAATTATCAAATGTATAGATAAGCTTCCGAAATTAAATTTTGAGAGAGAGATTAATTTTTCGTATTCATTTGTTTGTCTTAATGGGTTAGTCAAATAAAACACTATTCACGCAGTTATATATTATTATCTGAAAGTGCTATTTACAATAAGTTTACCACACTATTGAAATTGAAAAAGTGAATATTAAATTGATACCATGAAATTACTTAAAGTAATTCAATAACAAAAATTATTATGTACTAAATGATAAGAAATCACTTGTTTCTTATTATTTTATGGCATTTTAAATAAATAACAATGTTTGTCTGGACATATCCATATTAGGCGGTCGTTGCAAAAGTGCAGAAAGGGGTCCTGCCTATTCCGATCTATGGTAACAATATACAATACCTACATCCAACAAATTATTTGTTACGTATGAAAGAATTCAATTAATTGTAATTTTATTTTATTTGCTCAGGTAGGTACTGTTGATATACGCTTTCTCTTTGCTAGGTAAATTGCTTGCTGAAAACAAATCCGTAATTAGTATGGTTTACTATGACCAAATGTTTTGGTACTAGGGTATTATAGGAAGAAAAACTATTTCGGCGTGCAGTAATACTGGGGGTAGCGATGCGCGTTGTCTGGCACAGACTATAGTTAATTAGTTAGTTAGATTAGTTGTTAAGTCTTAACTACAAGTTAGTTAACTGTTATTTAATTATTATTAGTATTGACGTCAATAAGTGCCTGTAAAGGTTTACATTGAATAAATAATTAGACTTAGACTTTTGACTATTTAGTAATAAAAAAAACTACTTTTTGTACAATGAGAATTTGCCATAAGAATCAAAATATTAAATGGAAAATGTTTAAATAATCAAATTTAATTCAAAAATGTATGTTTGTCAAATGATTGTTAATAAAATGAAATATTTGCGGAGCATGTTGTTATTAAAAATGAACATAATAGTATATGAAACGATTGGTTGTAAAGAAAAGGTTATTAGTGATCCTGTTTTATAACAAAGATAATTGTATGGGTTTTAATATGAAACGATGGTTGTAAAGAAAAGGTTATCAGTGATCCTGTTTTATAACTAAGATAATTGTATGGGTTTTAATATGAAACGATGGTTGTAAAGAAAAGGTTATCAGTGATCCTGTTTTATAACTAAGATAATTGTATGGGTTTAAGTATGAAACGATGGTTGTAAAGAAAAAATTATCAGTGATCCTGTTTTATAACTAAGTTAATGGGTTTAAAGTCGTTGTTTTCCTAGCCGCAAGAATCGGATGGGTTTGCGGCTAGAAGAATGTAATAACCTGTTAGAATTTTGGATGGATTTACAGGATTATTAGTCGGCGTTTTCCTAGCCGCAAGAATTGGATGGGTTTGCTGCTAGGAGAATTTAATAATCCCGTGGGAATTGGATGGGTTTACAATAAAATTAAATAGTTTATTTGCTTTCAAACACAGGATTTTTGATAACTTTTAATTTGTTTTTGAATCATGTAAGAGTTGGATTGGCAAGAATTGGATGAGTTTGCGGCTAGGAGAATTTAATAATCCTGTGGGAATTCGATGGGTGTACAGGATTTTTGGTAACTTTTAATTTGTTTTTAAATCATTAAAAGTTGGATAGGTTTGCAGGATATTAGTAGCTTATATTTTAAGTATTTTGTTTTATGTATAAGTTTTTAATGTATTGGTTGCTAATGTAAGTACTTACTCGCCGAGTGTAAGGTCTGGTTAATGTCTTGAATATTAGCGTGCCTTCCTGGCACCGTGTATGAGGACGTGATGAGGACATACACGAGGTCAGGATGGACGAGTGTAAGGTTCATTTAAAATCATTTGCATAATTCAATTTTAGTCTATTCTTAAATCTATAGAACGATTGACAATCTATGATTTGGCACATGTCATGTGTCGGGGACTCGGGGAGGGGGGGGGGGGGAGAACGGTGACTCGGTGAGTGGGGCTTGAGGAGTCCAGTATACTATACTAATCTATGAGTGAGGCATTCTCGGCTGGGCGCTTGTACTGGACGGATTTGTAATGTAACCGAAACGGACGGATAACGGGAGGACTGGTTGTATATTGAAGAAGATTAAATGCTATCTGATATTAGCTACGTGTTTTACTACGATATATTTCAATTATTTTTCCGAACAATCTATCTCTAATAACTGACGAAAGACGCCATGTTTAGGTGAAGAAAGAGAGAGCGATCTAGTTTTGAGGCTAGAGCGATAATGCGTGCGCTGCGGACATAGATTAGTTAGTGCAAAATCGAATATTGATATTGACTTAAATGCCTACAATTAATTATTATTATTAATTAAATTAAAGACCAGTTGTTCTTCATTTCTACTTCGTTTTTATAAAGCTATCTGTTGTATGTAATGCACTAATATAATAAACATTAAAATAGTTTCACTGATTTGACAGTTGTAACAATAAAATATGAAATATGTCGGTTAAGGCAGTTATTTAACGATAATTATCGAATAGTTTTGTTTTAAGATAATTTGTAAATATTTTATTGTAACAAAATTTTGCGATTATTTATCTGTGGATCCAATCTGTGGAGACAAGACCCGAAACAAACACGGGCCATGATTGAGCTTGAGACACCCATTTTCAATCATCGAGTACCTACATCTCATTAAAACTATAATTGATAAATACATAAATACACGTCGCCATTCTGCACATAAAAATAACCCCGAAATACAAAAACTTTCAAAGACCCAAAAAAAATTTTTTGAAGGTACCTACTTACTTAAAATATGTATTTTATTTCGTTTCTTTCATTATTCATTATTTAATTTTTAAATTTTCAATAAATATAATTTAATTTTATATGATGTTTTACCACAGACATTTAATATGTCTGTGTGTTTTACCTACTTACTTTTCAATCAAGTATCCACCTACGACTATAAAGCTCTATGGACAAGAAACATTTGAAGTGCAATCATTAAAATTATACTATCTCTTTCATTTGCGTGCTATTTCGTATCACAGACATATAATAAGTAGGTATATGTCTGTGTTTCGTATCTTTTGTTTTACTTAACAGTGAAACTTGTCAATGTGTGCAATTTTGGATTGCTACAGATTTTAAACGCAAATTACTATGAACGTAACATAACTATAGTTTATAATATCATTGCCATTAAATAAGTTAAAATAATAATAACGAAATGAGTACCTAAACATCTCACCGATAACAAACTCTTTTTGATGAGATGGTTTGAGAGGGTTGATTGTGCGTCTGGTTTTCCTAAGTGATCAAAGAATAAAAAGCTCAAATTCTGAAAACGACAGTTGGTACGACACGCTTTTTCAATCTTTTCTTGATAATGGATTGTATAAGTTTGAAAAGGCTGTGAGCAAAGTGTGCTAGTCCGTTAAGGAGTCCACGAAACATGATATCACAAACTCGGATTTAAACATCTCGAATAATTGATGATTAAACGAACTTACTTGTATGTGAAGTTCGATCACAATTATACAAAGTGCTTCGTCCGAAGAGATTAGTATACTTACCCCCTAACTAAATAACCTAACTTGTGAACACTGTGTAGTAACGCGAAAGTGTTGCCACTTGCACTTAGTTTAAAAATATTTATTTATCGTTTCCGGTTTAATATGCATCAAAAACGGAAACGAAAATAACAATTTTGTCTATTTCCGGTTAAAACGGAAATAGAAAAATAAAATAATTATAACGGAAGTGCTTGATTTCCCGCTAGCTCGTTCCCTACCAACCCCGACCTCTTTGGGTACCGGCATCGCTCTCATAATATAGTTTAAAGACAGGAAGTTTTTGTAAGCGTTGGGTATTATTCATAAATAATTATCGGGTGGGGGGGACTACCTACTAATCTCTTCGGACGAAGCACTTTGTATAATTGTGATCGAACTTCACATACAAGTAAGTTCGTTTAATCATCAATTATACTCGTGCTTCATCCTCAAGATTAATATACTTACCCCTTAACTAAATAACCTAACTTGTGAATACTATGGTCTATGTAGTAACGCGAAAGTGTTGCCACTTGCACTTAGTTTAAAAATATTTATTTATCGTTTCCGGTTTAATATGCATCAAAAACAGAAACGAAAATAACAATTTTGTCTATTTCCGGTTAAAACGGAAATAGAAAAATAAAATAATAGTAAGTAACGGAAGTGTATTGATTTCCCGCTAGCTCGTTCCCTACCAACCCCCACCTCTTTGGGTACCGGTATCGCTCTCATCATATAGTTTAATTACATAGGAAGTTTTTGTATGTAATTAAACTATATGATGAGAGATGTTTGCGTTGGGTATTATTCATAAATAATTATCGGGTGGGGAGGACTACCTACTAATCTCTTCGGACGAAGCACTTTGTATAATTGTGATCGAACTTCACATACAAGTAAGTTCGTTTAATCATCAATTATACTCGTGCTTCGTCCTCAAGATTAGTATACTTACCTTTTTTACCTATTCTACTAATTAACTATGTAGTAACGCCTAAGTGTTGCCACAATCAGCACTATTTTAGAAAGAAGATACCTCATTTCCGGTCTAAGTACATTAATTAGACCGAAAATGACATTTTTTTTACACATTTCCGGTTAAAATTGACAGATATCTATTTCCCGACAACATCGACCCCACCTCCGAGTTCACAGTGGCGCTCTCGTCATTCGCTTTTTAGTGCTCAGCCACATCGCACGTTCGCCATGAAAATGCCCAATAGAAGGCATGATGATGATTTCAATTATTTAGTTAGTAAAATAAAAAACTAGGAAAAAATTTAAAAATCAACGTCAACGATCAGCGTCGGAATCTTCAAGTAGTGTAAAAAGTAGGTCAAACTCAAGAGAATCTTCACCAGCTGCGTCACCTTATTCGCTTCATCTAAAAGAGGTAAGTTCACTGCAAATTTTTATTTTTTTATACACCCACGGCGTAAAATAAAAATTTCCGCCAGTCTTCTTTTAAAGAAAAGACTGATGCGAGGTCATTTTAACCTCAAGGAATGCATTGGACCATATTATGTGTCTGCATTCGGCATCCATGATGCCTATACCGGGTCTGTAATAAGGGCGAAGGTTAATTTATAACCGTTGAAGAATGCACTCAGGAACAATGTTCTAGATATTCACTGCATTCGGCATCCATGGTGCCAAACTAATAATTCTAAACGCGGCATTAACCCGCCACTTGTGAACACCCATGGTGTGACTTTGTAAACCCAATATTTAACTATCACTTCTGTGGATAGGTTATCTTATTCGAGATATCTCGATGACAACCAGTTCCTTTGTCTTATAGACAGAGATGAACAGTCGCCGATTAGAGTGACGACGGAACAAACACCTGTCTTACCGTTAACTTCGTTGGAGGCGTTGAATCCTGGACCGTCAACGTCGTTGGTGGGCCTGGCCAACGAAGGTCAGGATGCTGCGAAAACCAATGGACCCCTCACAGATTGAGGAATTTGGTCCCAATAACGATGAACTAGCAAGTCAACTTAACTTCCTTGCCACTCATGGCCTCGATAAAGAAAATCGCAAAGATTTATTAAACGGGTTTATTAAACCGTCCAATTGTAAAAAACATATTAGCGCCTCAAAGGAACCCTGAAATCAAGGCTGCAACTCTAGAGTATGTCCTTAAGCGTGCTAAGTCGATCAAAATCAATCAAAAACAGATTTCCGCAGCTATTACATGCGTTGGTCGCATTACCTATAAGTGATCAAATTAAGAACGCTGACAGAGATAACGATTTATTATAAATCTTTATGGATGTCAGTCGTATGTTATGTGACTTACAGTATCTTTAATCAAATGCTCGACGAAACTATGCTCTTAATAAAAAGAAAGGAGAAAACTTAACAGAAACCTTAAAAACGGCTAAAGCAGTTTCTAAATCGTCTTCTGACCTTAAGGCAGATGTTATCAGGAAATCTAGAGAAAGCAGGAATTTAAACCGGAAGCTGGTTCTCGGGAACCGACGGGCGGCGCCAGGCCCTCGTCGTCATCAACCGGCCTCATCAGCCGGATCAATGATGGACTATTAGCCACCACCACCGCTACCGCCACAACCGACAACGTCGAGTCTGCGCGGTCGCTCCTCGACAACGTCTGCTTAGCGGCCCAGACAAACAAGGAAGCACTAAGTGCAAATATATGGTACGCTACGCAGGCAGGTTAACTACACTATTTTTACAAACAGTCGTCGTTAATTACTTTGACCAATCGTACTCTCATGGGTTAATGGATATGTTTGTTGCGCGTGCCCTTATAAATCGGTTTAACCCTCCTATGACAGAGATCAGTTCAAATTTAGAAAAATTACACTATCAGGAATCCATAAAAGATTTCCTTAAAATAGGAGCCGTTTCTCCTTGTACACCTTGTGATAATTGACATGTCTCTCGTGTTTTTCTGATTTCTAATCCCAATGAAAAGATCTTAATTCATTTTGAATTTCAAAAACTTAATTAAACTTGTTTATACCAACCACTTCATGTTAGAGGATTTGGGTACAGTTTTGAAATTAATTTCAAAAAATTGTTTTATGGCAACTACAGATCATAAGGATGCATATTTTTTAATTAAAATACATCCTAGTTCAAGACAGTATCTCATTATCATGAATAAAATCGATTCAAATACTAAAATTATGTATGAATTCAACGTTCCCTTTGGTATCAGTACAGCTCAATACATATTTACCAAATTGACTTATATCTAACTAATAGAATCCACTTTTTCAGAGTGTGAGGAAAATGCTAATGCAACAATAAATTTGTTACAATCCCTAGGGTTTTTAACAAATGAAGAAAAAAGTAAATTAAATCCCCACAAGAAAATCGAAATAAAAAAGTAAACAAAATTCTAGAATTTAAAACTAAAACTTTGTAAATATGCATTGGAGATATATTCTGACGCATCAACAACGGGGTGGGGATAGGGATGGGTAAACGCCCGGATTAAAATCCACTGCTGGATTAAAACCCATTTCTGCCCAATAAACGCCGGGCGTTTTTAATAAACGCCGGGCAGAAATTAAATTATTTTGTTCCCTATACTCAGTGTTTAATCAGTGACAAAAGAAGCTACAGCAAGGTGAAATACGAACTTAATTTAAATGCTTGTACATAAAAAATCATGTAGGGATTATTAGACGATAAAAAGGAAAAAATACTGAAATGGCACCGAAAACCGGTTGGGTGCGGTGCGGCACGGCACAGCTATTGTATGTGCGCCACGCCACTACATCTATTGTGTGAGTGCGAGGCAAGGGGCAAGGGGCGCGGGGTAAAATTCGTTATCACACCACGGTTTAGACATTTACTAAAATGCACCAACTGTCCTGAGGAGTGCAAATGGCAGATGAGTGCCACTAAATCTAAAGGAAGAAATATCCAAAACAAAGAAAATGAAAAATACTCAGAACTCTGCAAATTTACCACAAACACCGCTGTCAGATGGAAGGAAAACCTCCATACATTACTAGCTAAAGCTGTATATGTTACCGGAACACCACTTTCAATGGTTGAGCATCCTCTTTGGATAATTGTTTTCGAAAAACTTCAGCCACTGTACAAGTTATTGTCAAGACAAACAATTTCTACGACCATATAACAGCATGCACCGTAAACTGAAAGAAGACTTGATGACGCAAAAGTGTTTGCAGCTGCTCCTGGATGGCTGGTCAAATTGCAGAAATGAAGGTATTAGAGTCGACCAACGAAACGTGACTAGAAAGAATGGCGGCAAATTCAAAAAATCTCAGGGTGTCAACAATCATTATACTCTGAAAAAACGACGTTGATACTTGTATTTTTTTTATTAAGCTCTAGATCAACCAAACACATAATTTGTAGTATCTATCAATAAATAAGAATAAAAATCTTAAGAATAATTGAAGAAGCATTTGTGAAAATAAAAATACCATAATTAATATTAACCGACTTACAAAGTAGAATAGAATAATTTTATTTGTTGGAAAATGGGTCTGTCCTTGACGATATTGTTTCTAAACATTGCGTTTCACTAGATAAAACTTCTTTTGTTCAAGTGATGTAATATTCTTGATAATCTCTTTAATTTTTAGTTTTGTCTCACTAGTACTTGACGTGTCTGTACGATAAACAAAAATTGGTTGGAGAGTCAACTTAGGTTATTAATTTTGAATGAAAGGAAAAAGTAAGTAAGTAAGTATACAAAATTAACCTAGAATTGTTTACGATTATAGTATGTAGTTTTTCAGAGTAAAATGTAAAATAATAGACGAGAACAATAAATAAAGGTATGTTAAGATCAAAATTATAAATTCAAGTACACACAACTAACACAATCGTTCGACAGCTTAAAAATGTTGCCATAATAAAACTTTTCAAAATAGATTGCGTCACGTTTCGTTGGTCAGACTCTATTAACATATTAATATCAAAACCGGAACCCATATTTGTAAAGAGTATAGCCTCAGAGGATCATCGGCACACAGGCGAATATATTTGCAATATAATTTTGGACGTCCTAAATGAATATGGTCCACACAAATTTGCCACCCTCATTGGTGACAACGCGAGTAATGTACAGCGGGCATTCTTATAATATAATAAAAATTAATGCGTTAGTTGCTTTCTAAGATATGGCTACAAACATCATAAAAACTGGCCAAAATCGTGAAAGAAAAAAATGTTAGCGAAAGTTTGAAATTACCCTGCAATACCCGTTGGGGTAGTCATTGTTTATGTTTTCAAAGTATGGAAAACACTAAATTGGCTTTTCAAACCTTGGCTGTCCACGAAAAAGCTACAAACATACCACCGGAAGATAAATCAGCATTACTAGATTAAGATCTTTGGACAATGTTGAAGCAATTCCGCCTGATTTTGGAACCCATTACAGAGGCTATAATACGTCTAGAATCCAATGACAACTCCATTTTTTTTAACTTAAAAAAACATCTAATCTAAGTTACTTTTCTGTTTACCAAAAGTAACAATAGTTGAAAACGACGTCAAAGAAAAGATTCTAGACAATGTCGATCAGAGAATTCAAATGTGCCTCAAGCCCATACATTATGCGGCATACTTATTAGACCCTGATGAACAAGGAGCAGAGCTTGATGAGAATCAAGATGTAGAAGCCATGGAATTCATTTTTGAGGTAGGATAAAGCATTGGATTAACCGTGACGCCAAATATAGCGTCCTGCAGATCAAGATAGGACTTTAGGAGCCGAAGACTTTTATGGGAAAATGTATAGGAAATAAAACCAACAACTTGGTGGAGCGGCTTATTATGCAGGTCCACTGCATTAAGCAAAGTGGCTGTGCGAATCCTCACAAAACCTAGTACTTCTGCTGCAGTTGAAAGTCATTCTCTACACACGGCCACATTCACAAAAAAAAACACATTCATAACGAAGCAAACAAAGTTTCAAAGGATCAAAAGGAGAACCGGCACTTTCCATAGAAAAAATGCTTAATTTGTATACAATAGAATGTGGTCATAAAGTAAAGCTAATATTGATTGCTACCTAAACCAAGTTTTGTCTTATTTTTATCGAATCGCGGACAACAGTTATTTAATTATTAACATTTTTTAATATGGAAACACTAAATCTTCAAAAAACAGACATGTTACTTTAAAAATGTCTAACGTGGCTGCATAAACCATAACTCTTTTGCTTTTAAAAAATAGAAATGTCAATAATGCCATCACGTCATGTTTGATTTGACAGCTAGCGGCTATCATTTGTCAACAACTGTCATTTGTTGACAGATATTGCCAGATAAATAATGAATAACAGATTAAAAAATTAAAAAAGTGTACAACTAAAGCATAAAATGCCGGGTCTCCTTTTATTAAAAGCGATAATTGATGTCGAACCCGACGTCCTGACCTATGTATGTGTATCCTTTTATCCTGTTCTCGTCATTTAACATTTTCCGAATGAGGTTTTGCAAACAAAAAAATAATTTGTTGTAATTTTTATTAATGCCCGCCAAAATGGGCAGAAATCCATTTCTGCCCGATTTAAATCCTTTCTGCCCGATTAAAACCCATTGGACAGAAAAGGCAAAAACCTACCGCCCATCTCTAGGTGGGGAGCAGCTTGTGTAATAGTCAGACAGTGACCAATTGTTAAATTCCGAGCGCAACTTGCACATTAACAGTTAAGAACTTTTAGCTGCATTTTTTGCCTTAAAAATATTCGCAAAAACTGTAGAAATTGACAAAATTACTTTTACGCGTTGATAGCACTACTGGCGTTAGATATGAACCGTAAGGGTGGAGTACAATATCCTCATCTCCACGATATCACAAAAAGCATTTAACAGTGGTGTGAATCGCGCCATAACACTGCATAATTGTAAAGTCATCTGACAATGGGCGATTTTCTGACAGCCCAAATTAAAAAGTAAAAATTAGTTCAAAAACACTCTATAGATGTCGTTTTATGAAAGCTGGGCTACTTATGGGCTGTAATAAATTCTACACTTTTACTTGTCTACCAAAAGAATAAAAAAATAGTATTTACTCACCTATTTATATTCAGGACATCCAGAACCTATTTCTATTTTGGAATAGAATAAATATTACGCAGCCATACACGTGCTCTTCATGAACCCGCCTTTTACTAAGCGCCATACTAATCTATGCTAAGCGCCATCTATGAAGTCATTTACGAACCAATTTCTTTTTTTTTGATCTCGGAAAATCGCCCATTAATGTTTTTGCTGACTACGAATCGAGACGTTTACATCCCGATGTTAAATGGGAATTGTCGTTTTCAGGTTTCGATTTAATAAAAAAAAACTTTGGATACCCTCAAATCGATTTATTTGCAAACCGGCTTAACAAAAAATGAAAATTACTTGTATGCTTCTTGGAACCGTGACCCAGACGCTTATGCCATTGATGCCTTTACGCTTTCTTTCATAAATTGCTTCTTTTAATGCCTTCCTTGCCGTCACTATTATTCTTAAAACACTAAGAAAGATTATCTCCGATTAAGGTGAAGGTCATAGTTGTACTATCGTGGCCGACACAACCCTGGTATCCGCTGTTCCATCGCCTCATTAGGTAAATCAAAAGTAGTAGAACTTCACTCACAACACTTTGCCATTGCATAATCCAGGAGAAATATTTACCACAACCTTACCCTGGAAACCGCAGTCTTATCCGCAAAGGCCTATGGCAAAGGAACATTCCAAAGACTGCCATGGATATTATGTTGTCATCCCCATCAGTCAATACTTTAAAGCAGTACGATTCATGCTTACGATAATGGTTTCATTATTTCACTGAAAATAAAATTTATTTAAACAAACCTTCAATACCAAAAGTAATCGAATTTCTTACTTATATTTTAAACGCCTTTAGCACACCGACGCCGCGAACCGCGATAGCAAAAACTTAGCGAACACGAAAATGCGGAAAATAAGCGAAATTCTAGCGGTCGTTTTCACACCTACTCGAATATCGCTTGTATAAATTTGTTATTTTCAACTCATTCGAATGCAATAATAATAATTCATCTGAGCCAGACTGGTTTCTTTCCGAATCTGAAGAAGAAGAACTATTACTTCTTGTATCAACATTAAAAAAAGGCGAAGTATATGGGTTTTTGAAATTAATCAAAAAAGAAAGAAGTAATTTTTCGCCATGCTACTTCTTTTTTAAAAGATTTCCTATAATTTATATGCCCTATGAGATATATTTCTGGATAATCTCGAATTTCAATTATAATTTTCTCAGTTTCTGCTTCCGCCATCCTGTTTCGCAGCGATATTCTGTCCAAAAAGACAAACCACGTCGTTTCTCTCCAAGTGGCGAAACAAAAGTGGCGGTACACCGGCGTCCGTGTGAAACATGTATCGCGAGTATCAGCGATACTATACAAACTGAGACGCAAATATAGGTAGTCACAGACGATAGAGCGAGATGCAACATACGCGATACATTTTGATGTGTGTAGACAGATTACCGCAATTTCGCTACCGCGGTTCGCGGCGTCGGTGTGCTAAAGGCGTAAATGTTAATGTTAAATTTGCACTAAATTGATAACTAGATTTCAGTAGGAAACATTTATTCTATGCTAATTCTGAAATACATCTTATTTTTATTTCTATTGACGACAGACAACTCGAGTCAGTCATGTCAGACAAGATTACTTTACTTTTATTTTCTAAGACAGAAACATGCAGGTTCTATTCAATCCTTATTTTAACACTCCCCCTGAAGCTGCATATTTCTTTACAAACATAACAAATACATTTAAACTAAAAACAATATAGGTAACTAGGTAATATAAAATAACATAACTATCTATTACACTGTCACAACAACATAAGATAAAATTCTAACTAATGATATCTAACCCGATACTATACGTATACCCTGTGTCGTACAAGCAGTTCTTTACCTAGCGCTTTTGTTAACAAGATAGCTGGTTGATCGGAGGAGGCGATATATTCAATAACTAAATTTTACAATTGAATAGTATCTCTTATGAAATAATGTTTTATATCAATATGCTTTACTCGTTTACATTCTCGATTCTTAGCTATATGAATGCAGCTCTGGTTGTCTTCAAAAATTAAAACTTTTGGACAACTTACATTTAGGTCACTAACTAAACCTCTAAACCATATACCTTCTGATACTAGTGAACTCAGAGCGACATATTCTGCTTCTACAGTAGACAGAGCAACAGTCTTTTGTTTACGAGAAGCCCATAAAACTATGTTATCGAATAGAGTCATACAAAATCCCGAAACACTCTTTCTATCATTACAATCAGAAGCCCAATCTGAATCAGAATACCCTTTGACATTGAATTCCCCAACAAACTTATTTTTATAACATAACCCTAGCTCCATGGTAAATTTCAAATATTTTAACACACGTTTTAAATTATTCCAATGGTTATCATTTGCACTATCTTGATAGCGACTAAACAAATTTACTGAGTAATTAAAATCGGGCCGCGTACCCATCACAAGATACATTTATTTATTTATTTAATCTTTATTGCACATAAAAACAGCAAAAGGCGGACTTAACGCCACAAGGCATTCTCTACCAGTCAACCGGTAAGGATGTAGGAGACTTAGGTAAGGCGATAAATCAAAAAAGTTACATTAATAAATATTAAATGAAAAACAACAACTTACAACCAACTTCATAAATAGGATATACAAAATACACAGATCTACAAAAATACAATATACTTACATAACAAAGATTCAATATATAATATAATAAATAAATAAATATGTTACATAGAAATATAAATACCTACATATATAAATACAATACATCAGATAGTGTGACATCATATTATTAGTTATATACATTTTACTCATAATATAACCAATATCTAGATAGAGCTAAAATAGTGCTCACGCACAAGTCTTTTGAATGCCATTTTACTCTGAGCAACACGGATATTTAATGGCAGAGCATTCCAAAGGCGGATAGCACATAGAGTAAAGGAACTGGAGACGAAGCCAGAATGATGAGCGGGGATTTGAAGAGTGAGGTTGTTACTGGAGCGAAGGTCACGATGCTGAGAGGCTCCCAGAAACTGAAACCTAGATTTCAGGTATCCTGGGGTTCGTGGATCGTTAAGGATGTTGAAAAGCATACAGACAACTCTAAGATTCCTACGCTCACGGATAGGCAGCCATTTGAGTTGTCTTCTGTAGTGAGAAATGTGGTCGAACTTACGCAAACCGAAGACAAAACGGATACAGCTGTTTAGCAAACGATCCAACTTATTCAGAAGAAGTTGATTAATGTCAGAGAAACAGACGTCGGCGTAGTCAAGAATAGGAAACACGAGAGCCTGTACTAGCGCGATTTTAACACTGGAGGGGAGAAAAAATTTCAATCTATGCAAGGACCGTAGCTAATTGACCACTTTACGAGAGATCTCGTTCACTTGATCTTCCCAACTGAGAGAGCAGTCAATAACGAGACCATACATCAGGCAACCTATCAACTCTATATAGGGTTTCTTTGTAAATTTCTGTGGGTCCGTTTTTTTGTTTTAGTTTTAGACCTTTTTCAACAGGTGTAGCTGCACCTTTACATTTTTCCATTTCAAATCTCCTAAGCAATTCTTTGATATAAGGTTTCTGATGAATTTTTATTGTTTTGTTTTCAAAATCTCTTTCTATTTCTAATCCTAAATACCTTTTGATGGGTCCAATAGACATCTCAAATTTCAAATTTAGAACTAATTTTGTTTTGAACGTTTCTATTACATACTTGTCCGCATGAATAATTAAAATATCATCTACATAAAGAAATACATACAGATTGTCTTCACTTCTTAAGTAGAGACAGGTATCATAAGCTGAGCATCTGAATCCATTTGCAATCATGAACTCATGAAATGCATTATTCCAGCACCTTGGACTTTGTTTCAGACCATGTAACGACCTGTTAAGCTTACAAACACTTTTATCATTTTTCATGTGTTCTGGAAGATGCATATAAATTTCTTCGTTAAGCGTACCATGCAAGAACGCCGTCTTCACATCCATTTTTTCAACTTGCATGTCTTCTCTGTCGGCAATTATTAGCAATGTTCTTAAAGTAGTCACCTTACCCACAGGTGCATAAGTGTCTGACCATTCATTAGATTTATAACCTTTGGCCACCAATTTTGCCTTGTAAATGTTCTGATTCTTCTTTCTAAAAACCCAACGACTGTGAATAATTTTCTTATCTTTTGGTTTCTCGACTATTGTCCACGTTGAATGCTTTTCTAGTGAATCTTATTCTGCCTGTACAACTTTTATCCATTCTTCTTTGTCATTTGATTCTAAAGCTTCTTTCATGGATTTTGGTACGTTTTCTGATATGTTAAAAGCTGTAAAATCACAATCATGAAAATCATCACATTTCTACAGAAACACTAAATCTTGCTTCTACCATTTCTACATATTTCTTTAAGTACTCCAAAACTTCTGATTTATTTTCTATAAGATACAAAACGGTAAAGTGGGTAAAATCATCCAAAAAAGTCAATATATATTTTTTATTATCGTGGGTTACTGGATTTATTGGTCCACATAAGTCTGAATGAACAACTTCCAATACTCTTCTAGAGCGTGTATAATCCTTTTTGAAAGGTATTCTGGAATGTCTTCCTTTTATACAAGGCTCGCACAGAATTTCTGATTGTGAAGCATCACAAAATATTAATTTTCTTTGTTTAAGTTCTTTTAGTTTATTTGCTGAAGCATGCCCAAGACTTCTATGCCAAATTTCATCACTTTTTGGGATACAATAAGCCTTTTGTGCTGTATGATCTTCTATAACATTAAAAATTACCTCATACAAGTTGTTTTTGGATCTTCCTTCTTTGATTACATATTGATTTCTGTAAATAATTACTTTATTATTTTCGAATATGACACCTAATCCATAATTCTCAATTTTTCTGACTGTTATTAAGTTATTTCTTAAGTCTGGTACAAACAACACATTGTTCAGATTACAACTCTCAGTTTTTATTGTTCCAAGTTTAGTTGCATACAATGCTTCTGATTTTTTAGCTATATTAATCTTAATTGGATTCTGCAGAGTTATAAAATGGTGAAAATACGAATCATTGTTTATCAAATGATCTGATGCCCCAGAATCAACATAAAAGTGAATCTTCTTACTTGATTCTTCTATTCAATTCAATCAATCATTTAAATTTTCAGGATTTTTTTTCTACAGCAACAGAAAGAAAAATCCTGAAAATTTCAAATAGCGGCCATTTTATCAGAGGGCCATAAATGCTCAAAGGGGGGATGCTTTCCTACACAAAATTGATTGTAAAACATGACCTTAAAATATCGCTAGCCCTATCCCGAACACACTGTATATTCATACTCATTCTTATCTATCGTCACAATAAAGAATAGGTGAATAGTTATTCCATGTTTTGTCTCTTTTACTCTAATTACAAATTACGTTGGTTTACAAGACAGGAACAAAACACGGAATAACTATTCGTAGGTTCGTAGCTTATTCTTTGGTATGTATTTGATCCCTATGCCCTCAGAACAATAACAAGCATATTGTTCTGAGGCTATGCCAACCCAAAATATGGAAAGTTTGGACTTCTTGGCGGGAAAGTAAAGCGTCATGTCTGCAGTTTTGTTTTATTTTCTAAAATTTTTGTTTTTTCAAACATTAATGTGAAATAATAGTGGATTATTAACCGTTAAATGTTTGTGAACAGTGCAACATCACTTTTCAAATTCTCTTAAGAAGTCCGCGTGAGATCTCAGTGAAGTTCCACATCTTTACTGAGGACTCAAGGGGTTTGGGGGAATATCATTTATCATCCATCATCTTAATCTCAACTCATTATCGTCTAGGAAAAAAAGAAATAAAAAATCTAATGACTAGGCAGTATGGTCTCTGACCTTAGCCTGTTCATTCACGGAACAAATATAAAAAAAGTCATTGTCACGTAACTGTCAGTGTCAGCCAAATGTGTCATTGATGTCATGAAAATCGCGAGGTTTTCGTCACCTTTTGTATTGTATTTCGTATTTTGATGTGTGTACGTTGAAACAATAATGGAATTCACATTACATTACGGTTTAATAAAGCGTTTTCTAATAAGTGTCTGAGATAGTGAATGTGAACATGAAGTTGTTATTTTTGTTTTTATTGGTGCTCGGGGGCTTCGGCCTCTGTACACCTGAGGATGCAGGTGCAAAGGTAGGCCGTGAGAGCCGCATCGATTGCGTCGCATTAATTATTAATATTTGGTTATTAGTGCTGAAGTGGCGCAAGACGACACTCTGATCGTGTTCTTTGTTTTAGGAGAGCACTGATCTGTCTCGGGCTTTGGATGACCGACCGCTGTTGTTTGCCACCTTAGGAGGGGGCATGGTAGCCGTGGAACCTTTAGCGGGAAATATTATATGGAAGCTCAAAGATGGTAAATAAAACTTTAATCATTATTTAACTAGGTACCTGTATTGTGACTTGTCATCAAACAACAATAAAGAAAGTTTTGTTTTTAATCTTAAAAATTTTGAAATGAAAATTCTTCTTTATAATATGTCAAGGAGTATAAGACTGCCGGCGGTCGCGAAACAATTGATTTATAATTGTGTCTGGTTTTACGGTCCTTATGGGGTTAATAGTTGCACGACTAACTGACTCATAGGATAATAGTTAGTATTAATTTCTTCTTTAAAAATTAAAAACAATGTTGTTTATATAAAATAAACAAACTAACTAAATAAATAAACATACAATAATAGATTGAAATGTAGATTTTCCTACAGCCTGCTCATCATTCCTTTGCATTGTCAATAATCAATGGGTAATGGTAATAAGAAAACTGATAAAGTATAAGTAGGTACAAAGAGTTTACTGCTTAGAGGTGAGATAAATGTGATGCGAAATGAGATAGATTGTATAATGTTACCGGAAATGTATGGTATCTAGGAATTGCATACAACTCCTAGGAAATGTATACAATTCCGAAGCTATTTAGGAAATGGGTAAAATATTGTTTTAAAAATTATTTAATACATACATATCCTGGGAAATGTTTATATTTCCTAGGAATTGTATATAATTCCAATATTGTATTAGGAAATGTATAAAAATAATGCATTCTGTAATGAAACATGTTGTTAAAATGAGAATAATAATTTTTATTAAGGCACTCATTGAGACAATCAGGTAACAATCATACGGTAAAAAGTTTACTCAGATTTATCTAGCGAGCTAAGACAAAATTGGAATTTATAATCAACGCTTCGACGCTGGCTCAGCACAGGCTTAGCACAGGTTAAGTCACCGAAATCGGTGACTTACGAAAAACTCAGGATATTAACCGAACGTGAATAATAGCACACTACGTCAACAGCTCTACGGCGTTTCCGTGCCTTTTTAAATTTTACGGGTTATCCTTCTGTCAAAACAAGACATCTTTCTGTCAAAGCAGTATCTCTTCAATTAATTGATTTTAATTTAAGGATAGTTATTGTATTTCATAGCAAATTGATTTAATTATACGAGACAATTGACTAAACATTAGTTATGGATCGTACGGATCGTAAAAAACAACGCCCAAAAGCCAATTTATTTGACTTGACAGACTGCAGTTGTCATGTCACTGTCAGAGGGGCCAGTGCGTTCCGTTTCAAAAAATATGTTAGCCAACACCGACAAAAAGTTTTTGACTTATTTTAATTAAATTTATGAAAATACTGTAATTTATAACTGTTAATGATTCAAATTAATGATTAAATTTAGTACAAGTTAAAAGTACTTTCTAAATAATTTTATTTTCTTTTAAGTTTAAAGAACAATTAAGAAGGTTATGCTTGAAATGGAACACTAAGCTCAGCCTAGTCTCAACTTTTGTATGACTATCAATTCGAAATCAAAGCTCGTACTTAGTATGCACTGAGCCAAGTTCGCCATAAGTAAAGTCAAAGTTTCTCGTAAGCACGCTCTATAAATCTCACCCTTAGTGTCTTACAAATAAACAAAGAATAAGTTATGAATAGTTATTCCGTATTTCCTGTCATGTAAACATATTTTCAAATTAGAGTAAAAGAGACAAAACACGGAATAACTATTCCGACCTTATGATCTGTTTATTTGTAAGGCACTTTAATTTATGTTCTAGTATTTTTGTTGTCTAATAAAAAAAATAACCTCGAAATTCAAGACAATCGCTACGCTGCGCGATTGTCTTAATTTTCTAACCTATCATGTGACCCATGGGAGTAGGGCAGCTAATCCCCCGCTATCCCCGCGTCCATGGATATCTTAAATGTTTTACATTTCCGATTGCTATTTTGGAAATAATTTATTTTACTAATTTCTGGGCGATATTAGGAATTACATACATTTCCTAGGAATTGTATACTATAACGGATTACATACATTTCCTTTAACATATACAAATAGTTTACAAAAGTACACAATCCTATTACTACATCATCCTATCAAACAGATGCAACTAATAAGATAATCAAATAAAATAATAAATTAATAAATAGTCATTTTATGCACCCCCATTTTAGGCATCTGTAATTGTTAGTATTATATGCAGGAAAAGTCATGGAAAAAGTTAGTCCTAAACAGTTACAGTAATAATGTGAGTCATCTTCATTAAAAATTTTTTGAATGATATTATAGATAAACAATTTTTTTTACATAATGTAACTAACAATAGGCCAGTATTTAAAGGTACATTAGACATTAAAAAGTTAAAATATTGGGTCACCAATTCGATAAGCTGCAGTTATCTAATATAATGATAAGGCTTGTGTCAACACTGAAGCACATCAATACACCTGGCTTATGTCAACTTTTATCTGTATCTGCTAATACTAATTGGTTATTTATCAAAACTTACCAATGTACATACACTGGATTTCCCTTGCTTATTTTTAATACATAGGTACATACACATAATCACGACTATTATCCCCAAAAGGCTTTTTCTGACGAAGACTCAAATTCGTCGCCCTGCTGACACGTCTTACTTAAGGTACCCGGGCTATCAGCTTGAGGAGCAATTCCTCGTGAAATCCAGAGGTACGAAGCCTGACGTTTGTTGTCGTCATCAGCACTGCTTGGAAGACCCCTCCTTTCCCATCCTATGGGTGCGCATTGAATTTGGCTCCCGTTGCCGGCCTTTATCGGTCCTACACAGGAGATGCTAACTTAAGCAGTCTTTTTGAACACCTCGGCCGCGTGACTGTTGTCGCGCAGGAGCGATTCCCAAACGACGAGGAGGTGGTGGTTTTGGGGGACTTCACGCCCACCATGAAACATGGTTAGGCTCCTCCAAAACTGATCACACTTGTAGAGTCGCTCATGCCTTCGCTCTGACGCAAGACCTGACACAACTGGTAGACCAACCAGATAGCGTAAGTCACGCGCCCTCCACACAGATAAAAAGGATTTCTCAAAGCAAGAAAAATAGTTTTCTTGACATATTACGTTATTTTAAGCAAAATTGTCTGAATACAAGTAATGTTTATTCATTTTTAGATGTTGGCAGTCTTAAAACAAAAGATATATTTTCTTGTTGCATTTTTACAATCAAGAAAAAATATTTTCAATGAAGAATAAGTAAAATTAATCTAAGAAGTTCAAATGTTATTGCTTTAAGACAATGAAATACTTATTTCAAACTGAAAGTTTTTTTATCACAATGATACAATTCATTAGATGAAGAAAACATTATCTTGAATCATATCTTGAGCAAATTTAAAAAAATATCTCTTGAACTAATGACATCTAATCTTGTTTTGAGTAAACATCCTGGTTTGCTACAAAATATTATAGTACCTTGTTTCAATTAAATAAAATATTGAAAAAAGATAAAAATATTTTAACTCAGTAACTAGTTATCTTTACCAAAAATTGTTTTTTTGATATGTCAACCCACGTTACCTAACGATATTGTGAGTGTGCGCGCCATGCAAAGCAAGTTTAAAACTGTTTGTACTGTTTGAGATTAGGCCTGTGGCTGCCAGATAAAAAATTAGTGGACAAAGTGACGACAACAATGACGCCCTAGATGGCGCTGTACTGATTCCTGCATCGCGCTATGGTTTCGTTTCATCAATAGTATAAGTACGGATCTGTTTTATAACGTATCGAATCTTGCACTGAACTGAGGTTGCTTCCAAGTACATTTGGAACATTCTTGGTCTATCGAGTTACTGAGTATTCTTTCAGTACTCTCAAAGTCTCAATAGAGGACAGGTGATTCCTGCAAGAATGTTTTTTGTAAAATAAAAACTAATAAGTACTAACATTAAAATGCATTTAAGACTCTTTATTGCAAGGAATGAAGGAATATTTTTCCGGAACAAGAAAGCTTTTTTTCCTTATTGAAGGTAGCATAAATTGAAATTTAAAATATTAGTTATTGGTCTAAGGATATAATTTTCTCAAATTAAAATAAACTTATCTGAATTGAAATCAATATTTTCTTGAAATAAAAATACATCCTAAGCTTGCATCAAGAGAATTATCAACTTACATGAAGAATACTTCTAATTCTTGGTTAAAGATGTTTTATTTTAAATCAATCAAGAATTGTTTTATTTCAAGATTATTTCAAATATCAGTTTAAGATTATTATTTTTTTAATGTAAGAAAACATAAGTTTCAATATATATGAGGCAACCATAATCTTGGTTTAATGCAATTTGCTTTCATGCAAGATTATTTTACTTATTCGAAGAATACCGTTTTTTCTGTGCATGTTGGACTTAATGTTAACGAGTCTAGAGAGTATACAGTGTCGCTGCTTGCACCTCTAGGCTCGTCAGACCACTACTTGGTCATTGCCATAGCACCGCATAGCGTTGGTCCACCGAAAACGGTAGAGACCAAGCGTCGTCTGTAGCTCTACTCGTCGGCAGATTGGGACGGATTGCGTGATTACTTTGCATCTGTCTCATGAGGCCAGAGCTGCTTTTTTGGAAAGGGCCCGTCGGAGAGCGCTTCCATCGCTGATGAGATCTTGTTGGGTATGGAATATTAATAATATTATTAATATTCCATACCCAAATTCCATACCCATTAAAAATATTAATAATATTCCATATAAGTAATATTACATTATGTTCCGTACACAGATCTTGCCAGCGTTGGTAGACAACGGCCTTAAATCAATCGCGAATGCGCCATAACTGCTGAATGTAAGCAAGCGGCGTATCGTGCTTGGACAAGGGCTTGCGCACTTAATGACCCTATTACCGGCTCCTTGATGGCGGCTTACAACAAGGCCTCTAAGTCTAATAAGAGGTCTCTCGCAGGAGCTGATGCACAAAGAGTGGCGAGGGTAGGGCAGAAGTTGATCTCGCGCCCTACGGGTAGCCGTAGTTATTAGCGGCTCGCTAAGACCGTGCAGGCCAGCTTCTACTCCCTCGCTGCCCCCGTTGAACATCCAGATGGCTCGTTATCCTACTAGCCGCTTGAGAAGGTGAACGTGAAAGTGTTGGCTGACCTTTTCGCTGCTAATTCGCGCGTTGACGATTGTGGCGCCGCTCCATCTATCATAGCACATTGTGGGATCACCATGCCTGATATTCGTATCAGGCAGTGTGATGTACGGTCGGGATCACCGTCGCTTTACCACTTTGCAGCGATTTTCGTATGAAGCGCACCGACCGCCCGGGTACGTGCCCGTACCAAATAGACGACGCGGTGTGCAAGGATTTGACCTTTAGACTGGTAAAGCGCCGGAGTCCACCATTGTACGTCCCGTGCTGCGGTCGCTCGACGTGCGGAAGGCTAGCGGGTCGGATGGTGTTCCGGCGATTGTGCTGCTCAGATGCGCGGCTGAGTTGTCTCCTGTATTGACACGATTGTTTAGGAGTCCTACGATACCGGTATTGTGCCGGTGTCGTGGAAGGAATCGAACATACAACCCATCCCCAAAAAAGGGGATCGCTCGGATCCAGCCAACTATCGACCCATCGCTGTAACTTCTGTGCTGTGCAAGGTGTTTGAGCGGATTATTAATTCTTAGCTCATTCACTACCTAGAGGATCACTCGCTGCTCCATGATCGCCAGTATGGGTTCAGACCCAAGCGATCAACGGGTGATCTTCTAGCGTACGTTACTCACGCATGAGGTGAAGCGATGGACAACCATGGCGCTTTCGATAGAGTGTAGCATCGTTCCCTTATTTCCAAGTTGCCGGCCTTCGGTATAGCAAACTTTCTAGAAGAGCGGAGGATTCGTGTCCTTTGTGCCCTCACAAAGGACAGTTCCTCCGAGTTCTACAAAGTCAATGCCGGAGTGCCGCAGGGTTCTGTGCTCTCACCTACTCTATTTATTCTGCATATCAATGACATGTTGTCCTTGGGCAATATTCATTGTTATGCGGATGACAGTACGGTGCATGAGCGGTACTTGGGACCTCTTGCGGCAAAACAGGCCGATATCGTGGTAAAAAGGCATGAACTGGTTGCCAAACTGAACCTGACATTTGATCGTGTCTCTAAGTGGGGATCTGAAAACCTGGTCGAGTTTAATGCCAGCAAAACCCAGGTTTGTGCATTCTCATCCAAGGTGAATCCCTTCCCTACTCCTCCCTCTCTTCAGAACTCCTTTACCCATTTCGGTGGACGTCAGCATTTTTGGCATGGTCATCGGCCAGGAACTGAATCCAAAATTCTACATCGAGAGTGTTATTTTAACTGCCTCCCGTAAGTTAGACAATCGCTACGCTGCGCTTCATGATTGTCTTAAATTTTCTAATCTATCACGTGACCTACAGGGATAGGGCAGCTAGTATTTCTGTAGTCTAATAAAAAACTTTACGGCAGATTAGGCGGCGTCACTATATAGGTACTTACCGCAAAACTTACGGCTCCTGAACCGATTGAGATAGGTACGTGCCGCTTACACACACACCCACTTCCTAAATTAAATTAGGCACGAAGCTGTTCTAGTAGGCTCGTTTCGACAGACTTGTAAAATGATCCAGGTGCGTCATTTTATACAAGTCAATAGTATCACTACACACACTACAGTCATGAATGGGTGCGCTTGTTACCGTGCTTGTTCCACGGTGAGAAGCGCTCTCATTATGGACTGCATCGGCTGCTTACCATCAGGCAGGATGTGATCACTATGAAGAGCCACATTAAAAAAAAATCTTAGTCAGAGGCTAGGCAATGAGGACAGCAAAAGCAGTCCTCTACCATAGTCCACTTTTCACCAAATGCACATGTGCTCAGCGTGACAGGTGGTGAGCCTATCGCCGCTCTATGCTGTTGGATGTATGTGCAGTCTTTAGTCCTAGCCTTTTACGACACCCAAGGGAAGAGAGGGGGTGGTAGTATTCTTTCACCTCTATGCGACACGGTTTATTTTTAACTGTTGTTATTTTCATATTTCGTTTGACTGATACGGCGTTCAGTCTGCCTGAGGGTAAGGTCATTAATAACTTGCGCATAATATCTAACCCTGACACTTGAACTTTTACTTCTTTGCGTTCAGCAAGCAGCGAGAAAAATATAGAAAAAAACAGCTCAATGGTGCAGTGGCTATGGCGTTGGTATTGCGATTGTGCCTGTTATAAGCAACTTTTGTAATGTCGTGTCCATTAAATGGGTTACCAAATTAAGAACATCTCAAACAGTCTTGATTGACAATTTTCTTTTCTTATATTTGTTAATTATTTTATTATCAATGTTTCTCTCTCTCTCTCTCTCTATCTATCTATCTCTATCTCTCTCGCTCTTCAGTGTTCAAGAAGGCACGTAAAGTTTGTTGGTCCCAGTTGTCGTAAAATGTTTAAAACGTTACGTCGTTAAAACCCCCAATCCGCATTGGGCCAGCATGGGCTGTTCTTGTGGAGATCTGTACCTTCCCACAGCATATTACATTGGCCCAATACGGGTTCGTGTGAGTACGTTTGTGCCCAGTAGTGGGACGTGTAAGGGGCTGGTGATGGATACTGCGTTGTCAAAATCGTAGTCTCAGTGCACTTGCTATAAGTTCATGCCTGGGTAACAACGAAACATTTGAGGACAACATAATTGATCCGTGCGTGTGAGGCTTCTGTCCATGCAGGAAACTGTATGCTGCTTAAGGGGGTGCCGCCCGATCGCAAAAACTGGCAATGTCTCTTAATGAACTTCAAAGCAAAAACATCATAATATTGACATTTTTCATTAGAACAATTCTGCTTTGAAGTTTCAGACCTAGTAATTTAATTAGAGCAATGTTTTTATTCTGCGAAATGTGCAAAACCATCACGCGCTTGTGTTAAAAATTAATATTTACTTTTTAAAGAAGGGGATGCCCTGCGGAATATCAATACAAATATTTTCATGTAAGAATTATTGTTTCATGCGTAAAATTAAGAAAGTAGTCGATAAAATATGTTTTTAGGAGTCATTACGTTTATGTATTGTTTGTTATTGTTTAAAGAATTTGTTTTAAATTTCAACAAGACTATTACCTTGTGCGATGATCAGCCTTGATAACTTACATAAGTTCTTTTAATGTATTTCACTAATTCAGCGCATAGTACAAGTGACTTAAAAATACGTAAATGTTCACAATTTCGTGCAGGACCCCCTTAACAGCAGAAAAAAATACAAGTTCTGTATTAAATATTGTTCTATAAATACAAGTACTGTTGTTGTTCTTGAAGTACAGACGACAGCCAGATCAACCTAGGTACTATAAAATTCCGTCAATAAAGTTTGAACTTTATGGTTTAGTTTTAGGGATCTAGAGAAATTTGACAGTTTTGGATAGGACTTGTTGGTGTGAGTACAAACATTTAACAGACTTCTACTATAGTCTAAGATCCGAGTATAGAACGACCTTCACCGAGAAGGTTAATGGATGAAAAGTATTTTATATCAAATTTAATATGTTAAATAATATATCGTGAGTAGGTTGGCTGAAAAATTTCAGTCCAGTACCATTAATCATTAATTTAATATTTAAAAAAAAAATTTTTTTACAATGAACTGGTTTGGTGTGTGTGTGTTTGTAATAAGCTTATCTTTATATAAACATAAATTTTATTTATTTAACCAGACAGTTGCAAATTACTAATATTGACTTGCCTGTTTACACCTGCCTACCCAATGTTATGACAGGAAAAAAATAGTCAACCTTACGTTTGCATATTCTATAGGCTTTCATACTTTCGATTGGTACCTGTTTAATTTATCTATTATCGAAACAAGTGCAATATTTTAAAAAAAAAATATTTAAAAAAATTTAATTAATCATATACTGGACTGAAATTTTTTAGCCAACCCACTCGCAAAATATTTTTTAACATATTAAATTTGATATAAAATACTTTTCATCCATTAACCGCTCGGTGAAGGTCGTTGTATACTCGGATCCTCTACTATAAGGTATTTTCTTAAAAAATGTGTTACTTTATCTAGATTAAATGTAAACATTATAATTACTCCTTTCAATACCTAAATTATTTTATCAGTTGTATTACAATGTTGTTTGCACAAAGTTTATCGATTTTTTTTATTCTACAACGGGTAAGCGCTTGGCCTTCATCTCACCTGATGATAAGTGACGATAAGGCCGAAAGTGGAAGCGCGCTTCACCCGGAATCCTCAACCACTGAGGAAGTGGCTATCTTATCTCTATTGTCGGAACACAACAATGCTATAAACATCGTTGTTATGGCGACAGGCTTAGATAAAATGGTGGTACCCTACCACCAAACAAACCGAGCACACAAAGATGTACCCCCCGCTGGGAATCGAACCCGAATCGACCCTCTGGGTCTGAGACCGGTGGCTTAGCCACTAGACCATCGGCGGTCAATTTAGTTACGTTTATTCTGTTTTCAAAACAGTTTGAGCGAAAGCGTAGTTTATGTTTTCAATGTCAACGCCCACGTGCTCTTTCGAGTAGCTTTTAGAAAGTAGGCAACTTAACTATGAGCAGAGCAGATCTATGAAAATACTTAGCATTGCAAAGCGCGCTGTTATTGCTTTTTAGTACTTAACATGAGAGCGTATTCATGTAATTATTGAAGCTATCGGTAATGGGAAGTTCGAACTACTTCCCGTTATATTGTACCTTTTTAAATTAGTTCGCATACTTATACAAAATTCAGGGACCACGGGTAAAATAATTCCCGTGGTACCTTCCAGGGACTATCACAGGGACCATGGGCAACAAAGGGTTATAATTGGTCGATAAACGATAATTATCAATAGCTATAAATATTAAGGTATGGAAAGCTTTGTGAAGTAAATGTTTGTATACTGCCCTTTTTTATATTCATTTACGGGTAAGAATTTGGCCTTCATCTCACCTGATGTTAAGTCGGGTCATTCTCATAAGGACAGATTCTCAAAAGGAGTAGATGTAAGCACATAAAAAGAAAAATTAATATTATTACTTATTATTTTATTATTTTTAGAGAAAAAATGAAGTTCATATTTATATTATTTAAAAAAAATATATAATTAATAATATTAATTTACATTAAAAATTAAATTTAAAAATTATTTATTTATTAATAATAAAAAAAATAATTTAATTATTTAAGTAATTGATTTTTTTTTAAATTTTGTTTGTTAAACCTATTAATGTATTTTATCAGTTATCCATACAGTAGGTACAAGCTCGTAGGTTAGTTTAGGAAAAATACTAATTTATAATGTAGAAAGAAACAGTGTGCGAGATATTTCCTTCTATTAATTTGTGTGTGCGTGCACCTGTACCATTTTCGGTTTTTTGACAATCTGTCCTTTTGAGGGCTTTGTTTGATTTCGTCACAGTTGCGTTTCGCATCTAATTAAATATTCCATACAACCAGTTTGTTTTCGTCACACCGTAATATTTAATAATAATTCTAGTTGTGTTTCGTCACCAATCCAAATTGTACTGCTAGGAAGTATGGCTAGCAAGAAAAACACTTTTTTTTATAAAATGAAGCTCTTTATTTAGTCTACTCGCAAAGGACATTGTTGACGTTAGCCTAAGAACCAACACAAACATGACATACATGATAATTCTTAGCTTATTTTTTACGACAGATAACAGTATTTAGATTTTGGCGGACACTTTTAGACAAGTAACCAATAATAAAAAGAACGTTTTGGACATTAATATTGAGTATCATTTTTTTATTATGAGTTGGGTATTGAGAGTTCAGTGCATTCAGCCAGTGAATTAAAGGTTTGTGACCAAAATATTTATAATATGTACAAACAAACATAATAATATTATGCATCCATGACTGCCTCAATATACTTAGTGCCAAATACTCCAAGCATCATTAGAATATGATACATCGCTTTTTATTCCAAACTGAAAACGTTAGTCGACTTAAGATTCTTTTGCTTTTCCAATGAGGAGAATGTTACTAATCTGTGGTGCAACAAAACAGTGCAACATCACTTTTCAAATTCACTTGAGAAGTCCGTGCGAGATCTTAGTAAATTCTCACATCTTAACTGGACTCAAGTGGTTTGGGGGGAATATCATTATTAGCATTAAACCGAACGTTCATATTATCATCACTCATCATTATCATCAGTTTAAGCATAAACAATGAACTCTAATAATACGGCTGAAGGACTAGTACCTATCCTTGGTCAAGAAAAAAAAAGTTGTCGTTCGGGACTTCTTGGCGGGAAAGTGAAGCGTCATGTCTGCAGTTTTGTTTTATTTTCTATACTTAATTCATGTTTTGTCGAATATTAATGTGAAATAATAATAGATTATTTAAGTGTTAGTGAACGTGCATGAGTGTTGGCAAATAAAACAAAACAGTGCAACATCACTTCTCAAATTCTTTAATTAAACATAACCTCAAAATAATTATAATCTTTTCCTGATATTTAGGTTCTTAGGAGTGTCCGTCAAAAATCTTTGTTCTTACAGTCATTTACTTGCAATTTCGAACCTAGAAAAGAATATTTCATAATTGTTGGTTCTTAGGCTAACAATGTATGGGCGCAGAACATTGTCCTTTAGGTAATGAGTAGATCATATAATATTTATGACATATTTATTTATTTTTTTATTTATTTATTTATTAAGACACAATTATAACACCATAACAGATATGTTTGTACGATAGCAAAAAATAATCAACGAGGTATAAAATACAAAATGAAACATAAATAATCATCAGTCTTTAACATAGCTAAAATAAAAATTACAGAGTAAGGGTGGATTCGACCAAACTGGAATAAGGTCTTATACCCACATTAAACGCCGAATTTGTATAGACTAATCTCGGAGTAAGTCTTATTCCAGTTTGGTCGAATCCAGCCTAAGACTTATAACTAATCTGTCTTTTTGAGAATCTGTCCATATGAAAATCTGTCCTTATGAGAATTACCCGATAAGACTAATAATGGCAGCGTACTTCACACTTATGAAAATAAAAATTGTGTAATAATCTGCAATAAAATACAGGGCATGTTTCGCAGCACACGTCTATCCATTCAATAAAATCGCTATTAATAATGTCATCATAATTCAGATTGAAATTTTGTCAATAGTTGTAATATAACTGGTTCAATTAGCAGCTTCTATAGCAACACTTGTTTTTCTAGAGCCCGTCGTGAAAGTGCCGAACCAGCATGCGAATCTGATGCCCCAGTTCCTGCCGGATCCTCGGCATGGCTTCCTCTACATGTACGGTCCACGAGGCGACCAGCAAATGCTCAAGAAGCTGCCCTTTACGATACCGGAGTTGGTCGCGAATGCGCCATGCCGATCTACCGAAGGCATATTGTATACGGGGAAGAAGAGCGACACGTGGTTCATGCTGGATCCATTGACAGGATCTAGGGAACATGTTTCAGGTATGTTGTCTTCATCTTACCTAATGTTATATAGTGATAAGGCCGAAGGCGGAAACGCATTTCACCCGGAATCCGTAACTGCTGAAGGAATGGCTATCTTATCTCTAACTTCCGAAATAGTTGTTTAGTTCGTGTCCTCTCTTAAAAGAGTTGTAAACATATTCAATTATGAAACACCAGAATGTACTCCTAAAAGTTATACCTACTGTACTTTCGACTGTTTTGCTAACTATTTTAGCCTGACATTTTGTAACCCATTGTTATATCAGTCATATTTGACGCTGGGCATTGTTCACGTAAACATTAGAAAACGTATGAAAAACCTGTCAAAATAAATTACGATAATGGCGTTTTAAAATTACAAGTACCGAGATAGTTATGTGTAGATGAAATTTTAACAATAAGTCCTGCATATAGGTACTCTTGTCTGGGCAATCGGCTTTTGTCGTTTAGATAAGCTGTCCAGTAACTAAGTTTTTAAGTAAGTATCCGTTTTTATACAACACTTATGTGTGTCCTCTTAATATGCAAATCAAGTTGCATTTGATTTAAACAATACATATAATCACGACTATCATCCCGGAAGGGTTAGCCAGAGATTCGAATTCAGTGTCATTAGTCGTAGTCGCTGGTTTGCTGCAATTTGAACCTATTCATTTTTTGAAACTCTTGGACTACAATTGGTGCATTCCGGAGTACGAACTCCCTTATTACCGCATTTGAAACAAAACATCACCGGTTCTGCTTTACAGTCTCATATTATGTGTATCGACTTCATTAGAATTCAACCTATTATCAAAATCAGACTCAGCAATAGCGTAACATCTTGGATTAGAATTTGTGTAACTTTTTGTATACTAGGCAATGTGGACCGCGAAAGCAGTCCCCTACTACCATAGTCCACTTTTCACTAAATAGCGACTGCACATGTTCTCAACGTGACAGGTGGTGAGCTCATCGCCGCTCTATGCTGTTGGATGTATGTGCAGTCTTAAGTCCGTTAGTCGCATTTTACGACACCCAAGCGAAGAGAGGGGGTGGTAGTATTCTTTCACTGCTACGCGACTCGGTTATTTGTACAATTTAACCCAAAAATGTCATGTTCATTCATCTGATTCAACCTTTCAAGTTGAAACACTTTAAGATTTAAAATATTTAATTAATTTTACGATTTTAAGTACTCTGTACTTACATCTTGGCATTTTATCGACGTATCGTTATCAAATTCGCCATGCGTGTTGTTACCGCCTTGATATAAAATGTATTATTTATACCACGATACCTTAAGGGGGTCCTGCACGAAATTGTGAAAATGTACGTATTTTTAAGTCACTTGTACTATGCGCTGAATTATAGCAGTCGTGACACATTTTTAAGGGGGTGCCGCGCGATCGCAAAAACTGACATAAGTCTCTTATTGAACTTCAAAGCAAAATCAATCATATTGATAGTTATAATTAGAACAATTCTGCTTTGAAGTTTCAGACTTGAAAAATGTGCAAAACCATCACGCGTTTGTATTAAAAATTAAAATTTACTTTTTAAAGAAGGGGGTGCCCTGCGGAATATCAGTACAAATATTTTCATGTAAGAATTAATGTTTCATGCGTAAAATTAAGAAAGTTGTCGAAGAAATATGTTTTAGGAGTCATTAGATTTATGTATTGTTTGTTATTGTTTAAAGAATTTGTTTCAAATTTTAACAAGGCCACGACCTTTTGCAATGATCAGGCTAACTTACATAAGTTCTTTTAATGTATTTAACTAATTCAGAGCATAGTAAGTTCACTGAGAACAAGTTTGAATTTTGAAAATGTTCCAAAGATGTACTGTGCAGTTGTTTATGTACTAATAATATCAGCTTCAAATTAACAATGTTGCAATAATTACAGGTTTTGATAAGACTAAAATTTTTAACAGTGAAGATGGAAATACATGCGATCCAGACAAAAAGAGAGGGGTCTATGTTGCTAGAACAGAATACAACATATTAATGCACGATCCAGTGAATAGCAACCAAAAATGGAACGTCACCTTCTTCGATTACACGTCGCTTGCTATGGGGAAAGAGATGCTGAGTGATTATGGTAATTATATTTTCATCTTTAAACTAGCGGCCGCTCGCGGTTTCACCCGCGTGGTTCCCGTTCCCGTGGGAATATCAGGATAAAAAGTATCCTATGTGTTAATCCAGGTGATAAACTATCTGTATGCCGAATTTCATCTAAATCCATTCAGTCGTTTTTACGTGAAAGAGTAACAAACATCCATCCATACTTACAAACTTTCGCGTTTATAATATTAGTTGGCTACATTTTAAGTTTAAAATATATTCATATGGTAGGAATCAAATACTCTTAATACTTCCGTGAATGAAGTAAAATATATAAAGGGTAAGCGTCAGAAACCAAACTCTGAATAAAATTAATTTGCTCTTTCGTTATCCACATGCAATACAATGCAAACCAGGCTTATTTTTTTCCTTATTAATGTAAATGCAGCGGTATTTTGTAACGGATTTTAGTAATAGGAAACTGATATCGTTGGGCTCGTAAATATTTTATATTTGGTTGAAATAATGTGAAACAGACAGAATGTAATCGAAACTAATGTAAAAAAATGTCCTTAATAAAGATCCTTGTGGGACACCACATTGTAATAGGCATAGGTTTACAATAAAAACAATAACTGTGATGCGTGCGTTCACGGCGTGTCTTATGCTAATTTACCCACCTACTATTTAGTAGTACCACGTGACTTGTCACTTCAGGAATCATCCACTTCGCATCCACGTCAAGCGGTAGACTGATGTCCTTCGACCGTAAGACTGGCGACCTCGTATGGTCTCACAACTTTGAGACACCGGTCGTAGCAGCGTATCTGCTAGACAGAGATGGCCTTATCTCTGTCCCTTTCAACTCTATTGGAGACGATACCCTCGACCATATAATGGAAGATGTTACCACCTTGCGAAACGGCCAGAGCATCAAGAATTCTAATATTGAACTTTAGTAAGTAAAAGACCTTTAAATAAATGTTTGTGTATTCCTATTGTGATTGCTTCAGATAAGAAATTATGTGCGATTAGAGTTCAGAGTAATATGCAAGACGACCTATATTTATTTATTGTAATTTAGCGCATCACATTATATGACCTACGATTTCATTTGTACCTATAAGTACCTATGATTTTATTACTCAATTTATTGATATTCGACTTTTTTGTTTAATTTTGATCATGTTTTAATAATACTGCAATTCAATGCAATCTCCTTCTAATATCTTCAACGTTTTCAGTCCTACTTTGTATGTTGGTGAGCACAATCACGGATTATATGCGTTATCGTCATTGGTAGACAAGAACACAATAACGATATCGACCGGCCATACTCAGCCGTTGCTGCTTGAAGGCCCTTCGGCGGAATCGCCTCACTCTGACAATCCTAAATACGAACCGTTTACCAACGTTCATTACAAACTCAATGATATAAACCTCCAAATATCAGCGCCATACCTGTTACTAGGACATTACAAAGTCCCGGAATTACACGCTTCATGGACACCGCAGTTGCCTAACTTGAATGTACTCAATGAGCACAAAGTTCAAAATAACGGCATAAAGTTGATCAATGGACAAGTGCACTCGGAAACGCAGAAGGATGTCGAGAACGAGACCAACTTGAAGTCAAATTCTATATCGGTGTCAGTGCAGACAGAGGATTTGTTTGAGAACATTAACTTTAGGCCGGACATTTGGTACAAGAAACTGAACTTGTGGCTCCACCAACAGGAGAATACGGCTCTCAAAGTGGCGTTGATAATTCTCGTCGGTTTAGTTATCACCATGTTTTGGTATCTACGTTATCAGGTAATTAATCTTATTAGTATTGGCTTTTTATGTTTACTACTGTATTGCACGTAAGATACGTTACTATAACGTTATTATTCATTCATTAGTGTAGGTCGAGTATTATTAGTAGAAGTTCAGATGTAGTAATCGCTTACGTGGTTGCAATAAGTGCTACATTACCAACGCAAGTGTGATTTCACACTCGTCATTCAAATATTGTTGCAAACAATAGATTTACCCGCACTTATAATAATGAATATTAATAGTAATTATGAATCACTTTGCTTCGCGTATGTTCGGGTGTTATTGGACCGATTGCCATCACACTGCATTATCCTTTTATTTTATTATTTTCTATACCGCACATATACGAGAATTAGGAGCATTTACGAGACATATTCACTAAACCTATTGTACATCCCCTCATGTGCGGCGAGGGTAATTCGATTCGGGGATGGAACTTGGTGCTTGCCGTTCGTGGTCGCGAACCATCCCCATGGCATAGAAGGGATGGTACTAGGTTTTTTAGTTGGTAGGCCTCTACTTTCTCCTCCATGATTTGTTTTGGGCGAGGGAGGGCCTCTAAGGGCGTAAGGCCTCGTGTATGCGTAAGTCTGCTTTTTACCTAGTTAAAAAAAAAGTAGACACAATTACTACTTCCAAAGCACGGTTTTTTGTATTGTGTATTACTATTTTAGGAATGAATAATCAAATGCGATAAGCGTTTGGTGCGTTTGCCTTAAACACATGGCCAAACACGTGTTTTTCCGATTATCGACCAGTGCAAACGTATCGGGAGACATTAATGATGGCAGTTTTTATCTCTTGCAATGGCGCTTGAACTCTATGAACCTATGGAGAAGATTCACTATTTGCCGTTCAAAACACTTACGCGCTTCTTAGTAATTTTTATTTACAAGAAAGTGGCATAGTTTACACTCTAACCTGCACCGGCGCGCGTGAGCTGTGTTGCAACAGCTCGTTATTAAAATAATACTGCTAACCTATCTCTTCCGTTGGGTGTCGTAGAAGCCGACTAACGGACTACAGACTGCACGTACGGTCGGGGTCACCGTTGCTTTACCACTTTGCAGCGATTTTCGTATGAAGCGCCCCGACCGCCCGGGTACGTGCCCGTACCAAATAGACGACGCGGTGTGCAAGGGATTTTGACCTTTAGACTGGTAAAGCGACGGAGTCCGCGGTAGTCAATATCCAACGGCATAGTGGCGATGGGCTCACAACCTATCACACTGAGCATATGTGCAGTTGTTATTTGGTAAAACGAAGATGCTTTCGGCCCTCATTGTGTAGTCTCTATAGGTTACATTTTGGATAGTGTGTTCAGGAGTTACATAACCTCATACCTCCTTCCCCGTTCCGTCATCGGACTACTAGACGGAGGGAGGGCTTTGATTCATATGTTGTCGATATTCCACCCGCCCGGACTAAGCAATTTGCTTCAGTTTCCTCCTTAGGACAGCTAGGATGTGGAACGACCTCCCTGCGTCTGTTTTTCCTGAACTCTACAACTTGGGCGTCTTTAAGGCCAGAGTAAACAGGTATTTACTGACTGCGCGTGCTCCATCTTCGTCTTCATTATCACTTTCCAACTGAAATCGAGGACAAACGCGCTATCAGTCTTCTATAAAAAAAATACTGACCCAGCTCTTCCGTTAAGTGTCGTAAAAGCCGACTAACGGACTACAGACTGCAAGTACATCAAACAGCATAGAGTAGTGATGGGCTAACAACCCATCACACTGAGCACATGTGCAGTTTTTATTTGGTAAAATGAGGATGCTTTCGGCCCTCATTGCGTAGTCTCTGACTATAACCTTTCTATGTATACGAGTATGTATGTAAGATGACACTTTAAGACGGGTACAGACTGCTGCAAAGTAACATGCAATGTAATACGCAATGAAAGAATTTGCCGTCCACATTGTTGCAATGTAACAGAATACCCATAGTGTGGACGCCTTGCGCGCAAGAACCATGCACACTACGCGCACGAACAGAGCATTTCAGCTCGTGCGCGCTGCAATCCGCGTCCACACTTATGAAATGCTCCTTTCATGTTACGTTACAGCAGTCTGTACCCGCCTTTAGATGATCTAGATAGACTGATTATAGTCATCGGATGAAGATCGAATAATTGCTACCTATATCGTCACGTTAGGCTACAGACAATAACACTGAATAATTTAATTTATATTGTTCTTATAGAATTCTCCGAACAAATAAGTACTCTTTCTCCAAATTTTGAAACTGATATAGGTAAATTGTTTTCAAAAAAACGTACCTACGCAAATACTGAACATTAAAATGTAACACTTTTTAAAGAGGCTAATCTCACTTTGACGTCACGTCCAAACAATACGTGAAAAAACCGCGAGTATTGTAAACTGCTTCTGCTTAAGACTTCATTGTTGATAAATTATTGGGATAGTAAACCTTGTTTGAAATTCTGATCGTGCAGTAAGGTTGAAAGCTGCTTGCCTCACATTGTTTAATCAGCTGCAGGACAGAACTCGAACACTAAACAGGTTCTGTGTTTGCTCTCAATTTATTATTAAGCCAATCACTCATGTAATTGTTTGTGCGTTGTAATTAATAGCTTATAATGTTTTTGTTGGCCATGTTTTACCTACATTGAATATAAAATTATAAAATTTAGATTCCTTTGTTTATCCTCTTGTGTGCTAAGGCAATTTTTTTTCAATATGGCCGCATAATGTGTCAAGCTACTTCCGTATTACTTCCTGTTTATATCCGGTCTAGGTCTAATGACGATTTCCATGAAATATTTATAAAGAGACTATATAAAAAACTTACATCACTGGAATCCTTATTAAATAAGCTATCTGGCTATGTATAATAAAGTATAGTTTGAATTTATATTAAATTGCAAAAAAAAAGTGAAAGTAGGTGAAAGTACTTTTTTTTCTCCCCGAAAAGCAATCTAAACTCAAATTAGAACCAATCCAATTGCAAACCATAATGCAGTAACTCAATAACTAACAAATAAATTGTAACAAAATTATTGTACACTATAAATCTACTAACTGAATGACCGTAACAACACAAAGCAGGTCATACTATGATTATTTTCAATCAAACAGTAGTTCTACCATTTTCATTGGCGATTACAATCGTATATGTACCGCGTATAATCGTATATCATAGCACTTGCGTTGAGTATGTTGTAGGTTATAGTTATTTGCATAGTATCCGACGGTTTTATTACATAATTGGCTGCTTGGTTACATAATTGAATGTGACTTTACTCCATCTGTACAAATAGCATTCACAAAACGTTAACATTCATAATAAAAACGCCTAAATATCAATTATTTTACAGACTTTTTCTAGATATTTGTGTTTTAATCATCAGCCGCTATGCCAGATGTCTCACTAAAACTTTCACTAAAAGAATACTACCAATTGCTCACTTCCCTTGGGTGTCGTAATAGGCGACTAACGGACTAAGACTACCTACCTACCGCTGAGCACCCGCACCCACTGAGCACATGTGCAGTTGTAGTTTGGTAAAAAGTTTTATTTATTTATTTAAAACAAGAAAACTTAATACTATCATTACAGGTAAAAACCAATGCGACAGTATAAGCACTTATAATTTTTTCTAACCTTACCTATTTACAATCGAATATTTTTTATTTATCTATTTACAAACTTACAACTATAACATATTCAGAACATATTCAGTAAAGTAAGTAACTACACTGTGTATTTACTTACTTTCTAACTATTTCTGTAACAAAGAACAAAATAAAAAACTATGGCAATGGACTGCTTCTGTGTCCTCATTGACTGGCTCTGACTTACCATTTGGGGATGATAGTTGTTAATGTAAGTACCTATGTATGTTTTTAAATCACTAGAATTTAAAAATATTTTTTTTACCAACAGGCTCGTGAGTTCCAACAGCTTTCACAAGGCGGATCGCGCAGCTCAAACGCGTCTACGTCATCCAACGGCGAGATCACGGGTTACCTGGAGGAGATTGGGGAAGGGGAAGTGCGCATCGGCAGGATCAGCTTCCACACAGGACAAGTGCTTGGCAAAGGCTGTGAAGGCACTTTCGTTTATAGGTGGGGTTAAAGAAACTTGTAACATTGAAACACTAATTAATTCTGAACCACTATTTAGAAAGGACGAATTTGTCCCAATTAACAACAACGCCAATCAATTTTATAAAAATACTATTTAGAAGTACAAATTATAAATGTCTGCATGTAGATTCAGAGTACCAACGTAAAAATAATGAAATCATATGGGCATCATTGGCCCTTCTTGCTGCTCTTCTATTGCTCCTCAAGTTATCGCTACAAACTAATAGAACTTTTTGATCTGATTTATACTTACACGAGTTTTTGCAAACCAAAGAGAAGTTAATAAACACAAAATTTTCCATAATAATATTCCGTCTGAGAATATGGATCTATGAATGCGTATTGTATATTTTTTATGAAAGAATATCGTTTTGATAGGTGCTAAAACGTCTGCCTATTGACTGACTAGTCAACGACCCTATTAGCGGCAAGCTATAAATACACTATGACGATGGAAATATAAAGCCTTTCTACACAACTAGGAGTACATAGAGCAATCTAGCGTCGTGTGTACCCACCCACTGTGTACTTTATTGCTTCTTCGAGTCGAGTTGATGCTTCACTTGTCGCAACTATTACGGAAATACGATATTAATTCTTAATTTTTTGATATAAAGTTCAAAGCAAATCCGTGTTTGTCACGGATAAAGTAAAATTGACATAATATAAATTGTGATGCTATTAATCGTCAGGTATACATTTAATTACAAATGATTTGTAGCAATGACGGGCCAAAACGAATACCCCCATCATTAAAATTAAATTATTATGGTTGAATTTGCTAAATGCGAGTTGGTGATCATAAAATCTGAAACACTATCTGTCTGATCTGGAAATTGAATACAATTGCCTTCAGATTATAGAGCCGGGCGCTTTGCCACTTTGCTACTGAGGCGTTTTCACACAATACAATTAAATTAGTGGTAAATGTTATCTATTTTAATATAATGTAATTTTGTTTTAGGGGTACTTTCGACAAGAGAGCGGTGGCGGTGAAACGGCTCTTGCCAGAATGCTTTACGTTTGCCGACCGCGAGGTGGCGCTGTTGCGCGAATCTGATGCGCACGCGCACGTCGTGCGATACTATTGCACGGAGAGAGATAAACAGTTTAGGTATGTAGAGGCACAAAGTTACTCTTTTTTTAACCTTTTTAAACTAACTTTGTCACCAAACTAACAGTAATTTATTAACGAAATCATGGATTACTTACCTAGTTGCCATATTTAAGTGGTTTAGTTATTAAGAGTAATTAAATGTTGAGTAGTAGTTGTTGATCTGTCTGAATAAGCGTTTTTAAATATACAAATAATTTGGGACTCAAAACACTTCCCTGAGGTATACCTACTTACTTACTTTTGTGGTAAATATCAGGTATATCGCGCTGGAGCTGTGTTCAGCTACTTTGCAAGACTACGTGGAGAAGAAGTTGAACTTCAAATGTAAGATTGACGCCGTGGAAGTCCTCAGGCAGGCCACTATGGGACTGTCACACTTGCACTCTATGGATATTGGTGAGATATAAACAGACAAACAAATAAAAAAGGTATACCCCTTTTTGTTTTTGAATCTGTCATAAAAATAAAATATGTATTCAAGGTAGAGATAAGGCTGAACAACGAATAAATTGTTTAATTCATTTATTTGTACCAATGGAAAAGTTTGCTTTTTAACCCTAAGAAAGATTTTATTTTATCATAATTACATAATATACATACATAATACTAGTTTCTTTTGCTTAAAATAACATTCTTCGTACGTGCTCGTCGGTTTAGGGCAAGTACTCTTGACTGACCTGACCTTCACGACAACATCTCCAATGTAAGACGAGGTCTTCCCCTATCAAACTCCTATTTAGTGATGCGCGATTATGAATGATACTAACTGAATCATTCGATTATTACATTCATTCGAATAATTCGAATGACTTCTAAAATGTATTACTAATTACTAATCAGTACTAATCGGGTGCTAATCAGTCAGTAGTGTAGTAGGAATCAACCACTAACGAATACAGAATTTTGCAACTGACTGAATGGTCATTCATCGATAATGAATGATACTGTAAGTAACTAATTTAGTAAAGAAGACCCGCGGATTATTATGAAAATAAATTCATTGGCTCTGCGACGCTATTTTCAAAAAATTCATTCATTTTACCTACAGCTAGTAATATTATTCTGTTCCTACAGAACAGTTGCTGGGGTGGTGTAAAAGCAAGTAACTAACTTCTTTTTCTAATTAGATACTTATTTTGATCCCCTCTCGCTGTGTGTAAGACACTGGTCGCGATTTTCGATTATAGCAGACCTCTCTTAGTAACCGCTATAAGCCTTATGCTGTGGCGTTAAAGTACATTTTAGCTTTCTTTCTTTCAATATCAATAATCGTTCGATTTTATTACTAATTAGTAATACTTATTCGATTATTGAAATTAGTAACTAATCTGGTATTCGATTTTTGAGATTAGTATTAGTAGTCAATTCGATTAATGAAATTAGTCATAATCGCGCATCGCTACTCCTATTCACTCGCCTTATGTAGTTTTTTTGTTAGATTTTCATTCATCCTCTCTACATCACCAAACCATCTCAACATACCGATCACATGTACCGTTGTAATTTGGTGAAACGTGAACTAAGTGGACTGCTTCCGCGCTCCTTATTGCCTAGTCTCTGACTAACCCTTTGTGGATGAACATTCAATAAAAGTGCATTTTATTCAGTGCACCGAGACATAAAGCCACACAACGTGTTGCTGTCTATGCCCTCCGGCTCGGGGGAGGTTCGAGCGATGATCTCCGACTTCGGCCTCTCCAAGAAGCTGAACATCGGCCGCGTCAGTTTCTCCCGACGATCCGGCGTCACCGGCACCGAAGGGTGGATCGCGCCCGAGATGATCAACGGCGAGCGAACGGTAACAGCAAAATCAACCTTATTTGTAGGGGTTTAGGTACTTTTTTAGCCTGTACCATTATCTAAGACTAGCCAAAAAGCTAAACATCGGCCGTTTAAGTTTCTCCCGTCGATCCGACGTCACCGGCATCGACCGAGATGATCAACGGCCAGCGAACGGTAACAGCATACTCAACCTCATTTTCAGTTGTTTAGGTGCTTATTTAGCCTGTAGCCTGATCATCAGAGGTCAGAATTAGGTAGAGTTATTTATGTACTTACACTAATTTCATACAGCGAAAGAATAAAGTGGATATGCCTTTAATCCCGAGATTAATTTTAAAGAGCAGAAAAATCCCGTGATTTATTAAATAAAAAAGTTATTTACTTTTAAACAATTTAAACCACTGCACGCGTGACGTTGCCAAATTTACGTCTGAAGTTGCAAAATTCCAATGCGCACACGCGCGATGTTGCCACATTTGTAGTTCGCACAACATAGCTTGTGAGAACAAAAGAAAACAATATTGTTGGCCACACGGGATTGTCCATTAGAAATCTCGGGAAGATCCATATCAACATTTCGATAACTACCTAATTCTAAACTCTGCTGATCATAGAATTCGGCTAAGAAGCTGCGCAAACAACAAACCGATTAATTATTAATTTCGGCTGTTAGTCTTAGCATGATTTTTGGCAGAAGCTTCGGTTCTTTATATTTACACTTCGTTTCAGACGACGTCGGTGGACATATTCTCTCTGGGCTGCGTGTTTTACTACGTGCTGTCTAGGGGGCAGCACCCGTTCGGCGACGTGCTGCGGCGACAGGCCAATATACTGACGGGCGACTACGATTTGGGGCAACTCGAGTGAGTAGACTGTACTTAATTTGATTGGATTTTGTAACCTTGACGAGGGTTAAATGTTAGGAAAGATGGGATAGATTAATATTACTCGGTCCTTGACGTTCGGTTCGTGGTTCCGAGCCATCTCTGTGGCAGATAATTCAGATAACTGAATATTTAGTGGGATTTCCTTATTCGTTGAGCTTTTCATAGCTAGACAAAAAGAGAGAGAGAGAGAGAGAGAGGAGAGAGTGTAAGTGAGAGGGGGACTATGGTAGAGGACTGATTTTGCTGTCTTCATTGCCTAGTATCTGACTAACCCATCGGGGATAATAGTCGTGATTATAAGTATGTACGAGTATGTATGTATGTAATCATAACATATTATAAAGTAAAGTAGCCGCGGCCGAGCCGCTAGTTATACTATAACTATAAAGTAAGACAATTCACGGAAATACAATAATCGTTATTGAATGCCGCCTGTGGAGGCCGGTCTGCTCTTGCTAACTTATTTTTATTATTAGTATATTAGTAGTAATTGTAGTCTTACTTTTATTTTTCTGTCCTGTAAGACATTGATTACATTGATTATTTTATATTGATGAATACCTGAATTTTTAATTTTTATTAATATATTTTTAATTTTTATGTCCTTGTAGTTTTGTTTTTATTATTGTAATGGAAAGTGCCCTTCTATGATAGGGAGGGCATTTTTCAATTCTAATTGACGCTGTAAAAGAAAGGGAGAAAAGAAATGCCCTTGCTGAATTTCTTGCCGGTTCTTCTCAGTACAAGGCGCCCGCCCCATAGTTAGACTTACGAACCGATGGCATAAATGACATTCATAAGTGCTGTACCCTAAACATGGCCTAACCTGAATAAATTATATTGAATCTTGAATAATATTTATAAATTGGATAATAGTTTCAATAGGGAACCATATCTTCCCGTTGACAATTTAAAATGTGTTACTTCCAGCAAACTGTTGCCAGAGGAAGAGGTGCTGGTGACCAAGATCTTGATCCGTGCAATGATATCGGCGCTGCCGCACGCGCGCCCGCCCTGCGAGAGCGTGCTTAAATACCCTATGTTCTGGGGCAGCCAGACCATACTCAACTTCTTGCAGGTATGCTTTATTTTTACTGGTAACTAAATCGTAACTTTGTCTTTTTGCTCCATTTTATGCCTTATGTTAAGTTACAATAAAAGTGTTATCTTTGTATCTATTTGTCCCAAGGAAAATTTCGAAAGTGGCTTATTGTAACTATAAATAAAATTGATAATAAAAGATTGTGTTTTCTTTGTTGCACAACTCGCAAAGGTCACGAATTGATGTGATTTTTTGCGCTGAAATAGTGAGCTTAGATCAGATAAACACTACATTTATCATATTAAACTATCAGCTTACTTAGTTCCCGAAGGACTCGTAAAGATTATTTGTGTTCGGACTGTTGTGATCATCCGATCTATTTTAAAGGACAACAAATAAAATCCCCAAGAGCTGCTTGTTGTTTGCCATAAAATTTCCATTTACCTTAAAGACAACCCCAACGGACAGAAACACTCATATATGCCTTCCCACTAAGTTGTAAGGCACTTTATGGGCCGGCAGTGACTAATGCTACGTCTCTTCGTCCACTATCATTAAGGGGTTAGGCGGTGAAAACGGAAAAATTGGCTGTTCTCTATTAGCTGTTATTCAAAATATATTGAATATTTTGCACTGAAATTTTCAATGTGTGTTACAGAACGCATGTGTGAGGGGATGAACGAAATTAAAACACAATTGGAAACATTTTGCTTGATAGAAAAAAATCCTGAAGTTACCTCTGAAATTTCATATAAATGCATATTACGACCGTGTTTTACTATAATAATTCCTATAAAACCATAAACACGTAGGTATTTACCTTTTCGATGTCTTGACTGATTTGGATTTTCAAAAACAAAACATTTTTATTAACTTTTTGATAAATATGTGAATGGTGCTTACGAATTACCGCGGACCCCTCCCCGCGCAACACCCGCGAGGCCCCGCGCAACATCCAAATTTTCGCTGACCGCCTAACCCCCCTTGACACAAGGAGTGCGGTTATTTGCCGGAAAAATTTTTTTACTGAATTTGTATTCTTTCCCTACGTACCAGGACGTCAGTGATCAAGTGGAGAGTCAATCGCCGGTGGATCCGTCGCATCCCCTAGAGCGCGGCGCGCGTCTCGTAGTGCGGGGGGATTGGCGCGCGCGAGTATGCGGCGCTGTAGCGAATGACCTACGCGCGCGACGCACTTACAGGGGCGACCGCGCCGCGCATCTGCTGCGGGCGATACGGAACAAGGTACCTCTACGTTGACACTATACAGTGTGTCCGGGATAGGGTTAGCGATAATTTAAGGGCATATTATACATTAAAATTTATCGATATTAACACCCTAGGGTCCTACTAGCACCCCTTTGGGATGGCCGCCATTTTTAAATTTGACGTATTTTTTTTAGGGTGCTGCAGAAAAAAAATACGTCAAATTTAAAAATGGCGGCCTTTCCAACAGGGTGCTAGTAGGACCCAATATTAGGGTGTTAATATCGATAAATTTGAATGTATAATATGCCCATAAACTATCGCTTACCCTATCCCGGACACACTGTATAAAAATCACACACGCTCTAATACCTACTCTATGTTAAAGAGCGCTATCATATGTCACGCGTTTTAGTCGCGCGAAAATTACGCGGTTGTACGGATCTCTTCATACTACCACAGCGGCTGCAGCGCGGCTAGGTCGCGGGCGACTGTCATATCCATATTCGCCATTATTATTTCGCGGCTCTGCACTCGCGCTTCGCAACAAAGTACATACAGTTAGCTAGGACGCTGGGAGTTAGCTAGGGCGGATTATTTGCGTCTCCGTCAGGAACAACATTGCTGGCCGTGCCGTCTCAAGATGGTGGTGGACGGCATTTAGGTTTGCATGGAGTCCGTGGATGTTAGCGAACTCCACCTCAAACGGTAAGTAGCCGAAGTAGCAAGTCTTGTATTGCCAAATTGAGCTAGTGCAAACAAAATGCCCTAAATGGTAGAAAAGTAACTGTTACAGCTATCTAAAAGGCAGTGCGAGCAAGAAACTTTTCTCGATATTGATCCTTATACCCAAGTAACAACGTTCAAAATGTATTGAAGAAATTTGACATTTTGTAGTAGGTTGAAGTGCTGGCGTCTGTACTTTGTCGCGGAGTGCCCGTTTATTATCCCGGCTTTGTGCTTGAACAATCCTTCAAAGCCAAAACCGGAGTTAGCTTATTCGTTTGGGCGGATGTTTGCGACTGCGCTGTCTGGAGAACCCTTACTTCTCCTTCCTAGTGGTACACGTCGACTTAGGCTCTCATTGCCGTGTATACGTCTGCGTCTACCGATCCATAACGGCGACATGGAGACAACTCGACTAATTGAATATCTTAGTCGGGTAGCAGATGATGCGATGGAGCGGTTTCCATAGGCGGAATTGGTGTTTTTTGGGAACTTCAACGCCCACCATGAGTTGTGGTTAGATTCCTCCAAAACTGACCATGCTGCTACCAGCAGCATGGGCAGTTCTACAACTGCCCACTCATTCGCTCTCACGCATGACCTGACTCAACTGGTGAACCAGCCCACCAGGATCCCAGACATAGGCCATGCGCCCTCTTTACTCGACCTTCTGCTGACGAGTCGCCCTGCTGGATACCAAGTGGAGATCCGAGTTCATTTAGGTTCTTCGGATCACTGCTTGATATCCAGCACAGTGTCCTTGGCATCGCGCCCGCCAACAGCGGTTTTGAAACGCCAGATTTGGCACTACGCGTCGGCAGACTGGGACGGTATGCGGGAGTATTTTGCATCCGTCCCTTGGAGGCAGCGCTGCTTGAGTGGGAAGGACCCGACAGCTAGCGCCACTGCCGCTGCTGATGAGATAGTGTTAGGGATGAAATACTATATTCCACACTCCTATGTCATCGGCAAAGGCAGACGCAACCGCTGGTTCAATCGCGAGTGTGCCAGCGCTGTTGAGAGCAAACAGACGGCATATCGCGCTTGGATCAGAGGCAAAGCTCATGGGGATCCCGAAACACGCTCGCTAAAAGCAGCCTATAATAATGCCACCAAGTCGTGTAAGAGGGCCTACATTAGAGCGCATGCCCAGCGCCAGGCACGAGTAGGCCAAGAACTCTTGACGCATCCTACGGGCAGCCATAGCTACTGGCGTCTGACCAAAGCCGTGCAATACAACTTCTGCCAACTCTCGCTGCCACCACTGAGATGTCCTGACGGAACTTCAGCCCACAATCCGCAGGAAATGGTGGATCTCCTGGCCAAACTCTTTGCGGCTAACTGCCGAATCGGCGACTGTAATGCACAGCCACCCTCAATTCCTCACTGTGGCCACACAATGTTTGATAATAAAATCAGGCAGTGTGTCCGTGCGGAGCTGCAGTCAATCGATGTCTGGAAAGCTTACGGTCCTGATGGCATCCCAGCAATAGTCCTGAAAATGTGTGCAGCGGAGTTTTCCCCTGTGTTAACGCGTCTGTACCGTCTCTCGCTCTTTTCGGGTTGTGTGCCGGTCCCTATAAAAGGAGATCGATCAGATCCGACTAATTACCATAGCTGTAACTTCAGTCTTGTGCAAGATACTAGAACGAATATTGAACAAACAGCTTTTTCGATACCTAGAAAATCACTCCCTAATTCACGATCGTCAATATGGTTTCGGCCAAAACGGTCAACGAATGATCTTCTAGCGTACGTCACACATATCTGGGATTAGGCTAAGCCTTGACATAGCCAAGGCTTTTAATCGGGTCTGGCACAAAGCAATTCTTCAAGCTCCCGGCATACGGTTTGCTCAGTGCTGTACCTGGATCGCTGGCTTCCTGCATGAGCATAGAATCCGTGTCCTTTCGGATGGATGCGCTTCGCGGTTCATGTCAGTGAACGCTGGTGTTCCTCAACGCTCCGTTCTATCTCCCACGCTGTTCCTTCTGCATATCAATGGCATGCTTCCTCTTGAAAACATTGATTGCTATTCAGATGATAGCCCAGTGCATAGGGGATATAACAGCGAGCAAATCTTATCATTGAGGTCGATCAGGTGCTAATTTCTAAATGGGGCTCCGATAACCTGGCGGAATTCAATGCCAAGAAAACACAGGTGTGCGCGTTCACAGCGAAAAAGTCACCATTCCTTCCCCTTCCCTCTCAGAATATACCTCTAGGCCTGCAGAGCAGTATTAATTAACATGCTCGGTATGGATATCTGCTGCGATCTGAACCAAAAGGACTTCATCGAAACTGTGATTAAAAATGCCTCACGTAAACTCGGTGTCCTGAACAAGACGCGGCGATTCTGCACGCCTGATCAGTTGTGTTTATTATACAAGACACAGGTGCGGTCTTGCGTGGACTATTGCTCTCACCTTTGGGACGGCTCCGCAAAGTACCTTCTCGATGCCTTGGACAGATTGCAGCGCCGCGCTGTGCGCATTATCGGCAATGCAGAGGTAACTATCACTCTCGAGCCTTTGCAATTGCGTAGAGATATTGCGTTACTCATCGTCTTTTACCGTTTATACTATGGCGAGTGCTCTGAAGAACTCTTTGACCTCATCCCTCCTCCCTTCCTCCATAGGAGTACGCGTGCTGCTCTCCGGAGTCACCAATTTACAGTCTCTAATATTCCATCACGCACAAAGAAATTTTGCGACTCGTTTCTTTGTCGCACCTTTAAAAGATGGAATAGTGTACCAGCACACGTATTTCATCCTACCAATGCAAAGGGTCCTTCAAACGAGGCGTGAAGAGGCACTTTGTGGGCCGGCAGAGTGAGGGTGACTGATGCTACACCATTTCTCCTCGCGCCTTGACTTCACTTCCACTTAACATCAGGTGGAGTGGGGTCATTTGCCGGGCTTAGTATAAAAAAAGACATTCACAATAATTGAATTCCGCCCGGCTTTTTCAACAGTAAATGTCATTAAGGAACTCTCATCCTAACTTCATCACATCCAAGGCCTTCCCATATGGACATGGTGAGAGAGGGCCATAAACCAATTACGCTGCGCCGCTGGCCCAAAGCTGACGGTTAGGTGGATTATTCGTCCGTACTTAATATTCTACAAAAACATTTTGTTCACTAGAAACATCACTACAGAGAGTTGGAACCAGAAGTGCGGGTTCAACTAGGCCGACTGCCAGACGGCTTCGTCACATACTGGCTGCGGCGATTCCCCCTCTTACTACCTCACGTGTGGCTCCAAATGCAGCAGTACCGTCACGAGGACATCTTGCAAGAGTACTATCCACACTCTTTCACGTTCAACCGTGATGACGTAACCGAACTCAGTGACGACCGAGCGTACGAAGAGCTCTCTACAGACGCATGCGACCCCGAAAGGAACGTGCTGTTCCTAAAAAGCAAAGCGTATGTCGACGAAAATGAACCAGACATAACCGGTTACCAAAACGGTTCGCCGAAGAATGGATCGCCGCGCAAAATAAGCGATTGGAGGAGCGAAGCCAGGGATTATAAGTCGAGACAGGATGACGTCAGATTAAGAGACAAACACTATTATAAGAAGAAGCCGCATAAAAAGGAGGAAATGCCAGTTTGGACTCTGCCTCCACAATGAGTACGCACTAAGGTATTGTGATTTTTTTAAATGCCCAAGTAACGGTTAAGTTTAGTCTTAGGACAAAGACGGCAGAATTACTGACAATTAGTTATATTAGATCTCTGTTAATTATTGTGGTGTACGCCTGAAATTGTGATGTTGATTATAATGGTCCATGTGAAAGTGTTTTTACACATAACCTTTTTTTTAGGATTTTAAAATGAAATATTTTTTTATGGAACTCAATTTGAGCTTCTATTTTATTTATTTTTAGTGTTAATTGAGTTTACTTAATATATTCATAATCTTGTATATATTTGTTTTAAAGATTAAGTATCATGCGGTTTTTATATTAATGTACTAATTATTGTATCCTAATAACTTGATCATATTTTATTTTGTCTTTTATTTACATCATGTAATATTGTTTTGTTGGATGAATTTCAAACGGTTCTGTTCCTTCGCCAATGGGGTGTTGTAATTTAGACCTTAACACCAATGGAATAAGGTCAGTGTTGCTAGTGCGTGTTTTTCACTACCTATTCGAACAAATTGGTTCACAACCTTGTCACTAGGTGGCGCCACTTCGATCTCATATAAATTGTAGATCTCGATCAAGCAGAAAAAGAGACTCGTTCAGGTTTTATTCGCCATTCGATCACGTTAGTGAAAACGAGAAATTGTATGGCATTGAAGCAGCGCCGCCTGTGATTAACGAGGTAAACTACAAGTTTGTCATATAAATTCTCTTTTACTTATTATTTATTAAAAGTCGCACTCTGCAGTATGTAATCCATTGCAGGCGAAACCTTGGATAGATTAGTTTCATACTTTCAGACATACATCTCATCATAATATACACCCTTAATTTTTATTTGTTATAAAAGACTTTCGCCAAGAAACCTATGAGCAAAAATGACAAAAAAATTTCGACCTCCTCCATACAAAACTGTCCGATCAGCTTCAGCACCCTTAATTTCATAAAAACGAATTATAATTCATTAAAACGAATTATAATTAAGGGTGTATAAGTTTTCCATTTTTTTTAAAGAGTTACAGTTTTCCATTTTTTCCACAAGTTACATCGACGTATAGTTCACAACAACTAATGACCTAATCTAATCGTTTCTGTTCACCTATGCCATAATTCTGGGACCAATACTGCATAGAAACTAATAATTATGTAGAGTATCATTATTTAAAACGTGCTTTGCATTTTACTTAATGGCATAATAATAGCAGAAGTCAATAAATAGTTTAGGTATACGTAAGTATCATGTATCTTGCGTAACAATTAAAGTAAAACATTAATGCTGATAGAAAATACTAGGTACTCCATCAATATAATAATAATAATAAGTATGGAATAATCGCGACAAGTTGTTTCAAAGTTTTTAGTCAAGTTAGCAGGTAGTCATTTTGTAAAACAGCATTAAAAAAATCTCTTCTTATTCATAAGATGAAAACTGATAATGGTTGTCGCAGAGGTTTTGTTTTGTCACTTGGTATAATTACGAATAGTTGCACAAATTTTAAATATGTCGTCAGTTACTAATTGGTGTGAAATGCATTGGCTCTAAGTGATAGGTATAATGATTTACTAATGACATTCCTTGTTTTGTGTTGTTGTTAAGACTTTTCTATTAGGCAACATTTGACGTTCAACGTGCAATGCTGAATATGTTTGGCGACGTCGAAAAATCACAAACAAGAAAAAGGCCAATCTCTATCACTAACAATACAAAATTATTGTGTTCTTTTAGTGTATTGGCTACCTTGATATTGGTGTTCGGCATGAGACATAAAACATTCCATAAACAAAAAAGAATGAACAGTAAAATGGTGCGAGAATGACGCCGGGCACGTTCTCACGCATGCGATGTGTCACGTAATGTGCCGCAAAATGTTGCGTAACATTTCCCTCCCTCCATTTGTTCTCTAGTGTTTTCATCACGTAAAGGCGCGCGTTATGCCGCGACGTTGCCAAACAAGTCGAGCGTCAACTGTTGCGCTTCAATTGTTGCACAGTGAAAATAGTCTGGCAAAAAAGAATAAATATTAAATAATGTTATTATGGTAGGTATGGAGTTGTTGTCAAAAATGGCAAACTCGATACAGTGTTATCACGCCAGCGGTCAACCTACCCAAAAATATTGATCATTATAACCAATACAATAAACATTTAAAATTCTTTAACGATAATTGAAATTTTGTGGTAGGTTGACCTTGTCGTTGACAGGTTATTTGTCGGTTCGATTGTTGGTGCTATGAAAATACGTTATGATATTGTAAGATAGTATTAGTGCAAATATAATTAGTTTTGTTAAGTCATCGGTGTGAGAGAGACGCGCACTTAATATTTGACATAAGAATAAAAGTAATGTGATGGAAATATATAATAATATTTTTAAAGTTTTACTTACGATTATATACGAAACGCTTTCATCCAGCTCTAGGTTTTTCCCTTACAATCTTATGTAAAATAACTAAGAATAACCTTAGCTTAGGTCTCAAAATGCCTAAATATAAAATATCAACTAGACAGTCGTTGTATGAGTCGTTTCACAAGAAGTAGATCTTACAGACCGGTGGTCTTACCACAAGATCAGAGGCGACCATAATTAATTATTAATTAGAAGATTATTTAAATTGTTTGTTCTTTAGCAATATCGATACTCACGAGAAGCTAAAATTTTAACTAAACAATCATAATGATGTGATTTACCTTAATCACGCTTTTATTTTAAAACCATAATAATATATATTTTTTGTTTTAATACTGTCTGGACACTGACGAGATAACGCAAGCTCACTACTTATAATATATCATTGATGATAATAAAAAAAATGTAGTTGTAAAATCAAGTGAAAGCGCACATTGATGTTCTGTGCGGCTCGAGTGTACCGCCATCATAAGAGCGCTTTCACATCAGGCGACTTTGCAGCGCGACAGTCGCGCGATTCCATACAAAAGACAGCCGCGCAGCTGTGCTTTATTATAGAATCGAGCGACAGTCGTGCTGTTAAGTCGCCGGATGTGAAAGCGCTCTAAATTGCAAATAAATTACGAGTTGTCTGGTCCGCTCTGGCTGCCTTGTAAGGCCTTGTTAATTATTGCGGTCTGCGTAATGCATGAATGTGTCAGGATAATAATATTATTGTGTTTTTAAGTATTTGATAATATTGACACAAATAAGTTATAGCAAAAATGTTCCTGTTGTGTTATACAGTACTTAGCTTAAACTATTGTTTACTTAAGTAATAATAATGTATTTATTGACAATTACACAAAAAGTAAAAATGATATTATTAAGTGTACATAAGATTTAAAAATACAGTTTTTTTTTCGACAGTCTTTATCAATTTGTTCGCAACAAAATTTGCGGTAAAATTATATAAACAATAACATTATGTACATAAGATTGAGTAAGTAATATAAAAATATATCAAGTAAAATTAAATCAAAGACACGAATTTATATATATTTTAATGGATTTTGTATTGTAGCACAAAATGATACCTTTGGTAATTTTGTCGTTGGTAGGTACATCAACATTTTTGTACAAAATGCTCAACCTGTTTGTAATTTTTTGTGAGAGGAAAGTAAAATTATTGAAAATTGAAATCGGCTTATTAATTTATTTTATCAGACGATAGAACCACAAAACGGATAGGTACAGAAGGCATTCTACATACAAAGTGCGCTCGAGCAACGTACACATTGACTCCGCTCACGGACACGATATCTAAGACCGGCTGGGACCAGTGCGAGCGCGAGTGCCATCCGCTTGAGACACGCGTCTGTGAACTTTTATGTGCAAAAATGCCCTTCGGAGCATAATGTACAAAACGCAAAATGTGCACTACACGCAAAATGTACAAATCGCAAAATGAACAAGTAAGCGCACGTTCATAGGCAAAAACAGAAACTTATCTGACTTTTTAGTTGATATTATTTAGGACTTTAGGACGTGACTTAGTATCACTACATATTAGACATACGTAGATAAAAAGGCATTCGCAGGAGCGTCGCCGTGAATAAAGCTTAGGCTTACTTGTTCATTTTGCGATTTGTACATTTTGCATGTAGTGCACATTTTACGTTATGCACATTCTATTATTATGCTCCGAAGGGCAGAAATGGAGCAACAATTTTTTTTTATTATAACTGTTCAGTGGACGGTTGTTTAATTTCAACATTAAGAGGGGTTAGGCGGTCCGCGGTAATTCGTAAATGCCATTCACATTTTTATCAAAAAGTTAATAAAAAATTTTTACTTTATGGAAATCCAAAACAGTCAAGAAATTAAAAAGTTTATGATTTTATAGGAATTATTATTGTAAAACACGGCCGTAATGTGCATTTATATGAAATTTTAGAGGTAACTTCAGATTTTTTTTCCAACGAGCAAAATGTTTCCAATCGTATTTTGGAAACAGTCATCCTCTCACACATACGTTCTGTAATACATATTGAAAATTTCAGTGCGAAATATCTAAAATATTTTGAATAACAGCTAACTTTTCCGTTTTCACCGAGTATATTGTTCTGTGGCCTAAACGGTGAATTGTCGTTTTTTTTAAAGTAGGTACATTTTTATTTCAGGCGACAATTACCCAGTGGATGACAATGGAATTTATAAACTACCAGATGTTTCAGAAAGGCATTTGCTTGTATTTCGATATAATATATTATTATAGTTATTTATAACGTAACACAGAACAGTTAGGTAGGTAAGCGCCCCGGGCCTTGCAGAATATGTTGTAAGGTGGCTATCTAATGCACGATAACGCCCGCTGCCACACTGCTGCAATGACTAGACAGTACCTGGAGAAGTCGGAATTCCCACCTTAGACTGGCCAGCCCTCAGTCCTGACTTGAACCCTATTGAACATGTGTGGGACGAGCTGAAAAGACGGGTACGAGTACGAGGAAGATATCCAGCTCCGGCGACCTGCTTTGGTCGAAGAATGGCAGGGAATTACACAAGATTCCATTAGGAAACACTTTCGGTCAATGAGAAACCGTTTACAGGCAGTCATTAGGGCCAAGGGGGGTAATACGAAGTATTGAGGGGGGAGGGGGGAATAAAGTACACATTGTAAATAAAAAAGATATCTATTCCGCCTGTTCCACCTATCTAGAGCTATCCCTATAACTTCTATATAAGGGCTATTCATATGACTTCGTATTAATTTAGACATCTACAACTTCAACATTTTGCAACAATTCTCTAAGTATATTTAGATAGGAAATTTTATTCATTTTAAATCTTTTTGATATCATTTGAAAGCTTATAAAATTAATTTCAAATGATATATGTACCACAATCTATAATTAATTGCATAAAAATGGTAAAAACTTTCTTTAGCAATCCGCGATGAAGTGATTCCGGTTTATTTGCGAGTGTATACATAGCAAGAATATTCTACTATGGGTTACTATCGCTGTCAAGAAATAAAATGAAAATATTAAATCACTTTATTACTAGTCAATCAGTTACAAAAATATTCATATTGGTTCCTATTTTTACAAAAAATATTTGATAACAATCCAGTCATCGGAGACATTGTAAAGTAAATCAGTCTTATAAAATAATATAAATAGTGGGTATAGATTTTTTATGGCACAAAGGCGTTACGGCGGTTGTAGAATTGCAAGGATTTTAAGAGGGTTTACTCATTTCAGATTCCCATACACACTTCCAAGTCGAAATTTTTAGAAACCAATGAGTCAATATTAATGAAACTTTGCATGCTAGAGTAAAATACAGGCATCTAAATAAGTTTGTTGAACACATTTTTGAAAAGCGTTTATTTAGCGGAGGTATTACGATTAAAAGTCCACTATAGAAAGCTTAAAATCGCAATAACTCAGTTAAATAAACATTATTTGAAAATGTTTTCAACTAACTATTTAGATCCTTGTAATTTACTTTAGCGTGCCGAGTTTCATAAAAATTGGGCTATGGGTTTTTAAAAATTCCGACTTGGAAGTTTGTATGGGAATCCGAAATGCGTCTTATTAAAAAAAGCTTGATCCATTAATAAAGGAATAGCTCTTGTATGCCTTGCGTCTTTTAATGTTTTAGGTTGAGTAACGCGATGCCAAAACAAAAATATTGCAAACCATTCGACTCGTAATCTTAGGTAATAGTTTTGGTATGAAATAGGTACGTATATTTGGTAAAAATTGAATTGCGCTTTGTTATATAAAAATAAATATATATAAACATAAAGAAAAATATTTGTGACGTGAAAATATTTAAGGCCAATTTTAACTCTTGTGCCAAATAGTCTATTCTATAAGTTTTGTAAATTAATGACATACTTAGTTAAAACTATGCGAGAGGCAATAGTTATAGATAGGCGGCCTGAAAAGTCATATGTAATAAAACTGGCATTAATATAAGGAAAATAATTACAAAAAACAATCATTTATGCTTATTCTTAGATGCAAAAATAATGAGATAACACTTTATGCCTTTTAAGTGTTACTATAAAACGTATTTGTGTGCTTTTCTAATAAATCAATGATAGTCAAATGAACTTTTTCCTTAGCTAAAATAAGAGCAGATTTTTCCGAACCATTTAACATATTGAAATCAGGCTTGCTGCATATTAATACCTTAGCAGCTCCTATATTACCCATTTCGCATGCATTGTGCAAGGGTGTATTACCTGTCAGATCAATGGCATTAATATCGGCACCATAGTCAATAAGAAGACTAATCACCACAGGTTTGTTGTTTAGAGTTGCTAAATGCAAAGAGGTTTGACCTCTCTTATTTTGGCTATTCACATTTGCTTTATTAAGTAAAAGGATGGTACATAATTCATCTAAGCCATACCTAGCTGCATAATGTAAAGCTGTGAACCCATTAGTATCAGGAAAATTTACATCAAAATCAGTCCCTGAATTAGTGTTCTTGTTACATGATTGGCATTCACACAGAGGATGACACAAAGTGCCATTAGAGTTTTTGTCCCTATTACCATAGACAGCATAGTCAATATTCATATAAAAGCATGCCAGTTTGACATCACCATAGGTAATTGCTTTCATTATTCTTTCAATTGTTTTTAAGTTTTCAACTGCCTTGCTTGCATTGTTGTCGCTGCTTTTAAGGCTTAACTTTTGTAGTTTATGTTGAACAGATTTATCAGATTTGCACTTCAAAGCTTTTAAGTCAGCGCTTGTGATGTGTATGTATTCATATAAACTTGGAGTAACTGACTTAAGTACTTGTAAAATTTTCAAATTATGGGCATAGTCAAATGAGGTTTTGCCATTTCGGTTTTGCAATGAAGGCTCAGCTCCATTTTCAATGAGTAATCTAGCAATGCCCTCATAGCCCCATTTAGAAGCAAAATGCAGAGATGTGTTACCACTTTCATTAACAGAGTTGATCATAATGTTTTTTCTACTATGCTCAGCAAAGTAGATTAGTGCCTTAACACAATTGATGTGTCCATTATTGACAGATAAGTGAAGTGCAGTATTCTTATCAACATTTCTTTGATTGATATTAGCTCCAGAATGTAATAACAACAACAAAGCATTTTGATGTCCTCTGGAAGCAGCATAATGTAGGGGTGTGCATTCATTAAGATCTGTGGCATCTATTTCTGCACCCATGTCTATTAGTAACTCCACAATAGCTGCTTTGCCATGAATACAAGCAACATGCAAAGGAGTGAGGCCATGACTGTCTCTAGATGTGACAGTTGGAGAGGTTCTTAATAAGTTTCTGGAAATTTTACTGCAGCATTTCTTACAGTTGCACAAAGGATGACATAATTTTTCATATATTTCAGTTTCACTATCACTGTCATCATAAGAATCATTGTCATCATTGTCTTTTAATAGATTTTTGTCTAATGTTACTTTGAGTATGTTATTCTCATTCTCTTTTATACTCAGCATGTGTTTCTGATTCTTTAACAAGATTTCTTGAATTTGTTCTGTGTGATTTGCTTTAATTAACTCAAATATGTATTCTAATGTTTCACCTTTACTATTTGTATCTGACATGGACATTGATTCAGTCAAACTACTTTTTCTTTGTCTATTGTCAACATTGTCCTCAGTTAGATTACTATCATAATAATAAGATTCTGGGTTTGGTGGGCCTGATAAAGCTCCCGACCGTATATGCTCTATAACAGCTTCCAAAGTTGTTATAAGAAAAGCGCTTTCATCAGCATCACCTCTCCCAACTCCACTAAACCGGAACTCTTTCATGTATGTTAGTTGACTGTACCAATTAGGTAAACCTGACTTGATCACAAGGAACACAAAAACAGGCAGCAAATCATCTGCTGTTAATAGGACCACATTGTTGCTACTGTCAGTCTTGTTAATAGCATTAAGAGCCTGTTTTAAACATATAACCTTTTCTAAGACAGTGCTATATGTATCAATTTTTGAAAGTATCTGCTTAGCTTTTGGTACTGCATGTATAAGTTCCTTTTTAATATCTAAATCTCTAAGTTGAATATCACACATATTTCTTATCTTTTTATTGAGATGGGAGTCTTCATAAGCGCAACAAGTGCAAATAGGTTTGAATAGACTGTCAAATAACAGTTGTTGCATGTAACTTTCTACAGCTAACTTAATATTTTCAAGTACTTGTTTGCAAGACTTTGATTTTTCTCTTAGTCTTCTGTTTTGGAGTGCATATTGAAGACACTGTGTGTACAATTCAGATACAGAATCTTTGAGGGGCCCAATAGCAATAGGTAATTTTGGTTGCTTTCTTAAAAATGTCTGCACACTCTGTTCAATTTGATCCAGTACTTGCCTGCCTGCTGCTTGCGTCCAGAGCAAGTCTATACAATCATTGATTGAAGTGAGATACTCTTTAGTTATTGTTTGATCACCTGAGTTTGTGGCGGGTTCTAATGGAGATTCTATGCACCATACCTTATACTTTATGAAGTCTTCTGTGTAAAATGTCTCTTCAAACAGTATGTGGCTTTGTAAAGGTAGGCCTTTGGTCACTTCTAATGTAATTAATTTGTTTGCTACAGTAACTTGCTTCTCTGTAAGTGTGCTGTAGTGAGTTTCAGGTAGCTCGTCGCTAGGAACGAGTATGTGAGCGCAAAAATCTTCGACAGTGAAAACTCTCGTGGACAAGCTTCCAATTCGAGGTACACATATTACCCAGGACTGGGCTATGCAATGGTGGTACAAATTTGTGAATTCCGATTTTAACTCCATAAAAAACGGATTATCGGAGACTATCTCGTCGTATGTACCGTCCATTTCTAAAAAGAGAACGGAATGCAATTTACATACACATCTCATTAAGAATTTATAATGTCAGTTTCAACTTCACATGTATTTTTGGTTAAAATCAAGAGAATTTTAAATTTTATATTTATTTCAAGAGAGATTACTTTTGGATTGAATATGTCACTTTTAAATACATAGTTAGTGAATTAATGTTTTGAGGTAATTACCGATTTTTGTTTTGGGCCAGGCACAGATGATTTGGTTTTGATTTGGGACGACGACCGACGTCCGACGATTCAATTCAATTCATTTTTCATTTCTTCTCTTGTCAGTTTGACTTTGACATGGCTGGATGCAGTGTTGCCAGCCCTAATTTTCGAATTCCGCTAAGTGTAGCGCAATACGAAATCCGATTCCGTCACGTTCACAGATTTTCCCGTCAATCTTTACCTTAAAATCAAGTTACCTACTTTTTAATAAAAAAACAAAATGTAGCTAAAACTATGTAGTTACCTACACCAATTAAAAAAATATAATTTTCTTTTTAGTTAGCCTATTCTGTCTCACTGCAGGACAAAGGTCTCCTCCAAGTCCCTCCATCCATTTCTATCCTGGAGCCAATTCATGCCAGTCAGTCTGGTGTGCGTCCAGATCGTCACGCCACCTCTTTCTGGGCCGACCTCGGCGGCGTCGTCCATTTCCAGGGACCCATTGTGTAGTGACCGTTGCCCAGAGCGGTCGGGATGCATGCGACCAGCCCAATCCTTTTTTGAGCTTGGTAGATTAGTAGCCTACATAGAGCCCGTTGTAGAGCGTAGGTCACTTATAATATTACGCACTCTGTGAGTTCGTTTTACCTCCTAGATTCCTAGATGATTGGTAATAGGTACTTCACTCGATAGAAAATAAATTCAAAGATAGCTCTGTTCAACATTTAAGAGCTGTAAGTCAGATAATACATTAATAAATGACTTAAATTTTTTACCAATAGAAGAAACTTTTTATTATCTAGTGAATGCAAAAGACACATTTTTTTATTTCACTTATTTTTTCCTTTATAGGCAAAAAACCTATAAAACGCGCTTATTCGCGCCGCTTTGCTGTTTTACCCGTCCCTTACCGTCGTCGTACCGTGTCGAGAGAGCAAGAGAGAAGCGCTCGGAATACCTCGCCTTAAAACTGCGATATCTCCTAGATATTCATTGAAATCGAATTATGTAAAGGCCAATTTTGTTTCAAATCAAATACTTGTGATGAATAACGTTTATTTGGATAAGGATTAATTTTGTTTAAAAAAACACCTTCGCAATTATTGCATTATTTTAGAACTTTGGTTAGCATAGAAAAGGTTATAGTAAGCCAACCTTAAAAGATAGACATAATGCTGTCGCGGACTTTTTTTTAAGAACTTTTGAAGGGGAACAATTCTGTCATACATGATTTTTGCGAAACTTTAACCGCTTACTTACGCAGCGCACGCAGCGGAAGCTCTCAAAAGGAAAAAAAGCCCCCGATTTTGAAACATTCTTCATTGGTGCTCCGCTCCCATTGGTCTTAGATGATGATATATAGCCTATAGCTTTCATTGATAAATGGGCTATCTAACAATGAAAGAATTTTCAAATCAGACCAGTAGGTAGTTCCTGAGATTAGCGCGATCAAGCAAACAAACAAACAAACTCTTCAGTTTTATAATATTAAATGAGTATAGCTACGGTTTTAACCAATTTGCGTCACTATGCACTATGTCGCAGCGCGTGGCGTGCAGACTGTGCTAGTGTCGATACATGCTTAGAGTATACAACACCTTCTGCATAAGTCCGCCACACATAAACACTTGGCTGTTTGGCCAAAACTCCCTTTGCTTGATTTAAGAAATAAATATTTAAAAAAATACGAGATTCAATGTTGCCACTTTGTCGGATTTACTGTCAGATCAGGCGGATTGGGATCAGGTGAAAACGAGAAAAATTCTTGTCTGACAGCTAGCGGATTTTTTATCGTGATGACAGAAGTTTTGCTTACATTTAAAAGAGCATAACCCCGCTTCCGATATGTTTTCCTAATAAAGAAAATAAAAATAAAATTATTATTTTTTATACTATTTACCAGTGTAATCGTAGAAATATATCGAAAACTCACCTCATGGGCGTTTAGGTGTATCGATATCGACAACAGGAGGCTAACAAATCTCAGATTTTCCGATAACATTGTTCTTTTGCCCCCTAAGCTCTGGATCTACAAATGATGCTACAAGAACTGAGCACGGCAAACTTCGAGGTGGGGCCCGGTTGGGCTTACAATGAATCAGTATAAAACTCAAATAATGACCAACAGCACAAAACACAGGGTTGAGGACGTTGAGGTAGATGAGCAAGAGATACACTGCGTCGATGAGTATATCTGCTTGGGCCAGTTAGTTTTATTCGAAAACAGGCAAGGGAAGGAAATCGATTGCCACATCGAAAACACCTAGAAAAGCTACTGGTCAATGAAGACGCTGATGAAGGGAGAGCTCCCTAAAGCGCAAACTCATTGACATTGTGTATCTTGCCCATCCTAACCTTGGTGCTGAGACCTGGTCACTGGTCGATTCGCAGAAGTTTCGCCTTGCGGTTTGCCAACGAGCATTGGAGCGCAGCATCTAGGAAGCTAAAACTATGTAGTTACCTACACCAATTAAAAAAATATAATTTTCTTTTTAGTTAGCCTATTCTGTCTCACTGCAGGACAAAGGTCTCCTCCAAGTCCCTCCATCCATTTCTATCCTGGAGCCAATTCATGCCAGTCAGTCTGGTGTGCGTCCAGATCGTCACGCCACCTCTTTCTGGGCCGACCTCGGCGGCGTCGTCCATTTCCAGGGACCCATTGTGTAGTGACCGTTGCCCAGAGCGGTCGGGATGCATGCGACCAGCCCAATCCTTTTTTGAGCTTGGTAGATTAGTAGCCTACATAGAGCCCGTTGTAGAGCGTAGGTCACTTATAATATTACGCACTCTGTGAGTTCGTTTTACCTCCTAGATTCCTAGATGCTGCGCTCCAATGCTCGTTGGCAAACCGCAAGGCGAAACTTCTGCGAATCGACCAGTGACCAGGTCTCAGCACCAAGGTTAGGATGGGCAAGATACACAATGTCAATGAGTTTGCGCTTTAGGGAGCTCTCCCTTCATCAGCGTCTTCATTGACCAGTAGCTTTTCTAGGTGTTTTCGATGTGGCAATCGATTTCCTTCCCTTGCCTGTTTTCGAATAAAACTAACTGGCCCAAGCAGATATACTCATCGACACAGTGTATCTCTTGCTCATCTACCTCAACGTCCTCAACCCTGTGTTTTGTGCTGTTGGTCATTATTTGAGTTTTATACTGATTCATTGTAAGCCCAACCGGGCCCCACCTCGAAGTTTGCCGTGCTCAGTTCTTGTAGCATCATTTGTAGATCCAGAGCTTAGGGGGCAAAAGAACAATGTTATCGGAAAATCTGAGGTTTGTTAGCCTCCTGTTGTCGATATCGATACACCTAAACGCCCATGAGGTGAGTTTTCGATATATTTCTACGATTACACTGGTAAATAGTATAAAAAATAATAATTTTATTTTTATTTTCTTTATTAGGAAAACATATCGGAAGCGGGGTTATGCTCTTTTAAATGTAAGCAAAACTTCTGTCATCACGATAAAAAATCCGCTAGCTGTCAGACAAGAATTTTTCTCGTTTTCACCTGATCCCAATCCGCCTGATCTGACAGTAAATCCGACAAAGTGGCAACATTGAATCTCGTATTTTTTTAAATATTTATTTCTTAAATCAAGCAAAGGGATTTTTGGCCAAACAGCCAAGTGTTTATGTGTGGCGGACTTATGCAGAAGGTGTTGTATACTCTAAGCATGTATCGACACTAGCACAGTCTGCACGCCACGCGCTGCGACATAGTGCATAGTGACGCAAATTGGTTAAAACCGTAGCTATACTCATTTAATATTATAAAACTGAAGAGTTTGTTTGTTTGTTTGCTTGATCGCGCTAATCTCAGGAACTACCTACTGGTCTGATTTGAAAATTCTTTCATTGTTAGATAGCCCATTTATCAATGAAAGCTATAGGCTATATATCATCATCTAAGACCAATGGGAGCGGAGCACCAATGAAGAATGTTTCAAAATCGGGGGCTTTTTTTCCTTTTGAGAGCTTCCGCTGCGTGCGCTGCGTAAGTAAGCGGTTAAAGTTTCGCAAAAATCATGTATGACAGAATTGTTCCCCTTCAAAAGTTCTTAAAAAAAAGTCCGCGACAGCATTATGTCTATCTTTTAAGGTTGGCTTACTATAACCTTTTCTATGCTAACCAAAGTTCTAAAATAATGCAATAATTGCGAAGGTGTTTTTTTAAACAAAATTAATCCTTATCCAAATAAACGTTATTCATCACAAGTATTTGATTTGAAACAAAATTGGCCTTTACATAATTCGATTTCAATGAATATCTAGGAGATATCGCAGTTTTAAGGCGAGGTATTCCGAGCGCTTCTCTCTTGCTCTCTCGACACGGTACGACGACGGTAAGGGACGGGTAAAACAGCAAAGCGGCGCGAATAAGCGCGTTTTATAGGTTTTTTGCCTATAAAGGAAAAAATAAGTGAAATAAAAAAATGTGTCTTTTGCATTCACTAGATAATAAAAAGTTTCTTCTATTGGTAAAAAATTTAAGTCATTTATTAATGTATTATCTGACTTGCAGCTCTTAAATGTTGAACAGAGCTATCTTTGAATTTATTTTCTATCGAGTGAAGTACCTATTACCAATCATGTTTCTGTCTTTAAGAATCACTAGATAATATGTTCAACTATATGATATATGAATATTAGAACTGTATGTTTTACATTGGTGGCGGTACAATCAATCAAAATTGTTAAAAATGGGAATATACTGCCTTAAAATAACATCGCAGCAAAATAATGATCAAGTACCTACCTAGGTACTGCGCGCGCATTTTTTGATGTGCAAGGCTGCCGTTTAAGGCGTCATAAGACCCAGTACTTTCACCAAACGTTTTAAAGTTCCACTCTTACTGATAAAAGCGTGATGTAGATACCCAAAATAGCTCATTAAGTACCTACGTGTTATTTAAAAATATTTTCACATTCTACGTAAACAAAGTCGTGTTAAAGTTAGCGCTAGCCTAAAGTAACTATTCCAAGCGGACGAAGTCGCGGGCAAAAGCTCGTTTACTTATAATGAAGGAAGTGTATAGAGTGCCACAAGCGGCACTGTATCTCCATCGGTTAGAGAACCGTCAGTTTTGCGGTATAATAGTGACGCCGCCTAAGCTGCCGTAAAGTTTTTGTTAGACAACAGAAAACTAGCTGCCCTACTCCTTGTAGGTCACGTGATAGGTTAGTTTAAGACAATCGCGAAGCGCAGCGTAGCGATTGTCTTGAATTTCGAGGTTATTTTTTTTTATTATACAACATAAATCTAACTCCATACAAAAATATCTTTTGAATATTATGTCGTCTGAACATTATGACAAATAAAAAATATGTTACGGTTTCCGAACTGATTGAGATAGAATTCCGCTTGTGGCACTCTATACGCTTCGTACTAGGATGCAGTCAAATTACGGCATCCTAACCGATCGTACTATGTTGCCGCTTGTGGCACTCTATTCACTGCCTACACTTTGTACTAGGATGCCGTAATGACGGCATCGTAACCGATCGTACTAGAATGCCGCTTGTGGCACTCTATCCACAGCCTATAATAAAATATATTATTGTATTAGCTGTCGGTTTAATGCTCTAAGTATTAGCTAGACATTCATTATTTACAAAAACTTTTGAAACCAAGATGACTTTTACCTAACTCTCCACACACCATCCCTCAAGACTACCATAATACTTACAGATAACTATTAGACTATTAGTAACTATCGATTAATTACAGAAGGGTAATTTATCAACTGTTATTATTTTATCATCATCTTGTAAAAATCAAACGATGATTCATAGTAGGTAAACTTAATCTTTAATTGGTAACATGGTAATTTTGCATTATTAACATTTTCTATCCTCTTCCTCGCCCCCCTCCTATGCCTCTGCCGCCAAACCCTCGTCCCCCAAAACCTCTTCCGCCAAATCCTCTTCCGCCGAATCCTCTTCCACCGAATCCTCTGCCACCGAATCCTCCCCCTCCAAAACCATAGCCCCTTCCTCCGATAAACCCTCCTCCAATGATTATTGGTATTGGTAAAGGGTCTGAAATGTAGATAATACATTTATATAATATTAACATTTATAGGTATATATGTGTTGTGTAAAACTGTTTGCAAAAGTTAAGTTGTACGGACAATTTCTGCACATAAGGTGGGAGGACCATGGAAGGCAATGCTCCTTTGAAGGCCAACTATTAAAAACTCTTAGTTATTGCCATATGATGACAAATTTCTTCTACTAAAACTAAGATCCATCAAACTCGAGGACACAGCCGAAGCGGCGAGTCGCTCGCGTCGCTATCTATTTGCTTCGTAGACTTCGGTCGTCGACGTTAAAATTGTTATTCGCGCGTACAGCAAAACGTATGTTTATAGTAAAATATCCCATTTATCTTTAATTTTTTTGCTGTGGATTGCCATTTAAGGATTTTTTATGGTAGGTACTAAAGAAAAAAATAATTTCTTACTTATTAATTTGTGTATTTAATTTATCCAGATAAAAAACTTATTAAAACCATTTATAAATTCGTTACAGTGGCCTGCTTCGATGGTCCACCTACCTTAAGAGGCCTATTACACCTCGACTGTGATTTTTGCTAAAATTGGCCAATTTTGGCGTTCTTGATCTTAAACAAAAATACATTAACAGTTTTGACTTATTGAATAGTGTAGAATAGCTATTGGCATAGTGCATAGCAGCATCGCTTTTTGTAAATTTTGCTTAATTTTTTAATTAAACCCAAAATTGCAGAGAGAGATCATCATAAAATGTGCGAAGGCACTTTTTTGAGCTCCTAGATTTAACTACTGTTCTAAACACATGGAATAAAAAAATCAGAATGTTATCTCTTATATAGTCTTGGAATTTTTAGATAACATTGATTTTATATAGAAAAAAAATCTTATTCTTAACCAAAAAACTTCGAAAATCGCTTTAAGTTAACTGTGAATTTCTCTTATCTACGATAATATTATTAAGCAAAATTTATACCAGAATATTTTTTACTTCATGAGGAATAAATATTTTATAATGAATTTATTATCCTATTTCGATAAAAACAATAAATACAACTGCAAAATTACTACAAAATGCGCTACGCCGGCCGTCCGAACTCAGCTTATTCTCGCAGAGTGGATATTTGTAATAATAAGCATGAATTTATTATTATTCTATTTCGATAAAAACTATAAATACAACTGCAAAATTACTACAAAATGCAAAAATGGGCATTTTACGCAAAAATCACATTTGAGATGTAATAGGCCTCTTAAGACCCTACACGTGAAAAATCTGTAATGGATTTGTTATCGCCATAAGTATTAATGCCCAATTAATAATTCTCTGTGCAAAAATCTAGTGTCATTCGGATTTTTAGTTTTTTTGAGACAGTTTTTCTCTGTTTCAAGAAAAGTTTTCTCTTACCTCGTTTACCTCGTTTTTAATATAAGTAATTATGATTTTATCTTGTCATTGTACATATAAATTATACTATATTGTGTTAATTATTGTTATTGGCATTAGCCGTACAGATTATATAAATATACATACCTAATACTAAAATTATTATAATGAGACCTATGTAATTGGTGTAGTTTACTTACATCGTCTATAGTAATATGGATCATATCCAAATCCAAATTGTCGTTTTACTCTTGATAATGTTGTCTTAACATCTTGGGCGAGTGAATCATTGTGCTCCTTATGACTGGATATTGTAAATGGCACTTCAAGCTCGTCTGTTTCTTTTGTTGATGCGCACAACTGAATTACTGTAAGGATCAGGAATAACGCGCAAATTTTCTGAAAAAGAGGTTTGCTTACATGGTAATAAATTACATAGGTAGGTACCTACATAACTAAACACCTTGTACACAATGACAAAATACCTGAATCACTCACTGATTGACTCACGTCTAGCCTAACCCCTAGGACATGTAAATAAGTAATAAGGGTTGATTTTACGAATTTCGTTCGTTATAAAGGGATATGCCCTATCATGCGGACTGAACTCCAGTCGGACCGGACGCTAAAATGAATAAGAAAATAATATCTATGCAGTTATTAGTAGGTACTCACAGTGATTTCCATAATATCACGATTGTCATACACGACCACGGAATACAGAAAAGAATACACGACAGAGGCGAGTCTCCTTTGCATTGCTGCTATATACTAACTCGCACTTACTTGCTAATTGAACTATTTCACCTTATGAATCATCACCAGTATTTTTCAGTCGGTAGGTGTTTGTTTATGAAATTAATCTTAAAAAACCCACTATAGTATGCAGTAGATTTGTTAAAGTTCCTGACAATACAATAATTTTAATTAGAAGTGGAAAATTTTATATAGGTAGTCGTGTAACGGCTATTTAGTGATTAAACGAACTTACCTGAAGTGATGTTCTATCACAATTATACGAGTTGCTTCGTACGAAGAGATTAGGTAACACTTGTAGTAACACGTATCGTGTCGCCTTTCATCCACTAAGATAAAAGCAATAAAAAACCAATTTTTTGTAGGGTAGTTGTCACTTTCCTCTGCGCCTCGATTGTACGGCCGGTCATATAGTTGAAAGCCCTGAGCCTAATATTTCACGCAAAGTGGTGTGTGTGTGTGTGTGTGGAAAGGTGTGAGTGAGTGTGTGTGTATGTGTCTGGCTGGGTGTATGCGTGTAAGGGTTGGTATTATTATTGTGTTATTCTTAACAAGTTTTCGGTTTCAGTGTAGGATAAGGTTAAAAGCCACTCCAGAACCCTTTTTTTAGCTTCAGTTACTGAACACGACTTTATATCACAGCCTCGTGCAATCACATTGTAAATATATGGCAATTTAAAGTAAAGATGGTTTTTACCAAAGGCCGTTTTGACCGTGGTTTGCGGAATACGGAAAATCCTCCTTTGTATAAGGCCTGCGTATTCAGGAGAATTAAGAGTCGCCTGATGTCCTAGAACGAACACCTTGATTATGTAAAGTTGTCGTACATTCAAGACAGAATCCTCCCGGTATAGGTCTCTAGTAGGAAATAGAAAATGTTTTTTCAGCATTACCTTTAGGACAGACCTTTGTGCTCTTTCCAGACCTATCATGGTTGATATTCCTATGCCTCCCCAGACTGGAATGCAGTAGCTCAGGATTGATTGACATAATGTTGTATAAACAGTGGTAAGTAGTTTTTTGTCAGCTGAGATTCGAAGAAGGCGCATAATGTGGACATGTCTTCTAGTTCTTTTAATAAGAGAATCTATGTATTGCTTAAAAGAAAGTTTCTCATCAATTTCAACTCCTAGATACCTAATAGTCTCTGTTCGTGCTATGGGGATACAGGAGCAGTGTGGGGGATTGCAGGAGTGAATTTTTATGTTAGTGGTAAGTGCCGGTTGTGAGGAGCAAGTCTTGTGGAAGCATAGATATTTTGTTTTGTTGAGGTTCAACGTGAGCAGATTAAGATCTAGCCATTTCTTGATCGAGGACATACCGAGATTTGCAGAATGTAAAGCCTCTTTCCATGTTTTCCCTTGATAGATCGCTACGGTGTCGTCGGCATAGCAAATTAGTTCTGCCGAACTGGGAGCATTTGCGTGGATGTCGTTAATGTATAAAATAAATAGGGACGGTCCCAGAACACTCCCTTGTGGCACTCCAAAGCTGGTAGAATGTCTATCGCTGATAATGTCACCAACTTTTACTTTATGGGACCTAGCAGTGAGGTAGCTTTGAAACCAGTCATGCGCCAATCCTCTGATACCAAAGAATTCTAATTTTTTTAACAGAATTGGCACGGATATAGTATCAAAAGCCTTTGCTAGGTCTAGGAAGACTCCTACGCAGCATTGCCCTTTATCCAGATGATCGGAGACAGTTCTAGTGAGAAGTCCCACTGCGTCCTCAGTTGAACGCTTGCGCCTAAAACCGAATTGTCGATCTGAAAGGAGATTAAAACATTCGAGGTAGTTCATAAGACGCAAGTTAACGATCTTCTCCAAGATTTTAGAGAAAATTGATAATAATGATATTGGTCTAAAATTTGCTGGGATTGTTTTTGAACCAGATTTGTGTATCGGAATCACGTAAGCTTCTTTCCACTCGCAAGGGAAAATACCAGTCGATATGCTAAGGTTAAATATGTGGGTTAAGGGAGAAATTATTGATGCCCTGATATGTATTATTAGAGATGGTTTGATACCATCTGGACCAGGCGCGCTGTCAAGCTTTAACTGCATAATTGTGATAGAACATTACTTCAGGCTAGTAATATTATTCTGTGCTTCAGGTAAGTTCGTTTAATCACTAATTATACATTCGTTGTTTCGTCCTTTGAGATTAGGTAACATTTGTAGATTTTGAAAGATAGTGATATATTAAAACGTCTTTTTCTGTGTAAATCAATAACTAGTTATATTAAATAAATACAATCAAAAACAAAACCTAAATAAACCTCTATATTATAATCAAACATCAATGTCTGAGAATGGACATGGCAAAGTCTGATTGATCAGGTTGGATGTTTCTATGGTAGTGTTTTGCAAAAACAGAAGACTTTGCACTCCACCCAGCAGTTTTGCGAATAGTATCGATACTGACGCCTGCTCTATGTGCAGCTGAGGTGTAGCATGCCTGGTGGAGTGAGCAGAAAATACAGAAGTGTCAACTCCGCTAGCTAATAAAGTATCTTTTATCCATCTACTAATAGTATTAGAAGATACTGCTTTATGAGTTCTTTTGAAACATAAAAGGAGATTATTTTCGTTTTTTCTTACAGTTTTCGTCCTCTCAATGTATGTCATTACTGCTTCCGCTGGACATACTTCTGAAAGTTCTCTGTAAAAGGGAATATTCAGATGAGGCTGTATTGAACCTGGACAAGATGTCTTAACAATGTCCTGTATATTAATAAAAATGCTAAGCTGATTATTTATGTGCACCCTGTGTGCTGTTACAAGTATAAGAAATGTAACTTTTTTAGTTAAGTAGCTGTTCTAAATTTAAATAGGTATTGGGATGCAATTTTGATAGGAAATTTAAGACTAGTGATAGGTCTCAAGATATATCATATTTTGGGGCTGAAAGACGAAGTCTGTTGAAGCCTTTGAATAGTCTTGTGATACGATCATCAGACCCTACTCTCGATCCTAAGACCAAAGATAGAGCTGAGCGATGGCTGATTAGTGAACCATATTGTAAGCTCAAATAGAAAAGCTTTGTTAAGAAATAAATTACGTGTGGAGTTGACGCCTAGTAAAGATCCACACTGTGATCTTTTTAAAAGCTTACCTAGCAACGGATTGCAACATCATATCGTTTTATTGAATTATAGGACAGAGAAGCTATCCTGATATCAAGGATAGTTGTGGTGCACTCTTCTTCAGTAATGCCGTTCGGATAACCTTCCTGCAATCAGTGTCAGCTTGGGTAGGCTGTTGGAAACCGACATCAACACGTTATCGCTGGGCACAAATTGTACCAACTCCCAAGATCTTGGAACAACAACAATGCCTTCTGCGTGATCCGTTCAGTAAAACAGTAAATGGCGGGAATGCGTAAAATAAAAGATGATGCCAATTTAACGTACTTAAATGAATTTGTAGCGCAAGCTCCAGGATCTCTGTTCCAAGAGACATACCTACTTCTTACATTTATAATTTGTTCTGGATGCAAAAAGATCATTATCAGGCTTACCTAAAACTCTTACTATTTTATTAGAAGCATTTGCTATTTCATTATCTTTTGAGCTGATGTATGAAGCGAAAACGAATATTTTGCGGGTTTCGCACCACTGCCACAACTTCTTACTTATTTCAGTAAGGTGTGGGAACCGAACTCCGCCCATACGGTTTATCTAAGAAATAGCAGTTGTATTATGAATACGTAACAAAATTTGTCAATTCTTTAAGTTTTTAGCAAATGTTTGTAAGCCCAAAAAGGAAGCTAAGAGTTCTAAATAGTTAAAGTGCTCAACGATTCTACAATACTCCACTGACCACTAGCAGTTCCCTCAGCACATGCCGGCCCCCACCCTTTCTTGCTTGCATCCGAAAAAAATTCTAAGCAGTAATTATCTTGTCTGATAAGATTATCCACCCTTCCAATAGATTTTAACCACCAAGAAAAATCGTCTTTCAAATACGGTGGTAACGACCTGTAACTATCGTAGTTATTCGTATTATAAATTGCAAGATATTTACACGTTTCCATTTGTTTGGTGTACATGGGGCGGTAACCTATCATAAATTCGAAACTTTCCTATACGAATTTCAATTGTTCGAAAACGGTATGACGAAGTTTTAAATACCAGATCGTTGCTTTTACATAATTTTGTTAATCCATAAACTTACCATACATACGTTTCATTTTCCAGAAAAACTATTAGCCGATTATCAAAACTATTTTTTTTCTTTTGGAAGATGTTTTGTTTACAATAAATTTTATATCTAGAAGTATTAAAATTCGAAGTAACTTTTCCTCTGAAATATCATACTCATACCCAGTTTTTTTTTGTTTGTCATATAGGTATTCATATTATTAGGTGAATAATCTTAAATGTCTTAAAAAGTTAATACATTATGTTTCCGGTAAGATTGTGTTTCAAAAGCCAGTGACAGAAACGAATCGCGGCAAAACCGACTCCACGTAGTCTTGTCTGCCCTACGCTAGAGTGTAATTCAAGCCCGCGTAGGCGCGGAGGGGCGAGGCAGCCCGCGAGCTGAGGAGCAGGTGGGTTTAACGCTCGGCGCCGCGGCTGAGGCTGGCCGGCTCCGCCGGCCAGCAAGCCGAAGCTGCGGTGGTGAGCGTAAGCCATCTGCGACGATAATCTCGCGTGGGACCGCCGAAGCCTCGCAGCGCCGGAGCCGTGACAGAAACCATGCCTGTTGCATGCTTGGTTGCTTGCTGCATGCTTGCTGCATACTTGCTGCATGCTTGGTTGCTTGCTGCTTGCTTGCATGCTGCATGCTTGCTTGCATGCTGCATGCTTGCATACATGCCGCAGCATGCTTGCAAGCTCCAAGCTTGCTTGCTTACATGCTGCATGCTTGTTTGCATGCTGCATGCTTGCTTGCGTGGTGCATGCTTGCTTCCATGCTGCATGCTTGTTTGCATGCTTATTACAGGTTGTTCGATGATATTATGGATTTCAATTATTTGAAATGTTGTATTACAATAATATTGGAAACGTGTTTCTGGAAAATGAATCGTCTAGCATTAATAGCTTCGGCCAAACGTTGAGTGGGATTTCAAAATATAGAGATTAATAAAAATAATAATCGATAATCGGCATTTCAAAACTTTGTAAAAAGTGTTTTCGGTAAAAAGAAAATTATAGAAAAGAAAAAATTACAAAACGTTTTCGGCTAAATAAAATTTTCAAATTCGAATTCATGATAGGTAACCACATGGGGCACACTAAAAGTTTCCGGAACTGGCCACTTACATAAACAATATTTAAAAAGTAATTACAACATTTGAATATTCCATATTCAAATGTCTTTGGCTCTTTGGCTCTAGAATGCAGTTTGTTTCATCTGACTGTCAATTGCTTTTACACCTCAGAACATTAACTTTTACACTGTAGCGCCATTTAAAAAAATGCGTGTCTAAATTAACATGGATTTAACTCGGAAAAGTTTTCGTAGTATGATTTTCTACGATTCTAAATGTAATTTGACAGCTCAACAGAGCATCGCTCAGCTACAATCTGCTGTTGGCGATGAAGCACCATGCAAGACGACTATTTATAGATGGTTTGCAGAATTCAAGCGCGGTCGTGTCAATCTCAGTGGCAAATCTCGCGATGGTCCACCGCTGTGAACAACAAAAACATCGATGCTGTGCGCCGTATGATTGAAACAGACAGGCATGTGACCTTCCATGATATTCGCGCATCTTTAGACATAGGCATGAGTCAAATACAATCAATCCTACACACACATTTGGGTGTGAGAAAGCTGTGCTCGCGGTGGATCCCACACATTTTGACCAAGGCTCAAAAACGGACCGCGTCACTTGGTGCAGTGCCATGCTTACCAGATTCAACGAAGGTGCGTCAAATTTGGTGTGGGACATAGTTACAAGTGACGAAACATGTATTTATTGCTACGATCACAAAACAAAGCAGCAATCGAGCGTATGGGTCTTTCAAGTTGAGCCGAAACCAACTAAAGCGGCGCGCGTGAAAAGTGCATTTATGCGAATGATTGCTTCTTTTTTTAATAAAACTGGACACGTGGCTACTGTTGCTTCGTCGTACCTTGAATAGTGACTGGTACACGACCATTTGTTTGCCGGAAATTATTGACGAACTCCGTAAAAATAACTGTAAACGCCGGGTCATCTTGCACCACGACAATGCTAGTTCACCCACACGGCCAGACAGACAAACGAATTTTTGAAGGTGAAAAACGTAACGAAAATTAATTAATTTTCGGGAACAGAAAAAAGTCACAAGGTGCCAGTTCGGGACTATATGCAGTAGGGCTCATAATTTCTATTTTTATCACCAGAAGAGGCTGTCGAAGAGTATGAAAAACACGTTTCTTAGGTCACCACGGAGGAGTGGCACAAACGTTTTCAAAATTTTTATCACCAGAAGAGGCTGTCGAAGAGTATGAAAAACACGTTTCTTAGGTCAACCACGGAGGAGTGGCACAAAATTTTTCATAATTGGTTTAATCGAATGAAAAAGTGCATTTACGCAAAGGGAGAATATTTTAAGAAACAATAAATTCATTTTTGACCTTTAATAGTATTTTTTTCTTATTCATTCCGGAAACTTTTAGTGAGCCCCAAGTATAACCAACCATATTGGATGGCGGGGCAAGATGCAGTGAGAAGTTCTACTAGTCGTGCAAAGTGCCTGATTTTACATCGTTCTTTAAATATAAAATGTTTGATTATGTTTCTTTTGTCATTGGTTAAACTTATTTGAAGTTTTGTCGTCTCTATTAAAAAAACCAAGATTTTTGGCAGACTGTATTAGGGACCGTACAGCTCTTTTTGTCGTTAATAATGAAACCTAAAGATTCTAAAAAATTTCTTGTTACCAAGGCATTATCGAGACAGTTTTTATAATTTCTAGCAAGAGCGCAGATATTCTCTAAATAAATCGTTGATAAATAGCCTAACGACCGAAGAAGACATATAACTGGTTTTAACAAATTCGTAAAAACAAACGGTGCTGTGTTAAGACCAAATTAAAGTACATTAAATTCGTAATGAATTTGTTCAAATCAGAATCGCAAATATTTTTTATGACTAGGGTGAATACCTACTAAAAAATAAACATCCTTTAAATCCAGGGTAGCCCTGAAGCTATCCTTTGAAATTAGTTTCATTGTTGTTCTTAACAGGTTCACAGACCACAGACCACATGCGGTCTGTAGACGGAGAGTACTATCAGTCCACAGGCCATTTGTGGTCTGTTCGTCGAATCAATTTTAAGGCTTTATAGAGCTGTGGACGTAGATGGAACGGCGCTTATTTGACATGGACTTGACAGGACATATCCTATAGAACACAAAAAGTGCTGGGACATGAAGAAAAGTTGTAAAATTTTAGACTGTATACAGACTTTTCTGCATTTTATTGCTATTTTCGCTATTTTTTACTAACTTATCGTGGGAAGATGGAAAAAAAAACATACGGAATATGAAACAGAAAAACAATTTATTGAAAAAAAAAATATTTGAATAAAAGTACCTAAGTACTTGAAAAAATTTTTTATACAGTTTTACATGTTGCTATGAGCTTTTGTAAAACACTGTAGACAGTATAGTTTTGTACAAATATTACATATTTGTGAAACTCTTTTGCTTTTCTTCTCGTCTGTGGACTTAGGAGTTTAGGAGGAAGTTTTTAAGTCTCTTTTGTTCTAACGAGTCCACAGACCATATGTGGTATGTTTAAAAAAAACTACATTTTCGTTATATATATTTAATTTACCAAATATATATATTTACCTAAACCCCTAGATAAACGCTTTAATGAAAAAAATAATTGGACGTGGGGGGTGGTTTCCTATGTGAAGCTTGGACTGTGAACCTGTTAAATGTTCAATTTTAAACTGTTCAGCAGTAATATGCTTATTTAATAATTTTAGATTTAATATAAACCTATTTGTGCCGTTGGGTTTCTTGATCAGAAAATAACTAGACAGAAACTGACCTTCACAAAGTTGGCAAGGAGAAATGGCGTCTGAATCGATTAATTAAAAATATGGCCACTCTGTAAGTATAATAAGACAATGAAACAAAGATAATGAAAGTAAGCGTGGTTCGTCTAACTGAGAAACACATTAAAAAAGGGTATTTTATAACCTTTTTCTAGGCTAAAATAACTGGATCGTCGGTTATTATTCGAAAACTATCGTAAAAATAGAACAGCATACCCGCAGAACGGGTGTACTACGCAATGGCAAAAGACGATAGCTCGAATGACAAGAGCACGAAGACTATATTGCGAAAGTACCATCGCTCGAAAGTGTAATTGCGCGACACACAAAAGCGCGAACGTTCATTTGCGCGAAAATCACAGATTTATGTTTTCTGGGGGATTAGCAGTAGGCATCATTTCACTTAATTGAATAAGCAGTAATGTTTCATTATTTTATTTATTTTTATATTCAATATTTTTTATTAATAGAAATCATGAAATTCACAAAGTGAACAATGAATAAAAAATTCTACTTCAACATCTGAATCTGAATTTATTAATTATGATTATAAATTTTACAACCTTAAATTAATGGCAATTCCACGAATAAAATCAACAGTGCTTATATTATTCCTGCGTCTGATAATATAATTTAATGCGTTTTTTGTTATGAATTTTAGATGTTCAAAGAATCTTTTTTGTGAATTTCATGATTTCTATTAATAAAAATATTGAATATAAAAATAAATAAAATCTTAAACATTACTGCTTATTTAATCTATATTATCTATATAATCTAAATCTATTATATACAAATGAATCCCTGTTTCCCTTGGTCACGCCATGACGAGTGAAGGGCTGTACCGATTTCTCTAATTCTTTTTTGTTGTGTTTGTTATTGTCAGGAGAAGGTTCAATATTCATAATTAAGACAGGACAACTTCTGTCGGGTCAGCTAGTTAATTATATAAAGAGTGAAATGATGTCTACTGCTAATCCAACAGAAAACATAAATCTGTTCGCTGGTGTGATTTTCGCGCAAATGAACGTTCGTGCTTTTGTGTGTCGCACAATTAAGTGTTCGCGCAAATTACCGTTCGCGCTTTTGCGTGTCGCGCTATTAAGTTTTCGCGCAATTACACTTTCGAGCGATGGTACTTTCGCAATATCGTCTTCGCGCTGTTGTCATTCGAGCTATCGTCTTTTGCTATTGCGTAGTACACCCCCGCAGAACATACCGGATCTAGCGACGAGGACCGGGCTGCTAAAAGCGCCGCGGCGATCGTGGCGGCTGCTGCTGCCGCGGGCGTAATGTCGGTGCAGCTGGAGATGCCAGTTTGCCTGGCTACCGGAAGTGGAGGCCTCTGGTTTAAGGTTTATTTGGTATACAGCTGATCCTTAAAATCTTTCTTTATTGTTGAACATATAAAACTCCTTCTCGTCATAGACTCATTATGCTGTGTATCGCATAGCAGACGACTAGTTTCAATCAATAACTTTATGACAGCTTGGTCTCTATGTTCCAATGAAAACAACTTGGTCAGAGAGCCTCCAATGTAGGAAATGGCAGCCGCCAGTTGCACTTACTTATAATCTAACGCTTTGTCTTTCTTGATCAGCGTTTAAGCTGCCAGATAAAGCTGCTCATATAAAGCTGCCTTTATCTCTGGCCCTAGCTTTTTCTCTTAGAGGTTTGTCCCAAAAAATTCAGTATCCCTTCGTCAAGTTCTGGACGAACAGTCACAACATTTTGAGACTGTTCTACTTGCATCGAGTAAATAAATGGAAGTGGCTTCGGCTTCTTACGTAGCTGAAGAGGCGGGCCTGGTCCAGGCTCCTATAAGAGAATCGGTCCCCAGTCCGCCTCAGGCTGCATTTCGTTTTCGCCTTATTGAACAAGGTCGAATATACACTTTGGAACGTCGCTACAACGTGAATAAAATATATTTACCTAAGGTGAAAATTTATTTAATCCACAATCGTTTTTATACATAAAGTATAAAAAAGTGAAGGAAACATTCCTTTTGAATGTGCACATCACTAATTAAAGTAACGGTTTTAAATAACTTGAAGGCAACATCCCTTTTAGATGTACACAACACAAATTAAAATTATTTTAATTCTTATCTTGGCAAAATACGGTAAAAGTCCTTTTAACTATACACACTATTTTCAGATAAGTATAGTAGCACACTTTTCTTTTAGAAGTACAATTATTAATTTAAAAATACGGTACTAGGCCTTACAACTACACATACTAATTTTTAAATAAGTATAACGGTAGCACTCCCATGATAATGCACACACACTTAATTACCTTCAGATCGTAACGATACAGGCTGCGGCGGCGGCGAGTCACACGCCGACAGACTGCTGCTTTCTATCTTTCTCATTTTCTTTCTACAATAATCACTATCGTCGTCACTATAAACTCGGTTAGGCATCGTAACACTACATGAGTATATTAAAGGGGAGAAAACGTGGTGATTGGCGTGAACTTTTTTTTATTTTTTTTTTTATTGGCAACGGGTAAGCGCTTGGCCTTTATCTCACCTGATGGTAAGTGACGATAAGGCCGAAGGTGGAAGCGCGCTTCACCCGGAATCCTCAACCACTGAGGAACTGGCTATCTTATCTCAAACTGCCGGAACACAACAATGCTATAAACATCGTTGTTATGGCGACAGACTTAGATAAGATGGTGGTAGCTAGCCAGGCGGACTTAACAGCCCTACCACCAACCAAACCGAGCACACAAAGATGTACCCCCCGCTGGGAATCGAACCCGGGACTTCTGGGTCTGAAACAGGTAGCTTAGCCACTAGACCACAGAGGCGGTTAAGTGTGGTGGGAAAAAGATATATGTGGGACTAAATTGTGCTATACCTATATACGTACTTAAAATACATTCATCAATATGAATACATATATAGGTATATATAAAACAAATAATACATACATACTTATAAATAGATAAGACAATATATATTATAATAAATATAAGTTACTGATAAACGATTAGTGCGATAGATAGTGCTCTTTTTTAGTTTGTGTTTGAAAGATTCAACCGATGAACTTTCACGGATGCTAGCTGGTAGCTTATTCCACAGTCTAGCTAGACTGTGCAGCTGCATACACAGTGAAAGAATTGTGAAAAAAATTCGGTGTTTGCTTGTGGATAGGAAAGGGTTCTGGTATCACAGGAACGTTTGGGACGGGAAGAGACGGGTAACTGTGTAAAACGGCATCGTAGGTAATGAGGGAGCTGTGGAAAGTGAAGAATTTTATAAAGGAGGCAAAGGATGTGCATATCTCGGCGAAGACGGATTGGGAGCCACTTTAACGTCGACCGCTACTCCGAAATATGGTCATATTTCCGTAGACCGAAGATAAAACGGATGGCCAAATTTTGCAGGCGCTCCAGCTTGTTAAGCAGCTCCTCAGTAGCATCTAAATAACGAACGTCAGCAAAGTCGAGAAGAGTGAGTAAAAGAGACTGAGCGAGCATAATTTTGGTGTTGTATGGTAAGAAAAACTGGAGTCGCTTGAGAGAATGGTAAGAGAAGTGCATGCGCCGACTCACTTCATTTACTTGTGATCTCCAGGACAAGGTGTGATCGATAATGAGACCAAGGTTTTTAGTTTTGAGTGCATATGTAAGATTCACTCCATCATACGTGATCTTGGGGAGTTTCTCAAGATCTAATTTGTTGTACAACCTGTTGCTACCTACGATTATGGCTTGTGATTTACTTGGATTCACCAGCAATCCAAAAGAGTCCGCCCAAGACTTCACTGCAAGAAGATCTTTGTTAATCGCATCGATTGTACTGTCAGCATTGGATGCATCAAAGTGCTTATAAATTTGCAGATCATCCGCATAAAGGTGGTACGGACAGGATATGACTTTAACGAGCTCATTCACAATTAAGGAAAATAGTAGAGGCGAGAGTACCCCTCCCTGCGGCACACCAGCTGTAAGGGGAGCCCATTCAGAAAAAGATTCTCCACTCCTGATCCTCTGGCTACGATTACGTAGATAGTCCGAGAACCAACCGATCACCGCAGGGGTAAGGTAAAGAGAATCGAGAATGGAAAGAAGGATATCATAGTCAACAGAGTTGAAAGCGCTGCTAAAGTCTAGCAGAATAAGAACCGTGAACAACCGGTTGTCCATGGCGTGCCGGATATCGTCTGTGACGTTCAACAGGGCAGTTACAGTGCTATGGCCAGAACGAAAAACCCAATTGATACGGACTTATTAGTTTATGCTGTGACACATATGAAAATAGTTGTTTTTGAACAGCGCTTTCTAGGACCTTGGACAGGAATGGGAGAATAGAGATAGGACGGAATTGTGAGAAATCAGTAGGGGAAGCGGACTTAGGAATGGGAATAACGTGGGCTAATTTCCAATCGGAAGGGAAGATGTTGGTTGTCAAGGAATGGTTTAAGATATGTGTGATAATAGGCACTACATCTTCCAGGATAGGCATCAGCATATTACGGCAAATGCCATCCTCACCCACGGCTTTGGAAGTTATGGATAGGATATTCTTCTTAACCTCCCCCTCAGTGACTTCGCGAAATGAAAAGGGCTCACAGTCAGGACGAGCAATCGATTCAAGAAAGAAAATCGTGTCTGCCTTGATGGAGTCAGCAACAGTAACCGGTGAACTTGTGAAATGCCTGTTCAGTTGGTTGAGGTTAGGTAAATCACCAGTACTGTTGCGGTCTCCACCCACACCAAGCGATCTCAAAAACGTCCAGATTTGACCCGGAGGTAAGTCTTCTATTGATGTGTGAATGTATCGTCGCTTGGCATCCCGACAGAGCCGATTGCAAAGATTGCGCAGCCTCTTGTAAGAAACAAGGTTGTCATCATTTGGAAATCTCTTCAGAATTGACTTGGCCTTATCCCTACGCTGCAGCGTTTTCTTTATCGCAGGCGTCAGCCAAGGCGCAGGTAAATGTTTGACGCGCACTGGTCTGAGTGGGGCATGTGAATCAAAAAGTTGTGTTAACAGTTTGTTGAATATTGAAACTTTCTCATTTACAGTATCAGCATCACACAATGCAGACCAATCCACCCTAGCAAAGTCTTCTCTCAAGCGATCCACACAGATACCACCAAAATTACGTCGGAAAATTACTTTGGCTTTAGGTTTGGGGGTGCGTACACGATATGATAGATAGAGAAGGTCATGGTAGGAGAATGGAGCAGTAGTTTGTCCGTGTAAAAGGACTGAATCTTAAACTTACTTACTTTTATTAAACCTCTAAATTACGAACATCATTATTTTTCTAATCATTATTTTATTACTAATATTTCTTCCTACTTGTGTTACATTTTTCTACTGTTTACTTAGTTAAAATTTTTATGTTCTCATGGTTAGTGAGTGAATTGTTGTTGATTCTCAATGAGAATAAAGATCTTAAACCTATTTTGCTAATTTTATAATAATTCTGTGGTAGCCAATAGAGTAAACCTCAGAACAATAGTTATTGTTCTGAGGAGTAAACATTCTCACTATCTCCATGTATCTATATACAGACTTGTCTACCAATTTACTATTGATAAAGCTAAGGCGTTAGCGGTTAACACAATATAATCGACATGGAGCTGCTGTCACTCGTCTAGGGGGGCTCGTAAAAACGAGATGAGTAAATCAGTTGTAATATTGCCATGTAAACTTCAAACTTGCTTCGATCAACAATATTGTAGATCGAAGCATGCAAACCTTAAAAAAATTAAGAAAAATTTAATAATTGCTAGCCGGTAACCACATTAACTTTACTCTACAGAGGTGCAAAATCTTGTAACATTTTTTTAAATGCAAGTTTTTTTATAAGCTGAAATTCTTCCTAAAATAAAAATTGAAAGAATAAACCTAATTGTGATAAAAAATATACTTTATTACATTTTTGTAAGAATTCAAAAAAAAAAAAAACATCAGCAAAAGGATTGTCCTAAAAATTTAGTACTTACTTAAAATTTTAAGGAAATAATTAGAAACGAATTTATATGTTAATCTTTTAAATTACGCAGCATAAAGTGAACAAATTAAAATAAATATCAGAAGGCAATACACTATTTTTTATAATGTATAAATTTAAATAATGCATATTAAAGACTAAAAAATTGTATCTACATTAGCATGTCAGGGTAAAAAACACTTGCAGTTCAATATTAACGCTTATGCCCCCGACATAAGGGCGGTACAATGTCCAAAGTGTTGACATCTGCTGTAGTCTGTACCTATGCGTTAATCACTTTATACATCAACTTCGTAATTGTTTTTTCCGTCGGTTGCATACTCAGAACAATAACTAAAGCAGTTGCATACTGTGTGAAGAATGATACGAATAAATAGCTCGATGGCGACTGACGAGGATGAATGATAAGAAAATACTTGTACCAGTCGTAGTATCTATGGAAAAATATTCTTATATGATAGAATTGCTAAGCAAAACATCGACCGATCTAGTCGAGTATAGATTTTCGAGGTAATGAACCATCGGGCTAATAACCGCTTGGTATAATGAACATTACATTAAACAAATATTCCGCAAAACGATGTATAAGTGAAACGTCTTTCAGGTGACGTAATTCTGTAAATAGTGTTTCGATTTCGAACCCATCAAAACTTAATTTAACCATTACCGCGTTAAAATCTCCCAGTCTTACTATAAGTATACTTTAAAACCTCAGGCATAACAAACTTTTAGAAGCAGACTCTCTTGCAACAGCGGGGAAAGCCTGATGTCGTTAGGCGATCGTACCCAGCATAATGTTGTTACATTTTCCGTAACCCGAGGTTGAGACGAGTCAAATACAATTACGTGTAATATCGGGGGTAAGTGAGAGGTGACTGACCGGCAAAACGGGTTTGGCGCTCAAATGTTATTTTACCTAAATCCCTAATCTAAATAAGGATCCTATGGCGAGCGTAAAGTTGAGCTGTATAAAATGCTAAAAAAACACAAAGAGGACAAATTTTTCGATGGATACTATTTGGTAGTGTATGATATGATGTGAATGATGTGATATTGTTCTATAACGTCGGCTCAGGATCAAGATTGAACGTAAAAATACATTTAAATACATTAAAAGTAAAAAGAGCCGTTCAAAGTCATATTCAAATAAAATTAAAAATTTTATTGCATACTGCGAAGACATGATGTGATCTGCTAAAGGTAGCGGGTAGCCGTTGGATGCGAGCAGCATAGACCGTTCTTGGTGGAGATCTTTGGAGGGAGGCCTTTGTTCAACTGCGGACTTCTTTAGGCTGATGATGATTATTTTTACATGCTGTGGTATGAAGACAATGTTTCTGTACCTACCTTAAAATACAAAAGTGACAAGCTAAATTGAGCCAGCCTCGTGGGTTAAGCTTAGTGGGTATTTTGGGACGGCCTAGGTGGTACTGGTGGTGGTGGCTAGTGAACCTTTTTTGTATGATTCTGAGTTCTATCAAATAAGTCAGAAAACTAGTAGCACATTAGCTTATATTTATACTGTGCAGTAGTCTATTGAAGCTATTAGAATTGAACTACGTATACTCACATTCAACCCGACATTCGGCTACAGATACTCAATTGTTAAATACCTCAAAAAAGATGGACCATGATTTACTTTTAACCTAAAGTTTAAAATCAGGCACTTGGCCAAGTTTCCCACCAGCTGTTAGATAGGTCAACACTTTAAAAGCCCCCACACGCCTTTTTACTCGTTGCAAAGCGTCAGTTCGCAGCTTAATGATTGAGTTCATTAACAATTCTATAGGAACACTGGGCACTCGCGCTGGCCCCGTAAAAGCGCTTTCTTTCAAACAATACTGGTTGGAGCATTATTTTTTTCAGAACCTCAAGGGTGCCTATAGTGCGAGGTCTTTTCTCTATTCGATCACGTTAATTAAAATTTTTATTTGTATGGCATTAACGTGGCGTTGATGATGATGATGAACGGTTGTCAACCATCACCTCCTGATGATTGAGGTTGACAACCGTTGAGGTATTATAATTAGAGATGACACCGTGATGCAAGTTTTTGCGTTGTGGCCTAAGGGTAGGCTGCCAACTCCAAAAAGGGCATTTCCGGGATTACTTAGCTCGACATCCGGGACTTGAGTATATAAGGCGGGACACAACACACCACAATCATATAAAATGGTTAGTAAAAACATACGTAAGTACCTATATTTTTTTATCATTTAATAAAAGATCAATATAAATGCCTAACCCGAGGGTAGTTGCACAAAACAGAAAGGTTAGTTGGTACGAGATAGAAACCTACTTATATCATATTATCACTGATTTCCGTGACAAAAAGCGTCCCGCAAGGGGTCACGGCAGGACGGCCAAAAATTGACCCAGAAGCGGGACGTCCCGTAAATTCAGGACGGTTGGCAAACCTACTTATGGGCTGCAAACGCCACAGTGATTGTGTTGTGACGTTGTGAGTAATCCAAGCAATTGTTGACCTTGCGCTCGCAAACCGTATCACGTCTCTAGTTATAATATCTCAAGGGTTACAACTTGCCGTATCAGTTTCTGTGAAATAAAACGGCACACGCCTCCTCAGTACCAACTTTGGAGATTACGAAACACATGAAACGATTCTTTTATAAAATTTTGTTTTTTTTTATTATCATGTTTAATTATACATTCAAAGGTCGGTCGGTCGGTAGGAGGTTGAGAAATCGCTTTACTTAGTGTCACAGGTTTAGTTATTAGAAATATCTTATCTTATCTTAGTATGTCAGAGGTCTCCTTCTCGCAGTAGCACGTCGCGTCGGTCCATTGAGATCTTTTAAGCAAAAGTAAAATTAAATAGTCATTTCCTTAGAGTCTGAGTATCAAATCACGACTATTATCCCCGAAGGGTTAGTCAGAGACTAGGCAATGAGGATCGCAAAAGCAGTCATCTACCACAGTCCACTTTTCACCAAATATCGACTGCACATTTGCTCAGCTTGACAGTGAGTGAGCCCATCGCCACTCTATGCTGTTGGATGTATGTGCAGTCTTTAGTCCGTTAGTCGCCTTCTACGACACCCAAGGGAAGAGAGGGAGTGGTAGTATTCTTTACACGGTGAAAAAAAAACAAGTAAGTACAAAAACAAATAATCAAGGAAGTAACAATTTGTACAGCTAGTTGAAATGAAACAAAGTAAGTAATTGTATGCAGCCCCCTAATTTATAGCGCTATGTGAAAATGCAGTGACACGGCAAGCGGGACCAAGCGCGAGACCGTTATTCATGCGACCGCTTCCGCTGGCCACAATCCTATCGTCCGTAACTCATGGTGCGCTGTGCGGACTGCACCATCAATACAATAAAGTAGCCTTTTGTTTACTTAACATTTGATTTTTGTTGTTTAAAGTGAGTGGAAGCTCTTTTTATCGGAAGCGAAAACTCACTTTGGTTTGCTGCGCCAAGTTAGTTTGTTAGTAAACCGGTTCACTGTCCCGCAGACCACAGATGGGCCATAACAATTGATTAACCTATTGTTATATTTTTTGGACAGTTACCTGTTAAAGTGGGCGAAAGGAAGTTAAACCATTTGAGGATCGTAAAACCAGACACTTAATCAATGGTTTCGCGACCGCCTGCCGGCGGTCTTAAGACCCTTGACCTATTAAAGAGAATGCGACCGCTTTCGCTGGCCACAATCCTATCGTCCGTAACTCATGGTGCGCTGTGCGGACTGCACCATCAATACAATAAACTAGCTTTTTGTTTACTTAACATTTGATTTTTGTTATTTAAAGTGAGTGGAAGCTCTTATTATCGGTAGCCAAAACTCACTTTGGGTCGCTGCGCCAAGTAGTTTGTTTGTGTGGACTGCATCATCAATACAATAAACTAGCCTTTAGTTTACATAACACGGGGTTCCGTTTGATTTTAAGTTGGGTAAAGTGAGTGGAAGCTCTTACTATCGGAGGCCAAGATTCACTTTGGGTCTATCGTCCCGTCCGTAACTCATGGTGCGCTGTGGACTGTACCATCGATACAATAAACAAGCATTTTGTTTATAACACTAAGTTTCTTTTGATTTCAACGCTAACTAGCCTTTTGTTTGGGTATCACTGCGTTTTATATGATTTTTTGTTATAACTGATTCTTCTTTTCACTTAACTTCACTTACTCCTCCCTCACTCACTTATACTTCACTCATAAAAGTTAAACCTTGTTCGCGCTAGGCGAGTAATTTTGTAGAATAGTGAGAACATAGCTTCGCCACTTTGCTTACTTACTAAAAACAAATTTAAAAATAATAAAACTAGCAAAGCATTGTGCGCTCTTCGACTAAATTATTATAATACGATATTATGATACTAAATTATGATAAGGCCGTTGGTGGAAGCGCATTTCACCTGAGGACTCTAGCTCACTCACATTTCACTTGAAATCTGAACTTAAGTAAAATAATAATTATTTATTTAACCTTTTTTTATTCTTTTCGTGCAGCTTTACAAGTTTTGTCTGCGGAGTTCTGAGAGAAAACGTATAAATTTTTATCCATGGTTAAATTGCATTTCACCTTGTTTGTCACTTTGGATTCGGTTTCACACTCAGAATAATAACTAAAGCATTATTCTTTTATGGTTTCACACCACGTATTTAATAGCGACATGCTTGTTATGCACCAAGTTGTCAAATCCGCATTATTTCAAAATTGACTCTATGCTATCGTTACAAAGATCAACGTTTGATTGGAACGTGTGGGTCGAAGTGAGCGCTAGCTTACGATCGAGCGTTAGATCCAAAGCGATTTTATTAAAAATGTATTTTGTTAGATCGCACGCACCCATGGCGGCACTGCTTTATTTTATACATCATCATCGGATTCATTAACGTGATGCACTGGTGATATAACTCGATATCATCATCATCATCATCATCATCAGCCAGAAGATGTCCACTGTTGGAAAAAGGCCCCCCCCCAAGGATCTCCACCACGACCAGTCCTGTGCTGCTTGCATCCAGCGGCTACCCACGACCTTCACGAGATCGTCGGACCACCTTGTTGGAGGCCTGCCCACACTGCGTCTTCCGGTGCGCGGTCGCCACTCGAGAACCGTTCTGCCCCAACGGCCATCGGATCTACGGGCGATGTGCCCTGCCCATTGCCACTTGAGCTTAGCGACTCTTTGGGCTATGTCGGTTACTTTAGTTCGTCTACGAATCTTCTCATTTCTGATTCGATCACGTAGAGAAACCCCGAGCATAGCCCTCTCCATTGCTCTTTGCGTGACTTTGAGCCTGCTAATTAGGCCCATAGTGAGCGACCACGTTTTGGTACCGTATGTCATCACTGGCAACACACACTGGTCGAAGACTTTCGTCTTGAGACACTGCAGTATTTTGGACGAGAAGATATTTCGTAGCTTACCGAACGCTGCCCAGCCGAGTTGAATTCGACGATTGACCTCTTTCTTAAAGTTGGACCTACCTAACTGGACTGTTTGTCCCAGGTATACATATTCGTCAACAACTTCAAGAGCAGAGTCTCTAATCTTCAGAGGAGTGGGTACGACACGTGAGTTAGACATGATTTTTGTCTTGTCCATGTTCATTTTAAGGCCCATTTGTTGAGAGACCCTGTTGAGATCACCGAGCATTGTGCCGAGTTCCTCCAGGGTCTCAGCCATGACTACTATATCGTCGGCAAATCGAAGGTGACTGATGTACACGCCGTTAATATTGATGCCGAGTCCTCTCCAGTCCAGAAACTTAAACACGTCCTCCAGTGCAGCAGTGAAGAGTTTCGGAGAAATGACATCTCCTTGTCTCACTCCACGCTGCAGCTGGACTGGCTTCAAGCTCTGGTCCTGAAGACGAACTGTCATAGTGGCGTTTTCGTACAAACACTTCAACACTTCGATGTACCGGTAGTCAATTTGGCACCGCTGGAGAGACTGTAGCACGGCCCATGTTTCGCTCGAATTATAGGCTTATATAATAGGTAATAATAATTATATAATAGGCTTTTTCATAGTCCACAAACGCTAAGCAAAGTAGCCGGTTATACTCTTCGGTCTTTGTATAACCTGCCACAGCGTAGTATGTGGTCTATGGTGCTAAAGCCTTTTCGGTATCCGGCTTGTTCGATTGGCTGGAAGTCATCAAACCTGCGTGCGAGACGATTAGTTATAACTCTCGAGAACAGCTTATATACGTGACTTAGAAGTGATATGGGTCTGTAGTTCCTCAGTAGGGCCTTGTTGCCCTTCTTAAAGAACAACACAACCACACTTTCATGCCACGCTTCTGGCGTTCTACCTCCGAGTACGACGGAATTAAATAGTCTCTGAAGAGCTGCGAGTACCGGTCTTCCGCCTGCTTTCAGGAGCTCAGCCGTAATTCCGTCAGCACCCGATGCCTTGCTATTCATAAGCTGCTTGAGAGCCTTACTAATCTCGTACAGGCTGATGTCCGGGATATCTTCCGTGTAGTGTCGGGTTAGCTTAGCTCTAGGGTCTGTAGCTAAACTTTGTACAGGTGGCCGCGTGGATGTGTATAGCTGTCCATAGAACTTCTCGACCTCTCCCATAACTTCGGACCTGGACGTGACAGTTCTGCCGTCATCGGTTTTCAGCGTCGTCAGTTGGTTCTGCCTAATACCCAAATCTCTTGCGAACACTTTTGAACCTTTGTTTCGCTCGATAGCCTCTTTAATACGGTCGGTATTAAATCAGCCAGTGTTGCGAGTCAAAGACTTCGAGATCTGCCTATTGAGCCGCCGAAGCTGAGGCGAATTGTCCGAAGAACCCAGAACCATCACGCGCCGCTCTTTTATCAGTTTGAGAGCATGGTCTGAGAGCTTTTTAGGTCCTCTTATACGGTGGGTTTTGAAGAACTTAGACCCAACCGCATGGACAGTTTTTACAAACCTGTTGTTGTAATCGTCCACGTCTACGCAATCCTTCAGGCATTCGAAGCGATTTTTCAGTTCGAGCTGGAAGCTTTCGGGGTTTTGGATTTGGATGGGTGCAGGGCGGAGCGTAGACTTCATCAATCGATGTCTTTCCAGCTTGATATTAATGTTCAATGTGCCTCTTACCAACCGGTGATCACTGCCAGTTTTGAACGCGTTGATCACAGAGACATCATTGAATATTTGCTTTCTCGTCGACATGATAAAGTCAATCTCATTTTTTGTTGCACCATCGGGACTTAGCCAGGTCCACTTGCGGTGTTCAGATTTCCTAAAAAAGGAGTTTATCATGAAGAGTCCCTCCTTTTCCAGAAACTCCGCCAGCAGTTGGCCCCGGTGTTCCGAATTTCAACTCCAAATCGTCCCACTTTCAGCTCATCGCCGCTTCGTTTGCCCAGTTTTGCGTTACAGTCTCCCATGACAACGGTGTAATGAGTTTTGGAGACTTGTATGGCTCTAAGGATGTCCTCATACGTAGTCTCCACCTTATCGTCGGGGTGTGCCGTAGTCGGAGCGTATACCTGTATAACCTTTAACGAATACCGTTTGGTTATTCTGAGTATCAGGTACGCTACTCTCGACGACACACTTCAGGTCTTGACAACGTTGTTCACGAGAGAGCTGTGGACGATAAACCCGACACCACCCTGGGACAGTTGTTCGCCCTCCCGGAAATAGAGCAAGTTACCAGACTTCAAGATTATCGAGTCCTCTCCCTCTCTTCTGACCTCAGATAATCCCACAATGCCCCACCGTATTTTGCTCAATTCTTCCTCCAGTTCGCAAACCTTCTCGTCGGTTCGCAGTGTACGCGTGTTGTATGTAGGTTGCCAGGGCCAAAGTTCGTTGTTGGCGGTAGCAAGGTCTCTGCTGGAGATTCTTAAAACCCCCTGCCCCGTCGCTGCCTTGGCCGCTACCGTAGCTAGGGCGAGCGGGGCCGCTGGGAACTAGGGGCCGGAGTTTAGTGCTGTCGTTCATGTTGGGGGGAATGTTGCCATAATCGCCACGCTTGGCAGGCGGGTTGGCGATCGCAGTATGACGGTGTTAATCTCAAATGATGCTGCTGCCCATCCTCTGGGGTGGTAGTATTCTTTCACCGCTACCGACACGGTGCAACTCGATATCAGTAAGAAAAGAAAGAAACTTCAAATATTAAAAGTCGGTTTCTAGGCAGTGAGGATTGACAATGACTGCCTACTTTTATTGGTAATAAGAAAAACAATAAGCACCTCCAAAACCTGACTTATGAGCTCAGCTGTCGTAATAACAGACACAATAGAAATTCAATTGTTAGCAACCTCTATTACATACTTATACATACACTAGCGGCCGCTCGCGGTTTTACCCGCGTGGTTCCCGTTCCCGTGGGAATATCGGGATAAAAAGTATCCTATGTGTTAATCCAGGTTATGAACTACCTGTATGCCGAATTTCATCCAAATCCATTCAGAAGTTTTTACGTGAAAGAGTAACAAACATCCATCCATATTTACAAACTTTCGCGTTTATAATATTAGTAAGATATTCCGTGCTTCGAAAGGCATGTTAAGCCGTTGGTCCCGGTTGTTGTCGTAAGATGGCAGTCGTTAAAACCCACCAACCCGCATTGGGCCAGCGTGGTGGGTTATGGCACAATATCCCCATGTGCTATTGTCAACGTGGGAGGCCTGTGCCCAGCAGTGGGACTTTTATAGGCTGATGATGATGATGATGACATACATATTATTGTAATCACGACTATTATCCCCGAAGGGTTAATCAGAGACTAGGCAACGAGGAGCGCAAAAGCAGTCTTCTATCATAGTCCACTTTTCACCAAATAGCGACTTCACATGTGTTTAGCGTGACAGGTGGTCAGCCCATCGCCGCTCTATGCTGTTGGATGTATATGCAGTCTTTAATCCGTTAGTCGCCTTTTACGACACCCAAGGGAAGAGAGGGGGTGGTAGTATTCTGTCACCGCTACGCGACACACACGGTTATAAAACCTCTATAATAATATGTCGCCTCTATACCTCTATATATGCGAATTAATATGCAGTCTTTGATAATAAACGTTTAAAGTACCACAACGGTAAGTGGTTAATCGCTAACCAAAATGTAGCCCACTATCAGACTGAAAATGCAGTGATATATAAATTGGGACGGACTAGCGCCGCGGCCGCTGCCTGCGTTCCGGTCCGTTATTCATGTGACCACTTCCGATAGCCGCAATTGCTATCGCCCATATAGGTAGGTACGCACGGGATACGTACATGTGCTTGGATTAAATAAAACGAGCATGGTCCCTATTACGAACGAGATGAGAATATACAAACTAAATAAGAGCATAAGTACGAGATAAGAACACGTAAGAGATAAAAGCATAATTTGCTTGGTTTCTGTAAAGCAAGCACTGGGCACCCCCAATGACCTTTATCATAATATCATTGGGTACCCTTATTAAAATTGCATGTCCGATAAGGGTACACTGTTATTAGCAAATGTACTGCATCGTCAATCGCAAATTGTACACAGTATTAGCAATTAAATTCTATTCTATTACGTACGAGATGAGAGCATGCCTATGAGATGAGATGATACGTACCTCTATGTGCTTAGATTCAGTAAAGCGTGCACTGCCCCTATTACCTACGGAATAAGAAAGTACGAACGAAGTAAGAGAGTAGTACGAGATAAGAGAGTACGCACGAGATTACTTTATCAAAGTATACAAACGAGATAAGAGTATGCGTTCAAGATTTTGAGAATACATACTCAAGAGATAAAAGTATAGTACGAGTTATGTTGAGCGATTAGAATTTCAAGATCAAACGTTTACAATAATGTGTGCAGCTTACAATACGTTCGTACGTAACACAGATCTACATTATCATCTCAATGTAGGTCTTCCAGAAGTTGCAATTAGAAATATGGACAATAAACCACGCGTATTTATATGGGCTTCGTACAAAATACGTTTTTATTATTTCTTTTATATTCCTTTTCCGTTTCACTCTGTTGAAGCTAGCACCACACACTAACGAATTTTGTTTTCTGCTCTCCAGAAAACAGCTCCAGTTTATCAACAGGACAAGAAAATGACACCGTAATAAGAGGAATACGAACAGAATTATTATTATAGAAAAACAGTAAAAAAACAACACAACTTCGACTATTTAACTTATAACTTAAAACTAATAAAAAAAAACTAAACTTAAAACTATAAATAAAAAATGCCCTCCAACAGTGGGCACGCAGGTACGGTCCCAAGAATTCTGGCAACATTACCTACCTTTTTGAATTGCCAGGCTAATACGCTGGCAGAGGTAGCTGCCAGCGTTCTTGTCGCCGGAGGCCTCAACAAAAAACTTTCACAAGAAACGGCTCAAATTCGCGAACCTGGGCCTTAAGTTTATTTTTATGCATACGTAGGTACTGATGTTTTATTAACTTAATAGCACAAAAGTTTCACTTACGTACCGGTGCAGATAGTCAGTACGGCCGGACGGACTTGGCTCCGGAAGGGTCCCGCTTATCAGACCCGGATTCCACCTCACTTCTCCCGCATTTACAGCGGGACTAATATATTATTATGCTCCAGTTATCAATATTTCACTGTTGCTCTTTATTGATATTGATTATAACTTTTACGAAGTAGTAGATAGAAGAAGTAGCAGCCGATATAATATGTACTGTCACATTTTTTTTTGCAAACGAGCATAAGGAAAGCCCCCTAATTACAAGCGGTCACTGGAGCCCATAGACAGATTGCATAACTGATCCTGAAGCTTCAGCTCTTATGCCATTATGCCCTTTAATTTAATTGTTTCTAGTCCAGTGCGTCCTGTAAAAATGAAGAACCGTCCATCTCCATGGCTCACAGAAAATAATAAAGACATTATGTGAACGCAAAAATGGGCTAAATGTAAGTATAAGTGGTAGGCCTACCCGATGAAACTCGGAGAAATACGTGAAAGCTCGCAATCTCTGCAATAAGGTGTGTAGAAATGCGCAACCCCAATATATCCACAACTCGTTTGAAAACCAAGATCCAGCTAAACTTTGGAAATTCCTAAGATCCCTGGGCATTGGGAAACAACGTCAGACTTCTTCTTCTAAAGATCTAGACATAAATCTACCGAACAAACACTTCTGTGCTTCGCTTGACTTCGATTTTACGAGAAAAGTTAATACTATATTTCTTTCATCTCTCTCATTCCCAGATTACTCGTCATTTACTTTTCGATAATTCACCGACTGTGATATTAAGAAGAGCATTATGTCAATAACCTCTAGTGCTGTTGGTAAAGTCTGTGTCAGTCGCAAAAAGATCCTTCTCATACTTGACGAAATCCTTCCCATCATCTCCACATCCTCAACTACTCCATCGATTCAGGTGTCTTTCCATGCCCTTGGAAAGATGCTTGTTTGCGCGCCTCATTTGTTTCCGGTGTGAGAGGGTAGTAGCACCATAAATGATTATCGGTGATAAAACTTTGTATTTTTTTATTTAGGAGTACCTACCTATCTATTATAATATGTAAATATGTATAATATAATATGTATAAGCATATATAAATGTATAAGTAAGTATATGTATGATTTATGTACAAGCTTATCTATATATACACCATGACTGCCCTTTCAATTGTTAACTATTTCTTCTATCCAGTCCAACATGGTTGCCTGGAAGAAATTGCTGTTTAGCGATAAGGCCGACAATTGTATGTACTATGTGTTTGTCCTTTTGTATGTTTTCTATGGTGTACAATAAAGCATATTTTATCTTATCTTTATCTAGTACCCTTCAAATTGAATTGCAGATTGCAGTACTGTAAACATTGCTGCTTGGCGGCATAAATAGTAAAGGAATAGTTAAGTTAGGTCGATATCCAGTTGGGTTGCTTTGCTAGGTAGCTCGATGGCCCCCGGTCACGAGGTCGCAGACCGAGCAGGTCCCGCCGAAGGCGGCTGAACAGGCGCCTGCCGAGGTAGTGGAGGCGCCTCTCCCCGGGGACCATCTCGGGCAGGTGAACTTTGCGGTGGACGGGCTCACCGACCTGATCCACAAAAGCCGCAACCTGAAGGGGACCATAATAGGCCAGGCCTATGCCCACATCCGCTCGATCTCCTTGGCGGCGGAAGCCCTGGCGGCGACAACCCTCGACGAGGAAACCAGGCGGCTCCGCGAAGAGAACGCGCGGCTCAGCAGCCGGATCGAGGCCCTCGAGAGCGAGGTCGGGGCCATGCGGCGCACATCCGTGGACCGGACGAGGTCCCCAATTCTGGGTCGTCCGGCGCCGCCGCAGGACAGGGAGACAGTGCTTCTGGAGGCTTTCCAGGCCCGCATCGTCTCCCAAATCAGCGGGATGTTGAACGCCCGGATAGAGGGGCTTGAGAGCAGGCTTCTCCCCGCCGTGCCCCTGCGCCCGCCACTCGCGGCGGAAACGAGAAGGGAGGAGGTCGCGCCGGCCCGATCGGCCCCGCCGCCTGCATCAAAGCCGGGAAAGAAGGCTCCGCCGCCTTCCAAAAAGCCGCCCAAAAAGGCAGCAGAGAGGGCCGCCCTGGCACCCAACCCGTACGAGGACCCCAGGCCGGGACCCAGTAACGCCCCGGACCCTCCAGCGGAGACGCCCTGGACGACGGTGGCCAAGCGTGGCCAGAAGAAGGCCCCGCCCGCTCCCCCGCCGGCCCCCCCGCCTGCGAAGACGGCTAAGGCGGCGGCCCAGCCGGCGAAACGGAAGAAGCGCTCCCTCTTCCCCCCAAGGACGGCAGCGGTCACGCTGACCCTGCTTCCCGAGGCCGTGGACCAGGGCATGACGTACGCCCAGGTCATCATGAGGGCCAAGGCGGCGTTCAGCCTGCCCGACCTGGGGATAGAGGGGGGTGTACGCATTCGGGACGCCGCGACTGGCGCCCGAATGCTCGAGGTGTCGGGGGAGGACAGAGGGGAGAAAGCCGACGCGCTCGCGGCCAAGCTGCGGGAGGCTCTGCAGGGGGTGGCCAAGGTGGCACGGCCCTGCAAGATGGCGGGCCTAAGGGTGGTCGGCTTGGACGATTCCGTCCAGCCGACGGACGTGGCGGCGGCTCTGGCCGCGGCAGGAGGCTGCTCGGTGGACGAGGTCCGCGCGGGGGCGGTGGCGCTGAGGCCAGGGGGGAGTGGCTCCTGCCTGGTTAAGGTCCCGGTGGTGGCGGCCAAGAAAGTCTTGGGGGCGGGGAAGCTCCTCGTGGGCTGGAGCTCGGCCAGGGTGGAGGCCCTTGATCCGGTGCCCATGCACTGTTACAAGTGCATGAGCATCGGTCACACGCGGCAGCGATGCCCGCTGGAGGTGGACCGCACGGGGTCCTGCTATAGGTGCGGGGCCAGCGGGCATAAGGCGGCAGAATGCGCGGCCAAGGAGCTGCGGTGCGCGGTGTGCGAGGCGGCGGGGCGGCCGCATGGGCACTACATGGGGGGCAGGAGCTGCCACCCGCCCAGCGTCAAGCCCAAGCCAGAGGTCCCGGGGAGAGCCCGGCAGGCTGAGGGAGCCCCCCCCACCGAGGGCATGGAAGTAGAGGGAGAGGTTGCGCGAGGACATCCTGGCGCCTCCTCTCCTGCGCAGGCGGAGGGGGGGTCGAGGGCGGCGACGTAGCGCCGCCCTCTTCCCCCCCCTTGGGAGGGCCGCGGCCTAGTGTAGAGGAGCACTAGGCTGCATTGCACAAGCCCTCCACCCGCTTGGGAGCAGTCGGACTTACCGGACTGCTCCCCCTGGCGCAGGGGACCCAGGTACAACTGGGTCCGTAGCGTGTGGCGCCCAGCGGGGCGTATTAACACGGAACCGCGGCGCCACTATACGCTCCAGACGGTAAGTGTCGGTTCTTTTACCGGGTCGGGCCCGTATGTCCTTACTCACCCGCTTCCCTCACGAGGGGGCGGGTGGGGACATATGGGTTCCAGCCCCGGACAGTGCATGGGGTGTCTCACGCTCCTCTCGAGGCCTCATGCCAGTGCAGAGAAGCATTTTCTCCGACTAAAACAAAGAAAAAAAAAGGTAGCTCGATGGTGCAGCGGCTTACGCGTTCGGCTTGCGATGTTGCTCGCTAAGCAACTTTCGCGATGCCGGGTCGCTGGATGGGTGACCAAATTTAAAACATCCCGAGCTCCTCCGTGCTTCGTTGGTCCCGGTTATTCTCCTAAGATGACAGTCGTTAAAACCCACCAACTGGCATTGGGCCAGCGCGGTGGGTTATGGCCCAATATCCCCACGTGCTATTGTCCACGTGGGAGGCCTATGCCCAGCAGTGGGACGTTTATAGGCTAATGATGATGATGATGATGATGATGATGCTAGGTAAATCCTTTTATGGGGCATGCCGAGGATTCTTCTTACTTAGACTCATAGGCACAGAATAACCACGATTGTAAAACATAAAAAAGGTCACATACTTGGTATGTGAATCGGAAAATCTGATAGGTACACTATTTTTCCCGACCTAGAACCATTGGACCTAAATAAATTGAATATTAGGTAGACTGCTTTACCACTTGAACACCAGGGCAGTAGGCAGTTCATATAACCTAGATTTGCCAGCCCAATAGCATTGCACTAATGGATTAAGGCTTCTCCTGTTGTACGCATTTTAGCAGTTTCGTGTAGGTACTTCTTATTGTATGGGACCTACCTACTCAATCCATGTAGGTCTAATCATACTAATATTATAAACGCGAAAGTTTGTAAGTATGTATGGATATTTGTTACTCTTTCACGTAAAAACTACTGAATGAATTTGGATGAAATTCGACATTCAGATAGTTTGTAACCTGGATTAACACATAGTATAATTTTTGTCTTGATATTCCCACGGGAACGGGAACCAGGCGGGTGAAACCGCGAGCGGCCGCTAGTATAATATATTGCAGGTTTGTATGGAACAACTGATTTTTGGGGAGTCAACTTCACTCCAAGCAACTTTTTATTCCATCATCTGTGTCAGCGAACGGATGGCTCGCTGCATCGGTCGTTACTCTAAAAGCCATTGAGGTATAATAAATAGAGACTGCATCGCGAAGCAGGAGCACATGAGTAACTACCATACAGAGTGCAAGCTCTCTAACAACGCGCAAAATTCATACCTATTATGATAGGGCTGACACCCGTTTCACGTGTAAAAAATTAGGGAGGAAAAATAAAATAAGGTAAGTAGGTAGAGGTACATAATAAAACGTGTATTTCAAAAGGTATAAAATAAGATTTAGTGTAATTTGACACATACTTAATTTAAATTATTTCAAAGATAACGAAACGTTGAAAAAATTGTCTTCTGTGCTGAATCGAACCCGCGCCCTCCGCAAATAATCAAATATTAATTTATAATCTATAAAGTAGTCTTAACTTATTGTTTAAAATATTAAAAAAAGAATTATCCTTATTTTTGCCGGAATTATTCATACACACGGTGCAAGAGTTGGGAATTATGTAACTAACCCGACTTTGTTTTATATATTTAGATTAAACACTAATATAAATAATTAACCGTGTCGCGTAACCGTGAAAGAATATACTACCACCCCCTCTCTTCCCTTGGGTGTCGTTAAAGGCGACTAACGGACTAAACACTGTACATACATCCAACAGCTTAGAGCGGCGATGGGCTCACCACCTGTCACGCTGAGCCATGTGCTCAGTCGCAATTTGCTGATAAGTGGACTATGGTAGAGGACTGCTTTTGCTGTCCTCATTGCCTAGTCTCTGACTAATTATTAATATAATTTTATATTTCTTAATGCTATGTTTGTTTATTTAATGTGATTTCTTTTGGAATTCTTTGTAGTACTGATTAAATTAACTAAGGTTCTTATCATTTTCCCGAAATTACTTCTGATTATTTTTCATTATGGTCATGTTGTGTTTGCCTATAATGTAATGTAATGCATTGATTTGTAACTATTATTATTCACATTACCATTTTGGATATAAGCTGTAATGTAAAAATGTTGGTAGACCTAATAGTTAAAATAAAAAAAATATGGTAAAAATACCTTTTTAAAAAAGGAGCTTTTATTTAAATGCGCTAAAAAGAAAAAATAAACTTTTACTTTAAAACTTTTACTAAAAACTTAAAACGTCATTACACAATTTATAATGATATAAAAGGTTGTCGCGAGATTTATGTACTCGTATTTTCTTAGATTGAAAATTTTAATAGTTAAAAACTATCGCATCAATAAATCTCGGAACAACCTTTGTTATCATATAAATTGTGTAATGACGATATAATTTGTTATTATAGTAAAAGTTTTAAAGTAAAAGTTTATTTTTTTCTATTTAGCGCATTTAAATAAAAGCTTGTGTTTTAAAAAGTTATTTTACTATTAAATTATTTTTTACTTTTTAGTTATCGTTGGAAACGTGTCCAGGGATAACTAATTTTCATCTGTTCATCTCACTGAACGTGTAGGTATACTACAGAATTTATTCACGTCTTCCAAACTACCACCACTCACTACCCATCAGAAACGGTCTATCCATTAAGACGAATCAAACTCGACGCGATTGTGTGCTTAATTACTAAGTTTCTATGGCCACCTTCCAGCTTCATCATCAATCCCTGGTTACCATCTAGCAATAAAGAACTCGTCAAAACAAATCAAACGAGCCCATACTCGATGGGCTTATGTCGTTTAATTACTGAGTTCCTATGGCCACCTTCCAGCTCCATCATCAGACCCTGGTTACCATCTAGCACCAAAGTACTCGTCAAGGCAAATCAAACGAGCCCATACTCGATGGGGTTATGTTGTTTAATTACTGAGTCCCTATGGCCATCTTCCTGCTCCATCATCAGACCCTGGTTACCATCTAGCACCAAAGAAATCGTCAAGACGAATCAAACGAGCCGAAACTCGATGGGGTTGCGTAGTTTCATTACAGAGTTCCTATGACCACCTTCCAGCTCCATCATCAGACCCTGGTTACCATTGAAAAACAAACTACTCGTCAAGGCGATTCAAACGAGCCCAAGCTCGATGAGGCTGTGTCGTTTCATTGCAAAGTACCTATGGCCACCATCCAGCTCCATTATTAGGTCAGCACCATGTCATCATAATATTGCATTGTCACGCGATTTACACATGTATGCAAAATTTCAGCCCAATCGGTTGAAGATTACTGCTTCAAAATTGAGTTGCAAAATTCCACCCAAACAAAAGATAGTAAGTACTTACATACATTACATACATTGCAAGTTAAATAAAAGCTTGTAATAAATAACCATTCGGGGATAAATGTTCTGATTATGTGTATGTATGTATAAATATTTAAAACACTGTAATGGTAAAATCCCAAATTCGTCAACAAAATCACTCGAATAACTGAATCTCATCTAATGCGTGCGAACGTGCGGCCCTGTCCGTCATACCACAACTGGACCGGCGCAAACCAGTTTTTACCACGGCGGCGCGTCGGTGAACCTGTCGGTGAGAGGTCACGCACACATCGCCGCGCTTATGTATGAGTACACCTACAGCGGGCCGCTTATAAGCAGCTTGCATTCTGTAGGGTATTTATTCATGTGGCAGGAGTGCTGAAAACGCCATACAACAAAGCCCCGCCCCCTTACGCCGCGCGCTGCATGCGTTGACTGCCTGCTCTATAGCTGAGCACACTTTTTGTATGGAGTAGCTGCTCTAGTTATAACACTTCAATGCTAAAAGCAAAATCGTGTAGCGTGCAACTTTTAATGTGGCGAGGGCAGGTGCGTGCGCCGACGGTAATTTCACGTTACGGCCTTTTACCGTCACTACATGGAAATGCAAGTTACAAGTTATTATAATTTACACTTTAAACTTTCGCGTTTCATTATGAACGAAATATTTAAATGAGGTTCTACGTAAACTACTTAGTAAGTTTAAAACTCAAAGGTATCCTTTGCATACCTTTTATAGGTACTACCCGACATCAAGCTGAATACGACCTATAATAAGTTGTTTGTGTTAACCCTTTAAAGGGTAGCTACCTATACTCACATCTTGCTACATTTTTTACATGATTCGACCTTATTTACATAAAGAGGATTTTGTAGAATCGGCCCTAGGGAAGTTAGGGTTTTTATCCCAACAAGTAAATAAAAAAAACAGTTGGCTCTACTAATTTATTTAAAGATGATATAAAAATGACGAACACATCGGTAACCGCTTGTTCTCGTGGTCAACGCTTCGGTATGCTCCACAGAACAGAAGAAAGAGGTTTGGTATGTTACTGCACTGGCGAACGAGCATACCTCTATGTTTTGAGGGCCTATTCTACAATGCACGCGCGCTGTTGTTTTTTCCACTAGCAATTGTCGTATTACATGCACACACAGCAGTGTACAAAGAATTACGGGCAGCCGAAGTCTCGGATGCGCTTAGGGCTTTTGTTCTGTGGTACCTATGCTCGATCGTCGATGCAGTAACACATAAAACAAAATCACACACACAATCTTCCATCGCCATTTCCATTTAAACGCGAACACGTAGATTAATACGTCCAGCTAATAATGCAGCCGATTGATGTCGCAGTGCTGCAGTTATTATTCAGGTCGGCGCGTCGCTCATCTTGATTGTTCAGTGGTCACGTACTGATCTGATTATATGCGTTCCGTCGACAAATTGTAAAGGCCGTGTGTATTTGCTCTCGCGCTTTGTAATCGTTTAAACGCGCCTTGGCCTGGTAAGATTAAATAGTCGATATTTTAAATCACAGAAGTAACTGTTCTGTGGTACCATCAGTACATTTATTTAAAACTAGCTGTTTCCATAACGTCTACCTAGCGCCAACTAGGAAAAGGAACAAAAACCTCGCGAGTGGAATTTCGGAGTTGTACATTCTGTCAAAAAAGTTTCGGGAACGGATGATTTGTTTAAGATTCCAAATTATTATTTTTTTGTTAGATTGGCATAACTGTTATTCATTTTGGCGCGGAGTTTGAGTTACATCTGTTATTTAGATTAAATACAGTGCTGTTTTTAGTTAGTTTATATCTAGTGTGTATTGCGAATTTCATAATGGATAAAAACATCGAACAAAGAGTTTGTCTTAAATTTTGCGTCGCCAATGGAATTTCGTGTTCAGAGCCACTGAAAATGTTACAGAAGTCTTACGGTGAATCGATTTTTATCAAAAACACGTGCTTAAAAGTGGTACAAAGCGTTCAAAAGCGGTCGAGATGTGATGGAAGATTTGCTTCGCTCTGGTAGGCCATCAACGTCTTCAACTGAAGTTAACATCGCAAAAGTAAGGGAAATGGTGACTGAAAATACTCATTCAAGTTTGAGAGTGATAGTCGCTGAACTTTCTGTGTCTCACGAGTCGATCCATACCATTTTAAATAATCACTTGGGTATGAAACATGTTGCCGCTCGGCTAGTCCCAAAAGACCTGAATTTTCTCCAAAAACTCGATCGCATAAGAGTCGCTGAGGACATGCTAGAACGAGTCAATTCCGACCCAACATTCATGCAACGCATTGCTACTGGTGACGAGACGTGGATTTACGAGTTTGACATGCAAACTAGTCAACAATCTTCGGAGTGGCGCCTTCCGACTGAACCGAAACCGAAAAAACCACGCCAAAGTCGATCATTGAATGTTTTCTTTGACTAACGCGGTGTCGTGCACTCGGAATTCTTGCCGGAAGGTCAAACGGTAAATAAAGAATATTATTTGAGCGTTATGCGGCGTTTAAGGGAGCAAATTCGACGGAAAAGGCCAAATTTGTATAATGAAAATTCTTGGATTTTGCACCACGATAATGCGCCTTCGCACAAGGCCATAATTGTGAACGAATTTTTGACCAAAAACTTAACAAATGCCATCGAGCAACCACTTTATTCACCAGATATGGCTTCAGCCGACTTCTGTCTTTTTCCTAAACTCAAATTACCACTTCGTGGCACCCGTTTTCATTCGGTAGAAGACATAAAGGAGAAGCCGCGGCGAGTACTGAATTCAATTCCGGAAAAAGCGTTAAAAAAATGTTTTGATGATTTGATTATTCGTTGGCGTAAGTGTATTGTTTCGGAAGGAGCATACTGCGAAGGCGATAAAATAAATTTGGATGAATAACTAATATTTTGTGTATTATTGATCTTTTCCCGGTACTTTCTTGACAGAGTAGTATATGCCCTTATTCAGACACTAACTCTTGGACACTAGGTACTCGTAACTCTTAAGGGAGAAAGCCACAACAACTCTATACAATTAAAGCTACACGAGTACCTACGCTTTTAAGAGCAACGGTTGCGATGCATCTCGCATCGCATTTCGATTGAATAAAACTAAACTCTTTGTAAATAGCAATTAAAAGAGAGTGCATTGCATCAGGTTTGACTGGAACCCACGGTTTACGGACAGGGGCTTTACTAACTACTGGTTAGCTTTCCTGACATATTTTATGTAATACATTTTTTCTTTATCCATTACGGGTTAACGCTAGAATTTCATCTCACCTGATGGTAAGCGACGACAAGGCCGAAGGTGGAAGCGCGCTTCAACCGGAATCCTCAACTACTGAGGAACTGGCTGGTATCTTATCTCCAAACTACTGTCGGAACACAACAATGCTATTAACATTTTGTTGTTATAGCGCCAAACTTTAGATAAGATGGTGGTAGCTAGCCAGGCGGACCTAACAAGTCTTACCACCAACCAAACTTGCTTGTTATTTCATTCTCTATTTTCACAAGTTTATACTTTCGATAAGACATCTTTCACGGTTTTAAAATTCACGGTGGTAGTATTCTGCCCAGAATTCGACTGAATTGCTATCATCCTAAGCTACTGTCAAGCAGCATAGTTGTTCATGGCTGTGTTCACACGCTAGATTCAGTGAAGTCTCACTGGAGCCAGGAAGTCTTTACTGGATCTAATGCCTGAACAAGGCATAGAGGTATGCCTCCTATAAGAACTGAATCTTCAGGTTCAGCAGCTACCCTATCGGCTTAAAAATATGAATATCGACATGGGCTTCATTTGACATTTGTGAGCCCATAATATGTCCATATAAGGACAAAATATGGGCTTCAAATGTCAAATAAAGCCCATGTCCATATCCATATTTTTTAGCCGATAGACCAGCAGGACGATGCCTTCGCCTATGTGTCGCGCGCGTTCGCATGGGCTGCGGTCGATGTGAACTAACAGTCAGGCTCAATATCATAAATATTACAATTTTAAATTAAGACAGCAGCATAGATAACAGTAGTAATAGTAACAAAGCGGGCCGCCTGCGATATCTTCCCCGTGAATAACCCCGTACCCCGTGAGGAATTTCCAAAATTATAATTTCATACAAACTTTGTTCTGACAATGATGAACACAACAAAAAAAGAAACAGTATATATGTCGTGGCAATTGTTTTACTATTGAAAATGTTTAGTTATCAGATGCAAATCGCCTGAGACGTATTTTTGTCCAGCTCTGAGGATTTTTGGACGATCGAAATGGGAATAGTACCAAGAGTTGACGAATTTATCGAGACACATGTAAGCATTTGAATTTTGAAAATCGGCTTGTAACTTTTTAGAATTTAGAATAAAAAATCGGGGTTTTTGGGGGGTATTTGTTTACTAAAATGTAAATATTTCTAAAAAAAAACAGACTTAAGAAAAAATTGAAAAAGGGGCCTAGGGGTATTAGTATAGCTACAAAATGATAAAAAGTTTTGAAAATCGGTTAATAATTAATTGTGATAGGTGGTCCCTTCAGATTTGGTATTGTAGAAAAACGGGTATCTCCATATATAAAAGTGATGTAGCATGTATGATTATTGACCGATCGTCATGGTAATGGTGTTAAAGATGCCGATGCAGGCGAGAAGTGCATTCGAGTTGGAATTTCAAAAATCTCTTTTTCTTTTACAGTTTTCACTTAGGTTGTAAAAGAAAAGAAAATATAATTCTCTGTGTTTAACAGCTTCGTGATATAATTCGACTAGTAAGTAATGTAGTTGTGTAATTTGAAGGAAGTATAATCTCAATAAAAAATTCTTATTATTCAATTTGTAATGTGTTATTCAAAATAAAATTATTTTTATATTCAATTTCAATGCTCCGATTCTTGCGGGGACTGCGAAATCTGTGAATTTTTATTTATATAGGTACATAATTACTTTATCATCAACTAATCAGACCAAAATGGACAACAATTTACAAAATAGTTACCCTGTTTAAAAGTAGTTGACGAAGTAACAAAATAGATAAAATGTTTACTAGAAAAAAAATCAACTAGTCTCAGGAAGCTCGAGTGGGATTCGAACCCACGACCTTTGGAATGCCGGTCCACTGCTCTATCGTGGTGGGTTCGAATCCCACTCGAGCTTCCTGAGACTGGTTGATTTTTTTCTAGTCAACATTTTATCCGTTAATTATATAGCATTGTGAATGCAAAATTTCAATAATATAGAAGTAACAAAAGTTTTGTAGCCATTGTGAACGGTACCTTTAGAACGTAATTATTCAATTAATTTAATAATTTGATGTGTGTGAATGTTTCGAATGCATAATATTTATTCACTGTTCAGTATTAATGTATTTAGCATAAGTATTACAACCATAACGCATATTATTTCTCTTTTTTATATTAAAGAACAATACGAAAGTTTATACGTGTAAAAATATGTAAGGTTTGGTGTTTACATAATATTTTATTATTTTTAATATCTGGAAGCTAAAACTTATTTATTTGCTTTACACTAGTCCATTAATTATGGTCCAGAGGTGTAGTACTTATACAGGGTGATCAATCCAAAGGGAGAAATCAGAAACTTGTAAGAGGTAGGGAAATCTGTTCTTAAGAACCATGGCGTATCGTTAGAATTAATGAAAACTGCATTCAATATTATTTTAAATCTCGTTTTTTGCAATCACGCTTTGAATACAACTGATGTGTTGATAAATGTTTATGTGTGTGTATAATGCAAGTTATCTCGTGAGATAAGCTTACTGTCGTTAAAGATGCAAGTAAAGCCGCGCGCGACGCTCTGACGTCGGCATAGTAGAACACCCAACTCCTGTGTCAACTAATCCTCAGTAGAATCTGTAAAACCTCTTTCGTACTAGTAATTTGGTTGAGTACCGAGTACATTGCTTCGTCACTTGGCTTAGTTTAAACTAATTTCAAAATAATCAAACTAACGCATCATAGTACTCGTTAGCTAGTATATCGTATACACACTAGTATGTCGCATAGTTAATAAAAAAAATTCTAAAAAGTTCCTAACAAATAAACAAAAAATGTTTGTATGTATAAAGAGTTAGATCTCCGGTTATCTCGTACGAGTACAATCTTGCACGGAAGCCGCACGGCAGCACTAATGGTCGCTATTCAGTGTGCCCCGAGTCACTTGGGGCTAAACCGCCTAAACACTTACGCGCTCCACCAGGTCTCTATACTGGGCACTACTTTTAAAGTTGAATTATCCATTTTAAAACGGAGCGGTATAGTTTAGCGGCTTGCATGTTGTAAAACTGCAGTTGAGGCTAGTTTTGCAATACTGGGTCACAGGGTGGGTGATCAGATTGAAACATAATATCGAGCTTTGTAAAGCTTTCGAAGGCTCGTTATGTCAAACGTGTGTAGCTAACCACAGTTTCTAAGGCTCGAAGAAGAAGTGTGTAGCTAAGTTTTGAAGGCGCACGCTCGGGCGCGGGGCACTAATGGCTGCTATTCAGTGTGCCCCGAGTTACTTCGGGCTACACTGCCTAAACACTTACACGCTTCACCGGTCTCTACACTTGTTTAAAACTGTATTATACATTTTAAAGCGGAGCCCGATAGTTTAACGGCTTGCATGTTGTAAAATTGCGGTTGACGCTATACTGGGTCACAGGATGGGTGATCAGACAACATAACATCGAGCTTTGTAAGGCTTTCGAAGGGTCGCAGAAAGAAGTGTGAAGCTAAGCTCGGAAGCCGTACATATAGGGCCCTTATTCTGTAACAATTCCTTGTTTCAAAACCACGTTAATTCCTTAAAAAGTTACGATATCTTCCCAATAACGTATGTGTTTGACGTTTGTGCGCGGTAAGGTTTAGGTGTGGAATCTATAGATTGCGATACAGAATCAGGGCCCAGGTGCGGGTGCGGGGCACTAGGTAATGACTGCCATTCAGTTTGCCCCGAGTACTTGGAGCTAAATTGCATAAACACTTACGCGCTCCACTATCCAATTTCTCCATTAAAATTTTCTATCCATTTTAAAGCGGAGCGCGATAGGTAACACTGTGGCGATAGTTTAGCGGCTTGTATGTTGCGAAATTCCAAAATAAGTAATTATCACAAAACTAGGATGAGTGATTAAATTAAAATATCACAGCTGGTTATGCCGTTGGTATCCGCCGGTTAGCGGCCGGGCTCGAAAGTCTTACTCTCGCGCGGGGCACTAATGGCTGCTATTCAGTCTGCCCCGAGCCCGAGTCACTTGAGGCTACAGTCTCGGCCCAAACACTTATACGTTCCACCACTGAGTACTATTTTTATAGTTGTATTATCCATTTTATAGCGGAGCGCGATAACTTGCATGTTGTGTGAGCTCCATGGAGTGGAATTGATGGTCTTTATATACTTACCTATATAACAAGTTCCTTACACCGAATAACAGGATGAGTGACAAAAAATAAATGAAATGATGATGAAAAAAATACAATGATCAACAAAATAAATGCGACTTAAATTAAACTAAAGAAATGCCCAATACAAAGTGCTAGCGCGCAACGGCACCCAGCAATTCAATAAGGTTTTAACATCCATGAGTTATCCAACAAAAACAAAGTTCATAAAAATGAAAAAATAATATCATCCGTAGGCCAGCACATTTCCTATTGTATATGATAATTACTTCCAGCTTTCGCTGTGCGAAATTCATGTCATTTCCATAACACAATGGCAGGCTAAGTATCGCGGGGTGCTTCGGCCAACCGCCGGCCCTTGATATATTTTTCGCGCGTACTCACAGAGGCCTGTGGGCTCGTAAAGAGGTCCTTTTGCTGAGTCAGGAGGTTTCTCGAAAGTCCATTTCTGTTGTAACCTCTTTTTTTGAGGGAAAGCGGCCGCGTAAATAAAAAACATCTACAAAAGGACTTAACACCTCACTGTGTCCTTTACGAACTACAAAGTTATATTCTTGTGACACTTAAAGTATAGTGTTTTGGCAGACAATTTTAAAGAAATTATTAATTAATAAAATTTCAACTATAACGCGCTATTGTATTGCTATTGCAGCACAATAAGGATTTAATTATCCATTAGTACACGGTATGCTCCAAAAATCAACGCCAACGCCAAACCATAAAAATACCTATACCCACTAAAACCTAGTAGGACACAATACTACAAAGATGACGAACAACCGCGACCAACATACAGTCGCTAGGTAACTTAGTAGAAATTTTTTTAAACCTCATTTCTTGCTTCTCGTGACGGCGAATTCAGAATAATATAAAGTAATACATATTAAAGATAAAATATCTAGAATAATATAAAATAGAATAAGAGTACGTATCATTCCCTATCCTCAATAAGTTGAAACTGTATATGTTACCACTTCACAAAACGCTGATTTAATTCGTACTAAAAATGTAAACTTCCTAACACGTATTTCGAACTACTATTAAATTTTCATCGAGTGCCGATAAGCTCGCCGGACCGGACCGGCGTGCGTCCGGTTCCGGTTGCGAGTGCGCCGTGCCGGAACTCGCAGCCGGCAATTATTTACCGATTCTTAGTCGTAAATTGTTAATTTACATCACGTGGAAAAGGATTATTTTAACTTAAACTATGCGATGAAAGGGAAATAAAATGCTAAATGCGAATTAAAAATATGTAGGTACTTATGCATATTTAATTACAACATAAATCAAATAAATAAGGTGACTGCTAGAAACCGCAAGAAACTACAACTACAAAGGCTGGTCATGTCAAGTGTTTTAAACATGACAAAAATGACAAAAAGGAATTCGTATTTTTTTCAATATCACATCTTATCAATAGTAATATCATAAGAAAAATAAAATGAAAACAATTAAAAATAACGATTATTTACAACGCGCGGGCAAGGGGTTGACCCGTCCGCGTCAGTACCTACGTTGACGGGTCAATGGCCTGCCTTCTGTTGACCCGTCCGCGTGTAACGGTACAGAATGAATGGTATCCGTCCGTTAGTAAGGAATGTATGGGAGTAGCACTAAAATAAATATTAATGCATAAATAAGCATGAAAAAGGGAATAATAAACTAGTTCAGAATAATGGTCAGTGGTCTAGCGCTTTATCTTTAGTTTGAATTTCGCGGGGACTGCTCTGTGTGCTCCTTGCGACATAGGCGCCGTCTAGCGTGAGTTATTTATTTGAGCTTCGCATAAGGTTGCTAGTTTGACTTCTTTATTTTGAATTTCGCGGGGACTGCTCTGTGCGTTCCTTGCGACATAGGCGCCGTCTAGCGTGAGTTATTTACTTGAGCTTCGTGTTAGGTTGGCAATGGGCTTTATCTTTATTTTGAATTTCGCGGGGACTGCTCTGTGTGGCCTTGTGACATAGGCGTAGGTTGGCAAGCCGGTAGACATACGGGCGGGCGCCACCTATGGTCGGAATACGGAACTTTTTATAATTTCACAAAATACAGGATTATTGGCTTAAGTGGATGATTATTGAGAGGGAATTGTTAATAGAAGGCTACATTTAGATATTCAAAGATGTAATATTGGCTATCTGACGAGATTTGGTTGGATTATGGAAAAACTTTAGAATTGCGCGGCGGGCGGCGGAATTGAGCGAGCGAGAGGTTGGGAAAAAGATAGAAAGAGAGGTAGAATGTTATCTCCACGTGGCGCAACGCGAAGTTCGCGTATAACAAATAATAAGCGACGCGAAGGCGAGGCGCATCGAAAAACAGCTAGGGATTGGTTGAAGGGAGGAAAAGCGGACTCGCGCGGGCGAATGTTGGGGGCGCGTGGCGCGAAAGTTAAGATGCTTGGGAAAAGGGCGGAAAATTAGCGGGCATTCAATTTTGAGACGTCGAAGGCGCGGTCCAATTTAAGAGTGCGGAAAATACTCATACGGGAAAAATAGTGCCCGAGCTTTGATAGTGCGCTAAGTGATATTCGAGCTGCGATATTAATTAAGATTTGTGAAATTGAAAGTGATTAATAAAGTAAAACTATTGCGATCGCAACTTGAATCCGTTAACGAAATGATGTATTTCGGGGTATATTGGCGGAAACGCATAACGGTGGCAACAAAACCAATATACCTTTCAACAGACTTCGGTCTGGATGACCTTTGACTGTATTTAATAAGGTCGGCGTTTTCTATTATTACGCTAAACAATACACTATCTTCGACGGAGTAATGGGGGAGAGACAGTTGTCTCCATAGTGAAAGTTGAAGATAGGTCAGACACCATTTAGCTGGAGGTAGACCCGTAAGACCCAGTCCAATTTCGAGTCTACCTCCGTACACACAGTGTAGTGATAGGAATAACACACTGAGTATACTGGCTCGACTGATAGTACATTTAGAAGTCAGTTGCTTGCAGGGGCGACTCGGCTTACACAACTCACCACGAAATTACGTTAAATGTGGCTTGGGCCTAGATTGCAAGGTACACAAGTAGGGACTGTTAGTTCGACAAAATATAGGCATTTCAAGAGAGGGAAGCTGTAGGAATCTATAGGTAGGCGGTTCTATATAATTGCTGTGAGGAAGTGAGGGGACAGTACGGGGTGAGCGCGCTGTGCATAGGCTGGGTACGCGGGCCGCGGGCCCAGGCTGGATTAATTCAGACTAATAAGGTAGGGATAATTAGGTTACGGTGCTAAATAAAATTTACGATGAAGTGATGTGGGTCCTATCTAGGCATGTAATCTGTTACCGTAGGCCCATAAAATTCTAATTGTTTTCCTAAAGTTGTTACCAATTAATTATTCATTTAAATAATTAACAGAAGTATGATAATATTGTACCATCATTACTTGGAATACCTAAAAGTCTAGACTGGTTTCCTATTACAAGAAAAATACTAAAAGTTATAGCAAATAAGCATAGCTGTACTGTGATGTTTGATTTCTAATACTGAAATGACCAAACAGGCATTTTTAGCTTTCCCTGAGGTGCGATACGGCCTTTATATTGCTACACTCTTCAAAGTATTAAAAGTACACATCCGATACCTATTAGTAAAATATAAGCTGATACAAACTGAACAACTAAAACCAGTTTAGAACCTAGGATAATTCGTTGAAGGAAGACATTGCAAGCTATGAGCTTCTAATAATCTGAAACATAGAAATAATTGATTGATAAAAACCTGCTAATTAGCCTGATAATGGTCTACTAATACCAGTGGATTCACCTTAATGGTCAAAGACCTCTTAAGATATGTAAGTACTTACTTCTAATAATGTGAAACATAGAAATATTTGATGGGAACAATCTAAGTCAATCAGACTAATACCTAGTACAGTCTAATTTATACCTATTAAAGTGAGTGAAGGATGACTCCTAAGTGTAATTGATTCAATTATTAACAGGGATGATTACCTGATTTACTACCTACTAAAACATACTAACTATGATTTAGTAGGCTATCAAATTAACCACTCAGTCTGAGAGACAGGGGTGGAAGTTAATGGAAAAATAATTAACTTAAGTTCACTTCCTAAAAGTCAAGGATATTGAATAAATTAAACATCTTTTAATAAACTTGAGATGTACTTATACTTTATAATATCTGTATAATGAACACTAAGAGTAAACCAAAGTAATTTACTTCAAATGATAGTATTCTATTTAAGTTCACTTCCTAAAAGTCAAGGATATTGAATGAATTAAACATCTTTCAATAAACTTGAGATGTACTTATACTTTATAAGATCTGTATAATGAACACTAAGAGTAACCCAAATTAATTTACTTCAAATGATAGTATTCTATTTAAGTTCACTTCCTAAATGAGTAGGATATTGAATGAATCAAACATCCTTTAATAAACTTAAGATGTGATAATCTGCCAATGCAGCCAATCCAATGTAGTTATTTTGGAACTTTATAAGACCTGTATAATAAATACTAGGATTAAATAAGAGTAATTTTGCCTGTATTAATAGCATTCTATTTTAGCCACCGCCTGAAGTGGCGTTTGAATAAATTATCCACCCTTTATGGAACTGAATATTAATTTTCTAATGAGACAATAGGACAGTCAGTTAATATTGTTACATTGTGATCTCTTTATAATAGACACAATAATCAGAGGAATAAGTGTGTCCGGTAGAATGCTGGCTTTCCACCTCTGTTCAATAAGTGAAATCATAAGACATAAGTTATTGCATTGAATAATTAAGTTCATAATGTGAAAAGGATATTTGGATGATAGCAAGCCTTGAGATAAACTCTATTGATTTATGTGGAATAATAAGAATTTAAATTGCTAACACATAGTTCATAATGTAAAATGAAATTAAATTTTGAGTAGAGATGTAAATTCTCAGTTTTAAAGAATTAAAGCCACAGGCTAATTAAAGTTAAAGTCAATCTGGTCAGAGCTGATATTAAACAATGAGCCGTTCAGCATGCTAATAGCGGGGCGGGGCTATTAAATTACCAGGATCCTCAAATATGTCATATATTTCCACAAGACTTTCATGTAAGTTACACAAGACTTCTTATGTATCATGCTACTTTTAATAAATAATAATACCTGCAAGCTAAGCTATCATCTGATTATCTCTGAGTGGTTACAAATCTTCCCCGCAGCTGCAGTGAAGGATTTAGGTCACAGTTCAGACGGAGTCATTGCTAGGCTACACATATCTATGTTATGATCTATAGACTGGTAGGTAATTAGGTCAGGAGAAAATAATTTAACACAGGGATAAGCCAATTACTAAACTTTCACCAAAGAACTTGAGTTACTTAAATGCGGTTAACAACGGAGGGTTCACTAGACGATCTGGCCAAAATAGTATTGATTATAATATTACATTGCTTGACTGAAATTCACTGCAAATAGAATTAAGCTATGCTAAGGTTTCATCATCATACAAACACTACGCACTCCACAAAACTACAAACACAACCATTAGATTGTAGATAAATTAGGTTAAATAGTTTTAAGAATTAGATAATAAGTTAAGTTAAGGTAAAAGCGGCGAGGATGTGTGTATGTATTATAAGGTAGAATAAGGTAGAGATTTAGGTTAGAGCGAAAAGTTACAATTTGGTAAGCCGTTACCAGGATCAGAAAGTTGGGTAATATTTTATCATTAAAATAGTTGTATTGGAATTCAGTCAAGCGGTAATACTTTAATTTAGATGTGGGATTTTTTTTCCCACAAATTGTTGTCGTGTAGTGATGCGTGAGTTTAGAATTGGCTTAGTAGGGAATAATTCAATGAAGATTAATTAATTCAGAGATATTGAAGAATTATAATTTGACACTTTTCACAATAAACGTAGTTATCTTCTAAAGTTGATTCATACACTTTGTATTACGGGTTCTTGATAGTAGATGAAGATGAATTCTTGTATTGCTTGCTGTAAGCTGTAGGTTAAACCTTGTTGTACGAAATCTGTAACAAATAGATTCTCAGGTAAGGTTAAAGGTCAAAGGAGATAAAACTACAAAACAATAATGTAATGAGTATTATTTGAAATACAATACCTTTCAGTTATTATCTTTTCTTCTTTATTGTTGTTGTTTTCCCAAAGTTTATTGAATGAACAAAGTACTTAGATATAGTAATAACCAAAACTATTCCGGGAGTATTAATTTTAAAACTGTTGAGTTATCTGTGAATACTGAAACCTTTAGTAATTGTTTTCTGTGACTGAAACCTTTAGAGGTATCCAATTTTTGATAGGACGCGGAGTTAATTGTTGACGATAATGTAATATTAGGTTTGTTTTATTCCTGGTGAGAGATTTCATGTAGGCATAGGCAACTGGTTCATACAGCCTTGTGTTGAGTTATTTTTAGGATCGTAAAAGGTCGATAGAGTGACGTAGTTAAACATTTATTGATTTAGAAAGATTTGTAGAATAGGGGGCGGTTTAATTATTATTGCTGTCGGATGGGAAGGCAAGGGGGCGAGATTGGACAGAATTAACCAACTTAATTATTGCTGAATTCAATTTTTATTATAGGACGGCGATATGCTGTACAATATTATAAAGTTATGACGCTAACAGCATAACATAAAACTAATAATAATTATATTTTGACTAATAATCGTTGAGCGATTGCGGTTTTTTAGTTGATGTGCTATTCCACGTATTATAATTTATTTTGTTGGTTATGTTAGAAAAAAAAATATAATAATGAACTGAATATTATTAACCTTAAGTCTCACATCTGAAATCCATAGAGTAGTTTTAGGCTAGTCAGGGACTATTAAATCATTTGTCTATGGTTGGACCATAGACATATGATTTAGCGAGACCACAAACAATCTAGAATTAGGAAAGATTATAAAACCAATCGGAGAGGAAACTTTCTTATCGCGTAATCATATGATTTGGTTATAGCAAGCGGAATCACCTGTTATTTTCCATACCTGTTATTTTTAATACCTGCGATTTTTACACTGAAAGAGATTTTCCTAATACTTATCACGTAGTAGATTAGAATGCAATGACATGGTGGTAGAATTATTATTATGTGACATGTAGATGGGGACAATTGCTCTGCACAAGGGAAATGCCGCTTCATTTTGTTAGTTCGTTATAATCCTAGGAAAAGTAACATAAAATAGTATTACGGTTCAAAATACACGCGTTGATGAGAAATCGCGATTATAAGTAATAACAAGTAGCTGGGATGTCATGTAGGTGATAGAATCATATGACTATTCATTGCTAGTAGGAATTTTGGTTTAAAAGCAACGTAGTTTGGGATGCAAAATGTAAACGGATAAATACGTCTAGTAGGCGATAAAAGTCGTTACCGTCTGGAAACAACTATCTAATATCTACTCTATTGTGGGGAGGTTACCTATTAGCGAGGCTAGATGGCGTTGGGTTACCAATAAAAGATTTTATTTTGGATGATGGTAAAAGGGTGCTGTCTTGTAATAATATGTATTATTGTAATACTCTTGCAGCGTTGTAAGTAGTCGTTACCGGTAATCATCGCTTCTTACCGTATAGTTGCAATCGTGATAAATAGTTGATTATGAAGATTTATAAAGGATTATTATTAGCTTAAGATGAGGTTAACGTACGCAGAGGTAAAGCTCGCTGGGCACAGCTTACTATATCTACTTACCTAATATTATCAGTTGTGAGTTATCTAGAGATATCTAAGTCGGGAGAGCGGTGAAAAGAAAAGACCTTACTACATGACTAATTAGTTAGGATAGGTAGAGATAGATAAATCATTAAATTCACTGGGTTGGATTAGCCGATTAAGAAGGGTATCTTGCACAATTGTCTATCTCCGTTGAACGATTAAGATGTTGAAAAAAAAATGATATTACTAGTGAAGTATTGGGTAGAAAGTGTAGGAAGTATACTAGTGGTAGCATTGCACAGGATAAGGTGTAGTGAATATATTCAACGACAAAATATTATATATATTTTATAAATCATATCCAATCAGTACTTGTTACAATACTCAATTACAGTACTCAAAGCAAAACATAATCACCCATTTTACAGACAAAAACATTGAATCGGATGCTTGACTGCGTCTACATAAGCCAGTAGCTTTGCTTGTGGTTAACTCGGAAGAGGCACTTGTACAAGAGGCTGGTATTGACTGAAATCGGGTAGTGCCGACGGAGAATATCTTGACGTGTATCCCAAACGCTAGCTTTGATTAGTTGGTGGTTCTTCTAGGGCAACCATGCCGACTTACTAGGGATCATTGACTAGTCGAAGTTTGATTCTATACATACACGACACTAATCTATTATATTTATAAGTACGTTAGAACCTGCACTTAGTTATATTTAATTATTGGTTTTACATAATTATATTTGGGCGGAGATACTCCTGTTGTGTGAGAAAATGTAGGAAGTATACTAGTAGTAGCATTGCACAGGATAGGGTGAAGTGAATAAATTCAACGACAAAATATTATATATATTTTATAAATCATATCCAATCAGTACTTGTTACAATACTCAATTACAGTACTTAAAGCAAAACATAATCACCCATTTTACAGACAAAAATATTGAATCGGATGCTTGACCGCGTCTACATAAGCCAGTAGCTTTGCTTGTGGTTAACTCGGAAGAGGCACTTGTACAAAAGGCTGGTATTGACTGAAATCGGGTAGTGCCGACGGAGAATATCTTGACGTGTATCCCAAACGCTAGCTTTGATTAGTTGGTGGTTCTTCTAGGGCAACCATGCCGACTTACTAGGGATCATTGACTAGTCGAAGTATGATTCTAAACACACACAACACTAAAATATTATATTTATAAATATCTTAGAGCCGGCTTTAATTATATTTAATTGAGGAACGGTAGAAATCATACATGCTAAAGAGATGTTAGTAGGAATACGATAGGCAAATTAGGAGAGAAAAAAAAAAAAAAAAAACTTCTCGAGGATACCTAAGATTGACGGATGATGGATAATTGTGGAAGGTGGATATTAATTGAGCTTGGGAGCAAAATAGGGGTCGAAAGAAAAATATAATAGTAAAGAAAGAATAATAAATCGATAGAAAGAATAATAGTAGAAAAAAAAAATAGTTGATTGGCTTGAAGTCGAGATTTAACTGCAAAATTAACGAGTTATAGCACTGTCATGCTATAGGGATAACAATAGCGTATGTTATCACATCAATTATAAAGGCGAGTTGCGGGCGGATGTCACGTCATAATCATTAGTTAAATCGTTTTATCATTTTAAAAGTTAACACAAGCTACTTATAAAACAGTGATCGATTTTATATACCACAATTTTAAGTTGTAGGATAATTTTAAAATCATAGTCCGCAGAAACATTCAAGCCGGAAATAAAGCGACTGATATTGCGAGCTGAGAATAAATCTCTTAGTGTAAAATTTATTAACAAGTAAATCCCTGATATTGCGTTATCGAGATTACAATACGAAATCAACTATCACAATTCGAATCATACAAAGTAATTATTTAGATGTTGTCTCGCGTCGACAGGTACAAATTTTAATTTAGATGGGTAAAGACATTAGAACTGAAATGGGTTTCGGATGTGTGACGTTCTTAGGACACGTACTGTTTAGTAGCATAATTTAAATTTAGTAAAATCGGCTGTATTGGACATATTTCGTTTTGCGGATATATATATTTAACCGAGGTTATCGTGGAGGTAGGCATAGTTCAAGGTTTACTAAACCCGACCTAGAGTCATAGCCTATCTATATATGTCAGAAGAAAATAATAAATTTATTAGTGGTAGATTTTAGAGTCAATAGTTAATTTATTTTCCCGAGGTGAGACCTGAAACCTAGTTCGCACTAGGCCATTCAAATACTTTAACCGGTAATGTTGATTATAATAAATAAAGATGTTCGGAACTTATAATAATATTCTAATACTGCTATATTAAAATTGTTATTATGAAATTAAATAGGGTTGCTTAACAATTGACAAATAATTATTAACTCAATAATTTGTTTTAGTACAAAGTAAATGTCTACGGGTTTTTTGACTTGTGGGAAGGTCAGCGCGGACTGTCACAGCGGGATGATCTTGTTTGGTTATTTATTAATATGAATTGCTAGAATTCTTAAATAATCTAGATTATTGGCATCTAATATGTACGTGATGTAATTTAAGATGATTAAAATTAGTGCTAAGGTAGGTTATTGTCGAGTTACGACACAACCTTAAAATTGTAAGTAATACAAACTAATTAATTGGCAGTTTTCACATAGGTATGTAGGCCGGGACATTGAGTTGATGAAATAGTGTTATCAAAATCATTCATCACGGAAAGATAAAGATATTTTATTTGCAAGTGTGAATACAAAAGTTTAGTTCGGTTAGTTCTATTCTGTTCTATTCTAGTTTTGTGGTAGCATTTTACCTAGGGTTGTTCTAAATTATAGGTAATTAAATATTAATTGTCTGTTGCTGTCTTCTACGTTAGAAAAGGAACGGAGAAGGGTAAGGGGGACTCATTTTGTTATAGTCAGCTGTATGATAGATAATCCTCCTAGTGAATATTTCTTGTGATTGCGGTAGTAACATAGAATGTTTATAGGATGTTTTTTTCATTAACCGATTATCGTCACCGCAGTTGTGGATAGAAATGGCTAAAAATATGTGAACAGGGGTGGAGAAGATTGGTCATTATAAATTAAAATAAATACTTGAATTGAAATATGCCTGATTAAATAGTGCGAAAAGGTCGGGTAACGATGTTAGAGAAATTCTCTATAGCATAATGTTCGGACTTTTGACAATTTCAATTGTAACTTTAGAATTTTGAATAGTGTATTTAACTAAGCGGGTCCAACGAAGAAGGCATGCTGAAAGCGAGGTCTTTGGTCGTCTATGCACACAATAAAACTATAATAATAATAAAAAAATATTGAATAAAATTTATAGATGACACAAGGAGCGTTCTTAATTGGCACTGTTAAATTAGTGAAAGTAGCTTGTTAGGGTGTCCGATCATTGTTTAGCCGCACTGGACACAAATAGAACTTAGTTAAGCGTGTAGGGTTTATTTTGATTTACCTGGTGAACTAATTGAATCGAAGTTTCGGAAGTGTGCTGTAGAATTGGGAGTTACTCAGCACACAATAAAATTAAGTTGTTCCCACTTAAGCTTCACCGCCGAAACTAGCCTTTCTAAAAGTTGTGAGAATTCTGCTGTAGGGTAGTTCCATTCGAGGACGCCTTATGGAGTGTGGACCAGGGTAAATATGCTTGACTGACCCACAAAGAGATATTACCGTTAGCTGCGGAAATGAGGTTATTGGACAATCTGGACGGAAGGCTGAAAGTAGAGTAGAGTAATTAAGGAGTAACCAATTAGAGTTACAAAAATTCGGGAGATTACCATCTTAATAATGTGTCTTGTGCGAGTGTAAAATTTAAATCATCTAATGAAAAAAAAAAAAAAAGGGAAACTAGCACTATTGAATCACGCAGTTTGGAATTCAGTAAATACGAGAAGGAACTCACGATATTAATTACCATGAATACTAAGACGAAGTGTCACCTTTAATGACTTATTATTTACCGATTTGACCGTTATTAGTAATATAAAAGGTAGGAAGTTAAGTAGAGTTGTGCGGATAAGATAGTTACCGGTATGTATAAAAGTAAGGGGATATTGACGTATTATATTTTAGCAAATGAGACTAAATGTTGTCTTTCATACATAGTAATAACTAGGGATGAGACATAGTTATTAGATAGGTTTTGGAATAAGTATTTGCTTATACGCATAAGCTCAGTACTTGTCAATTGGTATACAATGTCCAGCGCGTACCGGGGTATTTACAAGTACTTATCGATGACGTATATATTGACAGTTAGACAGAGATTAATAGCGCACAAACTTCTAATTGTTCTAAACTACGGGGTATCTAGTTCAAAACTCAAGGACGTGTTTCGAGATGCGTACCCCCTTAGAGTGAATGAGTTTATTCATAAGTATTTACGATCGACTACCTTATTGTAAGGCGTTAAAACCTTTATTTGTATGCACGGTGACACTGCGTACCGGACGGAAGCGAGTCTAGTATTCTATCTCGGTTATTTGCAGGATTAGACATTAGATGTATCTCATCTAAAATAAAGTTATAACTCTTGGGCGATGATGGTATGCCTACTGGTTTTGGTTGTTAGGGGGTTTGGTTAAGATTTCTTATCCGCGGAGAGGAAAATAGGTTTCGGTTGAAAGGCGGGATGTGTAAAGAGGATACATATATAAAATAATTACTTAAATAGCTAATTAGGGATTGCGGAGGACGCGGGTTCGATCCCTGCCTGAGGTAGACGATTGTTCCGACGTTTCGTTATCTTAGGTAATTATATAAGTTAAGATGAGATTGGTAGTGTTGAAGTATGAAGGAAAGTTTTAATTCAAATTATTAATTATTATTCATTAACCTAGTTGGAACTAAACACCGTGACGGCGAAGTGGTTGATGCTTCACCCACGAAAGATCCCAGGTTCGATCCCTAGGTTGCAACATTTAGATGCGAAACAAGTTGTAAGAAAAGACGTAAGTTAAAAGAAGGCCATGATGACAGATGTACTTGAAATTATTCTAGGAAAATAATTTAAAGAATAGAATTATTGAATGGTTCGGAAGATGTTATAAACTTTAAGTCGGAATCGTCATAGAGTTGAAGAGTTTTCGCTAGGGGGCGTTAGTAGACAGCGCAAGAGACTGTTATATTGATTTAAATTATATTATGATATGTTGTTATGATGGTAAACAAAAGGCAAATCATTATTCGGAGGTTGTGTATGATTAAAGAAATGGTAGATGTCTAAGTTATTGGGAAATATTTACCGAGACTAAGTTTACTGGGATTTTGTTTCGAACACGAGAACTGGGTATGCGATTATGATTTTGTGTCAGTTGAATAGAATGAGGGGTGTGGGCTATTTTGCAATGAGAATGCTTGTTGAGGAAGGAGTCATTAGGGATTGGGAAGGAACTATAAATAGTAGGAATATCTTTGAGGAAGAGGGCTAGGATGACAATGAGGTTGTCAAGGAAGGCCGTGCTGTTTTGTACTTAATTAAGTACAGGGTTAAAATATAATTCGCCGCAGAAAAGAGTGGTACTTTATCTGCTTAAATTCTATCGGGGGCGGCTGTAACGGTACAGAATGAATGGTATCCGTCCGTTAGTAAGGAATGTATGGGAGTAGCACTAAAATAAATATTAATGCGTAGCACCATTAATATAATAAGCATGAAAAAGGGAATAATAAACTAGTTCAGAATAATGGTCAGTGGTATAGCGCTTTATCTTTAGTTTGAATTTCGCGGGGACTGCTCTGTGTGCTCCTTGCGACATAGGCGCCGTCTAGCGTGAGTTATTTACTTGAGCTTCGCATAAGGTTGCTAGTTTGACTTCTTTATTTTGAATTTCGCGGGGACTGCTCTGTGCGTTCCTTGCGACATAGGCGCCGTCTAGCGTGAGTTATTTACTTGAGCTTCGTGTTAGGTTGGCAATGGGCTTTATCTTTATTTTGAATTTCGCTGGGACTGCCCTGTGTGGCCTTGTGACATAGGCGTAGGTTGGCAAGCCGGTAGACATACGGGCGGGCGCCACCTATGGTCGGAATACGGAACTTTTTATAATTTCACAAAATACAGGATTATTGGCTTAAGTGGATGATTATTGAGAGGGAATTGTTAATAGAAGGCTACATTTAGATATTCAAAGATGTAATATTGGCTATCTGACGAGATTTGGTTGGATTATGGAAAAACTTTAGAGTTGCGCGGCGGGCGGCGGAAATGAGCGAGCGAGAGGTTGGGAAAAAGATAGAAAGAGAGGTAGGATGTTATCTCCACGTGGCGCAACGCGAAGTTCGCGTATAACAAATAATAAGCGACGCGAAGGCGAGGCGCATCGAAAAACAGCTAGGGATTGGTTGAAGGGAGGAAAAGCGGACTCGCGCGGGCGAATGTTGGGGGCGCGTGGCGCGAAAGTTAAGATGCTTGGGAAAAGGGCGGAAAATTAGCGGGCATTCAATTTTGAGACGTCGAAGGCGCGGTCCAATTTAAGAGTGCGGAAAATACTCATACGGGAAAAATAGTGCCCGAGCTTTGATAGTGCGCTAAGTGATATTCGAGCTGCGATATTAATTAAGATTTGTGAAATTGAAAGTGATTAATAAAGTAAAACTATTGCGATCGCAACTTGAATCCGTTAACGAAATGATGTATTTCGGGGTATATTGGCGGAAACGCATAACGGTGGCAACAAAACCAATATACCTTTCAACAGACTTCGGTCTGGATGACCTTTGACTGTATTTAATAAGGTCGGCGTTTTCTATTATTACGCTAAACAATACACTATCTTCGATGGAGTAATGGGGGAGAGACAGTTGTCTCCATAGTGAAAGTTGAAGATAGGTCAGACACCATTTAGCTGGAGGTAGACCCGTATGACCCAGTCCAATTTCGAGTCTACCTCCGTACACACAGTGTAGTGATAGGAATAACACACTGAGTATACTGGCTCGACTGATAGTACATTTAGAAGTCAGTTGCTTGCAGGGGCGACTCGGCTTACACAACTCACCACGAAATTACGTTAAATGTGGCTTGGGCCTAGATTGCAAGGTACACAAGTAGGGACTGTTAGTTCGACAAAATATAGGCATTTCAAGAGAGGGAAGCTGTAGGAATCTATAGGTAGGCGGTTCTATATAATTGCTGTGAGGAAGTGAGGGGACAGTACGGGGTGAGCGTGCTGTGCATAGGCTGGGTACGCGGGCCGCGGGCCCAGGCTGGATTAATTCAGACTAATAAGGTAGAGATAATTAGGTTACGGTGCTAAATAAAATTTACGATGAAGTGATGTGGGTCCTATCTAGGCATGTAATCTGTTACCGTAGGCCGATAAAATTCTAATTGTTTTCCTAAAGTTGTTACCAATTAATTATTCATTTAAATAATTAACAGAAGTATGATAATATTGTACCATCATTACTTGGAATACCTAAAAGTCTAGACTGGTTTCCTATTACAAGAAAAATACTAAAAGTTATAGCAAATAAGCATAGCTGTACTGTGATGTTTGATTTCTAATACTGAAATGACCAAACAGGCATTTTTAGCTTTCCCTGGGGTGCGATACGGCCTTTATATTGCTACACTCTTCAAAGTATTAAAAGTACACATCCGATACCTATTAGTAAAATATAAGCTGATACAAACTGAACAACTAAAACCAGTTTAGAACCTAGGATACTTCGTTGAAGGAAGACATTGCAAGCTATGAGCTTCTAATAATCTGAAACATAGAAATAATTGATTGATAAAAACCTGCTAATTAGCCTGATAATGGTCTACTAATACCAGTGGATTCACCTTAATGGTCAAAGACCTCTTAAGATATGTAAGTACTTACTTCTAATAATGTGAAACATAGAAATATTTGATGGGAACAATCTAAGTCAATCAGACTAATACCTAGTACAGTCTAATTTATACCTATTAAAGTGAGTGAAGGATGACTCCTAAGTGTAATTGATTCAATTATTAACAGGGATAATTACCTGATTTACTACCTACTAAAACATACTAACTATGATTTAGTAGGCTATCAAATTAACCACTCAGTCTGAGAGACAGGGGTGGAAGTTAATGGAAAAATAATTAACTTAAGTTCACTTCCTAAAAGTCAAGGATATTGAATAAATTAAACATCTTTTAATAAACTTGAGATGTACTTATACTTTATAATATCTGTATAATGAACACTAAGAGTAAACCAAAGTAATTTACTTCAAATGATAGTATTCTATTTAAGTTCACTTCCTAAAAGTCAAGGATATTGAATGAATTAAACATCTTTCAATAAACTTGAGATGTACTTATACTTTATAAGATCTGTATAATGAACACTAAGAGTAAACCAAAGTAATTTACTTCAAATGATAGTATTGTTACGGCGAAAGGCGTTCGCAGTAACAGCGGCGAAATAAGGGTTAGGCAGGAGGTATAAGGGAATAAAGTACTTACAGGGATGATGAGTCACAGGAACCGGGGGGCGAGCTGACCACGGGCGGCGAGGTAGGTTGGTTTCCTGGCGCACAGTCACTACACTACACAATAGGCATTTAGGCGGTCTCTTCACATTAGGTTCAGGAGTCACTATAATAAGGGCAGATACCAGCGCGCGTATTTTGTGGGCGTCTCGCGTTAGCTAGCAGACACACGAGTCGCGCGGTCGGCTCACGAAGCTAGCGGCGGCGGGTCGCGCAGCGGTGGCGCCGCGGCAGACAGGCGGACGCGGTCGTCAACAACCGCTGAGTCAACCGCCATACAGATGGCGGTATGGTTTGAATGGCCGTCCCGGCTTTGGCGGGAACATCCTCCGGGGGCCAGGGGGGGCTCATCCACTGGGAGCCTGGCGATCCGGAATACAGGCCTCCGAAGATGTCCATTCGCGGTGTCCAGGTCTACCACCCGCACGACGCCATCCTTCCCAGGCAGGGTGCGAGCAATGCGCCCCAGTCTCCATTGGATAGCAGGCAGGTTGTCCTCCTTGATGAGGACGAGCTCGCCAACTCGGGGAGGGGAGGATGGGGACAACCATTTGGAGCGGGTTTGGAGGGTATGAAGGTAGGACTGGGTCCACAGCGTCCAGAAGCGCTGGGAAAGGGCCTGTACCATCTGGAATCGCCTACGTGTGGAGATCGGCCTATCTTCCACGGATAGTTCGGGAAGGGCCGTTAGTGGGCGGCCTATGAGGAAATGTCCGGCTGTAAGCGGCTCAAAGTCTGAGGGATCAGACGAAAGTGGGCAGAGAGGTCTTGAGTTGAAAACCGCTTCAATTCGAGCTAAAAGTGTGGACAATTCCTCGAATGTGAGGTGTTGTTCGCCAATTACGCGATATAAAAGTTGCTTTGTTGATTTTACGTTGATCTCATGTAACGCACCGAACCATGGTCCCTTAGGGACGTTCAACAACCAAGTAATGTGCTGACCAGCGAGCTTGTGCGCAATCGTGTCATTGTTTAAGGCAAGAAAGTTTTGTACTTCGATGAGCTGATTTTTAGCGCCTACATAATTTGTACCGCAGTCCGAGCGGATGAGAACCGGGGCACCGCGGCGTGCTATAAAACGCTGTAATGCCGCGAGGAACGCTTCCGTGCTGAGGTCCGAGACCGGTTCCAAATGAACCGCCTTAGTCGAGAGGCACACGAATATACAAAAGTACGCTTTTAAGAGTTTAACATTACGTAGGGTACTAGATTTAACGAGGAATGGGCCGGCAAAATCGGTCGTGACTTGACTAAATACTAGCTGAGGCGTAACTCTATCGGCTGGCAGGTCGGCCATGAAGGGCGCTTGCGGCTGGGCCCAGCATCGAAAGCATCTAATGCATTTAAAGACTCGGTGTCTAATAATACGGCGCGCGGACAATATCCAAAATTGTTGGCGTAGGATTGCGTGTAAGGTGTCAGCGCCAGGGTGGCAGTGTATTTTGTGGTAGTGGTCAATGATCAGGTCTACAAGTGGGCAAGAGCTGGGAAGTATGAGCGGATGCTGCGCGTCATATCGGATAGACGCATGGGACAGTCGTCCACCAACTCTAAGGAGCTCATCTTTAATGAGAGGTGACAGCCGCTGGAGTCTGACGGAGCAGATTTTGCCAGTTTGAAGGCGGTGGATGTCCTCTGCAAATTCATTGTGCTGAACACTGAGCACCCAGTAAAGTAGGGCCTCTCTTCGTTCACTGACGTACAAGGGGCCTGAGCGTCGCGAATCTGGGTGGTGTCTGCAGTTGTGCAGAAAGCGTTTTAGACAAGCTGTCACTCCGACGAGCTTGTCTAGTGAACTGAACCGAGTGAGCAGGTCAAAGTCAAGACCGGGCACTGTGACCAGTGACGGGACGTGTTTGGGCTTAAGGCCGGGCAGGGCGTGATGGCCCAGAGCTAAGGGCATCGCAGGCCAAGACTCAGAAGGCTGTCCAAGCCACGTGGGAGACCACCATAGGTCGTGGGCTGACAGGGATTGCGCAGGAAGACGGTGAGGCGGTGTATTGAGCCAGGCCAGGACTATCGTACTGTCTGACCAACATATATGTTGTTGTATACTGATATGGGCCGATAACTGAACCGACACACGGATCATGAGCTGGGAGAGTAAGGTAGCGGCCGACAACTCTAACTTGGGGATTGTGAGGCGATTCTTGATTGGTGCAACTCGCGACTTGGCGACAATCAAGTGTACTAAAGTAACTCCGGAGGCATTGAGCTCATGGAGATAAACAACGGCGGCAAACCCGGCCTCAGAGGCATCTGCAAACCCGTGAAGCGAGTATGCAGCTGAGCCTTTGTTTGCACAAACGTGCCGAGGGAAGCGAATGCTAGACAACAGCGGCAGATCCTCTGAGATGTGGTGCCACTCCGTTTGCACTTCAGAGGGAGTGGGCTCATCCCATTCCAGCTTCAGTAGCCACAATTGCTGAAGCAGCAGCTTTGCGCGGAAAATAACGGGAGAAACCCAGCCGTTTGGGTCATAAAGTGAGGCTACGGTACTTAAAATAGACCGCCTTGTGACATGTGTGATGGGGGGTAGAGAGATGCGGTAGGTGAACTCGTCTGACTGAGGGCTCCACTGTATACCCAAGACCTTAATGGACGTGGACTCTGGGTTCATGTCAAAGTCCTTGGGCATGTCGCATTGGTTGTCGGGAAATCTCTCGAGCAGCTTAGGCGAGTTAGATATCCACTTACTGAGCTGAAAGCCGCCTAGATCTAGCAGACTTATCAACTCGTCCTGAAGTGCTTGGGCGGATTCAACTGTGTCATGACCACACAAGATGTCATCAACGAAGATAGACTTGCGAAGAACCTGAGCGGCTCCAGGGTAGCGATGGCCTTCATCATCAGCCAGCTGAAGCAGAGTGCGGATTGCATGGTATGGGCTTGATCTTAAGCCGTAGGTGACTGTATTGAGGGCGTAGGTGAGCAGAGGGTGATCTGGTGAGGACCGCCATAGTATCAGCTGATACCGTCTCTGGTCTGGGGCAACCAGCACATTTCTGAACATCCTCTGGATGTCAGTGCTGAAAACGACTGGATGCGTTCTGAAGGACATGATGATGTCCACAATGTCCTGTTGAAGGGCGGGGCCTGTGTGTAGGCATTCATTTATGCTGACACCATTGGAGCTTTTGCAGCTACCATCAAAAACAATGCGCAGCTTGTCCGACCCTGACTTAAATACGCCATGGTGAGGGATGTAGAAGTGAGGTTTATGGGCGAATGAATTTGGGTGACAGGGAGCCATGTGCCCTAAGTCGATGTATTCGGCCATAAAGTCGACGTATTTAGAACGCAGAGACGGGTTCGCCATTAGCTTCTTCTCAATATTGAGGAATCTGCGTAATGCGATAGGGTGAGTTTTACCTAGTTGAGGGGCGTCCTTTAGAAAGGGCAGAGCGACCGTATATCTACCTGAGGGATCGCGTGTAGTGGTAGAGCGGAAGATTTCCTCGCATTGTTCCTCCAGGGGATCATTATGAGTGTGAGGTTGAGGGAGGGGCTCCTCAGACTCCCAGAACCTTTCCAGACTCTGACGTATGTCCTGGGCTGATTCAGCTGAGTCTGGTTGTGAGCTGACGACGTGAGCTGAGTTAACCTGCTGCGCCGGCTGCGCATACAAGTCCTCAATGGGTCCTATCAACGCGAAGTTGAAAATCGTGCCGAAGGCTATGGGCTTGCCCGGGCCCAACGAGACCTTAGTCCCGTCCAACACCTGGCCAAGAACGTCCGACCCCAATAAGAGGTCGATCGGGGCTGGTGTGTGGTAAAGCTGGTCAGCCAATGGCACGGGTGGCTGGCCTAGTACGTGGGAAATGTTTGGTACCTTCTCTAAGGGAAGGTAGCCAGTGACGTTTTTTAAAATGTGAGCTGTGGCAGTGATTGTAGGAGTATCATTGTGAGTGGGTCGGCATACTATTGTTATTGCCGCCTTTGACTAATGTTTGTGCTGATTTCCAACTCCTGTAATTTTTAAAGAAGTGGGTTTTGATAGCAGGTTCAAAAGTCGTGCCATGCGTGACGTTATTAACGTCAGCATACTGCCACAGTCCAATAAAGCCCTGGCTGTGTGAAGATGGCCATGTACGTCCGCGACTCTTAGTGAGACGGTTGGCAACAAAATGGGTGTGCCAGTGGGCACAAAAGGTGAGTGAGCTGGTTGAGTATCAGCTGAAATTGTATGAGCTGAGTATGTATCAGCTGTGTGGGCATGGGTTGACTGGGCATGGGCTAAATCTACCTCTTCGCTAGGGTGCTCTGTGATAGTTGGGAGTCATAATTGCTGGCGGCGTTCGCGGGGCCTACCTGGCGAACCGGACCTGGGCGGGCTGGCTCTGTGAGCAGAGCTGGGTTGCGCCTGTTTGTCATGTGTGGGTTCGTGCCGCCTGCTGTTTCTGGGACGCTCCCTCGAGTGCTCTGTCAGCTGTGGTGGGGGCACATGTACAGACGACGAATGAGCTGAGTGCGTTGGGCCGTCTGGTCGATGGAGGGACGTGTGGTGGTTCGTACTCCCACAGTTCTTGCATGCCCCCCTTGACCTGCACTTGCTCTCGTAGTGACGGCCGAGACAACGCTGGCAGCGCTCGCGTGCCTGTACAAAGTCCCAACGGCCCTGTGTTGGCTGGGCATTGTACCATCTGCACGTCATCAGCGTATGTCCCCTAGTGGCACAATAGGGACAGTAGGGCGTCGAGCGTGAGGAAGAGGACGAGGACGATGATGAGGAGCAGCTTTGCTGGAAGGCCGAGTAGACGGGGAAGGGCTGACTGCGAGCCGGGGAGGTGGATGGGCGCTGATGCATTTGCTGAGCTGGGTGGAGCGGTTGGTGAGTAGGCTGATCATAGGCGCGGTGAGGCAATAGAGCTGAGGAGCGGCCACGGTAATGGTCGGGTTGTTGCTGAGCCATCTGAGCATAAGTGCGATGGGGCAACTGTGGAGGCGCGCGGCTACGAGAAGGGCCGGGCAGGGCGTGAATGGGCTGCGGCTGGGCTATGTTGGAGAACTCTGTCTCCACACAGCGCGCGTGCTCCTCGAGGTAGGAGATGAGGTCACTCAACGTGGGCAGGGAGCTGCTAGACCCGTGTCTGCGTTCAAATAACGTGCGGAGCTCACCCTTAAGCTTTCGCACCACTATCGACACAAACACGTAGTCGTCTCCTATGGGCAGATCCAAATTACTAAGGGCACACTGGGCGGACACCAGCGGAGTGAGGAAAAGCGTGCGTATGTTTGAGCGCGTGTAGATGCTCGGCAGCCCCAGGATTATGTCGACGAAACTATCGATGAGAACCCGGCGGTTCTCGTACCGCTTGGTGAGGATGTCCATGGCCACGGCAAAATTTTCATTGGTGACCTTTAAGTGGGACACCATACTTAATGCCTCACCGCTGAGACTTGAGAACAGGTAGTGGAGCTTGACTGCGTCCGACAGGGTCGCCATGTCGTCAGTCAAACTCCTAAACAGCGCAATGAAGGAAGGCCAGTCCTCCACTTTTGAGCTGAACCTGGGCAGCGCTATCTTGGGGAGGACGGCTGTGGGCGTATTGACGCCGAAACTGGGCTGAGCACTATGGGTTGGGGACGACGTGGAAGAGGGTGAGATTTCCTCCCTCGCCACAAGTATCCCCAGGTATGCCCCGGAGGCTTTCGTGTGGTTCTCAGTGTATGTCCTCTCAACCCCCTCGTCTAAGTTCTCTTCGTCGAGAATGTTGTAGTACACTGAGTCCAGCTTCTCCTTTATGCCCTGTATCTGTGCGAAACGCACGTTAAATTCCGTTATGGAATGTTTGGTGTCGCCAGCAATGATCAGTGATCCCACCTCTAGGAGCGGGTGTAAAGCTTTGGCGGCCTCCCTAAATATCGCGGCTTGTGACTTGGTCGGCATCGCGATGAATAAAAGGAGACAAAAAAAATAATAAAAAATAAAAAAAATTAAACAAATTTAAAGGCAGTTAAAGGAACAACACCCTGTATATATTCTATAGTTGGGCTGGACGTATTTGTTTACTAAGGTAAACGCAAATGGGCTAAAGTTAACGCAACAATAAGGAAAGCAAAACTAAGTTGGGACGCCTTGTATATACAAGGCGTCCCAACTTAGTTTTGCTTAGTTCTGCACCCGTGGGCCATATGGCCCACGGGTGGTGCAAACGCGTGTGTATGTGTATGTCTGTGTATGTGTATGTATGCTTATTGAACGCGCGTACGTAACATTAGCCGACCGCAAAACAAAAGGCAAACAAAACAACAAAAACAAAAAAAAATCACGTTATCCGTAGCCCACTGTTGGGCAAGGCGCTCACAGTCGGGCGGACCTGTTGCCGACACTAGCGCGAAGAATGAGTCAGTCGCAAACAAAAAAAAATAAAAATAAACTAATAATAAAAACTTAATTAAAAAGGTTGGGACACTCTGTCTGTGTCCCACAAGTGGGCAAACGTGTGAACGTGTGTAGAAGTACTATGCTTTTGTGGTGAGCACGCACAAGAATGAGCCGATTGCCAAGGCAAAAATTAAAACCAAAAAAATACAAAATTAATACTAGCGAAAAATAAAGCACGCTACTTGACACGCGCGGTGAGCATGCACGAGATCTGAGCCGATTTAACACGACACGAACATAAAAATTTCATTACAAAATAAAACGGGAAAATAAATCTCTCGTCATAATACCACACGCAACGCAATAAAACGGGAAACCTTCTCTCGTTATATTACCCTACGTAACGTAATAATTTAACTACTAATTAAGTCACCGTTAGGAGTATGAACAACGTATCGTTAGGCAAAAATCGTTTGGGTACACACACAAGCCCGCTCAGATTATTTATTTATTTATTTATTTATTGTTTAAGGACAATCAGTAACAGTTACAATAATACATGCAGATTTAAAAGGACACAATACAAATAATCTAAAAGCACTGTTTTTAGATGCCACAGCGTGCGACTAAAAATAATAATTAAAATTAAAGTGACGGTACATCTGACAACACAAAAGCAAAACTAAACTAAAAATACCCAATCAAAGCAAAACTACAAAAACAAAAAGATTAAATCAGCTATGATATCCTAGCCACATAATGCTCGGACTACCTCAGACTTATAAGATCTGAGGCTGTCACTGAAGATATCGATGGAGAGACTCAACCTATTATAATCTTTCGAAAGACGAGCAACTGCTGAATTACTTTTCAAATTGGTTCTAGAGACAGGCGGACAGAGTAAACCAACTGGACGCCGGGGTGGACAACGTGGAACTCTTAGGTTAAACAGCCCCAGCAAAGGTGGACAATCAATTACACCTCTGAGCACCTTGTACAAAAATGTTAAATCTAAGACCAGTCTCCGGTTCTCGAGACTGATCATATTGAAATGTCTGAGTTTGTCCTCATATGATGGCAACTTTCCCAGCATATTGGCAGAGTATGAAAGGTGCCTAAGAAACCGTTTTTGAAGGCGTTCAGTGCGCAATTGGTGGACAGCGTATGAAGGTGACCATACTACCGCGCAATATTCAAGAGCGCTTCTAACATAAGCGTTGTAAATAGTTATTTTTGTAGCAGGATTTTTAAAGAACTTGCCATTCCGTATAACGAATCCAAGCATCCTTGATGCCTTAGACACAACATTATCAATATGCGGAATGAACGTAAGTTTACAATCAAATGTTATGCCTAGATCTCGCACCGTATCACATCTCTGTAGGGCCGTGCTGTTAATATGATAGTGAGTATTAATTTTGTTAATTTTACGCGTAAACTTGATGTGATGACACTTTTCACTATTGTGAGTCATACCATTGTTACTGCACCAGATTGATAGACCGTTAATGTCTTTTTGCAATTTTGTGCTGTCTTCTATGTTATTAATTACTCGGCAAAATTTTAGGTCGTCGGCAAAAAGATACATTTCACTATTTTCAAATGCCGTGTTGATGTCATTAACAAAGAGATTAAAAAGCCAGGGTCCTAATATAGAGCCCTGTGGAACACCTGAACTAGCACAGTATTGTTTAGAGTGAAAACCTTTCACAACAACACACTGTGAACGCTCGTGCAAATAACTTTCAAACCAACGGAGCAATTCGCCATCGAACCCATAGTGTTTCAATTTTAATACTAATAGACCGTGACATACCCTGTCAAACGCCTTAGAAAAATCCACATAAATGGCATCCACCTCTCGGCCTTTATCCACAGCATTGACAAGATAATCACTATATGTTACCAAGTTAGTGTTCGAAGATCTAGTTTGAACGAATCCGTGTTGATTGTTTAGAAGCATTTGCTTAAACTGCTCACGAAGATAAGGGTAAACTAGTCCCTCGAACACCTTGGCAAAAACAGACAATACAGAAATCGGTCTATAATTAGAAACAAAGGAAGGGTCTCCATTTTTAAAAATTGGAACGACTTTTGCCCTTTTCCAAAGCATAGGAAAAACACCAGTCCTGAGAGATGTGTTATAAATCAAATAAAGCGGCCAACTCAAAGCCTTTGAACACCGTTTGACAAAACGAGCGGGAATACCATCTGGCCCCGCCCCTTTGCCTTGATCAAGTCTTTTTAAAAACCTAAGTATTTTGTATCGAGACAAGTACAAGGAGCTCAGAGAATTTGAGTCATTCGTTGATCTATTATCACAAACATTATCACAAATGTCCGAAACAGCAGAAAAAATATTTGAAAAATTAGTGGCAAATAGGTTACAAATATCAGCACCATTATTCGCTGTTGTATCGTTTAAGGTCATTTTGCTAGGATACTGGTTTAAACCTTTATTCTTTTGCTTAACAAAGTCCAAAAGTATCTGGGGTTATCTTTGATACTATTTTCGATTTTACTTATGTAATCATTATAACAAGTAGTTGCTAATGATTTACATCGTTTTGTTAACATTTTCAGAGAAATTTCATCCAAAGGGTTTTTGTAAATTTTGTATCTATGATAAATTTTCATTCTCTCTTTACTAAGTTTTATAAGTTTTTTAGTAAACCAGTGAGGATAAATACTTTTTCGAAATTTTGATAGAGGAACATATTTAGTGATAACATTATTTAATATTTTATAAAACTTAGTAAGCATTACGTTAACATCGTTGCACCCAGCCAGCTCCTCAACCCAATCTAATCTCTCCAATTCTGAAATAATTGAATTATAATCAGCCCTAATGAAATTGAAATTTTTAACTGTATCATTTTGCCGAAGCAATACAGGATTGAGAGTACTCATCGAAATCTCCAATGGCACATGCAGAGGATCAATATTAACCAAGTAGCAGCACGCAGTCATAACAACTGTACTCGAGATATTACTGAAAACTAAATCTAAAACCTTATTTTTATTATTTTCTATATGGTTGTACTGACAAAGATTGTTCAGAGCAGCAAAATCTACTAACTGCTGACCCAACAAAGATCCCCTATTAATTGATAGTTGATCTGAACCAGGAGAAGCCCAGTTTACGAAACTCATATTAAAATCTCCTACAACACAAACGTGCTCAATGTTTTCAGAGATCGCATTAAAATTATCAACGAAGCAATCAAAAATATTCCGTTTAACCGGGGGTGGCAGGTAAACAACACAAAAATGAATGGTTTTATTATTGGATAGTTCTACTTTAACCCATAGATCTTCACACAAAGTTTCATAATTAGTTAATCGAGTAGAATTTAATTTATTAGATACAGCCATAAGAACTCCACCCCCTTCTTTACCGCAATGAAAGCCACTACTTCCACGATCTCGTCTATACAGTACATAGCGATCATCAAGAAACTCTTTGTCATAGACACTACTGTTCAGCCAGGTTTCAGTAAGTATTATGATATCATAGCTAGCACAAGATACATTACAGAAAAAATCATGTGTTTTGGTACGTAGACCTCTCACGTTCTGGTAATATATGTTCAGAGCCATTTCTTACAACAATAAATGTTTGAATTTTCTTTTGTTATTAAAAAAAATAAAAAGAAGAAAAGAATAAACAAATCAAGACAGTCCATTTAATACATTTTCATTCTTAACATGAATGAACTCCGATGTTTCCGTTTTGCGAATGAAGACTCTTCCCTGTCTAGTCCAAACGAACTTATAACCCTTTTCTTTAGCCATAAGGCGGGCTGCTGCATGTAACTTCTTATTAGTCGGTGATAAATGCTCAGATACGTATATGGGTTGTTTTTTTCCTCCCATACCTAAGTGGCTGGTATTAATTTTGTCGTTAGGATTCGCTTTGTTGTATTTAATAACGCATGCCAAGAGAGAATCACGCAGCAGAGGTGTAGCCAACTTCACGACTATCGCTCGGGGCCGCTTGGAATCTTTGTTGATCTTAGCAACTCGTGTACAGTGGTGGACGTCATCTTTCTTTATATCGCAGGACACAATTTTAGAAAGTTGCGTTATTGTCGTCAAAAGATTTTCGTTTATGTGTTCGGGAACACACTGTAGTTCGACATTGCAAGATCTGCTGGTCTGCTCCATACTTTGCAAACGGCCTAACAGTTCTTGTACTGTATTGTTTATGTAAGAATTCTGATTCTGCAATTCACGTATGATCTCCGTTTGAGCATCGTATGATTTCCTCTTGGATTCATATTCCTGGTTCATAAATTGGACGCCTTCCTCCAGAGACGATGTTTCCTTTCTTACCACATTAAGTTCATCGTTTACCATAGTTCCTATTGTTTGGCGGAGCTCCAAAAGCAGTGAAGCACGCATTAAGTCAAACTCTTCCCTAAATAAACCTCTTATTTCCTCTTTCGTAATGGTTGTCTGCATTATAGGTGCACTATTCTCCAACGACTGCTCAGTGGTTGATCTCACTGCTTTTGTACGCAGCGTAACGTTCGCACAGTCAGCATGGTCAGCGTTAGATCCTCCAGACAAAATGTTGCGCGCATCAGATCTAATCGGCGTATTGCTGTTGTCGGTTTTAGGTAACTTCATTATACATCCATGGCACTTCCAGTTACTTCCGTCGTACGAAGGGTGGGGGGTTGTGATGATGGTAGGTTCCATGGCGATGGTAAATAACGACTGCGTCTCTTAGAGTGATGTTGTATATTTACAGTGACTACATTGTGACTAACTTATTATCTAAACCTTACAAGACTATTTATACAGTAATACTACGTAGATGTTGGAGGGAGGATGCCGTGACATATCTTTATCGGATCTGCACGCGTTTAGGAATGTGCTTACAAACTCTTTAACCGATACGTGATGATAATAAATTATGTGGCGACTCTGGCCGCTACAGTACTCCCCCTCTTGAAAAAGGGAATAAAAAAAAACATCAGGTCTTCAGCTTGGAGATGCCAGTGGTGCTCTAATCCACGTTAAGTCGTGATGAGCGTGCTCAAGTCTTCATTGACAAAACGAGCGTTCTCCGGTCTACGTGACTCGAGACGAGCGTGTGCTACCATGTCTGCTGTGAGTCGAGACGTGTGGAGTGCGACGGTACTTATTTTGACCGTCGAGTGATGCCGAGGATCCAGGAAGCGTTACGTTGCTGCGATGGAACCTTATGGCTAGCTGGCTTGCTGAATGCTGCTAAGAGAGCTGTTTCCTTGTATTTGAACAAAATACTTATTATAGGTATATCTTTTAAAAAACAATCGATCGTTTTACATTTACGTACACGAATATTTTTTATAATTCCTCTCAACATCATAATATTGTTACTAATATTATTTTTATATCACGTTATACCAAGACTTATATTATACACACAAATTAAGTGGCATAAACCAGTACAACTTTAAATTATGCATATTCTTGCAATGAACTTCAATTTCGCATTACATGTTAATAATAAATTGAACTATTAGGCTTAATAAAATACATAATAACAAAACATAAAAATTAGAATTGACTAAGATTAAACATTAAGTACATAGAGATAAGACATGTTGCATTCAGTATACATGCTTAATATAGGGAAATAAGTGCCTAGCTAAAATAAATATTATTAAAATTGACAAAAATCTTATTATTACATTAGTTACCCTAACATGGTTTGTGCTTATTTATTCTACTGTATTCTTATTGCACAATCAAAGCATTTTAAACTTGTTGAATATCTTCATTTTGAGTACAACTTCATTATAGCTTCATAATTATCCTCAGACTGGCGTATTCCTTGGCTCTTTATCAGATAACCGGAGAAATCAATTCGCACTGGAGGTAGCTAGTAGCATTTAAGTGTCTTATGAAGTGTAATAATATCTCATAAAACAATCGACTGGTAAAATAATGCTTCTAAATATCTCTTCCCGTAATTATAAATAACATACCTCAAACCACTTTGTCAGTCGGTAAAAGTGAGGCGGTTAAACGGGTGAATACTCGTTGTATACATTTATTCTATGTTCCTTTGTTTCATTTTTCATTATCGTGATGAATAAGTGACATATTGTGTTCTTTCTGCAGTGAACTTGAACTTGCGCAAGCGTAGAGCAAACGGCGAAAAATGCTGCGTCGGAAATTCTTGCGCGTTCGCTGCACCGCACAATTTATTTATAACGTAATGTGTACAGTTTTGAAATTGTTAGTATATTCTATATCGTATTGTTTTTCTTGGTACCTTATTTCTTTTGCCTTTGTCGATAAAAAGTTCTTAATACGATGTGCCGGAAAGGAAGCCAAAGTTGTGGTTGTGAGAGTGATGTTAAATGACGCAGTCGCAGCTCGGTGTGGCTCGGCGTAGTGATTTTATTTTGAAAATCTTGTTGCGTCCGTCGCTGAACACAATGTTACTGCCATGGTTGATGTGTAGATATTGCAAATGACTCACGTGTTCTTTTCGTAGTACTCCGTTGGAAGGTTGCTTGTTGCTTGAGCGGGGTCACCAGTGTTCCGTCGTACGAAGGGTGGGGGGTTGTGATGATGGTAGGTTCCATGGCGATGGTAAATAACGACTGCGTCTCTTAGAGTGATGTTGTATATTTACAGTGACTACATTGTGACTAACTTATTATCTAAACCTTACAAGACTATTTATACAGTAATACTACGTAGATGTTGGAGGGAGGATGCCGTGACATATCTTTATCGGATCTGCACGCGTTTAGGAATGTGCTTACAAACTCTTTAACCGATACGTGATGATAATAAATTATGTGGCGACTCTGGCCGCTACAGCCTCCATCAGTTTGAAACGCTTCTCAGATACATTAGCGCATAGTAGATCGAATTTTTGTTTGCACAAGGTACAACTTAAAAATTCTGTACCAGTTATTTTTGTTGGGCATCCCGCACAAGTACCTATGGTCTCCGACATTTCTTTAATTATAATATATTATAATTTTTCAGCAAATGAAATAAAGTAAAAAGTCCAAAAAAATATCTAAAAAGTTCAAAAAGTCTTCATAGACGGCCCGGGGTTTGAACCACGACTCGCTACGAACGCAGTAAGGTATGTTCGTCACTTAGCGTGTCCTTTGGCTCGTCTACGTTGGCGATAAGTTTAGTGGCAAAAATTGTCTATTTAGGCAAGTCACTGGAGCAGCGGAATAAAAAAGCAGTTCTGTGTGAGGTGTTAATACAAAAGATGTCGATGAACTGACCTCACATAAAAACTAAAAACACTGACTGATAATACTTCATTTGATAATTCTGCATAATGTTTACACTATTTTGCTAAAATATAGCAAATTTTGCTGCATCACCTCAAAAGTTAACGATCCACTGCACTGTGTTTATGTGTTTTTTCACTCTTAATAGAATATTGTCAACTCCTAGCAGCACTATTAAAATCACAAAATATTTCTTTTAACCGCATTAACGTTCTTACAAACAATAACACTGATGAATTATTTAATAACGTAAACAACTAAACGGTTTCATGAAAAAATTATCAATATTTACTATATTTAAAACTCTTTACAGTCGGAGCTTAGTGTTGTCAAGATAGCAGCGCCACCTAGCTCTGGCGTGGTGGCTCTGGCGTGGTCTCACAACAACATTACATCATTGCATCACACTTTCGATTTGTGATCAGACAATTGGATGCATACACAAAATCAACAATAAAAATAAAATAATATAAGTGTACGTTGGCCAGCTATACTAACACAAATGATTCATAACTACCTCACCAAATTTTTATTGGGACAGGGTAAAGTTAAGTGAACAAATGAATTTAGAAATGATGGCACAAATTAGATTATGGGCGGAAACAATTATTTTTTAGTGGACTGTAATTAAAGGAGCTGATGGAACGTGAGACCAAGTTATGGTGAAATGGTAAAAGAAAACTTGTTACGGGAAGGTCGCCGGCATTAATATTACCGGTTCGAAGATGACCAGAATGTTACGGCGAAAGGCGTTCGCAGTAACAGCGGCGAAATAAGGGTTAGGCAGGAGGTATAAGGGAATAAAGTACTTACAGGGATGATGAGTCACAGGAACCGGGGGGCGAGCTGACCACGGGCGGCGAGGTAGGTTGGTTTCCTGGCGCACAGTCACTACACTACACAATAGGCATTTAGGCGGTCTCTTCACATTAGGTTCAGGAGTCACTATAATAAGGGCAGATACCAGCGCGCGTATTTTGTGGGCGTCTCGCGTTAGCTAGCAGACACACGAGTCGCGCGGTCGGCTCACGAAGCTAGCGGCGGCGGGTCGCGCAGCGGTGGCGCCGCGGCAGACAGGCGGACGCGGTCGTCAACAACCGCTGAGTCAACCGCCATACAGATGGCGGCGGTATGGTTTGAATGGCCGTCCCGGCTTTGGCGGGAACAAGTATTCTATTTAAGTTCACTTCCTAAATGAGTAGGATATTGAATGAATCAAACATCCTTTAATAAACTTAAGATGTGATAATCTGCCAATGCAGCCAATCCAATGTAGTTATATTGGAACTTTATAAGACCTGTATAATAAATACTAGGATTAAATAAGAGTAATTTTGCCTGTATTAATAGCATTCTATTTTAGCCACCGCCTGAAGTGGCGTTTGAATAAATTATCCACCCTTTATGGAACTGAATATTAATTTTCTAATGAGACAATAGGACAGTCAGTTAATATTGTTACATTGTGATCTCTTTATAATAGACACAATAATCAGAGGAATAAGTGTGTCCGGTAGAATGCTGGCTTTCCACCTCTGTTCAATAAGTGAAATCATAAGACATAAGTTATTGCATTGAATAATTAAGTTCATAATGTGAAAAGGATATTTGGATGATAGCAAGCCTTGAGATAAACTCTATTGATTTATGTGGAATAATAAGAATTTAAATTGCTAACACATAGTTCATAATGTAAAATGAAATTAAATTTTGAGGAGAGATGTAAATTCTCAGTTTTAAAGAATTAAAGCCACAGGCTAATTAAAGTTAAAGTCAATCTGGTCAGAGCTGATATTAAACAATGAGCCGTTCAGCATGCTAATAGCGGGGCGGGGCTATTAAATTACCAGGATCCTCAAATATGTCATATATTTCCACAAGACTTTCATGTAAGTTGCACAAGACTTCTTATGTATCATGCTACTTTTAATAAATAATAATACCTGCAAGCTAAGCTATCATCTGATTATCTCTGAGTGGTTACAAATCTTCCCCGCAGCTGCAGTGAAGGATTTAGGTCACAGTTCAGACGGAGTCATTGCTAGGCTACACATATCTATGTTATGATCTATAGATTGGTAGGTAATTAGGTCAGGAGAAAATAATTTAACACAGGGATAAGCCAATTACTAAACTTTCACGAAAGAACTTGAGTTACTTAAATGCGGTTAACAACGGGGGGTTCACTAGACGATCTGGCCAAAATAGTATTGATTATAATATTACATTGCTTGACTGAAATTCACTGCAAATAGAATTAAGCTATGCTAAGGTTTCATCATCATACAAACACTACGCACTCCACAAAACTACAAACACAACCATTAGATTGTAGATAAATTAGGTTAAATAGTTTTAAGAATTAGATAATAAGTTAAGTTAAGGTAAAAGCGGCGAGGATGTGTGTATGTATTATAAGGTAGAATAAGGTAGAGATTTAGGTTAGAGCGAAAAGTTACACGCGTCAGTACCTACGTTAACGGTTTAACGGCCGGCCGGCCGTTGCCCGCGAGTTGTAAATATTTTTTTTTAAATTGTTTTACTTTAATTTTTCTTATTTTGTAGCTTTAAAATAAATTAGATACTCAAAGACTATCCAATTAAAATTCACAAAATTAATTATTTAATTAATCTAATCAGATATCGGATCTCGTCCAACCTATAGATACTCGTACTTAAATAGAGCCTATCCCCCCCCCCCCTCACAATTCTCTTCCTTTCTCAAAGATCCCACTCTTTCCTCAAGGCTGGCAACGCATCTGCGACTCCTCTGGGTTTGCGGGTCTCCATGGCCGGGGGCAATTATTTTCCATCAGGTGACCCGCCTGTTCATTTGCCTACTTTCACATAAAAAAGTGCATATTTTGTTTAAAGATCTCTAAAACATTTTACGAGTAATAGTTGTGTAACTGAATTGTTGATAACAGTACTAAGATCAGATGTGGCACCTCCCCCACCCCATAATTGGTCATAGCCGGTGTCAACAACGCACAACACTTCTTTGGCGCGAGAACAAAGGTGACATAAAGAGCTGTTTAAATAATAGCCCCCGTTTTAGCTGATTGCAGCGTACCCTCTGCAGCTCCAAAGACAGAGACGTATCGTGGATTTAAAATAAAAAAAGGAAATAGAAATTTAAATTATTTTTACTATTTATTTATGTTACAACTTAAAGATAACGAAACGTTAAAAAAATGTCTACGTTCGTTATCTATGAGTTTATTTAAGCGATTTAACGCAAATAATGAAATATTACGAATTTAAAAAGCAGTCTTATCATAACAAAATGTTTAAAATATTCTAAAAAAAAATTCAGATCTCTAAGGATGTAAATTTTAAGAGGTTTCCTAAGACACTGTTGCTATAAAACATAAAGTCAAAAGCGTTGAAAAATCAATACTTCAGTGGTGGAGTGGTTAACGTAGCCGCCCGGATAGCGGAGGACTTGGGTTTGATTCCCACCTAAGGTAGAAATATTTTTCAACGTTTCGTTATCTTTGAGTTTGTTTGAGCGTTTTTTAACGCAAATAATCAAATATGTTACGACATCATATAAGTTACAAATTGTGAATGTGATTCAATGATTGGGACGATCATGATAATGATTATCATTTCTGACCGTTTGATCGTGACAACCAAACTTAAGAACTTCTAGTTATTTCCGAGCTGGTGTGCTATGAAAAAGTTACCGTATAAAAAGTGCATACCTACATACGAGTACAATAATTATAATTATCACGACGACTATCCCCGAAGGGTAAGTCAGAGACAAGGCAATGAGGACAGCAAAAGCATTCCTCTTAGAGAGGACTGCATAAAAAGTTATTAAAAAAAACTAAAATTATAACCACATGCTATAGTACGCTAGCACCAATGTATGCTGGAGACTTTTAATGACTGCCTTCTTACGACAACCGGGTTCAGAACCAACTTAACTTAAAATTGGTTTGTAAAATTTTTAACTTAGAATTTTGTATTTGATCCCGATATGTGTATTGTGTAAACCTCAATACGTCCCTGAGTAATGTCTTTTGTTAGCGAGCCCTCGTGTCGCCCCACTGTGACGAGATCATGATTTTTAGAAAGCAGGTGCAAGGCGATGTAAAAAACGTCTAAAGTTTTACGAAATGAGTGTTTTATGTACTTCCACGTTCCATTTTTTTTGCGTTAACTCACATTTCACCGCGATTTTTATGTGAGTTTTGAGTTTCTGCTTTACAGTATATTCTCATTACTTGCCTATAAACGTTTCACTGCACAAACAAACCAACAGTTCATACAGATTTATGTAACATTTCCACTTAAGTTAATTATAACAAGTGATACTACGGAGTGTGATGTTTGCAGGAAAATCTGAAATAAGGTTTTGCGAGTACTAGCTTACTTGTTTCTTTCATGCTATACTTGTATACTATAATGTAATCTGTGCTATTATCAGCATTATTATCGCACTCGTTAGTGGGGCAGTAAAAGTATGTTGATGAATTATTAATTGTATTGGAAAACTTTTCACTGATGGTAAAGTTTTATTTTATAAAATGTCCCCCAACATTAATAACATTTCTAATACCTACCTATAATTAATATTGAGAATTGGTCGTCTAAATAGACTTTTATGTTTTATTTAGATTTAGATGAACTATGTCGCCATAAATAATCCTAACTTCTTAACTAATAATTACAAATGCTAAAGTGAGTCTTTATAACCAATTTTGATTAATTTTTTGTAACAGCTTTAGATACGGTAACTTTTTCAGAGCTTGTATTATAGTACATTTAAGTGAACAGTGTCGTCTAAAAGAACATCATTTTATATTCGGACTTACAACAGCACTAGTAAAAAATTTGGTAGGTACTACCACGTATCATTACAAAAATACAGGCAACGCAGGCTCATAAATAACATCGGAATACCTGTACTTAAAATTGTGACTCAGTGATTTTCTCTCCACGCAGCGACAAAGAGTAAATCATATGATATTTCCAGCCACACGCCTCGCTGCAATATTCAGGCATCGATGTCGTCGAGTTCTGCAAAGTGGAACTATCGACGGGAAATTTTTCTTATTTCGTTTTTTGCTGAGCCAGACATTGTATGAACGGTCGGTTTTAAAGCGGGAAAAATGATTTCGAAGAGTAACTCTTTGTAACATCGTACCTACGTATCTGTCTGATGAAAATAGTTGGAAAATTTTATTTTGTTTCGCTTTCGACGCTTCGTTCGATACTTTGTTAAATTAAACAAAAGTGCGATTTTAGAATCTCACCGGTGAATTTAATATTTATTCAAACGAACATAAATACACAATAAAATAAAAGTTTATTTGATTTATTTGTACGGTACCTTTTAACCATTCAATCAAAATGTTTTTACTAATTGCAACCCTGTATTTTGTTTGACAAAAGGTTTCCATCAAAAAGTTTAATAAAAAAAAGAAACATAGGTGGACTATAGACCGTCCCCCTAAGCGTGAGACAAATCAGGAACAAATAGTCGCATCGATCGCCCCAGGAGTGGCCATTAGCGAGGCGGCTGGAGCACCCTCGCGGTGTCACGGCTCGAGAGCTCTTGGCCGGCACACTGCATGTCACAATACGTTTCACTAAGTCAATTGCGAACGCAAACACACAAGTCCGCGTTGCGAAATAAAAGCAATTCGCGACTTCAAAGATTTGTTTCTTCTTTTAGGACAAATTCTTGAAAATATGAACTCAAATGCAAGTGTTAAAACAAAACAAAATAGTTACTTTACAATTTGGTTTTTGTATTAGAAGCTATGATTTTGAATATTGAAAGCCAGTCACAACATTCTTAAAAACTTATTAGGTAACTACTTATTTTTTCTTAAAACGCGATGTCGAATGGTTTTAGTAAAGGAAGAATATTTTCGATATTTTTTTAATAAAAAAATTCAGACAGAGTACCTTTATATTTGGGGCCTTATTAATATTTATTACCTTTCTTCGTGGAAGACTACTCTTTTTGAACTTTAATATTTACAGGCGTAATTCATACCCTGCTGATTGCGTCCGTTAGCATATGCGTTGCTAGGAACACCATACATTTTTCATTCGTAGGAATTTGATTGGAACGATAAAATAACTCATAGCAACGGATAATAATATTAAACGATTTCGATGCATGTACATTTTACTGAAATATTTTTTACATAATTATAGATAATTAATTAAAACAATGAAGGTCTTCATTGCTCGCGTATAACGTAGACAATAGATGGATAATCGCACTTCCATTATTGTCATTACTTCACTGCAGCCAGACCATTTCACCACGGATCATGGACGTAGCCAGACGCGCGCGCTTTAGTTAGCTTATCCAGTCAACCAATATTCGAATCTTTCGTTTATTACATTATTATAAAGTCCATTCCTCTAATGATTTAAAGTCCATTAGTTAGGCCCCTAACAAATCGTCCTTCGAGTCGTATCACGGACGACACCAGATGCGCGCGGTTTAGTTAACTGTAACTGAAATACTTTAGTTCTTAAGTTTAGTATTTTCATTGATACGACTAATTTGAGAGGTCTGAAAAAACCATCGTAGGATAACATTACTGAAGAATTGTCAATAAATAGCACTACAATAATATATATCTATATATATAGGGGACTTATCAGTTAGCAATAAAATTTCATTGGTACAGCCATGAAGTAAAATACACTAACTATAACATTCCTGGAAAATGTTGAAAAGCGAGTACAACGTAAAAGTGGCTAAAAGTGCCCTTATTACAATTTCCACTCTCTTAACAAGTCGTGCACATGTGCCCTAGGTGCACGCCATTTTACACGTAATTTTACATATTTTCGTGGTTGAGTGCTCTCATATGGTAATTTAGGTGCATTAGTTAGGAAACTTGAAAGAATACTGAAGCACCGTGCATCGTGCATACTAAAAATTCTCAGTGAAACTGTTTGAAATTCTTATTTTTTGAAAAATTAAATGGCGAAGTCGACGTAACTAAGTATTTGTAAAAGGCGAATCGTTTAAATTTAATTATAACAGCTGATACCGGGAACCTCTCCGCCATTAATTAATCGAAAACATAAGTCTGCGGGATTTCCTTTAGTTGGAATTTTAATTTGACACTAATTAATCTGGGTAAAGTGCTTGTGTATACATCGATGGAGAAGAATTTGGAGCTAACGATGATTACTTTAGACGTCGTTAGTAAAGTATATACATTCCTAATAGAAGTTCATGGGTCAAAGATATCATCAGTATTCGTTTTACATCCCACGTTTGACGTCTTGCGAAGTAAGATGGGCTTGGAACCGCATAGGTAAAAAAAAATATTTTCTTTTTTGTAAATTCATATTTATGTACAATTATGTAAAACGTTATTTCATACACACCTTGCTTGACAATTACAGACACAACTAAAAAAGAATTAGCCAAATAAAGGTCTGTACAGCCTCTCTGAAGTGATGCTGAAATATAAATTCAAGGCAATTGATTTTGTCAATTAGATGTTAAATAATGGGTAACTATACACCGTTAAGTGTTCGCTAAAGTGAATGAGTGTCGTTAAATTAAACAAAACAGTGCAACATCACTTTTTACATTCTTTCAAGAAGTCAGTTCCCCATTTTTACTGAAACTAAAAGGTTTGGGTGGAATATGATTTTAACATTCATCATTTCTGTCACCAAGTCACCACTAATATTATCATCTATATAAAGTACCTACATAAAGAAAAAAATATTATATCCTTTACTTGACACTGGCCAAATGTGAAAAACCACACCAAGTCAATAAAGAAGAAAAAAAGGTAAACATTTTACATTTTTCAATTCATTTAGGTTCATTCGGTGCAGTGAAGCGAACACTGCAAAGGTTAGTCACCCTTTCAAAGTGCTTTATCATGGTTAGTTAGGCCCTTATGACGCGGTGTGCCAACAAGCCGACACGAGTGTCAGTGTAGATAGAGCACGACGCGAGTACTAATCCCTGCTCACTAAATTGGTACCCAACTACGTCGTCCCGATAAGAGGCACCCCCTTAATTGGAATAAATCCAATACTTAGTTATATGAATGTTGCAAGATTTTATGAACATTGTGCTGATGACTTTCTTTTACAGTTTATTAAGCCGTAATGTTTTTTAATTGCTTTTGATTTTTTTTCCATGTGGTTAGATGTCCTTTTGTAATGGGACATGTCTCCAATTGCCTACTAAAGGGTAAACAATATTCAAATTTTAAAAAACCATCAAATTGGCGTATCTAACTTACTATAGAATATTAAATGTTCACTAATATCATCAGCATATCCTACTAATATTATAAACGCGAAAGTTTGTAAGTATGGATGGATGTTTGTTACTCATCACGTAAAACGTCATTCACGTAAGAACTACTGAATGGATTTGGATGAAATTCGGCATACAGATAGTTTATAACCTGGATTAACACATAGGATACTTTTTATCCCGATATTCCCACGGGAACGAGAACCACGCGTGTGAAACCGCGAGCGGCTGCTGGTAAACATTATAATTACGCTGATGATGTTAATGAACATCAGGCCTTCCAACATCAGGAAACCAGGTGGCTTATTTTATAGCTTCAACATCAATCGCAATACCTTTTAAAAGCAGTACTTGGTGCACTACTAGCAAAGCAATATATTGCTTCGCTAGTTTGATAACGTTAAAATTAGTTTTAAATAAGCAATCTAGCAAAGCAATAAACTTGTACTTGAAAGGTATTGCCATAGTTAGCTATTGAAGATAGACAATATAAGCTGCCCCAAGGCCATACGCGTCCTTAAAAATTCTGATCTGAATATCATTCTGTCTGTTAATTTAAAACTAAACAATCTCTCTTCACAAAAAAAGTATATTAGCGCTCTTTTATTTGACAACCTCCTTTGAGCATTGTTCTGCATCGAACTGCATTGAAGCATGCACGAAAGTTGTTTCCAGTGCGTGCTCCAAAGAGGCGGCGCAACGTGCAACTCAACTAATTTCGGTACTATCAATATTTGCCAGTATACTATTCAAGACCTTATGCCTAATGCAATACGGTAGCTAACAAACTGTTTCTAAATTAGTTAGCGTTCTATTATAGCAAGTGGCTCTATTCGTACGCTGCGTATTTCGTGGAGTGTTCTGCATTCGCGACGTATCCGATTTAACAATCCAATCAGAACGGTTATTGTTTTCAAACAATTGATACCCGTTTGGTTTGTTAGGAATAGGCCACAGTTCCAATTAAAAACTTGCCTTGGATTGTTAAGGTTTCAAGAGTAATACGTAAGTTCTATAAACTCGAGTTACGTCTTGGTGGAAGTTGAATTTTATAGTGCTTCAATGGAAATTACATACATACATACCTATAATCAAGACTCTTATCCACAAAGGGTTAGTCAGAGACCAGGCAATGAGGACAGCAAAAGCAGTCCTCTATCATAGTCCATTTTTCACCAAATAGCGACTGCACATGTGCTCAGTATAAAAACTGAGGGTGTACACGTATTTACACTAAACTGAAATACAATTATGGAATACCAACGCGTCTTCGTCTAAGTTAAATTCATTTTCATCGGTTTGAAGGTATGATGTAGGTCCAAGAATACATTTTTTACAAATAAGTATAAAAAAAACAAACTCATAGTGAAATTTGGAAAAACAGAATTATAATGTTAATTACAAAACTGTAACAATAGTTTGTCCATTTGTCTGGTAACATGATTATCATAAAAAGTACATAACTATTAAATCAGTAGGCAATGGTAAGGTAATTACTTTTTGTACATAAAGCAACTAAATTGCCCATTCAACAACAGTAAAGAGTAAAATTAGCCTATCGAGAAAGGTCCTTGCTTCACGGAGCGAGAGTAGAGACGTAAGCCCTGAAGTGGCATACAAAAGAGCTTCGCATAAATGCCAAGCGAGAGCGTCCTTTACAACGAGAGATGATGATGCCTAACATAGGCTTTAAGATACTACTAACCAATATTGTAATTATATTTTTGTTGATAAATAAATAAATAAAAAATAATAAATAAAATGTATAGTTGTGTGATGCGTGCGTAGGATTTTTTTTTCATTTAGTTGGAGTTATAGTAGCATAAAATTTTTTTTTATTTGTGTATGGATAAAGGGCGAGACTTACTTGTACGCCGATGACACTGCTCTACTTTTTTCTGCAGCGACGGAGCTCGAGGCTTACGAAATTGCACAAAATGGCTTCAATGTTGTAAATAACTGGCTTAATCAACATTTACTAACACTAAATGCAGATACAACTAAATATATCACATTCTCGATGCGCAAATCAACTTCTACAACAAGAACACCTTTGTATGCTCATGATGGCTGTAATTTATACACAAACATGTCTTGCAATTGCCCTACCATTTCTAGCACTCGCAATATAAAGTATCTTGGGTTAATTATTGACGAGAATCTGTCATTCCGTTATCATATTGAAGCTTTAAGTAACAGAATGCGTAAGCTTATGTTTGTATTTAAAAAACTTCGTTCGATTGCAGATACCAAATTAATAATGCAAGTTTACGTGGCCTTATGTCAGTCGATACTAACTTACTGCATCACTGCATGGGGTGGTACGTATAAGTCCCTTTTATTAACTGTCGAAAGAGCCCAAAGGGCAATCCTAAAGGTGTCCACTTTCCGTCCTTATCTATATCCTACTCATCTTTTATATGAATCCTGTAAAGTTTTAACAGTTCGGCAATTATTTATAAAAAGCACGATACTAAAACAGCACACGGCTCTTCCTTACAGCACTGAAATTACTAATAAAAGGAGGAAGGACATGGTTTGCACTTATCTCAAAGGTACAAAATGCGCTTTCTCATCGAGGTTCTTTATTTTCTTAGGACCCTTTCTGTACAACAGGATTAATGCTAAGTGTTATATTTATCCGTTAAACACTATCAGCTGCAGAAAGGTTGTACAGGAAGAACTACAAAAATTGACCTACGACGATACGGAGGGGTTAATGACCGCTGTTAGGTAATTTTGTTTTATTTATTTCTGTGTAAAACTTAAAAGCTTATTTAAAAAAAACTTATTATTATTTTATTTATGTCTTTATATTAGATTGTAATTTAGCGTATAAGGAACCTGTTATATTCATTTATGTTTTGATTTATATTAAACTTAGACTAAGCCCACATTCGCCTGAAAAAAAGGGTTTACCTACCTCAGGCAACAGAATATAATCAACTTTTGATAATTAGTTAAGAGCTCTTTGTAAACTATAGATGTAAGCGTATTTAAATAAAGATATTATTATTATTATTATTACTTACTTACTAGGTACCTAAGAGACCCCCCACACCGGCGTCTTTCGAACGCCGGCTCGACGCCGACGTCGAAAGACGCGGTGTGGGGGGGGGGGGGGTCTCTAAATGTTTTATCTTTCTTCTTTACTTTAAGATATTGTAACGTGAAAATAACCACACCTTTACCTTTACCAAACAATATGTCACACCTTTTTTCCACCTCAGGTGGAAAAAAGGTGTGACAGGTCTACACCAATGCTTCGGTGGCGGAGTGGCCAACGTGACCATTCAAAAACCGTAAAGAGTGAATTGAATGAATGTATAAAATGCGAGAGACAAGACGAAACAAGTGAAAATGGCCCAGACGTGGCTAATACAATACAATAGACAATCCGAGGGCCTACTCTTTTTCTCCGAAACGAAATTTCGGCCGATTTTCGTTTGCTATTTACAGTGGTTTCCATTCCTTCCGAAAGGACATAATTTTTTTTACTATGGGGCTTGGTCTAAATTCCAAAGTCTTTTAACTTGACGCCAATGTATAATTACTTGAAGAATACATTATTATCAACATATTTATGACCGTATTATTAATTTAAAGACCTCCGTTTTTTATGTAAATTAAAAACCAACATTGATTTCTACTCGAAAATGGCAACATTATAGTAGGATGGATTGTGACACTTTAAGTTATTAAATATGAAAAAATGACGCTTGTCTGACGTTTTATATGTCAATACGCATCGTAGACAGATGTCAGACTGTCCGCCGCCAGACGATTCCCGGCCGCGCTTTCGTTGTGTTATTTGTGTGTATCGTTGCTAAATACTTTGAGTGCGAAAAAGATAACTGTGTTAGCGATATCGTTTCTACATTACCATAGACCTCATAGACTTACCTACTTAATAACCCTGCGTTCATTAACATTAAAAAAACCGGAACTTTCGTTCAGAAACGTACAAAACTTATCAAAATACAGTATTCTCTAACGGAGGTAATTAAAAATCTAAAAAATATACAGAATGATAGCATTTAGTCTCTTGGACAAGGAAGTATTGAATTGTTGCAGGTAATTTTCCTTTTATTTTAGTACCAATAAAAAATTATGTCCTTTCGTTCACTCAAAATAGGTTTGGCATTTATATTATTAATTTATAGTTTAAAAAATTCACAGATCTCGTGCTCTACACGACTTGAAAAGGCATTGAAAATGAACCTAGCTATTATACTATCCTAAAGGGGTGTGTAATGTTTGATATAAATACTTACGGTCTAACGTTCAGATAATATAATTTCATTTCATATAACGACTAACTTAATATAATAAACATTTAATATAATTTTAGATTCTATAATTTCATTTGATATAATGTACTTTTGATATAATGTACATTTGATATAGTAATCAAATGATATAAAACATTACTCATGTAATAAGCAAGCAGTATGCAAGCAAGCAAGCAGCATGCAAGCAGGCATGCAGCATGCAGGCAGGCATGTATGGAGCATGCAGGCAGGCATGCAGCATGCAAGCAGGTATGCAGCATGCAAACAGACATGCAGCATGCAAGCAGGAATGTTTTCTGTCACGGCTCCGGCGCTGCGGGACTCCGGCGGTCCCACACGAGCTTATCCACCTCGCACCTATAGCCACACCTATAGCCGCCTCGTCCCTCCGCGCCTACGCGGGATTAAATTACACTCTAGCGTAGGGCAGACAAGTCTACGTGGAGTCTGTTTTGCCGCGATTCGTTTCTGTCACTAACGTTTTTAGCACAACCATAACAAAAACACAACGTATTAACTTTTTAAGACAATATTTGAAATCAATTTAGGGTTAAAATGGTATTCTTATTTTTAAGCAAAATTATATCAAATGAAGTTATAGAATATGATTATTCTACCAATATAGCTTTATAGCTTAAGTTGTTAGAGAATATGAGTATTATATCAAATGAATAATATACGTAATGTTGTTATAGGAAGTGTATTTAGAACAAGTAAAAATTATATCCAATGAACGTTACGTTCTTTGAAATTAGTTCATTTATCATTATATGAAATGATACGCACCCATCCTAAAGCCCTTAATGTTCCGCGTCTATTAAGTCCTAATAGCTTCATATAAAACATTGATTTTTTTTATTTTTTTATTTTTCAAAGAAATAATCGACTTGTCCAAAACTTTTTTAAACTATCCTAAAGCCCTTAAAATTTTCCGCGTCTATTAAGTCCTAATAGTTCTTCGTATCTCAAAGCTGCGAAGTTCCACAGGGCTATGACGCCCGAGTAATACCGCACGGCGACGCTCCACGCGCCGCTGAGGGGGAGCATACCGCCCACCCTATCACTCCCACAAAAAAAGTATATGACATAAAATGTTTCCCGTCTCAATATCTCTAGGCGTCTCTCTCAGTTTTTTGATTTTCGACCTCGTTCACGAGATATCGAAGATATTCCGAGGAAAGGTGTTAAAAAATCAAGGTTATTTTTTGTTTTTTTTTTCAATTTTTGAAAAAAGTTTTCGACTTTTACAAAAACTTTTTTCACCATCTGAAAGCTATTCAAATTCTACGTCTTTTGAGCTTTTATACGTCTTACGTCTTCATGGCCCTAAACCACTATATACCACGGGGCAAACACACTTTCAGCGAAAATGGGGCCCTACACCGGAGCGATTGAAAAAACATTTTCAATGTTAAAATAATGGAAAGCGCTATATATATGGCTAAGTAGCAATTGAAAATCGGGCGAAATTTCGTTTCTGAGAAAGAGAGTAGGCCCTCAGCTTCGTATAAAACCTATGCGGGCGAGAGTCATTTACCGCAAGCTATGACGACTGGCTGCGTGATGTGTAGGTTTTTGATCCCAATGGGTAGACGCGTGCTACTACGAGAGGGAGACCTCTGCAGGCCCCGCTAAGATAAGATAAGACAAAATGCGTAGAGTTTTATATTCGTTTTATGATAACACCCAACGTTGCACTTGGAATAAAAAGTTATACTGTTTTCTTCCTCTATTCGTTTGTGGCTGGTGTTCATTTTCATAATTATTCACATTTTGCTTTCACAAAACTACACCAACACTTCTATAGCGCGATGTAGAACGGTACAGAAGCGACATATATCGTTTTTTTTTTCAATTTACCCAGTAGGTTTCCAGTTAAAATACTAGTACCTTGTAGAATAATATAATAGATTAACCATTTATTTTCTCATCGCAAACTGGCATACATAATTAATTATAAACTACATAAGCCTAATACAAACATTATAAATAAAACCAAGTTTGTGTAAGCCTATGACGGGTAAATGAATACCTGTTGTACCACAGGTCACCAGGTCCTTCTTCATACTCTGTTAGTTTGTGGCTCGTAGCAAAATTTTCCTGAATTTTTGGAGAAAATATATTAACGAAAATTTGTATGCATATATTTTTTTCAAACATGTATTGGCGTGATACTGGTACACAAAAACGGAAAAGGCCTTTGTCCACGCGTGGCCGGAGCGCTGGAGGCACGCACGCCGCAAGCGATGTGTCCGCATTATTCGGACGATTTGGGCGATTAATCCCCGGTCGTGTCCAAACACCGGCCGTAGCCACCCGTGGCACAGAATCCGTGGCTGTGCGAGTGCGTATTGCATTGCTGAGCCCAGTCTATATGTATTATCTATGGCTGAGCCGCACTCAAAACGGGGAGCAGAAGGATTGCTTCGTAAACATATCATTGGTCTATAGAATGTGTTAGATAAAGCAAATCTTCTGGTAGCCCATTTAAAATCCTACTAAACGCGAAAGTTTGTATGTATGGATATTTGTTACTCTTTCACGTAAAAACTACTGAATGGATTTGGATGAAATTCGGCATACAGATTGTTTATAACCTGGATTAACACATAGGATACTTTTTATCTCGATATTCCCACGGGAACGGGAACCACGCGGGTGAAACCGCGAGCGGCTGCTAGTATTAAATATTTTCACAATAATCCTATAAAGTTGTAGACTAAGCCCCACAGTCAAACTATCATATTCGTAGGAAATAAGTTTTTTTGTAATGGTGCCACAATGCAACATAGTTTTTTTAATGGCTTAGCGAGATCCCATACTAAAGGATTTACATATTTGTATTTATTTAATGTGTCCAAAAACATTGAAATTGTTTTGTTAGTTGTCTTGAATAAATAAAATTTAAGCAGAAAGCGACCTAAAACCAACGAATGAATACTTATTTTACATAAATGTCTTGACCATTAAACGCTTCAATCAATTTGATTCCCACTTTACATAGCTAATTAATCACTTGTTTATCATTAATCTATCCATAAAGTCAAATGGAAGCTGGTGCAAACAATAAGAAACAAATGAAAAGGACGCGAATTAATTTCACAATATCTCGTTCCGTACCTTAATTAATCATCGCCGGTTTCTATGTAAATTGCGACCGGAAACGCAGCTGCTAGCGTTGTGCTCGCATACAAATAATGTGCTTACGTGTATATATACATATATACTACACTATAAACACGTCACAGCCATATTGCGTAGAGCTGTGAATTCGAATTATTCGGACGATTAAATCGATTAATCTTCAGATTGTATGCAAACAGCCTAACGGTGCATTCACAGCGCTGTTACGTTTTGAGGAGCAACATAATGCAAAACGATATTGAGTGACTTTCTTTATCATTTGCGATAACATATTACTTTAAGTTAAGTTTTAAATATTCAATGTTAAGATTTGTAAATTATAGACGAAAATTAACATTCAGTAACAAATATTATCGATTGTTAGTGTTAGGTTGAAATAACTTTTATTACCGAGATTACAGAGACACAAAGGAGATCTTTCCTCTTCCCATACAACTACGGCCACGCATGTACCTAAGATTCAAAGGTACCAAAATGTAGGAAAAAAATCGTAGATTCCAGAAATATATGTAGTTATTATATTTTTTATTACATTTGTACCACCTAAAAATACCATTAGAAAGGTTTGATGGCTTGCAACATTGGATTAATTTAATTGGCAAGCAAAACTCTCTCGATGTCGGGTGCGTTTCGTTAGCTTATTTTAAGGGCCAACTAATTATTAGATAAAAGTCTTAAAGTAACTTATTTTTACATAAACATAACTGTTTTTAGCAAACCATGATAAATAGTTACAAAAATGAGTGTTTTTAACTGTTTCGAATTATTTTGTGCGTTTGATTATTTTGTCAACCTAAGGAAATTGCGAAAATGCAACATTCCAAGGCCATGAAAAACGAACCAGGCCACGAAAGACTGAGTGATTGTCAAACATCTCGAAACCACAGAACAGAACAATCTACTCTAGCCATTGAGCTAGTTATCTATCTCAATGAATAATAACTATAGCATGGAAGGAGTGCTATGACATTTGAGTGGGCGGGCACTCCGTTTGGTCACCATTCGAATTATATTTGTGTCGCTTTTGAATTTAGTATGGATATAATATGTCATAAATGGGAACCTTTTTTTATTTTCGCTAGACATTTGACTTTTTGGCAATTTATTTTGTCTCTTTTCTTTCAATGTCTATGGCCCATTTGAAAAAGTAGGACAACTATTATGGGTCTCATTTGTACTCCTTCTATGCTTTAGTTATTATTCTATGACTCTAGCGAGATCTCAGCGAGATCCACAAACAGGATCACCATCACAAAAAACTCTAAATAATCCATTGAAAGCTCAATGAAATTCTAAGACAAAAAAACCAGTATAACAGTTGTCACTGTCATATTTTCGCACTCTATTTGCACATTTCGTTTCATGTTTACGATTTCTAAAGGCCCCAGTACACAGTGGCGTGTGATGGGCCATGCTTGGCCACTGCCGGCCATCGCCATTGTGTAGACGGGGTAGATGGTATACAGTGGCGAGCAATTGTCGACAGTGGCGGTTTTTGGGCACACATCAAAGGAATCGTGGCGTATGTTGGCCGGTGGTGTTTACACAATGGCCGATTAGGGATGCATCATGCATGATTTTTATCTTTGAATCGATTTTTTGGATCGTAATGAATCGTAGGCGTCGTAATCGAAACTCGTTAATATGGTAAGACAACGGATAAATATACATAAAAAAATCCAGACCGGAAATCAGTCTAGAAAAACAGTCTTTCTCTTAATTGACCTGACCGGGAATTGAACCCGGAACCTCAGAGATGGCGCGACGCTAGACCCGGCGGCGTGCTAATCACTTGACCACAGAGGTCGTCAACCTAGTTAGGTGCAACACAAGTTAGGTGCAGGTACAAGTAAATTGTAATAATATAGGTAAGTACTTAATAATTGTAGGTGACTAGTAGAATAAAATGATATTATAATAGGTACTTAAGACTTAACTAAGTAAATAGGTACCTACTTACCTACGTACGCAGGGATACAGACGCGGGGGGACTTTGTTTTATAATAAGTAGGTAGGAGGTAGGAGGCCGTCCATTAATCAGGGAGGGGGTTCGGCAAAAATCACGAAATATCACAAAGGGGGGAGGGGGGGGGGTTAGAAAAATATCACGTGTATATAAGCGGCGTGTAGTGTGATGACTCGCCGTAAAAAAACAACCTGCAACCTTTCCTGTCTAAGGCTCGGACTACATGCATCCGGAATCACACGGATCCGAAAAAACACTGCCCCGGATTCATTCCGTAGCTCAAACAAATATATGAATTTTTACGGCATCGACTACATGTGATCAGGGGCCTTCCGATCACGATTTTCACCCGGAAGCAACCGAAACATGCTCCGGACGTCTCCGAGTACCCGGTCCGTTATTTTTCGGCACGGAGGGCGGGGCCTATCAATATCGTATGAAGTTGTATGGACCTGCCCACACGAGAACTCGAGAAACGTCCGTTCCGGTCCGGTCAGGAGGAATCACGCGCCAGTCTATGACAGACGCTCAAAGCGGTCGGTCGCGTCGCGTGCGCAAGCAAAACTGCAAAATAGTAGTTGATTCCGAGCGCCTCATTATGGTGATAGTAGTAGTAGTCGTAGTAGTAGTAGTTATCCGTGCGGTGACGGAGAAAGAATACCAATCACCGCCCCTCTCTCCGTCCGGTGGGTGTCGTAAGAAGCGACTAACGGACTCTTTCGAGCGATGATCTGCTCCACTGGTGGTAGGGCTTGACCCGTCTGGTTGGTGACCACCGTACGCATGTTGTAAAACCCGTCAAGTGACTGCTTGTCGGTCGCGTTTCGGGATCAGCCAGCGTATAACCAGAGCTCGAGAGGATGATGCTGCGATGTATTTGGTCTGTGGAGGCTTCCGTCAAACCAGTGCCAGGAGGACTTCGTTAACCTGCCGACCAGGGAGACCCGTAGAAACGGTTGTCCCGCTGGCCGCCCGTGGCACAGTACAGGGGCCCAAGCGAGCCTAACCAGCTCGTGAGGCTGCCTCACCATGCCACGCATAATCTCGGGGTGGTCCGCCGTGCCGGTTGGTGACCGGAAGGTGGGGTCCCGGCGGCTATTCCCGGGGGGGTTCGGGGGCCCTTCCGTTCGGCAGGTTAATAATACTCGTCTGTGGGCAAATTCCTGGGGAAACAGGCCACCACACTTTGACCATTCGCATCGCGGCATCATTTTCTCGATTCACGCCTCTCTCTTTCCACTCCTAAAATGACAGCGCCTAACAACAAAACTGGTACTACAGCGGTGCACACCCCCACCAAAACCTTACCGTTTGAGGTGGAGTTCGCTAACATCCGCGGACTCCATGCAAACCTCAATGCCGTCCACCACCATCTTGAGACGGCACGGCCAGCAATGTTGTTCCTGACGGAGACGCAAATAATCCGCCCAGCTGACACCACCTACCTGAACTATCCCGGCTTTGTGCTTGAAGAATCCTTAGAAGCCAAAGCCGGAGTTTGCTTATTCGTTCGGGCGGATGTTTGCTGTCGCCGTCTGCGCTGTCTGGAGGACCCTTCCTTCTCCCTCCTAGTGGTACACGTCGACTTAGGCTCTCATTGCCGTGTCTACGTCTGCGTCTACCGATCCCATAACGGCGACATGGAGACAACTCGACTAATTGAACATCTTAGTCGGGTAGCAGATGATGCGCAGGAGCGGTTTCCATCGGCGGAACTGAGGGCCTAGTCAATTGGCAAACAAATTAAACGCTACGAAATCTTCGCTACGATAAACCGAATGTATGGGATTGACATAAGCAAAAGTTACCTACGACGTAAAATTTACGCTAAAATAGACCTAATTGACAGTTTGACAAGCTAAGAATCGCTAATCTAGCGATCACTCAAACATTGAAGATAAAAATTCACACAAAATGGCGATTGTTTGATCAGCTGATGAAGGAATAGTTGTGTTGTGTTGAAAGTTTTGTTTAAAATGCTCTTTTTAGGGCTATTGTGGACTGCGATAATCAAGTGCTCAGGCGCTAAGGAAGAAATGTTTCCCTACGTTACTTGGAGCAAATTAACGAAATCGAGTTTGTTGTACTTGTGAATAGTTCTCGGAGTTCTCGTTTACGAACTTTCAAATATCTAACTAAGGTCTGCCGGGAATTGCATGCTGATATAGTTGTTGCGATGTGAGTGACCAAATAAATGTGTGTCATGCAACATTTTCCGCAACGTAGAGCAAGTCGCTGCATAACAATTTGTAGGGGCTCTCAAACCATACAAACATTTGGGCCAAATAAATCCACCTAAGTACCTTTAATCATGACAAGAAAGGTCAAGAATAAGACAACAGTAAGGGACTTTTTGTATAAATATTAAATGTAACCTATCCATAATGTCCATTTATCAATTTATAACTTAGATTGCCTATTTGTTTTACAGGTTCCAATGAAGATTTAATTTGCCAGGTAGCTTAGAGTATTAAACCAAGGCTCTAAGTGTAGTAAGGTGTACCTATTGACTATACCCTATAAATCTTATACAGACAAGCATCTTTCTTAATAGGAAAAGATATCAGTCCTTACGTTCAAACGGTAAGTTTTAATAAATAAATTATTACTTACATAATAAAGGTAAGTATTATGCCTATTATTATATTGGGATTTACCAGGAAATGTCAGTTTTGTTAAAATTGCTAGAATAAAGAGTATTGACATAAAGATAAAACTATTTTATGTGGTTTTGCAGATTTGAGACGACGATTCAAAAATCTTAAATGTTACCTCATAATTTGGAGGATGGACTTCCTCAGAATGGTAAACAAACAAGGTTATTTGGTAAAAAATAATATCAAGCAATTTTGTATAATACATAGGTACTTACCTACTAACTTTTTATCTATGACAATTTTCTATAAGTAAGTATATTGTTCTAATTTCTTAGGAGATTCTGGATACTTTCAAAAAGCATGGTTAATGATAATAACAACAATATTTAATGCTGCATCAGACTCACAAGAAAGGAGGGGTGTGTACCACATGTCATATCCAACAATGAAACTGCATTGAACATGGCTTTGGCATCGTTGAATTTAGTTATTTATATGATTTTTTTTGTGGAGCTCTAATGTTGACAACGTTTTTATTCTACAAAAAGGAGCAGTCTGTGCCATAAATATATTTATCCATAAAATAGTAATTTGGTTTATTTGATGAGGAAAAATTAAGTATAAAGTTAATTTAGTTCTAAGTTTATTGTGCTTTATTTAAAAAGATTTACTTATGTACATAAAAACAGTACCTTCGTTGACAACATTTTTATTTTAAGAAAAGGAACAGTGTGCCATAAATATATTTAACCCATAAAATAGTGATTTGGTTTATATGATGGGGAAAAATTAAGTATAAAGTTAATTTAGTTCTAAGTTTATTGTACTTTATTAAAAAGATTTACTTAGGTAGGTACTAAAAAACAGTACCTTCTTATACACACAATTGGCATTTATTTTTATAAGTACACATAGTTTTAATGTCAATAAGAGAAAGTGAAGCCTCATATTTAATAAACTTTGACTTTGAGAGAGTTAGGTAAGGAAATAAGAATATATTAAGAAATACAACATTAATGTTATTTTTTACTTGATATTTAATTTTACTTGCAGTAGGTACCTATAGAAAATGTTTAAGTACCTACTTATATCAATTTCTACTAGTCATAACATTAAGCTATTGAAGTTGTACTTGATTCATTATCAACATACAAAGGTAATTATATGTATAAACTTGCATTATTATTATCCGATTATTAAATCTGGTGGGTTCTATTGTGTTTGTTAAAATATTGTTTTTTCTTTAAATAGGTGGCTTAACATAAGGTGGCTTGTTATACATATAATACAAATTAAGTTCCATATCTAGCATACTCTGTAATAGTTTAGTTATTATCAATTTGGCGATTGTGAAGTAATCGATTGTAATTGTTGCTTGAGTTTGTAATGTTACTATCACATTTTTATTTGTGTGAATCTGTAAATGGTTTGCTGTTTCACATTTTCAGTGTTATACTTTTTATAGAACTGTCGATTAACCTGTGAATATAAAATAAATAAATAAAATTAATTGTTTTTAAATTATTTTTGGTAAATATATACTACCTACTAACTTTTTATGTATGACAATTTTCTATAAGTAAGTATATTGTTCCAATTTCTTAGGAGATTCTGGATACCTTCAAAAAGCATGGTTAATCATAATAACACCAATATTTAATGCTGCATCAGGCTCACAATAAAGAAAGGATGTGTACCACATGTCGTATCCAACAATGAAACTGCATTAAACATGGCTTAAAGTTGTACTTGATTCATTATCAACATACTAGAGTAATTATATAAAATTAATTGTTTTAAAATTATTTTTGGTAAACATATAAATAATCCTATGTTTTATTTCGAAACATTATCAACCAACTCATAATGAATAGCAGTGAAATAAATAATGTAAAATGAATAAATATTTTAACTTGTCGCGTAGAGACCACGATCATGTCATTGTGTCTGTGAAGGCGTATATTTAATAAATGATTTGACTTTTAATTTCAATTATTTTCGGTATCTACCGCTATAAATAAGTAACAATGAAACAATCCTATATTAAGACGATGTTGTCTTCATCGTCATCCTATGAACGTCCTGAACATTCCCACATGAACGACAGCACTAAGGCAGACTGGGCTATAACAGGCTTAAGCCCTGAGCCAATACAACCGCAGTGTGCTTTACGTGCCTTCCAAAGCACGGAGGAGCTCGAGACGCTTTTTATTTGGTTACCCATCCTTTAGCTCGGTAATGTGAAAGTTGCGTAACTAACTGGCAAGATCACAAACCGGTGCGGCGCGGGCGGGGACTTTTTGCATTAGTTGAACCTCTAGCATTACCTTTCAAGTAACAGTAAGTACATTGCTTCGCTAGTTTGCATATTTTAAAATTAGTTTTAATTTAACTAGCAAAACCATGTACTTGGAATGTTTTTTATTTTATTTTATTTTATTTAGGACAATAATCAATTAGAAAAGTAATGTGATAGGTGTTGTAGTTAGACAACTAAACCCGAAAGCCTTAGCCGCTACGCCATAGAGTTACTTTAGGCGATGTACTCATACAAGATGCAAACGTTTTAATCACTACCTAGTGGGTACTCGCATCTAAGATCAAACTGTTTAAATGTTCGCGCGGTTTGTAACATTTAGTGTTATCACTTATTTGATTACAGACAGACGTCAAGTTGTTAATATTTGAGAAATTCTTGGCAGCAAGCGTTTGCTTGTGGTCTTCAGTCTTAATTTATTTATATTATAAGCTGAAAAATGGGTTTGGTCTTATATCAATATCATATTATGGTAGGTAAGTCACTCGTCATCATTATAAGTACTTATTTACAAACGTGCTTGTCTGGCGAACTTCCGGCGAAAAAAGCGATTGATTCATTTTTCAAATTGTCTCAAGGAGTCTACCCGAATTTCTTAGTAAAGTGACATTCAATTCACTAAAACTCAAAAGGATCGGTGTGGTTACTACCTATTTATTAATCTTACTTAAGCGTTACATTATCATCAAACAAAAAAATACTAATACAAGCCTGTATGTTCTATATCCCTTAGCTTATCGATATCGATGTAGCCTAGTGAATTTGATGAGCGATTTTGACGCTGTCACCGGTCGAGCGTTTGCCAGTTGACTAGGCCCTCTGGTGTTTTTGGGGGACTTCAACGCCCACCATGAGTTGTGGTTAGGTTCCTCCAAAACAGACCATGCTGGCAGAACTGCCCACGCATTCGCTCTCACGCATGATCTGACGCAACTGGTGAACCAGACCACCAGGATCCCAGACATAGTTGGCCATGCGCCCTCCTTACTCGACCTTCTGCTGACGAGTCGCCCAGCTGGATACCGGGTGGAGATTCGAGCTCCTTTAGGTTCCTCGGATCACTGATTGATATCCAGCACAGTGCCCTTGGCATCGCGCCCGCCAACAGCGGTTTCGAAACGCCAGATTTGGCACTACGCGTCGGCAGACTGGGACGGGATGCGGGAGTATTTTGCATCCGTCCCTTGGAGGCAGCGCTGCTTTAGTGGGAAGGACCCGACCGCTAGCGCCACTGCCGTTGCTGATGAGATAGTATTAGGAATGGAATACTATATTCCACACTCCTATGTCATCAGCAAAGGCAGACGCAACCGCTGGTTCAATCGCGAGTGTGCCAGCGCTGTTGAGAGCAAACAGACGGCATACCGCGCTTGGATCAGAGGTAAAGCTCATGGGGCTCCCGAAACTCGCTCGCTAAAAGCAGCCTATAATAATGCCACCAAGTCATGTAAGAGGGCCTACATTAGAGCGGATGCCCAGCGCGTTGCACGAGTAGGCCAAGAACTCCTGACGCATCCTACGGGCAGCCGTAGCTACTGGCGTCTGGCCAAAGCCGTGCAATCCAACTTCTGCCAACCCTCGCTGCCACCACTGAGATGTCTTGACGGAACTTTAGCTCACTAGCCGCAGGAAAAGGTGGATCTCCTGGCCAAACTCTTTGCGGCTAACTCCCGGATCGATGACTGTGATGCACAGCCACCCTCAATTCCTCACTGTGGCCACACAATGTCTGATATTAAAATCAGGCTGTGTGATGTCCGTGCGGAAATGCAGTCAATCGATGTCCGGAAAGCTAACGGTCCTGATGGCATCCCAGCAATAGTTCTGAAAATGTGTGCAGCGTAGTTGTCCCCTGTGTTAACGCGTCTGTACCGTCTCTCGCTCTCTTCGGGTTGTGTGCCGGAATCTTGGAGAGAGGCTAATGTGCAACCGATCCCTAAAAAGGGAGATCGGTCAGATCCGACTAATTACCGCCCTATAGCCGTAACTTCAGTGTTGTGTAAGATCCTAGAACGAATATTGAACAAACAGCTTATTCGATACCTAGAGAATCACTCCCTAATTCACGATCGTCAATATGGGTTTCGGCCAAAACGGTCAACGGGTGATCTTCTAGCGTACGTCACACATCTCTGGGGTGAGGCTATTGACAAGCGTGGCGAGTCACTGGCAGTTAGCCTTGACATAGCCAAGGCTTTTGATCGGGTCTGGCACAAAGCTCTTCTCTCCAAGCTCCCGGCATACGGTTTGCCCGCTCAGTTCTGTACCTGGATTGCCAGCTTCTTGCATGAGCGTAGAATCCGTGTCCTTTCGGATGGATGCGCTTCGCGGTTCATGTCAGTGAACGCTGGTGTTCCTCAAGGCTCCGTTCTATCCCCCACGCTGTTCCTTCTGCATATCAATGACATGCTTCCTCTTAGAAACATTCATTGCTATGCAGATGATAGCACAGTGCATGGGGGATATAACGGGCACCCAACGGCTGGGCGGGTAGACACCGAAATGAAGCGAGCAAATCTTGTCATTGAGCTCGATCGTTGTTGGACCTCATTTCTAAATGGGGCTCCGATAATCTGGTGGAGTTCAATGCCAAGGAAACACAGGTGTGCGCGTTCACAGCGAAAAAGTCGCCATTCCTTCCCCTTCCCTCTCTTCAGGGTACATCTCTAGGCCTGCAGAGCAGTATTAACATGCTCGGTATGGATATCCGCTGCGATCTGAACCAAAAGGACTACATCGAAACCGTGATTAAAAATGCCTCACGTAAACTCGGTGTCCTGAACAAGGTGCGATTCTTCACGCCTGATCAGTTGTGTCTATTATACAAGACACAGGTGCGGTCTTGCGTGAAGTATTGCTCTCACCTTTGGGACGGCTCCGCAAAGTACCTTCTCGATGCCTTGGACAGATTGCAGCGCCGCGCTGTGCGCATTATCGGCAATGCAGAGGTCACTAAAACTCTCGAGCCTTTGCAATTGCGTAGAGATATTGCGTCACTCAGCGTCTTTTACCGTTTATACCATGGCGAGTGCTCTGAAGAACTCTTTGACCTCATCCGTCCTTCTCCCTTCCTCCATAGGAGTACGCGTGCTGCTCGCCGGAGTCACCAATTTACAGTCTCTAACATTCCATCACGCACAAAGAAATTTGGTGACTCGTTTCTTTGCCGCACTTCCAAAAGATGGAATAGTCTACCAGCACACGTATTCCCTCCTACCTATGACATAGGGTCCTTCAAACGAGGCGTGAAGAAGCACTTTGTGGGCCGGCAGAGTGAGGATGACTGATGCTACGTCTCTTACGCTGCACCAGTTGTCCTCGCGCCTGGACCTCATTTCCACTTAACATCAGGTGGAGTGGGGTCATTTGCCGGGCTTAGTATAAAAAAAAAAGTAGTACAGAATAAATAATAGTACCTACTAGTAGTAGTGTTCGTAGAATTTATCAGAAAAGAGCCTGATTTTTGTATAAGACTTGTAAAATACATATTCCGTTATGCGGTCTATGTGAAAAGGATGAACCCAATATCTTTTCACTTTCCTCTGTTTCCTATTACATTTCGACTGCGATTTTTGCGTATAATGGCCAATTTTGGCGTTACGGATCTCGGAAACAAAAATACATTAACAATTTTGACTTATTAAATGATGTAGAATAGCTTTTGGAATAATGCGTAGCGGCCTCGCTTTTTGTAAATTTTGCTTAACTTTTTAATTAAAATGTTTACTAGAAAAAAACACACGCACACACACTTCATAGTGACGTAATACCGCTGGCTTGCTGCACATCTAGAAAAAATTCAAGAGTCTTCTGGGGTCTCGGTAGCTTAGCGGTTAGAGCAGTGGACCGGCAATCCAAAGGTCACGGAATCCCGTTCGAGTTTTCCAGAGACTGGTCGTTTTTTTTCTAGTAAACATTTTATCCTATATCTATTAGCATTGTGAATGCAAAATTTCAATAATAAAGATTTTTAATTAAACCCAAAATTGCAGAGAAAGATTTTCATAAAATGCGCGAAGGCACTTTTTTGAGCTCCTAGTTTAAACTACTGTTCTAAACAAATGAAATAAAAAAAAAATAATGTTATCACTTATATAGTCCTAAAGTGCGTAGCAGCCTCGGAATTTTTAGATTTCATTGATTTTATATAGAAAAAAAATCTTATTTTAAACCAAAAAACTTCGAAAATTGCTTTAAGTTAACCATGAATTTCTCCTATCTACGATAATATTATTGAGCAAAATTTATACCAGAATAATCATAACTTCATAATGAATAAATATTTTTTTATTCATTAATTATCCTATTTCGATAAAAACGATAAATACATCTGCAAAATTACTTCAAAATGCGATGCGCCGGCCGTCCGAACTCTGCTTATCCTCGCAGAAGGACATTTGTAATATTAAATTACAACAAAATGCAAAAATGGGCATTTTACGCAAAAATCACAGTCGAGATGTAATGTAAGTAATAGACCTCTTAACGGCTACAGCTAAGCATACAATTTCAACTAAAGTTAAACTTTCCATTGTCGACTGGACGACTATCCAGCGCAAGTGCTAGAGACCGACTGAGTAAATTTCTCTCCGGATTCAAAACGGAGCGCGTGTAGTCGATTACTTGCCGAATTTGGTATTTTCCCGGGCCGGACTGATTCCGGATGCATGTTGTCCGAGCCTAAGACATTTTTATCATGGTCCTTAATTTTCTCGAATAAAATTAGATTAAACTTTATACCTTTATTCAAAGATAATATTCTTAAAATTAAAAGTAAAAAACCTTTTTAATAAACAAGCTTTTATTTAAGAGTGCTAAAAAGAAAAAAAATTAACTTTTACTAACAACATATAACGTCATTACACAATTTATATGATATACTTAAAAGGTCACTCGTATTTTCTTAGATTGAAAATTTTTATACTTAGTTAAAATCAATCACATCAAGGTATTTAATTTACTTGTTTATTTAAACATAAGTATACCTATAGCACTTAATTAAATAGTTAATTTTGCGACAAACTTTTATATAATATAAATTGAGTAACGACTTTAGAAGTTGTTAGTAAAAGTTTAGCGCATTTAAATATAAGCTTGTTTTTTAAAAAAGTTTTTTAACTTTTAATTTATTTTTTACTTTTTAGTTATCCTTGGACACGTTTTTTATCTGTTCTTCTCACTGAACGTGTAGGTATACATAATTTATTCACTTCCACCAAACCACCACCACTCACCACCCATCAAAAACGGTCTACCCATTAAGACGAATGAAACTCGACGCAGTTGTGTCGCTTAATTACTGGCTTCCTATGGCCATCTTTCAGCTCCATTAACAGACCCTGGTTACCATCTAGCACTAACGTACCTACTCGTCAAGACGAATCAAACGAGCTGAGACCTAATGGGGTTGCGTCGTTTCTTTACGTAGTTCCTATGACCACCTTCTAGTTCCATCATCAGATCAGACCCTGGTAACCATTTAAAAACAAAGTACTCGTCAAGATGAATGAAACGAGGCGAAACTCGATGGGGTTGCGTTGTTTCATTACAGAGTTCCTATGGCCACCTTCCAGCTCCATCATCAGACCCTGGTTACCATTGAAAGACAAACTACTCGTCAAGACAATTCAAACGAGCCCAAACTCGATGAGGTTGTGTCGTTTCATTGTGAAGTTCCTATGGCCACCTTCCAGCTCCATCATTAGATCAGCACCATGTCATCATAATATTGCATTGTCACACGATTTACACATGTATGCAAAATTTCAGCTCAATCGGTTGAAGAAATGTGCTCCAAAAAGTTGACATTGTTAAATAATAGCTTGTAAAAAAATTATAAGATTTTTGTAGGTACTAAAAAATACACGTGATTTTGGGTGGGGGGGGAGGGGTTGACTTAAACCTCACCACATATCACCCAGGGGACCCCCCCTGGGTTAAAAAAGGCTGAAAAAAACATCACGTGATTAATGGACGGCCCCTAGGTAGGTACACTAGGTAGGTAGTGATTTCCCTTCTATGATCTGAGGTAGTGATGAATGATGTTAGTGTTATTACGAGTACCTACTTACCTACCTACTTCAAACGTCGAGAGTGATTTAGGTACCTTCATTCATGTTGAAACTTTTTTTTTTTAAAAGAGGGAGGCAAACGAGCAGGCGGGTCACCTGATGGAGAGTAATCACCGCCGCCCATGGACACCCGGAAAACCAGAAGAATCGCAGGCGCGTTGCCGGCCTTTAAGGGAGGAATAGGTTTAAGTAAGGAATAGGAATGGTAGGAGGGGGGGGGGGCCTCCGGAACCCTCACTGGTCGGACGAAACACAACAGCACCAAGTGCCATTATTTCACGCCGAATATTCGTGAGAGGGTGGTATTACGCCGGGCGAGCCGGCCCAATGCGTGCTGCAACGCAGCGTGGCTCTACCACTCAGTCAGTGTCACTCATTTAGCACCACCCAGGGATCACGTGTAGGGTCTCAAGGGTAAACCTACGGACGCGAGCAACTTTGACCCCCATGTTGAAACTGAACTGCAACTATTAGAAAAACTGCTTCTGACGAAAGTGGAATCTGACGGACGTTTACTAAATCTATATACTATGTGTAAATCGTGTAATACAGAAAGTAGGTAAGTAATAGAATATTAATATAAAGTAGGCAATTACTTTTCTGGATCGCTGGGCAATGAGAAGAAACTTTTATCAGTTTGTTTTTGGTTATTACCACAGCCGTATACACAACAATAATGAAAACCGGGCATGATTACTCGTGCGTGTACTCGTAAGTCGTAGGTAGAGATGGGTTAATAGCCGGATTGTTTAGATTATTAGCGATTATAATCCATTAATAGCCATTATTAGCCATCCATTGGCTAATAACCCCGCTATTAATAGTTTCATACAATTTCAACAGACGTTCTGTTTACAGTCACAAAAGTTAAGCTTTGCGCAGGTAGAGTAATTGATGGGAGACCAGTAAGCGACCTCGGCGAACATTGCTTAACTTTCGCGATCCAAAACCTCGAGATTACATGAACTTACGGTCACCCATCCCCTTGGCGACCTTGGCGAACATTGCTTAACTTTTGCGATCGAAAACCTCGAGATTTTATGAACCTACGGTCACCCATCCTCTTGGCGACCTCGACGAACATTACTTAACTTTCACGATCGAAAACTCGAGATTTCTATGTACCTACGAGTGATGTATAGTGTAAAAATAGATAAAAACTGTATAAGCATCTTCCATTTATTTGCTTATTGTCGCGATATTTTTAATCATTACTGTAACATTAATAGCAGGGTTACCATCCGAAATCAGCTATTAATGGCTATTAACTGCTTTTAATCCATTATTAGCCAAATGATATAAACCGGATTGTGTAGCTGAGTCTGTGCGTGCGGTGCGCAATACAGACGCTCGCTCGTTCGACTCAGCCCTCAGCCGAGGCGACCTCCAGGCCGCCCGCCCATACCCCGCGCGCCGCGCAAGGCCCCCGCACAGATCCTGACACCCACACATAGCAGCGAGCGATTTTACGAGCACACATGCTTAAGTGTCGCTTCTTTTCACGGTAGTGTATATATTCTCTGACTAGACGCCACGATTCCCTTTGATGTGTGCCCAAAAACCGACAACTTTCCGATTGCGTGCCATCGCGCGCCACTGCGCGCCACTGTCGACAATTGCTCGCCACTGTACACCATCTACCCCGTCTACACAATGGCGATCATCTCTACTAAGTCTGTGATGGCGATGGCCGGCAGTGGCCAAGCATGGCCCATCACACTCCACTGTGTGTGTACTGGGATTGAAACTGGATAGTGATGCGATACGTAAGGCACAAACGTATTTTATAAATATATATAATATTATATTATGTACATATCCATTCAAATTCAGATTTTTACATTATGTTTGTTTTATATAACATAAAATACTTAATTAACTTAATTTTATGTAGGTAACTTTAGGATAAGATGAGGCTATTTTTCTTGTTAATGGTACTGGTATCAACGTAACAAATTTTTTTTAGTGTTGTTGTCACAGGTAAACTACTGATATATCTTGACAACAAAGTAGGAAGTACATTTTTATGAGGTACACTGTATAATCCTGTATTATGCTATTTTGTTGAAATAAACATTTTTCATTTTCATTTTTTCATTTTCATCAACGGACGGTCCATTACAAAGTTTCTACTTGCATCATGTTTCATTATTTTTGCCTATCAACTTGCGTCGCCTTGTAAAGCGACACTCACGGTCAGTTAAACTGATCAGTTGAATAACTGATCAGTTAAAACAACTGATCAGTTAAAAGAATATTGTACCATACCGCTGATATTTATTTAATTATCAATGATCGATCTTTTTAACAAACAAATGTGCTTGTGAAAATTTCATGAAATGAAAATCATTACTATTTGTTACTAGTATCATCATCAGGTAAGTAAAATTTTACGAATCCTTTATTAATATACTATACAGTGATAGATATGGTCGATAGGTACTGATATCACCGATATTAAAATATTATACAGTTTCAGTATCCGATATCAAATATCGATTTAAAGTTTTGAATCGATTCACAAAAAAAGATATATTCCCCACCACTACCAGGCAGCAATGAGCAGTGGGCCAGCATACGCCATTGTGTGAACGCGACGTAATCGTGGCCTACAGTTGTCTACAATTGGCGATGGCCGGCAGTGGGCCATCACACGCCACTGTGTACTGGGGACTTAAAACCATTTAGATGATTTTTTAATTTTTCATAAAAATACTAGATTCGGCGTGTTTTATAGCAAAATGTTACATCAGGTGTTTCTGCATAATTAATAGGATATTTTAAAATAAAGTGTACCTCGGTACATTTTGAGCCGAAATGGAAAGGTCTCCTTTATTGTCTCTCCTGTTAAACATAATTATTTTAAAGTTTCATTCTAAGTTGTATTGTTACCAGATGTTCTCTGTTTACAAAAGTAAGGCAACGTTAAAACAATATATGCTAACAACAAATTCCTTTTTGTTATGGGATGTTGCTCACTAATACTTGTGGTTGCACTATTACAATCCACCGTAGAGTTACCCGACTTAAATACCATTTAAATCCCCATTGGTCTTAATAAACTACAAACGGTATATTGGGAAGAAAATACGTGAGCTCAGAGGCATACATCTAGCTGTGGACAACACTATGCTAAAAGAAAAGTAGGAAGGTGTGAATAAGCTTGATGGCGCCGAGGTTAGTGTTCTTACAAGTTAAGCTACTTCATCGGATGGGTGATCATATTCAAAGGGCAATGGCCATTTTACTATGGGAGTTAGGCTAGTTTTTTAGCTAGCTAGCGTAACACCGCGCTTTAATGAAATAAATAGTAATCAATAGCAGCAATGCTCTGAATTATGTAGAAAAAAATACATTACAATATCATGCGGGTGTTTGAAGCTGTCTTCATTTTAAGCTTATGACTTTATAGGTATTATGAGGTGATGACAACTGTTATCGTATGACTATCAGTTCAGTTCAGCATTTATTTATCACTTGACTCTTAACGCGGCGTTCTATAGAAAATCTTTTTTAACAGAAATCATTATAACATAAGAGAACACTTCTGATATGTGAATGATTAAGACGCAATAGATATCGAATAGGCTGGTTTGGTCGATTCTCGTTTTTCGAGCGGAGGACTGAGCTACGGAAGGCACGTAAAGTAGGTCTCATTGTTGTCATTATATAGCAACTTTAATATGACTTTAAATACCACCAGGACTTCTTGGCGGGAAAGTGAAGCGTCATGTCTGCAGTTTTCTTTTATTTTCTATAATTTGTGTTTTGTCGAATGTTAAATAATGGTGGATTATTTCCTGAGAGGGCACCGCGCGGAGCCGCGCTATCGCAAAAACTGACATAAGTCTCATAATGAACTTCAAAGCAAAATCAATCATATTAATATTTGAAATTAGAACAATTCTGCTTTGAAGTTTCAGACCTAGTAATTTGATTAGAGCAATGTTTTTATTCTGCGAAATGTACAAAACTTGCGCTTGTGTTAAAAATTAAAATTTACTTTTTTAAGATGGGGCGACCTGCGGAATATTAATACAAATATTTTCATGTAAGAATTATTGTTGCATGCGTAAAATTAAGAAAGTTGTCGAAGAAAAATGTTTTTAGGAGTAATTAGATTTATGTATTGTTTGTTATTGTTTAAACAATTTGTTTCAAATTTTAACAAGGCCACGACCTTTTGCAATAATCAGTCTAACTTAGTAAGTTCTTTTAATGTATTTAACTAATTCAGCGCATAGTACAAGTGACTTAAAAATACGTAAATTTTCACAATTTCGTGCAGGATCCCCTTAAGTGTTCGTAAACGTGCATAAGTGTTGGCAAATAAAACAAAACAGTGCAATATCACTTTCCAAATTCTCTCAAGAAGTCCGTGTGAGATCTCAGTAAAGTCCCACATCTTTACTAGAACTCAAGGGTTTGTTGGGGGGAATATCATTTAGCATTAAACGTTCATATTATCGTCACTCAGTATCATCAGTTTAAGCATAATCAATGAACTCTTATATTACGACTGAAGGACTAGTATCCATGGTCATGAAATAAATTAATTAAAAAAATTAAATACCACCAATCCACATTGGGCCAGGCGGCGTAGTGGTTCTCCCTATCATGTGCTATTTGACCGTAAGATACCTAAGCAGGGTTGGAAAATCTGGGAAAATCACGACTGTTAAAAATGCATTTTGAGAATGCGCTTACTTAAATAAAAACTTTTTTTACTTTACTTTACGATGCATAGCATGGGTTATGGCGTGGTGACTGGTATTTAGTCAAATCGAGCAAAAATCACATCTTTTTTTCTTAGCATACCGAACTGCTGGTTTAAATTACACTGTACACTTACTCACTCTACTGTACGTTCATGTACTTGATGCAAAATATTACCGGACTAAACAGTACTTGGCACGGGCGTAGCATCAGCGAGGGAGTCAGCTTTAATTCGCAAGAATGCGTGAATGTGGAATGTGATCCTGCCGCGCTGCAGCAATTGGCCCGAGAGGCCATTTGCAATTCATACGGCTGTAATGCTGCGGATATAAAGAGAGCCTTTTTTCCGGCGATAAAGTGATTTCTCTCAATAGGGCGGGGCGTTAGTGTTATTATGTATTCTGTGGTACTGTCTAGAAGCACTTTAATTTTGGTTGCTTATTCATTTTACAGTCTCCATTTACGAGATATAGATTCGTGTCCGTGAGGTATTGTATGACGCAGAAATGTATTGAGTGATTATAGTAAAATAAATTAATTTCTTACTCTGATGGATCAGCGTACCAAAATGTGTGTTGGCCTCCGATCTTAAATTCCGCTACTCGTCTTGATCATGTACATCATTGGCTTGCAATTACCACCTCTATGACATGTCACTAACGATAGTAGAATAAGGAAAACAGGGAAAATAATAATCACGTCAAGAAATAGACACTAAGACGCACTACGTTAGTATTTTATTCGAGTTGCAATTGCGAGTACACACGGCGTCAGATCAACTTACCCAAAACTGTCAAATTTCTACAATCTATTTTGAATTTTATTGTTTGGCTCTATGGATCAATATTCATTGGAGAAATTTGCCAGTTTAGGGTAGGTTGATCTGACGCCGTGTGTACATTGCTTCACCACATTTCTTAATAATAATACAAACGTAAGTAGTATGATTTGTATACTAACGTTTTGCGAACCAAGCATTAAAGAATAAAGGGATATTCTTTACAAGTTTGAAATTCTGACATTCTTGCGTTTACGATTCAGAGAGAACATCGCGTCTCGGCTTATTCGCAAACTGTCAGATTCGCAAGTTGTCAAGTCTCAGAATTTCTAGTTCTTTATTTTTAATAATAATTAAAGTCAACTAATTAATAGGTAGAAAATGTGCCTATTAATTAGTTGACTTTAATTATTGAAATTCTGAAGACTTGACAATTTGCGAATCTAACAATTTGCGAATAAACCGCGCGTCTCACATTGTCACTTCCTTTGAAGCTAATTCTCGTCAGCACGGCTTACCATGGCCCCATTGGCCCCACCATTTAGGAGACGCGCGACGTAAATAAAAGCCTTAGACCTGTTGACATTTTTACCGCTTTGAGTTTAAGTTTTTTATTACAAATTGGCAAATGTAAAAAAAAGCCACGAGCAGGATTTGAACCTGCACCCTTCTGACAATGCGTGTCAGGTGCTCTTCCAGTAAAGCTACCGTGGCCTTATACAGCCCGCCAAAATTCATCAACACTATTTACTTTTTCACACTGTTATACTTGTCCACGTGAATGTCATACTTGTCCACTTAAAAAAGAAAAGACGTCAATTACATTTAGTGCTGAAATCAACCTTAAGCGGCAACAAATAAAGTACTTTTTTCTGTTATGCCTTGCGAGGAAATAAGAGCTCACTTCTCAAGTGCGCTCTTATTTACCGAGACATATTTTTAGTGCCGACCTAACATGTAGTTGTATTGTTGATCGAAGCATTCAATGATTGTAATGATTTATTTGTTGTATAATTTGGTAATACATATTGTTTTGTAAATGTCGTTACTTCTATATTATGAATTATAAAGCTGTGGAGTTTCTTGTGCCCGTTCTTCTCCACAGCTAAAAGACGTCCTGAATGAGTGGGGTGGGTGGGTGCCTATCCATCCATCCATAAAAGTAAAATTAAATTTAGACGATTCAAAATGCTTATTTTAAGCTCACTGAATAAAGAAATTTTGATTTTTGATTTTTGAATGTCAACGACTACATCATCAACTTTATACCAATTTGTAATTTGTTCGCAACAAAAACTTGCGTTATAATTATTGAAATAAAATGTGTTTTACTATTTATAGCAACATCATCTCTCATCAACATCATAACTAACCTTTGTGAATCTTCATCTTGAGAGATATAAATAATGATTACAAATCTTTCAAGCAATCGACTTCGATTAAAAATGAACATCACGTCCCACATTGTCACTTCCTTTGAAGCTAATTCTCGTCCCGGCTTACCATGGCCCCATTGGCTCCACCATTTAGGCGTAAATAAAAACCTACGGACGTCTCTATTTGCATTTTTTTAAAAGTCAGACCAGACGCGGCAATGGAAAACGTCGGGATATTCGGCAGACTTTATCGTTGCGCGCCGTTTAAGGATCTGAATATGCAACACTAGTTTTGAAAGCCCCATCTGCCTAGTTTTTGTCATGTGGTGTGTGGTTTCTTTATAGCTGAATAGGGGCTTTTTCTCAGCAGTGGGACAAGCCAATCCAAGACAAGCCAACAGCCAAGCTGAATAATATTAATAATAATGGAGGTTTATGGAAATGAAACACTTTTCACTGAGCTGTTTGGTGCCCCCTCATCTATACTAATATTATAAAGAGGAAAGATTTGATTGTTTGTTTGTTTGGATTGAATAGGCACGGAAACTACAAGACCGAAATTGAATAATTTTTTCACCGTGTTGGGAAGCTACACTTTCTCCTGGTGACACAAGCTATATACCGAGACATTTTAGTGGTTGTTTCCCGCGGCAGAACGATTTACCTTTAGTAGTACTATAGAATCGTGCGAGTTACTTTTTGAAAATAAAAATATTTTTGTTCTCAAGTAATCAAAAAAATAATAATCAACTCGAAAGCGTGACAATATTACTTGGTGCGGGAGCTTCTTTTTACTTTAAACATTGATTTCGTGCGGCAGGCAGTACCCAAATACGTCACATCTCGTATAAGAAACTATCGTTTCTCACGCTTTCGAGTTGATGATTTTTTTTTTTGATCACTTAGTTGTGAACAAAAATATTTTTATTTTCAAAAAATTACTTGCATGATTCGATAGTATTACTAAAGGTAAATCGTTCTGTTGCGGGAAAACAACCACTAAAATGTCTCGGTGTATATTATTATAAAACGTTCACTGTGGCAGTGGACAGCTTTTGTGGTCCTCATTTCCTAGCCTCTGACCATAGACAAATATATATCGTCCTTGCTCTGACTAACCGTTTGGGGATAATATTCCTGCCTGAGTGTATGTAGGCATGTATGTATATTATATGTGACGAAAAAAAGGCAATGAAGGCAAAGGCAGGTGGATGAAACACTTTACGAATCTAGACTTCGTAATATTTTATTATTTTTGCGCTTCTACGTTTTTGGCTTAAGTTTTATATAGCAACATCGTCTCAATAAACCTCTTTGATTTTTTTTAGCTTAAGAGATTAAAATTAAATATTTTACAAATCTTATAATTATGGTAAACGCAGGTATTACCCAGGTAAAATCAAGGCCTTAAGTTCTTATTTCGAAAGGTATATTATATATACCTTTCGAAATAAGAATTTCCTATCGTAAAAACAGTTACAAGTGTATATTTCCTGATACTTTGAGATCTGGGACTTAGGAACCTAATGATAAAAGATGTACATACGGAGTTTTTTTTTTAAGTGGGAATAATAGTCGGGGATACCACTCGTAATTAAATAAATAAATCTTTCCTACAATCACACCAATTATCTAGCACAAGAGAAGCTTTGAAGAAACTCGTTAAATGGTTACTAGACAACGGATAAACATACTTAAAATACTTAAATACATACTTATTATACATAGAAAACACCCAGACCCAAGACAATTTAGAAAACAATACTTTCTAAATTGACCCGGCCGGGGATCGAACCCGGGACCTCAAAAATGGCGACACCATGGAAACCGGTGTACAAACCACTCGACCAAGGAGGTCGTCAAAAGATAGGTTTTGAGTGAATATTTAAATAAAAAAATAATTAAATATAAAAAGCCGGATGAAGCCATTACCGAGGTATGCTAAAGTGATTTCAGTTAATACTGCGAATCGTGATTCTATTACCGAGGGTAGAAAACTAATAGGCATTTTAGTTCCGTACAAATCTTTTTATTTATTATTATTTAATTTTTATTCTTTTTATTAAAAACAAATTTTTGGCTATTCTATGTATGAGGAAAAACATCGCGAGGAAACCTGCACACTCAGGCTGAATGTGTTACCATGATTCAAGCTGGTTAGGTTCCCCTGTTAACAGGGCCACGGAGATCAGACGGCAGTCGCTCCACTGTAATTAAATGATCTCCCCAATCCTGGATCATGGTCCAAAGTTAAGGAGGTAGAGTTGGCGGTAAATCAAGCTGCCCACCATTTTTTCTAATCTATGAGAATAAGAAATAAAAGATAAAGTTATTTTATTTTAAAAGAAAAAAGGTAGCCTTGAATTTTAGCCTACGTAAAAATTAAATCATCAGTTAGAAAAGTAGATAGTTATATGTAAAAATAGGGTTGTGAACTTTATATAGGTATTGTTTCTAGAGAACCCTAAACTGAAAAATAAATTCTATTATCAGTCGGTATTAGATTTCTATGGTAAAGTTAATACCGAGTAATAACACTCGGTGATAGCTTCTTATACAAGTTATTGTATAAGAAGCTATCACCGATTGATTGATTGATTGATTGAGTGATTGAGATTGTAATATCTTGTTTTCACCATCGGTGATAGCTTCATTCGCGGTAGTGTAACTAATCTAATTCCGAGGGATACAAATTTATTAATTTAAAATAAAACAAAAGTTTTTTCAATTAACTACTGCGGTTAAAAATACAGACTAAGGTAAGGTTTCATGTCGTATTCAATTTAGTGCTCTCATACAAAGTTAATTTTTATGGCTCAATTTAGGACAAAAAAATAAGAGTTCTAGTGCAATTTTCATACCGCGGAAATAGTTTTTTACGATAAATACATAATTATCTAAACGAATTACCAAATCATTTGGATTACTGCTATATACAATTTTCTTAAAAATTAAATAAAACTATTGATACTGATTTATTGTGAAGAAAAAAATAGTGCAAAATAAACGAAAATTAGATGGTTACATCATAAAGCTATAATCCACCTTGTGACCTACTTCGAATCTGTTTAAATGGTTTATTTACGACACATTAACCTAAGTAAAATATTGAGTGTGTTGTCTCCGTTTTACTGGAGGGCGGGTAAATAATGCTAGGCGCAGTGGACTGTATGAGCGGGGGCGGTTATCACATATATAAATAAATAGAAAGGGGCAGTTTGAACGAAGGAAGCCAAGGGCGGCGGTTACGGCCTTCAAGTGTTCCCCTGCGTGAAATAAGCAGCAACACTAACCTGGTAATCGGCGTCTTCAGCACCTTGGATTCTGGCAGCTAGCTACGGCGGCGGTGTGTGGCACGGACTCGCGCGGGCGGAGAGCGGTTAGCGGCGGTGGCGGCGGCGGTGTTCGCGGCGGCGGTGAAAAGCGAACTAGCGGGAGCGGGCGTTCAGCTCAGCGGTGAATTCGCAACTGTCAGATGACAGTCAGAGGAATGCTGGGGCGCCCCGAGAATCGCTTGTGCGGACGGTACACCGATAACCATTTATGGTGCTACTACCCTCTCACACAAGGAATCAAATAAAAGCGCGCAAACAGAGTGTACTTACATTTGGCGACTCGCGTTTATATGGAGATCGTGCTCCGGCGCCGGTTTGAAGCAAACTAATCGTTGTTTTGTTTTTCTGCTTTGTTGTGCACAGTCTGCCACGGATCCATCCAAACGAATATAAATTGATCTTTCATAAAAGTTTAACTTTTTGAGTAAAAAATGCCTTTAATTTCTTAAAACCACAATTATATGACATACCTCGGTGTTACCTGCAGATTTTTGACTACCGCGGTAATACCTGCGTTTACCGTATGTATTCGGTTAAGGTATACTGCTTATTGATTTTTAATATGTCAAACATAATCAATTACGCTCAAATGTACTTATAGATAGTGAAACATTTCGACAGTTTTAACTAATACCTCGGTGGCGGAGTGATCAACGCAGCCGCCCGTAGGACGTGAGTTCGATATCTACTGAGATCGCCACTTCTTTTAATGTTTCACTATCTTTCAAAATGTAGACTTTTTTTGGATAGAAAATGCTGTTGGCCCCCGATGGCTTTCACAGGCTAAACAGGCTTTTTAAGGACAACAGAGAGACAGTAACAGCTTCCTTATGATCATCCGTATGATCACAGAATAGAAGAAATAGAGGTGACTAAACTTTCCCGTTGATTTTTTGCACTAACTAAGGTATTGAAAATCACAATTACCTATCTATACAAATACAAATTAATTGCTACGAATGTTTGTTCGGGCATCACTTCATAAAGGCTGTACCTATTTGGCTAATTCCTTCTTTGTTGTCATCATTATCAGCCTATAAACGTCCCACAGCTGTGTACAGGACTCCCACGTGGCCAAAAGCACGCCGGGATATTGGGCCATAACCCTCCACCACAATGCGGGTTGGTGGGTTTTAACGACTGCCATCTTACGATAACAACCGGGACCAACGGCTTAACGTGCCTTCCGAAGCACAGAGGAGCTCTAGATGTTTTTAATTTGGTCACCTGGTTGCTTAACGGGCAAGATCGCAAACCGAACGCGCTAACCGTTGCGCCATCGTGCTTTTATGTTGTTTGTAATTTAATAGTGCACTGGACACGATTCAACGCAGAGCTGAGAGGCTAATTGGCGACAAAGAACTGGTGAAGAGCAAGTTTCACACCCTAGCTCACCGCCGCAAAGTTGCCTGTCTGTCGGTCTTTTACAGACTGTACTTCGGAGAGTGTGCTCTGGAGCTGCATGAGCTCATACCGCCATCCCCCTTCTTCCATCGGACATCCAGACGCACTGCGGGCTACCACCTTTTCTTGGTGGATATTCCTAAATGTCGCACAAAGCCCTACTCAACATCTTTTATACTGCGTACAGCAAAGGAGTGGAACTCCCTCCCTTCGTCTGTGTTTCCGAGTACATATAACCCGTCCATCTTCAAAGCAAGAGTAAATAGGCACCTTCTGGGTTAGCTCGCACCATCATAGATCCTGTCTTAGCCCCTGGGCTTGATTAGGATCAAGAGCAAACCCATACCTAGTAAAAAAAAAAATAGTAACTACATTCATGGCACAATATTTTTTTTGGAAATTTGTCACGGGGTATGGAGTGTCTACGCAGACGAAGCGGGCGGGCCGTTATTGTCTATTCGACATTTGGGAATTGATAAGTAGGTACCAACTAACCAACCATCAAAATATCGGGTCCGTCTGCGTAAGCGTTACCCGGCGCCATTTTTCAGGTTCGTTTACCCTTCCATTAGCCACAGCTAATACGCAGCTCGATACCCAGACGGGCTCCGCAAATAAAGATAAGATCTCCTTGGAAATGTTTGATTGGAATAATGAAGAGATCGCGGCAAAATTGTTTGGTTACCTAGATGGTTTTAAGGAGGTTTTTGAATAGAAAAGGTTTTTCTATTTATGATGTGGGGTTCCACCGGAGTTTATTATTATTATTTTATTTTACTTGTTTTTGCTAATCATTAAACAATAACCTTAGTGGTTTAGTCATTAGACCTGTCTTGTCAGGTCACATTTAAAGTGCAAGAGAATATTGTAAGTTTCTTAAATAGTTGAAAATTTCTCGTGAAATTCACACCCACTGTGACAGTTTCGTCACTTACCATCAGGTGATAGGACGGCAAATTACTTTATTTACCTTGTTACTCAATTCTATTACTATAACGTGAGACAAAATTCCAACCCGTCAGTCACTTCAATATTTTCGTAGCAATTCTGAGACACCCTTCCCTGCCTATACGGAAAAAGCGCCGGTTCCCGGGATTTACCGTTACCACAATTATATTACGTGTAAAGATATTTGTCAATTTATTTCTTTACTGCGCCAAAAGGGAATTTCCAGCTAACGTATTTCCTCGTACTTACAACCCGGGTTTCCTCGAACGGGGCATGAAGGGGCTCTTTCTAGGTCAGCAGTATTGAAACTGGCTAATGCAGTGTTACACTGCTCTAAATGTATTCGCGCCTGGATTCTACTATGCTTCTCGTGAATACTGGGACCAATTTCGATGAACAATGTTTGTTTACAACCGTTTTGTAACCCTGTCGCGTAGCGGTGAAAGAATACTACCACCCCTTCTCTTCTCTTGGGTGTCGTAAAAGACGACTAACGGACTAAAGACTGCACATACATCCAACAGCATAGAGCGACGATGGGCTCACCAACTGTCATGCTGTGCACATTTGCAGTCTCTATTTGGTGAAAAGTGGACTATAGCAGAGGGCTGCTTTTGCGGTCCTCATTGCCTAGTCTCTGATTAACCCTTCGGGGAAAATAGTCGTGACTATAATTATATATACCTATTTGTTTTCGGCCCCATCTTAGGTTTATTTTTTTAATATAGTAACTTTTCCACTGTTACAACAATTATCTAGCTCAAGTTAAGCTTCTTTTAAATCTTGTTAAATTGTTTAAATAACGGATAAACATACATAGGTTACACATAGGAAACACTTACAGACTTAGAATCCAACCTGGGACCTCAGAAGTGGCGAAGAACCTGCCAGAACCCTGTCACCATAACATCTTCTTTCTTCAATTTCCATTTTTGTCATCGTTGTCACAGTAAAATTCTAAACCTTCGATGTTTAGTTTACAAGTACCTACTAAATTTGTATTTTAGCCAGGGCTCCACTTTTTATTTAACAATAAGTTGACTAAGGGCCGATTTTTCAATTGTCAGATAAAAGTTATTCGTTTGTTAACGTATTACACAACCATTTTAAAATGTATTGTCAAATCATTTCTTTTCTTTTTTGAGGAGTGACATTTTATTTTGGTCGCGTCATACTTTATCAGGTGGATAAGTTTTATCTAGGGATTGAAAAATTAGCCCTAAAATTAATAATAGGGTATTGTTCTCTGAGGTTTACGCGAGTACTGCAACACTTTCACGGACCTAACTCGCGTTTACTAAAACTTTTTGGGGTATTGTTTTAGTCCTGATCTTTCAGACCCTTTACTGGGTAAAAAATATTAACAAACTTGAGTTAGATCAGTAAGATGTCTTTCATAATATATTAGTAAGGTGTGAAATTTATAAGATATCCCAACAAGTAATAAGAAGACTGATATGCTATGACATAATAATGTGATCAGAGACTGTATCTTTGGTGTGCTTTGATCTCTACTTCGTCCCAGTGAAGTCTAAAAGGTATATTCTCCGTTGTGACGTACAGTAAAAAACTGGCCAAGTGCTAGTCGGACTCGCGCACGAAGGGTTCCGTACCATTATCTATACAACATTAGACACTATAATAATATTCTGTGAATATTTCAAACGTCTACCTGTTGCCGTTATTAATCGATATTGCTTCGTTATTTATTGATATTTGATATGCTCGATAGCAAGGCAAAAAATCACGTTTGTTGTATGGGAACCCCTCTTAAGAATTTATTTTATTCTGTTTTTATAGATATTGATATTGATATAGATGTTTTTATAGCTGCAACAGAAATACATTATGTGTGAAAATTTAAGCTGTCTCGGACGGACGGACAGACGTACAGTGGAGTCTTAGTAATAGGGTCCCGTTTTTACACTTTGGGTACGGAACCCTAAAAAGAAAATCGAAAATCCATTACAAAATTATTTATTTTAAATCGCTATTTCTCATTTATAACGCTATTTTTATTTCGATCATGAAAAAATATAATGAAGATTTACAATAATGCTTCAACCAACGATCTATAGGCCCACTAGTATTTATTTTATTTTTTGATATTATTTACAAAACTTAAGTGGTAATAAACATTATTTAAGCAGTTATTTTTCATAATTTTTTGAAGATCATTTGGTATATCTAATATACCACAAAGATCGTCAGTATTGACAGCAGAGCCGTCACCAAAGTAGCCCTTATTAACCCTGCGCTGTTGTTGTTGCCGGTGCCAGGGACAAGCAAGTTCTCCCCCGTGTAGATGGGTCGGGGAGACAGGCCGCCACCGACCACAGGTTGGACACCATTGCCTGGTAAAATAAATGGGAGCTTGTATAAGGGTTGTAAAGTAAAATTACACAACTTTCACATCAATCATATATATCTTAATAGCTTGATTATCGCTTACATATTTTTCGATCGGTTCCTATATTACCTACTACGTTGCTGTCTTTTTTATGCTGTCTTACGCATACACGGCCGCCTCTGGTTATTTGGTATTGTCCTGCCCCTCCCCGCAGTCAACTTTCTTTACCTTTCCCGCAGTTGGAAAAGGTCAAAAGGGAAAAGGCCAACGCCCACAAAAAAACTTGTATTATCCCTTCTATGCCACGGGGATGACTCGGGGTTACGAAATACCGAGTACTGAGAAGCATAGCTTGTCTTATGGCGACTAAATCATGAATAAACATACAATGAATCGGATAAGATGGTGGTAGTTAGCCAGGCGAACTTAATACAAGGGTTGATTGGTAGGGCTACTAGCAACCACCAAACCGACTACAAACATGTACAAACACACCGCTGGGAATCAATTTAAACCGCCCCCGTGATCTAGTGGCTAAGCCACCGGTCTCAGACGCAGAGGTCCCGGGTTCGATTCCCAGCGGGGGGTGCATCTTTGTGTGCTCGGTTTGGTTGGTGGTAGGGCTGTTAAGTCTGCCTGGCTAGCTACCACCATCTTATCTAACTTTGTCGTCATAACAACGATGTTTATAGCATTGTTGTGTTCCGACAGTTTAAGATAAGATAACCAGCTCCTCAGTGATTGAGGATTCCGGTTGAAGCGCGCTTCCATCTTCGGCTTTATAGTCGCACTTATCATCAGGCGAGATGATAGCCGAGCGCTTACCTGTTGTAGATAAAAAAAAGATCTCGGGACTTCTGGGTCTGAGAACAGTCCACAGTAAGAAATGTTGATAGTTGGAAATTGTTAGGTAAGTCTTGTTCTTATTGTAAGGTACATACCGACATTACAGAGGTCGCTGGTGCAGGCGCGGTAGAAGGTGCGGAAGAACGTGTCAGTTATGTCGTGGTTGAGGTGGTCCGGCTCCTCCTCACAGCCTCGGGTGAAGCTGGCCACCACTCCAACAGGATCCTGATATTAATTAAATGCTCCAAGTACTCCAACAGCTATTTCTAATTGCCTATAATTAATTTATATAGAGCACCATATTTAATTAAACTATTTACATTCAAATTAATATTTTGTATTTTATGACCTGGTAACGACATATAATATATATATTTTTTGTAAATGTCGTTGCTTCTGTGCGCTGTGGTTTCTTGCTTCAGTTAAAAAATGATGTCCTGAATGGGTGCATGGTAGGTTAAAAAGATTTGGACGATTCAAAGTACTTATTAATAGAGTTTATTGAATAAATATATTTTGACTTAAGACTTTTGAAATGAAAGGTAATTTATTTGGCTTAAAATATGTTACGTGTCGAGGAATCTTTCCGGTCTACCACTTTTTTTTATAGCAGAAGGAGGCAAACGAGCAAGCGGGTCACCTGATGGAAAGTAATCGCTTCCGGCGATATTTGCGCACGGTCGGAATGTTTTACGTATTTTACCAGAAAGTGATGCCAAATTTTATTAAACTAGGTATCTACCTAAATATAAAAAATATAAGGAAATACGTAATAGAGACTATTTTCAATTGATTTACGAAAACATTTACTAACTTAACCTATGAGAATATGAAGGTTAACATACAATTAATAAGAAGTGCGCGTGAAATTGTTGTACTATATTTACATACATATAATCACGTCACGACTATTATCCCCGAAGGGTTAGTCAGAGACCAGGCAATGAGGACCACAAAAGCAGTCCTTTACCATAGTCCACTTTTCACCAAATAGCGACTGCACATGTGCTCAGCAGGATAGGTAGTTTCGTCGCTCTAAACTGTTGGATGTATGTGCTGTCTTTAGTCCGTTAGTCGCCTTTTACGACACAAAAGGGAAAGAAAGGGGGTGGTAGTGTTCTTTCACCGGTAAGCGACACGGACGTATCGCGTAACGGTAATTAAATTAACTGCTCAATTAAAAATAAAATTAATAAAATAAAACTTTCCTACATTCACACTAATTATCTAGCCCAAGAGAAGCTTCGAAGAAACTTGTTAAAATGGTTACTAGACAACGGATAAACATACTTAAAATACTTAAGTACATACTTATTATACATAGAAAACAACCAGACCCAAGACAATTTAGAAAAATAATAATTTCTAAATTGACCCGACCGGGGATCGAACCCGGGACCTCAGAGATAGCGACATCATGAAAACCGGTGTACAAACCACTCGACCAAGGAGGTCGTCAAAAAATTAAAACTGTGAACTCCGTAATTTACAGTTTTATTTGGTGATCTCTACTTCCTTATAATAGAATAATATAATAGATAAAGTGGTGACAAGTGTTTGAATGTAAGTTTACCGCAAACTCTTGCCGCATGACGGTGCAGTACGTGTAAGGGCATTCCACGGTTTGCGTCGTGTCCGTTATGGTGAGGCAGGACTGGTCCGAGTCAGATGATGTGAACGTGCAAGCGTAGCATCTCAAACCTGCACACAAATTAAGCATCAGGAGCCTTAACAATAACTCTTAGAACAGCTAGCCTATCGGCTAAAAATATGGATATGGACATGGGCTTCATTTGACATTTGAAGCCCACATTTTGTCCTTATATGGGTATATTATGGGCTTCAATGTCAAATGAAGCCCATGTCCATATTCATATTTTTTAGCCGATAGACCCGCAGGTAGTATCGTACACAGAAACGATAGAAGGGTACTTTTATAATTCTGTGAATCCTGTAAATAGTAATATATCGCATAATGATTATGCAGTGTTGAAAAGATGTAAAAAGAGTAAAATCTATTATTTTAATTAAACTGTAATAATACAACACTCATTCAATCTACGTGAAAGTTTCGAAAATGAGAGATTTTCCACTGCACTGAAAACTTGGCAGTTTGTGATGTTTCACTTTTCACAGGAGGTACAGATTAAATATTTTTTGAAAGACATTAACAAAATAAGTACAAGCACTTTATGTTAGTAAATTCTCCCAGTCAGAGAACAAAGTAACAGGGCAATTTATTCAGTTCTTTTTTTAATTGTGTTTAATGTGCTAATGGATAAAATGTGGTTCGTTTTTGCCGTGCCTTTGAATTAACTAAAAAATAACTCTTGTTTTGCTACCGTTGCCGTTGTTAGACAATACGCTTTTGAGCGTTTAAACTTAAGGTATTTCACAACAGAGGCACTTGGCGATCATCTCTTTTCATGAAGAGGTATCTTAACACAGTTATATGGTACGGTATATCAAACTCACCGACGGTTTTCCCAACGACCAAACACAACACAAACAATGCGATCTTAAAACGCATTTTTTATAAACACTGTTTCTCCACACGAAATTAGCATCAAACTTAACAATAAAGGACTGACCGTTAATCAACGTATCAAAAAGAAACAAAATTATATCTTATCAGTCGGCGAAGCATCGACAAAAATCACTGTTTTAATGTGAATTATTTCTGATTGCATGATATGAATTTGTCATGATTGATAAAAATGCTATTTTAGAAGATAAGGTGTTAACAGTAGTATTCTCACGGGGGATTTTTTTATCGATGACGTATTTGTTGATATTGAATAAGGCTCAATTTGGCTCACAGACTAAGTAAGGCAAAAAGTAAAGGACTTACTGCTTATAAACAGTCCCACTGCTGGGCTCAGGCCTTCCCACAAGGATAAGCACATGAGAAAAAAGGCCATGATCCATCACGCTGGCTCAATGTGGGTTGGTGTGTTTTAACGACTGCCATCTTACAAAAAAAAATCAAAATCAATATAACTTTATTCAGTATGCTTAAAATAAGCATTAAATTTATTTTTTTATGGATGGATGGATAGGCATAGGAACCCACCCACCCACCCCACCCATTCAGGAAGTCTTTTAGCTGTGGAGAAGAACTGGCACAAGAAACTCCACAGCTTTAAAATAATATAAGTTATGATAGAAGTTACGACTACAACATCATGCTGATATCAGCTTAATTAAACCTTAAACCTGGGACCTCTGAGGCACAAAGCAGGGTCACTACGGCGGTCATAAAAAGGTAATCACGGCCAGATGGTGAAAACAATGCAATGATTCTGTTGTATATTTTTTTCTTTATTGACCCATTTTTCTTAACTCAATTAAGCAAAAATGGGTCAATAAAGAAAAAAATATACAAAGTAATTTTGTACGCGTTTGAACTTACGCATTCCCGTTGTACACACATATTTTGTTGGAATATACGAAAATACTCTATTAAATTATATCTGTTGGTTATACTGTATGATTACTTTGTGTATATTCATTATTTTTGTATTACTCACTCAATTAACTTTTCATATAAAACCGTTGTGCCAACGGACCGACACTCACTTTAATAAAAGCATTCGTTCAGACAACTACGAAGTTTTACTTTACCGTCACTGCGTCCCTGCCAACTAATTTGAACGGAGTAACTATAACATACAAAATAACTTAGTAAAGGCATTCTATCATACCAGCAACAGTCACCAGTAACCTCGACTGGTGCAACTCGCTCGAAACGTCGAGTAGAAAATGTATACGTATTGTGCCTTTAATATAACACACCAAAATTTAGGAGAGTGTTGTTATTTTCCCCCCTAGTAGGATTACAACTGTGTGATGTAAGCTGTGTGGGTGGAGGCCCATTAAAGAATGCAACCAACCTATCTCTCTCCTTGGGTGTCGTAAAAGGCGACTAACGGACTAAGGACTACTCAAAACTTTAACAGCATAGAGCGGCTATGGGCTCACCACCTGTCATGCTGAGCACGTCTGCGGTTGTTATTTGGTGTAACGTGAACTATGTCAGAAGACTGATTTTGCGGTCCTCATTGTCAAGTCCCTGACTATGTAGGTATATCTAGCTTTGGAAGCCAAAGGAGCCTTTTTCAATTTTAACAACCACGCCATCAATATCTGTTGTAAACATTTTTACAAATATCAAAGAACAAAATTCGACAACACTGCCACTGCAATATACTAGCCGTTAGCTATTGCATTGTTGCATATTAAGATGATTGGTGAAAGGTGGACTATGGTAGAGGACTGCTTTTGCTGTCCTCATTGCCTAGTCTCTGACTAACCCTTCGGGGATAATTTAGTTGTGATTATATGTATGTAAGATGGCTGTACTATACACTGTACATAGTTATCGCTGTGTATATCACAGCGTGTAATCCCATTAAGTCCATTCCAAGTTGCTAAGGCTGTCTGTCCTTTAGATAGATTGAGGGAATCATGCAAGAATTTAGACGATTAAGCCTTCATCACTGTTGTTCGGTAACTCCCGAGAAATTTCGAATGAGTTCAAAGTAAGATTTATACCGCCTGGATTCCGAATAACTCCACAATACGAATGTTTTCGTTTTGTTGGCATCTTTGAACGGTGATAAACCTGTAATATTGAAATTTTGCATTCACAATGCTATATAGATATAGGATAAAATGTTTACTAGAAAAAAACAACCAGTTATAGGAAAACTTGAACGGGATTCGGACCTGTGACCTTTGGATTGCCGGTCCACTGCTCTAACCGCTAAGCTCTCAGAAGACTCGTAGTTGAATTTTTTCTAGTAGTTGATACGCTGCAAGGCAGCGGTATTACGTCACTGTGAAGTCTACCCTCACATTCGAAAGAAATACTATTGCAATTATTTAACAATCGATAAAGACGGTGATAAACCTTAATATTGATTACAGTGTTATTGTTGTTATTGATGGAATATTACTAAATATTATGGTTAACCAATAAAAAATGACATTAAAGTATTCCAAAAGTGTAAAACAGTATCACATGCGGGTTGCCTTGCCTTTTTGATCATTTGGGTGAGAAGAACTAAGTTGCAAGACGGTATAAATAAATACTAGTGTTTAATGTTCGTGAAAATAAACGTAACAAAACGAAAAATACGTAACATAAAAAAAAGCTTAATTTAAATGGTATGTAGGTACATGGATTTACTTTTATAGGTTGTTCTACAACATTTCGCTGTAGTTTATCCTAATAGATTTAGGTACATTTATAAAAGAGTCAATCTCTAACCTACATTAATACATTACAATTTAGGCAGCCGTTTTTCATCTGGCGGAGTTTTTCACGGCTCACCGGGGTGGTATAAATTTTGATAAGCCTGCGCCGTTACAGTTCGCGGGAGCACGACACAGGCTGAAAGTACATTTTAAAAGGGCCCCTGAATAATTCCGTTAGCTGGCTGTATTACTGATGCAGTACTGACATTTTGTATATTATAGTACATACATATATAAATTCACGACTATACAGCGTGTTTAAGGTGTCAAGCCGATGTAGTGGGAACCATACCTATCTATTGAACCCCCATGTATGTTCTACGATTTTTTGTAGTTTTCGAGTTTTTACGTTATTTTATAATTCAACGACGAGACGGCTCTTAAAAAATTATATCTTTTTTTTGGGTCGACTTTTCTTCGATGTTTTTTTTAATACAATGCCCATTGATTTCACTTTTATGAGTAAAAAAATCTCCTTCCTAACTTTAACCTAAAGTACTAAAATTTTGATCCTTACTTTAAAAATTGGGTTAATCAGAACAGAATGAAATTTTAAACTTAAATAAAAAAAATAAAAAAGATTTTACATAGGTAGCTTCTGACTAGTTTTAAAAACTGCCCAACCAAATATGCTTTCATACTAATTACAAAAAAGGTTGAACTAAAGGGACATTTTTTGCTGATCGGTCGTTGAACGTGGTAGATCGGAAATTGTGTAATTTTCATCTATACTAATATTATAAAGAGGAAAGACTTGATTGTTTGTTTGTATTCAATAGGCTCCGAAACTACTAGACCGATTTCAAAAATTCTTTTACCGTTGGGAAGCTTCTCTATCTTCGGGTGACATAGGCTACAATATATTGTCAAAAAAATTAGGGTTCCTTACTAAAACTCTAATAAATTCCTTACATCGCGTGCGCTACGAAAACTATTGATGATAGAACAAATGCGATGTAGGCGTCGTCACTGGGGTACGGGAGGCGTATTTTTGTTCCCGTGTATAGTAGGAGGTAGCACTGCCTTGAATCCTACACGGGTTTGATAAGCTAACTATCTTTCAAACTCGTGTATAATTCAAGACAGAAGTCCTCCAATCGCGAACGGGTTTGCAAAGCAGACTGTTATGCTAACTCCCTTTCAAAACTCGTGTTCTATTTAAGGCTGGAGTCCTCCAATCGCACACGGGTTTGCAACGCAAAATGTTGTCCTAAAAACGTGTACGCATGGCGATGCATGGAACTTAACCATCGACGGTCCCTAAGTATAGATATAGCACATCCGTGATTTTCAGTTTTTTGTTTAATTGTCTTCTCCTGATTTAACTCTATTGGTCTATGAAACAAACAAGTGAAAAAGTTTAATAATTATCTAGATTTTGAAGTATGTCAAATACTATAACTGCTATTTAAATTAAAGTTTAATGTACTTATAAGTGATTTGGAACGAATTATGTAAATTAATAAAAGTTAATTTAAATATATTCCTATCCATATCTTAAATTAAAGCAATAAGTTTCTACACAAAGTTAAAGATAATAATGAGCCTTCAGCCAAAAAATATTGACTTCGTAAAATTGCGTTATGTATTTTTATTTTTTGGAAGGAACGTTGATTGCCATACATTATAATTAAAGTATTACATCTTTGAATGCATATTTCTTTTGCCCTAATATAAAATTAAAGACTAATTGAGTTTTCTTGCCCTAATGCCCTCAAACAAACATGGATTCCGTTAGTGGTTTGTGCACAGAAAAGATAATAAGACTATGTATGTGTGTCAAGTCTGCCTCCTATTGAACACGGAAATAAATACGTCAATCAGAGCGTATCATAGTTACAAACCCGTGTGCTATTGGAGGACTCCAGCCTTGAATAGAACACGAGTTTGAAAAGAGAGTTAGCTTATCAAACCCGTATATGGTTCAAGGCAGTGCTGCCTCCTACTATATACGGGAACGGAAATATACGTACGACGGGAGAAGAGTCATTTTGAATTCTTTACGGGGTCCACGCGAACGAAGTCATCGGCGGTCTGCTAGTATTTTATATTTCTTAGTATCTTTGCATATTCTTGTCTATCAGGAGATTAATTATCCCTTTACGTTTAAGAAGAGCTCAGTTGATAATAATAACATACATTTTATACCTACTACTACCCTCAAAATTACCATTATTAATAAGAAGGCCTAAATATAACTCAAAATGCGATAAAAATTTAATATGTTCAAAATGCCGGCCACCAACCGATATCCACATTCGGCACCGCTACAAAAATGTTTTTCTTAAATTTTTATCGCATTTTGAGTTTTATTTTGGCCCTCTCATTAATAATGGTAATTTTTAATATTTAAACTCAAAATGCGGCACCGCCGTGACGGCGAATACATCGCATTTGTATTGAACAAATCATTCAAAACATATCATCAATAGTTTTCGAAGCGCACGCGAGGTAAGGAATTTATTAGAGTTTTAGTAAGGATCCCTAACTTTTTTGACAATATATTGCAGCCTATGTTACCCGGAGATAGAGTAGCTTCCCAACGGTGAAAGAATTTTTTAAATCGGTCTAGTAGTTTCGGAGCCTATTGAATACAAACAAACAATCAAATCTTTCCTCTATAAAATATTGTATTTGAAAATTACACAATTTCCGATCTACCGCGTTCAACGACCGATTTCAGCAAAAACTGTCCCATTTAGTACATCTTTTTTTGTATAATTAAGAAAGCATATCTGGTTGGGCAGTTTTTAAAACTAGTCAGAAGCTATGTAAAATCTTTTTTAATTGTTTTTATTTAAGTTGAAAATTTCATTCTGTTCTGATTAACCCAATTTTTAAAGTTAGGATCAGAATGTTAGGACCTTAGGCACATGAGTAAAGAAATGGTACAGAGACAAAGCTTCTAGGAGCATACGAAAATCCTTACCTAAAGTAGTAGGGTTGCCAAAAGGGAATAAAATAAATTAAACAAACTTTTATGAACTTTTTAAGATATGGTAATAAGTAAGTATAATAAGACTTTAAATTATCGCGTTGCATTGCATTAAAACTATTTTAACGGGACCTAACACGATTAATTTTTGTAAGTAAGTACATATCTACTTACTGCTTGACGTTTCGGCCGCGATGCTGCGGCCGTGGTCACAAGCGAACTGGCGGTGCGCGGCGTCGTCGGCTCGGGCGGGTATTTGTTTCTTCATCCACCCTCCCATTTTTACTTAAATTGCCACAGTGTAAAAGTAAAAATAGGAGGGTGGATGAAGAAACAAATACCCGCCCGAGCCGACGACGCCGCGCACCGCCAGTTCGCTTGTGACCACGGCCGCAGCATCGCGGCCGAAACGTCAAGCAGTAAGTAGATATGTACTTACTTACAAAAATTAATCGTGTTAGGTCCCGTTAAAATAGTTTTAAAGTAAGTATAAGTATTTACAAATTGCTTACCCTAAATATTTTTTTTATAATTTTTCGTTTTTAATAATTTGTTATGCCGTTTGCGCTGCTTTACTTTAATAGTTTGCTTGTTAGGTCCCGTCTGAATGCTGCGTGATGTTTGATCTCTCAAAACAACAATTTTCCGACTCGCGTCATTACGATTATTTAACTATGTTGGCAAGCCACCTCCTCCTCCCGGCCCATACAATCATAACACACGGCCGTACATGCTTAGACCATATGATCATTAAAACTAAATTTGATGCGCATTATTTTGTAGTTGAATCTTCGGTGACAGATCATGAATGCGTTACACTCACTATCTATCTACGTCTTCCCCCGGACCGTTATAAAAAAACTCAGATTCGGATAGACCAAGACAAACTTACTAGTGACGTCTTATTGCTCGACTTCCAACCGGTATTAGATTGTTCAGATACAAACGAAGCTGCGGATCTTTTAATAAAACTACTCGCTACTGTAATATCACATAGTTCTAAATTTGTCCCAATCCCAATAAAGAACAGAACCTGCAAGCCGTGGGTCACACAAGGAATATTACGATGCCTAAAAAACAGAGATAACCTACATAAAAAACTTAAAAAGGACCCTGACAACGATACTCTGAAAGTTACATATAAGAGATACAGAAACTTCTGTAAGGCGGTTCTGAAAAAAGCAAGGCGGATCTATGAAAAACAGGAGATTAACGAAGCTACCGGCAATAATAGAAGAATGTGGGAAGTCATTAAAAATATCACAAGTATAAAAAAGACCCCTGACCATTCTTCTTGTCTAATATCCCCAACAGATCCGTAAAAAAGTTTAAATGCTATAAATTCTTTTTTTGCCAATATTGGGAAAGAGCTCGCCAAAAAATGTATTGCTTCTTCGAACACTCTTTCTTCTCCCCACACTTTTCAAGGTGTCTCCCCAACAAATTCATTAGTTATTCTTCCTACTAATGCAGCCGAAGTTCAGCTGTTGATCGGTGGGTTAAAAAATAACTGCGCTGTAGGTTCAGATCAAATACCTAGCAAAATAATTAAGAAGTTTAGTTGTAGGGTTGCCGAACCTATAACCCATGTGTGCAATTTGGCTATAACCTCTGGAGTCTTCCCTCGTGCCTTTAAAACTGCATTACTAAAGCCCACTCACAAGGGGGGGGGATAGGAACTGTGTTAATAATTTTAGGCCAATTGCAATTCTTCCTACAATATCAAAAATACTAGAACGGTTGATGAACAGACAATTAATGAGCTTCCTAGAATCAAACAGCCTTCTCTCACCACAACAATATGGCTTCCGCCCTCGTAAATCTACTAATGACGCAGTGCACGACATCACCAACCTGATAATTTCCAACCTGGATAAGAGGAAGAAATGCCTAACAATATTCCTCGATCTCGCCAAAGCTTTTGACACAGTCTCTATCCCTCTTCTGCTGGGTAAGATGGAGGAGATCGGGATAAGAGGTACTCCACTTAAATTATTTACAGATTACCTCACCAATAGGCGACAGAGAGTCAGGATAGACAATATAACTAGTGATGAGGTACCAGTTACCTTTGGAATACCGCAAGGCAGTATTAACGGGCCAACCCTGTTTTTGATATTCATAAATGGTCTCTGTAATCTTAAACTCAACAACGGGACAATTCTTACCTTTGCAGACGATACAGCCCTATTCTTTAGTGGGGATAGTTGGGAAGAGGTATATTGCAGAGCTCAACGGGGCCTTAACTCAGTTACCGACTGGCTTCAGAATAACATCCTGACCCTTAACATCTCTAAAACCAAATACATAACATTTGCCCATAAAACGCACCTTCTTCCCCCACCGGCTCTCTCCATTACTGTTCACTCGTGTTTGCCCTTATCCTTAAATTGTTCTTGCCCCACCCTAGAAAGGGTTGAGACAATTAAGTATCTAGGTATAGTCTTAGACCAAACCTTGTCTTTTAAACCACACATACAGATCCTCAATACTCGACTTAGGGAGCTTATATTTATCTTCAAGACTCTAGACACTCAGCCAATCGAGGGACCGTCCGGATGGTCTATTTTGCCCTCTGTCAGTCAATTTTGGACTACTGTATTACCTCTTGGGGTGGCTCATCCAAAACCAACCTAATCCAGTTGGAAAGGGCTCAGAGAGCAGTATTGAAGGTGAGTGCGGGCCTATCCTTCCGTTTTCCTACAACAACTCTGTACACAAAATGGGATGTTCTTACCGTTAGACAGTTATTCCTCTTACAAATAATCTTAAAACAACATTCCATAACACCCTATCAACCCGGTCTCAAGAAAGATAAACGCAGACAAGGCAAAGTGTGCCAAGCTCAACCTTTCCAATCCCATCATGCCCAACAGTTCTTTTGTTTTCTAGGCCCCTTCATTTACAATAAGTTTAACGATATACTGTCCATTTATCCTCTCACTAGGTCAGCTTGTAAGAAAACCATTACGGAATGGCTAAAAAGTCTAGACTATTTACAAACGGAATCATTATTACGTCCACAAATCTAATTTTTAACATAGTAGTTATATAGGTACACTTTAGTTCTATTGCACAAAAACACACATACTTATAACATTTTCTTATGCTGTACTTGTATTTGGATTTTATGTTTGATAACCTATATAAACTATTTAAATGTATAGAATTAACCTAGGGGGTGAGCACTCTGGTGACCAGTAATACGGGTTTCTTTTAAAAAAACCTATCTCGGGCACCAGTCTCTCACATTTTGGCTGGTAACATATTGTATAAGATGGTTTATATTGTTAAATCAAATATTATGTAAGTACCTAAACATGTGAGAGAAAATAAATTAATAATTATTATTATTATTATATTAATTTTATTTGAAAGATGTTCGAGCTTGAACTTTGTTCAGTAATAGGCATAATTTGAATATCCTGATTTTCTTGTGCAGGTACAGTCTCACATTGACTCGTACTTGCGCCGTCATATTTTGATGGCAAATTAAGTGTTGGAAAAGCATTGTCATGTAAATATTTTTAGTTCGGTTTTGAGAAAATTTAATGTTGGATTTTTCGAAATGAACATCACATATTCTGTATCTTTGCCTTGTGTTATCGTCAATAATTTTAAGCACATGATCTACCCGACCGACAGCTTTTAACCACTTATATCGTCTGAAAAAAAAGAATAATCAGAATGAGTTGTAATGTATTTTTTTAAACACTCATCATCATCATAAGCCTATCTTATCTTATCTTATCTAGTGGGGCCTGCAGAGGTTTCTCTCTCGCAGTAGCACGTCGACCCATTGGGATCTTTTGTGCCAATCATCAGCCTATAAACGTCCCACTGCTGGGCACAGGACTCTCAAGTGGACCAGCACGTGGGGATGCCATAACCCACGACGCTGGCCCAATACGGGTTGGTGAGTTTTAACGACTGTCATCTTACGACAACAACCGCGGCTAACGGCTTAATCAAGGCTTAAACAACGGCAAGATCGCAAGCCGCACGAACCGAACACTGAGTAGGTATATTATTTTATTACTGCATAAGAAATAGTATTACCAACCGGAACCATTGGCTTAAAGGTGATATTGTAACAAAGGTGAAAAGGTTGTGTGCACTTGAGTATACAAATATTTGACGACAAAGGCGACCCATGTAAAAAAAAATACTTACACTCTGAAATTATAATATGGTAAGATAACTGATAAATATATATAAACATAGAAACACACCCAGAGCTGAAATCAATTAGAATAACAGTTTTCATTTCACAGAGTTCATCATTACCAGCCGTACGTATTCAATCGAATATTTACCTACATTGAGGAACACTTGACATACCTACTTTATTATTTCGTTTGCATAATAATTTCAAGCTTGTAAATACAAACTATTTTAACGACAGTCGGTGATAGATAAGGTTAAGGTAATGACGATTCGAAAACAAAACAGCAAAATATTTGTAGATTCACCCAATTAGTTATATGTAATAAAAATAACACACTGTTTTATGATAATAACCTAACCTAACAACAAACATCTAACAAATTAAACGACCATATTTTATTAGATGTTAGGTGTTAGAAAACACAAAACAGCGTCGCAGGAGACCTGTGTGAGGCCCGCCTTAACATACATACCTACATAACATAAAGGTTTGTGTGACCTACTTAAACATATCTAATTTTAAATAGGTATAATCTGGTTTCGATTTACTTACTTAATAGACTCCTTGGGGTAATTGAAATATGAAATATCTGTTACGGCGAAAGGCGTTCACAGTAACAGCGACGAAATAAAGGTTGTGGGCTGGGTAGGTATGGATAGTGAAGTACTTACAGGGATGATGAGTCACAGGAACCGGGGGACGAGCTGACCACGGGCGGCGATGTAGGTTGGTTTCCTGGCGCACAGTCACTACACTACACAATAGGCATTTAGGCGTTCTCTTCACATTAGGTTCAGGAGTCACTATAAATAAGGGCAGATACCAGCGCGCGTATTTTGTGGGCGTCTCGCGGTAGCTAGCAGACAGACGAGTCGGTGCGGTATGTCTCACCAAGCGAGCGGCCGCGGGTCGCGCAGCGGTGGCGCCGCGGCAGATAGGCGGACGCGGTCGTCAACAACCGCTGAGTCAACCGCCTTACAGATGGCGGTATGGTTTGAATGGCCGTCCCGGCTTTGGCGGGAACAATATCTTTTTTTTTCTATTATTATTGATATACAAATGGTACTTACAGTAAACAGCCATTTTACAAGTCCAGAACTAATTATTTACACTTTCATAACTATTTACAGTTTATTCTAATTAAACCAATTTCGTAAAAAATATACAGAAGCATAAAACAAATAAGACGCGTGCTACGTGCAGGCCCTCCGTTTCACCACTGGCCGAGCGAGCGTAAACCGGTTTTATCCAGTGGCGGCGCGTACGCGACGCAGCGGCTAGTGGACACGCACACATGCGCCGTATGCTTGTAGTAGTTGACTCGCAACGCCGCGGTTGTATGTAGCTTTGGCTCTGTACCGTTTCTTACTCATGGGCCTTAGGATAAAGTTAGGAAGGAGATTTTTTTACTCATAAAAGTGCAATCAATGGGCATTGTACTAATACAAAATTGTAAAAATAATACAAAAATTGGGTTAATCAGAACAGAATGAAATAAAAAAACATCGAAGAAAAGACGACCTAAAAAGATATAATTTTTTTAGAGCCGTCTCGTCGTTGAATCATAAAATAACGAAAAAAAATTTAAACTCGAAAACTACAAAAAATCGTAGAACATACATGGGGGTTCAATAGATAGGTATGGTAGTCCCCTATCACCACACATCGGCTTGACACCTTACAAGAAACACGCTGTATATTATCCCCAAAGGGTTAGTCAGAGACTAGGCAATGAGGACAGCAGAAGCAGTCCCCTGCCATACTCTACGTTTCACCAAATTACAACTGCACATGTGCTCAGCGTGATAGGTGGTGGTATTTTTTAACATATTAAAGATATAAAATACTTTTCATCCATTAACCAGCCCGGTGAAGGTCGTTGTATACTCGGATCCTCTACTATTACTTTACATACTTTTTCACTCCTCTTGCTCAAAAAGAACGTCATTGTAGCGTTCCAGAGTGAGCAAATAATAGCTTTTCTCTCGGACCAAATATGTAATATTTGGTCCGAGGCTTTTCTGGTCTAGGGGAAAATAGTTTTTTTTTTAAATTTTTGTCTGTCAAATGACAATGAGCCCAACAATGGGAACAAAAACGAAAAAGTATTTAGTCATAAGTAGAATAATCATGAACAAAGACTAGACTTATTACTGTTTACTTAAATCAACAACTTTTTTGAGATAGTAATTACTATGGACAATACAGACCGCACCCACACAGTCCACGCTTCAGCAAGAAACAACTGCAAAGTCTGCACATGTGCTTAGGTGGCTTACCACCTTATCACCTCATAAATCACCTTGCCATGGCTTATCACCTCAAAAAGGCTTTAGCCCGTTAGTCGCTTTTACGACGCCCAAGGGAAGAGAGGGGATTTTAGTATTATTTTGACGAGCCCATCGCCGCTCTATGCTGTTGGATGTTTGTGCAGTCTTTAGTCCGTTAGTCGCCTTTTACGACACCCAAGGGAAGGGAGGGGTTGGTAGTATTATTTTATGAGCCCATCGCCGCTGTATGCTGTTGGATGTATGTGCAGTCTTTCCATGTCTTTCCTTGGGTGTCGTAAAAGGCGAAGGGAAGCCTATTATGCAAACGTTAGGTTGACTATATTCTTCCGTCTTAACATTAGGTAGGCAGGTGTTAACAGGTAAGTAAGTCAATATTAGTAATTTGCAACCGTCTGGTAAAATAAATAAAATTTATGTTTATGTAAAGATAATCTCATTACAAACACCCACATACCAAACCAGTGCAATGTTAGAAAAATATATATATTAAAGTAATCATTAAAGGTACTTAAGTAAAATTTTAGTGTTTAGTGTAATTTTAATGTTAGTAAAGTAAAGTAAACTTCTAAGATTTGATGAAACAATGTTGACTAAAAACATAAGCATCAAGCACTGACAAATTTCGACGGTTGAAAGCCAGACCTCGGTAGCCAAGTGGATAAGGCAGCCGCCCGGAATGCGGAAGGTGCGTGGTTCGATTCCCGCCTGAGGTTGTCGTCTTTTTTCAGTGTTTAGAAATTTTACTTAAGTATTTAAGCGTTAATAAAACGGCTAAAATATAAAACATTAATCTATAAACGCAGCTTCATCTCAACCGAATGTTTAAATATTTGTAAAAATATTTCTTTCGGATCTCAGAGGTGAAAACTTCTAAGATTTGATGAAGCAATGTTAACTAAAAACATAAGCATCAAGCACTGACAAATTTCGACGGTTAGTCAATAGTCAATAGTCAATAGTCAAAATATATTGATGGGATTGCTGGGGTTGAAAGCCAGACCTCGGTAGCCAAGTGGTTAAGGCAGCCGCCCGGAATGCGGAAGGTGCGTGGTTCGATTCCCGCCTGAGGTTGTCGTCTTTTTTCAGGGTTTAAAAATTTTACTTAAGTATTTAAGCGTTAATAAAACGCTAAAATATAAAACATTAATTAAAGGTACTTACTGGACTGTGTATTTTTTAACATATTAAATTTGATATAAAATACTTCACTCCTCTTGCTCAAAAAGAACGTCACTGTAGCGTTCTGGAGCGAGGCTAAAATAGCTTTTCTTGCCCTAGGGGATAAAGTATTTTTTTTTAAATTTTTGTCCGTCACATTACAATGAGCCTTCAAAAACGAAAAAGTATTTAAGTAGTCTTAGGTAGAACAATTATGAATAAAGACTCGACTTATTACTGTTTACATAAATCAACAACTTTTTTTTATGTTAAAATTAGTAATCATTTGAATCTATGGACAACACAGACTAGTCCACGCTTCAGCAAGAAATAACTGCACAGTCTGCACATGTGCTTAGGTGGTGAGCCTTTAGCCCGTTAGTCGCTTTTACGACACCCAAGGGAATCTCTATTCCCTTGAGAGGGGGTGGTAGTATTATTTTGATGAGGTCATCGCCGCTCTTTGCTGTTGGATGTATGAGCAGTCTTTAGTCCATTAGTCGCCTTTTACGACACCCAAGGGAAGGGAGGGGTTGGTAGTATTATTTTGATGAGCCCATCGCCGCTCTATGCTGTTGAATGTTTGTGCAGTAAAGAAACTAACGGGTTAATTTTTAATAAAATAAACCAATTCATATTATATTGGATTGTTTTATTTTCTCGCATTCGTAGTGAAAAACATAGTGTAACACACAGCGCTAAAAAACCCATTAAAACTCGGTTTCTATTTACTCCCTCGCTAAAGCTCGGGAGTAAAACTACCTCGTATATAATGGGTCATTTTAGCCCCTTGTATAATAATCTACTATTTCATCCATTAACCGGCCCGGTGAAGGTCGTTCTATACTCGGACTATAAAGCCAGACGATTTTTTACCGGTTACTACTACACTAAATTAGTAAAACTGTAAACGTAGAGAATGAAAAACAAAATGCAGAGAGATTCAGAGAAATCACACTCACGTTATAGTCTGCGCCGGTACCCGTCTGCCTGTAGCAACACCTAGGGAAGCCTGCATTTAGATAATTGCAGGATAGGCAGAACTTGTACGGCGGGCTTTGTAGTGGCCGCCGCAGTTCGCACTCTTTGAAGTGCATAATGACGGTTCGCATTACGGCCGCATTGTCCGACGGCGATGACGGGATGCGGTCTGATGATCCTCGTGATTTGATGCAGCTAGCGGCGTTCATTAAAATAATGATCGCGCCCTCGGCTTCGCACTGACACGCGCTTTTGATCGTGTTACATGTGTGACGCTCTTTTGTTTGATGCTCGAGTTTTGTGACGGTCTTTTGTTTTTGCACGTATTGACACACCTTTTTAAGGTTCCGTAGCCAAATGGCAAAAAACGGAACCCTTATGGATTCGTCATGTCTGTCTGTCTGTACGTCCGTATGTCACAGCCACTTTTTTTCGAAACTATAAGAACTATACTGTTGAAACACAGACATATAATAGAAGCAGACCAAACATTACAACAAAAAAGCGTGCCCATTACGCCTACAGACAAATTTCATGCACACATTTACAATAAAAGGGGCTGAACTCAGGCACGCAAGGGACCTCAAGTACCTACATCTATAGTAATGTTATACGTAAAGAGGATAATTTTATATTTTATACTTAGACATTTCAAGATACTCATTAAATTAAAAAAAACACCAGTAGAATGCTATGTTATCTATCATTGAGTGCCAGGCAGGCTGTCTGTATCTGTATCTGGCTGCGACGCCACCTCACTAACTTAATAGGCCTATTACATCTCGACTGTGATTTTTGCGTAAAATGGCCAATTTTGGCGTTCTTGATCCAAGAAAAAAATACATCAACAGTTTTGACTTATTGAATAATGTAGAATAGCTATTGGCATAGTTCGTAGCGGCCTCGCTTTATGTAAATTTTGCTTAACTTTTTTATGAAACCCAAAATTGATGAAGGTTTTCATAAAATGCGCTAAGGCACTTTTTTGAGCTCCTAGATTGAACTACTGTTCTAAAGAAATGAAAAAAAAATTAGAATGTTATCTATTATATAGTCGTATAGTGCGTAGCGGCCTCGGAATTTTTAGATATCATTGATTTTATATAGAAAAAAATCTTATTACAAACCAAAAAACTTCGAAAATCGCTTTAAGTTAACTGTGAATTTCTTCTACCTACGATATTATTGAGCAAAATTTATAGCAAAATAATTGTTACTTCTTGAGAAATAAAGATTGTATAATGAATTTATTATCCTATTTCGATAAAAACGATAAATATAACTTCAAAATTACTACAAAATACGATGCGCCGGCCGTCCGAACTCAGCTTATTCTCGCAGAGAAGAGATTTGTAATATTAAGCATGATTTTATTATCCTATTTTGATAATAACGATAAATACAACTAAACAAGTTACTACAAAATGCAAAAATGCGCATTTTACGCAAAAATCACATTTAAGATGTAATAGATCTCTTAATAAAATGCATGAAATACTCGTAGTAGAACCGTTAGGTAAAATAAGAAAAATGAAATAAGTAATTAAAAACAACATACATACATACTCTGCTGGTATTTTTTTAATAAAAATAAAAATTACAATAAATAATGTCACAAATTTTTAAACTAGTGATAAGACCGCCGGGTGGTCGAGTAGTCAGCGACCCTGACTGCGGGTTACTGTATATTTTGCAAGTCCCGTAAAAATGATATCCGGGATACTTTTGAGTCTGTTCAGGAAGTAATGATGAAGGTTTCTGAAAACAAATAAATTTATCATTTTCTGTATATTTCAAAGTAACAGAGTTGAGAGACTGCGCAGACTCATCTTATTCATGTTAAAGCCTAGAATACTGTACAACAATATAACACTTAAGTTAACTCACTTAATGTAGTTAATACAGCACTTGAGGTACTCGGCTGTAATTTTTGCAAATTCCTCAAAACATGATCTCTACTGGCATTGCTTTCTTACCGGACCTTTTAGTAAAGATTTAGATGAATTCTGAAAAACAAATGTAAAAAGTTATTATTTTATGCACATTTTCATACAAAAATACATCCCTACGACTACCATAGGGTTAAAGGGGTAGGATAGGTTTTAGTTAACAATATTATAAAAATAATTTACTCATATTTAATTTATCCCTAATGAAAAAATATATTGCATACTTAAATCTAATCAACCTTCAAAAATATACCTATTAAACAAAACTGGAGCCTAAATACGGCCCCTTAAAATTGTACAAGTACATGAAACGTCAAACGAGATCAGAGTTACTATATAATTGATTATTGTTACCACAAGAATCTTTCAGAAACTACTTTACGTTAAGATTTCACGAGATTTGCACTTATGACAATTATTCACTACTTCTACAATGCCGAAAGATTAATAATAATCACACAATGACTGAAAAAAACATTATGAGATTAGATGGCACAACAAAACTTACCAATGGAACGTAATTTCAGGTGTTTTTCTAAATGAAGAGTTGCCGCACAAGGGCGCACTACACTTCACCATTTTATTTTAGTACTTTTGGCTCATAAACTTTATTAGATCACAAAAAATAAGCGAAAACAATCTCCTATACGTCCTTTGTTGACAAGTCTAGGAAGACATTTGTAGCCATAGATAAAGTGTTTGTAGCTTATTTGTAGCTTGTCAAGATGGCGTTTTGCCTCACGGTCCAGTTTGTCTATGTGTGTGGAAGTGTTGCGACATTAAAAAGAAACGAGATAGTCTCATTACTTTGTGGTTAGAGAGAAAGAAGTAGAAATATTGTTTTATTCTCATCTATGTAGTTGTGAAATAATGTTTGGTCTGCTTCTATTATAATGTCTGTGTGTTGAAACTTGGTACAGTGCGACATAAAAGAGTAGAAATTAAATGAGGGCGCTGTTGTCGTTAACATAGCAACCCTGATAGGTCGATCAAATTGTTCTTGATACTTGTTTTTATTTAATATTTTTATATAATTGGAAAACATCACTTACACATTGCTCTGATATAAAGGGAGTAGCTAAGGTACTTATGTTATAGAAATCAGAAACAACGACGGTACCACAACACCCAGATCCGAGACAATATAAAAAGTTGGTTTTCTACATTAACCCAACCGGGAATCGAACCCGGGACCTCAGAGATGGCGACGCCAAGTCCGGGGTGCTCGCCTCTCAGATAAGGAGGTCGTTAAATAATTAATTTGAGTAGTTTGTATGTAGTACTTAATGAAAACAGCCATTGTACATATAACTTATTTTTATTTAGATATAAAACTAATAAATTAAAGTCCAGATACTCTTCAAGTTTCGCAAATGCTCGTGGCTTCCATCATAGCAAATAAGTTGCCTTAATTGAGCTATTAATTTGCATATTGTTGGTACTTCTTTTTTTACAGTGTAAAAAAATCATTTTCTGACGGATTGCACACATATCAAAGTCATCGAGTTCCTTTGTAAGTCGACCCTTTCTGTTGTTTAGCGGGAGTCGAAAATTTTCCTCCATTTTCGGAGCCTTGTTTAGCTATTCTCCGCACAGTACTTTCAGACACACCTAGAACAATAAAAACATATATGCATAAAAAATAACAAAACCAAAATTGTTCAGTCCTATGGACTGAATTATAAACATAATTGGTAAAACTTTTGAATCGAGTCGCCTGAATCGGGGTGGGGGGGGGAGGGTGAAGGTATGGAGGAGGAGTACCCCCCCATTTACCCCTCCTGCCGCAAACAAGTAGTTTTTAAGTTATGTTAATTTTCTTATATTTTGAGGTTATGTATCATGGTAAAACTTTTGAATCGAGTCTCCTTAATTGGTAGGGGAAAGGGAGGGGAGGAGAGAGGAATACCCCCCCTTACCCCTCCTGCCGCAGACAAGTAATTTTTAAGTTATGTTTCTTTTTTAAAAATATGGAAATTTACAAAAACCTCATTTCTGGCGCTTCGCCGGCCACTCCCGCGGCACGCTCGCTTCGCTCGCTCGGCTCGCGCGTTTTGGTCAACATACTTACTAACCTAACCTAATTAACTCTTTAGATTTTTTTCATGGTGATGCAGGACGACGAGGGAGGGGGGGGGGGACGCAGCCCGCCTCGTAGGGGGGCTGCGCCCCCCCCGTCCCCACACTTCGGTTCTGTTAATATGGTATTGTATTACCTAAAAACGTGTAATTTTTCGTGATTATAGCCGATTTTGGCAAAACTTTCAAGTGGTTTTTTAAATATTTTAACGCATCAGCGGCAGCTAAAATGTTAATAAACCTTTATTTAAGAACCCCTAAGACCCCCCCACAGTGTTAGATTCTTCAAATTCAGGCGACTCGATTCAAAAGCCAACCCACATAATTTACTATACTTACCACATTCTACCTCTTAACACTTGATAAAATGTTCCAATAAAATCAAAAGTTCAAGATTCTCGAGTCGAACTATAATAACAAACATTTTTGTTTGTAATATCATAACCCCAAAACTTTTAAAAATATTTAAAAATACTGATTTTTTCACTGAATTTAGCCGATTGCGCATAGGCATATTTTAGATAATTATACTTTCAACATCTTTTATAACTTACTTACCAGTATAATCTGCTGTACGTTGGTAAATATTGATAAGTATCCTCCAGATTACGTAACAAAGTTCCGTATTGAAATTCTGCCAAACTTCGCAAAAAAAACCTTATATATTATGTTACGAGAACTGCCACGGATGATCATAATCATGTTATCAGTGTTTTAAATCCAGGAATGTAGAAATATCACTAAAACAACAATTTATATCGTAACCACGGACAGAGTTGAACAACCACTCGACATTAATGACAGATAATCAATGTTACCAAAAAATGAGTGAATTTAGTTCTGGATTATTTAATTTCTACTCTTTTATGTCGCACTATAAGTAGTTGTATTCTGTGAACCGCATTAAGTTTTTTACACAAAAATAGAAAAAAAAACAATAAATTTTGGGGGTTCCCCATACTTAGAACTAAAACACAAATTTCTTTTTTCATCTAATCCTTCCGTGTGGGTAGGTCTTCAAAAATGATATTGAGGTTTCTATAATATTTTTTTTCTAAACTGAATAGTTTGCGCGAGAGACGCTTCCAACGTGGTAAAATGTGTGCCCCCCCCCTGTAACTTCTAAAATAAGACAATGATAAAACTAAAAAAATTTATGATGTACATTACCATGCAAACTTCCACCGAAAATTGGTTTAAACGAGATTTAGTTAGTAGTTTTTTTTAATACGTCATAAATTAATGAATTTAAAAAAAATACACTATTTTTAAAACATCGATCAAAGTTACAACGAACTAAAAGAACTTTTATATGATGTTACTTGCTGCTACGGAACCCTTCATGGGCGAGTCCGACTCGCACTTGGCCGGTTTTTTTTTAAATTTTAGAATGCTGTTCTCATTTTCTGTATCTGTAGCGTAAGTAAGAGCGTAATAATGTTCTATCTATAGATGAATGATTGGTCTCGCTGCGCTCGTCTAGATACCGCGCTACCTATAAACCACAGCTCCGTAAATGCGGCAACTCATTATTGTAGTGTGTTTATGACAATATGCAAGGATGCTAGTGTGCGTGAAAAATTTGTTGCCAGCTGCTCAACTGTTACCCGAGTTAATGGGAAAAATATTTTTGCTGTGATGTATTAGTTAAGTTGCTGGTTATAAATGTAGCTCAGAAAATATTTAAAAATTAACAATTAAAAGTGATTATGTATCGATATAATTGTGTATATTATTATGTAGGTTAGACGTAGGTTACTTCTGTAGAAAAATGGTAGGTATGTATAGCAATGATTAGACCTCATTTTTAGTAGTTTTTTTTATTACTATCAACCCCTTTCTTCCCTTGGGTATCGTAAAAGGCTACTAACGGACTAAAGACTGCACATACATCCAACAGCATAGAGCGGCGATGGGCTCATCAAAATAATACTACCAACCCCTCTCTTCCCTTCGCTGTCGTAAGAGGCGACTAACAGAATAAAGACTGCACATACATTCAACAGCATAGAGCAACTATGGGCTCATCAAAATAATACTACCAACTCCTCACTTTTCTTCGATGTCGTAAAAGGGGACTAACGGACTAAAGACTGCTCACACATCCAACAGCATAGAGCGATGATGGGCTCATTAAAATAATTTTACCAACCCCTCTCTTCTCTTCAGTGTCGTAAAAGGCGACTAATGGACTAAAGACTGCACATACATCCAACAGCATAGAGCGGCGATGGGCTCATCAAAATAATACTACCAACCCCTCCCTTCCAATGGGTCTCGTAAAAGGCGACTAATGGACTAAAGACTGCACATACATACAACAGCATAGTGCGGCGATGGGCTCATCAAAATAATACTACCAACCCCTTTCTTCCCTTTGGTGACGTAAAAGCGACTGACGGGCTAAAGACTGCACATACATACAACAGCATAGAGCAGCGATGGGCTCACCACCTAAGCACATGTGCAGACTGTGCAGTTGTTTCTTGCTGAAGCGTGGACTGTGTGGGCGTGGTCAGTGTTGTCCATAGATTCAAATGATTACTAATTTTACCATAAACTTTAATAATAACTATCTCAAAAAAATTGGTTGCCTGTAAAGTCGGTTTTACGGGCGAAGATTTTACGTGACAACGTCTTTTTCTCGGTAGAATATTTATTGATATGAATATAATTAAATTGCACAATAGGAACAAGGATTTGAATGAAAATAAGAATTGCACAAATTTTAACTATAGAAATTTTTTTTTTTTTTTTTTTTTTTATATATTTTTTTTTATTTTATTTTTTTTTATTTTATTTTATTTTATTTTGTTTTATTTTATTTTATTTTATTTTATTTTATTTTATTTTATTTTATTTTATTTTATTTTATTTTATTTTGTTTTATTTTGTTTACTAAAACATTGTACATGTAAACTTAAACTTAACTATTTAGTGGGAGAGAGACGCAAGGCATTCGGCGGGCCTCTCTCTCGTTCGGTGACTCATCGTTACGTTACCGACGAGCGTTACACTTTTTCATAAGTGACTCCCAGCCTAACCTAATTTAAGACGTTGTCACGTCAAAAGTTGTTGATCTAAGTAAACAGTAATAAGTTGAGTCTTTATTCATGATTATTCTACTTAAGACTAAATACTTTTTCGTTTTTGTAGGCTCATTGTCATGTGACATGTGACAGACAAAAAAGAAAAAAACTTTTTCTGCTAGGGCAAGAAAAGCTATTTTAGCTTCGCTTTACAACGCTACAATGACGGTCTTTTTTCAAAACGAATACGTCCGTGATATGCCGGTGGCGGCACTGACACTGAGAGCATTATCACTGACAAGTGGCGATGCGTTCACAGAGAATGTATGAAAAACACTGTGCCGGTACTGTGTCGGAACTGTGGCTTCATTGATATGTGTGAAGCAACCTTTAACCTATAATATTACCCGAATCATAAGCTATACCTGTTCTCAGTTTCATTAAAATGCGTCCAGCGGTTTTTGTGTGATGCGCGTCAAACAAACAGACAGACAAAAATTCCAAAAATGATTCTAATGTTCACGTATCTTTCATCCCCTAGATTATGTTTTTTGCAAATATTTTCAATATCAGTACAGACACGAAAAGTTTACATTTCAGGAACATAGGTCAAAATGAAAAAAATGGCTTTTCCATACTTGAGTCAATCAGCTGATTGCGCATTTTGTATAGGGAAAAAAAAAAATTTTTGACTCATGTTCCATAAGGAAAGTTATTCAGTTTCATCGGTAGAATCCCCTTGATACAGTGTCAGCTAACATTTTTACACCTTATTATAAATCACAAATATAAGTAAACATGAAATAACATAGAACTACGTTAAGTATATAGTAACTTTGTAAGACAAATGAAATAGGTTACCTTTAAAATAAAAGACAATAACAATAAATTCACATAATAAAAATCTCAACCACTGGGACTTTATTCTTGTATAAGCGGTAACACTGAATGGCGTTTATTGTTCATATTATTTTATGATGAAATTTCGAAATTATACGATACTTACTGATGGTATGTGATCCCAGTGTCCTTCTTATTTTTAGAAGTATAATTTTTACACAGTTTTACTACGCAAACTGGCATTTAGTTTGAATTAAGCCCAAAATTGAATAAAACATTCGGGACGTACACGTCACCCACAGCTGTCAGTGTGACTGGCTCGGGTACGCCGATTTTGGCGTAGTATTTGTTGCCGCATTTGACAAGTACGACGGAGGTATCTAGTCGAGCGCAGTGAGACCAATCATTAATCTAAGGTTCTATCATTATTTTTGCAGAATAATTATTATGTATGTACTTTTTAGTAGGCACGTTAGGCAGATGGTCCTGACTGTTGTCGTAACTAAAACCAACTAAACCGCATTGAGAAAACCTGGTCGACTATGAGCCTGTCGGTTTTCACTATGTGTAAGTATTATATGAATCCAAAAGTGGGACGTTTAAGGCTGCTGATTGTACGTTTTTAGACGACCTTTATCAAGATTTAAAGTTTTGTGTAAGGTCATACCTAATAAATAACACATTCCTGTGGCAAAAAACATAACAATGTTCTTAAAAAAAATGTCCTCAAAAAAGATAAATACCTAAGCTACTATGTATTGTATTTGAAATAAGAACACCAACGGACTAGAAGAAAAATCTATGACTGGACAGTTTGAAAAAGGCCACGACAAATGGACTCGATTCCTTCTCGATTGAGTGTGGCGAGTGCAAGCAAATAACTTTTCTAAAGGTGTTACCGAGAGCTTTCCGATATTATGAAGTATGTTTACGGCCAAACTTTTAACAGTTGCTTTATGATAAAAGACTTATGTTACGATATTGTTTTAGGATAAAATGTTTACTAGAAAAATCTATATAGCATTGTGAATGCAAAATTTCAACAACAAAGTTACGATCTTGTAATATTTTACTTTAGGCTATTGAACTTAAGGAAGTCGTCATTATGCACTTAGATATATCAAAATCCAATGAAGCTGGACTTTTTTACTAAACACTAGATTGTTATATAAGTCATTTACCTTAAAGCAATCTGTTGACCTTACATCATAATAGTGAACAGCTCTCAGTACAAAATAACAAAGGAGCAGGAAACAGAAACACATCACTATAAAAAAGCATTACTGCTTGAAATTTCAAACAGGTTAACATACATACATAATTACAACTATTATCCCCGAAGGGTTAGTCAGGGAATAAGCAATGAGGACCGTAAATGCAGTCCTCTGCCATAGTCCATTTTTCACCAAATAACGACTGCAGATGTGCTCAGCGTGACAGGTGGTGAGCCCATCGCCGCTCTATGCTGTTGGAAGTATGTGTAGTGTTAAGTCCGTTAGTCGCCTTTTACGACACCCAAGGGAAGAGCCCTCTCTTGCTTCATCACGGGGTGGTAGTATCCTTTTAATGAGCCGTTACGCGACACGGCTAATAGTCTAAGCAGTCAGTCCGCATTGATGAAGCATCACCAAGTTAGTGTTTACACTCAAGCACATGTGGATGACTTGTCAGATGCTATTGAGAAGTTAAATCTTAATTTGGAAGTGATTAACTACTGGTCCCGCCGGTTTAGTGTGGCTGTTAACCCTACAAAATGTTAGTCAATACTCATTGGCAGCTCGCGATTGATAGGTCAACAATCATACCATTTAGCTTAAGCGTTAAAAATCTTGATCTGCATCTGGATTCTACCCTCAGCTGGCATTCTCAGATTGCACATGTTAGCCAAAAGATTACCTGGGCTTTGCGCTCTTTGAATCTTCTGCCGTTCAGGACGAAACTTTAATATTTCCAATGGGCGACTATGATGACATGTGTTATTATGATCTCAATGCTGCCTTGCTTGATAAGCTTGACAGATTATCTACTCAATAACAGTATCTGATTTATTTACAATCTAAAGATAATAATAAATGACCACATCTCACAACATAGATCAGATCTGAAATGGTTGCCTATTCGCCAGAGGAGACGTCTGCGAGGCCTTGCCTCACTTCTCTCGTTTCTGAATTCCTCTAATGCCCTTTCATATCTCAGTCCTCACTTTCAGTACCTTTGCTCCTCTCATGACAAGAATCTCCGGTCATCAAATAACTTTCACCTTCTCTCTCCTTCCCATTCTTCCGGTATTGTACTTTCGTCCTTCCAAATTCAATCCATTCTCCTTTGGAACGCTTTGCCTCTCGAAATCAGGATGGCTATAAGTTGAGACACTTTTAAAAAGAAAGTCCGCTTGCTCCTCTTTAATGAAACCATGGCAGAATCATCTCAGTACCGTCCTTTATATAAGTTATAATAGTTCATTTATATTTATATATTTCTGTAAGTTTTTATGTAATAAATTTATGTATTTGTTTATTAATTTAACAAAGTGTCTAGCCTGCCACCAGTGGTTATTTAATAAAAATTATTGTACTGCCGTAGGTCACGTGGTAGGTTAAAAATTTAAGACAATCGCAAAGCGCAGCGTAGCGATTGTCTTGAATTTCTTGGTTTGGTTTCTTGGATTGGTATTTTTTTATTACATAACAGAAATACTAGCTGCCCTATTCCTGTAGGTCATATGTATTGTTACTTAATAAACCTCGGAATTACAATATACATATTCCAATGACTAATAAGTTGTGGCAGAATAGCTTTTGATGTTAGTTTGCCGCTAGTGAACTATTTCACTATGTTACCATAATGTATATTTAAAATTAGACTTTATTAGCTTGCGTTAAGGAACAAATTGGAATACCTAATAACTTACGGCAGAATAACACTCTGCGATTACAAAGGTATTAAATACAGAGGTTGAATTATCTGCGAATAATACAAAGGTGACACAGGACAGTATAAAATATAAAATCATTTAATATTTACACCTACCTTGTCATCTCTGCACCACCCTATGGTTGACTGATAGAAAATGCCTCAGGCATTAAGTCCGTCATGTAATGTTATGTTACAAAAGCTTAAATAAATAAATAAATAGGTTTAATAAGTCGATTATCCTTATATTGTGTTCTTTCTATAACCGTTGACGGATACTTCCGCGTATAAAGTGCAATGGTCAAAGAACACGCTCGCCGCTCCGCCTGCAGCGGCAAGGTCGTGGCCGAGCAGTTACTAACCAGTTCGGTTCTGAGCAGATTCCTAGTCATTATTTGTACGATTTGTGCACATCACACTGATTTCAAAACACTTACTTGGCAACCTCGTTTATTTCTATTACACACTACAAAATAAGTTCGGCAACACACAGTTGTGGCTTTTGAAATGGTGCTAATAAAAGGGAAATCAGTCCATTGACTAGTGATCGATTCTCCTGCCCAACGGCTCGGAAGCATTCGAAACACGCTGCTCTGTGTCCCATTTACAAATCTGAATTCCGAGAATGGGTTCATGGGTATTGCATTGCCTTTGCATTACTGCTGCCGGAATTGCGATTCAGGTATTAAATACTGCATTGGGTATGTTTATGTATTATGTTTCTATTACATTTTAGCTACGGAATGGTATCTTTATATTAGTATTTGATAATAGATATGTGATCTCAATGATAGGAAGGACGCTGTAAAAGAAAAGGAGAAAATAAATTCCCTTGCAGAGTTTCTTGCCGGCTCAGTACAAGATCTCCCGCTCTATAAACTTGCGAACTGGTGCTGATGGCGTAGTGACATTCATAAGTGCTCAACTTTTGTAGCTAGAATTTCACAGAAATCTCTCATTCAAATATGGTCCTGACAATTACAACAAAAAAAGAAATAACCAAATAGTTGCAGCAGTTCTAAAGTGATACGAGAACAACATGTTTAAACATGTTCAACAACATGGTAATTGATTTTTATTTTATATAGATAGAGCAGAGATAATTTGAAATGCCATGAGCTTTCATAGTCAATTTCAGTTATTCTGAAGATATGTCAGCACTGATTTTAGTTTTGCCTATCCATCTACAAAACATCTATAGGTTCAGGAACTTTTTCTGGAGGTTGCTTGCCAAGTTTTGTCATTTAAGTAATTGAACTTTTGTTGCGACTCGTGACGCACATAATGCAGAGTTTTTATATAATATTATTTTTTGCACAATAAGACACACACAAAAGTAGTAAAAAATTGTAGTCTTATCTCTAAAAGAGCCAGCCATCACTTCCAGCCAGTCTATATAAGGTGCGATGGGAGTTTATTATACAACTGAAAGTGTTACAACATCATTACCAAATCTTTTCGATAAGCAATGGAGCCCAGTGCGATCATTGTGAAGGCAATCATATCGAAATGGTGTAATCGATTCGAAGCACTCAATGGTTCGGAAGTTTGGAACGTTGCATCCAGTCTTCCGTTTACAGGTGTTAATCGTTACCTATATTTAGTCTGTTTTATTTTCGCGCCCAATGTAACCTTTGTTTTCTTTATAAAATTAAGTACCTACTCCTATCTTCTTCTGGGGTAAACAAATGAGAGGTTGTCTAAAAGTATTTTCAGTGATATGACCATATTGACCATCGTTGTCTCTACTAGCTTTAAAGCCGGGTAGGTACTCATTAGCAAGCCGTAACTGTAACTTGCGTGATACAGTAAAAAGGTTCTAGTGTGTACGCTTGTTGCAGCTTATGCTTATAAAGTCGCCCGAACGCTTTAACCGAGCGCACTCATTTTACGACCTGTAACTTTGTTGAGGCGTCGCGTTGGTAGCCGAGCGGATAGATGCTCGGGTTAAACGCGAGAAATCGTGGTTCGATCCCCATAGCTCCGTTAGACTACTGACGTGAACCCACGCCTACACAGTCATTTTAGATTAACAGGATGGGTTAACAGGACTATTATTAATGTCTTAAACGCACATCAATAATAATCTTAAAAAAAAAACTGTAACCAAACAGATACAGTAACGAGGTTCTAGTGTGTACGAACTGCGAGCGCACTTTGATTCGCGGCAAAAACCGACAATCGTCGGCTCGCTGCGAGTCGCTTGCGTAGCGCACGTTGCAGGCTCGCGAACCAAGTACACACTGTGTTTTTGGTAACAGTAACGGTTACGGTTACGTGCAAAGTTACAGTATTACTTTTTGGTTACAGTACCTGCGGTACGGTTACGGCTAGCTAGTGAGAACCCGGCTTAAGATTATGTCATGTGTTACTACATAGGTGAAGCTCTTTGACTATTTAAATAATCAAAGGGTGAAGTTATTGATTTTTATGTTTGTTTGTCAGTTTATAAAATTTACTGATGCCAAATGGCCAAGAATTGGCACTAACTTTTTTATTATGTACGTATTTCTAAGAAGTACCATAGAGGTGAAGTGTAAAAATAATAAGAAGTACCTAATTCCTAACGGTCTAGGCGGTCTAGGCGGTCTAGGCTTAGAGCATTAAACCAACAGGAGACGACACGCGCACCAATTTCTATGCAAAATAGTCTGTAATTTTCTGCGGGGGACGAGGAAACACATAGAAATTGTTACACGCTAATGCATTTTTGAATGACGTCGCTACGCACGCACTATTTCTTTTAATTGAATTTGCAATTTCACATAGCCTATAAGCTTATGGTCCGATGTCCCCGTGTGCCCAGCAGTGGGACGTTTAAAAACTGTTGATGATGATGATGATTAGTTTAAAATTCAATCTAAAAATGTATACCAATTTCATATTATTCTGTAAAGCATTATATCCAAGAAGCACTCTAAGTTAGCCAAGTAATTGGTTGTCACAACTCCAAATTAAAAACACAATATATTTTTGATGGACCCAATCCCATTTGTATAGAAACCATAAGCTCCTATATTCTACGTGATTTTGATATAAAAAACAAGCGGAACGTTTAATATTGTCAATGTTGATTTTCGCAGTTAAATCAAAAGCCTGCCGAAAGCCCTTTTCAATAGATTGTTAGAACGTACAGTCAGCAAGAAGAGTAAATTGTTACCAAACGTGTATTATATAGTACAGCCATAAAGAGACGATTTTTTTGTAGGTATACGACGATGGTGATCAATGTCAATTTAATCTATACACCACACTTTTGTTATTTATCTTTTTTTATGTAAAAAATACCTATAATTGACAAATGAACTTCTCTACCATACAACGAAATGTCTAGCCTATGCTGTTCCATATAAATTTGCATAGGTAAAAAGAGTCGTAATCCTATAAAAAACTGTTTTTACTTTTTCGTACATTAAGTATACTTTTACGAAAAAAAAATTGTAGCTTTAATATAATCCTATGTACACATGCCATTGCTGGGCATAGGTCTTCCCACATGGGGATATTCGGCCACAACACTGGCCCAACGCGGGTTTGTGGGATTTTGAACCTTCATAAAACCATTTTCGACCTACTTAAAGACGTCAATTAAGTTTGAATGACAGCTAAATGTCTTTCCTCCTCTATTTAGCACTATACATCAGAAAGTGACAGCAAGAGACTTAATTGTCATTAAAACTTAATTGAAGTCTCTGAGTATGGCAGTTTGAGTAGTAGCACGACATGGTAAAGGCTCGTAGCAGCACTCTGCTACATGCTACGAAATTTCACAAACGCATGCTACGTGAAGAATACTCGAGTTAACGGAGAAGCCAATAAAGCAATTTTTTAGCATGGACTTGTATACTTATCTTAATGTATTAGAGTGTAAAATTGTAATAGTAGTTTATTGAAGTACGCGATTCAATTGTTAGTATATATTTATGTGTTTGATTGTTATCAATAGAAAAAGCAAAGCTTCTTTTGTTTTATTTCAATTTCAAACCTCAATTACTGCAGTGCAATTTTTTTTATTGAGGTGAAACGAAAAGCATACTTACTTACTTTACTATTATGAAACTATTTATTTTAAATTAATTATATTTAGAAGAACATTTAAAGACGGCAAGCAACATAAAATACTGTTTATTGATTGTCAATATGACATACTAGATATAAATTTTAATGTTGTATGACGGATGAAGTTTAAAGTACTGATCCATTGTTACCTATATTAGGGTAGGGTACAGTGGATCGACTTCCTCTTATTTTAAACTGTCAAATATTCCCTGAACTGTATACACTGCACTGTAATTTATTCCCCTGATAGACGTCTCGTTCCGCTTGTTTTTTAGTTGCAAGTAGTTAGTCCTGTTTATGTAACATTTCCATGTAAGGAGGTATATTTATAGTTGCCTATATACACTCGCGAGCAAAAGTATGGAATCACTTACTTGAAATTGGTTTCGCGCGATCTTGAGTACTAAATAATTAGTTAATAATAATAAAAATGGCACCATTTTAAAGGTTTAATTGTTAACTTTAAATTAACACTTTTTAGCACCAGGTAAACTGATACTATTTTCTTTTAGGGGTATATTTTAAGGTTACAGTAGTTCGTGTTAAATCAAAAAAGGGTTAATGTTTTTTTATATATTATTTTATATATTATTTTTATATTCATAAACAAGTTAATATTAGAATAACATTAGAAATTTGTCGCATCAAAATTGCAATTTCGAAGACTTCAGTAAATTTATTTTTCTTGTGATTTTATCATAAAAGCTAGAAGACTCCAGAAGGGAAACAAGAAATTTTGTATTCTAACGACTTCTATATTTCTTTTCTTTTTTATTAAACTACCAATTCTCTAATCTCGTTCAATTTTGACACTGTCTGTACCCATTGTTCACTGTGCACTACATAATAATTGAAAATCGGATTACGTGCATAACTCGTTTGCCTGTTCGCTTTCAACAGCGAGAACCGTTGGATCCAATTGTTTTCTATACACAATTATTACCAATCAAATAGCTGACTATACAATACAGTCATACAGCGGAATTGTTACTGGCTAGATTTTCAATTTGGTTTGAGTGTTTTAAAATTTATAATTGTACTTACTTCAACATTTGTTACAGTGAATTGTTTTCTATTGAATAGTCAGGCCTTTAAAGTGGAATCTTTTCGTATGGTGGAAAGTTTTCAATTTGAATCCAGCGTCGTGTAAGTTCAGTTCACCTAACATAACGCATTAATAATAAAATATCGACCAAACTTAATTTTTTCCATTGAAAATGGTTATCAGATGCAAATCGCCTGAGACGTATTTTTGGCCATAGCTCGGAGGATTTTGGGAGAATCGAGATGAGAATAGTACCAAGAGTTGAAGAATTTATCGACACACGTGTGAGCGTTTAAATTTAAAAATCGGCTTTTAACTTATTTTGGATTTTTTTTCGATGTAGCTTCTATGATTATTGACCAATCGTAATGCTAATGGTGTTAAAAGATTGGATCGGATGCAGGCGAGAAGTGTATTCGAGTTGGAATATCGAAAATTTAAGTGAAATTCGTCGGGCGCCTTGACGCCCGATAAATTTCACTTAGGGTCACTTAGGTTGTAAAATAAACGTAAAAGTTATTCTCTGTGTTGTGCAGTGTCATAATTTGACTGGAAAGTTATGTAGTTGTGTAATTTTAGGGAAGTAATGTGTTATTCAATATATTTTTTTTGTAAATTTTTGTATTCAATTTCAACGCTCCAATTCTTGCGGGGACTGCGAAATCTGTGAATTTTTTATGGAGTTGTAAACTCTGCTCTTTAAAGTCGATATTTTTCAGTAAACTTCAATATTGAGTTCGGTCTTTCTTTTACTAAGAATGCGATATGTTGGATCGCATTGTTTTTTATACACAATTGGGTATTACCGGCCCATTAGTCAGTCCACTATGTCCTAAATCGGTATCGTTATAGGCAGGGGAGTTATAAATAAAAAGTTTTTAATGAACGAATCAAAAGTGTTTATTATTTATTTTCATTTGAATAAAGTTATTTTGACTTTTATGATTTACACGTTTTGCGTTATACAGTAAAACATAAAAGAGACAAAACTTATGGATAGGCACAGAGAGGAAAGTGCTAAAACTGGCCCTTAATATAGCGTTTTTTTCACCGTAGTCCCCAAGGAGTCCCGACCCTTACTCGAACTTTGTTTAGATTACGAGACGTTATCTTGCGACTAAAACCTAAAGAGACTTTTCTTCCACAAGTTAGGGAGCCCAGGGGACTAAATCTTGTAAAGTTGTGTCAGCAAAGAATTTTAGATGTCCTTAAGTAATTGCATTTATGTCGTTGCCAGTCTTTTGGTGGGGACTTAAGTTTTACCGAAACACGGAGAAAAAGGTATTAAGTAATATTCAAACAATATTATCAAATTGAACAACTTTTACAAATTGAAATTAAAACGATTGACGCTTTCAATGGGTCTACCTTTTATCGCAGAACCTTTTATGCCATAATTTTATTATGCATAACAGCGGAAAGCATCAACTTCATTTGGCACACACTCATTAATCATACAATCAAAACTCATAATCTTATAAGTCAGAATCATCTTTAGGCATATATTTAATATCCAAAATAATTAAGACGCAGAACTATCATATCGCAGAAAGTTTATATTCAAAATCATCTTTATTGCATAAATTCGACATCCATAATATTAAGAGGCAGAACCATCATATCGCAGAAAGTCAATATTCAGAATCTTCTTTTACCATACTTTTCATTTCTATAATAAGCAGCATGCAAGCAAGCAAACAGCATGCAAGCAGCATACAAGCAAGCAAGCAGCATGCAAGCAAGCAAGCAGCATGCAAGCAAGCAAGCAGCATGCAAGCAAGCAAGCAGCATGCAAGCAAGCATTCAGTATTCAACCATGCATGCAGCATGTAAGCAAGCATGCATGCAGCAGGCATGGTTTCTGTCACGGCTCCGGCACTGCGGGACTCCGGCGGTCCCACGCGAGCTTATCGTCGCAGATGGCTTTCGCTCACCGCCGCGGCTGAGGCTGGCCAGAAAGCCGAAGCTGCGGTTAAACCCACCTGCTCCTCAGCTCGCGGGCCGCCTCGCCCCTCCGCGCCTACGCGGGCTTAAATTACACTCTAGCGTAGGGCAGACAAGTCTACGTGGAGTCGGGTTTGCCGCGATTCGCTTCTGTCACTGACTTTTTAGCACAACCTTAACGAATACACAACGTTTTAACTTTTTAAGACAATATTTGAAATCAATTTAGAGTTAAAAAGCTATTTTTATTTATAAGCAAAAATTATATCAAATGAAGTTATAGAATATCTACCAATATAGCTTTATAGAAAAAGTTGTTAGAGAATATGATTATTATATCAAACGAATAATAAACGTAATGTTGTTATAGGAAGTGTATTTAGAACAAGTACAAATTATATCCAATGGACGTTATGTCCTTTGAAATTAGTTCATATGTCATTATATGAAATGATATGCACCCATAAAATTCATTAGAAATAGTATGTAAAACTGCATTCATCGTAGTATGCCAAGTGAAATTATGCCGAGTAATCGTCGCACTAAATAAGTGTTATGCTAAACGAAATTATGCGTAATGAAATTTTGCTAAATGAAATTATGCCTAGTGAAAATCTGCCATCTTAAAAGTATGCCATTGAGAATTCGGCCATATAAACATTCGACTAAATAATAATTATACTAAATGATTTTTATGCATTGAACATATTCGTTTAAAGAAAATTATGCCAAGTGTGTTATGCCAAATGAAATTTGGAACAACAAAATTCTGCCAGATAGAGGGAACCCGCTTTCAATAGCTGAGAGTAAGTAGACTTTGGCTGGCAGCTAAAACTGATTAAAACTGCTTAGCTTTCTTATCTGCACGTATAATGTAGTTTGTCGTGATAGAACTAGTGAGCATTCCTAAAAGTTCCACAAAGCCAACACCAACCGCCTCTGTGGTCTAGTGGCTAAGCCACCGGTTTCAGACCTAGAGGTCCCGGGTTCGATTCCCAGCGGGGGGTACATCTTTGTGTGCTCGGTTTGGTTGGTGGTAGGGCTGTTAAGTCCGCCTGCCTAGCTACCACCATTTTATCTAAGTCTGTCGCCATAACAACGATGTTTATAACATTGTTGTGTTCCGACAGTTTGAGATAAGATAGTCAGTTTCTCAGTAGTCGAGGATTCCGGGTGAAGCGCGCTTTCACCTTCGGCCTTATCGTCACTTACCATCAGGTGAGGTGAAGGCCAAGCGCTTACCCGTTGTGGAATAAAAAAAACCGCCGTATCAACAACTACTTAATACACAACTACATAATACGGACACTACTTAACCACTTGAGCACCGTAAAACCAGACACAATTGAAAATTAATTGTTTCGCGACCGCCGGCGGTCTTACGATCCTTGACCTATTACAATGAGTTTCTTAATAGTCTTGATATAGGTTTATGAGGTTGCTCCTGTTGGTCCAGTCGGGAAGGACAAGAGAGTGGATATGAGAGAGATTTTTTTTATTCATTTTAAACTAGTGATATCAACGTTAGGTTAAAACTTGATGCCTTCACCGAATATCTGCGCTACAGGTGATGTTTATGCTGCAAAATGCGATTTCACTCATCAGCACTTCTCAACCCTTTTACTATTTCCCTATACTATTTCCCTATATACTATAACTCTATTACCCTATTACTATTTTTCTGTATTTTGTTAATGTTTTATTGTTTGTTTTTATATTGATGACATTTTTGACATTATATAAACTATTGAAAATTCAATTCTAATAAATGTATTAATTTCTTTACAAAATCATACGGGACAAATTTTTCGAATGTTTTTTATTGCTAACGTGTAATTAAGATTGCATTTGGAATTATTAACTGTTATATTTAAGTACTTATAAATGATTTTAATGTTAATTTTGTTGATGTTAATAAATTAATAAATAAATAAATAAACCCACTGCTGGGCGACGCTTTTTAAACTTTTACTTGCTTATTTGAAACTGAAATACACATTAATTAAATTGTATTTGCTGAACTTCATATAAGTCAAAAGAAGTCACAAATAGTTCTACTGACCTATCTTTTGTGGTGTTCGAGACTGTTTCGTGTTCAATTTCCACCCTGATCGACATATACCTAAGCTTTGTGACAAACCCACTGCTTTGCAAGTTAATAACCGGTTAGTTCACTATAAAGGCTGCATATTCACGGCACTGTAGCATGACGTCCATCAGGATTGAATCAGGTTAGGGTTGATTACTTCGCCTCAAGCATAGTAAAGTGTGATGAGAATTTGTAACTTCATACCACGAGAATCAGAAATTAGCTGTTCAACGCAAACTCGTTTCTGTCTCTCTATTTGGCCCAAGAATTAAAAATAAAATAAAAAAATGTTAATCAAACTTTTTTCAACATTTTCTCTAGTAAACATTTTATCCTATATCTATATAGTATATAAAGATATTTTTTCAACATGTTAATGAAATACTTGTCATTACATTTGATTTTGAAAATAAAAAAGCCGTCCTTCGAGTACTTGATATATCCAATACTTAAAAAAGTTTCGTATCGCAATCCATTCGATAGAGAGATATTATCTTGTTCATGGATTGAACTATGTATTTTGTTATTTTTAAACAACTGATGTTCTATGTCCAAAAAGTTTATTTTTACAAATTACGAGAAAACAAAAGAAAGGTACGCCAGCAAAAAGTACACACTCTCAATCGTAGTCCGATAAATGCATTTTGAAAATGGAACGAGCGTGAAGTAACTACAGCTGACGGCCCTAGCGGCCGCGTTAATGGAAAGCGGATTAGTGCGCGAACTCTCCAACTAAAGCCAGTGATCCACGCTCCGGTATCGACCAGATCGAAATTTGCATTGTCCATCAATCCACGCTTTGGCAAGAGTTGGACTGCGAAGTTACTGTTTAATAGTGCTCTTGCGAATTGGGGCACACATTGAAAAGGCGAGAAAATAGAAAACTAAACGCTAAAACACCAATGCATTCTATTTAGGGTTACCATAAGTCCGGATTAGTCCGGACATGTCCGGACTTTGTCCATCTTTAAATTGGCCGGATTTTGGAATATGAGTAACAAAAATACATTTTAAGTAATATCAAATGTCCTTAATAACTTCTCATTTATCTTAAAACAAAACATAAAAAGTGAGTAGGTAATGTTTCCATTTTTTGACTACAAAGTCCGGACTTTTATCAAAATGTCAGGCTTTTTGTCAGGACTTTTCAAATTCCTAAATGGTAACCCTAATTCTACTAGACTTGATAACCTATCTTTTTCGGTGCAGGCTGCCCGCCAGCACAGTATAAATATGAGCTAAAGCAGTAAGGAAGCTACGTACAAACGCTCGAAACGACGCACGCCCACAGACGCACGTCTTTACAGGGCCCCTAAGCGGACATCGCAGTGCTCTCAGTAGCGCGTATCGCATCTTATTTTAGAAGGTATCGCAATACAAGAAAATAAAATTAATGTTGCGATACAGTGTTTTATTTGCGTTGTTGGTTTGTTTCATCGTAAGCCAATCTGCGCGAGGTTGGATACTGCTGTCTTTACTTAATTAATAAATCCGCATTATATCTTGGCCATCGAAGTTGTTCTTTGTTCTCCCATTGGGTCGGCACAGTACACAAATCTGAATGACCCTTACAACGTGTTGAAATTATTTTAAATGTCATTTTTCTGAAACGAAATATAAATTATAATTAATAATATAATAATAGTCCGCCATTTGTACATCCTATTGTTATGCAATAAAGATTAAATGAACTAGGGCCCAGTGCACACCACACACACGAAATCTGCAATTTTTTTTAAACATAATAGATACTATTAATATAATAGTCTTTTTCACGAAAAAAAAAATAACAAAGATGCTGTGATTTTAAATGTAAGTAATCAAATTAGTGAAAGCCTGATGGGAAAGTTACACATTATAAAAGGTTTTTGTTCGTTCGATTAGAGAACTCTAAAAATGTGAGTAACTAATATAGAAATGTGGTCAACTATATAAATGTTATTCATAAGTAAGTGTAAAGAGACTACTCTTTTTCAAGTTATAGTTTAGTAACAAAACATATGTGCACTTTTATTCAGCATTATAAAACAAAACATCGATCGCCATTGAAATCTTTGTAATTAATTCTTACAAGGAATTTACGAGATCACCAAAATGCTTATTTATCTTACAAATACAACATTATATTATTATATATATAGATAATTCATCACAAGCACTTTTGTCAGACCTAGTATGTATGTATGAAAATACTATTTACAACTAATTATCTTGATTATTAGCGAGGCGCGTCATAAAAATGAAAACAAAACACGTACTATTCACGACAAAATTACTTGCGCACTAATAATTAACATGTAGCAGACAGCTAACTTGTAAATTAAAATTTACTTACCGAATAACTTAAAGTTCACGTCATGTCAAATAAAGGTATCGACATTAAATTATTGAACTCAATTTATTTCTTCTTTTCCCAATTTCTATGAATATTGCTTGCATAAATGTGAACAATAAATTAAATGCTTAATAAATTCTGAATACTCTAACCAATTCGACGTAGCTGAATAACTAAGTTGTAAAAGCTTTATAAAAGCAATGTGTGCAGTTATTCAAAAGTTATTAAGCTAATTGAAACATTATTAAGCTCCTACTCAATTGTTACTCAGATTTTATTCAGCGTTAAGCATTCAAAATTAGGGCCCTTTTTGCTTGAATAACAGCTGAATAGACGGTACTCGGCGTTATTCAGCTTAGTATTCAGCTTATGCTCTTGATGAGTGCTCTTAATCAATCTTTATTCAGCACGTCTGTGTTACTTGGGAGGGATCTGTGTGGTTTCTGAGAACGACTCCGTTTTTATTATGAGACAAAAAAGCCCTCATCTTGAACTTTTTAGTTATTCGATCGATTACTTTAAAAATCAATATCAGGGGATCTGTGTGATTTCCGACAATGAATCCGATAACAGAATGAGGAAAGTAGCCGCCATCTTTAATTTATTAGTTTTTTAATTAAAAAAAAATTAAAAGTGACAACCCTTATGCTTTGCTAGTTATCCCAACAAAAGCGCTAACTAGCTGAGATACAGCGCTAACTAAACAAAAACTTTTTCAATTTTACAAAAATAAGAGGACAACCCTAACGCTCAATTGACGCGTAGGTATATAAAACAAGAAAAAGGCCGAGCTTCCGTACTGCTTTAGCTTATATTTATACTGTGCCGCCGGTGTATTACCGCGTGACAATAAGGACATCACAACATAATATCACACCCGTTTGCCGGAGGGGAAGGCAGACACCACAGATTCCCATTTGCTACGATCCTGACACACATCTTTCCTTCATTTACAGAAAATAGAAAACTAAACGCTAAAACACTAATGCGTTCTACTAGACTTTATAACCTATCTTTTTTGGTGCAGGCTGCCCGCCGGTGTATTACGGCGTGACAATAAGGACATCACAACATAATATCCCACCCGTTTGCCGGAGAGAAGGCAGACACCACAGATTCCCATTTGCTACGATCCTGACACACATCTTTCCTGTATTTACAGAAAATAGAAAACTAAACGCTAAAACACTAAATGCGTTCTACTAGACTTTATAACCTATCTTTTTTTGGTGTTGGCTGCCCGCCGGTGTATTACGGCGTGACAATAAGGACATCACAACATAATATCACACCCGTTTGCTGGAGGGGAAGGCAGACACCACAGATTCCCATTTGCTACGATCCTGACACTCATCTTTCCTTTATTTACAGAAAATAGAAAACTAAACGCTAAAACACCAATGCGTTCTACTAGACTTTATAACCTATCTTTTTTTGGTGCAAGCTGCCCGCCGGTGTATTACGGCGTGACAATAAGGACATCACAACATAATATTCAGCGATATATACGTTACACTAGATAGGCCCTTCCGAACACGCACTATGTTCCACTCGTCTGCAGAGTCGACTCGGCACCTTGCTTTAGTGTGGCTTTGACATTCGCGCGTGCGGAGCGGCGAAAATAATTCTTTATTTCTTTCCAAAGTGTACACCTAGACGTTTACTACAATTCAGTTATCAAGTAAGTGAAATTAATTGTTATTGAAGTCATTATTATGTAGTTATATCGTATTATTAGAATAGAAAAGATATTTTTTCAATTATTGTTATTTACAATCTATTTGGGACGCCATCTTGATACACACTACGTTGTCTTTGACCGATCTGGCGCTGCGGCGCTGCGATGTCTGTCTGTTGATTAAACGACATTTAATGTTTAAGCGCTGCAGCGGCTGCAGCGATCTTTAGGTTTCTCATTCCAGAATTTGAACAAATGGTTTGTATGAACGTTCTTGTCTATACTTCTAGGTCAATGATAATATCCCACCCGTTTGCCGGAGGGGAAGGCAGACACCACAAATTCCCATTTGCTACGATCCTGACACACATCTTTCCTTTATTTACAGAAAATAGAAAACTAAACGCTAAAACACTAATGCGTTCTACTAGACTTTACAACCTATCTTTTTTGGTGCAGGCTGCTCGCTGGTGTATTACGGCGTGACAATAAGGACATCCTATCCTATCCTACTAATATTATAAATGCGAAAGTTTGTAAGTGTGGATGGATGTTTTTACTCTTTCACGTAAAACCTACTAGATGGATTTGGATCAAATTCGGCATACAGATAGTTTATAACCTGGATTAACACATAGGATACTTTTTATCCCGATATTCCCACGGGAACGGGAACCACGCAGGTGTAACCGCGAGTGGCCGCTAGTCACAACATAATATCCCACCCGTTTGCCGGAGGGGAAGGCAGACACCACAGATTCCCATTTGCTACGATCCTGTCACACATCTTTCCTTTATTTCCTCTGATAATAACATTTTAAACTTTCATGGTCACTACAATTATTTTTATATTATTCATAAAAATATTATGATAAAACGGAATTTTAATCATGTTTGAGTTGTAGATTTTGAGTCCCCGATATTTTAGCGCTTGCTTGCAGTTGCATGCACCATGATCACGGAGTAATGGAGTAAATTGCGGGGGCTCAAATCTACAACAGCTCAAACATGGTAAAAATCCAGCACTTTCATAAAAATACTCTGATAATGTTCTTTAGACACAAGCTCATCGGTTTAGAGTTCCCGATAATACCAGTTTTTTTTAAAGTAGGTAAGTTAAATTTTATTATAAATTTAAAAAAAATAAGTTTAAAATTTTAAATTTTAAAGCTTTAAGATAACGAAACTTTTTAAAATATGTCTACCACGGGTGGGACTAATTGTTTTCAACGCATTTTTAACGCAAATAAACATATCCTATTAGGAATCTTATAGCTTTGTTAAAAAGTTTTTGGTTATAATTTTCTGTATGGAAATAAAACAATATAACGCAAATTGAACACAGATGACAAGTACATATTACTAGGAATCTGATTAATTTCATCGGGAACGCTTTGCAACCTCTTTGCACGGCTGTAATTGCAATAAACTTTTTTGTTTCCCTGTTTGAATACCAATTCCTCGCTTTGTCTGTTAAATTTGTCTTTTGAGCGTTCCTCTGGCGTTTAGGTTATTCGCATTTTTCTCTTCGACTTAAGTAATTGCTGATAATAAATCAGAAAAGATTTATTGTTTGCTTGGTAGCAAGGTAGAATGGTACGTATTAATTTATTTCGTATTTATTCAACCTCAAAAATTCTACAAACTTGTCTCTTCCCTTAGGTGTCGTAAAATATGACTAACAGACTATATCTTTATCATTGAAGTTTTGCATTCACAATGCTATATAGATCTAGGATAAAATGTTTACTAGAAAAAAATCAACCAGTCTCAAAAAGCTCGAGCGCTCCGGAGCATTGGACCGGCAATCCTAAGGTCGTGGGTTCGAATCCCAATCGAGCTTCCTGAGGCTGGTTGATTTTTTTCTAGTAAACATTTTATCCTAACTGACTATAGACTACACATACACCCAACAGCATACAGCGGCGATGGGCTCACCACCTATCACGCTGAGCACATGTGCAGTTATAATTTGGTGAAACGTGGATTACTGGACACACTGCCTAGTCTCTGAGTAACCCTTAGGGATAATCACGGAAAAGATAACTTCTTTAACTGTACTGTGGGGGTAATTCATGAGTTTATATAAATATGAATGTACTTTTTCAAACCGTCCTGTTAGAGGGTCAAGGTCTAATGCATCTATTATAGCTTAGGCAAGCTGTGAGTTTGATGCTTGAACCTTAACTTTAATATCAAACAATCATCAATAATCACAAGACCCACAGACCCTTTATTAACAAGTTTTTGTTTCCTCGCCACCTTGCTCAGCCAGATATCCGGAAATCCAGAGTTCCAGGGTAGATTCCCAAGTCAGTGTGTTTCAGATTGGTATCAATAAGTAGCCACTGGACCGACTACGGGCATTGAATTGCACAGTACCCCCCAAATTGCGATTTCATATGATTCGGCGCAATCCTGTGTCCAAAGCAATTAGTAACAGGTGTGTTGTGGTAGTCAAAGGCCGATGCTGGAGCAAGGATGGGTATCGAGGTAGTGTCAGCACAAACATTTTGCTCAATATGTACCTTGTCACATTACGTTGTATATTGTAAAAACTGTGATATAAGAATCTCTCTTATTAATGTTTTATATTTTAGAGTTTTATTAACGCTTAAATATACTTAAGTGCAAAAGGGTTATTCGAAAGGCCAGATTCGATCACATCAGCCGAATAGGGACGAAGTTGTCATCCTACCCGAGCGGTAGTAAACAGTTCTGGTCCCTTTCGAAGTCAGTCGAGGCGAATTTCTGCCGTCCTATGTTACCACCCATGCAGAAACCTGACGGGTCGCTGGCTCATTCTGCAGCTGAGAAAGCAAGTTTATTTGCCTCTCTGTTTGCGAGCAACTCGCGTCTAGACACCGGCTCTCAACAACCACCAAATTTACCTCGCTGTGATTCTTCGATGCCGGAGATCACAATCCACAATAAAGAGGTCCGTAGAGCCCTACTTAGTCTGGACGTGAACAAGGCCAGTGGTCCTGATGGCATACCAGCAAGGGTACTGAGGTATTGTGCGCCTGAGTTGTCACCAGTGCTAACGCGCTTGTATCGCCTTTCTCTCGAGGCAAAAACCGTACCTCAATGCTGGAAGCTTGCTAATGTGCAGCCAGTACCCAAAAAAGGAAGTCGTGCCGACCCATGCAACTACCGACCGATCGCCATCACTTCCATACTCTGTAAGGTCATGGAAAGAGTTCTAAACTGTAAGTTGCTCTCATACCTAGAAGTTAATGACCTCCTCAGTGACCGTCAATATGGGTTTCGCCGAAGACGATCGACTGGGGATCTTCTAGTTTATCTGACGCACTACTGGGGTGAGGCCCTCGAGATGCACGGCGAAGCACTCGCCGTATCACTTGACATCTCAAAGGCTTTTGACAGGGTCTGGCACGCAAGTCTACTGCACTGGCTTCCAGCGTATGGTATCCCCGCTGACTTTTGTAGTTGGATAGCTGATTTCCTGACGGAACGGTCGATCAGAGTAGTCATCGATGGCTGCTCCTCTGACTCAGTGGCTATTGATGCCGGAGTTCCTCAGGGGTTTGTTCTCTCTGCGACGCTTTTCCTGTTGCATATCAATGACCTGTTGATACCGGGAATTGTTGGGTATGCAGATGACAGTACTGTCGTAGAGAGATTCCTTTCGGATGCAAAAGCTAGTGGTGATGACGTGATGTTGATGAGAGAGGCCATGGTTGAGCGAACGAACCAGACATTAATTCACGTTTGCCAGTGGGGTGACAGTAACCTGGTAAATTTCAACGCCACCAAAACGCAAGCGTGTTTATTCACCGCTAAAAGGAGTCCCTTTAACTTGACTCCTACTTTTCGGGGTGCATCTGTGCCTGTTACCGATAGTCTCGTCCTTCTGGGCATGGAGTTGTCTTCAGACCTCAACTTCGGCACCAGCATCAAATCCAAGGCTCAAACTGCAGCTAAAAAGCTGGGCGTCTTAAATAGAGTCAAGCGATATTTCATGCCGGGACAGCTTTTAACTCTCTTTATAGCTCAAGTCCGATCTTGCATGGAATATTGCAGTCACCTGTGGGACGGCTCAGCTAAATACCAACTAGCTGCACTGAACACGATTCAACGCAGAGCTGAGAGGCTAATTGGCGACAAAGAACTGGTGAAGAGCAAGTTTCACACCCTAGCTCACCGCCGCAAAGTTGCCTGTCTGTCGGTCTTTTACAGACTGTACTTCGGAGAGTGTGCTCTGGAGCTGCATGAGCTCATACCGCCATCCCCCTTCTTCCATCGGACATCCAGGCGCACTGCGGGCTACCACCCTTTCTTTGTGGATATTCCTAAATGTCGCACAAAGCGTTACTCAACATCTTTTATACTGCGTACAGCAAAGGAGTGGAACTCCCTCCCTGCGTCTGTGTTTCCGAGTACATATAACCCGTCCATCTTCAAAGCAAGAGTAAATAGGCACCTTCTGGGTAAGCTCACACCATCATAGATCCTGTCTTAGAACCTGGGCTTGAGTAAAAAAAAAAAAAAGTAAAATTTTAAACACTGAAAAAAGACGACAACCTCTGCCTTAACCAAGCAAGCAATCTTGACTAAAAAACATAAGCATCAAGCACTGACTAACTTCGACGGGTGAAAACCAGACCTCGGTTGCCAAGTGGTTAAGGCAGCCGCCCGGAATGCAGAAGGTGCGTGGTTCGATCCCGCCTGAGGTTGTCGTCTTTTTTCAAATGTTAAAAAAAATTTACTTACGAGAAAACGGGTCGAGAAAATTTTCTCGTGTTGCGCATGCTAGGCCCTCAGCTGGAGTGAAGACATCTGCCGTGCTACGTCTATGAATATTAATAAGCTCTCATAAAATTCGAATTCGTGTTATAGATTCAGTAGTTTAGGCTTGTTAACTAATATTTTAGAAGTTTTGACGTCAATAAGTGCCTAAAAGGCTTGAAATTAATATGACTTGACATGGCTTTGAAAGGCAAGCGCTTCCAAGTTAAACTCAACGTTGAGAAAGCATGATTTTCTTTGAGTGTGTTATGATATAGCACTTAGGGTGGATTCGACCAAACTGGAATAAGGTCTTATACCTAGATTAAACACCGAATTTGTATGGACTAATCTCGGATTAAGTCTTATTCCAGTTTGGTCAAATCCACCTTTAGTGTAGTAAGTACCAGGCACCTGCATAGATATTCCTTAAATTATTCGGTTAATTGTAAAGTAAAGCCTTATAGCTTAGCGGTAGTGCGTTTCTTGTGGTTTTCTCCTTTATTCTGAAAGCATGTTATCAGATTGGTAGTCGTTAACAACCTGGTCTCCTCATACGCTGTTGGAATATACGAAAATACTCCATTCAATTGTATCTATTGATTATACTATACGATTACTTTGTGTAACATCCCTACTTTTATATTAGTCACTCAAACGACTTTTCATTATAAAACCGTTGTGCCAACGGAGCAACATTTACTTTAATAAAAGCATTCGTTCAGACAACTACGAAGTTTTACTTTGCCGTCACTGCGTCCCTGCTAACAGGTCATGGGCCCAGGGACCATAATTTTCAAAAGTAATTTTTATAAGTCATTTTTAATAGTAAATTCATATTTAAATAACCAGTGCTGTACGTGAGTGATGAAGAAATTCCAAACAGCCTCGATTAAAATTGGCTGAAACGGAACCTGATTACTAAAGGTACGAGTGTTGAGTTTTTAGGCTATGCCTTTTTGAATTTTGCAAATTTTGCAAAAGGGTCAGCCACGGCTAAATCAATCTTGACAAAATTTATGTAAGAAGAAGCTTGGCGACTCAGTGAGCATTACGTAAGCAATTAATTCACCTAAAATTGCAAGCGATGTCAGTTATTCCAACATTTCACGAGTTTTGATAACAGAATTACTCACCCTACCCTCATAATATGGCGGTATGATCACGGCGCTGTGACGCTAGGAGAGGATCACCATAGCCTAGCATTCGTAAAACTCGTCTGCTAGATCATGAAGTTAAGTTGAAGACCGAAATATCTACCGAATTTAAAGTTTCGCATTCCTATACAGAAGTTTTCTATGCGTAATAACTATGGACCGGACAAGATGAATAAAAATGTGCACCCTCAATCTTCAAGAAGAAATCAATATTGTGGCAATTCAACGCATAAAATTACGAAACTGTACTGCGAGTGAAAAAGGAAAAGGATCACATGAAAAAGGACTGCCGTTTTTTTCAAGAAGTTGTCGTCACGCGAGGGCAGCAGCAGTAATTTTAACTGTACAGCAAACGCTGTTCATCACGTGGAAACCGAGGGCAGTATTGCTTTTATGATTTCAAATTATTATGAGTTATGAAACGAAACAAGTGATTCTACTAATCATGTTTCTTTTTTTTTAGATTCTGGAGCTACCGATTACATGTTAATTCACGAGATTTTTTTTCTTCACATACCAAACTACCCTGTTCTATGAAGATTGGCGTAGCTAAAAATGGAATTTCAATTTTGGCTTATGGAAAAGGACAAATCTGGAGTTCAAGGTACAATCGACGATTCGAGGATCGTTTTATTTTCCCCCCAAAGTTTCTCATAATTGACTGTCCATAAGTCGAATGCAGCAAGCAAGCAAGTCCAATGATTGCTATTCATTTGATTCAAATGGTGTTCATATCTATCAAAATAACAAATTGCATTATGCAATACTGTAGCAACAACCTTTGTAAAATTTAATTTCAAATGAATTTACTCTCAACTTATTTAAATTCGCTATTTGGTGAAAAGTGGACTATGGCAGATGACTGCAGTCTTGCTATCCTCATTGCCTAGTCTCTGACTAACCCTTCGGGGATGATAGTCGTGATGTGTATGTAATTTAATTACACATCATCTCATGCTTCGAAATCTTTTCAATTATGGCATAAACGCTTAGAACATGTGAGCAAAGAATTATAATTCTTAAAAATTTAGTTGATCATAAATTAATGATTCGTTACATTAATCTACTGACGGCATATTATTATCTGAGCCATGCATAATAGGTAATCAGTCGCGATATCGCGACTTCTTTTTGTAAAAAAAAAAGGAAAGTGTTCAATAGACCATTTTTATCATTTATTCGGATTCATGCAGTCCGATCAGCCCCACTACCGGCGACGACAAACATTATTTTGTTACTTTTATTGAGCATTTTAACCGCTATACTTTTTTTTTTTTATTGTGGCACGCCATAATGGCTTCACTCTGCCTGATGAAAAGCAGCCAGTGAAGCCCAAGAAGTGAAAGCGTTCGTCACAGCGCTACCACGCTATGCCGAACGCTCTCACTATGGCGGCCTACATAAATGCTTTTTCACGCCCCGCTTAAATAACCCGGGAGAGAAAGAGGAAGGAAACACGTGTGCGGGAAGCGCATTCCACATACGGGCAGTTCGGCAAAAGAACGATTGTCCAAACTTTTTGGTACGTGTCTTGATGGTCAGCACGGATGAGGGTGGCTTTTAAGACCTGCACGCGTCGATCTGGAAAGGAAAGGAGAGGGAGGGATGAGGTCAAAGAGCTCCTCAGAGCATTCACCGTGGTAAAGGCGGTAAAAAGCACTAAGGGAAGCAATGTCCCTGCGTAGCTGTAACGGCTCCAGACTGGTCGTAACGTCATCGTTACCGATAATACGGACAGCACGTCTTTGCAACCTGTCAAGAGCTTCGAGCAAGTACTTGGCGGATCCGTCCCAAGATGAGAGCAATACTCCACGCAGGAGCGCACCTGAGTCTTATACAAAAGACAACGTTGCTCCGGCGTGAAGAACCGCTTCACCTTGATCAGGATTCCGAGTTTACGTGAGGCTGTGGTTATAATGCTCTCAATATAGCTCTTCGGGTTGAGGTCGCTGTGTATGTCCATACCTAAGAGACTGAGACCAGTCTGGATGGGTAATAGGTTGCTCTGGAAGGAGGGTTGGGGGAGAAATGCGGACTTTTTAGCCGTGACAGCGCAGACCTGCGTTTTTTTGGCATTGAACTGGACCAGGTTATCAGAGCCCCATTTATAAATGCGGTCTAACTCCTCGTCCAGCTCAAAGACAATCTTCCGTCTCGACTCCACTACATCGGCCTGCTTAGCCGCAGGGTGACCCAAATAACGCCGATGTACTGTACTGTCGTCTGCATAGCAATGAATTACCCAAGGATAACATATCATTGATATGCAGAAGGAACAGCGTGGGCGATATTATAGAACCCTGCGGCACTCCGGCGTTCACCTGCAGAGACTGTGAGGCACTGCTTTCGCAGAGTACGCGAATGCTGCGCTCATGCAGGAACCCGGCGACCCAATCGCATAGGCGAGGTGGCAAGCCGTATGACGAAAGCTTGGAGAGAAGCGAACGATGCCAAACTCGATCGAAAGCCTTGGAGATGTCCAGGCTAACAGCCAGTGCTTCTCCATGCTTATCCATTGCTTCACCCCACAGGTGTGTTATGAACGCCAGGAGATCACCCGTTGATCGTTTCGGTCTGAACCCGTATTGTCGATCATGAATCAGCGAGTGATCTTCTAGGTAGCGAATGAGTTGTCTGTTTATGATTCGCTCAAAAACCTTGCAAAGGACAGAGGTGACAGCAATAGGTCGATAGTTGGCTGGGTCAGACCTATCCCCTTTTTTGGGGACCGGCTGGACGTTCGCCTCTCTCCAAGCCTCCGGCACAATTCCAGTAGAGTACGAGAGGTGGTATAGGCGTGTCAGTACTGGAGACAACTCGGGAGCACATTTTTTAAGTACGACTGCCGGTGCCGGTATACCGTCAGGACCGCTAGCTTTCCGCACATCAAGTGACTGCAGCACGGCACGGACGTCACGTTGTCTGATTTGGACGTCAGGCATTGTGGAACCACAGTGAGGGATGGTAGGTGGTTCCGCGCCGCAGTCATCGATAGGCGAATTCGCCGCAAAGAGCTTCGCTAAGAGGTTAGCCTTGTCTAGCGGCCGATGGGCCAACGAGCCATCAGGGTACCGCAGTGGGGGTAGAGAAGGCGCGCAAAAGTTGGCTTGCACCGCTTTGGCCAGTCGCCAATAACTTCGGCTACCCGTTGGGTGCGACAACAGCTCTTGGCCAACGCGAGCAACGCGCTGGGCATTCGCTCTCGAGAGAGCTCTCTTGCAGACTTTGGTAGCCTTGTTGAAGACTACCTTGAGGGAAGAGATGTTACGATCGTTGAGCGTGCGAGCCTTGGTCCAAGCGCGATACGCCGCCTGTTTTAGTTCAACAGCTTTGGCGCATTCGCGATTGAACCAAGGGCGCGCCTTACTTCCGCTGACGACATCAGTGTAGGGAATGTAATATTCCATCCCCAACATGATCTCGTCAGCGACAGCAGAGGCACTCTCCGATGGGTCCCTACCCACAAAGCAGCGCTGGCCCCACGGGATGGACGCAAAATAGTCGCGCATACCATCCCAATCTGCCGACGAGTAGTGCCATAAACGCCGTTCAGACTCCACTGAGGGAGAGCTTTTACGGCGCAGTACGGTGGCACCAACCAGGCAATGGTCAGAAGTGCCCAACGGAGCACTTATCGACACTCTGTACCCGGCTGGTCGACTCGTCACCAGTAAGTCAAGCAGGGAAGGCGCTTGACCCGATATATCTGGAATCCTGGTGGGCTGGAGAACCAGTTGAGTCAGATCATGCGTGAGAGCGAATGCGTGGGCAGTTCGGCCTGCGTGATCTGTTTTGGAAGAGCCCAACCAGGTCTCATGGTGGGCATTAAAATCTCCCAAAAGTACCACATCAGCAGACGGAAACCGCTCCTGTACGTCGTCAACTGCTTGGCTCAGGTAGTCGAATAACCGAGTTGTCTCGTGGTCTCCGGAGTGGGAACGGTACAGGCAAGCGTAGACATGGCTCTCGGAACCAAGATCCACGTGTACCCATAGGATGGAGAAGGAGGGGTCCTCCGAGCAGCGCAAACGTCGACAGCAAACGTCCGTCCTGACGAAAAGGCATACTCCGGCTTTCGCGAGGAAGCATTCCTCGAGCACGTAGCCGGGGTAGTGCAGATATGCAATGTCGGCAGGACGGCGGATCTGTGTCTCCGTCAGAAAGAGCAATGCAGGCCGGGCCGTCTCAAGGTGTTGGTGGACGGCGTTGAGGTTTGAATGGAGTCCACGGATGTTAGTGAACTCCACCTCAAAAAGCGACTTGGTGGTGGGGAAGTGGGGTGCCGCTGTCTGACCTGCATTGTTTTTAGACACTGACATGGTGGTTGGATGGGGGCGCGAGTAAAAGGAGATGCTGTGGCGGCAAGGGGGAAAAGACAAAGTGTGGGAGACTAACATGAACTGGTGCATGTAGTTGTTCGGTAAGACGTTAATCGACCCGCCGGACGGAAGGTCCCCCGTACCCCCCCGAAAGTAGTCGCCGGGTCCCACCAATCCGGTCACCAACCGGCACGACAAGCCACTTCGGGATTATGCGCGACCTGGTGGAGCAGCCTCCTTGGGTGGTTAGCCCTAGTTGGGCTCCTGTACTATGCCGCGGGCGGCCAGCGGCACCACCGTTTCTACGGGTCTCCCTGGCCGGCGAATCGACCCAAGTCAACCGAACAATGCGTCCACAAAGACTTCCACCGGACCTTGACCCTGCCGCCACCGCACCTCCCCAAGCTCCGGTATTACGGCTCTGAACCCGGAACGCGTCCTGTGTCGAGCACCGAACACTTGGCGGGTTTTACGAGTCCGCATGGTGGTAGCGCCGGACGAGCAAAGCTCTCCCACCAGCAAAATCCCTTTAGTCGCCTCTTACGACACCCGCTAAGATACAGGGGAGGGGGTGGTGCAATTCTGACCCGGCACCACACGGGGAAAAAACTTTCACATATTTAATGAATTTTAAAGTGGAAGTCTTAAAATGTTTTATTGATTTTGTTAATAAAAAGTGACAATTTATTTAATGCGAAGTCCGTTAACTACACACTTATTGAGAAAATGGTTTAGAATATATGTATAATGAATTTAAGCAGTTTTGTGTGTCTAAGGGAATAAGTTGCCATTTGACAATTCCGTACACTCCACAACAAAATGGTTTCTCAGTGCGCATGAATCGTATATTGACCGAAATGGCACGAACCATGGTCGCAAGTGCGAAGTTAGATAAAATATTTTGGGGTGAAGCCGCTTTAACGGCTACATATATAACAAAATAACTACCCACTAAAGTGCTGCTAAACAAAAACCATACGAATGTGGCATGGTACGAACCCTAAAATTAATCACTTAAAAATATTCGGCTCTGCTTAAGTAACTATGTACATGATAAAAAATAAAAAAAAAATAACAACTAGTTGATATTGTCGGTTACAGCAAAAATGGATACAAACTGTTTAATGTCGAAAATAAGCAATTTTTTCCTTGCAAGAGATGTAATATTTGGCAAATGTAATTTTTGAAAATTCTTGGCCAATATTTAAAAGTGATTAGCAATATCAAGTATAAATTCCCGCCAAAATTAGTCAGTCCGTTGAGGTCTCTGAACAACTAATAGGCAAGAAACACAAAATTCCAACCGACGAGACAATAGTAATTAACGATACTAGTCAATCAAAATTGTCAGACAGATTAGCAATCTAACCCCGAAAATTTATAAGAAAATGACTGACCCCGATTTGTATTTCTCTTTTGAATACTTCTCATTCCTTACCACTATGTTACAGTGGTGTTTTTAATGGTGTGATACTGATAAATGGTTTTCCGCCATACATTGTGAAATCGAATCTCTGAACAACAATCAGACATGGACATTTGTTGATAGACCTAAAAATATGAATATTGTCAGTAGTAAATGGGTTTTTAAAGTAAACAATAACGGAAACGGGGAACCGGTGCGATAAAAGGCCCGTCTAGTGTCCGTTTTTTTTTACCTAAACATACTTACAAGATTACGACGAAACGTTTGCACCTGTTGCGCGAATTAATTATGACTAGTATCATTACTTTTAGATTTATTCTAACTTTTGCTATTCAGTTTGACCTCTAAGTCCACCACATGGACGTAAAAAAGGCTTTTTTTAAATGGCGTAGTTAAAGAAGATATTTGTATGAAAATACCTGGAGGTATTACCTATTGTTGGTATACCAAACCAAGTTTGTTAATTAAGCAAAACATTATATTGACTGAAGCAATCCTCGCGATGTTGTTTGTTTTCGATCGTAACCTTAAAAGTATGAGTTTTCATAATTCTGAGATCCATGTCTTTATTGACTAGATAAAAATTCTATACATAACAACGTACATAGTGTACCTAATCCAGTACCTAGTGCTATATGTTGCTGGATTAGTGATTTGACAAACCTTACAATATTATTAAAATTGTGAATGAGTTAATAAAACTGACATGATTCTGACATGACTGATTTATTTAAATAAAGTAAAAATGTTTTTAGGTATTAAAATTGAAAGAACAAAGAACACAATAACTTTAGATCAATTTATTTATTTACCAAATGTTTTACAAAAACAAAATATCCATGAAAGATTGCAATTCTTCAAAATCATCATTTCCTTCTACATTGAATTACTTAGATTTGAACTCCGACGAGTATTGTGATGCACCTTGTCATATTGTAATAGATTGTTTAATGTACGCTATGCTTTGTACACGACTGACGAAACATCTGTGCCGCTATCAGTATTTGAAATCGTTTTTTTTTAAGTAAAATAAATGAGAAGGAAATGTTTAAAGCATTAAAGGAACTATACATTTAAAATAGTATTATGATTCTAATAACAAAACCGATATTTATATTTCAATATAATAACGGTTGTATCAGCATTGCTAATAATCCCACAGATCATAAAAAGTCTAAACAGATAGAAATTAGAGGTACCACTCAAGAGAGCAAATTACTAATAAAGTAATAAAGCTTGAATATTATCTCCACAGGAGACCAACAAGCTGAAATTTTCTCGAAAGTGATGCCCTCTACAAAGTTCCAGGAATTGAGAAATAAACTAATGTTCTTTGATTTCTAATGTGTGCAAAAATCTTAAACTTTAAACAATAAGATGTTAATATAACAAAGAATATATTAAATTACTAATTAAGTTGAACATACATAATTTAATATGTTAATAACATGTAATAACATGTGATGTACCCACATAACTTAAGATGTTAATTAATCCAAGAATGAATTAAATTACTTATTTAGTTGAACATACATAACATAGCAAACATGTAATAACATGTGATGTACCTATTTAATATAAGATGTTAATTTATCAAAGAATGTATTAAATTACTTATTAAATTGAACATACAGAACTTATGTTGTTAATAACATGTAATAACTTATGATGTACCTAAATAACATAAGATGTTAATTTATCAAAGAATGCATTAACTTACTTGTTAAGTTGAATATTATTTTATGTTACATTGTAATTAGTATGGAAAGAGTACCTCAGTCTATTTTAAGCAGCTATTTGCTATTTTTGTTAAAGTAAGTATATCCTATTTTCGAGGGGGACTGTTGGAATATACGAAAATACTCCATTCAATTGTATCTATTGATTATACTATACGATTACTTTGTGTAACATCCCTACTTTTATATTAGTCACTCAAACGACTTTTCATTATAAAACCGTTGTGCCAACGGAGCGACATTAACTTTAATAAAAGCATTCGTTCAGACAACTATGAAGTTTTACTTTGCCGTCACTGCGTCCCTGCCAACATACGCTAACTGTCCATGTTACTTTTATTTCATACACTTTCCAAGTTAATGTAACGCTGTAACATCACTATAGCTGAAAACTACATTAGCTCAAATCGTTTAGCTATCATTGTGTGCACACTATAATTACACATAAGGGGCACCACAATTAAAGATGCATCCCGATCTCTACAATTGTGGTGCCGGTCAATGTTTTTAATTGCATTTATTTCATTATTCAAATAAATTCTTAACGTAAACTCTACCGTTGCGACATCACTATAACGAAACGAAACCTGATAAGTACCTAAGCTTGAAACTACATACGCTCAAATCCTCTAGGTGTCGTTGTGTGCAGTTTAATTGCGTAATAGGTAGCCCTCACCACAGAGCAGTGAAATAGCACTGCAGCCTGCAGCGCGTCGGTTTGCGGTCGCTCTAATGCCACCTATGCTGTAACGTTAGGTGACCTATTTCGGTTGCCTACTGCAAGCTCTCTGTTCTTGAACGAATAAACCATAGAACACGACACTGCGTTGGCCGTTCTCGCACTTTTTCCTCAACTGCAATGGACTGTGTGTCTGTTGGTTGGTAAGAAAGGATATTTTCAACCATGGTGACGTGACCATAGTAAAATTTACGTAATGCATCCTTTGATCATGCGTTGTATTATTATAACTAAAGTTAATGATTCCGGGTAAAGCGCGCTTCTGAATAAAAAATAAACTAAAAAAAATCTAATATGACTTTTTCAAATAACATTAAATGTGTTTTGTTAATTTATTCATTAACATGTGAAATAAAAAAAAAAATAACTCAACTTAATACGTTATCGTAATCGTTACAGTTATTCCCAATTCGATAGCAAAGTAGAAAATTATAAAATACATTGAACTTTACTTATACGAGCACATACAGCTTAAAAACCATCTGCATTTAGCGAAAGATTCAATAACATATTAATTAGATAACACAAACATAAAATATTACAATTTTTTGTAGAGCATAATTAATAAAAAAGTGATTGTATTATGTGTAACTAGCAGCCGCTCGCGGTTTCACCAGCGTGGTACCCGTTCCCGTGGGAATTTCGAGATAAAAAGTATTATATGTGTTAATCCAGGTTATAAACTATCTGTATGCCGAATTTCATTTAAATCCATTCAGTAGTTTTTACGTGAAAGAGTAACAAACATCCATCCATAATTACAAACTTTCGCGTTTATAATATTAGTAGGATTATTACTATAGCACAATAAAGATAATGTAACTCTAGTAAATTCAGGCATGTGGCAGACAAAAACATCAACCCTTTCTGCAACACTGTTAAGTGTGTGCAGGGTGCGTGTAATGTATATTGTACTAAATTATTCGCCTGTAACATTTTAAAATGAAGCGTAACTTTTGAGTTTATACCGAATAAATGACCGCATCGCTATCTACCTCCTGAAAGCAGAATAGCAGTTATGAAACTATATATTTTTGGCATTCACACCCATATTATTTAATTAGCTATTTTAACTTTAGTTAAAAATGGAACGTGATAGTTTTAATTTCATATCGTTAATTAACATTCGATAACTCGAATGGCTGATCTCTTTATTTTAGTGATAGCGCGAAATTAACACCATGGCATGTGTCCAAAAACAAAAGTTTAAAATACGTACTTCATTTTGACACAGAGTAACGGAACAGTGCAGAGTAACACCGCGTTGTGGAATGAGCAGTGTTTTATAGTCGCTGTTTGAACTGTTTCGCCTCTGTTGCATGAGTTTGCTCCAAAATAAGGGTGGATGTGTATAAACTGACCTCGGGAAACATTGAGGTATTTTGTAATACAATATCGTAGGTACACACGGCGTCACATCAACCTACCCTAAACTATAAAATTTCTCCAATGAATATTGGAGAAATTTTATTTCTCCAATATCCGAGACCTCCTTGGTCGAGTGGTTTGTACATCGGTTTTCATGGTGTCGCCATCTCTGAGGTCCCGGGTTCGATCCCCGGTCGGTTCAATTTAGAGAAAAACTGTTTTTCTAAATTGATTTCGGGTCTGGGTGTTTTTTCTATGTTTATGTATATTTATCCGTTATCTTACCATATAAACGAGTTTCACAAGAATACTCATCTTGGTCTAGATAATTGGTGTGAGCGTAAACAAAATTTATTTATTTATTTTTTATTTATAATATTGAACCTTATAGTCAAACAATTAAGTTAAAAAATGATTGTAGAAATTTGACAGTTTTGGGTAGATTAATCTGACGCCGTGTGTACATTTATACAGACATACGATCACGACTATTATCCCCGCAGGGTTAGTCAGAGACTAGGCAATGAGGGCTGCAAAAACAGTCCACGTTTCATAAAATAACTGCACATGTGGTTAGCGTGAAAGGTGGTGAGCCCATCGCCGCTCTATGCTATTGGAAGTATGTGCATTTTTTTAGTCCGTTAGTCGCCTTTTACAACACCCAAAGGAAAAGATGAGTTGATAGTATAAATTCTTTTCGTATTGAGCCGCCACCACACAGCTCAATGTACAGTCACGAGCGAAAATATGTTAACAATTGTTACTCTCAATACAATGGAATAAGGGTCAAAGTTTATACATAAGTATTGGTGCTCGTAACTGTACTAGGCACTACGAGTATTATAAAACCGGCCAAGTGCGAGTCGGACTCGCCCATGAAGGGTTCCAGCAAGTAACATCATATAAAAGTTCGTTGTAACTTTGATCGATGTTTTAATAATAGTGTATTTTTTTAAAATAATTAATTTATGACGTATTAAAAAAAACTACTTACTAGATCTCGTTCAACCAATTTTCGGTGGAAGTTAGCATGGTAATGTATATCATGTATATTTTTTAGGTTATCATTCTCTTATTTTAGAAGTTACAGGGGGGGGGGGGGGACGGGGGACACATATTTTACCACTTTGGAAGTGTCTCTCGCGCAAACTATTCAGTTTAGAAAAAAATTATGTTAGAAACCTCAATATCATTTTTGAAAACCTATCCATAGATAACCCATAGGTTTGATAAAAAAAAATTGAGTTTCAGTTCTAAGTATGGGGAACCCCCAAAATTTTTTTTTCTATTTTTGTGGGAAAATCTTAATGCGGTTAATCCATAAGGGTTCCGTTTTTTGCCATTTGGCTACGGAACCCTAAAAAGCGTGGTGATATGCCATGTGCTACTTTTCCACTTGCAGCCTCTTTTGGTGCGGTGGCCAGAGGAACGGCCTCTCTCTTCAAAGAGGCCGTTCTTCTGGCACGCTTTAAATCACCGGGCCTCAGTGGTTATTACTAATTTATCCGACGACGCGGCTAACCTCACATATACTACTGTAAAATTTTATTCGATCAAGAATTTTTGTAAACAAATTAATGATATTTCTTTGTGCAATATCTAGTTCTCTCGGATTTTTACTGTTTTTTGAGAGAAAAACATCATTGTTAGCTGTTTTCTCGTGAATCTCTCTTAAGAAAAAGTAAAAATGCAAGTGACAAAGTTCACAAAGAATTGTCAACAATATTTTTCGAGTACAGGTGTGCGCTTTGGAAACCGGTGTGAGTGACCCATTCTTTACTCTATCTCCAATCCCGATCGTCACGTTTAAGGCTACTTATATGGTATCTAACGACTTGAAGAACTACGAAACTCGACACAAAGCAAATGTTTTATGCATAATAGCTCTATTTCTACTCCCTTCTCAAAGGTCCGACTCCAAACTCAAGGCCGGAAACGCATCTTCAACTCATCTAGTTTGTTCATGGGCGGCGGTGTTTACTTTCCATTAGGTGACCTGCCTGCTCGTTTGACTTTTTTTTTAATTTTATGACGGGTAAGCGCTTGGCCTTCATCTCACCTGATGGTAAGTGACGATAAGGCCGAAGGTGGAAGTGCCGGAAGCGAAGGAATCCTCAACCACTGAGGAACTGGCTACCTTATCTTTAAACTGCCGGAAACACAACAATGCTATAAACATCGTTGTTATGTCATTATGTTATGTAACCTCCTCTTCACACAAAAAAAACTTTTATAGGTTCATTGATGGTACAGTCACAGGCAAAAATATGTGAACAATTGTAACTCTTAATACAATGGAATGAGAGTCAAAGTGTATACATATTGGTGCTCGTGACTGTACATAATGATGATGATAGTTACTAGTATATGGATTTTATATAAAAAACACCGAAATATTCTAACACACTCGCTGACTAATTACGAGATCTCAGGAATTGCAAAGCCTACAAACATTGTTTTGTAATGTTCGCGCGAACCCTTTTCGAGTTTCAAACCCTTAGAATCCTTTGTGGTCACACCTTGGTCACACGGAATGTCGAGCCAGAATAAAATGCAGGTAAAGTAAATGGGGGTGATTGTGTCTACATTTTATTTTAGTTTCGATGTCTGGTTTTGATAACATTTCCGTTTCATGTTCATAATGTAGTTCTTGACATTGAATAAAACTAAATAGTATCAATAAATAAACAATTTTCTAAGCTCACATTTTTTTATTTTTTTTTATTTTAACTCGTCATAGTGACTGCATCCTGCCTGATGGTAAGCAGCCGATGCAGTCCAAAATAATGAGAGCGCTCCCCACCGTGGAATAAGCACGATAACGAGCGCACCCATTCATGACGGCCTGCATAAATGCCGTTTCACGCCCCGCTTAAAAGACCCGGGACTGTAGGAGCTGGGAAACACATGCGCCGGCAAAGAATTCCAAAGCCGAATTTCTGTGGTCTTACAGAGAAACGACTTGCCAAATTTTTTGGTACCAGTACTGATAGTCTGTACAGTATGATGGTGGTTCCTAAGACCAGCACGTGTAGTCCGGGAGAGGAAAGGAGAGGGCGGGATAAGATCAAAAAGTTCTTCAGAACACTCTCCGTGTAATTCCGGTAGAAGACACTGAGAGAAGCAATGCAAATTAAACAACATAAATTATCTAGCCCTCTTGGGCTAAGATACTCGTAAGCTTCTTTTGAAACTCGTTAAAATGGTTAAACTAGATAACGGATATATACATAAACATAGAAAAAACACCTAGACCCGAAATCTATTTAGAAAAACGATTTTTAATAAATTGACCCGACCGGGTATTGAATTCCGGACCTCAGAGATGGCGCGACGCCAGAACCGGCACGCTAACCACTCGACCACGGAGGTCGTCAGTATGAGTAGATACTGTTGATAACTTAGCACTTGCAAGGCTTAAACAAAAACATGATGGCCTTGTAGCAACACTTCCTCCAATTTCTTAATATTTTTATTACCACTATGCTGGCAATCAGGCATACAGTCCACCTGTTGAGAAGCGGTTACCGTAGCCTATATAATTAAAGACGACTGCAATACACAGAGGGATCGCTAATGCGTTGCCGAGCTCGTAAACAACTTAATAATAGGAGTTCTTGGCGGGAAAGTGAAGCGTCATTCTGCAGTTTTGTTTTATTTTCTACAGCTTGTATTTTGTCGAATATTAATGTGAAATAAAGAAATAAATGGAGGATTATCATTGGATCTCAGTCAAGTCCCACATCTTTACTAAAACTCAAGAGGTTTAGGGGGAATATCATTTACATTAAACATTCTTAATGTCTCTCACTCTCATCTACTTTATGCAATGAAAATATTTGCTTTTATTGACACTGGTTGAATGTGCTTACCGCACCAAGCCATTATTTAAGACAAAAAAAGAGGAATAATAAAAAGTTTTGGGGGTTATAGTTACTCGCGTCCATAGGTTTACCCTTGAGACCCTACACGTGACCCCTGGGTGGTGCTAAATGAGTGACACTGACTGAGTGGTAGAGAAATCGCTGCGTTGCAGCACGCATTGGACTGGCTCGTCCGGCGTGATACCACCCTCTCACGAATATCCGGCGTGAAATAATGGCACTTGGTGCTGTTGTGTTTCATCCGGCCAGTGAGGGTTCTGGAGGCCCATCCCCCCCCCCTCTCACAATTCCTATTCCTTCCTTAACCCTATTCCTTCTTTAAAGGACGGCAACGCGCCCGCGATACCTCTGGTTTTGCGAGTGTCCATGGGCGGCGGTGATTACGCTCCATCAGGTGACGCGCCTGCTCGTTTGCCTCCTTCTTTTATATAAAAAAAAAAGTTATTGTAACATTTAAATATGGAACGATAGCCGGCGCAACAGTGCGTGCACGTGCAGTGCTCGGCCAATGTTTGCGGCGAGGCCGGGGCGTGTCACCATTTGCATTCGGGCTATCCTTCTGTTTGCATCGCGTTAGTTCCAACACTTCGCGGGTGTCAGCGCGTGCGTATGAATCTGCTGACGGCTAATTTTATTAATTCATGTTGGCTGTTCGCATTGCGCAAATGTCAGTTAGATTAAAAATGATACGAACAAGCTTTTGCTGCCATTTTGAAAGTTAAGCAAATTTTTGAATGCTGGTTACGGGATGAATCTCAAATAAATGCTATGATTTATTTTGATCGAGGCAACAATAGCCATACTTAACCTGTAATTTTACAATCTTACTTACATACATAGGTACATATTATAATCACAACTGTTAACCCCGAAGGGTTAATCAGAGACTAGGCAATGAAGACAGCAAAGGCAGACCTCTACTGTGGTCCACTTTTCTCCAAATAGCGACTGCACATGTCGACGGTCCCTACGTATAATCCCATAGGTGAAAATCGCAATTTTTTAAGGAGAGCGGTTTGAAAGTGTGTTTATCAATAACTTTAAAAGTATAAAAGCTGTGATTACCAAATTAGGCAAGTAAATAGTAGGTTAAGTTAAGAATGTACCGTATATATATTAACTCGATTTATAATATTGTATATGTTATTTTACACTTATTGAACTTTACGTCGGAACAAACAAATCTTTTAACAAATCAAATGGCACTTACTGAATTTTACATGGGGAGTTGCTCTACGTTAAATTTGGTATATGGTATTTAATGATTTTGTTTTCGGAAAACTTATTGGTTTAATTTAAGATAGGGTATTAGACAAATAAAAGAAATGGTAATGTACCTAGGTATATGAGAATTTCATTTAAATTGCAGTTTATAGTATTTGACATACTTCGAAATCTAGATAATTATTGAACTTTTTCACTTGTTTGTTTCATAGATCGATAGAGTTAAATCAGTATAAGACAATTAAGCAAAAAACTAAAAATCACGGATGTGCCACATCTGGGATTATACTTAGGGACCGTCGATGTGCTCCGCGTGACAGGTGGTGAGCCCATCGCCGCTCTAAGCTGTTGGACGTATGTGCAGTCTTTAGTCCGTTAGTCGCCTTTTACGACACCCAAGGAAAGGGAGGTCTAAGCGACACGGTTACTTATTTTGATCGAGGCAACAACAGCCATACATAACCTGTAATTTAACAATCTTACTTAAACTAGCCAAAAAGTTGTGCACAAAGAAATATTAACAAAACTTCTATAAAGGCAACACACTTACGTTCTAAGAAACTTTTTACAATAAAATACTAGCATTAATGAACACTAGCAGTATTAAGGCAATTAAGTAATACTTAACTGTCTGTGAGAAAACCTTAAGTCAGTCAGTTGTTAGAAATGACAATTTTTAAATGTGAGAAATCCTGGTCACAGTATGAGTACGTTAATAGGCTTATGAAAAGCTTTCTCTATCAAAAACAAGCCGGATGTGTTTTTTATTAATAAAAAAAAAAGAAACTTTCCTGCACTCACACCAATTATCTAGCCCAAGAGAAGCTTCGAAAAAACTCGTTAAATGGTTACAAGACAACGGATAAACATACTTAAAATACATACTTATTATATGTAAGTACATAGAAAACACCCAGACCCGAGACAATTTTGAAAAACAATAACTTCTAAATTGACCCGACCGGGGATCGAACCCGGGACCTCTAAGATGGCGACACCATGAAAACCGGTGTACAGACCACTCGACCAAGGAGGTCGTCAAGTCGTAATAAACTACATAATTATGTTTCTTGTGAAAAATGCTTACTCTATTTGTATGCCGCCGCAAGTCCGTAAAAATACAAAATATGTACACACGGCGTCAGATCAACCTACCCTAAACTGTCAAATTTCTCCAATGAATATTGATCCTTATAACCAAACAATAAAGTTCAAAATTGATTGTAGAAATTTGACAGTTTTGGGTAGGTTGATCGTGTGTACACTTACATTGACTTACGACTATTTCCCACAAAGGGTTACTCAGAGACTAGTCAATGAAGACCGCAGAAGCAGTCCTCTGCCAAAGTCCACTTTTCAACAAATTACAACTGCACATGTGCTCAGCGTGATAGGTGGTGAGCCCATCGCCGCTCTATGCGGTTGGATGTATGTGCAGTCGTTAGTCCGTTAGTCGCCTTTTAAGACACCTAATAGATATGGGTCAGTACTCAGTAGTATTATTTTAATGAGCCGCCACACACACAGCTCAAACAAATAGGGATGCTCTTTATCACAATATTTACCAGTACGATAATAGTTGGCCGGCGTAAGGTACATACTACCTACCTACCAGCCGCGTACATGTGGTGAACAACTCTATAAATCGCGTAATGTGCGGCGGCGGGCAACTTGCGAAATAATTCACGTCCAAAGTGCCGTAATGGCTTGCGAGGCGGGCATAAACAATAAAAAGCTATAAAACTCTGGCGAAAGTGATTCTGCAGCACGACCCCATGCTTTAAAGGGGCGCCATTTGAATAATCACTTGGTATTCGAATAAAACAAAAAGCTATCTCCAAAATTAACTTGAGTGTTTAAAATCCCCTGACTTGTGTGAGATACCTGCCCAGAGGAATGGTTAGAGGGTCAAAGGCTGATGATGATTTAATATTTTTTTTACATATTGATTGCCTAGTGGTAAATATCCAGAGGTTCTGGATCCAGTCAGTAGTAAAGCAAAATTTCTACAGTTTAGTAACACCAAACTGCATTTGAAAAGCGTGCCCACTTTATAATCAACAAGTTTTTCTGCGCAATGTAGTGAAAAGTCAATCAGTAACTAGGTTTACACGTGTTACTATTACTACTAGGTATTTGTTTTTGTTACTAACTAATAGTGAAATCAACTTTAATGCTTACTTAAAAAAATACGAATCATAATATTTGATATTATTTGCGTAAATAACGCTCTAATAATAAGATTCGTAAAGTTACACAATTTTGCGTTCGTAATAACGCGCAAATAAACTAAAAATCTTATCTTGGAGTGTATTTTGAGATATTTAAACATTGAATATATTATTTGATTTGAATATACCTGTATAATATTATGATATTGAAAATTGTACCTACCTATGCGTCAGTTAAAAATTCAAACAGAATAGAAGGATCCCTCGCAGAAGGACCTGAAAAATGTACCTATATCGTCCTTGCTATAACTGTGCAGTGCGGTTGAGCGTGAAAAGGTCTTTTCGAAATCACGAGTTCATAGGTATTTGTGACTGATGTGGCGTATTAGTTGCATCAATTATTTTTCCAGTTGGGATTCTATACTTTGCCGCCAGGTTTCGTTTTATCACAGAAAAGTAAGCATATTTTGTCATTTCAATTTCAAATAATTTTTATAATTTTTTTTACTCAAATAATAGCTTGGTGCTTTCTGCACATATAGCAAGTGTAAGAAAGATAATGATTATGGGTATAAGTGATAATTAAACGTTTAATTGTCAATGATATTCCCCCTAAACCCCTTCCGTCTTATTAATAAAAATGGCTAAATTTTACACCTTGGTTTAAAGTGACGCTCTTTCGTTTTTGTTAAAGGAGACAGGCAGAGACAGCGTCAATTTAATCCTAAGTGTTAACGTGTGTTTGTAAACGTTTAAAGGGCTTGAGTTTCAGTAAAAATGTAGGACTTTACTGAGATCTCACACGAACATCTTGAGAGAATTTGAAAAGTGATTTTGCAACTTCACGAACACTTAACGGTTAATAAAACAAAACACAAATTATAGAAAGTAAAACAAAACTGCAGACATGACGCTTCAATTTCCCTCCAAGAAGTCGTTTTAGGAACAACTGTTCATTTTCACTTTATTTATTTATTTATTTAATAAAGAATAACAACAGCCAACTTAATACATTGACAAATGATCTTAGAGCTAAACTTAATTAGGCCAATAATGTTATTCATAACTAAATATGTGAAACAAAAAGGTATTAAATTAAACCAAACTAACACACTAAAAGATATACCCTTAGCAATGACATTTTGAAGCTCATTTACTTGTACTTACTTACATAACTTACTATATTGTATATTAAATTGCTAATGCTATACTTTATACTTACTTACATAAAACACGAAAAATAAACTTAAGTATATAAAATATAATACTACTTCACTTTAAGGTAGGCTTACTTTTTTAATATCCATCTTGTGTATAGGGAACGCTTTTGTCAATTTTCATCTTAGAAAAGCTGTTTAAAAGTAGTATCAGATAAATATAAAATTAATTAAAAGAATTAAATAACCACGTCGCGTAGCGAAAAAAGAATACACCATCTCCTCTCTCCCCTTTGGGTGTCGTAAAAAGCGCCAAAAGACTGCACATACATCTAAAAGCATAGAGCATCTAACCACCTGTCACGCTGAGTACATATTTTGCTGTCACTATTTGGTGAAAAGTAAGCTATGGTAGGGGACTGCTTTTGCTGTACTCATTGCCTAGTCTCTGACTAACCCTTCGGTGATAATAATCGTGATTATATGGGTCCATATTGGGTTGCATAAATGAAAGAGGCATATTTTAAGGCTGCATAACGTTTTTTGGCATTCTTTAGTTTCGCATAACGTTCATTCAGAATAAATCATTAGGCATACTTTATTTCCTCATAATTACTTTTATAATAATGATATATCACCATCAAATGTTCATGCATAAATGTTTTTACAACAACGATTACTAATCATAACATTTTTTCACAGTCATAAATATAGAATACCATAATGTTAACATTTAGAATATTACGCCTCATTGTCTACCTATCACGTGACTTAGCGGAGTAGAGCAGCTAGTATTTCTGTTGTCTAATAAAAAAACAACCTCGAAATTCAAGACAATCGCGTAGCGCAGCGTAGCGATTGTCTTAAATTGCTAAATTATCACGTGACCTACAGGAGTAAGGCAGCTGGTATTTCTGTTGTCTAATAAAAAAATAACCTCGAAATTCTAAACAATCGCTACGCTGCGTTTCATACATTTTGCTTTTCGTATTTTATGATAAATTAAATTTAGACGTGTATGTAGCAATTATGTTCTTTACATTTATGCTGATTAAAATTAGGATAAAGACAATAATTATAGTTAGATAAAAATATGCCAATGAAACCATTATGGGTTTATAACACTCTGCTTAGCATAATTTAGCATAATTTATGCGAAAAAACTTTATGCTGAAACTGTTATGCCAAACTACATTATGACAAAAGAGATTATGCGACCGAAAAGGCTCCCAATTAAAAATAGGTACTAAAACTTTTATTAGAAAATTAAAAGTTAAGTTAATGTATACAATTAGGCAATATTGGCATAAGAATTAGAATTTTTAATGGTTTATTGACTTCTAGTTTTAATAAAAAAACTTATAATAAATTTCAAAACTACGAAAACCGAAGAGATACTTTGCGATTTCCTTGAATGTATTCCTTTCCCTAACTTTTTTTTGTTTAAGGGCGCCGCCATCCAACGCGCCGTGGTGAATGTAAATCTCAGTATACAAACATACATATATATATATATATATATATATATACTATAATCACGACTAATATCCCCGAAGGGTTAAAGTAGCCACAGACTATGCAATGAGGACAGCAATAGCAGTACTCTACCATATTCCACTTTTCACCAAGTTACAACTGCACATATGCTCACCATTACAGGTGGTGAGCCCATCGCCGCCGCTTTATGCTTTTGGATGAATGTGCAGTCTTAGTTCGTTAGTCGCCCGTTACGACACCCAACGGAAGAGAGGGGGTGGTAGCCCCAAGCAACAAAATTTGGTACTATAAAAGTCCTGAGAACGTTTTAGAACGTGCTAATTAGTGTACATGATTAGCACTATAATGATGTTAAGAACGTCCAAATAGGCCCTAGTTTTATCACTGATACATTACATAAAGGCTCTCAAAGTAATAAATCAGCTCTTTATTTGAAACCTAAAAGTGAAGAGAAACGCTTTTTGGTTCTGAAATAGTGCTATCTGCAGCATTTATGTCACAAATTTGCACTATAAAAGTAACCAAAACATGTTTAAATTGCTTTTTTGCACCGTAAACAATTCTAGTGATCTTTTTTATCACACTTATTCAATCATTTTATTCGTATTGTGGTCGTGTCGTGTGTTCTCCAACAAAAATCTACAAATAACATAAACAAATATCTATGCTTTATTTCATTCGCCGATGTAATAAAAAGGAAAAGGACACTACGGAGTTTTGCCGTAACTTGCACTTGCGAAAGTAATTGTATTGGTAAAATCATTAATGCCGATTTCAAATTTGACAATGCGCCCACGTAATTTTCTTGTTTTAATTAAATTTAAATTAATAAAATAAGTACTTTTATACCGGGGTATTCCTCGAAGCGCACCCAATATGAAGCGCACCCAGACCAAGCGCACCTAAACTATTCCTCCAAGCGCACCCGTTGGGTGCGCTTCAGAATAGGTAATTAAAATATTAATTTTTTATTCCTTGAAGCGCACCCACGGACAAAAATAGAGAGGAGCTTAAACGATTCGTAATATTGATGTCGATAGAGAGAGACTAGGACTAGGTCCTTATGCAACTTACTACGTCAATAATAAATTGAATCATGACAGTCATTTTGATCTAAAAGTCCCAGGGAGACATAAATGAAAAGAGGTAGATAGGCGCGTTAGCGATCTCACTTACCTTTAACTATCAGGAAAAAAGAAATGTACGCTTAAAAGATTCGTAATATTGATGTCGATAGAGAGAGACTAGGACTAGGTGCTTATGCAACTTACTACGTCAATAATAAATTGAATCATGACAGTCATTTTGATCTAAAAGTCCCAGGGAGACATAAACGAAAAGAGGTAGATAGGCGCGTTAGCGATCTCACTTACCTTTAACTATCAGGAAAAAAGAAATGAACGCTTAAAAGATTCGTAATATTGATGTCGATAGAGACTAGGACTAGGTGCTTTTGCAACTTACTACGTCAATAATAAATTGAATCATGACAGTCATTTTGATATAAAAGTACCAGGGAGACATAAATGAAAAGAGGTAGATAGGCGCGTCAGCGATCTCACTTACCTTTAACTATCAGGAAAAAGAAATGAACGAGTAGTAGTAGTAAGTTGCCATCAATCAATGAAAATAAACGTACGTTATTCGTTATCGATATTTTCTGATAGTTACTACATCTCTTTCAATATTTTTTCCGTGGGTGCGCTTCGAGGAATGAAAAATTAATACTTTAATTATCTATTCTGAAGCGCACCCAATGGGTGCGCTTGGAGGAATAGTTTAGGTGCGCTTGGTCTGGGTGCTCTTTATATTGGGTGCGCTTCGAGGAATACCCCCTTTTCCCGACAATGGCTGCTAAAGTACACATTGGCACCAGCCGTGCTTCTAATGTCCTATCATGGCAGAAAACAGCAGCCATATTTGATTAATTATTTATGGCTGCTGGTTTCAGTACTTTTTTGTCACGATTTAATAGCAGAACAAACAAACTCACCTATAGAGCTATGTAGAATTGAAGTTATTTAGCAGCTGCACCAGGAGTCGCACTGTTAAGTACTGTAGAAGGTTTTTTTATGATTTTTACAGAACTAGCTCCATAGCGATGTTGAGGGAGCTTGTAAGAAGATATAACGTCACGTAATGGTTGTGCAAGGTACTTTTATAGTGCAAATTGATCCTGTATTAGGGTTTTCGTCACTCCTGCAATACTAGTACTGTAAAAGTTATTTTCACGCATTATTATTGCAAAATAGATACACAAAACTGTCAATAAGGTCGTCTATAGTACTAAATAGTACCATAATCGCTTTTACCATATCTGTTACAGTGCAACACTTTAATGATTCTTTTGTATAGTCCTCAAAGCCTTCATAGAGCAAAATTATAGAACGTAAATGCTCATTAATTTTATAGAAGCAAAACGCACTGTTAAAAACCTTTATGGTACAAGCAGTCACAATGATTACCATTATAGGTCTATTATAACACTGTTTGGTGATAAAAGGCTTTGGTTATAAAAGCTTTTGCTACTTGGGGCATTCTTTCAACGGCACGCGACACGGTTACGGCACAGTATAAATATGAGCTCATATTTATACTGTGGTTACGGTCAGTGTTGTGGCAACATTGTAGTATTAAAATTAGAGACATAAAAAAACAAGAGGAGACGACGAACTATTATAACTGATTGTGTATTTGTAAGTGATCCAAGCTTCGATAAACTAATTTCAAAGTATCCAAGCGATTAGGACCGCAAACAATGCGCAAAAAAAATGTTTCGCGGTGTCGTCCTAGTTTGATACCTCAATGGGTGGTAAAGGTTCGTGAATGGCTACTTGTATTATTATGTATGGAATGGCTTAGTTAGGATATTTAAACCTGCTGTTACCTACTTTGAGTGGTTCGCAGACTTATGGTGTCCCGGTTAAAGGTAAGACATTGATTGAGGTTTTAGATTTCTGGTGTGATAAAGTGTCAGTATCCTTGCGTGTCATCTATACTAATATTATAAAGAGGAAAGATTTGTTTGTTTGTTTGTTTGAATTGAATAGGATTTAGAAAGTTCTTTGACCATTAGAAAGCTACAAGTGACATTGGCTATGTTTAATCCCGATATTCTCACGGGAAGGGTACCACGCGGGTAGAACCGCGTGGACCCGCTAGTTTTGATATAAAATAGCTTCTTATTGTTTTTTTTTATATAGCAGAAAGAGGCAAAGGAGCAAGCGGGTCCCCTGATGGAAAGTAATCACCGCCGCCCATGGACATCCGCAAAAGTTGTCGCGAAAAAAGCGAAATGTTGTCGATTTTACGTCAATACTTGCAGACTTAGTTATTAGTGACCCAGACCGCATTAACGATCATTTTTTGTAGGTTCCCGGTGATGATCATATTGATGTTGCCCATCTTGCACACTATTCTTCACATTGTTTTAGTGATTCAGTGTTTTCATTTAAGCATGTAGACGCAGATTTAGTATTTAAAATTATAAAAAATATCAATACAAATTCACAAGGGGTAGATGAGATATCCCTAAACATGATTCTTTTAACTTTGCCACGAATACTGCATGTCATTACTGACATTGTAAACAAATCTCTTTAAACAGGCACTTACCCAGAGCTATGGAAACAGGCAAAGATCAAGCCGCTACCAAAAACAAGTAGTCCAACACGTCTAAATGGTCTTAGACCAGTAAGCATACTGCCATTTATGTCAAAGATATTATTGTGGATAATGTATTGGGGGGGGGGGGGGGGGGGGCAAGATGCGGGAAGGGGTTCGATCTTGGTACTGTTGGACTACTCTAGGGCATTTGACACGATTAACACTGAGTTGCTTGTTGCTAAACTTAGGTACTACGGCTTTGATGATCTTGCACTTCGGTGGTTTTCTAGTTACTTACAAATTCGCACGCAACAGGTAGAAGTCATTTCCAGCAGTGGAATAAGAAAAGTATCTGCCACATCTCCAGTAAGTAAAGGCGTTCCACAAGGCTCGATACTGGGACCTATTCTCTTCTGGTATTAATTTTGCTCAATAATATTATCGTAGAAGAATGAGAAATTCATAGTTAACTTAATGCGATTTTCAAAGGTTTTTGGTTTAGTTAAGATTTTTTCCATATAAAATCTATAATATCCAAAAATTCGCGAAGCCGCTACGATCTATTCCACTATAATAAGAGGATAACATTCTAATTTTATTATTTCATTTGTTTGGAAAAGTAGTTAAATCAAGGAGTTCAAAAAAGTGTCTTCGCGCATTTTATGAAAATCTTTCTCTGTAATTTTGGGTTTAATTAAAAAGTTAAGCAAAATTTACAAAAAGCGAGGCAGCTACGAACTATGCCAATAGCCATTCTACACTATTCAATAAGTCAAAATTGGTAATGTATATTTGTTTCTGAGATTAAGAACGCAAAATTGGCCATTTTACGCAAATATCACAGTCGAGATATAATGGGCCTCGTAACGCTCCCTAACGTTTCAATGTCATAAAATAGTTTTTAAAGAGAGGTATACAACATTATTGCTTTTGCTGTCCTTATCTCCTCATTATCTAGTCTCTGACAACCCTTCGGGGATAATATTCGTGATTATATGTACGTATGTATATAAAATTAGGTATAGCTAGATAGTAACAACAGTAAATAGTCGATATAACTCAGAGCTCAATGAAAAAAGTAACAATACATTCGGAAAAGAAGTTTTTTTTGAAAATAAGAACACAAATAAGTAATTATTCTGTGTAAGCTAAGCGAGTATTTCTTACTACAGGGTATGTATTTACTTGATTGCTTGAAATCATATTTGCGCTGATATTTTATTATGTTGTGGACAACGGATTTAATTCCTCTGTAAGCGATAAGTATTTTTTTCGGCGTTCCTTAGGGCTCACATAATTGGTCCTGCTTTTTCAAATAAGAACTTAATTGAAATCACTACGCTATCAGATCGAAAGTGTACGTCAGAATAAACCTACGTAACCGAGTTTTACGTTTAATAATAAATTAATAACTATACGAATCACTATCTACTACCTATATGTATGTAAAAGTAGTTGAGTTGGTAAATTGTATTGGTAATGTCAGTTTACGGCTTCGATACGCGTCGCTTGGAAAATGACTGCGAGTATCCTATTTCATTTTATTACGGCTGTACGCGAATTGTATCGTTGAAGTAGAGTATTATCGGGTTTCATAGTATTTTGTGTGCAACAAATAAAATTTTATGTTACAACAGTACTATGTAATTAATGCCTATAAAAACTTAATTCATAATTACAAAATAAAAGATAAGGATGTTTCGGTCACTTCAAAAAAAAACTCGGCAGATGATGACGATTCAAATTAGTAAGTAGTTATTTGATATCATGCAAAGTCAATATTAAAACATGGTTCGGGTAAAGTAAAATAGTTATTAAAAGTTATTTTTAGTTAGTAATATTTTTTTAAATTTTTAGTTAGATAAGTATTTTTATTTTTTTTAGTCATTTTTCAGTTGTTAGTAAAAGTAAAGTATATCCCACATATTATCCCACTGCTGGGCACAGGTCTCCATCAATGAAATCAAGTCTTCACTACAATTGATGGGTTGGCTTGTAACACTTCTATCTAACCACAAATCCTAAATCCTAAATGCTGTGCATAAAATAAGACAAACTTAAAACATACAATGATTGGTTGGAGTACTTACGTTGTTGTTTCATTCAATAATATAATATCAAATCAAATGATCTTACTATAAACGTCCTACTGCTGGGCAAATATGATTAATTTAGCTAATTATACACATCTAAATTACCTGCAATAAGCATTGATTTGTGACAGCTGACAAAGACGCAAATAACAGAGGTTGTTCTCTTACTCTAAATATCCTGTCGTTAGCCACTTATGTTAGGACGGTGAAAGCGTGTTCCAGCCGGATTGAAGTGGTTTCTAATGATTAAACCTTGAGGCGCTGAATAATCACCACGATTGCCAAATGCGGGTTGGTTGGTGGGTTGGTTGGTTGGTTGGTTAGTCACAAAACCAGGGTATGCATCGAAAAATAACAGAAACACACTACTCTACCTGGGAACTGAACCCGGGACCTCTGGTTGTCGGGCCGATCGCCCCTCGGCCACCGAGTTATTTATACTAGCGGCCCGCCCGCGCCTTTGTCCACGCTAACTTAGAAAGACCGATAGTTAAGCCATTTAAAAAAATATATTTACAAAATATAAACAAAACCATTCTCAGTTAACGCTCTATATTTTAATGAAAACCGTATAAAAATCCATTGCGTGGTTTAGGAGAATAGTGCGGTACCACAGACAGAGGAAAACAGCGACTTTATTTTATATAAAACGGCGACTTTACTTTTTTTCTACAGCAACACAAAGAAAAATCCTGAAAATTTAAAATTTTATCAAAAGGCCATAAATGCTCAAAGGGGGGATGCTTTCCTACACAAAATTGATTGTATAACATGACCTTAAAATATCGCTAGCCCTATCCCGAACACAATGTATAATGATTTAGTAAGTGGATTGTGGTATTATGTAATGATCATTTCGTTAGTAAGCAAGTACACATAATCACGACTATTATCCCCGAAGGGTTAGTCAGAGACTAGGCAATGAGGACAGCAAAAGCAGTCCTCTACCATAGTCTACTTTTCACCAAATAGCGACTGCGCATATGCTCAGCGTGACAGCCAATCGCCACTCTATGCTGTTGGAAGTATGTGCAGTCTTTATTCCGTTAGTCGCCTGTTACGACACCCAAGGGAAGAGAGGGGGTGGTAGTATTCTTTCACCGCTACGCGACTCGGTTATGTAAGTAATTGCTCTATACACCCCTATATGACTTATCTATTCACATCTTGTGCTTGCGTGGTAGTTTAGGGCCCAATACCCCTATGTGCTGTTGTCAATGTAGGGAAGGTCCCAACAGTGGGACGTTTGTAGGAGGATGATGATGAAATAAATATACCGACTAAAAAACTTGACGACCTCCGTGGTTGAGTGGTTAGCACGCCGAGCGCCGGTTCTAGCTTCGCGATATCTCTGTGGTTGCCGGGTTCAATTCCCGGTCGGGTCAATTTTATCTAAATTGGTTTTGGGCCTGGGCATTTCCTACGTATAATAAATATGTATTTAACCATTTATGTATGTTTATCCGTTAACTTGTAACCCCCTCAGTCTTAAAAAAATAATGACGGTGCGTTATAATTTTTTGAATCTGCGGATGACGTCACAATTCCCACCTTTTACAAATAAAAATCACTCTAAAATTAAACCATATTTTGTCATTCTGTAAACAACAATATACTAACTGATATATTTCCTATCCATCAGGTATCAAAATTGTATCAAAATACAGTTTATTTGTCTTATAGTATTTCTCTAAAAATCACTCGGAAATCGGTACCTACCTACGGACTTTACATGCGTTATCTAGTAGTAATAACGATGTATTTCTTACAACATATTATCGAAATACGATCATTATATGCTCAATAATCATTTTATAATAAGAAACAGTACTAACCTCGGACCAAATATCACAATTACATTAGATAAATCCAGTAAAAATAGCACAGAAAACTCAGCGACTTATTCCTCCGACACAGAAATTGGCGCAACTGTCAACGTCGAATTTGACAGAATCAAGCATAGACTATGCGATATTTTGCGATCACGATGCATAAAATGTACCACAGAACCAAAATAATCGAACTTGTTCATACTAAAGTAGTCTGTAAGTCTATGAAAACACGGTACAAAGTCAAGTGGGAGAGAGCGGTCTCATGCGACCGCTTGGGGGTTGACGGAATGGCGCGCTTCGTAGGTGCGGTCTCCTGCGACCGCTTGGGGGCTGAGAGGTTAAATAAGTTTCAGAAGAAGCTTAACTACGGCTAAATAATTGGTGTAATCGTACAAACTCATTTAATTTTTATTAATTTTATGATGATGATGATGTTGCAACACAAACTAATTAGTGTGGGTATCCCAGGTATCCTAGGCATACCTTTGTACTGACTGGCACATCAACCGAATTGCACTGGCCGTGGTCACGGGAATTCCAATTATTTTCCTATTATGATCAACATGATTGTCGCGTGGAAACATAAATACCAGATTCGCATCATTATTCGAATATTGAATTGTATTGAATACCATTCACAATAATGAATGACCGTTTTGATAGAACAGATTCGATTCGGTTGAAAATGTAAATATTTCATGAAATGTAGGTATGACCTTTTGTAATAATTTAACGTGGTAAAAGGATTTTACTTGATTAGTTTATTTTACCAACATTTTTACACTAAGTAACTACTTAAGTACATTTATTTTCAACGTTAATTAAATTACAGTTTAAATACAATACAGAAAATACATTTTTTAGAGGTGCAAGATTTAATTGAATATATACATAGACACATACCTAGTCTGGTATACATAATCGTAGATCCAAGCCAAATTTGTCCATGATCAAAGATAAAGTTAATAATAAAAAAATCTAAGCAGCTTTTACGCGAGTATTTAGAATATCAGTATTACATAACCAAAACGAGGTATTATCATAAAGTTTTGTTACTAAAACATCTTTTATATGACTTGTACCTTTTACTAAGCGTCGCAGCGGATATCTACGCCAGTACAACCGGTACAGTCGTAGCGACTCAAATGTAGATAAGCCCGCCAAATTGTGTAGCACAGATAAGCTAACGAGAATAATTTTGTGTCGCCACAAGAATACTAAGCTGTCCCTTTGTTTTGGGTTGCGATTAAATTTCATTTTTATGAGGGCATGCATGTCTAATTTTCTCATGGCAGAGATTGCGTTCTTGCTACGATCGTGTAAGTTAAGCAACTTCTGTTATGGCAGGTGGTGGATGGGTGACCATATTAGTGACTCCGGCTATTCTAGTTCGGAAGCTAGTTAAGCCGTTGTTCGACTATTGTCTGCAATGTTTCAAACTGTAAAATATGTAGCTCAATATAAAGAATAACTCTCTTGTATAACTTAATTTCCAACTTTTTTTAAGCAAATAGGTTTTAAAGCCGCCAAAGTATATCGGAGTAACTAATAATAATAGTTTATAATATCATTGGGAGTAACCTGCTTAGGTTATTAATCCTGTGTGGAATAAGTTTGGCCAGTCTATTTATTTAAATTAAAAACTAACTTTTAAAAATAGAAAAAGTATTTACTTACCCACCCAGTGTTTGCTCCAAATGGCAACATAGAGGTAGCATTTATATATAGTATATTATTGCATTCAAAACGGTTTTAAGAGCCGCCAGAGTTTAGCAGAGTAACCTACCTAAGGTTATTAATCCCGTGTTGAATTTGGTTGGCCAGTCTCTTTATTTAAATTAAAAACTATGGCACTTTTAAAAATAGAAAAAGTATTTACTAACCTGCCCAGTGTTCGCTCCTCGTTCGCTCCAAATAGCAACATAGAGGTAGCATATAAAGTATTATCCGGCGTATTCAAAAAGATTTTAAGAGCCGCCAGAGTATATCGGAGTAACCTACTTAGGTTATTCATCGTGTGTTGGATTTGTTTGGTCGGGCCATTTTCACGCAGGCCGCGCCGGGATAAAAGCTCTCTTTGTGGCAGCGAGCCCCTTTCAGAGGAGATTGCGCACTCCAGAAAACAGCCTATGGAGCGGCGGCGGCAGAATTAGTCGCATTCCATGCGATATGCCCGATTTATTATTCGAATGTGCGATGTCGATAAATCACAAAAATATTGCCTGGTGGTAGGAATACCCGCGGATTTATTTTTTCTTTAAGGCATACACATTATAATACGAGTGGCCTTACCTGATGGTACTCTTAGAGCTCTAAGAGCTACATTTATTAATAGAGATGGGCTGACTAGTCGCCGTTTTTCAGCATGCCAAGAGAGGAGAGGAGTGTCAGATGAGGAGCTCGATAGCACAGCGGCTAGCGCGTTCGGGTTAGAACCATGCCGGCTAAGCACCATTCACAATGCCAAGCCTCTGGATGGGTGACCAAATTAGAAACATCTTGAGCTCCTTCGTGTTCCCAAGCCGTTTGTCCAAGTTGTTGTCGTAAAATAGCAGTCGTTTAAACTAGTGATAAAACGATTACGATTTCGATCAATCGTAATCGACGATTATTGATATTTCTAAATAACCGTAATCGTCCAATCTGTCGATTATTAAGCGATTATTTCTGACATTTATTTTCCTCAAAATACTACACAATATTGCTTTCTAAAATAGTTAGCAAAAAATATCTCTCAATCAAATCGTCTGTGGCGTCGGAGAGGTTATTCTCTACTGCTGCATTAATTCAAATCGAAAAACGGAACAGATTGATGCCCGAAAAGGTAGAAATGTTGTTTTTTGAACAAAGATTTAAAGTTCTTTAATTTTTATTACTGAGTTTTTATAATTTGATTTTTCATATGGTCATAAATCTTATGTTGATTTATCGATAATTTGTTTTACATATTATTTAAAAAAAATCGTGATCGTAATAGTCGATTATTAGGTACAATAATCGTAATCGATATCATAATCGCTAAGCGATAATAGTTTCACACTAGTTATAACCCGATTTAGGTCAGCATGGCGGATTATTTCCCATGTCCCTACATGCTAGTTGTAAGTGTGGGAGGGAGGACTGTGCCCAGCACTGGGACATTTAAAGGCTTATGATGATGAATCATACTCGTACAGTCACGAGCAATAATATGTAAACAATTGTAATTCTTAATACAATGGAATAAGAGTCAGTGTATACACATTGGTGCTCGTGCCTGTACATACATACGTCACGCCCGTTTCCCGGAGGGGTAAACCGAGACCAAAGCTTTCCATTTGATACGAAAATCTTATAATAACCATCGAGGGTTCACTTGTTGTAAAAAAAACCCTCATGAGTAAAGGTTATTTTAAAGTGGAAGATTATGTAAATGACAAATATGTATGGACATAGTGCATGTACGAACATAACCGATGTATTAGTATGTTGTATTAATATCTTTCTTGTTAATGTATTTTGTATGACTTGGCGACGACATTATAACTTTAGTTACAAGGAGAAAAAAGTAAGGCCTCCTGAGTTTCTTCGAAGGTTCTCACAAAATCCGAACTGGCGGTAGATTAGTTAGATAGGTAGTTTAGGTAGTTAAGTTAGTTGATAAAATTTAACTACATGTAGTTAACTTTTTTTATATACATTTTTTGACGTCAATAAGTACCTACCTACCTGTAAAGGTCTAAATTGAATAAAGCATTTGACTTTGAAAGCTTGCCATTTAGCTAGCATAGCAAAGCACTAGCATTTGCTAGTTTCAGCATTGCTAGTGTAACAAAACTATAAATACAATTTCTTGGCCATCATTAAATTCTTTTGAAGATTAAGCAAAAATCTGGACCGGACATTTAAATCAAGTGATTAAGCGAACTACTTCATGGAAGTAAGCCAAGGCAAAGTTAAAGACTTCCACAGCAAAGCATTTTTAAACGTTAATTTTCTGAGCAGTCTTAATATTTATTGTGAAATATATTTAAATGAATAGCACCAAGTTATGCTATTTTTAACTTGATTCAATAAACATAAAAATATTTAGGATTGAGAGGAAAGGGTTTGGCATAGTAATTTGTCTTTTAACATTTACATAATAAAAATCTTCTAAACCATAATAAAAAATTGAAAAAAAATACTTTCTTGATCAATTTCTAAATACTCAATACTAGTTATGTCTGGTTTTGTCTACCTATGACATCACATACTATATGTCGGTGAACTGTAACCATATCGTTTTAATCTCAGTCCTGCCTATTGCATTTGCAATAATGATACCTCAGCTACCTTTGTGCCAGGTTTAATAATTAGAAAGTTGGCCACTTCCCCCGATTTTGTTTTTGTTTGAATACTAGCGCCAGATTTTAGTATGGAGGTAGCTTATTTTGAAGTAGCTCGATTCTGCTTCGGGGCTTAGAAGGTTTTAATATGATGAAGTCAATGTAATTCACATTCATTAGCTTTTAGTAACGTTACACGTGAAACATTTTAAGAAATAAGGATTTGCATATGTAAATAAAATAAATAAATAACCCTGCAGACTGACGCTTCACTTCAAGACGCTTCATGCCAAGAAGATAATGCCATTTAAAAAAAATAAAAAATAATAATTTTTGAACAATGATAACAAAAACAAAGACCTGCCAAAAAAAAGGCTGAGCTAGAGCGAAGAAAGAAACCCACCAACATGTTGATCCAATATGCGTATTTTAATTACTAATTTTAAGGCCCTTGATTTTGACAGTTTGTTGTTTTATATCCAAATTCGTAACATGTAAATATAATCAACTATTTACAGTAGTAAATACTATTTGAATTAATCAGTGTTGTGTTAAGATATAATATCTACGTTCTGGTATTACATTACTAATGACGAGTTTGTTAAGTCATTAGCAACAACAGAATTTAATTCATGAATATGTAATAAGCTTGTTAATTATTTCAGATCTCTATTCGCGCTGCTCTTCTGTTTCAGACGCTTTCATCTTGTAAATGCAAGTGTTGAACTTAAGGCTAGGTGTTAGTGAAAAATTAAAATAACACATTTGAAGTGGTAAACATTAAAATTAAAATCTGTGAAAATTATGAAATATGATTGAGGCCTTAGATTAATGATTGGTCTCGCTGCGCTCGACTAGATACCTCCGTCGTACTTGTCAAATGCGGCAACAAATACTACGCCGAAATCGGCGTACCTGAGCCAGTCACACTGACAGCTGTGGGTGAAGTGTACGTACCGAATGTTTTATTCAATTTTGGGCTTAATTCAAACTAAAGTGCCAGTTTGCGTAGTAAAACTGTGTAAAAATAATACTTATAAAATTAAGAAGGACACTGGGATCACATACCATCAGTAAGTATCGTATAATTTCGAAATTTCATCATAAAATAATATGAACAATAAACGCCATTCAGTGTGACCGCTTATACAAGAATAAAGTCCCCGTGGTTGAGATTTTTATTATGTGAATTTATTGTTATTGTATTTTATTTAAAAGGTAACCTATTTAATTTGTCTTACAAAGTTACTATATCCTTAACCTAGTTCTATGTTATTTCATGTTTACTTATATTTGTGATCTATAATAAGGTGTAAAAATGTTAGCTGACATTATATCAAGGGGCTTCTACCGATGAAACTGAACAACTTTCCATAAGGAACATGGGTCGAAAATTTATTATTTTCCCCTATAAAAAAGTCGCAATCAGCTGATTGACTCAAGTATGGAAAAGCTATTTTTTTTTAATTTGGACCTATGTTCCTGAAATGTAAACTTTTCGTGTCTGTACTTACATTGAAAATATTTGCGAAAAACATAATCTAGGGGATGAAGGATACGTGAACATTAGAATCATTTTTGAATTTTTTGTCTGTCTGTTTGTTTGACGCGCATCACACAAAAACCGCTGGACGGATTTTAATGAAACTGAGAACGGGATATAGCTTATGATTCGGGTAATATTATAGGTTAAAGGTTGCTTCACACATATCAGTGAAGCCACAGTTCCGACACAGTACCGGCACAGTGTTTTTCATACATTCTTCATGAACGCATCCCCACTTGTCAGTGATAATGCTCTCAGTGTCAGTGCCGCCACCGGCAAATCACGGACGTTTTGAAAAATTCATAGACAATGTTTGAAATAATATTTATTTTTCACTCCTCTTGCTCAAAAATACCGTCATCATAGCGTTGTAAAGCGAGGCTAAAATAGCTTTTCTTGCCCTAGGGGAAAAAGTATTTATTTTTAATTTTTGTCTGTCACATGACAATGAGCCTACAAAAACGAAAAAGTATTTAGTCATATGTAGAATAATCATGAATAAAGACTCGACTTATTACTGTTTACTAAGATCTACAACTTTTTTGAGATAGTTAATTAAAGTTTATGGTAAAATTAGTAATCATTTGAATCTATGGACAACACAGACCACGCCCACACAGTCCACGCTTCAGCAAGAAACAACTGCACAGTCTGCACATCTGCTTAGGTGGTGAGCCTTAGCCCGTTAGTCGCTTTTACGACACCAAAGGGAAGATAGGGGTTGGTAGTATTATTTTGATGAGCCCATCTCGCCGCTCTATGCTGTTGTATGTATGTACAGTCTTTAGTCCATTAGTCGCCTTTTACGAGACCCAATGGAAGAGAGGGGTTGGTAGTATTATTTTGATGAGCCCATCGCCGCTCTATGCTGTTGGATGTATGTGCAGTCTTTAGTCCATTAGTCGCCTTTTACGACACCTAAGAGAAGAGAGGGGTTGGTAGTATTATTTTACTGAGCCCATCGTCGCTCTATGCTGTTGGATGTATATGCAGTCTTTAGTCCGTTAGTCCCCTTTTACGACATCGAAGAATAGTGAGGGGTTGGTAGTATTTTTTGATGAGCCCATAGTTGATCATGCTGTTGGATGTTGTTCAGTCTTTAGCCTGTTAGTCGCCTTTTACGTCACCGAAGGAAAGAGAGGGGTTGGTAGTATTATTTTGATGAGCCCATCGCCGCTCTATGCTGTTGGATGTATGTGCAGTCTTTAGTCCGTTAGTCGCCTTTTACGATACCCAAGGGAAGAAAGGGGTTGGTAGTAATAAAAAAAAACTACTAATAGAACGAGGTCTAATCATTGCTATACATATCTACCATTTTGCTACAGAAGAAACCTACGTCTAATCTACATAATAATATATACAATTATGTTGATACATATTCGCTTTTAATTGTTAATTTTTAAATATTTTCTGAGCTAAGTACATATATAACCAGCAACTTAACTAATACATCACAGCAATAATATTTTTCCCATTATCTCGGGTAACAGTTAAGCAGCTGGCAACAAATTTTTTATGCACACTAGCATCCTTGCATATTGTCATAAACACACTACAATAATGAGTTGCCGCATTTACGGAGCAGTGGTTTTTAGGTAGCGCGGTATCTAGACGAGCGTAGCGAGACCAATCATTCATCTAAGATTGAGGCCTTAGATTAATGATTGGTCTCGCTGCGCTCGACTAGATACCTTCGTCGTACTTGTCAAATGCGGCAAAAATACTACGCCGAAATCGGCGTTCCCGAGCCAGTCACACTGACAGCTGTGGGTGAAGTGTACGTACCGAATGTTTTATTCAATTATGGGCTTAATTCAAACTAAAATGCCAGTTTGCTTGTATAAAACTGTGTAAAAATAATACTTTTAAAAATAAGAAGGACACTGGGATCACATACCATCAGTAAGTATAGTATAATTTCAAAATTTCATCATAAAATAATATCAACAATAAACGCCATTCAGTGTTACCGCTTACACAAGAATAAAGTCCCCGTGGTTGAGATTTTTATTATGTGAATTTATTGTTATTGTCTTTTATTATATAGGTAACCTATTTCATTTGTCTTACAAAGTTACTATATACTTAACCTAGTTCTATGTTATTTCATATTTACTTATATTTGTGATCTATAAATATGGTGTAAAAATGTTAGCTGACACTATATCAAGGGGATTCTACCGATGAAACTGAACAACTTTCCATAAGGAACATGGGTCGAAAATTTATTATTTTTCCCTAAAGAAGGATACGTGAACATTAGAATCATTTATGGAATTTTTGTCTGTCTGTTTGTTTGACGCGCATCACACAAAAACCGCTGGACGGATCTTAATGAAACTGAGAAAAGGTGTATAGCTTATGATTCGGGTAATATTATAGGTTAAAGGTTGCTTCACACATATCAGTGAAGCCACAGTTCCAACACAGTACCGGCACAGTGTTTTTCATACATTCTCTATGAACGCATCCCCACTTGTCAGTGATAATGCTCTCAGTGTCAGTGCCGCCACCGGCAAATCATGGACGTATTCGTTTTGAAAAAATTCATAGACAATGTTTGAAATAATATTTTCGTACCACTTGCTCAAAAAAGTGACATTCTATGCCACAAAAAGCGAACATAACAATAGTCATTTTTATGACCTTTCAGGCTCATAATGTCTCATTCCCTTAATGTCACTCGGTTTCAAAAAGTCCCTTTCCCAAAATGTCCCTTTCCCGCAACGTCCCTTCCCAAAAATGTCTCTTTCACGAAATGTCCCTTTCCCAAAATGTCCCTATCCCAAAATGTCCCTTCTTACAATAACCACTTGTTATGACAGATACTCGTAGAATGCATTGTTATATGTATAAAACTAGCTTTCCGCGCGCGGCCTAAAAGTAAAAAGTTGCTTCTAAGTTATTCCGATTTATAACCTATATTACTAAAAAGTTTCATCTAAATCCGTCTAGTTTTAGATTTGAAAATTATGATTTTCATTTCTGGACTTAGAAGTGTAAAAATAGGTATGGGTGGAAGTGAAAATACTACATGACCCGTTTAAGGTGGGTAGGTGATCGTTAAAATACCGTGCTTAGTAATATGCTACTTTTGAATTTTTACTTTTAAGCCGCGCGCGGAAAGATAGTTTTATACATATAACAATGCAATTTACGAGTATCTGTCATAGGAAGGGGTTATTGTAAGAGGGGACATTTTGGGAAAGGGCCTTTTTGAAATCGAGGGACATTACGGGAATGGAACATTATGAGCCTGAACGATTTTTAATCTGTTAAAAACAGGGAAAGCAAATTGTACTGAATTTCATTCATCCTCTAAGGGGAGAATGTGATTTAAATTTGGAATACTTACCGAAATTTATACTGAACTACACACATCAAAAGTGTCTAGGGATCAAGCATTTTTATGCGGATTTCTTGAGATTGAGATATGGCTTTGTAACAAATTTATGATTTTATAAATTTATATGGATCCTTTTTGGAGCATTTCATAATTTGAAACAGGAACTTTCAATCAATTTCTAGTAAAAGATGCAAATCAGCTGTCAATATTTTCCCTATAAAAACATACAACGCATTGAAGACATTATTAGTGCTACTGTTTCCCTACTACTGATTAAAACCAACGTTATTATGGAGCGGCGACGTCATTTAAGCAGGGAAGAAATGCTCAGAGCCGTGGGAATGATAGAAGCTGGTTCCCGGCAACGTACTGTGGCCTTAGCTCTGAATACAAGTCAGGGTGTTATCAGTCGACTTTGGACACGTTACCGAAGCACTGGTACCGTGGCTGAGCGCCATGGAGGACGGTATCGTTGCACCACACGGAGACGAGACCGATACATTCAAATCACAACTCGAAGAGCTCCAACAATAACCGCCATGATGTTAGCCGTGAGGCTTCATCACTCTTCAGGGAACTTAATTAGCGACCAAACAGTCAGAAACCGCTTGCGTGAAGTGAACCTTCATTCCCGAAGACCGCTAAGGGTACCACCTATAGCAATGCACAATCGTAGGATTCGATATCAATGGGCTCTTGAACACAGAAATTGGGCAGAAGAACAATGGCGTTTCGTGTGCTTTTCTGATGAGTCTCGTTTTGGTATGAGACCGGATACAAGACGTATACGACACTGGAGAACCCCTGGACGCCAACAGCGATTAAAATCCTGCCAGGAAGTCCATCCTTATAGTGGTGGAACCATCATGGTATGGGCGGGTATTTGGATCGGCGGAAGAACTGAGTTGATTTGGATCAGAGGCAACCTCAACGCTCAAATTTATGCTGAGACGATTGTATCAGACGTCATCGTTCCTCTACAAGTGCAAATCGGTCCCTTATTTCAGTTAATGCATGATAATGCACGACCGCACACCGCAAGAGTTGTAAGACAGACTCTCGCCGCAGCTAACATCAATGTCATGCCCTGGCCTGCTCAGTCGCCAGACTTGAACCCGATTGAGCATGCATGGGATATGCTACAGAGAAGAGCTCTGCCGAATATGGAGGGTATCCAGTCGCAAGAAGACCTTTTTTTGTTGTTGCAACGAACATGGGCGGCCATTCCACAGCGTGATTTGGATGAACTCATTTTGAGTATGCCAAACCGATGTTCTTGTGTTGTTAGTGTTCGCGGTAGAAACACGGATTATTAATTGTTTAAGTTACCCAATAAAATTTTAAAGAAAACTGTTATTTCAGTCTTTTTTTCGAACTTTAATGTTAGTGGTTCAAATGTCAAAAATCCCTTTATTAGGAAAATGGCAAATTTCTTTATTAATGCAAAGGTGACTTGGTTTATCGTTACTGTAGACAAACGAAAACACTTTATTTGATGAATCCTTAAAGAAAATTTTAATTAATATCAATCAGGAGAAAAGTTATTGCAAAAATATATGTTGATCCCTAGACACTTTTGATGTGTGTACATCTGTGTTTACACCATTGAGTTTGTATATAAAGCATTATACATCTTTTTGAAAAAAATAAATAAATCAAATAATAATATTACAATCAGATAAAAATTACAAATCAACTCATCAACAATAAATGTACCAAACAAAAATGTAACTCTCTCTATCAATAATTGGACCAATGTTTCGAATGTTAACTTTTACTTTTAATTGTCATTATTTTTAATAAATGCTTATCTCATATTATTATTGTGTTAATTTTTTCGCAAATGGTACGAAAAGTAGAGTATTTTCCTCGGTGATAAAGCTGTCTTAGTCTTGGGTGAACTTAAATCCCTCGCTACACTCAGGATTCGTCTTAAATCCCTCGCTTCGCTCGTGATTTAAGTTTTTAACACCCTCGCTACGCTCGGGAGTAAACCTCGAGTCCTTCGTTACGCTCGCGATTTAAATCGTCACCCGCGACAGAAGACACTGCTTTATCCCCTTGGTTAATAATCTACTATTTCACTCCTCTTGCTCAAAAATACATTGTAGCGTTCTAGAGCGAGGCTAAAATAGCTTTTCTTGCCCTAGGGGAAAAAGTATTTTTTTTTTTAATTTTGTCTGTTTCATGTCAATGAGCCTACAAAAACGAAAAAGTATTTAGTCATATGTAGAATAATCATGAATAAAGACTCGACCTATTACTGTTTATTTAGATCAACAACTTTTTTGAGATACCTAGTTATTATTAAAGTTTATGGTAAAATAAGTAATCATTTAAATCTATGGACAACACAGACCACGCCCACACGGTCCACGCTTCAGCAAGAAACAACTGCACAGTCTGCACATGTGCTTAGGTGGTGAGCCTTTAGCCCGTTAGTCGCTTTTACGACACCAAAGGGAAGAGAGAGGTTGGTAGTATTATTTTGATGAGCCCATCGCCGCTCGATGCTGTTGGATGTATGTGCAGTCTTGAGTCCATTAGTCGCCTTTTACGAGACCCAATGGAAGGGAGGGGTTGGTAGTATTATTTTGATGAGCCCATCGCCGCTCTATGCTGTTGGATTTATGTGCAGTCTATAGTCCATTAGTCCCCTTTTACGACACCGAAGAGAAGAGAGGGGTTGGTAGTATTATTTAAATGAGCCCATCGTCGCTCTATGCTGTTGGATGTATGTGCAGTTTTTAGTCCGTTAGTCCCCTTTTAAGACATCGAAGAAAAGTGAGGGGTAGGTAGTATTATTTTGATGAGCCCATAGTGTCTCTATGCTGTTGGATGTATGTGCAGTCTTTAGTCTGTTAGTCGCCTTTTACGATACCCAAGGGAAGAAAGGGGTTGGTAGTAATAAAAAAAAACTACTAAAAAAATGAGGTCTAATCATTGCTATACATAATACTTACCATTTTTTTTTTGAAGAAACCTACGTCTAACCTAATATACGCTTATATTGTTAATTTTTAAATATTTTCTGAGCTACATTTATAACCAGCAACTTAACTAATACATCACAGCAAAAATATTTTTCCCATTAACTCGGGTAACAGTTGAGCAGCTGGCAACAAATTTTTCCCGCACACTAGCATCCTTGCATATTGTCATAAACACACTACAATAATGAGTTGCCGCATTAACGGAGAAGCCTTGATAGCTGCGGCTGCCGCAGCGCTGAGAAATGACTCTGTCTCTTTCATATTCATAGAATTGGAAAGAGACAGCAGATCACAGCCATGCGCGCAGCGTCTATGTGTTGCTTAGAGAATCGCATAGCTGTGGTCTATAGGTAGCGCGGTATCTGACGAGCGCAGCGAGGCCAATCATTCATCTATGATTAAGGCTTTATTCTGTAGAATAAACCCGATGCAAACACGATATAATAAAGTTTATGTTATAGTAATAATGTCTTTCAAAACTGTTACGGTTTATTTTTAATTAAGTCAAAAAATATTTATGGAGTAAGTATATTGATTAGTAGCAGAAAAAAATAAATTTATGACACAAAACAATACCGATTCAGACTTAGCTGGGGAAATTTCAAATAACTTAGTAAATGTACAAGAAAAATTGTTCTACGTAAGATGCACAGCTTACAAACTTTTTTTGTCGAAAGTTCAGTTCTAAGAAACTAAACGAATAGCTTGTGTTCGTGATATCTAGATTTTAAATAATCAACTAGCGTTCTAGCCAGATCTTGAGATGACAGTTGTTATTCTCTGTGGAGTTAAAATTCTTTTTTTTACTATGTAATAAAAATTACAATAAAGTATGAAACTTATTTGGCAAGGATATTAAAATAAGTTTTTTGAAAATAAATTACTTTGCCTTCTTTTTCTGAATTATACCGATCTTCTATCAACAATTTGTTAATCAAAGATAACGATTATGAAATTTTTCTGTTCAGTTTACGTCAGTCAATTTTATTAACCTCCAAAGTATCTAATTGCGAGCGCAGTTTTTTTTCTCTTAAATAATGGCTTCGTGTGGTCAGTACATTTAGCCAGTGTCAACTTAGTAAATGACAATGAATGCTTAATGGTAAATGATATTCCCCCAAGCCCGTTGAACCTCAATAATAGCTGTGGGACTTTATTGAGATCTCTCACGGACTTCTTGAGAGAATTTAAAAAGTGATGTTGCACTGTTTTGTTTTATTTGCCAACACTTATGCACGTTCACGAACACTTAACGGTAAATGATCCACTATTATTTCACATTTATATTCGACAAAACACAAATTATAGAAAGGAAAACAAAACTGCAGACATGACGCTTCACTTTCCCGCCAAGAAGTGAAGAAGTCTTGTGATTTGTTTTACGTTTCTGTAAAAAAGATGACGTAACCTTGATTAGGTGTTTGCTCGCCCCAGTGTCACAATGTAACACTCTGAGGGTTTACGCTTTTCAGTTTTCCGTACAAACTTCAAATTTTTACAAACCAATGAGCCAATTTTAATGAAATATATTGCATGCTAAAGTGAAATACAGAGATCTAAATAGTTTGTTGCAAACATTTTAAAAAAACCTATATTTAGATTTATTGCGATTTTAAACTTTCTATAGTGGACTTTAAATTAAGGCAATAGTAAAAGTTATAAGGGGAATCAATGACATAGTAATAGTGGTAAAAGTTACGTCTTTCAATGAACCTCAAAAGTAATTCGATGTGCAGTTTCCAAATTCGAATCTTCAACCAGTCATTTGTTTTAGGTTCGTTTCGTTCGTTCGTAAAAGTGTGACATTTAAGGTGAGGTTGCTCGCCCCCGTGAGACATTATACACTCTTATGGAGGGTCCTCCTGGGCAGTTGTAAAAGTGGCATGGTTAGGTAAAACACGTGCCTGTAAACCAGTGATGAATGTTTGATGCGGCCCGACACGGAACGGCTTTTAGCCGCGCCCGATGTCCACCTGGTGTACTATTCTGACGCGTTTCGATATAATCTATAACTTTCTTTTGTTTTATAAAGTAAAACATGCTTTAATCTTTTATTGTTTAGCTAGGTACCTTATTTGAATGGTCTAGAGTAGAGTTCAAAATATGGTGGATTATACAATACATCCCACTGTTACATGGTTAAAGAATTATTGAAGAATATGCTAAACCGCCTCTGTGGTCTAGTGGCTAAACTACCGGCCTTAGATCCAGAGGTCCTGCTTTTGACTCCCAGCAGGGTGTAGGTACATATGGGTAGGTACGTTTTAAAATCCCGAAAATTCTTGATACCCACAGCTAAAATACGTACGTTTAAAACATCGAAAATCAATATACCGAATGTAAGAATACCTATGTCCGATATCCCGAAGCTCAATATGTCGATTTCAAAAAACCGAAAGTTAAAAACCCGAAAGAGTCAAAATACCAAAAGTTCAAAATACCGAAAATTCAAATACCGAATTTTATAAGACCTATTTTCGAGGTTATGTTTTTATTAGACAACAGAAATACTAGCTGCCCTACTACTGTATAGTTAGAATTAGATAGGTTAGAAAGGAGATAGGGCAGCTTGTATGGACGTTTGGGCCATTATATTAAATTGTGTTACAGACATAACAATTACTGCATTGTGAAGGGAATTATGTTAGCATTACAGATGTATCATTATTTTGCATGTACAACTCCGCAGATTAGAGTTATAGAGGATTCACGTGAGTTGCTTACCTCAATGCCTTGTTCTACTTTTACACTATTTCTTAGTTATTTATGTAGTTACAAGAATTTGAAGCTTATTTTATATTGATCTAGATTAATTCTGTATTGAGGGGTATAATTTAACTTAAAGTGTCGTGAGATAATAACTATTTAGAAAGAAAAGCCGTCACAAAATATTCTACAATGCATAGAGCAAAGAGAATGAATGAATGGATGACAATCGTATTGACAAATGACATATTAAGACCTGACATGACATTTCAATACTTAATCGATTTTAAAAATCGATTTAAATTAATATTTTACTTTTCTTTTTGTATTTATTATCATGATTGTTAATTCATTCAGTCTACAAAATACAAGAACTAACGTATTGGTATATTCATTATTTTAAATTAAATACTGTTTCAAGAGGTATTTGCAGTTAGAAAAAAGTATATCGAATTCGATAAATCGATTTGTTACTGACTAGATGTGTGTTTACAAAGAATGATTAATTGTTATTTTCGAATATCCGTTTTATTTGTTTATCTAGGTTTTGCGGAGTGTTACAGGTTTATTTTAGAAACCAATAATAATACAATAAGAAGACCTTATTTTCTATACCATTTTTATTTCTGTAACGAACAACTCATTGTGGCCCAAAATTACCTATCTCCTTTAAGACAATCGCGAAGCGCAGCGTAGCCATTGTCTTGAATTTCGAGGTTATTGTTTTTTTAAGACAACAGAAATACTAGCTGCCATACTCCTGTAGGTCACGTGATAGGTTAGAAATTTAAGTAACATTGTAAAAACACGGTTAATCTATTTTTCGGGATTTTGAACTTCGGCACATCAACTGTATGTATATAAATCTTCGGGATTTTGAATATTCGGGATTAGAACTTTCAGGTTTTGAACTTTCGGGTTTTGGAACTTTCGGGATTTTGAACTTTCGGCATTTTAATGTTCGGCCTTCCGTTCACAGGTCTTATGAAATTCGGTATTTTAAAATTCGGCATTATAATACGTACCCGTACATAATTGTGTAAGTAGGTACTTGGTTTGGTTATCGGTAGGTCTTATTAAGTCCGCCTTCCTAGCTACCACCGTCTAAATATTTCGTCATAACATCAACATTATTTAATGCATGTTCCGGCAGCTAGAGATAAGATAGCCAGTTCCTCGGTAGTTGAGGATTCCGGGTGAAGCGCGCTTCTAACTTCGGTCTTATCGTCACTTACCATCAGGCCAAAAGCTTCCCCGTTGTAAACCTATTAAAAAAACTTTTGCATTGCATATTCAATGTTGCATATTGAGACAGCTTGTTTTCAAACAAGTACAAGTACAGAATCTACTCGCGAGGACGGTGAAAACTTTCTGTATAACCATAGTCTATGGTATGGTATTGATCACAATTTTTTTGCAGGGTGAATTAGGATGAGAGTAATTAATGTTCACAATGGCGTTAATTCTTATTGTTAAGACTTTAATTGTAAAGAATAGCGACTTCGTCCGCGTGAACGTATCCCCTGATGAATTCCTAAAATATTCTTTCTTCATATAAACCTTTTCCTGACCATTACCAACACAACAAAAAAATAATCAGTCATCGGTCGAGTCGTTTTCGAGTTTTGCGCTTAGCAATACATTTTGCGATTTATTTTTATTTTGAAGACAGGGACCAGAAAAGCAGAAGGAGTGGGGAAAGGTTGTGTTGAATTCAGATGTTTGCAGACAGTAGCTCTTTTAGACTTGCCCTGCAACTTCTCATGGTCGTACTGTAAGTTTGTACACAGACTACATTTTAAACGAAGGAAATAAATACCACCTCAAAATATGTAAATAGTATAAGAAAAAGTTATTTTTTGCTCATAAATAAAAGATAAACAGAATCTCGCCCAAAACATAACTAATGACTTCATGAGTTCTGTTTTATTTAATAATTTTAATATGTTTCCAGTTAACCAGGCGGTCCAAGATTCAATTCCTGAGTCGGGCAAAGTTTGTTTTGGATATTCCAATGCATAGCCCGGGATGATAACCTGCTTTTGGCAGGCGCGCCAGGCGTCATGACTAAGCCAATATGAGTCAATTTAAATTAAAGTCTTAATTTCAATGATGAAGACCAAAACAATATAGCAATCTAAATAGTTTGTAGAAAACCTATTCTTTAGCTGCGTTATTGAGATTTAAAGTCCACTATAAGAATACAAAGTTTAAAATCGCAATAATTCTGCTAAATAAACGTTTTGTTTAAACTACTTAGATCTACTTTACTTAAACATGCAAAGTCTTATTAAAAATGGCCCTTAAATTTTTTATGTTAATTACTTAATTTGGATGTTTGTATGGGAAACCGAAACGCGTATAACCTCTTAATAATGTTTCCTAAAGTTCAATTCTTCTAAAATGTCGGCGCAATCGCCATTAATTAAATGTAGAGAGGAGATGATTCCGACTGCAACTGCATTTCTCGCGGCCATTGCGACGGGCTGTCGCGCAATTTTTCTTCTGAAATTACATTTCCTATTGCTTGCACACACTCGAAATATAGCAAAAAAACCATCTTTTACATACACTGTGCAAGAGATTTGTTTACATTTTCCTACTTCTATTATATATTATACTAAACAGAATAATATTTAAGTTTTTATGTTACTGCTACCAAACGGAATAATAAGTTACTTTCATTGGAAGAGTACGTTTGTAAATGTTACTGCAAACTGGTGCATTTTTATTCTATATATTTCAGTATGAGTTATTTTAAATTGGTATCTTGTATTCACTATGAGCTGTATTGGAACTGAAAATAGTATATAAAAAATAACTTTTCCACTCTCACATTAATTATAGGCACTATCACTTAAATACTCGTATATGGCAATATAATTTAGGAACTGCGTCCCACCTGAGGAAAACTATTTTCCAACTTTTAAAAGCTTTCATCGACATGGCTAAAAAGCTACCAAAGACTCGAGTGAAGTCAGTTGATAATAATATCTTTACCGAGTACCGACATAGGTTAAAGAACATAAGACCGCCGGCGGTCGCGAAACAATTGATTTTCAATTGTGTCTGGTTTTACGGTGCTCAAGGGCTAATTAATTTTTTCTATCCAAAACAATCGTTTTTCTTTCCCGAGTTAGACCCAACAATACAAACTCACTTATCGAATACTATTGGCACCACTCCAGCCAATCTAAAAAAGTGTATTGTCAGAATAAACCCCCACCTGCCACAAGTTTGATACATCACCCAATCTATCTACCTATTCACGAAAAGGTAAATGGCACCCAAATACACTGTTAGGTTCTTTTTAATTTGGCTTGTATAAAGTTTTACGGTATCTTTTGTTTTACGAAGCCGCATTTATTAAGGTTTCTTGTTACACCTAACTTTTGGTGGACGAGAGAATAGACGAAAAGTTTCTTTAATTAAAAATTATGTCTCTTTTCGAAGAAAGAAGTTGGTTTATTATGTAAATTTATCTATAAATGTGGCATGTGATTATTGAACTAGTAATTTGTTATAAGAACTATACATAAAAATGAATAAAGTAGTAGAATGTTTACATGAAAATTTTGATATGATGACTATTATCTTTAGATATTATTACAATAGATTTAAAGACATAATATATTTGTCTAACATAAAGTGCATCTTTCTAACGTCGTCGACTCGAATGAATGTCGATTAAACGATATTTTTGCGAGCAGAAACATCCGAGCATTGCTATTTGACACGGATTGTTTGCAGTTTAGCGCGATAGTCAGTTGTTTGTTGTGACATTGCTCGCTGCGCGATGGCTGTTGTGCGCCTCTCGCTGTTCATTTGTTCGCGTCCGCGGTGCGACAATGACACTCGAGATCTTATAGTCTTGCTCGGGGAGCGGTTGGCAGCCCGATTGTTGGGAGCTAGTGGGGATTTGAAGTTTAGGCGTGTCTGTTCGTTTTGCGCTCTGCCACTTGTGCGATGCTGAATGCAATTGTTTTTTGTTTTTGTCTTTTTAACTTTCAGTCGGCTATGTTTTTGTTTTTAATGAATAGGGCTATGACATATCATCCCGTGGTTGTAGTAACAGTTAATTGAGCAATATTGCCGAAGATAAAAACACGTGCGAATCGTGTTCAATCTAAAAAGATACATACCTTACATATTGGGACTAGCAGTCATCGGAAATAAAAATTGAGGGCAGGTAAAATTATACAAAATTAAAAAAAAACAACACAATAATTAGAAATGTGGGTAGATTTTGTGAATAAACAAACTGATGATAGCTATTACAGGATACATTTCCGACAACTAAACCATAAACAAACTTAAAGTCCTGATGTAAAAGTGTACATGTTTACATGCCACGATCATGATATTCTATGACACCCCAACATTTTTATCGTACAAAAATATTGAGCCCACAACGGTGGAGGCGGCGAAGGCGTTGTTACGACGCCGTAAAAGTATAATAGTGTGGCGTAGATTAAATCATTCCCCGCAGGGTCGCAAAGGCCCGCACGGGAAATGAAGGTTGTGAGCGCAGGCCGCACGCTTCCGCGGACCGGAACCGCTCACTCGCAAAACACTCGCTCCATTATCGCGCGCGCTGCCATCTCGACGGCTCCCATTGTCGGACGCCTTTTGTACGCGCGCGCAGTCATGTGTTTGTCACTTGTTCACAAACATTTCCGTAGATACGCCTGTTTTATGGTTTCTGAAAAAATGTTTTTGTTGATGTTATTATGTTTTTTTGTTAACTTTGGATAGTTGTTATATTAATACTCTTTACTAGTTCTGTCCGCACACAAACACTGCTATACATACGTAGGTACTTACGCTGTTTTATAGTTTTTGGATATTTTTTTATTAATAATGTTTTATATGAGTTTGGGTAGGGTAATGACGACTCTTTTGTAGTTTTGAATACGTGTTTATCAAGATTATATGGAATGAATCAGTTTCGGCTCAAGTCTTTTGCTATAATATTTTAACCACCACCCGGAATCGTGGTCTTAGGAGCTGCTTTATTATCTTTAGCTGATGGAACACTAATAATAAAGAGTCACTCTTGGTATTGCATCTGCTAGAGGGCGCATACCACTTGTCTGTACAATAGAATGATGAATATATGAGATTGTCTTAGTAAGCTAACTATACGTCATTTTGCAAACTTTGAATTGGTAATTAAAAAAAAATTAAAAAGCTCATTCACGAACATCATTCGGGACTTCTGGAAAGTCTGCAGTTTTGTTTTATTTTCCATAATTTGTGTTTTGTCGAATATTAATGTGAAATAATGGTGGATTATTTACTGTTATGTGTTCGTGAACGTGCATGAGTGTTAGAAAATAAAACAAAACAGTGCAACATCACTTTTTGAATTCTCTCAAGAAGTCCGTGTGAGACCTTAATAAAGTCCCAGGGCTCTATTGAGTCTCGACGGGTTTGGGGAAGATCATTTACCATTAAACGTTCATTATCACTCATTAAAAAACCACGTAAAAAAATAGTAATGACTATTTAAAACTTGACACTGGCTAAATGTGCTGATCGCACGAAGCCATTATTTAAGAGACAGAAAACATCATTCGGTTTTTCGCAGCCATTTGTATTTCTGTGGTTGCGATCAATTAGAGACAGTATCTGTAGACTTGTCAAACAATTTACTATCGACAACGCTAAGGCTTTAGCGTTTAACGCAATAGAATCAACATATGAATCAGTTGTCTATAAAACTTGTCTAGTGAAAACTCTATTTAATAAAAACAAATAATATAAAGTCTAAATGTAACAAATGCTATGCACACTTTTGAATATAGGTTTTCTGTATTCTGTAACCTATTTCAGCAATTTTCCCCTTTGCTTCTACAGACTGTAGTGAAATCAACTTGTAAACTTTGAAAGGAGCGTGCAACTCACGAGATATAGTTTCAAAGCGATGCCAGACTGTTAGATAGCGCATGAAAATTGTTTCTTTTTGCCAGCTCAGTTTCAACGCTTTTAAGAACTAAATGCAGCTTCTGTTCGTGCACAAACTTATGGAGGGTGTGCGAATATTCTACTTTGCAAATTACATAGGTACGTAGGTAAAATAGAAATAGAAATTGTATAACGTTTTCAAAATAATATTAAAATTTGGTACTTACCAACATTCTGTTGTTGAGAAAATACCGTAATAAAAATCTGATTCGATTAAATAAATAATCACTCGATTCAAATCGGGCTTGGCCACTGTTTGTTTTGCTTACATAACGCTTATATTTTACATACATACATATAATCACGACTATTATCCCCGAAGGGGTTAGTCAGAGACCTAGGCAATGAGGACATGAAAAGTGGACTATGGTAGAGGACTGCTTTTGCTGTCCTCATTGCCTAGTATCTATGTATATATATATATATATATATATATATATATATAATCGCGACTATTATCTCCGAAGGGTTAGTCAGAGACTAGGCAATGAGGACAGCAAATGCAGTCCTCTACCACCAAATAGGGACTGCACATTAGGGTGGAGCGTCAATGTATGAAGAAAAAAAAAAAGTAAACGAATCGTCTTCGAATACCTAGAAAAGGTTGCATATGTGTGAATTCTTAACAAATATATTTTTATTTATTTTTTTCGAGATATTTATTAGCCCTCTACCTTAGCCCAAAGATTTAAAATTCTTGACAAAAAGTGAAGTTTTTAATATCATTTTATAACGAAAAGCAATTAAAAAATGTTTTTATTTTGTTTTATTAGTAATAATAAAACACCAAATTTATGAACAGTAAGTTTTATTTGTGAAAAAGAGATAAGTTTGTTTCAATAAAAAATATTGAAAATTATCAAAATTCGAGAAAAACATGATAGTTTGACGATGTTAATTAATGACGTTTTTGTTTATTTTACAACTTTTTTTGGTCTCAAAGTGAGGCATTATTGCTCGTGATTCAGTTTTAGATCTAATAAAACCATACCTACCAACCTTGCCTTTTCACCAGCGACAGCCAATGACGCTTCACTCACCATTTTAACACATCGTTCTAGCGCTTGTGTGGCAAGGAAAATTTGGAAAACTCATAATGGTATGCGACTGTGTTTGAAGCAGGTTTTCTAATTCGTTGTCAGTAATTTTATTCAACATTGGATGTGGTGTGACTTGTGATTCGCCCAAAATAATTATATCAGTGTGTAGTCATTGGCACTAAAATTTAACTTTGGTATTTCGAATATTCTCACTCCTGGTTTTTCCATTTTTCATCATTTCATCATTCATCTTGCTGCAAATTATTCGTCTTAGCCCTATTTCTCTATGTGTTGTCATTTTATCGTATAACATTCCGAATAAAAGGTTCTCAGGGTGTGCAAAAAATGCATTTTGCTGTATAAACGGATCGATAATTTTTTGACATCAGAACTCAAAGATCTAGAAAATGTAATCAATTTGTAAACGTGAGGTAGCTCTTTTTTAAACGAACTTTTTTATACTGAACTACACAGGAGCGTATACTTTTATAATGATCTAGTTACTAGAAGGGCTTTGTGTACCAACGTAAAGTCACAAAATTCTATTGGCTGTTGTTAACCATCGAGAGTGAGCCATTTTTCCATGATTTCTATGAGACAAATCTTGAGGACAAATACTTCTGATCTGTACTTAGATTATCCTCTATTTACTTAGATAAAACAGGCATGTTTGATGGGATTGCGATAAATTGAACAATAGGAAGATTAGTACAATTTTCTAATGCTTTTCCTATTGGACCAGAATAAAGTTGAGTTCCGGTTGTCGCCGCGTCTTATTTAATAAATAAATGCCGAAGAAGTAATGCAATAGAGCTGTATTGCATGTTGTTGACAAATAAACTATTGCAGTGATCTACGTAACTTTAGTTCGGATCACACCATTTTTCTAGCCAGTATTTGTTGCTGTAATACCATTGCATCCAACAATCGCATCTAACAACCACTACATTCTTTAATTCAAGTTCTTTTTTGGCGAAAAATTAATATATTTAGTCCACTATTGCTTTCCCCGTACCAGATAATGTTGTTATTTGTCCCAAATAAAATGAGCCCGGTTTCCCAATTAAGGATATAATATGTTCCTTCGTAACTTTTTTTATGTAAACGTTGACCTCGCTTTTTGTAAACCAATCTTATCTTTTCTACATCTCTTTCGTTCTTGTTTTCTAGCTCTTCGGACTTAGCTTCGGTCTATCACATTTTCAGCGTTCTCCGAAGTCATGAAGCCAATATCGTGCAATGCTGCGCTGCCACTGCTGCTGCCGAACGATTTGAGACACTAAACCGATCACAAACTTGAGCTAAAGTAGGAAGCGACAGCATGTTTCTTTTAATCTGCATTATTGGAATAGAATCTGGTGTTTTTGCTGTCGAAGGATCGCTGGGAGCACTGAGTCCGTTTCGTTCCTCGTCACTCTTTTACGTAACTTTACTATGAACCTTTTATATTGAACTATAAATATACTTCATATAACTGTTAAAATAATACAGGAGTAGGAACAATAAAAAAATATACATCAAAAGCAAGAACTCAAATAACAAACCTACCCGCGGCAGTGTCGTTTCTTTATCGCAAAATTTATGTATAATTAACGTTTTTGACGTTTTTGTATTATGAGATCATGCTTAATTATCATGATAAATAATTTTTTAATTAAACTTCTTTATATCTAGAGTAAGATGAGATACTTTTAATAAGATTTGGATAAATAGGTAATTTTTTTTTTATAAACTTCCAAAATATACTCTATTTTGCATATTTTTTAAACTTTGAGGGGTGGTAGAGGGCTAAAAGTATATTCCAATAATTTTATTATTATTTTTCTTGTATTACCTATCACCAACTGCAACTTTTTTTAACTATTCCATTTCAAAAATCTAAAAATAAAAATGACGCTCCACCCTACTGCACATGTGCTTAGCGTGATGATGATGATGATGAATATTCATTATTGTACACACAGATAATAATACATGATTATATTTTAAAAACAAGTCTTACAACGGGCGGCCTTATCACTAAGAGCGATATCTTCCAGGCAACCTAGGAATGGAGAAGCTTGGTATGAAAAACAGATGGAGGCGTTGACGTAGTGTACAGTGATTATTAATGTATAATAATATATAATTACTTATATATTTATACCCAAATATAAAACAAAATAGTGTTTCATTTTAACCGCCCGCACCGGGGCATGCAGATCATACAGCTTGGTCAGTTTAGCCACCAGTTGCTCGACTTTATCATCCATGTTATCACAGGTGAGACGCTGGGACCAGTCGAGACTGTCGGCGTCACTACCGAGTTTCTCCAGATTCATACCACCAATGTTGCACTGCAGAAGAGTTTTATGCTTAAGTGTGACAGCTGGTGAGCCCATCGCCGCTTTAAGCTGTTGGATGTATGTGCAGTCTTTAGTCCGTTAATCGCCTTTACGACACCCAATGGAAGAGAAGAGGTGGTAGTATTCTTTTACCGCTACATGACACGGTTATTTTAACTTTATTAATAAAGTAATGGTTTCTATAATGCAACACCCTTATATAATTTTTATTGTTAATTATAAAACACCCTGTGCTTGGCGACGAATTTCCAAAAAAATCCTTTCATACAAACATAGTCCTGACAATTACAAATACAACGGAAAAAGATTAGCCAAAAAGGCACAGCCGTCCTGAAGTGATGTGCGAATATACATTTTTGGCAATTGATTTTTAAATATACTCGTAAGTATAGAAAACGAATCACGATCATCAGTTTTGTGGTAAACTCATAAAATGTTTACTAGAAAAAAATCAACCAGTCTCAGGAAGCTCGAATGGAATTCGAATCCACGACCTTTGGGTTGCCGGTCCACTGCTCCAATCATTAATTTAGACATTTTATCCCATATCTGTATAGCATTGTGAACGCAAACATTTTAGTAATAAAGATATTGTGTTATACTCGTTCGAAGATGCAATATTGAGAACCCTGATCATTTAAATTTACAAAAAAAAACTCACATATCCAGTTCTAAAACGTATTAAGTCAATTGATAATATATCGTCAAGGACTAAGCGGATACGGGGGCGGCTTATCTACGCCGGATGAGAACCTTAGAGCGGCGGTAACTGGGCCGCTTTGTGTGTAGTCAGAAGGTAATGGCAGGAGAATTCTATATATAACAGAAGGTCGCTGAAAAATGTTACGTTAACGTACAACTTATCTGTGTTTGTAGAAATGTACAAAGGCACAAATGAAAAGAGATAAATGATATTTCTTGAAATACCAACAAAAATGTGCATAAATGCAGTGCACTAGACTCGACTGATATCGACTGTGTATGTCCTAAACTCAGTAGCACAAACACAATAAAATACCTAGGCATCATCATAGACAGATATTTCATTTAAAGCACATATAATAAGCTCTTATAACTAGAGTTCTGAAATTAATATATGTCTTTAAAATTTGGGATATGCCGCGAAAGGAAAACTTCTAAAAGAGGTTTATCTAGCCCTTTGCCAATCTTTGCCAACGTACTGCATTTTCATCTTAGGGAGGCGCTCATAAAACCACCATGCTAAACATAGAAATAGCACACAGAGCCATTTTGAAAGTTTCGTCATTTCCGTTTCTCTACAGCAGAACTCCTAGCTGAATGTGATTTCCTTTCTGTTCGTCAGTTGGTTATACTGCTAACTGTAACAAAAAACATTCACTGACGCCCTATAATCCTGCACTACAAACCAACAAAAGGCGAGCAGATATTGTTTGTTCAACTGAGCTATTTCGTAAAGCTCACTCTCACAGATTCTTTTGTTTTCTTGAAAGTTTTTTGTTTAATAAACTTAATTTAGCACTAGGTATACATCATATGAATAAAATAAATTGTAAGAAAACCATACAAAAGTGGCATCTACAATGACACCGAACATCTATTATTAGTTATTAATAAGTTGGTATACAATAGCAGCAACATGCTGCGTAAGCAAAATGTTATTAAAAGTATTATTATAATTTTTTGCTCTTTAATAAAATGTTATTTAAGCAAGCGCTAACACACTCACCGATAGATGCCTGAGGTACGGGTAAACTAGTTTGCTTAGTTTAGGTATCAACTCGGTTATTTTGCACTACTAACCTTATTTTTAAAACTTTACAATATAAGCGGCACTCTTGTAGTGCATTATATTATTTTGTAGACAAATGTTATTTTACAAGTTTTATGTATTTAGTCTTAAGTTTTACACAGCAAATAAATTTATTCTTATTCTTAATATCCTTAAAAAAATAAGATACTTATTATGCAATTAACCCTTCCTGTTGACCCATACAGAATACAATAATAAGTCAAAAGTTTTAGGGTTGGCAATGCAGTATGCACATGTGATACAGTGATATCCTTGGTGATACATATGTCTAGGGCTTATCTATCTGTCGTTTTGCCTACTAGAGTTATTTTTCTTAAGCTCTAATCAAAACAGTAGCTATAAATTAACGGCCATACTTATTAACAATATAAACGCCTTTTGTCTACGTCACAAACGCCATTTTGAATTTGAGCAAATGAGACAAAACAATATATATCTAAAATATTTAAATAGTGTTTCTAAGTAAGGTCTATAATGCTTTAAATGTGTACATAAGATTCGCCTCTCATATTTATAGCTAATCGAGTGAAGGGCGGGCGTGAGCATTGAAGCGCCCCGCAGTATCTGCGGCGCGTTTGAAGCGGCCGATAACGTAAATTGCGCTAAATATCATGCTATTTGGGTGTTAGGGCTTCTCCAAACAGAACGCGCTTCTAGCAAACGTACTGCTAGCGCTCGCACTCGCACTCTGTTTGACACCATGATACCGTACCGTTATATAAAAAACATTCCGAAAAGATCAGAAGACATACATACTGAGAACATACTGTTAGACGAACATTAGATCAATCGATTACATCCCTAATGTCACCGTACCCCAGCACTAATTGCAGAAGTTGGATAGTTGAGCTACCGAGCGTTTGGTAGTTGTTGTAATAGTACATTGTTACGCTAGGGGTGAAAGTAGCTTATTTAGTCCCGAGACGGGGTTTGGCGCCCGGAAGTAGCGAGGGCGCCAATAGTTCGAGGGACTAAATAAGTCTTTCACCCGAGGTAAGCACTGTGCTTTTCATTAAGAATACAAGGAAAGTAAAAATAAACACATGAATAATTAGCTTAAGAAAAATGTTAATACAAATCTCTGCTATACGCAAGTATAAACAAAACTCTACAACTCGAAAAAACAAATGAATATCGGATTGCCGCGTTCCCGCCTATTTTTTTTCCGTGGCCGGCCAGGTATTCAGCCCTTACTTTTCACTTTCATCATTGAAAAATGGTAAATATTTTGCCCAAATCTATATTATTTTTTTAAGAAATAGTTTAAAATAAATTAGTTTAAAGTAATTTCAAAAAATATATTCTTTAATTAATACTTAAATTTATGTTAGGTACATGGTTCAATAGAAATGTGAAAATAGAACTAGTTTTTTTTATAATTTGACAGTACCTGTCAGAAAAACGATTCTCCCTCTAGGGCTGATATGAATTACTTTCAACCCGCTCCTCAGGCAAGTTCAGACCTACTTTCCGAGTACGAGGAATGAAAAATACTTTATAAAACATATAATATTTAAACCGTGTCACGTAGCGGTGAATGAATACTTCCACCCCGTCTCTTCCCTTGGGTAACGTTAAAGGTGACTAACGGACTAAAGACTGCACGTACATCCGACAGCATAGAGCAGCGATGGGCTCACCCCCTGTCACGCTAAGTACATGTGAAGTTGTGACTTGGCGAAACGTGGACTGTGGCAGTGGACTGCTTCTGCGGTCCCCATTGCCTAGTCTCTGACTAACCCTTTGGGGATAATAGTCGTGAGGGTAAATGGTTTATAATGACATAGTAATTATAAAGATTTAAGTTTATTTCTATTAATACATAAATATACTTTACGTTACTCGCCATTTTTAAAACCCCCGGGGAAGAGAAAGTAAACTGATGCGTTGGTTGTATTCTATAATTAAACCTCTACACAGCTCTGTACCGTTACAAAAAATGTTCCAGAAATATCTTAAGTAGCTTGTCTATAAATTGTATTTTATAGGAAGTGCCAGTGTTGTAGCAAATAGCGAAAAAAAAGATGTGGTGTCTGCCTATCCCTCCGGGAAACCGGCGTGATTAATGTTTATGAATGTAGGTATGGATTTTTCATTCCTCATACTCGGAAAGTAGGTCTAAAGTTGCCTGAGGAGCGGGTGGAAAGTAGTACTTTTCCGTCCTAGGGAAAATCGTTTTTCTGACAGGTACTGTCATGTGTAGTTGTGACTTATTAACAACCCATTACAACGAGCTCGACTGGGAATCGAACCCGGTAACTCAGAGTAGTCGTAACCGTGTCGCGTAGCAGTGAAAGAAAACTTCCACCACCCCTCTCTTACCTTGGGTGTCGTAAAAGGAGATTAACGGACTAAAGACTGCACATAATATTCATATAATCCATAATATACACATAATATACATCCAACAGCATAGAGCGGCGAGGGGCTCATCAAAATAATACTTCCAACCCCTCTCTTCCCTTGGCTGTCGTAAAAGGCGACTAACGGGCTAAACTCATTTTTCTTTAGCTAATTCATGTTTTTATTTTTAATTACTTTCCTTGTATTACGTAACGAAAAGCACAGTGTTTATTTTGGGTAAAAGACTTATTCAGTCCCTCGAACTATTGGCACCCGAGCGTAGCGAGGGCGTCGTCCCGTCTTGGGAATAAAAAAGCTAATTTCAACCCTAGGGTAACAATGTACTATAGGTATGTTTTAAAATTTACGCAAACAGAAATAATAGGAGATTATGCACCAAGGGGATAAAACAGTGTCTTAAGTAGCGGGCGCCCCGTAATAGGATCCCGAGCAAAACGAAGGATTCTAGCATTAACTCCTCCTCCTCCGCTCTGGCTTTTAATGAGATTGGACGTGTGCAAATTTTGTCTCAGAAATTAATTTTAAAATTTTTATTTGTCTCGGACTTCGCCCTTTCTGTGGCTTTGCCTGGCCGTCGTTGGAGCCCCGCATCGAGCAACGAGTTGAAAAAATATTTTTGCCGTGCGGTGATTTGAACCCGGAGTTTGTGGGTGAGTGTCGGCGCCTAATCCGTTGGACCAGGAACGCAGAGCTCGACCGGGCCGAAATTAGCGAATAGCAGCTACATCTCATTTCTTCGGTAATAACACCTTACTGCGTGCGCCCCACTCCCGTATCGGGCCGCTGCACCTACAAACATTGTTTGGTCTACACGGAGTCATTTAGTATTTATTGCTCTGATATCATCTAATTTTATTGTAACCTGCCAACAATGAGCCTGGAAGCTAATATGTCTGTTTGTGATACAGAAAATAGCCCTGAGTCCCAAGACCAAGTGACTCCGCCCCAGTTTGTTTTCTCGCGGAGTAGAAGTGTCACGACGAATGACGTAACAGCTTCAAGGAGGATATTAAGAAGATGATAGAATCATTATTCGCTGCTCAGCAAAGTGAAATTAAAAGCATTGCACCAACTTTGCAGGAGATTAAGCATACAAATTCTAATATTGAGAATGCTATCGCCTCCCTTACTGCCCAAAACAACGAATTGAGTAAAAAGGTTAGCCAATTGGAAGGTACGATCAAAGAAGACAAAGAATATATCAGTTTGTTGGAGGAGAAAGTTGAAAACCTGCAGATGGGAGCGCGTAAATGTAATTTTGAAATTAAAAACGCACCCAAAAACAACAATGAATCCAAGGACGACTTGGTACAGATGGTTCTAAGTTTATCTGCGATTATAGGAGGAAACATAATTGAAGGCGACATTAAGGACATCTACAGGGCTCGCGGAAAGAAGGACCTAAAGAACGCACCAATAATTGTTGAAACCTCATCAACACTAGTAAAAAATAACATTTTAAGGCTATGTAAGACCTTTAATATTAGAACCAAATCAAAATTATGTGCTAAACACCTGGGTTTTCGTTCTTTTGAGGATACGCTGATTTTTATATCGGAGCAACTTACCGCTAAGGGGTCTCGCCTACATTTTCTGGCCAGAGACCTTGCTAGAGTAAAAAAATATATATTCTGCTGGACGGCCTACGGCTAAGTTTATGTTCGCAAAGACGAAAAGTCCCCTATCATCTCCATTAAATCGGAAGCTCAGGTGCAACAGCTTATGAATAAGGATTGACTAGCTTTTATAATACTCACTTTATTAAATTGTAATTACTGTTATTTTGTACACATATTTTTACCATATTATTACTATCTGTCTAATAAGACTGTATTTAAGAATGCTTACCTAAGAAACATTGCCAATGCTTGTTTATATTTTATTTTATTATTACGTAGAGCTATGTTTTCTGGAACAGATTTGATTTTCTCAGTATTTGATTTGTATTCTACTCACTTACCACACATACACACATATGTACATACCATTATTAATATACACAACATATTAACTTACAATTATAGACACAAAAATGCACTTACGCACACCTGTTACACACCTATCATACTCAAACATTCGGATATATATATTACACGATTATGTATTTTAAAACACAAATGAGGGACACAATAAATACTATTAATGAATTAGACGCATTAGAAGTAGCACGCTCATTTGAATGTGACGTCGCGGAACTTAAGAATTACGTTAATATTGGTAAAAGTGATTTTACAATAACGTCCCAAAATATACGGAGTATTTATAAAAATCTTTATGACTTTTTGTTGACTCTGTCTGACCTTGCATTTGACACGGATGTAATTGCTTTGACAGAATGCAGAATTGACTATAATAAACCTATACCACAACTATCTAATTATCAATCATATTTCACTAAGTCTCAACTTAACCAAAACGACGGTGTAGTTATTTACGTAAAAAGTACCCTAAAACATAAAGTAAACGAAATAAAACTTGTTCAAGCATCTTGTCTCCAACTCGAAATTTTAAATAATACCATTCTGTGTATCTATCGATCTCCTTCTAATGTTAACGCGGATGGTTTTATTAACTCCCTTAGTACTCACCTGGATACTGTCAAATCTAGCAAAAGTATTATAGTTACGGGTGACATTAATATTAATATTACACTAAAGTCAATAGAACCCCCTCATGAAAAACAAAACCGCATTAGTTACATGAATATGCTGGCGGTCTACGGTTTATTAGCTGGACATACAATACCGACCAGAGAAAAAAATTGTTTGGACCATTTTATGTTAAAAATAAATAAAACTAAATTTCGTGCTACAATAGCTGTATTGCATACAAGTACTACTGATCACTACACGACGTTTCTCACTATATCAAAAATTAAAACCCGTCTAACTGCAAGAAAAACGAAAACAATTATAAACTTTGATGCCGCTTTAATGGACCTAAAAGCAAGAAACCTTACAGAATTGTTTTTTTCTGATAATCCAGACTTGGTGATAGATGGTTTAATATATAATTTAACAGAAACAATAAAAAAAAACACTGTCATTAAGAAAATACCAAAAAAAACCGTATAATTAAACCGTGGATCACACCAGGAATTCTACGTTGTATTCAAAACCGAAATAAACTACAAAAAAAAGTTAAGAATGAACCTTTCAACGAAGTATATTAAATAACATACATTCGATATAGAAACTTTTGCAATAATCTTATAAAAAAAATCAAAAGGCAATATCAAAGAGAATTGTTAGATAAATCAATTAACAATAATAAGCTATTATGGAAGAACATTAAAAATATCACCTATACTAGTAAAAGTAATAATAACAACTCAGAACTACTTAGTGTCAAATCATCACCAACTGCCTCAGCGGATTATGTTAATGACTTTTTTGCGAATATTGGTAAACAACTAGCACAAAAAATACAGGTTCCTGCTGAGCATCGTAATGCTTATCTGCGTAATTTACCAAAACAGTCAAACTCTTTTGTCCTGTTGGACACAGATCAAGATGAGGTCAGTAGCATACTAATGTCACTAAAATCAAGTAGTGCCCCTGGCTGGCACAATATCCCTACCACCTTTCTCAAGCATGTAAGATTAGAAATTGTACCGATTATAACTCACCTGGTTAATCTCTGTTTTAGCAAGGGAATTTTTCCACCGTCACTTAAACAATCTATTATCACTTTAGTGTACAAGGCAGGAAATAGCAACTGTGTCAGTAATTATAGACCTATCTCTGTTTTACCTGCAATCTCTAAAATAATGGAAAAAATACTTAATACAAGACTGCTTAAATATTTAAACAAATTTAATATCTTGTCTCCCACTCAGTATGGTTTTAGACAGGGACGATCAACCGAGGATGCGGTTTCTGCTCTGAGTTCGTTTGTGGCTGGGCGACTTGATGGTCACCATTAATGCATGTCAGTATTCCTTGACTTACAAAAAGCATTTGACACTGTGTCTATCCCCATCCTGTTAAGTAAACTAGAAGCGATTGGTCTAAAAGGAATACCCCTTAAATTGTTCAAGGACTATCTGTCCGACAGGCGACAGAGAGTGAAACTAGATCTTTACACTAGCAGAGACGTGGAGGTGACACAAGGAAGCGTTCTTGGACCTACGCTAAAATTTTTTCATACGCTGATGACACTGCTATAGTTTTCAGTGCTGATTCCTGGGAGGCCGTAAAGCAAAGTGCTGAAAGTGGTTTGGAACAAATAAGTAAGTGGTTAAGCAATAACCTTCTTACACTAAACACCGCTAAGTCTAATTATATCTGTTTTAGTGTCTACAACAATAAACAACCAGTAAATGACTTAAGAATAAAAATACATAACTGCAATTCCACATCTAATAGAGAGAACTGCAGCTGCCCGATAATCCATAGGGTTGAACAAGTAAAATACCTGGGCGTCTATGTTGATCAGCGATTGTCTTGGTATCCTCATTTGGAGCATGTTATCTCAAGACTCAGGAAACTGATGTGGATTTTTAAGACACTGAGGTATGTGGTGCCGAGGGCGGTTGCCTGCCGGCGGAAACCAAACAGGGATCTTCTTACCGAAATTTACATTTCGTTGGTGCAATCGATATTGGTATATTGCATACCGGTATGGGGGGGTGCGGCGAAAACCCGTTTTCTTGAGGTGGAACGTGCCCAACGTAGCCTAATTAAGGTTATGTACTTTAAAAAGATGGGATTCTCGACTGCATGTCTTTACCAAATTAGTAACCTTTTCCACGTAAGGAAGCTATATATTACTCAAACAGTCTTAAAGAAACACAAATCCTTACCTTACAACTCGGATATCATGAACAGGAGAAGAAAAGATATTGTTGCTAGAGCTTCTAGAACCAACACCTTATTTGCTAATAGACAATATAATAAACGGTCAGTACATCTGTACAATGTAATAAATAGGGAGATAAATATATATGATAAGACATACTATGAGTGCAAAAAACTATTGACGAAATGGTTAGAACCCAAGACTTATGACGACATTGAGGCACTACTGGAATAAACGTACAACCACACACACAAACACACGCACACACACACACACTGACACACACACACACACACGCACACGCATATATACTCACACACGCACGCATGCACGCACACAAAAAATATGGTATGTTGAAGCGCTTAAAACTTAGATTTTTGTCATTTTTTTTTTGTTTAAATTTAAATATTTATAATTGCTTAAAAGTTGATTTTATTATATTTTATTGTTTTCATTTATAGTTTTATGGAAGAGCGGCTCCTTCTGTAACAGGTGCTTAATTTAGGCACTTAAAAGAAGTAGTCAACCCATGTTATAGTTATAAGAAAACTATTGTTAAAGAAAATAAACATTATTATTATTATTATTCTCGTATTTTTTTATTTTCTTAAGTCTAGGTTTTATTATTATTATTATAACTCCCGAACGGAGCGAGGGAGTTTCTGATCGGGAGTTAAGACAAGAATCCTGAGTGCAGCATGGGATTCAAGGTCGCCCAAGACGAAGGCACTTTTATCCCCGAGGAGAATACTTTACTTTTCACACCATATACGAGAAAATAAAAAGCAACAGTAAAACAATAGTAGATTGTCATACAAGGAGCTAAAATGACCCAAACGGACTAAAGACTGCACATACATCCTACAGCATAGAGCGGCGATGGGCTCATCAAAATAATACAACTTCGATTTCCGGTTTTAAAACGTGTCAGTTTTAAAGTTGTATATTCAAAATGTATGTACAAACATTTTCAGTGCGAAATTACAAACTTCAAAATAGCGGCGTTATAATTGATCATTAGCATATTTCTATTCGCTCCTACAAAGGGCGTTAAAAGGGCGCCTACATAACGACGCAAAGCCCTTCATTTAGTACAAAGCCGATAGATTTGACCAGCCAAAGCTCCGCATTATAAGTATTAATATTTGAATGAGTAAAATGTTTCCCGGCTTTATCAACGGGCTTAGTTAGACGCGAAATAAATGGCCAATAAAAATACGCTTAAAATACTTGGAACAATTCCGATTGCATTTTAATGTGTTGTGTAATTAAAATGTGTATGAGGGATTTATAGATAAGCTTTACCGGGAACAATTTTAAACGACCCAGAATCGGTATGGATTAAGTTCAATGTTTTTGAATCATTTTTTGATCGTAATAATGATAGCTATCTGCACTCGCAAGCTGTAACAAACACTGGGGCCTTACCTGATGATACTCTTAGAGCTCTTAGAGCTACATTTACTATTAGAGATGGGCTGACTAGTCGCCGTATTTCAGCATGCCAAGAGAGGAGAGAAGTGTCAGATGAGGAGCTCGATGGCACAGCGGCTAGCGCGTTCGGGTTGGAACCATGCCCGCTAAGCACCTTTCGCAATGCTGGTCGCTGGAGGGGTGATCAAATCAAAAACATCTCGAGCTGATCCGTGCTTCGAAAGGGACGTTATGCCGTTGGTACCGGTTGCTGTTGTAAGATGGCAGTCGTTAAAACCCATCAACCCGCAGTGGGCCAGCGTGGTGGGTTATGACTTATGTTATGGCCCAATATCCGACGTGCTTCTGTCCACGTGCGATGCCTCTGCCCAACAGTGGGACGTTTAAAGGATGATGATGATGATGATGTCAAGAGAACATGACACCAAGGAGTTTTCCCGGTATTCTCTACGAATCGAATGTCTTTAACATTCACTATAGAGTGTCCTTCGACATTTCAATATCCAGCCATTAACTTCACAACATCCAATATCTACAAGTGTTCGCCGTTCAGCACATAGTTGTTCGGTTCACTTGAGCGTGGTCCAAGTGAACTTCCAACTTAGGCGGAGAAATGACACCTGCCTTCCGAGATCCTTGTTGTTGTTCTGCGAATGTTGGGAACTCGAAGGTATGTATCCGCCTTTTTGGCTTAATTAAAGACACATGGTCTGTTGTATAGCCACTTACTAACTGCTTGTGTTCGCCTGTATTAAACTTAGTCGTTAAAAGTCATTTAGACAGCGATCAGATTTAATCTACAGGTTTCCTATTGCTACGATGTAGGTATGCATACTCGTCTCGCTTTGAAGTTCAGAAGCATCAATCAAACTTCAGTTCCAATACGTTCAATTGAAGAATAAAAAAACTTAGAAGTTATTTTTATATATGTATACTCAATTTCATTACATGTGTTTATTTTTTATAAATAAGACAAGTTATTACTTTAAAAAAAAGTACAGTAGGTAACTAAAAGTAATCAATAGTGTAGGAGTAAGTTCACGAAAGTCAAACGAGTCTATTTCCATCCACATTTACGAACTATTCACTCACAAAATGTCATACCCTCATCGCCATGGAGTCACACAAGCAACGTTCCATTAAAACGGATAGCCGACATAATGATACGGCGGCGAGTCATAAAAAAACCTTTTTCGTACAAAAAGTACACGTATTATGTACTGCGTGCATGCTATTTTTTTGCCATTATTTTCAAGTGTTTTATATTTGTACACCATGGTGTACATGGTGGTGTCATCGCGATAACTTAAATATTTCGGTGTGGACTTCTCTTCGTATTCTACGCTTGTAATTTTGACTAAACTTAATTACAGTCACGTATGTTACTGTAAATTTGACCAATAGTTATTTATGTTTTCTCGGCCATCTAAAAGAAGTTTGTAATAAAATAAGGATTAGCAGTGCTAACCAACTAACCTAATAATTAATCAAATTGTTACTAACCCCCTAACTAAAAAGGGAATTAAATCTTAAATAGATATTTTAACTTTAGTGTGATTTAGGTTGTAAACTTTTAAATTAAACACCTAGCCGTGAAACATTTTAAGGTTGTATTTCATATCAAACCCACTGAAGCTTGCGTTTGGGATTTTCTTCCTTTTCCCCAAGAGGGACTGAATCCTGAAGGTAACAAAGTGATGAATAATCTTTATTAAAGCTTGCGTTGGATCGTTGTGGTAGGTTCACACGCCGTCAGATCATCATATGGATCAACCGTCGGTCGGCACCACTAGACACCATGAAATTCTATTCGTTGAGCACTGATCAGTGCGCGGCCGCAGTTGAAAGGTTAATGGATGGATGGAAGAGAAGAGACCCAGAACCCTGAGTAACCTCTGACTCTGATGTGTTTGCTTGCGTGTCGTCCCATTTATTTCCTAAGGAACCGCGCCGCGCCTCGACTTCCCGTGTGGGCGTCGCGCCTAAGACAAACATTTTTCTAGTCATAAAAAAGACTTAGCAAAGCTTAAAGTGTGGTTACTAAAAACATAATAAATGAAAACTGGTTTAGTCATTTCTTTTTTTAGCAGGTACATTTTGTATGTATATTATTTTGTTACAGTCAACATATAAAATTTGTCAGTAGCAGTTTTGACTAGGCAAACTATTAATGACTAAAGTTTGCCTTTGGCGCTTCGCCGCCGGCCGCAGTGCTGCCCGGCACCTTCGCGCGTTGTGGTCATAAGTCAAATCCATTTCTGTCTAAGTTGATGCTTTGTCGACAAGACATCAGTTTATATATATCAGGAATATAACACAAATATACAATAACGTATGTAAATATTTTATAATTTTACTTTTTTTTTCAACGTTTTGTTATCTTCGAGTTTAATTTAAAAGAGTGTTATTAACGCAAACAATTAATACGATTCTATAATAGTTCCAAACGTGATCATACTTAACTGTAGATATTATTTGTCTGTGTAAATCTTTCGTGTAATCAAGAAATATTTTTCTAATCAAGAATGATTTTTTTTGAGTGGTAGAGCCACGCTGCGTTGCAGCACGCATTGGGCCAGCTCGCCCGGCGTAATACCACCCTCTCACGAATATCCGGCGTGAAATAATGGCACTTGGTGCTGTTGTGTTTCATCCGGCTAGTGAGAGTTCCTGAGGCCCGTCCCCCTCCCCCTCCCCCCTCACAATTCCTATTCCTTCCTTAACCCTAATCCTTTCTTAAAGGCCGGCAACGCATCTGCGACTCCTCTGGTTTTGCGGGTGTCCATGGGCGGCGGTGATTGCTTTCCATCAGATGACACGCCTGCTCGTTTGCCTCCTTCTTACATAAAAAAGAACACTTTTCTAGTTGTACTTTAGTTACTAATATATGACAATATTACAATTTGAAAACTGTTGAAAACATTTCCAAGAGCAGGATTCCGACTAGCTAGAAGGCAGTACGGGCCAGGAGCTTTTTCCACTTGAATTACCGTGGACATATCCTGCCCGGCGAAATTAATCAACACTATTTATTTTGAAAGCGAAAAAAAGCGAATTTCGGTACGAATTCTGCTCGAGAAAAACTATTTCAACACTTTTCAATTTCTAATTTGTTCGCAACAAAATTAGCGTTTAAACTACATAAAAACAATATTTTTTATAAGTTTTTATATAGTTTAAACGCTATTATTTATAATATTACGACAATATTTTTATAAATCAGTTTATCCACTCAAATGTAGTTAATACTTTAGTGGGATTTGAATTAACTACAACATTTTTATAATAAGATTACTTTTAAAATACAAAAATCGACAAAATTCCGTCAGCGTGTTTACTTCGAGCACCCCCTTCGTATTATGCAAATGTTTTCAGTGCAATGAAAAGTTCCGGTAACGCAGCGCCGACTTAAAGCAAGTTTCAGTAACGGGACATCGAAGAATCGCGGATACGATACTGCGAAGTTACCCGAAAGTCGAACTTGTGAATTCTCCGGGAGCATGATTGCGAGAAGTTCGTAAACTGCTGAAAGAACTTAAGTTCGTAGTTGCAGTGAGTTTAGTGACGGCACCCGGTTGAGCGGCAAGCGCTGCAACTTACTATAATGGGTGTTAAGGAAGTGAATTGATTTATGTGCCGCTGTGCTTTTCACGTTCCCATTTTCACCTTAGCACAGAATAGGTAATATTACACCTTAGTATAAATGATGAACCGCAAAATGAACCCACTGAATTGGGTGAAAGTGAATGAAGTGAAGTGAAAAAGCGCCTAATAGTGTTCGGAGCTCGTTGACTAAAGGTCGCTTCACACATCAGTGAAGCCACAGTACCGGCACAGTGCCGAAATATTCTTTCATACATTCTCTATGAGCGCATCCCCACTTGTCAGTGTCAGTGACGACACAGTGCTTTTAGTGCGTTCATAGAGAATGTATGAAAGAATATTTTTCACTGTGCCGGTACTGTGCCGGAACTGTGACTCACTGATATGTGTGAATCAAGCTTTAGCGGCTAAGGCGTTCAAGGTCAAGGTCAGATTACATTTCCATACGGATTTTGCATAGTAACATTAAAGTACTTCTCCTTCTCTTTCCTTGGGTTTTTAAAAGCGAATAACAGACTAAAGACTGCACATCCATCCAACAGCATAGAGCGGTGATGGGCTCACCAGCTGTCACGTTGATCACATGTGCAGTCGCTATTTGGTAGAAAGCAGAGGACTGCTTTTGCGGTTTGCCTAGTCTCTGACTAACCCTTCCGGGATAATAGTCGTGATTATATGTACTATGTACGTATGTAAGAAGATTAAAGTATTACTGCTCTAAGGGTGGATTCGACCAAACTGGAATAAGACTTACTCCGAGATTAGTCTAAACAAATTCGGCGTTTAATCTAGGTGTAAGACCTTATTCCAGTTTGGTCGAATCCACCCTAAGAGTTGATGTTAAGGCCCCAGGTTGAGATCTTGCCCGTTAAGCAACTTTCGCAATGCCGCCCGGGTCATTAGCTCACGGCACAGTCAAAGCACGTAAAGTCATTGGTTCATGTTATTGTAAGCTATAAGCTAGCAGTTGTTAACCTCCCAGTCTTGGCAACAAAATGTCAAAAAAAATTGACAGCAGGTGCGATTTGGCGGGAATTTAAATTTACGGAAATGGAAAAAAAGAAATAAAAAAAAACGAACGCAGTTCATATTAATTTATGCATTCACAAAATTTAAATCGACCTTGTTCATACTAAAGTAGTGTCTAAGTGTATCAAAACACGGTACAAAGTCAAGTGGAGAGCGAGGCCAAATATGGCCGCTTGGGGCTTGAGGGGTTAAATCCCACTAACCTGCCTTGGGACAGGGTGGTGGGTAATAACCCGATCTCTCCATGTTCAGTTGGACGTTTATAGGCTAAAGATTAAGAACTTATATGATATATTTTTCAAGCATCAAAACAAAGTTCATGAACCCAAAGTGCAACATAAGATAAGTAAATGAAAACAGGAAATTATATTTGTAAGGCATCCCCTTGTCGAAAGCTTTGGTACTCGTTGAAATTAGCACAAGTTTACAAAGCTTTTAGTTCGAAGTTTGTTAGTCAAGTGCTAGTCGCTAGCTGCGGAGTCCATTGCAACATGATAGGTACTATTAAGAGTTGCAGCGACAACAAAAAATTTCGGTGTATCTTTTCAAAGCTTCACATCACAAAAATGGAAAGCCTTACTTCCCCTCCACGCACGTACATACCTTGCAACGCCTAATAATACATTATGTGCATCTTGCAACGCCTAATAATACATTATGTGCATTATCATCATTTGGGTTCCGGAGGCCCAAACCCCCCCCCTTTAACAATTCCTATTCCTTCCTTAACCCTATTCCTTCCTTAAAGGACGGCAACGCGCCTGCGATTTCTCTGCTTTTGCGGGTATCCATGGGCGGTGGTGATTACTCTCCATCAGGTGACCCGCCTGCTCGTTTGCCTCCTTCTTTTATAAAAAAAAACTTTATAAAGTTGCATATTAAGAAAAGGTTCTCCCTCTCTCCACAAGCATTTTTTTATCTTATAATCTAGCATTTATATGTGTCCACCACCACCACTTGTCACGCTGAGCACATGTGCAGTTGTAGCTTGGTAAAACATGAACTATGGCAGTGGGACTTCTTGGCGGGGAAATGAAGCGTCATGTCAGCAGTTTTCTTTTATTTTCTATAATTATATATGTTTTGTCGAATATTAATGTAAAATAATGGTGAATTATTTACTGCTTAGTGTTCGTGAACGTGCATGAGTGTTAGCAAATAAAACAATACAGTGCAACGTCACTTTTCAAATTCTCTCAAGAAGTCCGTGTGAGACCTCAATAAAGTCCCACAGCTTTATTGAGTCTCGAGGGGTTCGGAGGAAAATCATTGACCAATAAACGTAAGAAAATAATAATTTCTATATTAAAAACTTGACACTGGCTAAATGTGCTGATCGCACGAAGCATTATTTAAGAGGAAAAAAAACTATGGCAGTGGACAGCTTCTGCGGTCCTCATTGTCTGGTCTCTGACTAACCCTTTGGGGATAATAGTCATGATTCTATGTGTATGTATGTATCATAAGTTATACATCTTTATTATTTTTTTTAATATTATATTTTTATATTATCTTAGTATATACCGGTAGAACGGGGCTATTTGGTAACCGTGGGGCTTTTTGGAAAAAAAATATATTTTTGAACGAACGCTTCCTTATCTGTTAAAACATTAACGTGAACGCAACCTTTTTATTCTCTAACATTTGGTAACTCCGTTATCTGTCAATCTCGACCAATCAGAGACAAGAACACCGCGCGTGTGATGTTAAAAACTACATTTAGCGAGAGTCTGTCAGTTTTGTTCCAAATTAGTTTTTAAGTAAAAATGTTAAACTATTTAATGTTGACTTTTGCATTATTTGTAAATTTTTAAATGTATGTTACCAAATATCGCCGTCCGTGTTTATATTGAAATAAAAACAGTTTATAAAGATATTTTCTATGTCATTTTGTATGGATACCAAATAACCCCACCCTGGGGGCTATTTGGAAAGGCACCTTCTTTTTTAAAATAAACCTTACTGTTTGTTCATTCTGTTTTTATTTTTGTTTTTTATAGAGTTATATTTGTATTAAGCAACACATACTTCTTTATCTGTTAAAAACTAAAGGAAAAATAAATATTCAAATTTTATCCCTACTTTTTTGCCCCGTTCTACGGTAATTAGTTTCCATCTATCACAAAATTGTTGGAGTTACATATTAGTTTAATTGTTTTCTCTGCTTCATTATGTAACTTCCATTTCACGCACTGTTTTAAATATGCATAGTACAATGTATCAACTTCACTGCAAAATGAAATGAACAAAGAAAATTACAGTGCAGTAATTTAAGGCGACGCGCGTCGAGGCGTGGCGAATCGCAGAGCGCGCGTCGCAGTAATGCGACAACGCTGACATAGCTCAGCTGACGTGCTCTTTGTAAGGACTGGCTACAGATATACACATAGATACATAGATACATACGTATAATCACGACTATTATCTCCAAAGAAATAGTCAGAGACTAGGCAATGAGGACAGTCTTTAGTCCGTTAGTCGCCTTTTACGACACCCAAGGGAAGAGGGGGGGTGGTGGTATTATTTTATTTTGTTTTATTATATGGTTAATACACATAGGTTATTACTAGTAATAACCATACATTATATGGTTATTACTTTACCATGAAGTCTGGGGGTTAGAGTTACTCGCGTCCGTAGGTTAACCCTTGAGACCCTACACGTGACCCCTGGGTGGTGCTAAATGAGTGACACTGACTGAGTGGTAGAGCACGCTGTGTTGCAGCTTGTAGCACCATTCGGCGTGAAATAATGGCACTTGGTGCTGTTGGTTTCGTCTGGCGAGTTAGGGTTCCGGAGGCCCTTCCCCCCTCTCACAATTCCTATTCCTTCCTTAAAGGCCGGCAACGCGTCTGCGATTCCTCTGATTTTGTGGGTGTCCATTGGCGGCGGTGATTACTCTCCATCAGGGCCCTTATTCTGTAACGATTCCATGTTTCAAAACCACGTTAATTCCTTAAAAGGTTACGATATCTTCCCAAAAACGTATGCGTTTGACGTTTGTGCGCGGTAAGGTTTAGGTGTGGAATCTATGGATTGCGATACAGAATTAGGCCCCAGGTGACCCGCCTGCTCGTTTGCCTTCTTAATTTATATAAAAATTTTTTTTTTACAAATTATTACTTAAATGTTTCTTTTGATTCGTAAGTATTGAAAGAACTTTGAAAAAGGAGCACTTCAATCACACGCACATCATTTAAACTATACACCCGTTTCCCTGAGGGGTAGGTTAACCGCCTCTGTGATCTAGTGGCTAAGCCACCGGTTTTAGACCCAGAGGTCCCGGGTTCGATTTCCAGCTGGGGGTACATCTTTGTGTGCTCGGTTTGTTTGGTGGTAGGGCTGTTAAGTCCGCCTGGCTAGCTACCACCATCTTATCTAAGTCTGTCGCCATAACAACGATGTTTATAGCATTGTTGTGTTCCGACAGTTTGAGATAAGATAGCCAGTTCCTCAGTGTTTGGGGATTCCGGGTGAAGAGCGATTCCACCTTCGGTCTTATCGTCACTTACCATCAGGTGAGATGAAGGCCAAGCGCTTACACGTTGTAGAATTAAAATAAAAAAAAGCAATTGCTATTTGCTTTATTTCGATCATCCTGATACACTGTGTTCTGCGCAAAATAACCACGTTCAACGTACAATCATTTCAATATAGCCTCGGATTACGTTTGATATTTTACAAAAACGGGGTTTTTTTCAGCTCGTCCCACCATTGCTTGCAGTGAGCAATCGACTTAATCAATCTCTGACAACTTTCCACCGTAATGAGTGCCGTTATCATTTCCTCCACTAAAACATTGTGCTTCATTTATTTACGAGTAAACACTTTATTTCTAGAGGGCCGAGTGCCATCAAAATGGCGCCTGACGGAGTGGCTAGCACGTTCGGATTGCAATCTTACATGTTAAGCAACTTTTGTAATGTCGATTCACCGGATGGGTAGCTTTGAAAGGCGTGTGTGAAGATCTGAGCTAAACATAGGTGTGTGACATGAAGACACTTAATAAATATATTCGTAAGTGCCAAGTAAGTATTATTTCCATTTCACATACAAAATAAAATAAAAAGCAAAAACTAGGTAAAAAAAGCGAAAACTACAAAACTAGTATAGAATTTTGTAGTTTTTTAAAGAAAATAATGACAAAAGAAACAGAATCAGGAAAAATACATTCTCCCTTCATAAAATTTTATGGTCCGTATTTAGGGGTAGATTCAATTTGACAAATTTTGCAAGAACAAGTTTCTAATTTAAATGGCATCTAAATAAAATATCAAATAAAAATCCGGTGGTAACCTAATATTTGTATGTATTACACGAGCACACAGTTATGTAACGAAATTGTAACAAACACAATTTAATAAAAGTTCAGTGTGTATTAACTCTGCGCTCGTTTTTTGTCAAGTTTCTAATATATCACATATATTTTTATCAATTTATTTGTTTTTCTGTTAATGAAAATGTTCCTTCCATTTCCTGTCACGTTTCAGGAAACTGAACCTTTATTCTTAAGCCTTAAAACGCTCTTAGCTTATTCTCTGTTAAAAATGTCTAATAAGGGCCGATTTTCAATTGTCAGTTAAAACTTGTTTGTTTGATAAAGTAATATACAACCAATTTGAGAATGTGCTGTCAAATCACGTATTTTCTCTTTTTACATCTGCTATGCGATTCTCTAAGCGACACATAGACGCTGCGCTCATGGCTGTGATCTGCTGTCTCTTTCCAATTGTTTGAATATGAAAGAGACAGAGTCTTTTCTCAGCGCTGCGGCAGCCGCAGCTATCAAGGCTTTAGCTTAGAGAATCGCACGATTTCTGGTAGGTCACTTACTTTATCAGACGTATAAGTTTTATCCGAGGATGGACAAATCAGCCCTTAGTTCATTTAAGTTTTATGATTATTTATTTATTTGGTTGTAAGATTATTTACGGTTAAAGTAGTACGATAGTTCTACTATTACTAAGCGGAAAATACGAAAATACGATTCATCCAACCACTGCTGGGCATAGGCATTCCCACATTAACAACAACACAGAGTGCTTTTCTCTGTGCTGTTATCTAAGTGGGAAGATGTGAGGACATGAAGAAATAAAATATTTAATAAAAAATACAACACATTTTCAAATGCGTTTCTGTCACAAAATGTAATCTTAGTGAGCGCGTTAGAATAGCGCATTATTGGAATTAATGTTTTTCGCCACACCATTGTCGGCTTGTAGAAAACCCCAAAATCTCGTGGATTCAATAGGATCGATACTCTGTGAGAAGCAATATTTATTAAGGAAGAAGTACACTTTGGTGATAGGCGGCCAATCTTTTACACGACTTCAGACAGATTGGTGCGTGTTAAAGTAATTTGGATATTGGTTTTTAAACATAGATTGTTTTCTATGGTTTACGCGAGCACTATTTACATACTTACATAATCACGACGAATCTTGTAGGGAGATGGGAGTCGGGTCTTTGGTTGCAGGCACTACCCTCATCGAACACGGGTACTTTGCTAGACCGCAGCACTTTTCGCCTAGCCACTGCCCTGCGTCTTGGCGCCCCCAGTATTGTCCCCCATCAATGTCGTTGTGGCGCACCGGTAGACACCCTCGGACACCACGGGCTGTCCTGTACACGGAGCGCTGGCCGCATTGCCCGCCATCATTCTTTGAATGACATCGTTCGTCGAGCTCTAGTCACTGCCGGAATTCCGGCCGTACTAGAGCCCGCCGGCCTGGCGCGCGATGATGGCAAGAGGCCGGACGGCATGACCCTGGTACCTTGGAGGGTGGGACGGGCACTGGTGTGGGATGCTACATGTGTCGACACGCTTGCCCCGTCCCATCTTCCAAGTTCATGCATCAATGCTGGCTCGGCTGCAATTAATGCGGAGAACCTCAAACGGCGCAAGTATGAGAATCTGACTGGAGATTTCATATTTGAGCCGTTTGGGGTGGAGACGTTAGGACCGTGGGGTTTGGGTGCCCACCAGCTCTTTAGAGATATTTCTAAAAAACTGGTGGAAGCTACCCGAGACCCCAGAGCCAGCAGCTATCTGGGTCAACGTCTAAGCCTCGCCATCCAGCGCGGCAATGCGGCTAGTATTCTGGGTACTCTGCCTGATGGGGATGATCTGGGTGAATTCTTTTTTTTATAGTTTTCTATTTATCTTTTTAAGTTGTAAATATTTTAATTTTAATATTAGATGTTACCTCTAGTTTGTTTAGTTAGTACATTATTTATTATGAAACGATAATATTTTTTATTTGTTTATTTTATTTATTTATCACGACTAAGTATTATTATTATCCCAGAAGGATTAGTTGGAGACCAAGCAAGGAGCAAAAGTAGTCCTCTACCACAGTCCACGTTTCACCAAACAACAACTGCACATGTGCTCAGCGTGAGGTGAGCACATCGCCGCTCTATGCTGTTAGATGTATGTGCAGTCTTTGGTCCGTTAGTCGCCTTTTACGACAACCAACGGAATAGAGGCGGTGGTAGTATTCTGTTAAAGAGTCGTTACCACACAACTCCGTTATATTAATTTTGTTATTTAATTTAAAACATACATTTAGGACTTATATCTCCAAAGGGGAAATCAAAGACTAAAAAAGCAGTGTAATGCCACAAAACATGCCTATGTAAAACTGTAATCTTGCTTAAGCAATTAAAGTAGTTGGTAGAACAATGAAATGGATATAAGCGGCACGTATTTTCTAAATGCTAAGAACTTTTTACCGTCTTAAAAAGAGGCATTATAATTTCTCAAAGACAAAAGAGCACTGAGTACTATGGAGCGATTTCATGAATAAGAGGTCGTCTTATTGCAAAGTTCCATTGAAAGAAAACATTTAATTGCAAACTCCAGTGGACGGCCGCATTCAGATCGTACCAGTTATTACCGGACTAAACCGCTTTTCGACGAATGCAAATGTGGAAATGAATTTGAAATCACCTACGGGCACTGAGCGGATGCTTTCCTGAAACATATATGGGAAATGGTTGTGAGTGAAACATTAGTATTTATAAAGACGAATCGATTTATAAAGTCCCACAATTTCTTGATAGAATTGAATTTTAATAGTAATAATATCTGGTATTATATGTCACATTTCCACTGCTGTAGCTAAAGAGTTCAACGCGCTTAGTTTCTATTGTTAATGTGGTCACGAAAAATAAAAAAGTTGAGCTCTAACAATTAAAAACACAATATAAAAAACTATTTAAAACTCATCGTTTATATGTACTGTCGACTAATAAAAATAAGTATTGAAATAAAAAGAAATAATGAATTTTGTTATTAATTTGTTTCATCGCTCATGGAACACTACTCGAGCGAGGGCGGGCGGGCGGCCGGCCAGTCCGCGAGTGAACTCCGAGCGAGGCGCATGTTTCTCACTGCCCGCAAAATATGGAGGGAAAACTTTTGATGTCGTCGCGAGCGTATTTCATTTGTTGAAATTGCGGTTTTCTTGTATTATATCTGTAGAAATAGAACAGTAGCTTTATAATGATTTGAGAAACTAAAGTGAGCAGTTTTAGTGGAATAATGACTGTGACAAAGAGATGTGCTGTTGACTGTTTATGCGAGAAAAGTTGAGTTTAAATCTAAATAATGAAAGGTGAGTTAACTATATTAGATTTTTTTGTTTGCCTGTGTTGTTAGTTATCCTTATAATCTTTTATTACATTTTCTTTAAATAATTGATTTGGTTAATAGTTACTAAAAATAATGAGTAAGTTTAAGCTTAAATAGCTAAATTATGTCCTGTGTGTTACAAAGGTATGTATGTATGATAATAAAAAACAAGAAAAATAAAATAATTATATTTACTTAATTATTTTATTTTTCTTGTTTTTTATTATTAATCATACATAGATTTATATATATAAATATATATATATATATATATATATATATATATATATATATATCTTAATCCAGTACTTCTAAAAATATCACCAGCCTACAAACTTGTCTTCGCACAATGACAGAAACACATGGGGGGAAACCCACCACGCTGGCCCAATGCGGGTTGGTGCTTTAAAAACGGTCCTAAATTACAACAACAACTGGTACCAATGGTTTAACGTGCCTTCCAAAGATTACAGAGGACCTTAAGCTATTTTATTGTGATCACCCATCTCAATTCGGTATTGAGAAAGTTGCTAAACTTGCAAGTTTAAAGTGATCTCATAACCTTCATATGAATTTTAAATTCAAATGACTCCATAACAGCTGAACTCATTATTCATAGAAAACGTATACTTGCTTCCTCTGTCTACGCTTTGAGTTACTCAACTAAAGTTTGTCTTAAAGTGATGAGTTTTAGCGAAAACACTCCTGTTGCCCACTTAGACGTTGAAGGAAACTGTTTTTCTATTACTTGTTTGAGAAATGAAGTGCATAAGTTTGTCTGTCAGTGATGAGTTCTAGTGATGCAAAGATAAACTGGTCAAAAGCAGTGCGCTTTTGCCTAGTTTAGCTTTAACCCAGAAAGTGTGTGAAGATTAGTTTGGTTTCCGATCTATCATAATCGTATAGCTCGCTAGGCTGGCAACGCGTCTGCGATTCCTCTGGTTTTGCGGGTGTTCATGGGCGGCGGTGATTACTTTCCATCGGGTGACCCACTAGCTCGTTTGCTTGCTTCTTTTTTAAAAAAAAAAAAGTTCAGAATATGGTAATAATAAACATAAAAAAGCTCTCGAAGAATTGAAAACCCCTTTCTTTTTTTGAAGTCGGTTTAAAAAGGTTTAAAAGAAAGTATAACTATTATTTTGATATTATGTGTGAGCAATAAAGTTTATATCTATCAGTCCATTTAAAAAAAAAGTAAAAAGTAAAGCAATGCGGCCTCCTTAATTGAACTCAAGTCATCACTACCATTGATGTGTGTTGGCTTAATCACTACTCTTGTTAAATGCGGTTTGGTGATCACAAACCTAGGTTACCATTTACCATTAAACGTCCATTATCACTTATTAACATCCACTTCATTTAAAGAAAATAATAATTACTATTTAAATTTTGACACTGGCTAAATGTGCTGAACGCACAAAGCCATTATTTAAAAGAAAAAATAAACCTGGGTTATGCAACGAAAAATTCGAAACACTCTTTTTGGGACCTAGAAATTGAACCCAGGTGGGACCTCCGGATATGAAACGAAGCGTTTGCCACTTGGCCACTGAGGAGTTAATATTCTATTTTTTTGCTTTTGATTTGGCTTACGAAAATATGAAATGTCAAATGCAGGGGAACTGCCCTAATTATTTTAAATTAATAAACAGTCTGTAGTTTTATGTATATGATAGAATCTATTAGATATCTATAAAACTAGATGACAACGGCGGCAGTACAGTCGGCAACAAAAGTAGCTAAACACCTGTAAAATTCCATTTTTTTAAATCGTACTACGTGACACACTTGTTGTAAAATAATAATAAGGTCGTTGGTGGAAGCGCACTTCTCTTGCGCCCTTCACTTACTTGCGATTTCTGCACTACTGAGGAACTGCTATTTATCTCTAATAAGACAAATCAGGTGGACTTAAAACAAGCCCTACCAATCAAACCTAATAAAAACATGTACCCCCGCTGGGACCACCACGTCTAAGACCCACAGAGGCGGTTAAAAATAACTTTTTATGCTAGTGGTCAACAGACGCCTGTTTGTATTCTTTAGTTGCTTAGACAACACAAACTTTAGTCACTTTCGTTGCCGGCTGTACAATGTCGTAATAACTTTATAAGAAGTTTGAAAGCGCCTGTTTTATCTTTTATTCTGTTAAATAAAAAAGTTTAGTTAAAATAAAATAACTTCTAATTTATTTGTATTTGACTACGGCCGCGTCGAAACGTCGAGGATAAAAAAAGACTTGTTTTTATATGTGCAGTGTCGCGTAGCGGCTCATAAAAAAATACTACAACCTAACTCTTTTCTTAGGTGTCGTAAAAGGCAACTAACGGACTAAAGACCGCACATACATCCAACAGGATAGAGCGACGAAGGGCTCACAAACTGTCACGCTGAGCACATGTGCAGTCGCTATTTGGTCGCTTTTACAGTCCTCATAGCCTAGTCTCTGACTAACCCTTTCGGGATATTATTCGTGATTATGTTATGTATATGTGTATTTTTTTATTTTTGTATATCACTGAGCCGGCAAGCCGCGCGACAACTACAGATGCTTCTATGACCTTTAATTTATTACTGGGTATTATTATAGCACATATACCCCTTAAACCCCAAGCGGTCGCATGAGACCGCACCTACAAAACACACTTGACTTTGTACCGTGTTTTCATAGACTCTTTAGTATTAACAAGCTTGGTTATTTCCGGTTCTGTGGTTCATCTTATGTATTGTTATTGCTTAATATCGCATAGTCTATGCTCGATTCTGTCAAATTTGACGTTGACAGTACTGTCAAAAAACTGTCTAAAAAAACCTAAGACTGAGGGGTACCCTTCAAACCGGAACGCAGCAATGTAAAACAATGCTGCTTTGCCGCAGAAATAGGTAGGTATAAGAGTGGTCACCATCCAGCCGGATTCTAGACAGCTAAGCTAAAACTATTTTGCTAATCCTGTTTACCTTAATTTATTAATAAAACGCTAAAGCCTAAGAGTGTACATCAGTACAATGTTACACGAAAATCCTACACTTTAAAAACCCTCCGAAAAATAGGTAAATTCCCAACACCCACACAATGATCGCCGGAAACTATTCATGCTGAAATAAATATGCCGGCGAACAAAATTCCGTTTTAAAAAGCGGCAGTCAGTATTACCTCGCGTTCCCCAGTTTCAAAATTTCGGTACTTTCAGCAAGTGGGCCGAGCTCAGTGCCGACAGTAAATATACAAGTACCTCACGCGCCGTGCCACAGCCTGCATGAATGCAGCTGCGTATGTTGTTATGTATACTGAATGCTGGATAATGTGTTACAACACCTATGGTTCTATAGACGTTATACGAGGGCTGCTTTGAGTGTATTGTTATTTTAGCCTTTCTAACACACTCTATTCGTTAATTAATGCGTTAAAGAGTGAAAAAAATTATATTGTCTTGCGACATCATTGATTTTGAAAAAGTTATAGCTATCTATTATTTCCTTAGCATGGAATGAAACACTTTTTTACGGATTAACTCGCGTTTAATTTACTATTTACATAGTTTTTATATTATCCTGACGTTTTGAACCCTTTACAGGGTCTTTACACAGTCTCCCTGTGACCACGGACCCTGTAAAGGGTTCGAAACGTCAGGATAATATAAAAACTATGTAAATAGTAAATTAAACGCGAGTTAATCCGTAAAAAAGTGTTTCATTTCAATGTGTAGTGCTCGCTTAAACCTCAGAAAACAATATTCCTTAGCATGTCTTAAAATATTTACGTTGGTCTGCATAATAGCATGATATGGGGTGTATAACTAGTTCCTTTGTGGACACTAATATGTAACCAGTTTAAGCCAATAGATAAGGAGTCCGAATGAAGTTCATTGCTATAAATTATAATCTTTAAAAATACTGGTCAGTCGTGAGTCAGCAAACTATGAATGCGCTAAACTCAAAATAAACTTTCGTCCATGTATCAAGGTTTAGCCGTTGTACATTTTTAAACAAAATGTTTTCCGAATAAAAACTCATTTATATGTCTATATTAAAATGGCTTATATTTTAACAGTCTGTGGCTTCGCCGCTGGCCGGCGATAGACTCGCACTGATTTATGCTACGACCTTATGAACGACACGGCACTAAATCTTAAAAATAACGATTAAATGCACTTGCATTCGCTTCACATTTTGCGTTGGTGCCACCGATTTTTTTGGGCGTTAATTTATGACGCTAGAGTACCTACATTGTAGTTTTTTGAACGGAATATTCGATGTCACAATTGTTGGATCATCAGAATTACCGTACTTTCAGAGTAGTTCCTTAAGCTGATGTCCAATCCCCAGATCCCCAGTGATGGAGAGATACATGAATATGATAACATTATAATACGG